>OX621201.1:8609337-9931208 GCA_951640565.1 Petrophora chlorosata | reverse complement strand
CACTTGTGTTGATAGTTTCCATGTGAATATTGGATAGGATGTACGATTTGGGTTGAATTTGGGAATGCAGATGTAGACGATTTGGTGAAGCTATCCGTCTTATCATACACGTCCGACTCAAAGGAGACGTTTGAAAATAACTTTATATTTAGGAGGACAATTTCGAAAAAGGCTATGAATAGGTACTTAATACTTAATAAATTAATTTATGACATATTTAATGATAATTTAAGATCAATTAGACATAGAAAAAACATAAAAGTATCGTCGTCTCAGTTCCTCAAATGTAATTTGAAATTTCCATCAAAATAATCATTACTACAACTTTCTTCCAATTTCCAATAAGTGAGTAAATCATTGAACTGCTGTAGGTCTCTGAATCAATTGCTATATATATATAAATTAATCTATCCCATCATAGAATTCTAAAACTCCATTCAGCTCGGTAGCCTTTTCTCGGCAATTACGCAGCGCAATAGCAAAGGTATAACAAATCTTCAATTAATCTATTTTCCTACCACTAAAAATACTAGCTCTCTTCTAACAAAACACGACATTCCGATACATAAATCTCGCCGCCCCGTGCCCACTCGCAGGATCAAAGCCTATATATCAGGCTAATGCTGATACGAGTATGATATGTTAAATAAATATTCAGCAGGATATTGGGTAACGTCGGCAGATGAAAATGAATGGTTGTGTTAAACAGAATCGAATGGGTTTGAAAAAAAGGGATTGTAATCATAGGCCTACCGTGAAAGCGAATCGAACTGAAGAAAGTGTAGATTATTTTATTTTTTATAGATGGAGTAGATACACACATCATTTTATTAGAAGACACATTTTTAATAAGTCTTCAGCAAAGGTTGAAGAAATATTACTCCACACTTAATTTAATAAATGCGAAAGTATCTGTCTGCCTGTTTGTTACCCTTTCACGACTAAACAACTGAACCGATCTTGATGAAATTTGGCACAGAGATAGCCTGTTGTCTGGAGAACATAGGATATTTTTTATTCCAATTTAACACGTAGTTCCCGAGGGATCGCGATATAACCAAATCCCACTAGCTTGAAGTCGCAGAAAGTAGGTAGTAATAAATATGTCCTAGTGGAATAACTCATAAAATAAAGGTACTGATTATATTTATATTCGTCTGATACGTATCTAGATCTCAAAAGGAAGCAGTGAAACTACACTATCACGGGCAGCATAGTGTGAAGTTTTCCAACCGATTACATATATTATTTTGATAGGTTTTTTTTACAGCTGATTACAATATTATTGCTGATACAAATAAATAGCAAAAACCAAAAGTAAAAGCGGCATAAGTTTTTGCGTTTCATTAGAAGCTATTTAAAGATAGCAGTGTGACCGATTATATTATCATAACTTCACTCTTATTATTTCATTTAGATATCGCTTACTTTTCACAAGTTCCCTCTCTTGAATGCCGTTGATTTTATCATTGATTTTTTCATCTATACTTACCTCCAAGAAATGTATTATTATAAAACTCAACTAACTTTACCAAGATACAAAACTAGGGCAGGTTATTACCGTCACTACAAGTGGCGCAGCTCTCTCAGGACAGCGTTCATTAATGTGACATCAAGAGTTGCTAGTGCTTAGAACTTTGTTAAAGAAATGTTAAGGAATTTTGTAAAATATATTATGGTCTTCTTCTTAGTGCCCTTATTGTTCTTTTTCTTCTATATTATGTTAATACTTTGCCTTTTGAGTGGTGTAATCAAAATCATAATCATTTATTTGCTAAAAATAAGGCATGGTACAGCCAAATAAAACTAGCTATTACTTAGTACAGCTGTTGTTGTGAATGTCAAAGTAAAGATCTATTATTGAAACCAAACATATTGTGCAAAATTAAAATATTATTATAAATGAAATTAGAAGTCATTGTTAAAAAAATTAAAAGTCATCACAAAATCAAATAACAAATTTTAAAAAGAAGAAAAATCATTAAATTGGACATAATGTAAATAGGTACTTTTTAATAGACAATATCAAACATGAAAACTACAAAATTGCTCTTCTGTATGGGCCATGATCATGGAGTAAATTAGGTTAGTTTAATAGTCTTTGGCCAGGATGGACAGGCGAGTCAATAACTGTATCAATTTGATTTTGGTATGGTTTGTAATTGACTCACATTTCACATACTATTTGATTGCAAACGTATTGTTCCAATCACAACCTCATCACATCTCTAGCAAACTTTCAAAGAAAACAGCAACTACTCGTAACATTGCCTCTCTTAACGTTAATATAGCTCAGTCTGTAATAGCAAACACAACTTCAACTTCCACTCAACACAAACTTCAATTTACTCCCAAGGTACAGCCTTGCGCCATACCTATGTGACGTATCACTTTACCTTTCCCATTTCCATCCCGACGTGTATTGGAGGAGATGCTAATGATATTATGGAAAAATTGGGAGAATTGGCTCTCGCTAGTGCCGACAATTCGATATCGATAGGGTGTGACTATCGACAAAAGAAATTTCTTTTGTCGATTTTTTAAATTACTTGCGTGCTCTTTGGGAGTAATCGTGCACTGAGTCAGCTAAAATTTGAATAAATTTTGGAAATAATAACGTTAAAAAAGCTAAGGCTCTATCGTTTGTCATATTCGTGAACTAACACTATGGTAAAATGGCAATTGGTACCTATCAAAGGTTTCCTTTCATGCATATAAATCATATAACATCATCATATAAAGTTGGAGTGTTTTACTTCTTTTCACACAATTTTCAGTATTCATCAAAATTCAGTAACAAAGACATTATTTTCACGTTTAAAGGTAAAACATATCATTGTATAGGTAAACTAGCTGCGCTCCGCTCTTTATCCGCGTTTTCCCGGGAAAGTTGCCTATTGTTAATCCAGGGCATCTATCTCCATTCCAAATTTCACTCAAATCAGTTTACCTGTTACAGCGGTAAGAAGCAAAAAACACTATAACACACATAAAACTTTCGCATTTATATATTAGTGTGATAAATGTGATAAGTACTAATACGTATTTTGTGGTAGTAAGAAGAAATGTTCATGGATAATTGTGATAATATGGTTTTCTTTTAATAGGAAATCACTTTTTATCTTCTTCATCATTTTTATTACAAGTGCGCGCACATACCAAAGGGCGAAAGGCCTGACGTCACAAACTAGAGTAAATGTGATGGAAATAGGAGGATTTGTTTACCCATTTCTTTTCACACTTTCGACGCTAAAAGGTGGAGCGGCTGTTAGTATTGTTTTTGTTAGTTTTTGGAATGCGAATGGGAATATTCTTGCGTAAGTACCTACCCATCTGTCTTTAATATAAACTAGATATTTCTCGCTTTCGAGCAACCTCTAAAGCAAAAATGTATGTCGTCATCAATTATTTTGTGATGTATCTACCAACAATAAACTCCTTACGTGGGTTTTAAAATGGTTATAAGAAAATAGCAATAATACTTTGCTAAGGTGGTCGTATTGGTCCTCAAATTCTTTTGAATAAATTATTAATGTTTATAGATATTTGAATTTAAATATCAACGAATGAAATTGTGAAAATGTCATGGACGTTCATGCACATTTTAATATACATAGTTTAATAATTTAATGCTTATATTTCTTATTTCAAAGAATAACCCTCATTTTCATTCTTGATTATCCTATTTCAGAAAAAGTATACCCTTCATAAGCCTATAGAAACTTAACACTACCCGACACGGCCCCAATTGAATTTATTTAGCAATTTTCAGAACAAAATATTAGGGAGCGCTATTTATCAGTGTTCGACGTAAGGCGTCGCAAAACCAACACATTTATCCTGTAGCCGTGGACATATTCAGGTAAGGGGCAGGGCCACGCCGGAAACTTCTAGATTATTATAAACTGTATTGAGGATGGCTGGGATAGAGCAGGTAGAAGCTCAGCCAAACGACGAGAAGTCATGAATTAAGGCAAATCGGATCTCATAAAAAGCTCGTTAGGACAGATCCCCGTGCCCCCAAACTGTATTTGGTTTTCTTAATTATCTTTAATACCTCAAAAGAGGACAGTAAGAAATCCTATCTTGATTAGGTACTGATCGATTACGATCGATTCTTCCACCACACATGAGGACGTACCAAACAATCATTTCCAAGTCACTAAATCTATAGTTGTAGGCCTTTCTGCAAGAGATTGCACGAATGATGGATGGACGATGGAAAGTACCACCTTTGCCAGATATTCGGCCGTCAAATAGTAGTGTTCAAAACATATATATCTGAAGATGACTCATCACAATCTAATGTTCAACAATGTTCAACACAATCTAATCTAAGCTGATCAAGGAGGAGGCCACTAAAGTTATTGTTTATGACACATTTCATATTTATCTTTATGCATCTATCTATATATAATAAAACTGTAACGAGATGGCTACTGTACATTGAAGATATATTTGAAAAACTATTTTTTATGAGTATTTGAGAGCAACAGAACACAAAACTACAGTTATTTTTAAATGTCTGTCTGTCTGCCTGTCTGTCTGTCTGTCTGTCCGTCTGTCTGTCTATCCGGGATAAACTCAGAAACTAAGGCACGAATTGAAATGCAGTTCAAAATATGTTCTATGGTGTCCGGCGCTAAACATAGGCTTTGTTTCATCAAACGGAAACAGGTAAGATTACTTTACTACGCGTACGAAGTCGCAGGCAACAGCTAGTTAGATAATAAGTTTTCAAAATTCCTGCTTACACCCCTGTCAATACCACACCTCACATACAAAACTAGAGTGCGATTACATAATATATTCCGGTGTCGTGGTGTTCGGTCAATTTTTCTATCCGCACCCGTTTCTAAGGCCTGCTAGAGACGTGGTATTGCGTCTAATTCAGATGAAATGAGGACGGGAATGAGCTTCAGATGTGATGTAGAGTTATTTCGTGTTTTTATTCTGAGTAACACTTACTTGCGACGAGATTTGACGATGTTAGAATATAGACACTGCCTAGACATCATAGTCATAGCATGTCTTCGTGCTATGATGATAATACGAAAGACTTGGAACAAATTTCAGTTCTCTTTTCTTTACTTAGGATTTGTTTTGATGGATGCCAATTGAATAATTGATAGTATTTAAAGTCTTCCATAAAATGAGAAAACGTGGACAGTTTGAATAGCAGTATACACTTTTCATACTTCTTTTTACATTTTCATTCTTTTTTTTACTAAGTTCAGTTTAGAGACAAAAGTGTCGCTTCAAACATTTACTATACTTGTTTTTCAACAGAAAAATGTACTACATTTTAGTAAAGTTCGGGTGAATCGAAAAGGCGATTGAGGCTTTTCTCCATACATCTATTAAAAATATTTCACTACTTCCTTGTTCTATCCTAGTAATATCCAGTAAAATCCAGAAAAGTCTAATAGGAGGGCCGGGCAGCAGTCCAAGATTATCTGGGCGAGCGTAAAATTTATGTTAATGACGCCCTCACAAAGGAAAATAACATGACGTTAAACCAAAGAAACCATCCCCCGATAACGTGTCCCCGTTAAATGAACGGAGGTTCATAGTATTCTTGGAGCGCTCGATATGTTTCCGAGTACTATTGTACGAAAAATGTGGAGCGCTCGCGCTGAATAGCTACAAAAGTCTCCCATGGAGATCGCCCGTCGAACCATGAGGAGCATCGTAAGCGGTTCATGCGTCGATATTCCCTTCCCGCTTTTGGATACAATGTTCAGTGCAGACGTTTCTTTTGGCAAGTTTGCCAGCTGTGTCTGTATTCTTGTAGATTCTTATAGATCAGGCTGCCACGGACGGTGCGCAGGAGTAGTAAGTTTTAGGACCAAGCGTGCATGACCTTACATCATTTTGCAGCCATCCGTCGCAAGTCTTTAGTTGCAAGTTGTAATCTGTTGTGGGTTTATCGTTGGGATTCGAATATATTGGGTTTTATCATTGGAGACTTAGTAGTTAGGCTTAGTAAAGATTTTGTTTCCGCACGCTAAAAGAAACAAAGTGTCGAACGAGACCGGAATAACAGTCAAAAAACTACAGCCGCACGCAAAAAACGTTGCTCGAAGCGAGCAATTCATTCGTCCCCATACCCGGTTATCGCCGGTTTATCATACGCCCGGGGCCGCTGTAACTCCTACTCAGATTATTTTAAGCTTCAACCCTTAACGTTTGATTAAACTGCCGTTCCTTGGACGCTTTTGGGTTGGCGTAGGGGTGACCGTATGAAAAGTTATACAAATTGGTGCGGAATTGTAATTCTGCTGGTTCTTTTCTTTCTGGAGAATTTTTAGTATCTTTAGTAATGTGAATATTTTTATGGTTCGGCAATTTCTTTGTAGCAATAGACTTAGAAAGGATAGATAGATAGAAAATTCTTTATTGCACAAACAAATTTGTAAGTACATAGGCGAACTTAATGCTAGTGTGCATTATCTTCCAGTTAACCTCGGTGTACTGAGAGAGATTTTATAAGGTAGTGCAAACAAAATATAAAGTAATAGTGAACAATAATGAATAATAGTGAGTAATAGTGAAGTGAAGGATACCTTACTATCTTTTCGTTTTGATGCTGAGAAAGATCGTTTACCTCCTGGAAAAGACATTTCGGATGCAGAAATACTAAAAGCATTTGCTCTTTAGCGATAATACCGAACGATGTTTCAGATGTTTGCATAGTATGCTACTATAGCAAACTTAATACCTATGATAAAATTATTTGATTGTATTAGTTCATTGAAGAAACACTTTTAATAAATGTGTCTCATGTCTTACATTATTTAATTGACATTTTGTACATTTTGCAATATTCGTGGTCCCAGAAAGTATTTTTATTTATAACAATCTACTTGTGGTAGGTCTGTCGTATGCGGGAGGCCGTCTGGAAAAGTACCACAGCTTTGCCAGTAATTCTGCCACCAAGCAATAGTGCACAAGCATTACTGTGTTCCGGTTTGAAGGGCATTGTAGCCAGCGAAATTACTGGGCATATGAGACTTAATATCTGATGTCTCAGTGTGATGAGCGCATTGCAGTGCTTTTTATTGTATTAAAACTTCTGGGTGGCACTGCAATTGTTATGGGCAGGCGTGGTGCTTATCATCAGGCAAACGATTTGTTGGTCTCATCGCTCAGTAAAAAAAAAATTGCAAAAACTAAACCTAAAAAAATTGCTATTGGACTAGTTTAACTAGATGGCCTGCGGTTTCACCAGCTCGGTTTCCAGGATAACAAGTAACCTTTGTGCTTTTCCAGGGCCCAGTACATACTAAATTTCATCAAAACCCGTTCAGTTTTTACAAGTTTCGCATTTATTATATTATATTAGTAGGATATATTTTAAGTATTTCTAGGTAAACTCTAGTTTTTAATTCAATTCCTGTAGTGTAGGTATTTGCCACTTGGCACCCGAATTCCGTCCGGAGATGCAATCATGCGGATGCTCGAGAGGCTTTTGTTCTCGCCTCCCTAATTTCCACTTTGCGCTCGAGGAAATGCTAAAGGTTTGAAGGTTTTTGAGGGCTACTGTGTGTTGCAAGTTCAAGTCAGATTTAAGTGCGTGGTGAGTGTTTAGTTTAACTATTTCCTTCCAGAGTAGCACTTTTCAATATTATGTTGTATTTTTATGGATACTTAGGTATATAAATATTAAAGTTACTTCATCATCATCAACATCAGCCCATAAGGTTTTTTTTTACGGTTAATAGATCCATGTTTGGCCACTATCTCGCCTGATGTGAAGCGATGATGTGGCCTAAGATGAAGATAAGCACATAGATCTAGACCTAGAGAGAGACGGCCGTTAAGCGGCTGCTCAGACCCGTCTCCCCGATGGTTCACCGAACATCATCCCGAAACACGACTAGGTCGTTTGACGGCATGGCTTTGTTCGGTGGGTGGTATTACAACCACGGCCAGAGCCTACCACTCCAAAGCGCGTAAGCAGGTTTTATCACGATGTTTTCCTTCACCGTTTTAGAGCGAGCGTGCAAAATCTACACTTAACAATAAGTCATTGGTGCAGGGCCGAGTCGGGATTCGAACCCAGGCGTGTCGGATCGAAAAGCGCACGAGTCGCCGCTGAGCCACACTCGCTCTAAACGTTCCTACTGCTGGGACACGGGCCTTCTCTCATAGAGAGAGAATGGGCCATAATTCACCATGCTGGCCAATGCGGGTTGGTGGAAGAAAGTTACTTAATTTTTCCTAATTATTATTATAAGAGATCTGAAGAATTAGCTCATGAAAATGTCATCAATGATCGATCACTATCACGTGTTGATTCGAAATAATGGTAAGATTTATGAATAACTAGCTGCGCCCTGCGGTTTCACCCGCGGTTTCCCGGGATAAAAAGTAGCCTATGTGTTAATCCAAGGTATAAGCTATCTCCATACTAAATTTCATCAAGATCCATTCTGTAGTTTTTGCGTGAAAGAGTAACAAAGGTACATCCATACATCCATTCTTACGAACTTTCACGTTAATAATATGGTAGGATTAATTCGTGATATACCTACCTATAACTTATATCGAGATAATTAGATAAGGAGATACCTAATGATAATAACGAGTGAGAGATGAGTCTAAAAGAAAAAAATATATAATACCTACCTAATTCTTCTCCGAAAATTATTCTCTGGTTTCAGCAAGCACACAAAAAACAGTAATAAAAATATGCCGTACTAAAATCCTCAACAAACAAAAATCTTAACACCAGAAACACCGTCCCATTCCGATACCGGAATGTAATAGCACGATAAATTCTCACCACGTACATTCGAATACACAAATCATCTAATACACAATATCGCAAATATTTCTCGACCAGAACACTGGGTGACATGGGACCTCCAACTTTCCCAGAACACAACTAAGAAAACCCGAGACAAGGACAGACATGCATTTTCCAGAAGGAAGGAAAGAGACGGGGATAAAGAAAAATTAAATTATATTTCCCAATGGTGTCAGCCAGTTATTAAGTGGCCAGACGCCATTTTGAATTATTATATTTTTTATTTCTTCAGGTTTTCTCTTTTGTACGAGGAATTCCTTTTATTTGTAATAGTTGAGGGTATTGCAAATGGATTTGGACGATATGTGTGAGAGTTGTAAATCAAGCTGAGATGGTTCTTTAAATATTTTCATTTTGATAGATTATGACAGTAGGTGGTTTGTTTCTAGATAGATACATTTACTTATATAGACGTATGTATTTATATATCTTCGGTAGATACATATTTATGATTTTTTATACATAGTTATGTTCTTTTTGCCTTCCCGTGTCGCTATAATTTAGCAAGTATGGGTTATAATATAAATATCTAAAAGACGTACGGCAAGCCGTCATCAATTTATGGTTGACATTCCTCCTGCTCGCACCAAGCGCTTTGCTTCGACCTTCATAATGCGAACGGCCAAGGAGTGAAACTCTCTGCCGGCATCTGTGTTTCCGGATAGCTACAATCTGGGTGTCTTTAAGACAAGAGTGAACAGGTTTCTTCTAGGCGAGCGTGCTACATCTTCGACTGCATCGTCACTTAACAACAGGTGAGATAGCGGTCAAACGCAAGCCTATAAATAGAAATTAAAAAAAAACTAATCTTGTTAACGTAGACCGTAGATAGGTACTTACGCAATATCATAATATAATATCCTTTTTTACACCAAATACTTATCAGTTTAATGTTACCAAATAGGTTTCCAGCCTTTATTTTCCAGCCTTTATAGTAGTTTCCCGTGGAACTGTTTGTTTTTCCGGTATGAAAAGTAGGTATCCAATATCCTATTCTATGACCTATAGCAACTAGCTACGAGATTTCATTAAAATCAGTTCAGTCTTTATGGAGTTATGTGATAACAAACTAGAGATGAAACGCATAGCTGTTTGGCCTGATACCTGATATCTGGCCATTTTAGAAGCCGGATAGCCGAATATCCGGCTAAACATTGGCGTATTGGAACGTGTAGATCTACTTGAAAGAGTTGGCGGAAGTTTTTGGAAATGTTTTGACGAGATAGCATATAATAATGACGCTAAATAATAAACACTAGTCAGAGTCAATGTTAATTTTTATTTAAAGACACCTCGTCTCGACCGGAATCATGGCCCTTTTACTTGGTGGTCAGCCAATGCGGCACAGTACTCGAACTTGACAAAGTCTGCTAGAATTTATCTTTCAGCGCCTTGTACAGCTTTTCTCTGAAGCTGGCCTTGTTTACGAAGACAAGCGAAACCGCTTATTGCCTCTTAACGCAATAGATTAGATTTTATTTACCATAATTTAACCCTAGTTCAGTACCAGTACAATTGTTTTTTGCCAAAAAAAATGATGATACTGATTAAAGAATGTTTCGATTTAAATATTATAGCGTTTTTTTATTTTTAGACTTATACATACATATGTTATGTGAATACAAAGATTTTATGAAATAATCGTAATTTATTAAAAAATCGGTATATTGACACCACCGTATATTGACATGGATAGTAAATCTACGCCGGATAGACCGAACACCGAATAGTTGCCAGATATCCGTTTCTTCTCTATAACAAACACACACACACACACACACACATAGTAGTAGCATATTGATTTTATATTACTTTATTTTAATTTAATTTATTTTAATAATATAAAGAAGAGTCTCTTTATTCTTTGGTAGTTGGATAGTTTCCCTTCTTCCAAGTACCCAGTACCTACTTAACTTATCTATCCATAATATACCACGCGTACTGTGACAATGATGTAGGAGAACGAACAGGCGCACACTCCCCATAATTTAAGCCCAAAATCAGCATCCAAAGTAATCCCGTGACAATCGTAAAAACTAGGGAAGTCTGTATTTACGGTACCCAGGACAGGTGTGAGGGCAATATTCTAATGTGGGCCCGCCATCCATAATAATATAGCACCACCCTTTCACGGCACTATGACATGTGGGTAGGTGTAACTTACGAGTACCCGCTAGTTTTCTTCATATACCTAGTACAATGTAACAGCCTCTGTGGTGTAGTGGTTGGGCAGGTTGGCTCAAATCTCATACACCACTGAGGCTGCGGGTTCGATTTCCAAATGTGATCAGATTCGATTGAACAATGTTTGTGACAGAAAAAAAGCGCAAGCATTTGCTTCGTGTTTGGTTGTTGTGGGACCATGGTCCTCATAGTTTCTGGTTCCCTAGATACAGGGAATCCTAGTTAGGGGCCAGGATCTATGTTTGTGATATTTGGGCGTATTTTAATTTATTTTATTTTATAATATACCTATCTAGTAGTAGCTTTTTATTATTCTTCTCGTGTAAGTGTGTGTGATTAACCCTGGTCATCATCATCATCACATCACATTCCTACCGATGGGTCACGGGCCTTCTCTCATAGAGAGAGTACGGGTCATAATTCGCCACGCTGGCCCAAAGCGGGATGGTATTATGTAATGCAATGGAATCAGGCGTGACGTTGCGGAAATTCATCTCGCGGACTCTCGTTCCAGCGTTCGGCGAGTCGAAACCTGATGATGCCTCGTGCAGACGGCGAAACACGTGTCGTACAAAGAGTGTCATTGTTAGGAACTAACAACAACCTACATAATATTCAGCGGGATTACACTATATATTTTCATTGCGTTTCAGTTATGGTATTATGTCACATGTCTTTGATTTTTTGTGATTATTTCTTGGACATGCCGGTTCCCTCACTATGTTTTCCGATGTTTTTTAGAGCGAGTGTTAAATCTGCACATAACTTAAGAAAGTCAGTTGTGCGGGGCTTGCGGGATTCGAACTCGGGTCGGGTCGTAAGTCGCGTGCTCCGACTGAGCCACACTCGCCCCCTGGTCCCTAGTCTCTGAGTTATAGGCCATAGTTATACCTATAGGGTATATATGATCGTAGTATAGGCCGCTTGGAAGCCTCCGACATGGCCTGACAACTGATCTTCTAAGACAACAACCGCGAAGCACGGTAGCGCTTAAATTCATCACACAAGCCATCACCCATCCGAGTGTTTACCGCGGCGAACGTTGCTTTGCCGATAATCTAAGAAAGCTTAGCCGATCATCTGAGAAATAGTCGTTACGTGTGTATCTGCTATGCTACGAGCGCTACATTTTACTATCGAAATATTTTTACAATTTTGGCACAGAATAGATTCTAGTACAAAAGCGATTGAAACCACAGAATAGTACTTAATAGTATCTACCAATGTAGAAACGAAGAGACAAAAAGATATGTTGAATTGAGACCTTTTTCTGCTTAAAGTCGTTTAAAAACCAGTTAATTACACCCCAAATGACTAATCTGTGATATTTACAGTCCAAAACAGATATTGAATATGTAAAATAAACTAATTCTTATTACGTGCAAGATCTCAATAGATATATCGGATTTGGGAAAAACTGTTATATTCATATAAATAAATAAATAAAGGTAAATACTTAATGAAATTCAAAATTATAAAAATACTTTTACCACAGAAGAGTTTATTTATAACAGAGACATCTATCGAAAATCTCTGGTATTTGCTTCAATAACAGCATCCACAAACGTTTACCTGCTAGAAACGTTCATGTTTAGTAGTCGGTAGTGCAGCTCTACTTAAAGTGCTCTATAGTCTATACGACGAAGGTTTACCCACGAATCGGCAGATGGCATTGTAATACTATTAGGTTACCAAATATTTTTATTGGCTTCGAGCTTGCTACAATTTTTTTTCATAGTCTACTGTAACACTTGCATAATATAATTTGAACCTATTAATCTCCTTGATATAAGTTACCATAACCAAAGCATTCTAACTATTACTTACCCATAACTTTCGATGTTATATATTCACTATCTATATGAGGACCGCAGACCATGGCTCCAAATCCAGAATACTCAAACAAGAAAGAAATATTTGCGTTTGTGCTTTTTTCTATGCACAAACATGATAGTTATGTGTTCACAGAATAATAATGACTTCCATGTTGGACAAAAGTCTCAGAATTAAACATTATAATAAAACAAAATTAACTACGTTAATACCTACCTACCTACAACTTAATATAGGTAAGTAGGTACGTTTTATATGGTAGTTCTATATACTTACACTTTACACCATAAGCAGATAAGATTTAAATAAGCACTATAAAATTAAATATTTTTTTATCTATGACAGCTATGCACAGAATAATAGTGACCTGCATGTTCGACAAAAGTCACTAAATTCAAAAATTTTAATTAAAAAAATTAAACGAGGTTAATACCTACCTACCTGCACCTAAACCTGCCGTCTCTCTGTAGATCTATGTGCTCCATCTTAGGCCACATCATCGCTTCACATCAGGCGAGATAGTGACCAAACATAGATCTATGAGTATTAAGAGTAAAAAAATATATAGGTAGTTAGGTACTTTTTTCTATGGTAGTTCTATAAACTTACACTATAGGGATTTATAGTAGCAGATAAGATTTAAACCAGCACAATAAAAAAATATTTATCTATGATAGCTGGCCTTTTGTTTATTTTAACTGGTGCATTAAAAACGCGACGGAGTTAGACTGCGTGTCACCCTGACTTTATCAAATGTCGCGGTCGCGCTCTAAGCGCAGCTGAACAAATTTTTCAAAGCGAGAAAATTTCCAAAGCCAATTAAATAATAATACTTACCCTCTGACGCCAGTTAAACTATTATCTATCTATTACTATTATAAAAATGGAAAAGAGAAAATTCTGTACATTGAAGATATTTTTCAAAAACCGACTGGGATCGACTATTTAAAGGGTACTGAACACGAATCTACGGTTTTTAGAATGTTTGTTTGTATGTTTTTTATCTATAGGCTAGGAAACTCCTGAACGGATTTTAATGTAATTTTTTGGGTTTGGCAGCATTAGTCCCAACTTAGATTATAGGGTATGTAACTTTGAAATTAGTTGGATGACTGCGAAGATACAGCTTGACCTCTTAGTAGTACGCGCTCCCATATACTGGGGAGGTCTTGCTAAAATGGTTTTGTAAAAAGACGACTATGGGCTCCGTCTGTCGCTCACGCGGACGAAGTCGCGGGAAAAAGCTACTACTAAGATAAAACCGTACCTGAACCATGTTTGTACGTTTAACATGTTGGGTAAACTAATTGAATAAAACGATTAATTAAAGCTTAAACACAACCTGAAAAAATGGTAGATTTTTTTTTGTTTGTTTGTTACCTATTTATAAACTAGATAAAACTATATTGGTATTGCTTCAACAAACCTGTGTTGTCTACGCCCTGTTCGATTTCCAAGTATACATAGGGGACGCCTAAATAAAATATTAGTATAAAAAGGGACAATATTATTTGATACTTTAAAACCTAATTTAAATATTAAAAATATTATTTGATCTTCATTGTATAAGTTCGACAACACAAACGGCCTCAAAGACTAGTTTAGGTCTATGTTAAAGCAGTGACCATACGTCGCGCGAGCTGAGCGAGCAAAGCAAGCGGGCCGCGGCAACGGTCAGCGGCGGCGAAGCGTCAGAACATAAATTGAGAATTCATCAAATGAAAATCGATTGCTTTGATTTATTTCACGTCTCAGAGAAAGAGGATCAGTAATTAAAAAAAATATATTTTTAGAGGGTCTTTTTTGTTGTCTTCCAGGGCCTCAATTCACTATGACAACTTGGCGATTCCTTGCTTCAAAATCACGTCAATTCCTTCATTAATAAACGACATCTCTATGACGCATTCATATATTCATATATATGACGCGTCATAGTTGATACAAATTTCGCAGATGTCATTTATTAATGAAGAAATCGACGTTTCCTCGAAGCAAGGAATCGCCAAGTTGTCATAGTGAATTAGGGCCCTGGACGGAGTCGCGGAAAAAAGCAAATAAATACTCGCACTCTGACGCCTACTCCACAAATACTCCACATAACTCCACGCCTGAATATTTGCTGTAAGATTGAATACAAATCCAGTGTTATCTCTATTATATATCCTTTTATGATTGTTAGAGAAGCATCACTTATCAACCTGCTAGTTATTTGCAACAAGATTTTGCCAGAAACGTACGTGTTGTTAACTTATGAAAATGAGAAATATAACGGTGCCAATGTCGCCAATTTATTTTAACATTGCTGAATATTGCCTTTTTGGGATAGTTTTAAGTGTTATTATAGGGATTATACTATACTTTAATGTGGCTAACGCAAGGCATAATACAGTGGCCGGTTTCCTTTTTGGCGGTAAAAATATGTCTGTGATCTCCATTACTCTAGCGTTGATTTCTAGGTAAGATTATTTAAAACTAATACATTTTCTGTTTGCTTAGTGCTAAGATTGGCTTGTTCTCTAAGAGAATCAAGTATCACTGAGCATAAGACGGACAGTCAAAAATATATTATTGGTGGTCCTTTTAGTGATTGGTTGTACACACACACGTACACAAGGTTAAACAATGCAACACGTTGTCTCTCACCCAGTCAACGTCTGCGTTCATCATAAATCAGACAAATGCGTTCAGTACTCGTGTCTCAGATGAATATAATTAGTGCTAGCAATGTGTTGCGTTTAAATTTAATGCTTTTCTTCCCCATCTATGTGATTTATACATAATTGAATATGTATCTAAGAACTGCAGGAAACATCATGAAACAAAAATACACTTTCAACCTAATAAATAAACAGGTAGCTCTACTTCCAGCAGCCATGTAAAAAAGGCAAAACTCTTTTATTAAATAGGCACAAAAATTTACTTTTAAATGTAATAAACACATAATATAAATAAAAATAAAAATATGTTAAATTTTTTAACTTGAGTTAACATAACTTTGATTAAAAAGGTAAGCATGTTTACCCATTTCTTTCCAATACTCAAATTGAATTCCGGGCCCAGAAAAATAATATGAAACCTGACTATACCAGTGCTTTAGATATAGAGAAAATATCACCAAGAACTCTAGCAGGAATGTCTCTTTATTTCCCAGTTCCTGTGTGATGTCCCATAGTCATAGCATGAAAATATTATCAAATCTTAATTTCATTTTTCTTTTCAGTCATCTAACTAGTATCACGTTACTAGGCGTACCTGTGGAAATATACCTCAGAGGAACACAATACTGGGCTTCGGCACTTTCCCTTATCATCGTCACTTTCCTAACGGCTGTCATCTATTTACCGGGTAAATATTTCCATTGATAAATAACAGTTAAGTTGTATAGACAGCAAAACAAATAACTGAATACGTAACGATAGTGTTTTAATTATGTGCCCAAGGGTTTTGGGCACATATTAAAATTGATTGTATCATATTAATTTTGAGATTAACTTGGTCGTTATTATGTGCGTCAGCCAATAGATTTTTTAAATGTGTTAAATTATTGGAAAATGTGTTACCATTATTAAGACAGTTCCTAGAATGTTTAAAACTATGCAATAACATTATTCGAGAAAATAACCTTGACAAAAACTAATAACATGAAACTAAAACTAAAAACCATAAAAAAAATAATATTAAAATATATTATTAAAAGGAGTCCCTTTAGGCAAGGTTCCGAAGATACTGGCAGCGTTCCGTCTTTGAATAGCTAGACTAATTTTTTTGTCCGAAGTAGCTGCCAGGTCTTCGGAACCTTGCCTAAAGGGACTCCTTTTAATAATATATTTAGTATTAAATTTTTTATGCTTTTTAATTAGTTCAAAACTAATTAGTTCAAGAGAAAACGAATATCATTGTTTTATTAAGCCGGAACCGAACCAACTCCATTTGAGATTACAATGTAGCTGGCGCAATTTATATTCTATTAACATGTAATACTCAAACCCAACCTAACATCTTTTAGTAGTAAGTCGTTATTTGACATTCATAACACAAACACACTAAGCTATATTATATTCTGTAAAAAAATGAAATTAATCATTATTCAAGCAATTTTATTCGCTTCGTTTTTGTGCGCCCGGAGTGAGACCCATTGCGATTACTTGAAAGACAGGAACCTTCTGAAAACAGCAGAGATTCGAAACAGTCTGGGAGGAGACATAGAGTTATTAGATAAAGAAACAACAGTGAACAATTGCTTGATGCAACACAAGTTGAAGGAGCTTGATAGTCAGCAGTACTTCAACTTTTCACAGCACTTTTTTATGTACAAAGACAGTATGAGACAGTCAAAAGTTTATAAGATAATACAGCAGATGCCAAAAGGAGCGGCGTTGCATTTGCACTCTAGTTCACTTTTGGGAGCTGACTATCTAATGAATATAACTTATATGGATAACTTATATGTTTGCTTTGATGAAGTTCTGCCTCATTTTCAATTTTCTAAAAAAGTGCCGACACAAAACTGTAAGATGTGGCAGCTCATGAGCGAAGCGAGACGCTCGGCTGAAGACCTCGCAAAATTTGATAAGGATCTTACAAAACATCTTACAATGGTCGTCGACAACCCTGAAGTGGTTTACCGAAGTAATGCAGATGCTTGGATTCCTTTTAGAAACTATTTTACTACTATTCAACTGTTATTATCATTTAGACCAGTATGGGAAAAATACATATACGATGCCCTTAAGAAATGCAAAGAAGACAATATCATGTACATAGAAATAAGAACTCGAATGACAGAACTTTACGAACTGAATGGGACTGTGCATGATCAACTGACATCGGCAAAATATTATAGAAGTGTGATCCAACGCTTCGTCACTGATAATCCTGATTTCATAGGAGCTAAAATAATTTTTAGTACATACAGGCACGTCGACAAAAATATGATGGATGGCAGTATTCAATTAGCAATACAAATGAAGGACGTTATTCCCGAAGTATTCGCAGGATTTGATATAGTAGGCCACGAGGACTTGGGTTTGCCCTTGATAGAATTCGCGTCTCAACTTCTAGCAGCTAAAGACTTGAATTACTTCTTCCACGCCGGAGAAACTGATTGGTATGGAACTCAAACTGACGAGAACTTAATTGACGCTATATTACTTGGTGCCAAAAGGATCGGTCATGGATATGCATTGGCCAAACATCCATTACTGATGAAGGAAGTTATTCAAAGAAATATTGCCTTAGAAGTCAGTGTCATATCGAACACTGTTTTATCGCTAGTTCGAGATGTGAGAAATCATCCTTTGAGCATTTTCCTGGCAAATGGCTTACCAGTTGTCCTCTCAAGTGACAACTTTGGTCAGTGGGACGCCGCGCCTTTATCGGACGATTTCTATGTAGCTTTTCTCGGAGTTTCTAGTAAACATTCTGATCTACGTCTCTTGAAAACCCTAGCAATAAACTCGTTGACGTTCAGTGCACTAGAAGAAATTAAGAAAAAGGAAGCTTTAAATAAGTTTAATTTACAATGGAATAGATTTATAGACGAATTCGATTGTTCTAAGTATTAAGAATGTTTCACTATATTTTTTTAAATTTTTAGAGCAGCTGGAGAAAATATTTGTACAAGCGCTTGATTTTCATCATTAAAAAGCTATGAGTTGCTGTATTCATATTTATTCACCTTATTTTAACGAATAATTAAGATTTAAATAAAATCATAAATGAGGTACAACGAAGGTGTAAAATAATGCAAATCGAGGGAAACCGCTTCCCATTTAGTTCAATTAAATTTTGCAATATAAGGCAGTGAAATTATAAAGAAGAATAAGTTAATTAATATTATAGTTAAATATTAAATATTATTTATTAAGGCAGTGAAATTATAAAGAAGAATAAGTTAATTAATATTATAGTTAAATATTAAATATTAATTGACATGATTTATTTTAAGAACTCTACTTTTGGCTCAGAGCGAGTGCGGTTTAGCGGGAACTCGTGCGACTTACGATCCGACGCACCGGAGTTTGAAACCCCACTAGTCCCGCACCAAGATGTGCTGATTTCACACTTGCTCTCAAAACGGTGAAGGAAAATATCGTGAGGAAACCGACTTGTCCAAGAATTAGTCAATGAAATTCAAGAACATGTGACATTCACCAACCCGCACTGGGCCAGGGTGGTGGATTATGGCCCATACTCTCTCTATGAGAGAAGATTTGTGCCTCAGCAGTGGGAACGTAATGGGCTGATCGTAATGACGATGACTTCACTGTTTCAAATGCTGTGCTCACGAAAAACCGTCCCGTTTCTACTATACTTAATTAGTTAACCCATCATGATAGCTTAGAAACTTATTTTTATATATTATTTTTTAGTGTTTCACAAACTGCAGCTTTCATCGAGTTTTGAGTATTTAGAAATACGATTTTCTCCACATACTAGAACAATAGCAGCAGTGCTGTTTATTGTTAGTAAGCTAATGATTCTGCCTATAGTACCGTATGTGCCGATGATGGCATTTAGATTAGGTAAGTGCCTTTTGTTATTACATTATCATTTAGCAGCGTATTTGTCCAATTTAACAAGTTTTACGTCTTAAGGTTCATGACGTGTAGTGTCTGTCTATGTTCTGATGTCATTATTTCGTATCTGCACATATGTCTATTCTCATCTCCACACAATGAACAAGTCCGATTAGAATTCAAATTCAAAAAATTCAAAATTCTTTATTTATACAACATCTACAGTTCAAGTACTTAGATTAAATAGGTACATTAGTGGTAAGGTGCATATATTATCAGGTGTTACAGTACCCTTTTGTGAATCCCTGTTCCCTGCACTAGGTCTCATAAGAGCCTGTATAGCAGGATCACAGCGACCCTCTCAGGTCACTCCATCTACAATACATTATTTATATATTTAAGTACCTACATGCTGTGTATATTAACTAACCCTAATTCTATTCAGTATAAATATAATAATAATTACTTACATTGCTCCAGTGATAGGTATGCGTAGGCATTATATAAAAGTGTTTATTTGTGTTCATATAGATATTTTTATTTAAGTATTATAATATATGTACATATATATATGTATGTATATATAAATGTATGCGTAAGTATTTTTTTTTTAAATATTTGTGGGCATCTCTTCATGACACCAGTCTCATAAGAGTCTGAGGCACAGGAGACGCCCACTATATGTATACTGTTTTGTTGTAATATTATTGTTATAGTATTTGTGTGACGGGGTGTATGAATGATGTGAGTGAGTTTTTCGTGTGTGTGTGAATGTTATGGTATATGTGTTGCATGTTCCTAGCATACTTACTTTCTATTTTATTCTATTCAATTGTTGCTATTAATTTCTCAGTTTCTATATAAGATAGAGATAATAAATAATCTGTAGTAATTCTTTGACATTTATACCGTGTTGCTTTCACAACATCAATATTCTTACTTAAGCGGTTATATAGTCTAGGGCCTAGATTATTTAGCATAGTCATTCCAAATTTCGTGCGTGATTTAACGGTTTTAAAGATTTTATCTTTTCTGCGCTTGTTTTCCAAATCAGCCAATACATTTCCATCAACCAGCAAATGTTGTTTACTCACCACTGCTTTTATAAACAGTTGTCGGACCGTGAGTACTGCGCATTGTTTATACAATTCGGTTGTAGAATGATATCTGGGCTTAAACGTCATCACTTTAGGAATGTAAATGATTGTAGCCAACGAAATTACTGGGCATTATCAGATTCAAGAGCTATTGTCTAGGGGTGAGCGATGAGCGAGCGCAGTGCGCAGAAACAATGTTCTGGGTGGTACTGCAACTATTATGGGCAGGCGTGTTGCTTACCATCAAGTGAAATCCTTGCTAGTTTCGTCCTTTAAATACATAAACAAATTAACACAGCTGAAATTGGAACTAAACGTCGTGACGCTCCACTCAAATACTATCCGAGTTCAATCAGAGTCTTGTCGCACTAAGTATGTGCAATTAGCCTCAACTGGAAAGGTTTCTTACATAATTTTTAAATTTTAGTGACAGACCCTCTAGCTGGTCGTATAACAGCTGTGATCTGCGTGACATGCGCCACCTTCAGTGCAGTAGGAGGTCTAAGAGCAATTGTTGCCGTCGGCATAGGAACCACTTTCCTGGCAATGGCTGGCACGGCACTGCCGAGCGGACTGGCACTGCTGCCGATGGGGTTCAGGCGGATGTGGGAGATTGCTAGTGATGGAGGAAGGCTGGTGTTGTATGAGTAAGTAGACAATTGTTTTATTCATCCATGTTTTAACAAAATAAAGTAACTCAATTAATATAGGTATTAATTACCAGTTTTTATTATTATTTATTTATTTTTATATTAAGGATCAGGAGAAAGAAGAACAAGGAGAACGAATAATCAATTTATTGTAATCAAATGATGGCTTACCTCGGATGTCTGCACCAACACAAAAGTGATGAGGCATTGTGGTCCCGACCATGTTATAGGCGATTCAGGCAGAGGGGTCTTTCTCAGCTTGTAGTGAAACGTTTGGCGATGGTAACAGCTGTTATTGAAGTACTAGTTAGGTTACAGTAGTTGTCTAGACGAGATGTTGATAAAAAGAAATAATGGCGGAAACACCACATTTTGATTGTAATTATAAAACGTTAAAGATAAGATAAGATAAGATGAGATGAGGTGAGATGAGATATTTATTTTCAAAAAACAATAGTTACAGTGGAATCTTAAAGTTGTAAATAAACATATATAGTTACAATATGTCTAAAACAAAATTAAATTTCCAATGGATTAGAACGGCGGCCCCACACTAGGCTCTAGGCCCGTATCGTGGAAACCTTAATATACGAATACAATTTTGTACACAATAATAGTGGTAAAACAATCAATTTTGTGTCGTTTCAGCCCTGATCCTGAACTAGCCCACCACACTTCATTCTTTGCCGTAACACTAGCTCTGAGCACAAATTGGCTATGGAAGATAGCTCTAAGTCAGTCCAGTTTACAGAAGCTTCTTGCAGTACCCACAATAAGGAAAGCTCGGTGGTGCTTAGCACTATCGTGTGCGGGTGTAATACTGATGAAATTGCTGTCGTGCTTCCTTGGACTCGCTTTATATGCGTGGTTCGCTGGTTGTGATCCTCTTTTAACGGGGCAAATAAAGAAACATGAACAAGTGAGTAACGTCTAGACGTTTGGTCTGAGAACACTTTGCAGAGTTCGCTGTCACAAGGTATCTTGAATTCTCGCGCTCGGTCAAATTACACCCTTTTTTTTTCAAGTTCGGGACCATATTTCAATATGTGTATGAAACTAAAAAATGGTGACAAAATGCCACTGACGCACTTTTAATTATAGATTCTGTATTTTCATGTATATTTACTTTTTGAGTAATAAGACACATTGACTCGCTCTTTTAATACTTTAAATTCCTCAGTACTTGAATTGACATTAACAAAACTGCAATATACATATAATACTATATTTTGTGTTTCAGTTAGTACCACATTTCCTGAACAATCTATCTGCTATGTTCCCTGGAATATGCGGCATCTTCATCATTTCCATATTCAGTGCAACCGCTGGGTGAGTTCTGAAGTCTCCAACTTTGTCTTCAAAAAAGTTATCCTGTATCGCTAGCTTATTTAACCGCGTAGATATTGTGTGCTTTCAGATGTATGGCCTCTCTAATAAACTCGATATCAGGAGTGTTGTTTGAAGAGTTTATCCGACCATGGATGCCAAAAAATTCTACTGAGCTCGTTTGCTGTAGGATCATGAAGGTACATACCATAAAATTTCTCTAATCTCGGTAAGTACGATGGGTGTTAGATAAACAATGTTGGAGTTCAACAAACTAAAATGACTATCTCACCGCGAAAATATGATAACAATTACGTAAAATGAACGTAAATCTAATTAAATACTAGCTTTTCACACGATACCGTCTGCGTGAACAACAGAAAAAGCCCATATGTAGTCGGTTCCCACAACCCTTATTCAGAAATACCTTCCCAGTTTATGAAAGCCGTAGGTACCTAAGTACTAAGAAGAAAAAAAATTTACTTGGTATTTAAAAGTTCCAATTTGAACAGTCTACTCTTTGCTGATCCGACTGACGTTATCAGTTTTTCCGGAATTCTCTTAATTTTCCGAATAACATCTCAAATTTTTCTTTCCTTAAAAGCCTGATTTAGTCTACGAAGAACATTAAAAAAAAATGCTAAATCGGTCCTGCCGTTGTCAGATGCGCTTACCAGCATTCAATGTTAATTAAATATATTTAACTTTTGATTTTGATAATTTAGCACTTTTTAACCGACTTCAAAAAGGAGGAGGTTTACAATTCGACGGTATGTTTTTATTTTTTTATTTTTTTTTTATTTTTTTTTTGTGTGTTTGTTACGCGATTACTCCGCCAATTATGCATTGATTTCGATGATTCTTTTTTTGATTGGTAGGTAATACTTCAAAGGTGGTCCCATATAAATTTTATAGAAATTCATTCAGTAGTTTTTGAAAAAAATAGCAAAAACAAAAAAATATAAGTTTAATCTTCAAGTCGGTTCTTGTTTTTTTCGTAACCAACTTTCTAAAGGTGGAGGTTTGTATTCGACTGCTTCACCTGCTTCACCCAGAGTTGACTTCCGGTGAGGGAACTCCTCAACGGTGAATAGTACAGACACAACATTTCGTAAATGGATTTAACCATAATAGCCTGTTCTAAATTCCATCATGACATGGCACATACACCCAGGATTGACTTCCGGCGAGGGAACTCCTCAACAGAGAATAGGACAGACATGAAATTTTTTTGCACATGCATTTAATTGTGATAGCCCGTTCTAAACTTCGTCATGATGTGGCTTCTAGATCATAAAAGCTTGTCTTTAAAATCTTTTTGAATTAATTTAATTAATACTTGTTTTTCACTAAAAAGGTTAAAATAAATTATTTTTAGTAAATTGAAAAATAATTTATTGTCTATATATATTGACAAAACAAATATATGTATAACAAGAAAGTGACAGATTAAAAAAATAATCTAAAAACTACGTTTTAATGCATTGTCATTGAGTTTTGAGCTACCCTGAAAGTTTCAGCCGGATAGCTAGCTATTCGGGAAGTGCTCGAAATTTGAGTTGCAAGATTCTACCCGGAACTACAGACAGGTAGACAAACAAGAAAGTGACTTAATAAAAACGTGGTAAAAAAATCTGTACCATTTTCAGCTTCTCTGCGTGCTCGTAGGCCTTTACTCCGGCAGCGTGGTGTGGTTTTCCAAAGACTTGGATCGATTACAACACGTGGCGTCAGGAGTTACAGGAGTGACAGCTGGGACGCTGCTTGGGGTCTTCACTCTGGGCATAGTCTTTTCCAGAGCTAACTGTTCTGTAAGTAAACTGAAATATTTTATTTATAATAATTTAGTTGTAACTACAAAAAGTCTATAAGAAGGATACTATACTATTAACTAAAAACGTATATATAACAAACAAGTGGTGTCTATGAGGCAAGGTGAAAACGCTGACTGCATTCTCTTTATAATTAATTTTTATATTCTCTAAGTTATTATATGTTTTACTATATTATGCTTCTAAATTTATATAGGTATGGAGGTACCGCTTTGCCAGTTATTCTGTGGCCAAGCAGTAGTGCGCAAGCATTGAGCATATGAGACCTTATATCTGATGTCTCGGGGTGATGAGCGCAATACCAAAGAAAACTAACTATTACTGCAACACAGTGCTACGCAGTACTTTTTATAGTATTAAAAGTTCTGTGTGGCAATGAAATTGTTACAGGCAAGCGTGGCGCTTACCATCAACTGAATGGCTTGCCAGCCTCATTACACAGTTCCTTGAAAGAAAAAATGATGGGTGACCACTGTAACTTAATTAATTGGGAGAATTCTTCCTGCGTTGGGTACATTGTAATGCGGATACAGTCCAGCAGATAGTCACTAATTATACTGTATTTTTCTCTCCATAAAACAATTTTTTACTCGTGCAGTTATAGTGGTTCTAACCAAAGACTAGAATTTGTATTCAGACTTCTAGGTATCGTACGTGCCTACATTGATAAATAAATAGATATGTACTTACGTCTTTTAAGAATACAAATTCTATTTTCTATTCTATTTTAATCCTATGTATTTTTGGTTTACTAAGGTATAATAATATTTCTACCACTGATTCCTAAGTGCTACAAAAATTGAGTTGGATAACTTTTAAAGTACCTTAGCATTATAAAATATGGTATGGAGGTAAAATTTTCAGTAGTTTCATTCTATAAATAAGAAAAGTAACAGCGCAGAATTTTTGAGACAAAGTTCTTATTTATTTATTAGTAAAATTATTTTGTAACAATAACTGTTACGCCCCAAAAAAAACAGAATAATATGCATAAATAGCGCCACCTAGCCAAATAGTACCACACTATCTCACTACCAATTTAGCTTTGCAAGTAAAGCGACATATCTTCCAGGTTGTCCAGTCTTCTAAACGTATTTTAGACGGAACCGCTAGATGGCGTTAAAAGTAAAATTCTAGAAATCACTAATAGATGGCGTATAACGTTCACTAGTAACTTTCTTAAAAAATAATATAGTGAAGATTGGTGAAGATTAATGTAACTAAATAGCTGCTTATCTTAATTTTCAGGGTGCATTAAGCGGTTGTCTTCTCAGCTTGATACTCTGTGGCTGGCTTCTGATTGGCGCGCAAAACGCTATCGCCACAGGGGCATTGACCTTTCAAGGGAAGCCCTTGGCGTCTTCAGGTTGTGGAAAAGGAAACTTCACACATCCATTCAAGAACGTTACCACGGTGATTCCTAACGCGGCGTGAGTATTGAATTACCATCTTGCTTTCATATGAAATTACCTTTTTAAGTTAATTAATTATCTAAGGAACAATAAGTATGGAATTACGTTGAAAATGAATAGGTAAACCTCTAAACACCTGGGTATTATTTACATAGGCATAAACGTTATTTTAATAAAGTTACAGTCCTTTATTTTAGAGTAGGTATATAGATAAGTAGATAGGTATACAAATAAGTCAGAGCAGAGTCGGAATCAGAACTCGGGTATGTCAAATCGTAAGGCGCACAAGTTACCGCTCGGTCACACTCGCTCTTTGTAAGTAGATATTTTAAAAGTTCAGACAAGAACAGGATAGCTGATTTTAATGCAATTTCCCTACTTATATAGAATCGCTTTGAACAATATTCGCATTCGCATTCAAGAATCCGCCGACACCCAACTAGTCCGACTTTAACTAGTGCTAGTAATGCTTTGATCAAAGTTCTGAAAGCACTTACCAGTTGAGTAGTTAAGTTAGGTTTAGAATGTAATCGACGTTGCGAGTTCGTAACAATGTCGAAGACTAAGGCTTTTCGCTTGATGGTTATGGGTGTTCTTATCAAATTGCGTTAGACTGAAAAGTGAAAATCAGACCTGAAAGTTTTGGGAGGCACTACCAACACAAAGGTGTCATCGTCATCATCATCATCATCATCATCAGCCCTTCACGTTCCTACTGTTGGGACACGGGCCTTCTCTCATGACGATGGTGTTTGTCGACGGCGAACCTTGTTAACCTGAATGCGAGCGCAGGTGACTGAACACCCAGTTGTAGGGTGCACAGAACAACTGACCGGACCTATTGTAGGTATATATAGGAGGGTTTGGGTCGGGTTTTCCGTAGTTGAAATTTTGCTTGTCAGTTCTTGTAGACGGGTTTTTTCATATGCTGTTATAGCTTTGTCGACAGTGCCACTGCCAAACTTATATCGTACTAGCAGCCCGCCCCAGCTTCGCACGGGTATTTAACAAAAAAAATTAAAATTATAATACACACACATCTCCCCTCCTGTGCGGCCCGTACCCCAGTGACGCCTACACTGCATAAGGTGCCTAGCTAGCCGAGCAGGGTGAGCGGCTTCCACGCAATTTTTTTCTAATTCTTACCTACATTTTTAAACTCGTGATATCTTTCGAATGGAATGTCCGAATTGAATAATTCAAAAAGTTATATAAAGATATTGAAGCAGTTATGAATATGAAGTTTTGAAAATGAAGAATTTTTTTTTGATAAGGGTTAATACCAAGATACAAATAAAGAGCCTTTTCTAGCGGTGGCATTTCAATTAAAATTTTAAAATAAAAGAACACTTATTGCGGCATAACTATAATAGTTAGACATATTCTGTCGCGACACTTTTTGTAAATAATGATGTGTTCTGCAAAGTCGTAGTACATTATTTTATTCTATCATCAATAGTTTTCGCAGCGCACGCGATGTAAAGAATATTTTAGGTATTTTTTTACACCTTGGGTTACATTATTGGAGTTTTAGTAACGATATCTAATTTATTTGGAAATATAATATAGCCTATGTCACCCGGGGATAGTGTAGCTTCCTAACAGTGAAAGAAATTTTCAAATCGGTTCAGTAGTTTCGGAGCTTATTCAATGCAAACAAACAATCAAATCTTTCTCTTTATAATATTAGTTTAGATGAGCAAGTTCCTCCCAGCCATCCCGCGCAAAGCCCCACTTCACCGTTTTCAGCGCCAGTGTAAAATCTGCACATAAGAAAGCAAGTGGAGCCAGTGGTATTCGAAATTGCGTGTCCGATTGAAAGTCACACGTACTCTCACACTCACTCGCCAAGGTGGACATAAAGGTGTAGCGCTTGTATATGCATTGCATAATAAGAGATTTTTGTGACGTCACATAGCTAAAAAATATAGGCAAGTACATGTAGGACTAGTTAAGTTCCCTAGTGGAAGTAGAAATCAATAGGTTACCGAGTTTGTGGCTCAGCCTTAGGGTGTCAATCCTCCAAAGTTGTGCAGTGTGGAGCGGAATAATCGGTAAAGCGACAAAAATCACAAATTTAGAATCTATGTTTCACCAGTTTCTGTTATTATATATATCTGTATTGTTATGTATTGATTGAACTTTGAAATTAAATCTGACAAAAAATTTTTTGGTTTCCAAACAAAGAATTTTTGTCACATTTCATTTTATTTGCAAACAACGTTTTACCCGTAGATACGAGCATGGAGTCATTTACACACTTTAAACTATTTTATAATAATAATGTAGGTACATATAACATGTTTGTAATGCAAGATGAAAAGGTTTTCTTCCTTAAATCTTCCTTATAGAAAGGATTCTTTATACTATAGGGTGCGAAAAGAGGTTTTTATGGTAGGTACTGCCACGTGACCGCTTACCATCAAATAGGAAGGAGCTTTTTACCGCCCGTAAAGAAAATAACGCCTATACCGCCTATTGGAGGATACTTTTTTAAGGATTTAGGGATTTATCCGAGATCTGAGGAGGTTAAGAATAAATTGCACTCGCCGTATATAAACAAACTCAGATTTTGTTGAAGATAAGTCTAGAGTGAATCGGTATCTTCTAGGCAAGCATGATCATTCGTCGACCGCGTCATCACTTTCCATCAGGTGAGACAGCGGTCAAATGTTTGCCTATCAGGTAATAAAAAAACAAAAAAGATAAGGTAGTTACAAAAAGTGTAGAATATATTTTGAGGTAGAGTCTCCTCTTACGGTGTTTTGGATCTCGCTTCGACCTGCCCCCCGATTCAGAACCTCACGTTAACGAATACCGAATCATTTCGACTGGATATCGATCTCGTGTTGTAGGCTCCATTTCAAGCTATGTATTTATATAATAATTATTTATTGTTGGTACAAAAAAACTTAATTTAAGAGCACTCGGTAAGTACTTATTGTAAGGTTTAGAAATAGGTAGCTATAGTCATTAAGCTATTTAAGGTCCACTAGTTGCCACACTAAGTTTCCCTGTGTCGTGGGACACTAGTCTCTTGCGTTAGTTAGTCTATAGGGATCTATATTAATAGCTAGAAGCATAACTTAATATATGTAAGCTAAAACAATAGGTAATTTCGCCCTGAAAATTCGGTATGGTTTCTGTTTGAAAATTGGTATCGATTAGGTATGTTGCATTTACAGAATTGGTTTTTCGTATGCAATATTTTGAATTGTAAGATATCAAACTGAATCGGTGGACAACGAGTTATCGTGAGATTATAGATCGGCCAGCTGAAGTAACTAGGCTTGATTGTAATATCACCCACCGAACAAAGTCATGCCGTCTAGCGACCTAGTTCAAATCAAACTAAATCAAAGTCTCTCTATTTACCTTTGACATCACAGACATCAAATTATCACCATGACTCTACCACCGTATCGGATAGAAGATACGGCAAGAAACTGAGGTGAGTGGAATGTTCCAAGCATCTTTCGGGATGATGTTCGGTAAACCATCAGGGAGATGCCCACGGGTCTGAGCAGTCAATCAACTGCCGTTTTATACAAAACATATTTAAAAAAAAACAAAACGTATTATACAAAACATATTTCTGTAGTACCACAAAACCACAGTAGGTTTGTCTTGGTACGCACATTCGCTTCCTACTGCCATATATATACACACATCAAAAGTGTCTAGGGATCAACATATATTTTTGCAATAACTTTTCTCCTGATTGATATTAATTAAAATTTTCTTTAAGGATTCATCAAATAAAGTGTTTTCGTTTGTCACAGTAACGATAAACCAAGTCACCTTTGCATTAATAAAGAAATTTGCCATTTTCCTAATAAAGGGATTTTTGACATTTGAACCACTAACATTAAAGTTCGAAAAAAAGACTGAAATAACAGTTTTCTTTAAAATTTTATTGGGTAACTTAAACAATTAATAATCCGTGTTTCTACCGCGAACACTAACAACACAAGAACATCGGTTTGGCATACTCAAAATGAGTTCATCCAAATCACGCTGTGGAATGGCCGCCCATGTTCGTTGCAACAACAAAAAAAGGTCTTCTTGCGACTGGATACCCTCCATATTCGGCAGAGCTCTTCTCTGTAGCATATCCCATGCATGCTCAATCGGGTTCAAGTCTGGCGACTGAGCAGGCCAGGGCAGGACATTGATGTTAGCTGCGGCGAGAGTCTGTCTTACAACTCTTGCGGTGTGCGGTCGTGCATTATCATGCATTAACTGAAATAAGGGACCGATTTGCACTTGTAGAGGAACGATGACGTCTATTACAATCGTCTCAGCATAAATTTGAGCGTTGAGGTTGCCTCTGATCCAAATCAACTCAGTTCTTCCGCCGATCCAAATACCCGCCCATACCATGATGGTTCCACCACTATAAGGGTGGACTTCCTGGCAGGATTTTAATCGCTGTTGGCGTCCAGGGGTTCTCCAGTGTCGTATACGTCTTGATCCGGTCTCATACCAAAACGAGACTCATCAGAAAAGCACACGAAACGCCATTGTTCTTCTGCCCAATTTCTGTGTTCAAGAGCCCATTGATATCGAATCCTACGATTGTGCATTGCTATAGGTGGTACCCGTAGCGGTCTTCGGGAATGAAGGTTCACTTCATGCAAGCGGTTTCTGACTGTTTGGTCGCTAATTAAGTTCCCTGAAGAGTGATGAAGCCTCACGGCTAACATCATGGCGGTTATTGTTGGAGCTCTTCGAGTTAAGATTTGAATGTATCGGTCTTGTCTCCGTGTGGTGCAGCGATACCGTCCTCCATGGCGCTCAGCCACGGTACCAGTGCTTCGGTAACGTGTCCAAAGTCGACTGATAACACTCTGACTTGTATTCAGAGCTAAAGCCACAGTACGTTGCCGGGAACCAGCTTCTATCATTCCCACGGCTCTGAGCATTTCTTCCCTGCTTAAATGACGTCGCCGCTCCATAATAACGTTGGTTTTAATCAGTAGTAGGGAAACAGTAGCACTAATAATGTCTTCAATGCGTTGTATGTTTTTATAGGGAAAATATTGACAGCTGATTTTCATCTTTTACTCGAATTTGATTCACAGTTCCTGATTCAAATTATGAAATGCACCAAAAAGGATCCATATAAATTTATAAAATCATAAATTTATTACAAAGCCACATCTCAATCTCAAGAAATCCGCATAAAAATGCTTGATCCCTAGACACTTTTGATGTGTGTATATATATATATATATATATATATATATATATATATATATATATATATATTTAATTTATTAAACAAAACGTATTATACAAAACATATTTCTGTAGTACCACAAAACCACAGTAGGTTTGTCTTGGTACGCACATTCGCTTCCTCCTTATGGCAGTATGGTAGTAAAAATGTTCCGAGAGTCGTAAAGTCGGGGATATGGCTGTTAAAATCGTGGGGAATATGTAGGCGGTGTAAGTTGGATGGTATATGATATTTTATGAACGAGTGGTTATTAAAAAAAAATATATATATTTATAATATATATGTTGCATTTTCAGCCACATTGCCGCTTAATGTCAAGCTGAAAAAAAAAGTTGTCATACAAAGAAAATTAGGGTACTCCGAACGGGCAAGCTACGGTTAAGTTTAGGTTTTCCTGTTTAAGTTCTATGGCTGCGATTGGTGAGTGAGAATGGTAGGAATATCTTACTGACACTGTCACTCACTATCGTCACTGACACGAGACACGAGAAAGTTCCTTTTATCAACTTCAGAATAGGCATAGCTTAGAATATTCGCTTCTAGCGTTTAGTTACACGGGGTAAACTTGTAAATATGCCCAACTACTAAACAACGTACATAAATGCTTATACGGTACACAAACTGGAGAATTTCACTCACCCCCAACGCATTGAGGTTTAATTCAGTTGAAGTTTACTTGAATGAAATTTCGTGTAGGTACCTGCTTACCGGGCTACCAATAGCTCCAACTTGCTCCCCTGTGTGTCATAGTTAAACCAATTTTAGAGGGGAAAGTTTTGTTTGTTTACCGAGTTACGAAACCTCAATATAATGAGGTTACAGTTTACGCCTCATTTCTTGACTCTGAAAAAGAAAAACTACTAAAACTGGGAAAATCGAATAATATTATACCTAAGTACATGGGGACAAGTTTGAATAAGGGTGAGTGATGAATAAAAGTGCTTCGTGTCGATATGACCGAAGTTACGTAGGAAGATTAAAACTTAGGCACGGAGGGGTCTAACCGAGTGTGAACTCATTGAGGTTGTAATAAAAATGTTCCGAGAGTCGTAAAGTCGGGGATATGGCTGTTAAAATCGTGGGGAATATGTAGGCGGTGTAAGTTGGATGGTATATGATATTTTATGAGCGAGTGGTTATTCAACCTACTCGTTTATTCCCTGCAATTTTGCGGGCTCCAAAGCGTACTCGTATAGTTATGGATGTCAGATCGTCAGTTACATAAAATATAACTGGAGCAATCTCTCTTTTCACTTCGCGCCTTAGTCTGTACTTACTAGTTACTGTGTCTGGTAGTTTTCTAGACGAGCTGGTAGGTATGTGCAAAATAAGTGTGTTCCATTATGGACCTAATTTTAAACTTCAAACAATTGGACCAGTAGAGTACAAATGATAAATGTAGCCCAAGTAATTTAAGAGGTCCACTCATTATTATCTTTACTTGCATCAAAGTATGTGAGTGGTTGACACTGATGTTAGAAGCCATCGCCGTCTTAGTCTTCCCTTTTACAGGGTTGACTACAATATGTGACTGATCTTTGACTTTAGTGTTGCAGAATTAGAAATTCGGCTTAAAAATTCGACCATGCATAAGCTATCTAATAGTCGAATTTCTCTGCATTCCAGCTTGTAGGTAGCTTGCACTGCGTGTTTGAATAAAGGTAGGAAGGTACCTTTATAAATGCCAGAGTATCATGAATGACAATCTGTTTTCAGAAACCACCTGCCTATCAAACCTCTTTCGTCTCTCTTCCGGATCGCCTTCACATACTGTCCATTCGCAGGAGCCATCTCTGTCCTTATCATCGGGATTCCAATGAGCTACCTTACTGGAAAATCTCGCACTGACTCTATGAATCCTGACGTCTTCTGTCCGCTGACGCAGAGCATACTCCACAAATCACACGTGAGTATGGCTTTACGAGGGACTATAAGGCACTTACCCCACTGGCGACAATAAACGAGGAGCAAGTGTTTGGTTAAGATGGTTTTGTTGCTGGGTTAATGAGTGTGCGATATTCTGCGTCTGTGACGAGAACGACTGCCCAATCACTTGGTATGCGTATTAGGTGTACCAAGCGGGTGTCTCTAAGCGAGTGTTCTGAACGGCAAGAGAGCGTCACTGAGCGAGTTTTTCTCTGATAGCTCTTGTCGCTGCGACAATCAACTGAAGAGAGAGTACTTACCGGAAATGTAAACACTCAGCGATCAACTTTTTTATTTAAACGGAACCTTAAATCAATTGTATCAGCTAACTACCATCGCTAAATTAGCCAGTCGCTTTAACGTCAGCGGTGGGACAAGTGTCTTAAAAAGTTGACTGCCCGTATCAATTACGAAAAGTTTGCGTGTTTTACCAAATTATGTCTGATGGTGCTCAACTGTCACATTCACAGCTATATCTGAAACATCATTATTATGTAATATACAAAGATAAAGTGGACGTCACCGATACCTGATAGCTATAGTTTGTAATTCTACATTATTATTAAAAAACAAGTTTCAGAAAGTGTTATTAAGGATGCGTTTAGATACTTATTGATAATTCATATAGATTGAGAACTTTATTTTCTACTGGGGAAGATCGTGATCCATGAATACATATCCAATATCCATAACATTATCTCGGTTCACTTATTTAGAAACCTAAGATTAATGAAAAAAAGAAAGAAAGAAAGAAACAATTTATTTTGACAAAACTGCACACAACAAACATAGCACATACACAAGTATAGGAGAACAAAATAAAACAAATTAATAAGGCCAAGACAAACAATTACAGACCGCTTCCGTGTACAGTGCAGTCAAAAAAGGCGCTCAGCATAATGTGAAGAATCCACAACGCTGGTTTTCAGCTGTGACGCACGTACTTCTTGTGTTAAACTGCAAAAATAAATAATTGGATATACAGTTGTGATAAAGCGCTATAAAATAGTCAATGTATAAATTTATATAGGTTTGAATATATAAGTGTCTCAATATATTAATGAGTGGTTTATATTCCATCAGGTAAGAAGCAGAACAGCGTCATTTGAAGAAAGGCCACTGAGCACTCAGGAGGTATATGCGGCGCTGGACGAGACGCTCAAACATCTGAAAGAAGTTATAGACCGATAAATAAAAGAATAACCATTTTCTTTTGTTTCATTTAAAGGAATCAGTTATTGTCTTAAGAATAATTTATAAAACAAAATACGAGTGCCCTTATTTAATGATAAATGAGCAAAGAGTTGGTTAAAGAAAATCTAAAATGATTTTGAGCTAACATATCTATCAAGCTGTCGAGGTAAAAACTGACGATACCATATTTCCATAGAAATAAGCAAGTAGGTCAGTTTAATTACGCCAACACAAAGGATCATAAAAAAAGTAAAACAAAATCATTATAATAGCACCTCTTTAAATTAAATTGACCCTGGCGGAGGTAGCAGAAGGTCTAGCTTTTTTGGGGGTTTGTTTATTTTTATAAATAAGCTCTCAAATTTGAAATTTAAATTAGTTTGCCTTTCTGCGACTTAAATTTTGTTTAAAAAACCTACGCTAGCTTTAAATTTTACTCTAAACTTTGTGAAAACAAAAGCATCAAATTACTGTTTTGATTTAATTGAATTGGCTAAATTAGAACGTTATGTACCAAGCTGATAAAATCTAGAGCTTTAGTGCACTACCTTTTAGACTCAGTTTCACAACCGTATTTAAAACTAAACTTAATTGTTTTTGATGGTGAGCAACTCGCCCGTCGTCATGCAAATGCCCGCAAAACTCATTATTGAAGCATCTTTTCAATCATTGTGTAACTCTTTTAACCAGTATTTGAAATGCTACTGCCTCTACTACTGCACTTTGAAAATTGTTCAACAAATCAAAAAAAGTAAAAGTAGGTATGAGTTTATATATAAATGAAATGCGTGTTGTTTTTGATTGCCTCAAGAGGTTTTTTTTTAGTTTTATTTTAATTGGTTGAGTTGTGAGACGAGCTATATAGCACGAGGTAATTAAAAGCTGCACTAACAAACAAAGACGTGTAGCACTCGGAGACTGCCGCGGTAAAGCTATTGCAGTGGGGGGTGTTAGGTTATTTTCGTTACGGAATTTCTGGATTCGGTCTCCACACTCAAGGCCCGCGATAGAAGCTATGCAATAGCTTAAAAATAGTTCCTATAAATGAAAACGCCTACCTACGTATCAGCGCAAAGAAAACACCAGTTATTTCTGAAAAATAAGCAATTTATCCGAAAGCCTTTTCCTAGTTCAGCGTATTCTACAATACGACAAAGAAATACATCAGCTGGGTGCGTGCTAGGTTTCAGTCACGCTACATTAATCCCTAGACCGCAGCCAAGTCTGAGAGCCTACTGTCTCGAGAGCCTACCTTAAAACCAAAACGTCCAATCTCCTTTACAAAAACTGCAGGATTTTCAACTGTATGGTGGTGGAGTTTAAAGGTAGAATCGCAGTTTAACGAGAATAGGCTATTAAAATTGTCAGTTTCATTTGATGCTTTTTAGACTAGAAAATTGAGAGTGCCTTCGAGTAAGTCCTAAAGAAGAGGCGTAACGGCAATGAAGGGAAACAAATCATTTAGACGCATGAGACGTATCTCTACAATATTGTAATCATCTTTGTGTTTCTCAATGTACGTATAAATAAAGAATGGTATTATTTTTTCAAATTGTAAAGGATGACTCGGATAAATCATGTTAAATTAATGAACAGTTATTCAAAAGACTATTTTGTAATTGAATAAGAGACGATTTCATTACAAAAAACTATTACTTAGCACTTAGGTACGACTTTAGATACATTACTAAAGTCGTACTTGGGTGACAAGTAATTTGCCTGCGACTATAATCAGAATAAAAGCGATGTAACATTGATTGGATTTGATAAATTGAGCAAGATAGCTTGTTTAGAACGTTCATTATTTTTTACTAAGAGCTGTGCTAAGAGTAAGATTAAAAACATGAACGACTACTTAGCTATAAATTAATTTATTGTCATTTAAGATTAATGTTTTTACCAGACTTAAAAAAAAGGAGGAGGTTCTCAATTCGATTGTATTTTTATTTTTATTTTATGTTTGTTACCTCAGAACTCCGTCATAAATTAGCCGGTTATAAATTAGCGTTGGGTTCAGTATAGCTACGAAGTGGTCCCATAACTACCTACGAAGTGGTTTCATCGTTATTCGACTTTGGACTTCGAAGATACATCAGAACTGAAGTCGGTTTTGATAAAATGTTTACCTACTTGTTGTTTGGATATTAATAATATGTGTAGAATGATATTATAAATTTTAATTAAAAAAAATTGCATGCTACACAGTTGGCGAGAAGTGTCGGGTTCGTTGCATTGTTTACATTAGGTACATCTATTTTACTTTAAAACAAATAAAGTAGGTATATTCTGTTCTCTATTCTATAAGCATGAATACCGAGTACCTGCATTTTTTTTATTATTATTTATAGGCTTGCGTTTGACCGCTACTCACCCGTTGTTTCACTAAACAACGGGTGAGATAGCGGTCAAACGCAATGCGTTCGAAGATGTAGCACGCTCGCCTAGAAGAAATCTGTTCACTCTTGTCTCTCAAAGCGCTTGGTGTGAACAGGAGGGATGTCAACCATAAATTGATGACGGCTTGCCGTATGTCTAGTCGTCCGGTGATGGAATGGGGATGGCGGAATAAGTTCATGAAATTCCCCCGCACACTCTCCGAAATGTATCCGATAAAAGACCGATAAACTGGCAATTTTATTTATTGTTTATCGTTAGTCATTATATATTATATCGATCATACACGCGTGTTTAGCTTGTACCGAGATCAGTCCCTTAGCTTGCAAACTCTTTTAAACTACGCGCTAGAATGAAAACGGATTTACATTAGGCGCAAGGGATCGAATCGGCTAGACGCATACGTCACTTTAGTGTGTCCATGAATTAATACAAGCCCATTTTGTTCACGAACCGTGTCCATTTCATTGTCCATTTATTGACTAAAAGGCTGTCACAGCACTAATCGGTGCGTTATTAATTCTATTGACATTTTGGGAACAATAGATTGTGGTTATCATATTGTGAGTCTTTGTGGGAAATACAACGCCAAAGGTACAATAGGTAAAAGTTCTTAATTACAATAACGCACCTAAATGTGGTCTTCATGAATGATTTCTCAACAGAAACTTAAGATACTGTCCATTAACGTAGTTGGTGCTACGTTTTCATTAACGTAGTATTAGGTACTCATTTTTTATTTACAACCTACCTACTTGTTGTATCCACGCTCTTGCTCTTTTGTTGCGCGATATTTTTTTACCTACCTACTTTTTTTTTTAGAGAAACAGTAATGTTGTTTTAATTACATAATTTAACTAAACATAGTTGTAGCAGACCCCCGACACTCCATACAAATTCGCCGAGCTAACTGTCTAGTACTACTACTGGCGCACCGGCCTGTCCGCACACGTTTTGTTTGTGTGCGTAATTATTGTAGGGATGAGCTAATACGAATCGAGCGCGACAAAGACAACGCTATACGTAAGCAACCTAAGTGTTTCTCTTTCACACTCACTATCGCTTGGCTGGGAGAGGTGAAAAACCAAAAAATCTTCGATTCTTATTTGTGTTAGTGGTTTCTTTGCTTCCATACACAGAACAATAACGTACCATTTTAAAAGAGATAGGCAGACCTCCGTCGCGCGTCGGTCAGGTCAGGTCCTGGTCAGCTCCACCGTCTTCAGCCTTTCTCCGTCTTTTTCTCAATATGTTTCGTCCATATGTCAAGTCAGCTGAGTTATGGAAAGACTGAATGAGTTTATGGAAAGACGTCTTGGCGAATCCTCATTTTTGTATGATGTTGTTTAATCAATATTTGTTAAATCTTGACTATATTTATATTTTAATGTGATCTGACTAATTATTATAATGTAAATCTCAATATTCTAATGCAAATAATTCAATTTAAATTAATGATTACGTAATTAATTTTTTTTTATTCCATGTAAGTAGGTATATTAATGACATAAGAAATTTTTGTAATTGAGACTTGCCTAGAATAACAAACTTTGTTATTATGGTTAATAAATGATTCTATTCTATTCTATTCTATTCTATTCAGCCGGCCTGTTCTACCTCTGTAAAGCAGGTCGTCGTCGTCATCCAAAAAGGTCATAACAACCTCAAATAACATCAATTGATCGCACATATAAAATAAACATTTGAATCTCACTCATTAGTCATTCGCAGCGAGCGGTGACAACCGAGTTACGCAAGCACGGCATTGCCCATTTTTTCATCGGTCTGTTGCGGGTGACGACAAATTACCTTGAGTGTCGCTATTTTACGTAGTAATATTTAGTTTTCTTTGGTTGTAGTTCGTACATAAGCTACGCTTAACGGCACTCAATATTTTGTACTTACATCTTGATCGAAGACTTACATTATTAAGTTATATGTTGTATTTTCTGTGTAAGTGAATAATTGTTATTCTAATGAGATAAATAAAGTTCTTAACCGTTTATTTGATATTTAGTATTTCATTATTTACGTAAATGAGTAAAAGTTACTATGGTTATAGTAAGGTATTCTCCAGCCAAACCTGGTGGCGTAGTTTTTAGACCGCCCGAAAGCCTCCAGTATAGCCTAACAACTGTTGTCCTAAGACAACAACCTGGGCCAAGCGACGGCTTAACGTGCCCTCCGAAGCATGGCACCGCTCAGATGTAAATACCTTACAAACGGTCACCCATCCAAGTGACCATTGCGAACTTAGCTTAACCTAGCAGATCTGTTACGAACGACTACGCAAGCTACGCTACAAGCGCTACAGCTCTACCTATAACAAGGGCAAAACTCACAAAACATGCCAAATACCTTATACACTTTAGTAAAAGTCTTACAACAAATAAGAAATATTTTTAAATAGCTACGAGAACTTAACGAACGTGGCAAGAAGGATGTACTCAAGACGGCGGAAAAGGAATGCGAATACAAAGACAATTTAACAAAATTAGCTCCCAGTCACTTCTAAGCGTTTCAAATTCTCACGCCTGGCCTTTTTAAATAAATACCAACCCCATTTGCGCAATAAGCTTTTTTCACTGAGAGACTTTTGAACGCATAAATTTTAAGCGCAATATAAATTTGGAATGAGAATGAGAAATGTTTATTTACAACAAATCATACAACTAATAAATATGAGTAACATAAGTATGTAGAATCTAAAATAACTACTAACTTAACTACTAAAACTTCTTTTTACACTCGTGGTAGGTGTACCTACTATCTTGAACGACAACCAGACGATCGGCACAACGTCACCCCTACATGGTGGACGTTCCACCTATCCGTACTAGCTAATTGTCTCTGGGTGACGAGCGCAGTAAAACAAAGTTCTGGGTGGTACTGTTATTGTTATGGGCTGGCGTATTGCTTACCTTCAGGCAAACGACCAGCTCGCCTCGTCATTTAGTTACATGAAAAAAAATGATAGTTTCGTCCTTTTTGGTGTGAACGTCGAAGGAGTGGAACACCTTGCCGTCGTCTGTTCTGTGTTTCCACATAAATACAATCTGGGTGCGTTCAAATCAAGAGTGAACAAGTACTTACTGGGTAAGCGTGCTAAATTTTGGACCACATCGTCGCTTTCCATCAGGTGAGATCGTGGTCAAACGCTGACCCAGTCTAATGTATAAAACAAACTTGAACGACCTACCTACTATAGGTACTATTTCTATATATAGTGAGGATTACCTGAGAGCCCAGCTATCTTGTAATGAGGACTATCATTCAAATAAATTCAAAGTGTATTAAAATAAAAATACTGTCACAAATATTAAGTTATGAGTATTTGCCTTAATATTAAATACGGTATGAAACGTAACTTTAGACATGCTAGTGGTTTCTACTGAAGATATTATGAGACACGCGTGTTTGATGTTTAAAACTATTATGAAGGAAATTTTCATACAAAATATTTCGATGGTAAACAAAACTTTATTCATTTTGAGAAATACTTTGAAGTTTCTAGCAATGAACATTTCAATATTAATAAATCAAGTGAAATATGTTACCCACAGAACCGTTGGATTTATTAGAAGTTTTGCAAATTCCCATTTACAATAAATAATGATGACCCACGTTTTATCCCTACAAGTAGGTAGACTAAAAGCATTTAGAATATTAATGTACCTAAAAACAAAAAGTATCCATCTGGTATACTGGGAAGAAATGCTCAGGAAGTTTTTACTTTTTTTTAGATGACACACAGACACATCAAACTCTTAAAAGGTTTACTGAATTAAGCATTTTTTTCCGTCACGATACGAGTAAGCTCTGGGGAAATATCACTTCTTTCTCTCTATATTTACTCTAGAGGACACGTCTTTTACATCATTACTACCATTCTAAAAGTAAAAGTGATATAATACCTAAATACCTACATAATCTTTTACACACACACAAACATAGCAAACACCCACGCACATTGGCATTTTATATATCTAAATTGGGAGAAGGAGCTAATCCTTGAAACAGCGTCGAGCTACGTCTAAGGCTAGAGACTTCAAAACTGAAATTGTAACACTTACTATGTCAATAAATATGTTTTATGTTTATGTTTACTATTAGGTACTTTAAATGTATATTTTTTATTTTTTGTAATATAAAACGGAATGACGAGACGAGCTGGTCGTTTGCCTGATAGTAAGCAATACGCCAGCCCTTAATTAACAGCACCACCCAGAACTTTGTTTTGCAAAATCCTGCGCGGTGCTGCACTGCGCTCGTCACCCTGAGACAATTAGCTGTTGAGTCTTATAATGCCCAGTAACGCTGGCTACCATGCCCTTCAAACCGGAACACAGTCATGCTTGCGCACCACTGCTTGGCAGCTGAATAACTGGCAAAGCGGTGGTACCCACCCAGACGGCCTCTCGCATACGAGAAACCTACCACCACTAAAACCTACGAGGCATACTTTGCCGAAAGCTGGAACGAAAGATTAAAATGACTAATTTGCATAAGAGAATAATAAGTAGAAATGTGAAAATAAAAAGAAAGTTTGAAGGCCAAATGTAAGCTTTTATGCGCAGAGCAACTGCGCAGACTTATTCGTCTGTCTGTCACCCTTTTAAAAGTCTCCACTCGGAGAGGAATTCGTTTCTAGACTAGAGACCGATGGAATCGAATTGATTTAAGTAATTGATTAAGGTGTCCTTCTGGATATACTCAGAACTCTAGACGTCTTTGTGAACTAACGCTTTCTGCAATAGACTTATGCAAATTTTCTTTATATATTGGTATATTCTTTATATATTCCCGTTGTCTGCTTGCTTTGAAAATACTGGTATGTATATGAAAAAACGTAATGGCAAATTACTTTAAACACTTATATTGCTTACTATTTCGTTTCATTTATGGTTTTGCAGTTTTTCTAAAGGAATTTTGTAAAACCTATTTCTAGCGAAATGAAGCATTTTATTTTTTAGGCCAGTTTAGGAATTTTGTCCTATCAATAAGTCGATATCAGTAGCTCACTGACTGACAGCAGAAAATTCCTCCGTTTATGCGGGTAGAAGTAAATTAATATATTGTAGATTTCCTGCAAAGTTGGTAAAGGTAAAAGTTCTGCGATCGTCGCTACCCGACAGCGGCGGATTGTGCTTTTAGGGCTCCGTACCCAAAGGGGAAAACGGGTCCCTATTACTAAGACTCCGCTGTCCGTCTGTCTGTCTGTCCGTTTGTCACCAGGCTGAACCATAATAGTTAGGCAGTTAACATTTTCACAGATGTATTTCTGTTGCCGCTATAACAACAAATACTAAAAAACATAATAAAATAAATATTTATGGGGGCTCTTATAAGACAGACATAATTAATCTTGACAATTATTATTTTCTTCGTATATTATTTTCTTGGCATTGTAGCCAGGTAAGTTACTGGGCATTATGAGACTTAAAAGCTAATTATCTCAGGATGACGAGCGCAGTGCAGTGCCACGCAGGATTTTGCAAAATAAAGTTCTGGGTGGTGCTGTTACTGTTATGGGCAGGCGTATTGCTTACCATCAGGCGAACGACCTATTCGTATCGTCATTTAGTTATACGAAAATGTATTATCAGCTTAAACAAACGTTTAAAGAACATGTTTAAAATTCTCTTGTAGTGGCATTTTGTTTCATTGTGTCTCGGTTAATAACCCTGACGAGCCATTTGATGTTCTTAACGACAATTTGACTGGTTTAATAGCTACGTTTCGCAGTCTTATAGGTTTTTCAATGCTTATTTACAATTTAAATCAGCTTCAAATTGGAAGACAGAGATTCTATATTAAATCGTACAATCATAAGTTTTTAACCAACGTTTGTGAAAGCGTTTATGACATCCTAGGTTTGTCACCGATATCATTTAGGTATGTCGTTCAATCACCGCCACGGAACGTTATATTTGCAAAGTCTCTACAATTCGGCCGCCGAACTACCTACTGGTAGCTAATTCGTTAGAGTCCTTCCTATACTGGAGGACGAGGTACCGATTTCAAACCTCGGCTGGAACGATTAAGCAAATAAAATAAAATTATTTAAGTTGATAAATTATTTAAGCAAAGATATTTTTCATTTAACTTACCAAAAAAAAAAAATATATATATATATATATATATAATAAAAAAATAACTAAAGGTTAAAGTTGACTTTATTTAAAATAAAGTCTAATAGATTAAACAAATCTTCATAATATATTAATACCACAACATAGTAACATACACATAATAAAAAAAATTACAAGCACAATACAGTTTGTGATATTATCCTTTAGACAACCTCTGCATAAATACCTTTTTTAACAAATCATTTTTTTGGTGAGGAGTTAAAGAAAGAAATCCAACGTCGTGGTGACGAAAGGTGCGAACATCGTCTTACCTGGTTCCTAAGCTAATTAATAATAATCAACCTCGAATGAACCGCTTATGCGAGAAGCAGTATGTTATTTATATATTTCTGTCTGTGCTCTATTTCTTACTGTTTCATGAAAATAATAATAGACGCTTTAAATTGTTTAACGTTCTCTTCACTTTAGTTACTAATGCCGTGGTTACAGTAACACTATTAAGAGTTTTTACAAACCTCAGTCACTGTCTCAACACTACAACAACGCTGCAGGTTGTACTTTATATGTGCGCGCGAGATAACGGCAAAAACTGGTAAAAGCGGAAGGTGCCAACTCGCGCGCACGCGCGAGTTTCTCGCACGCCAGTTGACGAACAACTCGATAATTATCTTTGTAAACAATTAAAAAAAAAGAAAACGATTTTATTTTATCTTCTCTTTAAATGCACAAAACCTTGAGCTAAATCATAATACTTATACTGTAAAACGTACAGAAAAATAGGGTAAAACTAGAAGTGCAGGTTAAAATATAAAAGTTGAAACTGTTGGCTCTCTTGAAATTGAATTCAGTTCGATCGTACTGATTGCTCTCGACTAAAGGCGCTGACCAACGACACGGCACGGCAAAGGATTTTTGTAATCTGAAATTATTTTGAGTCTTATTTTATTTTATAACCTTTGTTGATGTAGTCACAAAAAAACTTGAACATACCGCGGGAGGCTTCGGTGTTGCTTTTGGTCTTCTACAAGTTTCGGCGCAGATGCCGTGGAGTGGCATCTTTTGCCAGTGTTTTGCTATTCCATGGCATCCTTTGGCACACCGAATAAAAATCTGTGAGCGTCCCTCGGTATCCAATTAATACTTTGCCGTGCCATTGGAGAACACTGCCTAAAAGTCAAAGTCAAATATCATTTATTAAATAGGCACAAAAGTGCACTTTTAAAGGTCATAAACACATGATACAAATAAAAAATGTTAAAAATTTTAAGTTATGTTAACATAACTTTGAAAAAAAGTCATCTGTAAGGTATTAGTTGGGCGTTGTTTTAAAAAAAATACGTTAAATAACCTTCGGATACCTACTTACTAGAAAGGATTATACCTATAATCCGTATTTTTGCACATTCTACTCGGAAATACAGGTCACAGTAATACACGGCTTCGCCTAGAGATATATGTATGACCTACAATTATCCGCCACAATATTAAGTTGAATGACCGTACTTAGCAAACCTATACTGTAACGGTAAACAGTAAACCAGCTTTGAGCGAATGTGGCTCGGCGGGAACTCGGGCGCTTTTCGATTCGACGCACCTAGGTTCGAATCCTGACTCGGCTCTGCACCAATGACTTATAGTTAAGTGCAGATTTTGCACGCTCGCTCTAAAACGGTGAAGAAAAACATCGTGATGAAACCCGTTTATGCGCTTTGGAGTGGTAGGCTCTAGCCGTGGTCGTAATACCACCCACCGAACAAAGCCATGCCGTCAAGCAACCTAGTCGTGTTTTGGGATGATGTTCAGTGAACCATCGGGGAGACGGGTCTGAGCAGCCGCTCAACTGCCGTCTCTCTCCAGATCTATGTGGTCCATCTTAGGCACATCATCGCTTCAAATCAGGCGAGATAGTGGCCAAACATAGATCTATTAAGCGTAAAGAAAAACCAACTACTGAAAATGTGATTAAAAATTCTACACAAATACCTTCACCACTGTTTAGGAAATGTGTAGGCATGCCATGGTTGAGGAGTTGCAAAACATTTTCCTAATTTTGTTCAACGTTTGCTTTGTATGCTTATAAATCGTTTTCTGAAGATTGTGTACTGTTATGTGATTATACTATGACTACTTGCCCGAATACATAATAAATGATAACCAGTTACCAGCACTATCCCAAACAAGTAACAATCGGCCGGCAGTCGGTAGTTTCGCTTCTGATAGAGACGCGTGCGCATGTGTGGCCGATTTAATTTTATTTTGTGTCATCTTTGTTTATAAAAATGGAATGGTGTAGGTCAGAATGTGGTAAGTAAACTCATCAAATATATCTGCTTGTTTGATCATTTAAGATATATAGATTTGTTATCCTTTGGAATCCTATTTTGCTTTGAAAGATAAACATTTTGAACCTGGCAATGTACTTACGTACCTGTATATTTATGTATATAATATATATCTAGATATCCCTTTAGGTAATATAATATTGTAATACGTATCTAACGGCTTGCCTACAGTGTGTTGTGTTTTTTAATGGAACTGAACGATGAAACGAGCAAGTCGTTTGCCTGATGGTAAGCGCTACACCTGCCCATAACAAGTACCACGCAGAACTTTTCATACAATAAAAAGTACTGTGTAGGACTGCATTTCGCTCATCACCCCGAGACATTAGATATTAGGTCTCATAAATATATACCCTGTAATGTCGCTGGCTACAATGCCCTTCAAACCGGAGCACATCAATGTTTGCGCACTACTGCTTGCTTATAATTAGTTTATACGTATTTAATTGGTAGTTGCATCGTATTCACGCGTGTGGACTGTATGCAGCAATGTCAATAGGTTAATTAATCATGTTATATATACAAATTATTGGATTATTTATAAGCTTTAGATAATACTACTCTTCCGATAATTAAAACGTGAATAAATTAAACATACTTGAAATCAAATTATGTTGTATGGTACTCGTAGTAGATAATTTCTCTAGTTTCATTTTGTATATAACTTTTTATCGTAAAATAAGTCGGAAAGGAGGTATTGTCAAATAATTAATTTTTAGAAAAAAACAAAAACCGACTTCAATGTATCCTCGAAGTCCAAGGTCACATATCGATGAAATTTACATGGGACCACTTCGTAGCTATACTGAACCCAACGCAAGAAGAATATTCCAAAACGGTTCATAAATGACGGTGTTCTGAGGTAACAAACATAAAAAAAAAATATAAAAAAAATACATCCGAATAGAGAACCTCCTCCTTTTTTAAGGTCGGTTAAAAACTGCTTTTAATGTGGTTGAAATTCGGAAAGAGCACATCAAAATCTATGAATATTTTATAGATTTTGATGTGCTCTTTCCACCAAGTTTCAAAACTCCCGGAAAACTTTCCAGGTAACTAATAATTTTCGAACCAACTGACTGTACTAGATAGCCGAAAAAACTATAATGTCGTAAATAAGTATAGTGAGTTTTTTTTATGCTACTTAATCAGGGCAAACAACAGAAACAGGTCGTTCACCTGATGGTAAGCAACACGCCTGCTTAAACAGTGGCCGCGCCATTAAGAATTTTGTTTCGCAAAAACTTGAAGGACATGAAACAGTGCCCCTCTAACTGAAACACATACTGTAATGTATGGACTGTGGAACATATGGACACTACTGCTCGGTGGTTAAATATCTGTCAAAAGTGTGGTACTTGCCAAGGTAGACTCTTGAAGAAGAAGTCTTCCACTACTAATAATTCAAGAATAAGCTATGTAGGTAGGTATATGTAGTTTAATATTTTTTCCGTTACTATACCTTAATTTAAAATATGTCAGTAAATTAATATGTATGTAATTTTTTTCCCCAGGAAAATACAGAATACAATCTCTGACGTCTGCTACTATGGCCGGTGCATTGTATGTAGGTATTAAAATTTAAGATATGTATAACTTTAAATAAAACTAGCTGACCCGACAGACGTTGTCCTGTCATTCAATACAAACTGGAATACTATATTTTTGTTGCTGATTTAGAAGGGGTACGTGTCTTTTAACGGTTTCTCCTAATGTTTCGCAATCATATTGGGTTTCGCGTCTCAACTCTTGATTAAATGCGTCGTGCATTGTGCGATTGGGCGTTGTCATTCCTAATTGTAATAATCTTTTGTTGGTAAGCTTCAAGCATATGTCCTCAATTAAAATTAATGCTGCATTAGGAATTTCTTCGTTCATTTGCAAATCTGCATTCAATGTTCTAAGACGCATTTGATGCAATATATTTTCGGCCATATGATCTTTAGGTATATTTGTTATTATAAGACATTTATAACTTTGTATAAAATATTCAAGCTAAAGATTTTATGTAAAAAAAGAAAAAATGACAGTTTTGGAACATTTTACGATTTCTACTTAAATTATAGTCCGATTTTTATATCTTTAGAAAGACAAGCAGATAACAATTAGATAAACCGATAAACTTGAAGGAAACACATGTTTACCCCGCATTTTCATGTTGTCATTAAATGTTGCATCCCGCAAAAAATAAAAAACCTGATGCATCGTCTACAAGTACATATTTTAAACGTTGTATAGAAATTATGGATTAATAAGTACTTTTTTTATTCCAGGTTATCAAGGAAGCGTTCTGCAAAGACGAGACTGTAAGCATCGGCACTGAAGTCAATATAAATCCGATAGCTTCTGAAGAGTTGCTGGAGCTGTCGGCTGATGCTGCTCTAGATGGTGTATCAGTTGTTGCAGTTGAGATTAGTAGCGGGGAGGTTGTGGCTGCTTGTTTTAATAAGCTACAGGTAAGTTACGTATCTCAAAAGAAGTTATCCGACAGAGAACAAAAGTCACACAGCCCACAAGATTAGTCAGCTGAAGTGGCAGTGGGCCGGCCATATAAAAAAATAGCGCAAGCATTTGTTTCGTGTCTGGGTGTCGTGGGACCATGGTCTTCATACTTCCTGGTTCCCTAGATACAGGGTATCCTGTTAGGGGCCAGGATCTATGTAAGATATCGTCGGGCGGGTAAAAAATATAATCAATCATTTGTTATTATTATATATTATATATTCGCCGCGGAGCTGATAACCGCTGGAATAGACGTGTTCTTGAGTGGAGACCGCGAATTGGCAAACGTAGTGTACGACGCCCTCAGGCTAGGTGGAGCAATGATCTTCGCAGAGTGGCTGGCAGCACCTCGATGCAAGAACCCGAGGATCGTGCTCAGTTGCGGGCAGTTGGAGAGGTCTATATCCAGCAGTGGACTGGAATAAGGTGATGATAAAGTTTTGTATAGGTTTTGTCCCAGTGAACGGAAAGTTCCGTTTACTGTTTTTTCCCAATGTTCACTATCAAATCTGTTTTAAAGACCTGCTCTTAAACTTGTCAAGTACAATGCTAATTAAGATTTTTTACTGCTGAAACCAAAATAAATACCAAAAAATTTCGATCTCTGATTTTTATATCTTGTTTAATAGTCTTTGAACTTCCAAAGGAGACGGGACATTCCTAAGGAGGACATTCAGAGGCATTTTGGACGCCACTTCTCTTTACTTGAATACTTACAAAACGTACGTTTTAAAAATATTTCAATACATAATCCGAACTTATTTAATTTCCAGGTATCTACATCGGATTCATCAGAGAAGCCTTTCTTCGATTATTTTGCTGAAGAGCGCTGTACCCAACCTTCCTCGAAGGCTTTGATCCAGTTCATGGCAGAAATAGATGTCCGATGTAATTTCTTTGAAAGGTTTGTAGGATGTTAATAAGTAGGTACATTCAGAAGAAAGCTGCTTTTTATGAAATTTGGAAAAATGGAAATGCAGCATGCATCTCAGTAATAAGGTAACTGATTTAATGTGACCTTGAAGTTTAGTTAATTATGAATAAAAACAGCCAAATTCATAAGCCTCATTTAACAATTAATAAAATTATATCTTAAAATCAGTATTTCCTGGGCCTTCAAATGTACTATCCAAATAGGCAATACATAACTATAATATAGTTACTATATACAAATAATTTTGACAAGTCAAAATTATTTTGACTTGTCAAAATTATTATTTTTTCCTTCTCCTCTTTGTGGGATTTGGCTTTGCACGTCTTGTGCATCTGCCAGAGTCAAGTTTCGTTCGTTGTATGAGATTGAGTCAATATTATTTGTTCTTTCGTTTTGGTAATTGACATGGTTGTCATGGTAAGTTATAGTCAAACATCGTTCAGGTAAGGTCGTCTTAGCAATCTTTCATACCTATTTATCTTCAATAACTACAATGTATGTACTATGTTATGCAAATCACTCTGTGTGCTGCATGTAACCTCATGAATCACGCTTGTTAGAAACACGTATATATAATCTGTATTCACAAATCTATATGATAAGACTGTAGCAAGGCTGAATCTGTACATTTGATGTTAAATTATATTTTGGATTATGGCTTTGAATTTGTCAAATATAGTCATATAGTATAAATAATATAGTCAGGTTCTGCAACTAGATTTCTAAAAATATATAGGAACTAACTAACTTATATATCTTGCATGTAGGTATGTATATAATATATACCTATTATAGGTAATGTATTTATATGTATATGTATTTGTATTATCTTTAGTACTTATTATATTTATATTATGTGTTATTATAGTATTTTAGGTATAAATATGATATTATTTATGCATTTGTATTTTAATGTAGGATAAGACCACATAATTTATTATTTTATTTACACCGCCGGCCTCTCTCACTCCGTTATATAACTCCATCCAAAGGTTGACTGGAAGAGATCACTTTTAGCGATAAGTCCGCCCATTGTACTTTAGTTTTTAAGTTGTTTTCATGTTTGGTGTACAGTAAAACATTTTGCATTTGTATGTTCCTTTTTGGTTAAAATGTCTGTAATCTCTGACCTACAAAGTTGCACAAATATGTAGCTTATATAGTTCTGGTGATATTTAGACCAACTTATGTTACTTATTTTACGTGCTCCTGTGAGACCGAAATGTATGACGATGTTTACAAACAAGATGGTCCCTAACTTACAAGATTAGACATCTAGGGCAAAGTTCGTGGGTTGGGAACAATTCGGGTTCGAGCCGAGCGTTATCATAACACATTAGTGTTTCGAATATTATATAACACGAAATTGCTATTAATGTACTATTTCTATGAAGGAAAGTGTATACACAGTCAATGAGAATGTATGTGTTAGTTCTACTAAGTTATTGAGGTTGATTGGTGTAGGCGTAATTTATAAGGTACTAGCTGCAGCCCGCAGTTTCACCCATGTTTTGCCGGGATATAAAGCCTATGTGTAAATCCAGGGTATAAGCTATCTCCATTCAAAATTTAAAAAAACAACACAGTTACAGCGATATAGAGTAACTAACTCACACTAACACACATACAAACTTTCGCTATGTAAAATTAATGTGATGTGATATTATTTTGATTAGATTACTATTAGAGATGTACCGACGAGTCGCGAAAACCGACTATTTGGCTATATTTGTTGTCAGCGTAGACTACTCGCCGACTATAGTAGACAAATATAGTCCGGTCATATGCTTAAAAACAGGATGATTGAAATGAAATCGTCAACTTTATTGATATGATTCAATTTCAATTAAGTACTTTCACTATAAACGGTCTTAGCTAAACCAGTCACTGACTTTTTTATTTATTTATTAAAACACAAGAAAAAATGCACAGAAAACAACAACCTGTTTCAACATCAATACATAACGCGGCGGGTGCGAGCAACTCAGCTGTAAAAGAAGCACACGGACATAGATGATGCTACCCGAACTCCGCCGAAAGCAATGATTGGCTTGGCCGACTAATTGGCTGACTAGTCGGCTAGTCGGCCCATGTCATAGTCTGCCGATCTCTAATTACTATTAATTAGAGCAGTGATTTTCATTCTAATTTCAAGCTTACTTAAGATTTTTTTTATTTGATCTAACAAAATAAGTTGTTTACAATAGAATTTGAATTAATTAACGCTAGACCACAAGTTACAGCTCTCCAATTCGTTGCCTACATTCAGCAGTTGATTGATTGATTTATTTATTTATTGTGACAAAAACGATATCAGCCAATGATTTGATAATTATTCATATTGACTATTTCTTCTGTTATTCCAGGTTGGGTATAGACTGCAGCTTGGAACTGATGTTTTTGGCGACACTTCGAGAACACCGGCAACGAAAGCTTGGCTATCTCCTCTGCAAAGCTTCCCTTGATCTTGGAAGAAAATTGAAAGATGGCCCTGTATCCCACATTACCGTCCAAGACTTAGGACCTAAGTACTCTCATATGAAACCCAGAGCAGTGACTAAGAAAATACCTACAATCTGTCAAGCGATAGGGACTTCTGTAGCTACTCAGAAAATAGGGAAGGCTCTAGGTTTTGAGGTCTATGTGCGGGTACCGTTTACAGAGTTTATGTATGATGGAAAGAGTTACGTAGAAAGACTAGGCTATGATCTAAATTGTGAAGGCATTGCCCGTCCATTAGATTGACCAACATTATACTTTCAATAAATATTTGTTGAAATTCTTTTTGAAGTCGCCAATGTTAGAAAGGGTTAATTTTTCAACTCTCAAATAAGTGAATGAATATCTTAACTCGTAGTGCAAGCAAGAAGCACTTATACAGCATTCAACGTGTAAGATAAGGACAAAATGTGTGTGGCTTAACGTTTATTATTTTAGCGTGGAATAAAATTAATGTTCATCATGATTATTTTTTATTTTATTGTCAGCTGCTGGTTACGTATGGTAATATAACAAGAAATCATTAACTTATATTATACATGGCAATAAAAATACATAATAATATTATAATTATTAATTTCCTTTTGGTTTCTCAGTAAAGTGGACTGGCTGATATGCTGACAATAATTAAAATTTAAGCATTATTAAATTCAATTCTAAGTAATTAAGGTTAACTCACGTAGATGTTGGTCAGAAAGCAGCCAGATTAAAATGGGATTGGGCGGGTCACGTCAGTGGGTGCCTGAAGATGGGCGACGGTGCCGAGAGACGCTGAAAAAACACTGACGAGATGGTCTCGTTGTCGAAAAAACGCTGGCGAGATATCGGGAAGCGTGGCAAGAAATGGAGGAGACCTTTGCAGAGGGACAGAATAGGTTCGTAAAAAAAACTCACATAGCTATACTATCCTTAGACTGATAAATAATGTTAGTTAGTTAGATCTTTAGGTTCACTATTATTATCTTAAAGTTTAAGGTTGACATCAATATCTGTACGTTAACAATAACCTAATAGTAACTGCTACAAGTATCCCGAAATGAAGCATCACTTGTCTTGTCCCAGCTGAGTTCTAATTGCATCGTCCAACTTCGAGCAAATTGGTTCTTGTTAATTGATTCCAATTCTGCTCTGACTCGGTGTCGCACTGATTTTCCATTAGTCGCAATTGTTATCGGATTACGTCGATTTCTCACTTTGGCATTAATATTCATGAACCCACCGTAATGGTGTTTAACGTCATAGCCGTGCAAGCACAACCCAATTGCACTATACGTAGCTGGTACTCGTGGTAAGTTTCTCGTATGCGAGAGGCCGTCTGGGTGGCTACCACCGCTTTGACAGTTATTCAGTCACCAAGCAGTAGTGCGCAAGCATTACTGTGTTCCGGCTTGATGAGCATTGTAGCCAACGAAATTACTGGACATTATGAGACTCAATAGCTAATTGTCTCAGGGTGACGAGCGCAGTGCAGCGCCGCGCAAGATTTTGCAAAACAAAGTTCTGGGTGGTGCTGTTATTTTTATGGGCTGGCGTATTGCTTACCATCAGACAAACAACCAACTCTCTAATCATTCAGTAAAAACAAAACTTTATAATTATTATTCTGTTTTACTCTATCAACTTTGACAGCCTCTGTGGTGTAGTGGTTTGGCAGGTTGCCTCAAATCTCTTATACTCTCAGTTTGCGGGTTCGATAACCGTGACGGGACAAATGTTTGTTTACAGAAAATATAAAAAAAGCGCAAGCATTTTTTTCGTGTCTAGGAGTTGTGGTTCAATTGACAATAACACCGAAAATATACAAATTATATGCACTTTTTAGCAAATTCCTTATTTGAAAAGGATAGCAAATTTCTTTTCACTTATTAAATTGAGACACAAAATTGTAAAGTTCTGACACAAGGCGAGTGCACCTGTCGGAATTGTACTACAATTTACAAAATATATAAATTTGCAATTTTGCGTTTAATAAAACAGTTTTTCTAGCAAATAGTAAAGAGAAAATGTTTTTTAAACAGAAATATGTAAAATTGTAGGTACAATTTTACAATTTTGTCAGTTTTCCACCACTGGTAAATTTGTGAGTTGTATTCTTTATTAAACAGAAACTTGTAGATATGTAACTTATAAAATACAATTACAATTTACAATTTGTACCGTTTATTAAACAAGGCCCTGGAATAATACATATGATATTTTTACGAGTGACGACCACGGGACGCAGGTAGTAATAAAAATAAAAATTGCGATACTATCTAATAGTAAATTTTTATGTTTTATACTTCGATTGGTTCGATAAAAAACTTCGATAAAATGTTACGTACGTATCATACATTAAAACATTTCCATAGAGGTTTTATTTAAAAGTAACATTGTGCTGAATGTGCAATCAAATGACTGCAAACCACAGTCCATTAACAAATGAGGTAATCATGAAATGATGTAATTGCCGATACTAGTAATGAATGGGTTATTCTGTTCTATATTAAAATTATTGATGTGTAAGTACATTCACTAAGTGGTAATAATCTGCTGCCAAACATTACAGTGTTCCTGTTTAAAGGGGATTTTAGCTAGCAAAATTAATGGGCATTATGAGACTTAAGAGCTTTTATTATAAGACAAGGGCAGTACAGTCATCATCATCAGCCTACATCAGTCTACAGCCGGACATAGGCCTCTCCCATAGCACGCCACTAAACCCGATCTTCGGCTTTCCTTCTCCGGTCATTACCTGCAACCCTGCCTGTATCGTCGCTTCATCTAGTCGCAGCGCGCTCTACACTACGTTGCAGTGCAGTGCCACGGAGGATTTCAAGTTCAATTCCACAGTTCAATTTTGGCATCAGACGCACTTATGAACGTCAATTATTACAATGACTACTATTTTGCATAACAATGTTCTGAGTGCTGCTGCAATTGGTATAGGCAGGCGTGTTGCTTACCATTAGGGGAGCAACGTTCACGTCACGTCATTAAATTACATAAAAATATTGAATTTATTGAAATCATCTCTGACTTCTGTCCTTTGAGTTTTTGAAACCTCTCGGTTTACTTTGGCAACTTAACTAAGTAAATACCTAACCACTCTACTTTGGGCTTCTCTGCAAACACTTTCAACAAAATGCCACCGTTGTGAAACTTACCTTACTGGAGATAAAGGTCAACCCAAAGTAATAATAACGGCTTAGAGCTTTAACTTTACCTCGAAACTAACCAAACTATTGAAGCGAGTCAATATTGCGAACAGTTGGAATAGCGGAATCCAATTACTTTATCCAATATCTACCACTTAGCAATTAAATACAGACGTCAAGAGTTCTGTCAGTTCTGTGTACAGTGCAGTAGAAAATGGAAAGCAAATTATCAGTGTAATTTAATGTAAAATAAACAAGTTTACACTCGTGAGGGCCAGCGGGATTCGAACTTGGGTGCAACGGATCGAAAGTCGCACGTGCTCTACTAAGCCACACTCGCTCAATACCAGGAGTAGGTATAAATTATTAATATCAGGGTGACGAGCGCAGAGCAGCGCTGCGCAGGATTTTGCAAAACAAAGTTCTGGGTGGTGCTGTTATTGTTAAGGGCTGGAATATTACTTACCATCAGGCAAACGACCAGCTCGTCTGGTCATTCAGTTACATTAAAAAAAACGTAATAAGAGTCTTATAATCGACGTTTTTCTATTATTTCGTTCTGAGAACCTTTAACGTCGTAAGTTTTATCCCCAAGAGTACTTGGACGGTATTCAACCGTCAGTATTCAGCGATGGAAATCGATCCTCTTTAGATTGTTTGTAGTGCTCGCTTCGATAATGTAATGATCAATTAGTAGAATTTGCATTGTATCTCCGCTATTGTATTCTTCGTTTCTACAATTTCCTTTAGCTGGGACGTTTTCAGTATTGATGTATTTATGTGTAACGAAGATTTGAGAAAAGTACGAAGTTATTTTGTTCGTTGTAACCATAGTTAGTATCTTAATTAGAGCAAAGATACAAAGCCTTAAACACAGAAGACAAGTGGCAAGCCTGTCGATTTTCTACAGATACATTTAGGGGAGTGTGCACAAGACTTGCATCAGCTGATTCCTTCATCCCCATTCCATCTTAGGACCACCAGGCGAGGTGAGTCACTTCACCCTTATGTGGTGCACATACCACCAGTCCGCACAAAGCGCTTCGCTCACTCATTCGTTATACGTACCGCAAAGGAGTGGAATTCTCTACCAGAATACTTATTTCCTTCCAATTAAAACCTGGGTCTCTTTAAGACAAGAGTGAATAGGCACCTCATAGGTAAACGTGCTCCACCTTAGACCGCAACTACGCTTACCATCAGGTGAGTTGTTGTAAAACGTGAGCCCATTTAATCATAAAAAAAAGATTAGTTGCTTTTAAAAGTTCCATGTGCAACTGTTTTTATCTCTCTGAGTAAAGAGCCTTATGCCACCTGTGGGAACGTAAGGTGTTTTGTAAAAGCATAGTCCCAATTCTTCTTAAAACTGAAACGCAATGAAAATATGTAGTGTAATTATGCTGAATATTATGTAGGCTGTTGTTAGAATAATATAATAATGTATGGGGGTAGATAGCAAATTTAAAATGAATTTACTTTAAAATTTATACATTAATAATCCCTCCGCTGTTTCCCGCCGTCGCGTCGCGTCGGTCGGTCGACTCGCCGAACGCTGGAACGTTTTCCGTTCCAGCGTTCGGCGAACAACCTACATAATATTTAGCGGAATATTACACTACATATTTTTAATTGCGTTTCAGTTTTGAGATGAATTTCCGCAACGTCACGCCTGATTCCATTACATTCCAATTCTTTTTCTACTACTATCAGCCACAAAACAGATAGTGTGCATCATTTCTGTCTTTGTTATTACTCTGTTCATAAAGCTGTCCAGATCTCCTGAGCGATAAGACCTATAAAGCTCATAAGACGACAACACCTCAAAGAGCCATTTTTAAAATAAAAGGGTCATAATGTAACTATCTCTTCTTTCAAAAAGTTTGTTACCCAAGTGCGCCTTATTTTTGGTCGTATCACTATATTTCAAACCTAAATATTTCCTACTTATAATAAAATATATTATAATATCTCTCAATGAAATGTTTTGTGGTCTATTGATCACAAAACATGTCATTGAGAGATAAAACAATACGAAGTTTTATAACAACTCGTCACCTTCACTTGCAATAAGACCCAATTTCCCAAGACCTTTATCCATATCACTGAGCAATATGAACAGTTTAGGGACCCGGAAAGAGCGCGCTGAAATTGGAAGAGTAAACCGGGAACGATAAGTATAGAAGGCTGCATTCACACAGTGTGATGCGCTATTAAAATGCAAGCTATGTAGTAAATTTTTACTACTTGTCTGTTCAAGGTACTATCAATACAAGGGAATGTGATCCCACCTTCTAAAAATACCCTATGAATTCCTGTAATTGATTTAGCCTTACTATCAAACACGAATTAACTCGACGGCTCTCTTAAGTGAGAGATAAACAAATGATGGCGACGCTGTTCTCTGCAAATGTCATTACTATCCTACATTCTTTTCCTAATGGATTCCTTCTCCATCCAATACACATTTCCACAGCTTACCAGGGAATATGTACACAGAACAACTTACTGATATCCTTTACTTCTTAGAATTAGGATAAATCTGTAAGATTCATTTAAAAGGTATAAAACTTATTTGCTCTTTGTTTAAAATAAAAAATTCTATTAAGTGTCTAAAATGTTTTCATACATATAGTTGACTACAATTACAACAATTAAATTACATATTGATTTACACATGATTAAATGATTTAATGTTTGATTATTGGTCGGCCCCAAACTAGGCTAGGCCTGTATCTTGGTGACCCATTTCGATTTGACATTCAGAAATTGCTCTTACATTTGTTTAGTAGGAACAGTTAGAATTTAAAACAATTTTATATAAACGCCAGGTGAAGGTATTTAAACTATATCAGATTAGACATAAAGTTGTGAAAAACAAGCTGACAAAGTTATCATGTCGTCTAAGTCCATCAGGTGACATAGTGGTCAAACGCAAGTCAATTATTAAAAAAAAAAATAACAGGTAAAAAAAAAATATTAACATGAATATTACCACAGAAGCACAGGACATCGCATATCATCGTATGATACCAACTTTAGTGACAAAGGAGTTACTGTAGGTGTTACCAGGTAGTCAGTCAATTTTCCCACGGCTCCCGAGATTTCTATCTTTGTTTGAGGAGCTAGTTATTTGGTTTCTTTTCGAGAAATCGTGATCAAATAAAAGCGAAATCTTTCTCAAGTCGGCTTAGCACTTTGTTTGCTTCGACATTTTCGGATTAAAGTTTCTGAAGAAAGTCTTGTTAACGAAGTGCTGTGAAAGATTTTCAATAGTTTTTGAAAGGGGTATGTTTTCTTTAACTTCATTCTCCTATACAGACTGACCATACAATTGTATTTGTAAGATTTAAATTAGTGGTAGGCATTAATAATTATTTATTCCCCGAAAAAAAAAACCATCTTGATTTAGATTTTGCCAAAATCCAAAACTTACTATAATGTTACTGTTCACAGGCATCAAGATTTCTTTGCTATTATATTTGGGTAAGCGTTCACGCGACACTTTTTAACTAATTACGTGTTACAAAAATCAAAATCCACCTTCAAATATTAATAATTGTATTGTACTACCCTAAAATTGAAAAATTACATTAAAACAAATTAAAGGCAATTCAGCATCTGAAATGGGGTTTATTTGGAAAATAAATCATTATGTACAGGAAGATACAATTACATTTTGAGAAATCTGTTATTTTAAATGGGAACCGATCCCAGTGAATCGGCAAAAACAATTTTTATCCGATCTATTAAAACAACAATCAGAGTTCTTTAAAAAGTGCGAGCAAATTAGGTCTTAGCACCCTCGCCATAAAATTCAATTTTTCCTTGTAATTTAATATTTTAGTAGGTATAAAATCAGTTTGAATTGCCAACTTAATTGTATCTAGAAACGGATGTCACCTAAGTTCACGAATTAAGGCTAGCTCTAGCAAGATTTAAAGGAATGGTATTAAACAATTTAGACTAGGTAATAAAGCTGCAAATTAGTGATTTTAAAAAATTCAGGGCCTTTTCGTACTTTCATGTGGTTTCGGGTAAACGAGATAAAACACACACTGAATAATTTACTAAAAGAGAGCATGCCGAAATAAATGGACCGTAAAAATCTGGATTAAAATGCTTGTAAATGAATATGAGCGTTGTACAAATATTTAAGCAAGCTTTTAAAGATGAAAGAGAAAAAATACCTATTCATAGATACAATTCAGATTCTATCTCTCAATGCTGTCTGCTCCGTATGCCCCCATTCAACCGTAAAGCAGTAGTGTGTAAACATTGCTGTTCTGTTCTGGTTTGAAAGCACTGTTTCAAGCGAAAGTACTTGGTACTGTGAAACTTAGGTATTAAACGGTGAAGGAAATCATCGTGAGGAAACCGAAATGTCCAAGAATTCAAATATTCAAGGACTTATGACATCCACCAAGCCGCACTGGGCCAGCGTGGCGGATCATGGCCCATACTCTTTCTATAAGAAGGTCCCAGCAATGGGAACGTAATGGGCTGATGATGATGATGATGAAACTTAGAGCTATTTTCTCAGGGTAACAACCGTAGTCAGTGCGCAAGAATTTACAAAACAAAGTTGTGGGTGGCACTGCCATTCTGATGGGGAGCCGTGTAAGCAACATGGCTCCCATACGATTTGTGGGTATTAACGAAGTGCTGGTCTCGCCACTTATCTACATAAAAAACCAATTGATTTCAAAACGATGCTATATGTGAATGAATGAATAACTCTTTATTGGTAACACCACAATAAAGAAAAAGTAACAGCTTAAACAAACTTAACAATATTAGTTTTATCGCTTAGAACGATCTCTTCCAGACAACCGTGGATGGAGAGGAAAAACATATAAAGGCATGGACGGTGGCGTTCATGTGTTACAATAGTAACTATATAAGAAAATACCAAAAAAAAAAGAAATCAAAAATACACCACAACTTTAACTATATAAATACATACGTAGACGATATTATTGTACTTATATATAATGTTTAATTATAAAGGTACATAATATCTCACACTGAAGGTAAAATACCTTCGAAATATGTAAAGGTTGTCTCAAAAAGAGCCAGTAACGTCAAAGAGCAAAAGCATCCAATTTCTCTCATCCTCCAAGACGTGAACAAAAATGGAGTTCCACCCAACTCAAATAATATAACAGACGCACGAAAATTTTCAAGCGGCACGGCACTTGAAACAAAATTGTATCTCTATTGAGTTAAACGTGACGCTCAATTTGTTGCAGTGACCAAGGTTTTAGTATTCTTTACTGATATTCTTGCCGTATCTTCTGAGTGGTTCTTTTTCCGATACGGTGGTAGTAGAGTCATTGATATAATGCGTTCATAAGAGCGTCTGTGACGACAAAATTTAAATAAAGAACTTTTGAATTGAATTGAATTGATACGTTTTGTTAGACGGTGACCGGAGTGCAGGTTTTAAAAAAATGATATTTTTCATTAAACTAAAATTATGTTAAAAAATACTAACTTAGAATTACAAAGAATTTTGAACCAGCGCGGATGGGTGATGGAACCGGACTGAGGTAAGTAGGTAAGATCTGCGGAAACAAGAATAAAGCTGACTAGCAATTATAAAAAGGTAAGAGAGTTTAGATGGGCAAACAGTCCATTTACTTCAACGGTGTACTAATCCGTGTTAGTTTATAGCTTTGAAGTCTTGCTGATACACATGTAAATAACTTTGCCAAGAGTAAGGGCTAGGTACATACTTGTGCAGAGTACGAGAAGTAATGTAAAAAGCTGCCTAGTGGGATAATCTGGTCGGTATTTTTGTACTTACCATTGTAAAGGCCACCATTTATCAATACTCAGTATTACTATATTCATTATAACTAAATAGCCCCTGGAGCGCTTCCAGCCTCTTTGAAGGTTAAAAACCCCACCATCAAGATAAATGGGCGACTAAACTTCTGGGTTCTCTAATGATACCACCAGACCAGTGCTAGTTTTTAATGAATATTCTTTTGTAAATACTAGGTGTAAGTATCATACTGATACAATGTATTTTAAGGTTCAATAAACGTTATTATTATTAAGAGTGTGTTCTAACGAAACAACATTGCACAAGCTATGGTACTGTTCTATTCTATACATTTTACTGTATCAAGGCATATTGCAGACAGCGTTGCCGTGGCAACGGAGGCACTTAGACAAGGGGTGCCTCTGATATGAACTGCACCATTTGAATTTCAAGTGCTATGCAAAGTGAATCCGATCCGAGGACCATTGAGAACCCTTTAATGTTTTAGTAAACATTAATATTACTGTCTCGCTCAATAAGGCATAGCTTTGCTGAGTGAGACACCTAGGAAACCGAAGTGAATGACTACGACAGAGATTCCCCTCTTGCTTATGTTACTTATGTAGGGCAGGGACTATATTTTATAGTAATAAAATACAATATCACGTCGTAAAGGATTAAAATAAACAATGGTTTTCATCCTGAACAAAATTTTTGTTAAAAAATATTTTTCAATACAAGAATTTAACAAACTCGTAATTGGAACCGCAAGCAGATTAAAATGAACCCAAACACTACTAGTTTACGATTATCCGTCAAATTTCATTGCCCACCTTCCGTCTCCATCATCACATCAGCTGGCTGTCACCATAATATTGCATTGTCATCGGACTTTGATAAATACGCAAAATTTCGACTCCGTAGGATAAAAGGAAGGCTTGGAATTCAACTTGCAAGTTTTATTGCAAACATTGCAAGTTAAATAAAAGCTTGTAAAAATGAAAAGCTTTACGTGATTAAATGAGGGTAAATCCAAAAAATTAAACATAGTGTAAGACTAGTTTGCACTAGCTTAAATTGAGGTCCTTTAAAAGAGACAGCATGGAGACCTTTAAAAGGGGAATTAATAGAGTCCTTAAGGGTCGGCAACGCATCAGCAATGCCTCTGGTGCTGCAGATGTCCATAGGCGACGGTAACCGCTTACCATCAGGCGGGCCGTCTGCTTGTTTTCCGACAGATTAAATAAAAAAAAAAAAGGTTAAATTTATACTGCTAGAATTGATTGTTTCTAAGTTGACAGAATGTTGACTGTGTAATGGTCCACGTAAGATGAAATAAGAAGGAAGAAACGCTGCACGAGCACACTGTTCGATAGCCCAGTTGGTTAAGGCCTCGGAAAAGTATTCCGAAGACGCGAGTTCGAGCCCTGCTCAAGAATTTAATTTTCTTTTTTTGATAAATTGGTCTATGTAAAATCTTAAAAGACTGATGTTTCAAAGTTACTTATGCTTGGTTTTATATATCTACTAAAGAAGGCCATATTTGTCAAAAGTCATTTTGCTACGATATTGACTTACTTTAGGACTTCGAGAGTAAATTAATACCTAATATTATAAACAATATACCTAATATTATAAATAATATTATAACTCTACTTAAGCAATTTATCTATTTGTTTATTGGATAAGTTCTCAAAACGTTTGCTATTACTTTAAAAGGAAGGAGAGTCCAAAACCTTCAAAGCTAACATCAAGCCTCTTGTTACGTAATCGCAAACCCTGAACGACCCACAAATAAGGTAAACTCAGCTTCTATAATATGTATATATTCTAATGAAATACCTCAAAATAATGTTTTTATGCGAGGGCGCTATTTCGATTCTAGCCGAGTGAAGGATTTTAGAGTAGAATCCTGGGTGCAGCAAATTTAGCGGCTAAGTAATTCACTTTACTTCTGAACTCCATTTCTGAGAAAAAGAAAAAAAGAACGTAGTTCACGTGTGTTTTTAATACAGCTGGCACTTTCATAGGTACAATATTTTAGCTCGATCACTTTGAATGGTTACACAAACGAACACTATATACCTACCTAATTCTTAAATGAATGAGAGTATCTTGGAGAAAATACCTACTTTGCTCGCGTCTATTAAAAACCAATCATCGTTTTGAAAAAGCAATTGTGAAACTAGTGATTATAACATGGTACTAGATCTACTTATTACTGACACTGACAGTACCAGTGGCCTATATCAGAGATTCTTATTCAGAGCACGGGCCACTCATTTCATATTACTTTTTTCAACGTCCCATTTATTTTAAATCGTATTCGCCTAGTTTCATGTAACTGATTTTCATGTGATAGGCGGTGAAGGTAAAAGATGGATAAAATTCTAATACCTATATAAAAACAGTTCAAATAATACAATATAGTGGTCTGTAAACTACTGAAAATCATATAATAATAATAAATGAAATCAGATCAAATCATTCTACAGAAAATAATAAATGACATCAAATGAACTCATTTGTCTATAGGTCTACCTACCTAACTGCAATTTCATTTCTGTATTACATTTTTTATTGTTTGACATTTTTTATTTTTAAAACAATATTTTTTAATGTACGTCTTACAATATTTTTTTCTAGATAATTGGCTAAGACCGTTTAACAAATAAATAAATAAAGCATTATAAACGACATTACAACCAGTAGACCTATATTTTAAAGATTGTTCATATTTTAAACGGGACTTAATCGCGCCAAAACATTGGGTTTGGTAGAGTCTTCTAGAGATAAAGGTCGATGCAACTTCCCGATGCCGAAACATCACTGTAAACAAACCTAATGCTTAAAGCAGGATTAAGACCCATTTAACAGTATTAATAATGCGTTCGAATTGTAAAAACTAAAAAGTACTTTAAGGTTTGGAAACTATCGTGAGTCGAAATATTCATTATAAATATAAACAGCTACACTCACGTTATGATTGTATCATAACGAACTATAACTCCGATCAGGTTTCGGACAATTAGGATGTCCTTTTTCCGGGAGTTTACGCTTTGGATTCGCGGCGCAGACAACGGCGGTGGCGGCGCGGTGGTTGGAGTTATACCGACACAATCATAACGTGAGTGTAGCCGTTTATATTTATAATAAAAAATACTTTCATTGTAACATTTTCCAACAACGCATACTGCTTGACGAGTGACTTAAAATAGAAGTCCAACATCTTTAAAACCATACCCTACTTGTTACGCAGTCGCAAGCCTTAAACGGCCGACAAATAGAGCACAGTAGCCTATTTCCGGCATTCTTATTCCGTCCACGAGGCACTAAACTTGTTTGTCATCTCATCTTACTTTTTACAACTGTCCGAGGGTGGGCGCAGTTAGGGTTGATTTTAGAAGACGCCAGGGTCAGCTCACAAATATAAGGGAAGAATAGGCTTGTCAGCCTACGAAACACTATGAATTTGAAACAAAAAGCATGTTAATGTGTTAAAAAAGTGGCAATAACAATACTTTAATACTTTTTTATTTAATACTAGCTGTTGCCCGCGACTTCGTACGCGTAGTGAAGTAATCTAATCAGTTCCCGACAATTTTCCATCCCACCCTAATCCCGTTACTGCTCTCGTTTCACTCCTATCCTTATCCCGTCCCCGTCCCGCTCTTACTTTCGTCCCGCTGGTCCTATCCAGCTCACGTCCTTTTCCTTTAATATTCATAGAACATACTTTAAAAACTGCATTTCAATTCGTGCCTTAATTTCTAAGTTTATCCTAGTCAGACAGAGCGACGGACAAAAATTTTAAAAACTATATTTTTGGGTTCTGTTGCTCCCACATATTCCTAAAAAAAGATTTTCAAAAATATTTTCAATGTACAGTAGCCGCCTCGTTACAGTTTTATTATAATTATCTGTAGATTAATTACAAATTGTAAAAATTATATCTCTACTTTCATACCTAAGATTCCAATACGTACCTACGTGTCAATTTTACCAATTATTACAAGAATAAGAATGAGGCTAAGTAGGTACGTATCAAATTCGTAAGTACCTATATCATATCGAAATCGTTCAAGTGTAGGCAGGCTAGTCTTTGCATAGGGACAATTTGATTTAAAGGGACGCGGGGTTTGTTTTGCGATCCATTACTTGAAGGGGTTTAAGACCCTTAAACCTAAGCCCTCGCAACGCCTACGTGTCTAAGCATACTCATAGATGTTGTCCTGACCTCGTGGCCACTATAAACCCTGTTAAGCACCAAAAACCCGATGAAATTTGCTCTTTACTACCCCCTCGTAAAGTAAATATCACTGATCCCGAACAGAAAAGATGTCCGCGCGTAAATGTGTGCTTATTAAACCACTTTATTGCTTATTTTGGTTTTATCTCCAACTTTACTGTGATATTTTTGTTTACACGCATTGCAGGCAATTTCAAAAGTCTTATTGCTTTATAACTAAAATTATTGATGCATGTTAAAAGCACTCTGCCTTTAAACATTTGATTACCTACCTTCTACTTCACTTTGACTGAGGAATTGTGAAATGTCACTACAACTACAACTCCTACAACTACAACTATGGTACTTAAAAAAAAAACTATTTAAGCACAAAAAGTGAATAATAATTTTAGATTTAATTTTTAGAGCGATGCCTGACTCCTGTGACCTATTCGTCTCAATTTATCAACGTATTGCATTGCGTCTGACGGGACAGTACTGTTATCATCTTGGATACGCTGCCAACTGGTAGGGAGCTGGAGCATTTGGGCTATCTATTGGTTTTAAATGACCATAGATAAAGTATATAGTTCAGTTAATATAGTAGACTAAATATTAGTAAGAAAAATATTTGCACGTCAAAAAAAAGAATTACAAGTGTGTTCAGTCAATCAATAATCTTCATTGTTTTCCTCAAATTTCGTCCAAAGCCAAACCTTTCCAATACCATTCAAGCCTTCATTTTCCACCAAAAAGGGATCAACAAACCGCAATTCGAAAACCCAGAGGCGGAAAAAACAAGCCTGTTTAATAAATAAGTGAAACACATTTTCCCCGCGTCCTCTAGTTGGCTAAATAAAAGAACGAAACTTTTTTCCGATAGGATGTAAATAACCGGCCCATCAGACAACCTCAAGGGTTTGAAAGCAATCTAGGGGTCTACTATTTTTCTTTTGAGAGCAACACAAAGCAATTGTTGGCGGTTATAGCCCTCGGCGAAAAATAGGTGTGGCCTTTCCACGTTGTATTGAACCGTCATTTTTCTATTCACCTCGGATGGAAGGGTAAATGGTAGGTAAAAGTGAGTCGAAACGATTGGGGAACTTCGTCTAATCTGTTGGGAATCGTAATAGATATTTATGCAAGTGTAACAAAGGTTGGATACAAAGTGCTTTAGTTTTTCGCTTTTTATGGATCGTTATTTTATTTATTCTTTGTTTGGATCGTTTTCGTTAATGTGTTTGAAAACTTTGGAAGGCATTGTGGATGTAAGCTCTGGCTGACTAAATAATGGTTCAACTTAGCTAAACGCGTGTGTGTACGATTAATAGAAAAAAGTGAATTCTTGTAACAATATGTACCCATATGAGGTCTTTTTGTTTTCATGTAACTGAGTGATGAGATGAGTAGGTCGTTCGCCTGATGGTAAGCGCCATGCCTGTCCATAGAGATTGGTCATCATCATCATTATCATCAACCATCAACAATTGCAGTGCCACCCAGAATATTTAATACCTTAAAAAGTACTGTATAACACTGCATTGCGCCCATCACCCCGAGACATCAGATATTAAGTCTCATATGCCCACTAATTTCACTAGCTAGAATGCCCTTTAAACCGGAACTTGCGCACTAGGTACTGCTTGGCGGCAGAATAACTGGCAAAGCTGTAGTACTTACCCAGACGGCCTCCCGTATACGAGAGACCTACCACAAGTACGTCTTGTTTAGAAACTAATCCATTTATTTTGATACTTACCTAAATATTATTTCAATATACCGTCCATCCAAAAGTTGCGATTAGCGACCCTGTCAACTTGTAATAAAGTATACTGTAGATTTTCAATTTCCAGCTGCAATTTCATTGAAAAATCGATTGTTTAGAAAAATAACAGGGAAAGTCCATTACGACTGGCAATATTTCCTAACTAGCTCCGATCACCGACCTAATGCAGCCTCACAGAATTACGGATCACCTTTTGTACATAAATAACAATCTTTTCTGAAAGTACCAATATGAGGTGTGGTTTGAGTGTAAGCGAGAAGTTTAAAGTAATTTTTTTCTAGATGCAATTAATACTTTCTTTGTATATGTATATATATGTATATATATATATATATATATATATGTATATAAAATACCAATGACATAGATAATCTAAGCAAAACTTATATTTTCTTTTAAGAATTGTCCTACTAATCAATATGAAAGATGCAGTAACTGTGTGTTCTCCTTATTCCTAATAAAAAAAAAACTCAGTTCGGTCCACCGACAATTACGAACAAAGCACGCACATGGGTGGGCATTTAATACACACCGTTTATGCTTCCTATACAAACACGACCTTATCCAGAATAAAAGAAAAATAAAAGGTCCAGCTTTCCCGCTATTCGCCAGCAGTGAGGCCACAGCAATATCGACCAAAGTACCCATATGGGCGGGTATTTTATACGGATTTACGGATGTTTGAGTCACATCTACCGCCCTGTCTAGAAAAACGGACGACGATGCATTAGCAGACGGGGGACTTCAGATGCTCGTATCGACAGTTTGGGCTGTGGTAACTTTATTTTTATACCATGATAGGGTGTGCAGATTTAGTGTTTTATTATGCGCGGACTGTATCTTTTACTTTTATATCTCTGTAAGTTAGTCACCCCTGCCTTTAGGGAGTAAAGTAATACTAAGCTAAGTATCGCTGAAATGAAATCCTCTGACAGCGTCTGTTTCTTTATAGCTGTAATGTAGGAGTCTTGAAGTCGTAAATAAATAGGTTTCTTCATTGCTTTCCATTAGGTGGGACTGTCGGCCAATTTATTAAATAGACGTTGTATTGCGAATATAAAAAGAAAAAATGTATTGCTTAGAGCAAAGACAAACTTAACTTTTATGTTTCCACTGCTGGGATTCAGGCATTCTTTCATAAAGAAAGAGTATGGGAAAGTGGGGTTTGTGGATATCACGTCGTTGAACTCTGTGATCTTTAGACAAGTCGATTTTCTCACGATGTTTTCCTTCACCGTTTCCGTGCACACAATTTAGGTATTATGTGTTCGAAATATAACGGTTACCGTACTGTAGGTATATTTAGCGCGAGCGTGGCTCAGCGGGAACTCGTGCGCCTTTCAATCCGACGCACCTGGGTTCGATTCCCGAGTCGGCCCTGCACCAATGACTTATAGTTAAGTGCAGATTTTGTACGCTCGCTCTAAAACGGTGAAGGAAAACATCGTGATGAAACCCGCTTACGCGCTTTGGAGTGGTAGGCTCTGGCCGTGGTTGTAATACCACTGACCGAACAAAGCCATGCCGTCAAGCGACCTAGTCGTGTTTCGGGATGATGTTCGGTGAACCATCGGGGAGACGGGTCTGAGCAGCCGCTCAACTACCGTCTCTCTCTAAATCTATGTGCTCCATCTTAGGCCACATCATCGCTTCACATCAGGCGAGATAGTGGCCAAACATAAATCTATTAAGAGTAAAAAAAATAAAAAAATAATGGTTACCACCGTAGCTCAATTGGTAGAGCGTCCCGCGCTGAGGGAAGATTGGGTTGCAGGTTCGAGTCCCAGCCGGTGGTCGTATTCTTTCTTTTCGAAAAACCTTGTTTGAGTTTTTCGCTTTCTATTCTCTCGTATCAGCATCCAAAGCTTTTTACAAATTACCTCAAAAGAAAAGCCTAATAATCGAAAAGAAAATATTATTGGATATATTAATATAAGAAAAGCTGTTTAAGGCGCGTCTGTCTTAACTTGACGAGGGTATTTTCCCTTATTTATATTCAAACAGAACTTTTCAGGGCAGATCTGGGTTAGAGAGCGCTCGCCAATTCAGCCTAATATATTATTGGGTTATTTATATGATCTAAGGCTACAAAAGTTTAGGGTAAAAATACTGAAATTTACTTCGAGTCTAGAGGGAATCGAAACATGATTGTTTTGGTAAACAACTAACCATTTTAGCCTATTAAAGCAACCATTACATCTCATCTTTATTTTGAACCGACTTGAAAAAGGAGGAGGTTCTCAATTCGACTGTATGTTTTTTATGTTTGTTACGCGATTACTCTGTCATTTTTAAAATGATTTCGAAAATTATCTTTTCGTTGGGTTGGCTTCAAGGTTCCATATATTAATCGAATTAAAATCGATTATCGACCTTGGACTTCGAAGATAAATGAGAATTAAAAATATATGGTAAATTTGGTTAAAAATGAATTACTTTATTTCTTGAGGCAAGCATTTGATCACAGTCTCGTTTAATGAAAAGTGATGATGCGGTCGATGATGGATCATGCTTGCCTAGAATATACCGATTCACACTGGACCTGAATAATAATATCTCCATAACGGCTGAACAGAATTTGATAAAATTTGGTGTTGATATACTTAAGGTCGTGGTATATTTTTTTGTCCCGGGAACACCGAGTATAAACTATAAAACAAATTCTACACAGACGGAATCGCAGGTATAAGCTAGTTTAATAATAAAAATGCTTGGTTTCTTGAAATTATTAAGGACTTAGTGTTTTTATTCTTTAAGTACGGGCAAAGTGGTTCTTAATAGGCTTTTTAAGGGTCTACTTGCCGTTAGCAAGGTGATAAAATAATATTAGCCTTTCACTTTTTATACCAAGAATAGCTTTAAGATGAAAAATTAAATAGATACATTTATCTTAGTTCTGACAAAAAAGTAGGACATCACAAAATAGTTTGCTTTTATTTAAGCTACACTTAACTACACGGAAATGTACCAAGTTAAGAGAAAAAGTGTAAACAACTATTTTGATCAGAGGATTAAGCAATTATTTATTAATTTGTTACAGGTTAATAAGAAGACAAATAAATACCTCATTATAATCGTCTTTAACATATTGATAATTCCTCTCCATCCAAAGGTTGCCTGGGAGAGATCGCTTTTAGCGATAAGGCCGCCCATTGTAACACTTTCTTTAATTGTTTTTATGTAATGTCTGTAATTTAATGTTTGCAATTAAGCGTTCATCTATCTATCTATAATTTTAAAATATCTCTTACAAGATATTTCTGTATTGTGAAATAATACTTCTCGAAGATAAATGTCATTATCATCATCACGTTCCCACTGCTGGGACACGGACCTTCTCTCATGGAGAGAGTATGGGCTATAATTCGCCACGTTGGCCCAAAGCGGGATGGTAGATGTCACATGTTTTTGATTTTTTGTGATAAATTCTTGGACATGCCGGTTACCTCATGATGTTTTCCCCGTCAGTCATACATACATAGTAAAAAAACCTCATCTTTATTCTTGTTTCTCTATAGCAAAGCGACTGTAGAGGCTGGAGTCGACAAGGACCACTGAATTTAAGTCCTATAGGCTCCAAGTTCCAGCGGTGCATAAGGAACTGTCCCTGAATTCTGACTTCTGGCCTGTAGGGGTAGTATATCGGAGATACAGGGAAGGAGCGAAATTTTTGAACCCTGTGAAGTAGTGTGTGTGGTTTATTTAATGTAATTTTATATTTTTGTATGTATGTTAGTCTGTAAGGTATATTCTATGGGCCACTGTTAATTTTACTTTGTTGTACTTTAATATTGCCTGAAATAAAAAGTTTAATAATAATAATAATAGCGCACGGTTATAAGAGATTGCTGTTAGCGCTAGGACTGCTGACTGTACTCATCACAAACATAATGTACTGTACTTCCTTTTTAAGTGTATTGAAGAGTGAAATAAAATTTAAATGAAAGGAAAAAATGTTTATACAACAAAGGTAGTTTATACAATACAGTTAGTTTTTTTTTGTTTTTTTATTACCTGATAGGCTAGCATTTGACCACAGTCTCACCTGATGGAAAATGACGACGCGGTCGACGATGGATCATGCTTGCCTAGAAGATACCGATTCACTCGGGACTTGAAGACACTTAAATTATAAGAATCGGGAAACAGAGACGCTGGTAAGGTGTTCCATTCAGATATATAATTATGTTAGTCCTTTCTGTTCAAAGGTTGTCTGGGTGAGATCGCTTTGAGCGATAATACCGACCATTGTTATGATGATTACTCTAAAATGTACTTGCTTTTCATTTACCTATTTTTAAGACTTTTAATAATAAAATGTTTATCTATCTATCTATCTATATACATTATGTTAAACTAGACAACAGGTTAGTACAACATTATCTTAGTATTCCAATATTGTAACCAAAATTCTTACGAATAAATTTATTTCATTTCATTTCATTTTATTATATACTCGTACATAGATAATTATTATTATTACAAATTTCAGACACTTTTTATCTTCAATCAATCAATCAATCATAATCTATTTATTCAGTCTTGGCATCACAGATGCACGTATGAACGTCAAGTTATCACCATGACTCGACCACCATATCGGATAAAAAACCACTACTCCGAAGATACGGCAAAAAGCTGAAAGACATTTTTTTGAGATTTTGTTAAATTTTTTGATATTCTACAATGTTATATTTCTTATGTACCAGTTGGCTACTTTGTAGAAGTGGAATATTTCAAGCATCTTGGTCTTCTATATAATTATGAACAGTATTGTATGCTTTCTCATTAGAACAATTTTTACGCATAATTTGATTTACTTTCTGTGAGCTCCGTTATTCTTTTTAGAATTTTGCATTTTTATCAGTTGCATGAAAGACTTATTCGTTTTAGTCAGTCTAAACCTAGGTACATCAATCCTATTCGTATTTCTAGTGTTTGTTATGATAGTCACTATTTACTTTTTATAAGGAAGGTAAAAATCTTTTACGCACTAGCCAAGCCTGTATTTTGCCTTTACAATGTTGAAAGACGAATTGCAAATCACACTTTTCTCTGACAAAACTCACGAAGAACCCCGAATATAAAAGCCACACCTGAAAGTGTCACTAAGGGAAGGTGCACACAGATATTCACCCCCAATTTAAAACAGCGTCGTGAATTATTCAAGTGTCACCCCCTTGGAAGGGTTGATTATCCCCCGTGCGGATCAGGAAGTGACAGAGAACCAGCTTTGAGGTTTCTTGCGAGAAAGTACATTAATGGCGTTTTCAATATACAACTACTAGATGCTATAAATTTCGTTATCATTACCATTTTATTAGTGTGTGCTTAACTTATTTAATTAATAGAATAGTCAAAAAAGATATAGAAAAGTCTGTTGCTCGATTTCAGTAATGCATTTTACAGAACCGCAGAATTTATATCCTCTCTCCGAAGGTTTCAAATCGTATCTGTACCGCAATTCTCGAAATTATGTCTCACTCACAAGTGCTTATGTTTATTTACATACCCAAATCTATAGGCAGTTCCTATTTCCAAATCACGTCATCACGCGGTCTTATTCCAAAATGTCCAGTTGATTGAAATAGCGAAACTGCTCCCATTACAGTTACCGTACGGCATGATAGCCGCTATGATATTTCAACCGCACGCCGGATACGTACCGTATATCTTGATTGCCGATATTGTACATTTGACACGGCTGATAGTTCATTGTGCTAAAGATAAATTGGTAGCTGTAGGCAGATATGATAACGAAACCGTAAGTTTAGGTAGATGTTACGCCTAAGGGAAATTTGCTTCGACTAATGTAATATTTGGTTTATTTATGTTCGATAAATTTATCTACTAAACTCGAAGATATATTATGGATATATTATATGAGGATATAGGGCTTGGTATAGATATAAAATGTCTCCAGCTCTCTCCCTTTGAAAGGAGACCCGTGTCAATTAGGCGACGGGCGCCTGCTTTTTTAAAATAATAATTTTAATAATAACAATAGGTATAACTAATCATTTTAAAAGCTTTAAAATAATATACAAAACTTACAATCGTTATAAAAAATATGAGAAACGACATAACTAGGCCGCAACAGTCATAATGCCGTTTGTAAACAAAATATAAATAGAAATCCTTTGATTCGTAGCTTTCATTTGAAGTCTTGATTCATTTTCATTGACTTCTGAATATAAATGATGGCATTTTAATCTCGAATTGATAAGATACTTCCATTTTCAATTATTTCGACCCCTTCAGATGGAATATCAGGTTAACTGAAATATAATCTGTTCTTCCAAAATTAGTCTGTTTATTTTGTTTGTTGCATTGGGAGGGAGATTAGACACTCTTTCTGATTGTGAAACATTCAAATATGATGATCGATCAAGATGATTCTAAACATAAGCTGAAAAGGACTAAACATTCCAATATAACAATCACACTTCACACTAATATTGTAAATGCGCAAGTTTGTATATAAGTGTGTAAGTGAGTTTATACGCCTTGGGGTTTAGCTGAAAACCAGCGTCGGGTGTCAAAATACTGACACTTGACATTTGTGCTGAGCGAAAACCCCTTTTGGAACCACATATGTAGTAGTAATAGCTTAATTATCTTTTTATACTGTTTATATATTTATTTTTTCTTTTTGTAATTGTTTTCTTTTCTTTTTTTATTTTGTTAGTGTATGAATGTGGTTGTCAAATAAATGATTTTTCTTTCTTTCTTTTCTTTCTTTATTTCCTCTTCACGCCCGCCGCAACGACTGAAGGAATTTGAGCGAAATTTGGAATGGAGATAGCTTATACCCTGAATTAACATAGGCTACTTTTATCCCGGGAAACTGCGGGTGAAAAGGCGGGGCACAGCTAGTTAATAATAAATTTATATACTATTTATTGTGAATAGGTTTTAAAATGAACAAGAAACTGTACCGCTGACTTAGAAAGTAGATGTTGCAAACAGTTATACTCGCATAGGAGACCTCTAGCAAAAAAAAACTAAATATTACTACGTACTCTAGGCAGCGCAATAAATCTTTTAAGAATATGAGGAATGAAAAACATCTTAGTGCCTTTCATTATAAATATATAAATGGCTACACTCACGTTATGATTGTGTCGGATAACTCCGACCAGGTTTCGGACAATTAGGATGTCCTTCTTCGGGGAGTTTACGCTTTGGTTTCGCGGCGCAGACTGCACGCCTCCGATCGTTCCTGTCGCCGCGAGTGCAGGCGTGGGGGTTTGTCTACCCCGCGCAGCCATGTTAGGTGGTGTGGTGTCTTCGTCCATCAAGTATCACCGTTTTGACCAATAAGTGGCTGGCACAACGCACTCGTTGAATCAGCTTTGCGGCTATACAAGTTGTTGTCGGAACGAGAGCTACTGAAGATCGGCTGCCATGCTGGTGGTATACAGAACTGTCTTGGTTGAAGTTAGAGTGTCGGTTTATCTCGATGACCTAGCGAACCTTCCGTGGTATAAAAAACTTTTCCGATAGTACGAAGGCCTTATCGAACTGTATAAAAAGCTTTGTTTCTGAGCTATGCAATTTCCGAATTTGCCTTGGGGGGCGGAAAACGGACATGTATAATTTTGGTACAGGTATAAACGCTTAAGCCCAGTAACGGACAGAATAAATAAAGTTTGAATTGCTCAAGATACTTTTTTACAAGTGTATACCAACATTAGGTCAACTATTTCTCATCAGTTTGATCCAAGTCTATGTATCTCATACCTTACCACATCCGCTGGTAATTGATCCATATTAGGGTTGTCACGACCTCCCGATAATTGTCTCCCGTAACCTCACTAGATCCCCATCCGTCTCCGTAACGTCATTACCCGCCCTTGTTAAAGGTAATGTTTTGTGTCGGCATCGGTGCGCATACAGATATAACATAGGCTAGGTAGTGATCGTATCCGGGGCGAGGAGCATCCGGCAGAAGACTGCTCACGGGGGGGTTTTTAGTGCATTTGAGCCCCACACATCCCTACTACCCTTACACCATCCCGATGGCCGAAAGGCAGTGCGACGGCATTTTCCCCCCACAAAAATAAAAACGTATTAATGGTAAGAACCGGTAAGTTTACGTTATTCAAACGCAAACTTATATAAAAAACTGTTTGTAAATATTTTAGTTTATTAAAGTCAATTGACAAATATAGAAAAAGAATAAAAACAGGAACAGAGACTGAATCAGGATCAAAACAAGAAAAAGGATTGCCCTGCTGTCATCTTATGATTAGCTCATCTACTGAAAAATTAATCAATCGTAGCTAATAGATTTATATCCAACTCTTAATGGAATCATAATAGTGTAGTGATAATAAACCTACCCTAATTATTAAGTATTCTTCGAACCCATCCCATCTATCTCCGCGTAACCTCATTACGGGGCTGTGTTTTACGTCACATTGGAAACAACGCCCTGGAGGGTCCCCAACCTTGTATTTACATACCAACGGGATGTTAATCAAGGGTACAGTTCATATTTGACTTGTATTGTGTGGCGGGAAGTAATGTTGGCTTTCGTAGAGCTTTAAAAAGGTTCCGTAAATGTTTTAAACAGGTATGCCTTGTTGTGAGTGGAACTGAATCAACAGATCAGGACAAAAGTGATTAAGATTCAGAAAAGTGTATAGTATGGAACAGCGAGTGTGGCTCAGTGGGAGCACGTGTCACTTTCGATCCGAAGCACCCGAGTTTGAATCCCGCTGGCCCTGCACCACTGACTTTCTTGAGTTATGTGCGGATTTAACACTCGCTCTAAAAACGGTGAAGGAAAATATCATGAGGAAACCGGCATATCCAAGAATTTATCACAAAAAATTATGGACAAGTGACTTCCACCAACCGGCACTGGGCCAGCGTGGTGGATAAGGGCCCATACTCTCTCTATGAGGGAAGGCCCAAGTCCCAGCGGTGGGTACATATTGGGCTGATGATGATGATGATGAAGGTTTTTATGGTCAAGAATACATCATCATCATCAGCCCATTACGTTGCCACTGCTGGGACTCGGACCTTCCCTCGTAGAGAGAATTATAAAAAGGGCATATTTAATTCCAAGTTTTAACCTGGTGAATATGTCTCATTATAGACCTAGACCCACATCCAAGTTTAAAAAGAGATTCACATTAAGAAGAGTGTTCGATATCAGTGTTCGTGTGTGCTTAGTTACTCCTAAGTTACTTACTTAAGTTAAGTTACTTAGGAGGGACCTATTTAGTTTTATGTTATAATCTCCTGATGGTTAGCGGCCACCGTTGCTTAAAGATATCTGCATCCTAGGATCTGATGATGCTTTGCCGATCTTTACTTAATAATACCCTTTTTAACCGACTTCTTAATATAAATGTATTACTTGTTTGAAAGACTATATATGTTGCAGATCAAAGATTAATGACAAAGGCGCATAGTGAAAAAAAAACCTGACGAAGGCAGGTCCTTCCACATTTTACAAGTTTGAGAAGCGAGTGAAGCGAGTGCTTAACAAAGCTACGAAGTAATAAAATCAGAACAGAGATATGACAAGCAACGTTGAGTTCGAATGTGGTCATTAAGCAGCTGAACAAGTCGTAAAAGTCGAATGAGAGATGTCGTTACCTGTAATAATATTGGCGAAACTTCCTTATTGCTGTTAAAGGAGTTCAAACGACCATCTGAAATTTGCTGTCGATAGGTCAATGATGAGTGGAAAGATTATAAGTTCACGTAATGCTGTCAGGCACTTGTGAGAAAGTGTTCGTATCTTCATCAATTTACAAAAAATTTAATACGAATAGATACAGGACTTCTTTGTTAGCTATTGAAATATAGTTTTGTCTCGTATTTCAAGATTATAAAGTTTTTGGCAAATTGCTATCGATAACGCAGAGTACGTTTTCGTAAATGGCTCGTGCTCGCCCTACGGATTTGGCTATGACACAGTCTTGAAAAGGGGTTTTGCCTCTGAAAAGGAATGCTAAGAAAATTCGCTAAGGCATGTAGTAAAAATTTATGAAAAATCTTAAAAGAACTAGATGGATTTAGGCATTATTTCATTTCTCCACTTTTATACATAGTCTTATATTCGTCACAAATTAAGATAGTTAAAGTAGGTATGAAAATGTATTTAGGAGCATATTTTCTAATAATTTTTTACTCAAAGTATTTACCTAACAATATATCATAGGTCTGCTAGTAATGCAAAGGGTTTATTTGCTACTGTTAGGTTTCAGCTTCAGTTCTAGCGAAATCACAATTATTTGTGCTACTTATATACTTATTATTTGTGGAATTAAAGATTTCAACGTTTCTTCTATATCGTTTATTAATGTTGTGGGATCGTGGTCCTCATAGTTCAAAATGTCGTAGACACAACGAACGCTTGTGACCTTTGGACGTTATTCTTTATTTTAATCTTTGTACATTTCTTTAGATTCTTAAAGAAGTCCTAGTTTCATGTCAATTCTACAAACTTGCATTCAGTAGTAAAACATTCTTGGCCGTATCAGATAACGAGCAGAAACAACCTCGGGGGTTTCTACAAGAATCAAAATGAACTCATTTCCGCTTAACTATTTCCGTTCAATTTTCAAGTCTTTCCTTCACTTCCTGACTGGAGAAGGCTTCATTCATCACGTTTTTATGAAACTTAAGCTAGAATTTAAAACCGTCTAAGTTATATAAAAAGTATAAAAACGAGTGTAGAATATTTTTTCCAAATTTAGCAGCTGTGGAAAAGGAAATAGCTTGTTAATGATAATAAATTCATCGTCAGATAAGTACATAATGTAGGTCATTTAGGTATTTTTATGTCAGAAACATATATGTATAGATAATAGGCGTGGCGTATATTTTTATGCCAAAGTCAGTTTCGTCATCAGGCATAGATGTATTCCTACATAAGTAGACAATGGTTCACCCGAAGGATATGAAGGTAAGGCTACGTATGGTCAGTTTCTGTTTTATAGTGTTAGGGAATTTATTGATTTTTGTCATAGAAATAATATGAAATGCTGAATATTTGCACGTCTGCTTGCAGGCGACTACTTACTCACTAATGCCAAAGAAAACTAAATATTACTACGTAAAGAAGCGACACTCCCACCCCCCCGCTAATTTGTCGTCACCCGCAAGAAACCAATGAAAAAATGGGCAATGCCGTGCTTGCGTCACTCGGTTGTCACCGCTCGCTGCGAATGATTACTGAGTGAGATTCATATGTTTATTTTATATGTGCGATCAATTATGTTATGACCTTTTTGGATGATGACGACGACGACCTGCTTTACACTTCGAGTAGACAGCCAAAACTTTATCTGAGGCTTTACAGAGGTAGAGAATGCCGGCTGACTATTTGACTTTGACATATGGACGAAGCGTATTGATAAAAAGACGGAGAATGGCTGAAGATGGTGAAGCTGACCAGACCCTGACCTGACTGACGGAGGTCTGCCTATCTCTTTTAAAATAGTTCGTTATTGTTCTGTGAATGGATGCAAAGAACCACTTACACAAATAAGAATGATGATGATGATGATAAGAATGATGATGTCTAGTATAATAATAAACGAAAACCTAGGTTAATAGTAAATAGCTAGATACACCTTTAAGTAAGGATAAACTATATGATACCTTCATTGAGAAATAAGTATATTTCCGTTTAAGTGTAAAAATTTTTTTTTCTTAATTCAACATTATATTGTACGTCCGAACTGGATAAACTGTTGAAACATTTGTAAATATTAAAGACCTATTTTTATGTACCTACACAATTATACAATAAAACATTCTGATTCTGAATCGAAGATTTTTTGGTTTTTCGCGTTTCCAAGCCAAGCGATAGAGTGTGAAAAGAAACACTTAGGTCGCTTACGTATAGCGTTGTCCTTGTCGCGCTTGATTCGTATTAGCTCATCCCTACAATAATTACGCACACACACAAAACGTGTGCGGACAGGCCGGTGCACCAGTAATAGTACTAGACAGTTAGCTCAGCGAATTTGTATTGAGTGTCGGGGGTCTGCCAATGCTTATAAATTAACCTGTATATAATAATTATTTTGTATTCTAGCAAAAAAATGATTGATTTTGATTTTGATTTTATGATTTTTATAAAATCAAAATCTATTCAATATTTACAAAGGAATCTAGATAGTTGAAAAAAGTATTAAGCGCCACCTTCATTACTTTACGAGCTTAAAAGGGGTGTACGATCAGATGGGAGGCAAATCGCTTATTCCTAAACCCCCGTTGAAATAGATAAATACTTAAATAGGTACGTAATTGCCTTCTTTAAAATTCTGTATCATGTGATGATGAAAAGGGGACAGTTAATCACTGGATGCGGGATGGCTAATTATAAATGAGTGTATTATGTTTCCGACAGCAGACAAGCTCGTCTGCGATACTTGACCGTTATAATCTGGTACAGTTAAAGACAAAAGTCGGTAACATTACCTATTTATTTATTTAAAACAAAATCCACAGCTATTAACAAAAACCTTAAGTATAACTTATTACAGTGAAACTGATAACCAAAAACGGTTTTCCATTATTTGAGTTTAACCTAATTAATCATTTTTGACTGTCAAAACGTGTTAGCGTGTGTGTGTGAGGGTGTGTACATATAGTTTTCCTATATATTTTTTTATAAATTCATCACGTTAAAGATTGATACTAGGAAGTTGAAATGATTACTATTAAAAGTATGTACAGACAAATCAGTCACGATGCCGTCAAGTCGCCGGTCTGTTATGTCACAAAAGATACATAGTTAAGTAGACATACCTACAAAGAAAAAGACATATTGAGTGATAAGTTGACGATCAGTCAGCCTGTCATATATCATCAACTTTTATTATGATTTGCCTCATCTAGAAAAAATGGACACTAAATAAATTGGTAACCAAAACGTTGCTGGAACTGACCACCTAGGTATTCACGTAAATACCACCTGTCCCTACCTTAAGGTAGACATGAATGATCGGCGACTTTTACTGACTGATGTATGATATGATGTATGTGCCTTTAAGATAAGGAAGGAGTTGAGTGATGAGAAGAGCAAGTCGTTTGCCTAATGGTGAGCGCCATGCCTGCTTATAACAATCGCAGTGACACCCAGAACAAAAAGCACTGCGTAGCACTGCATTGCGCTCATCACCCCGAGACATCACATATTAAGTCTCATATGCCCAGTAATTTCACTGGCTACAAATGCCCTTCAAACCGGAACACAGTATTGCTTGCGCAATACTGCTCGGCGGCAGAATAACTAACATACACATAACATGAAAATGTTATGTAAGTTTCGTCGCCGACTGTACTGATACTAGGGGTAGAGCGAAGTAATTTGTTGATGTAAATTCAACTTTGATTTAATGTACTTTTCTTATTGTGTATTCATAGTAATTATTATATCAGGCAGGCCTAGGTAACGGCTAGTCCTAAAATCGAATAGTTGAGCTAAAAACGCTAATAGGTGAGCTATTATCAAACAACAATTAAATGACTAAAGTAAGAAAATGCAAAATAGAGCACTAGATTCGTCTAATTTTGGGACTCGGACTCGAAACTTCTTAGGGAGAAAAATAAAGCGGTTTTTTTTTTCAGGCACTAACATAAGTCTAAATTTATCGGCTTTCTCAAGAAGGATTCAGAGCGTATTTTATGTGTTGAAGAGAACTCTACAATTTAAACTGCTACTAAACTTCTTCACTACATAAATTTTAGTTGCTTCCATTCCCATCTTTAAAGTTCTCGTAAAAAGCGGGAAATTGCTCGTTTTTACTGGCAACATTAAGTGGGAGTGAGTATTTAAGCTGGTAACATTTGGGTCTGTATGTTACGGCACAGTGCGTTTAGTGAACAGTAAGAACTTTATTTGTTTCAAATGTCTTAGTTACGTTTTGTAGAAAGATATTTAGATAAGGCAACTCCAAACTAAATGGAATTGTATCACGTCGAAAATATCAAGGCGTGACACGCTAAAATTTTGCCGCGCCGTGCCTCAACACCTATAAACGGCATAAGGTGTAACACGCATAAACAAGAGGTGTTTACACACGTTTATTTCTCGTGAAAATTTTATAATAAGCTGTTGAAGACACGTTTATCAGTGTTGTATGGATTCATTGGTTTTCCGTGTTCAAGCTCACACGTTTAAGCCGCGGCGCGAAACACACGCCATAGGATAAAGAAACCGTGTCGTGGACAAACGGCCTAAAGCATTAAATAGTCCCTAACTCTGGATTTTGCTAAACAAGAGTTATTATATTGACTAGCTTTTACACTTCCAAGTCGTGAATGGGAAAGCTATTTTGGATCTAGTTATTGTTAGAGATTTTTACAATAGAACTACAAACTTTTAATCTTACGCGGCAAAAACTCCATCCAGTTGCGTTCCGAAGTTGCCTCCCGCGCATGCGCGAACCCGAGAGCGCATGCGTCATCCGTCAACGCTAGAGATGTGAACCAATAATCGAATATCGGTCATCAGTTCGGCCTTCCTGATCTCCCAGCGTCCCCGATGGTCTTCAGCAGGCCAGTACGTAAGGGAGTAGTCTTCGGGCAGTAACGCTTCTCCCGTCACAAAACCTAGAGAAGACGTCAGGGCCCGAATGCTAGTGACGCCATCACGCCCCGAAGGCTGGTAACATCGACACGCCCCGAAGGCTAGTACCGTTGACACGCCCCGAAGGCTAGTGAAGTCGACACGCCCCGAAGGCTAGTGAAGTCGACACGCCCCGAAGGCTAGTGAAGTCGACACGCCCCGAAGGCTCGTAAAACACGCCCCAAAGGCTAGTATAATCAATACACCTCGAAGGCTCGTAACATCAACACGCCCCGAAGGCTAGTAAAGTCAACCCGCCCCGAAGGCTCGTAATACTCACCGCGAAGTCTAGTAAAGTAAGTACGCCCCGAAGGCTAGTAAAGTCAACACGCCTCGAAGGCTAGTAAAGTCAATACGCCCCGAAGGCTAGTAAAGTCAATACGCCCCGAAGGCTAGTAAAGTCAACACGCCCCGAAGGCTAGTAAAGTCAATACGCCCCGAAGGCTAGTAAAGTCAATACGCCCCGAAGGCTAGTAAAGTCAACACGCCCCGAAGGCTCATAATACACGCCCCGAAGGCTAGTAAAGTAAGTACGCCCCGAAGGCTAACGATCAGTGATCCGATATGAATCACAAAATGTATACCAATCAAAGCATTTTTCTTTTTATTATTTTTATAATTGACAATTTTCATCAGTAAAAACATATATATTAGAAACATTAAATTAACATTAAAGTGATTGTAATCAATATCGAAATAACAACACCAATCATAAGTAATGTGGAATTAATCAAACTTTATATTATTTCCAAGATTCGTGACAAATCTACTCCTCACCCGACGAACTCATGCTTCGCGAGTACCACTTCTTCATTTTGTCACGAGCAATGATATTTTTATAGCCTCGCTTCCCTTTAATGGACGATGTTACTTCATATCTATCATTGGGTAGGACAGCTGTAATTTTATATGGCCCTGAGTATCGAGGCACTAGTTTACCACTGGCTAACCCCGGTTTCAAGATCCTTCGTTCAACCATTACCATGGTGCCTGTAGTGAAGGGCCTAACAACTCGTCGATGCTTATCAAATCGTCTTTTCATTTGTTTGGCATTCACCTCGATCTGGTCAGTAGCTTCCTCCCTTACCTTATGAATGTCAGACATCGTCAATTCAGGACCTTGTATGTCTTCCGCAAGCCGCGGTCGGAGCCCACACACAAGTTCTAGTGGTGTTTTTCCCGTTCCAGAAGTGATGGTAGAATTTATCCCTAATTGCACCTTTGGAAGATAGTCATTCCATCCTTTTTGTTCGTTTCCCATATGAGCCGTCAATGAAGCCAGAATGGTTCGGTTCAGCCGCTCTACCTGGCCGTTTGCTCTGGGTGAAGCGACGGCATTTTGAATATGCTTGATGCCCAGTTCGTTGCAATAATCTTTAAATTCACGTCCAGTAAAAGCGGTTCCTCTGTCACTAACAATCCTCACGGGATGACCGAATACTTGTGCTAGCCGTTTCAACGCTAATATAGCTCCTTTAGCATTTGCACTAGCTACCGCCTCGAGCCAAACGAACTTCGTGAATCCGTCAATGATTGCGAAAATGTATGTCTTACCTGAACTTTTGCAAAATGGCCCCAAGTGGTCTATATGGAGCGTGTGGAACGGCACGGGTACTCTCTGAATTGGATGTAACTCGCCAGGTTGTTTCCCTGTTGGCTTTTTGGTGAATTGACAGCCAATACAGCTCTTTACGTATTTCTCGACAAATCTTCTCATCTTCGGAAACCAATATTTAGCAGCGATAGCCGTCAGACACTTTTCTCCACCAAGGTGCCCATTTTTGTCATGATAAATATTCATTATATGCCACCTCGCACATTTTGGCAAAACGGGTTTCAATTCGCCATCAACCACCCTGTGCAGGCGATCATTTACGATTTTGTAGCTCTTGCTCAACCCATCTTTCTTACACTTGTTAGCTTCTAACTCCAGTTTGAGGTTCAAGATAAGTGTTTGAATACTATCGTCGGTCTCTTGTAAAGTGTCTATTAGATCACTCTCTTCAATGTGTCTCACCTCTATCGGATTCCGACTAAGGGCATCTACATGCTGCATCGAAGTGCCCGGTCTGTGTTCTACCTCAAAATTGTACTCTTGTAGATCGAGCCACCACCTTGATATACGAGGGGACAAGTCCCTTTTTGACCATGCTAAACGAAGCGCTGAGCAGTCAGTGACCACGGTAAATTGCACGCCCGTAACATAAACTTTAAATTTTTGAATACTAAACACAACGGCTAGTGCTTCTAACTCAAAACTGTGATACTTTTCCTCTGTAGAAGTCGTTTGTCTACTGGCATACGCCACGACCTTTAATAAACCATCTGGTTGACGTTGTAGTAGCACACCGCCCAGTCCGACCTTGGATGCATCTGTGTGAATTTGAGTTTCACGATCTGGACTATATATAGCCAGCACAGGATCTGACGTTAATGCTAACTTTAAAAGTGTCAAAGCATCCTCTTGTTCCTGTCCCCATTTCCATTCTACAGTTTTCTTTGTTAATTGAGTAAGCGGACGTGCGATGGTAGCAAATCCTTTTATACATTTTCTGAAGTAGCTCGCCAGACCCAAGAACTGACGAAGTTCGTGAACGTTGCCTGGTGTTTTAAACTCCTCTACCGCTGTCAACTTATGGGGAGATGGGCGAAGCTCACCACCGGAGATCAAATGTCCCAAATACTCAACAGTATCAGTCAAAAAGGTACATTTATTTTTCTTCAACTTGACACCAGCGTTTGAAATTAATGTGAGGACACTTCGCAGGTTTTCTAAGCAATGAGGCACGTCGTCACCCCAAAGGACCACATCATCAATGTACACTTCTGCGCATACGTGAAGCACTGGAGCTAGGATTTCATTCATTGCCCTTTGGAACACCGCTGGAGCATTGCATAATCCAAAACTCATCATTCGATATTGATAGTGGCCGTCAGGCGTGATGAACGCTGTGTACGGCCTAGAGCTCTCTGAAATTCGTATCTGGTGGTATCCATTCGCCAAGTCTAGGCAACAGAATACTGTTTTAGTTGCCAATTGATCCAACAAATCTTGGATTACCGGTAATGGATAACGCTCCTTCTCTGTGATTCTATTTAGAACTCTGTAATCCACACACATGCGGTATTCACCATCCTTTTTCTTGACTAGTAGTACAGGGCTAGCGTATGGAGATCTCGACACTTCAATTATACCAACTTCAAGTAACTCTTTCACCCTTTCTCGTACTATTTCTCTCTCATGATATGAGATCCTATAAGGCTTATAGTTTATTATTTTGTCTTCGGTCAATTTTATACTCATTTCGATGCTGCAATTTCCCAGCTCTATTCCATTTCCCGAAAAACAATGGTTAAACTCTTCTAAAAGGTTACTTAAACTTTCCTTTTCCATAGTGGTGAGGTTATTTCCAAGTTTTAGCATTGAATTGTCAGAGTCACGAGTTATTATATCAGCACGTGCAATGCATACTTCATTTTTCATCATAATGGGTTCATTAGTCATATTCACAACCTTGAGTACGGCTGACCCATCATCTATTTCTATTTCATCACCCATAATGTCTTTCTCACATCTCAATTGACGGTGTTCACTTTGATTCACCTTTAACATACCAGTCACAATAGGATCTGTTCTTGTCATAATCTTGTTAACTCCAGGCTCTAAGGTCACATTTGATTGAGGGAACAGTCTAACTCTTTCGATTGCTGCACAAAGCTCGTGAAAGTCGGGGTCCACTTCACTATCATATATATTCAGTTCCGTAGGTGTCTTTACCACAACAATGTTTGAAGACTCTGTGAAGGGCTGACCTATTAACACGTCAAACGTCTGTATTGCGTCGGGTACTACAACAAAGTCACATTCTCTTCCTACTCCATCAACTATAAGGTGAGCATGTGTCTCGCCTATAGGAAGAGTTAAGGCATTTCCGTACCCCTTGATAACCAGTGACTCATTACTTATAGGGACAAGGCTCAATTTCTTGCAAAATCCTTCTCTCATTGTATTGCAGGAACTACCAAAGTCTATGAAGGCATTTGCTCGCTCATTATTAATGATGACAGATTTGTAGTACTTTCCATCTGAAGATTCAGAGGAGGCAGTGTGCATTTTATTCACTGACTTGGTTTGCATTTTCTTTTTAAAACAATTATCTACGGTATGTCCATGAATTTTGCAAAAGGAACACTGCTTGTCTTTGTTTTGACTCTTTTTCACAAAACACTCAGCTTCAATATGTCCCATGCGTTCACAAAATCTACATTTTTTATTTTGGTTTCTATGCTTAAAGGTGAGTTGCCTTCCACACACTGAAGATTTGTGTCCTGCCTTTCCGCATGTAAAACACTTAACATTATTTTGATGTATGTTGTGGATCTTATGTCTCTGTTGTTGGTTGTGCGTGTCAACAGAACTTACACAGATTGCTGCTGATGTTTTAACACTTGCTAAATACTTCAACAAGGTATTTGAATTAAGACATCCGGCTGATACTGCACCAACCTCCAATAATTTGTCACCCAGTGTACCAATAATTGCTTCAGTGATCAAATCATCCGTCATTCCACAAGACATCCCAATACCCAACTTGTCATAATAAAATTTAATGGGATCCTCGGTTGGTGCCCTTACCCTATTCACCAACTCCCTAATTTGGGCCAGTTTATTTTTCGTAAATGGGAATGCTATTTTCAAACGCATTTTCCATTCTTCCCATGACACATCATAAGAAACCTGCCTCTCATACCACCCTTTGGCATATCCTCGAAGTTTTGATGTACTGTTACAAATTAATGTTCTCTCGTCCCATCCATACATATTTGCAATGCTTTCACAATTTCGGATCCAGTGTTCGATTGAGACAGAAGATGTCTGAGGATCAAATTCTGGCAATGCATCATTGCGACCCACATAACGGACCATGGTGACATTACTGTTGGTACGATCAGATAATGGTGTTGAAAATGGTGCATTTCCCACTGCCGATGAGGTTGTCTCATTATTATGGTAATCACGTGTTTGTCTTAATTCTTTAATTAACCCCTCTAAAGCCTTTATCCTGCATTCTTTTCGTTCTAGTTCTTTTTTGTATTTCTTGTTATAATTAAGATGTTCCTCTTCAGATTCCGATGAAGAAAAACTGGCTGACCGCACTCTTTTATTTTGCAGCTCCATTTTTTTAAAGTAAGGAAATTGGCAAACACTAATTATTAATCAGTCCCCGTTATTATTCTAGGATCACTGAGCACAGCAAAGCAATTATGCAATTATAGTTATTTTTTTTTTGTAAATAATTAATTTGAACAACAGAGATAGTCAACATTAAATTATATACTTAAAGTTCTTAATTCTTTGGTAATAATTACTGAATATAAACAGGTACACCTTAATAGCTTAGTCCAATATATAGTTTATAATTTGTCACCATAAGAAGAGTTTTAAATCACACTTTTTAATAATTTTAAGAATAACACCAAATTATGCACATAAATAATGAAAATGTTCCACAGTGAGTTAAACAGTGAGTAAACAAAATGTAGAACCTATGTTGATAAGTCTCTTTAAATTAGTTCTGCATTATTACACAAAATCAAGTAGGTACAAAGTGGTACACATAGTGCAAAGTCTTTCAGTCCAATTGATGGTAATTTTGACTAAAGTTCCCACCAAATCCAATGTCAAATTCAGACTAGGTATCGCTCAAGGGACAATTCGTAGTTACTAGTCCTTAGTTCTTACACAAAACCACAGTAGAAAGGAATTTGTAAGTTAAAATCACAAAGTTTTGACAACGTTAACTTTGATATGCGGTCATTGCCCTGAACAGGTAAAATACAATGGAACGCGCTCACCAGTGTCCAGAATCCGTGGTAAGTTCATCATCACAATTCTTTTATCACCGCAATAACTTTTTATGGCCACAAAATGAGTAACTTTTTGGTCTTTTCACGAACTTGTAACAACAACAAAAATATGGCGTCTTTTTGGAAAAACTTTCGCCGGCAGAAGTTTTTAATGTGATTTTCACAGTTTTGTTTCGCGATGAAACAATTAAATGAACGGAATAGCAGCGCGTGAGTTATATGTCACTTCTGATAAATCTGTTAGAGATTTTGACAATAGAACTACAAACTTTTAATCTTACGCGGCAAAAACTCCATCCAGTTGCGTTCCGAAGTTGCCTCCCGCGCATGCGTGAACCCGAGAGCGCATGCGTCATCCGTCAACGCTAGAGATGTGAACCAATAATCGAATATCGGTCATCATTATAAACCACCAGCATCAGTTATATTGCCATCATTAATAAATGTGCATTTGTAAAATTATAGTACCGCAAAGATCTCTCTGTAATTTAATAGTTTGGGTGGCAACACAACTGCTCAAATTTAGACGTGGAGTTCACAGCATTACCTATCTATTTAATTATTTATTTAGGTACCTTATGTTATAAAAAGTCACGCAAACAAAAAGACCGCTAGCAGCATTTACAAGAGAAAAGATGAAACACTAAACAGGACTGAAGTCGCCGCAAGTTCCAACCGGAACGAGGCTTGCGGGGGAACTCGTGATCCTTTCGATCTGACACACCTTGGTTTGAATCCCGACTTGGGCCTGCTCCAATGACTTATAGTTAAGTGCAGATATTGCGCGCTCGCTCTAAAAACGGCGAAGGAAAACATCGTGATGAAACCCGCTTACGTGCTTTGGAGTGGTAGGCTCTGGCCGTGGTTGTAATACCACCCACCGAACAAAGCCATGCCGTCAAGCGACCTAGTCGTGTTTCGGGATGATGTTCTTTCATCGGGGAGAAGGGTCTGAGCAGCCGCTCAACTGCCTACTCTCTCTAAATCTATGTGCTTCATCTTAAGCCACATCATCGCATCACATCAGGCGAGATAGTGGCCAAACAGATCTATTAAGCGTAAAAAACACATTATATGGTTGCAAACCGCAGCAACCATAGAACACTTAGAGTATATATAACTAGGTACAGAGCTCGCGTATCATACTTGTTGCCTAATACGCAGCATAGGCAAATAAACTATATCTAGCTATCGTAATAATTGTGCGTCGTGACACGGACGTACGATACCTATTGTTGTGTATACATGTATGTTATGTCTTTTGTACCTATAAGTGTAATTTTAGTAATTTAACATTATTTATTTTATGAATGTATATATGCTGCATGTGTAGTACTTATGTAAAACATGTATGGGATATGAAATAAGAAAGTCAGAAATAAAAATTTCTGGAATTATTTTTTACATCTATATATCTAGTTCATACTTAAAAAACCGTGAACAGTATGTAGAAACAGAAAACTTCGAGTCAGACACCGGGACAATAAATCTAATACGCTCATAACCTATATGTATAAATCATTCAATTCCCCAAGGAAGCGTTCTTGGATAAATGACCTTGCGAAATCAATTAACGATTCCTGTGTACTCTTCGCGGATGATATCTCTCTATTGACATCATGTAATAATAATTTGAATTCAAATGTAAAACTTACGGACACGTTTAATAATATAATTACTTTGATGGCTGACCACAACCTTGACTTAAATTTCTCATAGACAAAAATAATGCAATTCAGACCCCATCAAAAAATACCTCTTGACATAAATTTTTCTTATAATAATAATCTATTAGAATGTGTAGACGTGGCAACATTATGAGGTTCAGAAATCGATTCAAATGTAAACTGAAATAACCATATTATAAAGATAAAGGGCAAACTATCAAGTTTTACGTAGAGAACTACGGCGAATGTGCTAGTTACAAACTATTATGTAGGTAAAGTGTTAGGTACAAAAATATTCTTCGTTCATCCACGGTACTCGTAGTCTCTGGTTCCCTAGACACACAAAACCTGTGTAGGTAAGTGACCGAAGGGCATTATTTATTTTTAAAAAAATCAGCGTTTTGTTTTATATTCATGTCGTGATTCCACATTACGTTGTCAAGATAGAGCGTATGTGGAACTCATTTGTAACTTGTATAGGTACTACTTATAAGTATGTGGTTTTACTGGATTCGAGGCTGTGGTTATGTCTAATGCAGGTGCATTAACGTCTCAAGCAGAAAAGGGTATTCTTGAGAGCCTACATTTGTATAACGTTAAATTCAGACTATCGGGTACTAAAATTGTTGGAAGTAATGTTTAAGCACTACAATAAACATTGGAATTTAATACTGATTCAAAATGAACTATTTCATAAATTATTACAGAAGATGGTTAAGGAAACTTTCTTATAGTTTAATGCATGTTTGATAATGTAACAGTTTCACACATAATAACATTTATAAAATAGTGATTTTATAAAATATTACAACCCTACTACCGTAGTAATATTTAGTTTTATACTACACCTGCTCGGAAAGTACCTTGATACTTTATCAAATTTACGGTAGAAAGTACGTCATTGCATATCGAACAAATATGCGGCGAGAAAACGCATCTGAGCGGGAGAGAAAAGTGTATGAAAATCCATTTCTTACGTGGTTTTTCTTTTTTAATTTTGGGTAAGACTATGCGCTGGTAACCTAAATATCAAAAGCCAAAAAGTTTTTACAGTGAGTTTTTATCTCTAAGTTCGCAAAATGACACTGGCCACTAGCTGTGTGTTGGATGGTGTCAAACAATTTGAAAAAAGAACATCGCAAACATCTCAAACAAACATTAATGGAAAAAGTGTTACATTAAGCTTCACTAACTGCAACAATTTCAATATAAATTTCAATTAGTAAAGATTTAATTTTTTATTATCCTCGTAGGTGTAGTATAAAGCACTATGTATCACTCGAGAGAAAGTGCGATTCCCGATCTCGGGTGTTTTAAAGCCCTCGCCTACGGCTCGGGCTTCAAACGACACCCTCGACGGTAATCGGTTACTTTCTCCTCTCGGTGAACAATGTACTATTCTTTGCTACTACCCTACTAAATATTATAAATGCAAATGTTTTTGAGTATGGATGGATGGATAGATGGATTGTTGTTACCATCACGCAAAAATGACTGAAAAGATTTAGATAACATTTTGTAAGTAGTAGAGAATCCTGGAAACAGTTCCTGTGGACAGTTTGTTACGAAGAATTAATAGAGTGTCTATCTTCATTCAAAACTATCGAGAATTTTGTGATAAAAAACTCTATTTTCTTCTCTCTCGTGCGGGTGTGTGGCCAACCCTGGTGGCGGAGTTTTAAACTGCCCGAAGACTTTCGTCATGGCCTAACAATTTGTTCTCCTAACACAACAACCGGGACTGACGGCATAGCGTGCCCTCCCAAACACGCTAGCGCTCAGATGTAGGTGAATACCACAAAAACGGCTACCCATTAAATTTTTGACCGTTGCGAACGATGTTCATTTGTTAACGTATAACGGCAAGGCGAGTTATGCTACGAGTCTACTGTATTACGGTGTCTGTGTTACTGTATTATTTTAGCCTTGAAAATTTTTATTTTATGATCATAGGAAAACTTACAGCTAGGTACAATAATAAATAAACAAGATATAGTGGAAGGTCAATTAAAAGTTTTCACAAATAAATATAAAATACGATTAGATAAACATATATGTACAGTAGATGTATAAATGAGAACAGAAGGTTTGAACACAGAAGATTACTTCTGTGTTCAAACCTTCTAAAGCTCTTCGTCTCCTTCTTCTTTCTTCCTTTTTTTTCTTTCTTTTTTTTCCTTTTTTTCTTTTAAAACTTTTCTTCTTCTTCTTGGTTTTTTGTGTTGTTTCTTCTTATTTTTTGTTTCTTTTAGGAAATGAAATATATATATGTGTATTAATAATAGATACTACATAAACCAGGGCAAGCTACTTTTAGTCGCATCTAACACGAACAAAATAGCCTTAAATGAAACGTCATTCCCCAGATCGTTTCCAATATCATCATCTCCAATTGGGTCGCTTGAACACAGCGTTCTTAACCAGTTTTGGCACCGTCTCGACTCAATTCGTCGCGTCGTCGGTTCGATTACTGCATAATCACGTTACGTTCCGAGGAGTTCCGATGGAATTTACTCATTTCCAAATTCCAGATCATTCCTGTCTGATTTTGGTAGTGTCAAAGTAAAATACGATTTATTTTTAATTACAAAACGACACATAATCGATTGCATTTTTAACCGACTTCAAAAAGGACGAGGTTTACAATACGACGGTTTTTTTTTTTTGTGTCTTTGTTACGCGATTACTCCGCCAATTACGCATTGATTTCAATGATTCTTTTTTTGATTGGTAGGTAATACTTCACAGGTGGTCCCATATAAATTTTATCGAAATTCATTCAGTAGTTTTTGAAAAAAAGAGCAAAAACAAAAAATATAAGTTTAATCTTCAAGTCGGTTCTTGTTTTTTTCGTAACCAAGTTTCTAAAGGTGGAGGTTTGTATTCGACTGCTTCACCTGCTTCACCTGCTTCACCTAGGGTTGACTTCCGGTGAGGGAACTCCTCAACGGTGAATAGTACAGACACAACATTTCGTAAATGGATTTAAACATAATAGCCTGTTCTAAATTCCATCATGACATGGCTGATACACCCAGGATTGACTTCCGGCGAGGGTACTCCTCAACAGAAAATAGGACAGACATGAATTTTTTTTGTACATGCATTTAATTGTGATAGCCCGACTTAAACTTCGTCATGATGTGGCTTCTAGATCATAAAAGCTTGTCTTTAAAAACTTTTTGAATTAATTTAATTAAAACTTGTTTTTCACTAAAAAGGGTAAAATAAATTAATTTTCAAAAAAAACTAAACCGACTTCAAAACCACAAATGGCACTCAAAAGTAAAAAATAAATTAATATAATTATCATAAGCGCTACCCACTCATATATTTGAAGTCGGTGCCAGCCAAGTCTAAAAGGTAGTAGATAGATACTACCTACAAGTAGTACTTACTATATAAATAGTATTTATCTGCTACCTATTAGACTTGGCTGGCACCGATATATGAGTGGGTAGCGCTTATGATAATTATATTAATTTATTTTTTACTTTTGAGTGCCATTTGTGGTTTTGAAGTCGGTTTAGTTTTTTTGAAAAATAATTTATTATTGTAGTGTTCATTAAGTCCGTTACTGCAACATCTTCAATAATAAGCATACTTTTTAGTACTTATACTATATACTATACTAGCGACCAGCCCCGGCTTCGCACGGTTATTATACATATAAACCTTCCTCTTCAATCACTCCATCTATTAAAAAAACCGCATCATAATCCGTTGCGTAGTTTTAAAGATTTAAGCCTATATAGGGACAGAGAAAGCGACTTTGTTTTATACTATGTAGTGAAGATATTCACTAGATTGCCATTGATGACAGATGAGCAAAACATGCTCAAATGTCTTGTTATTGAAATCGTAATTGCGACATGGTATTTAAATATGTACACTGTACATATCATTAATGCCGACTCTTAGTACACTGTTTTCTCGTCAGCTTTCTCTATGCACTATTTAATCTACCTACTTAAAATAACCACAAAAAGACCTGTATACAGACCACTTTGACCCTTCTATCTAAACTCTTTAAGCCCTAATTTATTCGTAGACATGAGCGTAGCATGCCTGCTACAAGACGTAGCACGTGCATAGAGTTTGTCAACTTGCATATAAACAAAATGTATAAATGTATGTCCCTACGTAATAACTACGATGTGATTCTGCCTGCATTATATTCTAAGTCATATTAATCGTTCATGGAAGCTCCCTCGACAGCTTTTCCGTAATATCAATTGACATTTTTAATACATCAATCAATCGTTACTAATTGGCGTCCAACATCGACCTATTCACTAGTAAAAGCCAAACATGTTTAAGTGGTCTCATAGTATTATAATAAATTCATCTATCAATAACCCAATATAAAATTTTCAACTGAAAAAGTTTCAAAAAATAAGAGTGTCGAGCCGCAACGTCGCACAACAGCTGTTGGCAGTTTTACCCGAAACTAACATAAAAAAACGGTCTTTCCTCCAGTTATTTTGAAATCGTCGTTTTCACGCTTCTAGGGGTTTTAATTAAAGTTGTCGGTGCGATACCGGCCGGAACCCGTTATAAAAATTCATTAAATCCCTTTGCCGAAAATTTTTGTAAACAACTAATTTGTTTTATGCCCCGTTACCGGAACAAGGTTAGGTGTTCTGGGAAAATGTTTTGGTAGGTCATTATCATGGAAGCCAACGGAAATTTGGGTTTAGAAAAGTTTTGAAATTACAAAACGGCTAAATAAATTCAAGGAAACTGACAACACCGGTCTCGGAATTTATTGGTTATGTATATTTTGGAGATATACATTTTATACAAATTGTTGCTCTTAACTTTTATTAATGTAAAGAAAAGTAAATAGATTCGAAACTCAAAAATTCAATTTACAAGTTTATCAAAAAGCAGCGCTTTACGCTTCTACGATAATACTAGATTTAAGTTTGTTTTCTATGGACGTACAATGAAAATTCTATTAAGCCAAAAGAAAATTTGATAACTGCCAATCATAGTTGTTTAATCTGCGGTTATCCGGTCAATTCTCCGTCAGAGGCTATTGAAAACACATTCAGCCTTCACTGTAGACGTTTACGAGCCATCAATTTATGTGAATAGGTGTATTAACGGTTCAGAGAGGGAATGGTTTATTAGGTTAATTAGAGGGCAGGGGAGATTTTTTCAAAGAATTATTCCTTCATTTTATACCTAACTGTTATAGAAATATTTTGTTTTAAAAACGTTGAAAGAAAATTAGCTTTTTTAAGAAAATACAAAGGTACTACCAGGGTTCATTGACAAGAAAAAACCCATCTAAGGTTTGTTGTTGTTGATGGACCCTGGTCTCATGTGTGGAACGTAATCTTGTTGTAGATTAATTTAGTCAGTATCACTGTATATGTATATTATAATATTTGTCACACTCCTAAGCAAACTAAACCTTAAAATATAACAGATAACTATAAAAGTGGTAAAACAAGCCTATACCGAATAAAAAGCTAGATGTATTGACACCAAAAACGACTATTACAACTTTTTGTAGCGCTTTGATTGAATGTGCTGCGGGTAGTTTAAAATGCAAAACCGACTGACACACTATTCGTAACGGAGGAAATAAAAAGTGACAGAAAATGGAATTTGAATATGTAGAATCACGTTGGAGTTTCTATATATTCAACCCATCACGCAAACGTTCATTTTTATATAAATGTAATTTAATGATATATGTAATAAATTGTAATAATTAATGTAATAATTTTGTATGTTTAATGTAATAATTTTGTAATAACTTCAAATTTCTCGTCGAGTGTCTTGACTAATTCTCGTGAGTGTAGCCGGTTAGTAAATAATAACTTCAAATTTAATTATATTTTGACATTTAAATATTTGAATGTCTGCTTGCAGACTGACTACTGTGAAAGAAAGAAAGAAAGAAAGAAAGAAAAAACATTTATTTGACGACCACAATCATAAAAAAATAAAGAAACACAGGAAAACATAATTATAAAAAGAAAAAAATAAATATATAAAAAGTATTGTCGTGATTTTAATTGTTGCCAGAGTTTATGTTGCAATTATCTCTTATTAAGTAGTAGAAACATTATTAAATTTTGTTGGCAACACCAAATCTCATGACATTCTTGCTTGACCAATCATAGGCAGCCGTGCTCAACCAATCAGAAGCATCCGCCAAAATCGGCCGCAGTCATTTAGTCGTTGCCTGACGATTGTGTTTCCGGGAAAGGTGTGATGCGGAGAAATTGTCTGTCGAGTCAGTTGATCTTTGGAAGCAGAGTTTTTTTTTTTTTTTTTTATATAATGTCGTGTCACAAAATGACACTTCATTAACATTACAATCTAGCCTAATAAGGCTAATAAGTAATTTGAATTTAACTTAAACTGCTAAGTAGAGTAAAACTAAGAATATGTCCATCAACACTTTTCTTATTGTCTCTATTAAGGCGAAGTCACTATGTTCTTGTGTTCTTTACAAGTAGCACTAACTTTACTACAACACACTGTCACTGCACTAAATTAACTCAAAAGGTTTTGTCCTTTTTAGTCTTCTCACTAGGTCTGTGTTGTCGAGGAGCTGGATAGCCTCGACGTTCACGTGATGGTGAAGTCTACGTTCATGAGCTTCGGCGAACTTTTTAATTACACTATTAACGAGGTCCACTTTCAGGTCCCTATGGAGGTCATCGTTTCTTGGAAGCCGAGTGATGAAGTGTTTGTGTTATCTGTGTGCGTTTATATAAATTTTAATAGTTGTGAATATTTTGGAATAAATTATCATAAAATCATCTGTTGTATTCACTTCATTTCAGAAGTGGGATTGAACCAAGGTATGGAATATTTCATTTATAATTTTATTATTGTGAGATTACCCTCTTACTAAAGATTCTTAATGCATGATATTGTTTTAACGTTTGATTATCAAAAGATTTCGTTAGCACGAGTCGGTCGGAATAATCTCGAGACTATCCGGTTGTGCTAGCTTAATTGAACAATGTCGTATTATGTTGGTGTTCAAATTCATTTGATCAGGGCTACTCTCTGATAGTGAGTCTGTAAATACCAACATAATTTAACGTTTTCATCATTTGCATTTATGTAGTGAGATTTTGTTAGCTAAGGTCGGTCGGGATTATTCCGAGACTATCCGATCGTGCTAGTTTAATTGAAATATAGTATTATGCCGTTGTTCAAATTTGTTTGATCGGGGCTACTCTCTGATAGCAGTTTTTGAAACAACTGGCATGGTACAGAATTACATAGTGCAAATGGTAGTTGGACAACCTCATATCAAGGCGTTAAGACAAATATAAACTAATAACTTATTTTCAGGTTGAGAACTGACAAGTGACATTAACCTATCATTAGACCATTTGGTCAGAGCTACACTCTGATAATATTGCTAACTAGTGATCATTAATGTTTGCACAAGTTTCTTGCATTAACCTACCGTCAGACCATTTGGTCAGACCTATTTTCTGATAATGTCGCTAACTGATGGTTGTTAATGTTTGTATAAATTTCTTATTTTTTCTCAATATGCTATCCAGATCTGACAAGTAGCATTAACCTATCACTAGACCATTCGGTCAGAGCTACACTCTGATAATGTTGCTAACTAGTGATCGTTAATGGTTAAGTTTCTTGCATTAACCTATCATCAGACCATTTAGTCAGAACCATTTTCTGATGATGTCGCTAACTGGTGATTGTTAATTTTAATTTAATTGGATTACATTAAACTAGCTAGCGGCTATGTACGCCATGGTGGACCAAGTGTGTTCCACTAGCTAGTGGTTAAGTATGCCATTATGGACCAAGTGTGTTCATCTAACTAACGGCTAAGTATGTCGTTATGAGCCAAGTGTGTTCGCCTAGCTAGTGCTAAGTATGTATGTACGTTGGATAATGTGTGTTTTATGTAATTGGACTTATATTTATCTATAAAAATACTTGGACTACAAATAAATACAATGTCTTAATACATTCATGAGAACATTTAACTGAAACTTACATTTACATTTTTGTGTTCGATAAGTATATAACTCTAATAATTTTTTTCGAGGTCATGAGCTCCGACTTGGCGGAGGTTCCCGTCAGCGTCGGTCGAAGTCGTCGAAGATTGCGTGCAAGAAGAAAAATCAGAGCTCCGTCCAACTGGGTCGTGGAAGATATAGAAGACGGAAGTAGACATGCGGTGATAACCGATGAACTTCCTTCTCAGTCTGCCAGCCCCGTAAGAAAAAGACGTAAGGACTCCTTCACTGCTGATGAGGTACTAGAATTGCTATCTTCACTGCGTAAACCGGACGATCAGAAATCTCTTCGTTTGACTAACAACCACTTAAATAATGTAATTCCGGAATTTGATCCTACAAGTAAGCGACAAAGTATTGATAGCTGGCTTAGAAAAGTGAATGAGTGCGCAATCATTTACGAATGGGACGAGAAGCAAACCATACATTTTGCTTTACAAAAATTAAGTGGACTTGCAAAAAAATGGTTTGAGGCCCTTCCGTCTGTAGTATTTAGTTGGGCGGAATGGCAATCCAAACTACAAAAAGCTTTTTCTAATGAGCAAAATTATGGTCGGCTTCTTGAGGAAATGTTAGGTCGCACATCCCGTTATAATGAGAGTCTACGAGAGTATTTTTACGACAAATTGACTCTTTTAAACAGATGCGCAATAACTGGTAAAAATGCTGTAGATTGTATTGTACATGGTCTTATTGATAAGTCTATAAGAAATGGCGCACAATCGTTAAATTGTAAGGAACCAGAAGACTTATTGAATTTACTAAACTCTCAACGCCCAAACGATAGTGCACCCTTTAAAAGACGCTTTGACATGACAAACCGACCAAATACTAGTACAACATCTAGCTCAAATGATAGCTTAGTGACTTGTTTTAACTGCCGTGGAAAAGGTCACACTTATCACAAGTGTCCAAAGCCCATTACACGGTGCCAAAAGTGCCAAAGGGTTGGACACGATTCTGACACTTGTAAATTAGACCCTGCTACCTTACGTACTGACACTAAGCCCATTAAAACCAACGACCGTAATACATTAGCGATTTCCACCCAAAACAACTCCAATGACAAGTTTTTCAAAAAGGCTGATATTGATGGCCAAAATTTCGTCGCATATATTGACTTTGGGAGCGATAGCAGTCTGATAAGAGAGACAGACGCTCGATATCTAAAATCTCAAAAATGCTTCTCAAACCTCCCTATTATAAAAGGTTTTGGTAATTCAAAAGTAGTTCCAATCTGCAAAACTATTGTTAACCTAAAAGTAGATGAAATCGAGGCAAAAATTGAATTACTTGTTGTTGAGGATAAATTTCTTCAAATACCTTTGTTACTAGGACAAGATTTGACCGAACTACCCTACGTGACTGTTCTTTAAGATAACAGTAGACTGTTTTTCTACAAAAACCCAAATAGCTGTTTTTCGCCTAATGATACCATACAGTTGACAGTTTCGGATACGACAGAGATTACAAAGGTCGGACTCGTTGCCGTAACGGCGTCTAACGAAGACTTTAGCGGGGATGTCTATATCGAAGGTTATACGTGCGGTGAACCAGGTAGAGAGTATCGTTTGCATCAGGGCGCTTATCGTTTAGAGGCTGGAAAGGGATACGTAATTATGACTAACCTGGTAGATAAATCATTGACTCTACAACCAAAAACTCTAATAGCTAGAGCAATGCCTTTTATAGAAAAGGAGTTTAGACATGTTAATAGAATATCTAGAGACACATCTACATTAGCACCACTTGAAAGATCGGAAATTAACGTAGGGCCGGGTGTCAATGATGAAATATTTGATAAACTTTATCAACTTTTACAATCATATCGCGACTGTTTTGCATTAAATCTAGCCGAGATAGGGTGTATTTCTGGAACGGAGATGAAAATAGATTTGTATGACGACAAACCAGTGGTCTATAGGCCATATCGCTTATCCCATTGTGAAAGGGGACAAGTATGCGAAATCATTAATGAACTTTTAGATAATGGAATTATTGAACAATCTTGCTCTAACTATGCCAGTCCTATTTTAATGGTTCGAAAGAAAAATGGTGAACAGCGACTATGTGTGGATTATAGAGCGCTCAATAATAAAACAAAAAAGAATTGTTTTCCACTCCCATTGATCGAAGACCAGCTGACCAATCTTAATGGTAATAAATTTTTCACAACCCTAGACCTTGCTTCTGGCTATTACCAGATCCCGATGGCAAAAGAAAGTCAACACCTAACAGCTTTTGTAACGCCTGATGGACATTACGAATTTAAAAGAATGCCTTTTGGCCTGGCCAATGCCCCAGCGGTATTTCAGAAAATGATCAATGACATGCTGGGCTCAAAACGTTTCGAGTCTGCTTTAGCTTATTTTGATGACATTCTGGTGCCGTCGGTAGATCTGGAGCAAGGATTCGCAAGGTTAAAAGATGTACTTGAATTACTTAGAGAGAATAATCTTACACTAAAACTCTCAAAGTGCAGATTTTTTGATTGTTCTGTAGATTATTTAGGTTATGAAATTTCCGTAAATGGAGTAAGACCTAGTGAAAACAAAATATTGGCTGTGAAAGAATTCCCTGCTCCCAAGAATGTTCATGAAGTCCGTCAGTTTTTGGGTTTAGCCAGTTACTTCAGAAAGTTCATTCAGAATTTCGGTGAAATAGCTAGACCCCTCACATTTTTACTGAAAAAAGATTCCACTTTTAAATGGACTGATCAAGAAGCTCAAACATTTAACGTTTTGAAAGAAAAACTAGTAGAACGACCAATATTAGCTCTTTACAGTCCTAAACTTGAAACGGAACTCCACACAGATGCGAGTGCACTAGGAGTAGGTGGAATATTAATGCAATGGCAGGAAAACCCTCGTGTACTCAAACCAGTAGCTTTCTTCAGTAGACAGACAACGCCCGAAGAACGACATCTTCATTCCTACGAACTAGAAACTCTATCAATAGTTTGCTCGTTAAAAAAATTTAGAGTATATCTCTTAGGAATCAGTTTTAAAGTAATTACAGATTGTCATGCTCTCCGAACTACCCTTACAAAACGAGATCTTATACCACGTGTCGCAAGATGGTGGCTTCAAATAAGCGAATTTACATTTACCATTGAATATCGGCCAGGATCCCAAATGGCTCATGTAGACGCTTTGAGTCGGAATACTAATTTGTTATCCGATAAGACTGACGATTCTTCCATAACAGTATACACAATAGAAAAAGAAAATTGGCTTTTGACCTTACAAATGACTGACCCTGACATTTCTCGTATAGTAAAAATAACTAGGACAAATTTTTATAATGATGGCAACAGTACAAAACTTTTGTCTAAATTTATTGGACCATACAAAGTTCTTCAAGCGATAGGTAATGATAGATATAAAATTTCTAATATCCCTGGGTTTAGGAATGACAAACGCACATTTGAAACCGTTGTTGCAGCTGATAGAATGAGACCATGGATAAATATACGTTCTCTAATAAATGCTGATAAAAACAATGATCATGTTTCTAGTTCTGATAGTGACAATAGCGACGATGATGCCCCACTGTCTATACTGCAACAACAAAAAACTAAATAGTTATTGTAAGGAATTGTACTGTGCTGAAGACCGAATGTCGTAATTTTAATTATTTGTATTAATAAATTATATTAAAATTAAATTAATTTACAACCTTAACATTTCATACTATCAGCAGTATAATGTTCTGATTTATTTGTATTAACAAATTATATTACAGTTAAATTTCAATTAATGTACAGCCCTAACATGCCATACAATTAACAGGTATAAGCTATTACTTTAATTATTGTATAAGAGGATTAATTTGTTTTCTTTAAGGTATAGTAATATTATTATTTTTGTAATACTCATAATTATGTTAAAGGTCGAATTGTTATATAATGTCTTGTCATAAGATTGTTCATTTATAAATTAGTGATCGACAAACAAAGATTGTCTGCTCCGTACTGACGTGCGCCAGGAGGCTGCACGCTGTCAGATGGCCGAATGTCGTGATTTTAATTGTTGCCAGAGTTTTTGTTGCAATTATCTCTTATTAAGTAGTAGAAACATTATTAAATTTTGTTGGCAACACCAAATCTCATGACATTCTTGCTTGACCAATCATAGGCAGCCGTGCTCAACCAATCAGAAGCATCCGCCAAAATCGGCCGCAGTCATTTAGTCGTTGCCTGACGATTGTGTTTCCGGGAAAGGTGTGATGCGGAGAAATTGTCTGTCGAGTCAGTTGATCTTTGGAAGCCGAGTGATGAAGTGTTTGTGTTATCTGTGTGCGTTTATATAAATTTTAATAGTTGTGAATATTTTGGAATAAATTATCATAAAATCATTTGTTGTATTCACTTCAGTATGAAGAGATAATTATGCCTAAAATTACGTATGTGGTGCCAAAAGGGGCTTTCACTCAGCACAAATGTCAGGTGTTAGTGTTTTGACACCCGACGCTGGTTTTCAGCTAAACCCCGTGGCGTGCGGATACTTGGCTTTAAATTGAAAATAGATAAATGCACTATTATAAATAAATACAAATATACATATATATTATATACTATATATTATATATATCCAATATGCATTTACATACAACGATACATAAATACAAAATCATAATATAAAAGATACTAACATAAACACTGATAACACTTACGGATTTTATCACCAAATCATAATATGTGCCTATAAATATTTTAAGAACTAAGTATATGTGTGTATTCTGGCAAATAAATACTTTGATTGATTGATTGATTATAGGTGCACGATAATAGGCAAAACTGCTCGCAGATCTCGAGCTCAACTCGAAACTCGATTCGATCTCGTTGAAGGTGCCGCTGTCATTCATATAGGTACACAAGTGACCCACCCCGGCTTCGCACGGAAGAAGAGATGGAAGAAGATGTTTATAACATGTAAAATCACTCTATCTATTGATGACAAGTATACGTTTTATCGAACCAAAAAACCGACTTCAATGTATCTTCGAAGTCCAACGTCAAATATCGATGAAATTTATATGGGACCACTTCGTAGCTATAATGAACCCAAAGCAAAATTTTCCAAATGGGTTCATGAATGACGGAGTTCTGAGGTACATTAAAAAAATACAATCGAATAGAGAACCTTCTCCTTTTTTGAAGTCGGTTAAAAACCACATAAAAATTCGTTGCGTAGTTTAAAAGATTTAAGCGTACAGAAGACAGGAAGCGCCTTTGTTTTATACTGCGTAGAGATACTGTTATTTTCCATTATAAGTCTAAATGACACTCCTTAATTCTTTTACATAGAATTTCTAGTTCAACGAACTATATTAGGTGGGCTGAAAAGTTCGTAGGCTGACACATAAATGGCGCTATTAGTATTAAATCCATATGATTTTTAGTTAGCTCTAACCTTTAAAAGACCCGTGTATAAATTTGTCAGCTGTCGTTCTATTAGTTTGTGAGATTTATAATTTTGAGTGAAGGAACTTTTATTAGTTTGAAAAAATGGATAAAAAGGAATTTCGTGTGTTAATAAAGCATTGCTTTTTGGCAAAAAAAATACTATTGAAGCCAAGGCTTGGCTTGATAAACATTATTCGGACTCCTCACCAGGAAAATCAAGCATTGAGAAGTGGATTGCTAAGTTTAAACGAGGCGAAATGAGAACCGAGGACGATGCACGCAGTGGACGCCCGAAAGAGGCTGTTACCGACGAAAACATCAAAAAAGTCCACAAAATAATTTTGGATAACCGTAAAGTGAAGTTGATTGAGATAGCTGAGACCCTAAAGATATCAAAGGAACGTGTTGGACATATCGTGAATGAATATTTGGGTATGCGAAAGCTCTGTTCAAAGTGGGTGCCGCGCGAGCTCACAATCGACCAAAAACAACAACGAATTGATGATTCTGAGCAGTGTTTGGAGCAGTTCAATCGTAATAAACCCGAATTTTTGCGTCGATATGTGACAATGGATGAAACATGGCTCCATCATTTCACACCGGAGTCCAATCGACAGTCAGCCGAGTGGACTGCACGTGATGAACCGACTCCAAAGCGTGGAAAGACGCAAAAGTCGGCTGGCAAGGTTATGGCATCAGTATTTTAGGATGCGCATGGTATAATATTCATCGACTATCTTAAAAAGGGAAAAACCATAAACAGCGACTATTACGTAGCGTTATTGGAGCGTTTGAAGGATGAAATCGCGGAAAAGCGGCCCCATTTGAAAAAGAAGAAAGTGCTGTTTCATCAAGACAATGCACCGTGTCACAAATCAACGAAAACGATGGCAAAATTGCATGAATTGGGCTTCGAATTGCTTCTGCATCCACCGTATTCTCCAGATCTGGCTCCCAGCGACTTTTTCCTGTTCTCAGACCTCAAGAGGATGCTTGTTGGACAGAAATTTTGCGCCGATGAAGAGGTAATCGCCGAAACTGAAGCCTATTTTGAGGCTAAAGAGAAATCGTACTATAAAAATGGTATCGAAAAATTGTATGACCGCTATAATCGTTGTATCGCCCTCGAAGGCGACTATATTGAATAATAAAATCAAATTCTAACAAAAAAAAGATTTTTTCTATGCTAGCCTACGAACTTTTCAGCCCAACTGCGCTAGGTAATTTTAGGATATAAATAGGCAAGAAATCTAGTCGAGGGTCAGTTGATCATTGTACTCACTAGGAAATAAACAGTAAACAGTAAAAATAAACAGTGGATCAAGAAAAAGCATTTTACTTCCACCCGCCAGCGCCCAGTTCATCAAGTATCGTTGCAGACCGCAACAGTTTGTTGGTCCTATTCAGCGGAATTACACTACACATTTTCATTACGTCTTTCGCACACATTACGACTTTCGCATTTATAACAAAACTAGTTTACCCGACAGCCGCGCCACTTTCTTAATTGTTTCTGGACCTTCTCCTGACAATAACAAACACAAAAAAAGAATTACATATAGATAGATAGATACTACTTGACGGTAGAAAAATTAACATCTACAACAATACAAGTAAACGAAAATGTCAAACCGAAACCTTGTACTTTTATTTGCAAAAATACTTACCTTATTCAATTCTGATATGTGAACAAAAACAGACACCTATCAAACCCTATAAATAAATGACAGCAGACTTATAACGTCCCTATAACGTCTTTTCAGCTGGTTTCTTGCAGATTGCTACAGTATAGAACGTCACATTCAATACACCTCTTCCATTGTTAACCACCCTTCGGAAACTATGGACTCAGAAACCGAGACGATGTAACCGCCACTAAAAATATAAAGAATTTTGAACCTAAAGAATGGGACGTTAAAAATAAAGTGGCTTAACTGGGTTAATGTTTTCAAGTTAAACTGAACTTTTTATGGTATCATGGATATAAAAAGTCACGTAAGTAATTCAAACTAAAAATCTATCTCTTGTAACATCTAAAACATATTTACTCTCGTTCATCGTTATATCCCGATGGTAAAATCACAAAACGTAGAAAAAAAATCATGATGAAATAAAATGTTTAGATAGAATATTCAGGATGTGCAACATTAATAATTTTATTATTTATTATAGACTATCTGACCCGACGCACGTTGTCCTGTCTTAACTATGAATATGAAAAATGGTGGTTATACTATCGTAGTATCTCTATAACTATACATCATATAATAGATAATATGTTATCGGATATGGATAATATTCATTAGAAAGCAAATAATATTCATTAACGAAATCATTATTTTTCCAGTCCCGTCATTATCCGTAGAATAAAACAAATTTTCGCTTCATTAAATACTAAAGCACTTAAAAATCACTTCAACAAATTGTCAACATAATATTATCTTCTTAATCGAGACAGCTTACACAAATTGGTGCGACGAGCGCGATGCTTTACACCATTTATCTCTTTGTCGCACAAGTTAATATTTCAAAGGACCAAATTACGAACTCGTAACATAAGGGAACATGTTGCAAAACATATTGCGACAATGTTTAAGCCCTACAATTTATCCGTTCGGCGGCCTTTGTTTTTCTATGATTTGTAGTTCATTATTTTACGGCTATAGACTCCTCAATACGACGCGCGAGAATTACTCTAATATTAAATCCGAAACTTTGTATGTATGTAAGTGTGTTTGTTACTTCTTTACGCTGTAACGACTCAACGGATTTGAGTGAAATTCGGAATGGAGATAGCTTATACCCTGGATTAACACACAGGCTATCTTTTTATCCCGGAAAACCGCGGATGAAACCGCGGGGTGCAGCTAGTTGTTTATAAATATGACTCATGGTCTCCGGGCAACCACGATTGCATGAGGCCCAGTACGCAAATATATATATTTTCGTCTTTTTAACCGTGGTTGCGAGAATTGTTAAACATTATAAGAGTATGAGTGAAATGAGGAGAAGTTGTTATTATTATAAATTGAGAGATGACAGTTATAATAAAAATATAATTACTATCAGACTATAGGTGACATCTGCGACGGCGACCTTCCGCGTAAAAATAAGTCGTAAGAAACTGTTTAGAATTTCCAGTATACAATTTTATATTGTTATCCGGGATTCGGACAATCAGTTTCCGGAACTTTATATAAATTAGATTAGAAATGTATATATAATATATCCGTGATGCGACTATTAAATCAACCAATCAGACAATTATTAAAAACTGTAACAGTATCTTGTTCTATTTAAACAGAAGTATTTTTTTAATATCTCCATCATGACTGCACAGTTACACACTTATCAATCAAGGCCTAGTTTTAGGCCAATAAAAACCTAGCCCACTACTACTTATAAATCTCCAACGTACTGACTGTTTGTTATTGACAGCTTTATTTACGTACTGAAGCGGTTACCATTTTTATTTTTGCCGCACAAGTAAATATTTCAGGGAATCAAATAACGAAACTCGTAAATTAAGAGAAAACGTTGCGAATCAAATTTCTGCATCGTCGCGTGAATTTAACTTCTACCTAATCTAGATATTTTTTCTAACTCTAGCTCTTTTTTATAGCTTGTAGGTATGCTTGGGTTCAAGCCATGATGATGTGGCCGAAGAGAAAGAAGACAGCAGTTGGTCAACCACTCAGATCAGTCTTCATCAAGGTCACAGAATTCAAGTCACAGAAGAAAAGGTTTTTTGCAAAAATCATCATTTGAAATCAAGTTTACTGTGTGTTATATTGCGAAAAATATTAAACATTGAAAAACTTATATTAAGGTCCATAATTTATGTCAGTAATTTCTTGGGTTTTTAGTTTTTAATTAATCTAATAATTAATAGAATCCGAACACTTTACTTTCAACGGTATTTTCAAAAACTGATGCATATTATTATTCTTATTAATGAATATTTAACATATTCATCATCATCATCATCAGCCCATCACGTTCCCACTGCTGGGACACGGGCCTTCTCTCATAGAGAGAGGCTGGGCCATAATCCACCACGCTGGCCCAGTGCGGGTTGGTGGATGTCACTTGTCCTTGACTTTTTGTGAAAAATTCTTGGAGAAGCCGGTTTCCTCGCGATGTTTTCCTTCACCGTTTCTAGAGCGAGTGTTAAATCCGCACATAACTTAAGAAAGTCAGTGGTGCGGGGCCAGCGGGATTCGAATTCGGGTGCGTTGGATCGAAAGTCGCACTTGCTCCCACTGAGCCACACTCGCTCTAACATATTATTTAACATATTACTAAAGCTTAATTAACAATAATTTCCCTTCTCAATTACACGAATGCGCCATTTTCGCGGTCCGTAAGTAACAAACTACGCGGAGAACGCAAGGCAACGTCCTAAGGACAATATGGGAACGTTTCCGGGAGTTATGCCCTTCCTAATGTCCAGGATCAAGGCCTTCCAAAGCAATGTCGGGGGTTTAAAGGGAGGTATGCGCCCTTCTTGTAGAATGTGTTTCAGTGAATGGTGTGAATGAATACATTAGATAGGTAGAGAATGGGTCTTACTTATTACATACAATATAACAGTATGTAGATTTTTTTACGTAGGTACATATATTTTGTTATTCATATCTACCCTGATTTTGCACGGTTGAGTAAATATCGTAACTAGTACACTCGCTGCTTGAGCAGGTTTTGTACAGCGTCGATGTTATATAATAAAATTGTAATTAATGCTTTTTAGGCGTTTAGAACTTGTTTATACAGCCAATGTCGTAGTTAAATTAATTTAACTGGCCACTGTACAGCTGTTACTTCTTATAGAGCGTGTGTGCTACTTAGGTAAGATGTAGAAAAAATCAGAAATCAGTGCTAAGGCACCTACTTAAGATACCTTAGCGTATGCTGAGTCGGAACCTTTTCCTGACATCGTGCAACATTTCACTGTATTGTTTTTGTTTTGTCTTTATTTTAGTTATTATATATTCAGTGTAATGTTGTGTGATGTCCGGTGTCCGGAATAAATGTATTTTCTTTCTTTTTTCTTTCTAGAAACACGCAAACTTTCCTCAAGAAACTTTCTAAATGATTAATGATGAGATTGTGTGACCTAATTGGTAAACTGTATGGAGCTTATTTAGTAGCAGTGCCTAGAACTTTGAATTCTGAAGCGTGACTCTGACACATCAGTTTACAATGTTTCAATACTCTGTTATTTTGCTCACGACAGTTTATTCAAAAATGACACTATACACATACATAATACATACTCTATTTGACGGAATATCCAGCAATTTAATTTTATTAATACTGCGAAAGAGCTCTTTTAAAGCTCTACTGAGATCTAGCAAAAGTTATTACAATACAAAATGTTATTAGCTGGAACTGTCTCAGCAATCAGTAATTGCTCATTATTTCCAGCACAGCTGTCTGGTTTGTAGAAATATACTTAAGAGCGCGGACTCACTATACAAACAGATTGTGACTGAAAATCGGCTGGCTGACTTCTAAGCTGTAAATCTAACTCATCAAAGGTAAAGTCAAGCTAACGGTACGGCGCATTTGAATGAGAGGCTGACTAAAGCAAACTTTCGCTGCAAACTAGCCACAGACTAATTTAGTCGGTGAGCAAAGTGCATAACTGTAAATCCTTGAACTTAATGTAAATTATTATCGGTTCAATATAATCATCATCATCCTATATACACCAGCCTTCTCTAATAGAGAGCATAAAATCCTTCACCATAATTCAAAATAATATTGGGCGCTAATTCAAGGGAAGCATTCAACCACAAATGGTTTGCTTAGTGTGTCCACGCCTTTACTTGTTATAGATAGATACAATACATCTCAGGGCGCCATACGGCGTCACTATAAATCTTTCCTCAGTTTCATAACTCAATTTCTTTAGTTTCAGCGCGATAACAAAACAAAACGAATCTAAGGATTGCCTTATTTCCAGTTTTGTAAGTTTAAATTTGTTGTTTGTTTCATTTTATTGTAGAGTTTCGATTGCAATTTTTGTTTGTATCTCTTGAAAAGTCTCTTATTTTCGTGAATGATGTATTTTTATCATCATTGACTTTGTATCAAACTAAATCTTATTGTAAAAAATTAAATTTTACATTCTTGCAGCGTAAATTTCCAATATTATGAAATGGAATAATCAAAAACCAATATTGACTACTTCACTTCACAAAGGTACCTATTTGATCAAGCTGGTAAACATTGAAGGGGAATCGTAAGGGTGAGTTTTTCGACACTTGCCGGTAGGTGTGTCCATTCTTCACGTCATTGTGTAGTTTGTATTTATACGATGGTAGCTCTACCAATTTCAGCTTACATCAGTCCACATCATTTTGTTTCGCGACGCGAGCACTTATTGCTTCGTGGAATCTCTATATTATCTTTTTCGAGTTAGAAATATTATGCTGGTTGGTAATATTATATTACTTTTGCCTTTCTTGTAGACGAAAAAACATCGTCAAATAAATGGATATCTTTGTGTTTTATTTGACAATAAAATAATATGTAAGTACATCTAAACTATAAAAATAACAAAACATAATAAAATTAATCTAAAAGACTTTTGGCAAAGGGGAATGTGCCAGGAACGTTTGCCGTATTGCCACGCTAAATGGCAATATTGATTTCTTGGCCTAAATATCAGCCACACTCCTGGTCACATGTCGCTTCCATCAGGTGTTTTGCCAAGTCCCTGTAGATTTCATGGGTGCTCGGCCCCCGTGATTCTAATGTTTCTAACCCAAACATAAAACCTAAAAAATAATAAGAGAATAATAGAATTCACTAAATTCAAAAATATACCTAATGATGTATGGATGTAAAGCACGAACGGCCGAAAAGAAGACGGTGCGATGATGTCGTCCATGTGGCGGGTGGAACCTGGACACGACTCGCTCAGAATCGCAAAATGTGGCGACGCATGGACTACACGCCAAGGCCTACACTCAAATTTGGGTGCCCAAGTAAAATTAAGAAAAAAGATGATTACAAAAAATATATATATATATTAGTTAAAATGTATGTCAAATTGTATTTTTATTTGGATACTAAAAGGCTATTTTGTTTTATTTATTTTTTATTTATGGATGTGAAGCAAGCCGCTCCCCTCGGTGGGCTATCTAGCTAACCATACACCCCCAAATTCTCGTGCGAGTATAATAACAATTTTATGTAATAAAATATCAACATCAAGCTATTATCGATGTTGAAGATCCTTAATAAGCTTTGTATGTAAAAATAAATGAGGTTAAATAACTATGAACGATACTTTCAGTAACTGATCTAGAAAAAAATTGCGCCTGGCATGCTTCATGGGGCACTGCAGGTGAAATATCCAATTTAGTCTCAGTTACCTATCCTACTTTTCAGGTGCAAAAACTCGTCTTTGTTACGTGGTTTTGTGATATTGTGTATGAGTATTATTGAGATACCTAATCATTTTAAATTATAATTGAAACGATCACTTAATTGCAAGTACTTACCTGCATGCTTTACAAAAAAAATAATCATTATGACACAATACCGGCCTTTATAGGTGTTTATATCTGGTCATATATGCGACCAGATATAGATACGAATGAATAAAAACTATAGCTATGAATGAATATAATCTAAAGATATGAATTAATCGAAATTGACAAATATATCTATTAAAAAACCATTGACTAGGAATAAACTAACTCCACTCAAAACTTGTACAGCGCCCTCACAGGGCACATGTATCTAGTCTATAAGACATAACAACTGTCTGGTACATTACATGTAAGCATTCATAAATGAATAAATGAATATGCACCTCTTAGGAAAGAGTCCTAAGTGCAAAAGCGACAATGTGTCGATTCGAATAAAAAAAATTACTTTAACAAAACTCGCTTCAATAGTTTTGGAGTAAATACAAAACCCTTTATACGTCCGAAAGTGAAAATAATATATACACGTCAAGTTGAGAACCTTCTTTTTGAAGTTCGGTTAAAAAGTTCGCCGCTCTAAAACGCGATTGGCTCATGATATTTCAAACTAACGTTGAGTTCTAAAATGTAGTCTCATTATGTTGTATTATATCTACTTTCGTTCCATGCATGGGCTACCGTAAATGGCCAGCCCATGCATTTCAGGAGACTATTAACACAATGTGATTACTGCCATCGCGCCGTGATTGCAACTTTAATTACGGTATCAGCGAACGTTGTAATTATGTTACAGTTTGTTATTGGGAAGTAAATTTAAGAGTTTAATTTGTAAACATCGAAACTCACTGATTACATTTTTGGTAAGAGTTTATTTAAAGTTTTATTTTACTTTAGATAGATAGACCATTTTATTGTTACACGCTTTTGGTCACACCTTGAATAAGTAAGCACTGGTAATTGTAATTAAATAGCATTTGTTTTTATTCGCTTTTCTGTAATACTTACTTCATTATTTTATCTTGTGAATTTTTAGTCAATACTTTAAATCGATGGACATTAACTTTACTATCATCATCATCTCATAACGTTCCCAATGCTGGAACTCGGGCCTTCCCTCGTAGAGAGAGTATGGGCCATAATCCACCACGCTGACCCAGTGCGGGTTGGTCGATGTCACATGTCCTTGAATTTTTGTGATAAATTCTTAAACATGCCGGTTTCCTCTCATGTTTTCCTTCACCGTTTTTAAAGCGAGTGTTAATTCCGCACATAACTTAAGAAAGTCAGTGGCCAGCGGGATTCGAATTCAGGTGCGTCGGATCGAAAGTCACACATGCTCCCACCGAGCCACACCCGCTCTATAGTGTAACTATAGTGTTACCATAAAACTTGCTATTTGTGAACATTGTTTCTGCCTAATAAAGTATTATTTATTTATTTATAGAGGCACTGTGGTCACGGGCAGACGTGTCACTAAAAGTACCATAGGGATTACTGCGATTCCAGAGGAAAGGATTCCTTGTAATCTATGCTACCCTGGTGCTTCAATGAACAATATGCGCGCTCCACGCCAAATTTGTACTAAAGCTTTTTGGAGTTAATTGCTTTGTCAACAACGGTACTTTCAACAAAAAAAAAACAAAAGCGAAGACACATTTTGAAGCGTCTGTTTGGGGTTAGTTGAGAGTTCAAATAATAGTTTTTAGGATTAGATGCGACAAATATTCATTGGGATTGGATTTTTGGAATTCTGAAACCCATTATAATTACGGATCAAATTAAGTTAGTTGTGGCATTCATAACGTTGCTGGCGTAGCCGTTCCTAACAGATCTGTTAGGTAAAGCAACCGTCGCCGCGGTTTCCACTTAGACGGGTGACCGTGTTTTTCCGATATTAACATTTAAGCGGTACCGTGTTTCAGATGCCGTTAAGCCATCAATCTCGGTTGTTGTGTTAGGACAACTGTGATTAGACCATGTCGAAGGCTTTTGGGTGGTCTATTAACTCCGACACTAGTATTGGTAACACGAAAAAGAAAGAATAAAGTCAGTGGCCACCATCACCATCAATATAAATATTTATGTTATAGCGAAAAAATAAACCTTTTATTTCGGCCACGTTAAAAAGCCTTGCTCACCTCGTGTCCTCATTTTAATAAAAAAATAAAACCTATTAAAAAAATAAGCCCATTTCCCGAATCCGAGACACAACTTTTTCTTAAGTTCAGTAACGGTAACGTCTCACCTAACGTCTCCGACATTCGAGACCCTTTTGAGCCCCTTTCATTACCTTGAAAGCAATCTCTATTTCGTCTCATTTACATCGATCGCAATCGAGATTAGGGCTCCGGTCTTTGGGACTGTATAATGGTCTTTTTAAGCCGGAGAAATAATTAAGTAAATGAAATTAGGCAATGTTATTTTACTTGGCGATTCCACGTTTCGTTGAACGTTTTAAATGTAAAGTCCACTGAGGGCAGGAACAGCTGACCCAGCAAATCCTAGCATACCTAATTACCTATTGTGCCGGTATTATTTAACCAACTTATTACATAATTGAATTGTACGTCGTCCTTTCTTCGCTGAGTATTCGTAAATACATCATCATCATCATCAGCCCATCACGTTCCCGCTGCTGGGACACAGGCCTTCTCTCATAGAGAGTATGGGCCATAATCCGCCACGCTGGCCCAGTGCGGTTTGGTGGATGTCACATGTCTTGAATTTGTGTAATTTATTCTTGGACATGCCGGTTTCCTCATGATGTTTTCCTTCACCGTTTTTAGAGCTAGTGTGAAATCCATACATTACTTTAAAAAGTCAGTGGTGCGGGGCCAACGGGATTCGAACTCGGGTGCCTCGTATCGAAACTCGCATGTGCTCCCACTGCGCTACACTCGCTCTATGTTGAATTTTAGTTATAAAATATAGTGTAAATTTTAGTTATTGTTTAAATATATATTTAAGTACTAAATTACATTTGAATTGTACTTTATCTCTATTTTTAAGGTGAATAATAAAGTGTTTATCTATCTATCTATCTACATACTAATACATATTTATAAACAAAACATGTACGCTAATAAATCTAAAGGTGAGAACATAATTAACGCAGTAACAGTTAAACATAATGTCACATGTAACCCATATATCTAAGTATTTTTTTTCCTTCGTATAGTTTCATAGTCATTATGATTCCCATTTTTATTACAATCTAGCCAAATGATTAGGCTAATAAGCAATTTACATTTAACTTAAACTGATAGATAAACCAATACTAAGGATGTGTCCATTAACACTTTTCTTATTGTCTCTATTAAGGCGAAGACACTTTGTTCTTGTGTTCTGTATGGGTAGCACTCGTACTACATTACACTAATTCACTATCACTTGACACTACACTAAATCAAACGGTTTTGTATTTTTAAGTAATGAATTAGTTAATTAAATACGACCACCGACTGAGACTTGTACCCGCATCTCACTGTAGCTCAATTGGGCAGAGTACTTCCCGCGCTGAGGGAAGATTAAGATGCGAGCTCAAGTCCCAGCCGGTGGTAGTCTTTTTTCTTTCGGAAAAACCTTGTTTGAGTTTTTTTGCTTTTTCGTTAATGCTTCATATAATAAGAAGAAATAGTGGATGTCTAAATGCACCTCAAAATTAAAACTGGTGGTCCTCATTATAATGTGAGTACATAGTAGAATACCGTTCCAACTACAATCTAATTAATTATTTAAAATGGCATTTAAAATAGGAAACCACGAAGTTCAAATCTTCATAAATGTACGGAACAACTTATCCACAAGTAGGTTATACAAATATTCGTTTAGAAAACTGCCCGCATACTCTTGACTTCGTTTCGTAGTTTGCCCCCGTTTGTACTTGAGCCGACCTCTCATACGAAGAGCTTTGAAAAGTTATACCTAATAAAAAAATTAGTATAGCCTTGTAGTTTATAGCCGAGTAAATTACATTGTTAACCAAGAACCAAGTCGAGAACCAAGAGGTTCTCAAGAAAGCAGTTTCGTCGCGTGTGTACGAGGACAATATTTTGACACTTCATTTTGTTTCGATGACTGGGAAATAGGTAAACATGAAGCATTAGCCTGATAGAGAAATAGTGTCTACACACCACTGCGAACCTGAGTTGTGCATAAAGCGTGTTCGTTACAACAGTAAATTATTTATTAGGATAAAAAATAAAAGTTACGGGATTCATTCAACTTTAGTAAAACTTGAGATTGATGATGATGATTCGCGAACGTATTCCCGGCCGATTTCGGCCACGGAGACTGCATTCATCTTTTTATTGATTGCGTTAATTCGTGTACTTGCATGTGACTTACATAGCCAATCTTCTTCGTAAAGACCAGATAAAACTTGAGATTAACTTTAAAGGAGAACACTGAAAATCATGTTCCGCAACGTTTAATCTCTGCTCGCTTACGAATATTGGAAAACGATGAATTATTTAATAACAACAGTAATAATAATTTATGATCACTTGAAGAAATATTGGTTTAGGCAGATTAATGAAGAATGTGGTTTGACAGCCTTTGTGGTGTAGTGGTTGGGCAGGTTGGCTCAAATCACATACACTATTGAGGTTGCGGGTTCGATTCCCGCGACGGGGCAAAAGTTTGTGTACAAAAAAAGCGTAAGCATTTGTTTCGTGTCGGGGTGTTTTGGGACCATAGTCCTCCTAGTTCCTGGTTCTCTAGATACAGGGAATCCTAATTTGGGGCTAGAATATACGTTTGTGATCGCCGGGCATAAAAAGTGTAAACGTGCTTTAAAAAGTATCAAAAACACAAGGGCATAGAATCACTTTTCACCTACCACGACGATATCCTTGATAATTCATGTACAAATATTTTACTCAACAGAGTTTTCTACTTAAACTTATATAGCTATAAACCGTCATCATCATACACTAAATGGGGACTATTATCGCTCTTATAAGGTGTTCTGATCGACGTAGCTTCGAAAAGCGATCCCAACACCCGTTATTGTAATGTGCGTCAATGTATACGATGATCGCTGCAATTTAGGAAAAGACAAAAACATAATAACTCTGGATTCATGGTTGGATTTATGTACAGAATCGTCTTAGAAACAGTTTTATAATAGAAAGATTTTAAACACACTTGACACACATTTTTTAAGTGAGGTGATGACGCCTTGTCATAGAATACTCAATAGTCAAATTACTTTTCAACATCCAATTAACAATTAATATTCTTTGGCTCCCAACTAGTGAATCACATGACTGCGTATACCAGGCCACGTTTCCACCTAACTATATTTCCGCATTTGCTAAAGTATAGTGTGTTACTTATCGTAGAGCTGTCCATGCTTTTTACTGGCCAAATACAAAAATGAGCTTTTTTCCACAGCTCAGGTCCGCAGTGGTGTATCAAAGCACTACTTCTCTATCAGGTTAATGCTTCATGTTTACCTATTTCCCAGTTGTCGGGCCAAAATGAAGTGTCAAAATATCGTCTTCGCACACACACCACGTAACTACTTTCTTGAGAACTCCTTGGTTCTCGAGTATTAAAACAATGTAATTTACTCGACCTAAACTACATTTACAGATAGCAAAAATCTGTAGCACGTTTTCAAAGCATCTAAAGATTTAAATTACACAGCTTTTCGGGATAAAAAGTAGGTATTGTATGTCTTTTTAACCGACTTCAAAAAGGAGGAGGTTCTCTGTTCGATTGTATTTTTTTTATTTATTTTTTTATGTTTGTTACCTCAGAACTCCGTCATTTATGAACCGATTTGAAAAATTCTTTTTGCGTCGGGTTCAGTATAGCTACGAAGTGGTCACATATTAATTTCATCGATATGTGACCTTGGACTTCGAAGATACATTGAAGTCGGTTTTTGTTTTTTTCTAAAAATTAATTATATTATTCCAGGACCTAAAAAACCTTTATACCAAATATTTCATCAAAATTAGTAGTTTTTGCGTGATTAGGAGTAACAAAAATCGATTTATCCATCCATCATTCCTAACAAAAAAAAAAATTTAGGACAGGGACTGGTGCGGGTTACCGCTCGTCATCTGGCAACGTTACGACGCGCGACAAAAACACGCCATCGCCATCTGAACCTAGCCTTAAACATTCACTCTCCGACTAGCTTGTCATTCTAATTTAATCTTTAAAATGTTCGCAGTCCTTTAAGTCTTGGCGAGAATGGAAATTTAAATTAACTAGCGCAATATTCTTCCCTCAAGAGATCATTTTCTTTTACACAGCAAAATTTTCAATTTGCCCTTAAAATTATCATTATAATTCTGTATTGGAGTATATTAGAACAATATTTTTTACTGGTCCTTTTTTGTAAGATGATGGCTTTTACTTTATATTTTTCTTATAGCTTCTCAAATTACTGTATCTGTATTCTTTCTTCTTTACCCGAAAAACAAAGCAGTGGCTTCCAATTCCATAAACAGGTTTAACGCTTAATATTCCTTAAAATTTAATATGTACCAGATGAGTACCTGAATTTGATAAATGTGGCATAAATTACTTTGCAAATGTTTCCCAACATAAACTTGTAAATCCTTTGCTTATTATCTTACACCGTCCCTCAGGCGTGTAAACATACACTGTACCCAAGGGAAGGAATGTGGAGGCATTATTTGAGTCAAGGGCTTCTTGATGCCTCGTGTTGACTTGTTGAGACAAAACGCGTGCAAAGTGCTGTACAGAATCAAATAAACAATTTGACGGGTAGGTATGCCTTGAATACTACAGCTGACAAAGAGATGAGACGGAATTTTCATATTATGTTTTTCCAGGTAGCTATTGGAGCACAGGGTGGAATTTAATTCGATATTTTTCCAAAATGTACGTACGCAGTCCATGTTTTAAATTAAATCTATAGAGTTAAATTAAAAAAAATATATATATGACCAAAAAATACAATGTGGATGCACGGCACGAATACTAACTATAACTTACGTAAAGAAGCGACACTCCCACCCCCCCGCCAATTTGTCGTCACCCGCAACGTATGAGTAAAATTCTGGGTAATGCCGTGCTTGCGTCACTCGGTTGTCACCGCTCGCTGCGAATAACTAATGAGTGAGATTCAAATGTTTATATGTGCGATCAATTGATGTTATTTGAGGTTATGACCTTTTTGGATGACGACGACGACCTGCTTTACAGAGGTAGAGCAGGCAAGGTTAATTAACAGGTTAGGTTAATTTAACGTTATTGATTCAATCTAAGGCATGGATTGAGTACATTCATTTCGGAAAAATGTTGAATTCAACTCCACCCTGTATATGATCGACAGATAATAGATTCAGGCTCTGCAACCCATTATGCTTTTTATGAATGAGATCTCATGTGCAACTTTCTTTTTATGTAAGAAATCGCACGAGCTCATCTTTCGGAACGATTCTTTTAGACTAAAAGCAAAGAAAACTAAATATTAGCTAAAAGTATCTATGTCTATAGGAATTGGCAAGACTTACCCCAGTGCTTCGAAATGATTGCTTATTTTCGAGGCATGTGAAGAATAAATTAGCTTTGTCGTTAAAATAACCCCTGTCTAAAAATCTCTTTTAAATACCAAGTCTTCAAAACTCTCCAAGGCAATAACTCTCTCACCAATAATGTTAATGTATAAAAAAATCTACTCCTTACCTAATGAAAAAATACACTTCTACATACAGTCATCTTTGCATGCACACACACATACCCTTTTATACATACTTGAATCCTTTGCTAGAGAGCACTAAGGCTAAAATTGTAATAATTAGGAAGATTTGTCATTGGCTTGTACACATATTATGATATCTTAAACCTGTAATTTATATTTCTGTGTATAAGCTGTAAATTATCTCATAAAATCAAATAATAATATGAAATAAAATATAATAAATAAAATGACATTGTAATGTAAGCGTAATAAAAATGGAAAATTGCTTTATCTAAATCGAGATGTTCGACCCATTCTGATATACGTCCAACATTAACTGCCACACAGTCTCAAAGTTGCGTCCTATTGGTTGGCCGCGCTCGAGATAAACTTAGTAATTTATTTTATAGAACGACTACTGAAATATATTGTGGTCAAAGTTTACAATATAGTTCATGCAGCTGTGATATAGTGTTTTACAAAATGCTTTATTTTGCGGTTTGTACCTATCATTATAAATCAGTAATTAAAATATGGAATACATTTTAATAACTAGCTAATACTCGTGACTTTGTTGACTTTAGACATTGTTATTGAATATTTCGTAATAGGAACACAAATACAATTATCTGACACATATTAAATTTTAAGCAAAATTTTGCTTTTCATCTATAAACAGTGGAATGATTAAAGGCGAAAGTGGATTCCACACGAATGTAATTACGAGTTTTATGACTTTTATGTTTTATGAAAATTTAAATAGTCCTACCGATAGATAAAACATAAATAAGTCACATTGTGTGTTTCATAAACAGATGAGTTTCTATTTTGGATTATTTTCTATAGTTACTGAGAAATATTTTGACAGCCTTGTTTCCCTTCTTGGAATCGATAATATTTTCCATTATATTGGGCTGATTTATTCTTCTTATTGATACTGGAAGAATCCCAAATTACCCCTGAACTGATATAATTCTGTATTCCAGTTTGAAGGGCATTGTAGACAGCGAAATTACTGGGCATATGAGACTTATTATGTGATGTTTCGGGGTGCTAAGCGCAATGCAGTGCTACGCAGTGCTTTTTATGAAAGTTCTAGGTGGCACTACAATTGTTATGGGCTCGGCGCTTACCATCGGGCAAACGACTTGCTCGTCTCATCATTCAGTTCCATAAAAAACACTTAGTTCCATAAAAAAAATAATTTTGAAGTCTTCAAGAGCCTACGATTCTTTTTTATTTTTCTTAATTACTTAGTTACTCAGAATGTGTTCTATACTCTGAGGGTAGTTATATACATACCTATCTCTCTTAAAAGCGGGGAGTCTGTCGTATGGCATCCCGCCACTTCACTGTATTCTCAAAATTTTCTGAACATAAGTATTATAAGCAAATTCACAAATTAGAATAAAGCACAACACTAGAACTTATAGACATTATTTATACGTTTTCAGCCTATAAACTCGACAATTCAGTCATATTTCGAAATATTTAATGTATAGTTCCTATTAGTCTGATCAGCGTCAATCATTGGTTAAATGCAACCACATTATTGATTTTGAATACGTAATTTTGCTGAATATTTAGCGTTAGATCCGTGCAGGTTTGGTTTCCGGAATTGGGCATAAATATGTTTGTGATTAGCAAATGCTTACTCCGTTCATGCAGTACATGTATATTTGGGGATTGCGATTCTGGTGGTATTCCATATGTATATATATAACGAGGGTACGTCAGGGGGCGCTGAGGCGGAGAGTTTAGTACGGAACTGACTTCCTCTTCACAACCCGTGAAGGACCTCCGTGGAACATAAAACTCAGACGAGGGTTTCTCCAGAAGCTGAACATCCATCAGGAACCGAACTGTTTAACAACGCCATGACAACCGCTGCCACTCCGTTTGTCAACATTACTATTTGAATCTCTATATGGCCAGTTCCGCATTAACCACTCCCAAGAATGTTGACTTGAAAAAGAAGATGCCAGGCCATTATAACTTGCCGTTTCCTCGATAAAATGCAACAGATAGCACTGTGGGCTAAGTTCTCGCTGCGATATACATTTTTACTTCTAGCCACATTTTTTTGCCGAAAGACTAACAAAGAGGCGACTTCTCTTCAAACAGCATAACGCATTGATCGTCACCTTTTCGACTTCTGCTGCCGTCTAAATTTTGAAGATTTTGCTGTCTCCACAAGAAGACTCTATAGTCTTCTTTACTTTCTTTTATGGAACTGAGTGAAGAGACGAGCATACACCTACTTGTGTTTGACGCAGAACTTAAGACTCTAGTGTTACTTTAGTGTTTGTTGGGCCGGTTGACCCATTGACAAGTGAAGCGGTTAAAAATTCCATTATATAATATTTGTTATTATTCCATTCAAAATTAAAATTAAAACCATTGCAATACTTGTTTGCAATATCCTCTCTATTCCGATGCATCTTCACCACAACCAGTTGTTATTCCATCCAAATATTTACGCACCAATTCCGCTACGAAAATGGAGCATAAAGCGTTAAGCCAACAGCATTCCAACTATAATTACATTGAAAAGTTGCTAATTCCACCACTATTCTGCGGAACTCCGTAACTACCGCCCCATGTGTTCCCGAATTTTGCGTAATTAAATGTTAAATGTAACTGAAATATTTTACGAACGGTTCGTGAAATTTAAGAACATGTTTCTGTCACGGAGTTAAGGTAGGAACTGCCTGGAGCTGTCTTTCGATTATGTTTTGTTTTCATTTCATGAAGAGGTTAAACGTGTGTAAGGCTGCCTGTCTACCGGAGTGGAGCGAGGGAGCGGAGCAAGAGAGGGAGTAATACGGAGCGGAGTTGCGGACTGTATCTGTCCATAGACGCAGAGCTAGGTAGCGGAGCGGAGCGAAAAGAAATGCGCTTTCTCGCTTCGCTACCCGGTTTTTTATGAACTTTTAAACTAGTTCGCAACTCCCTGTCCACTGAAGAGGAGCGGAGATTTTATGCAATTCTATTGGTGGATTTTTGCCTCGCTCATCATTCCACCACCTTGCTCCGCTGCAGTGGACAGGCAGCCTTAGGGTGCGTTTTTAAGATTAAATTATGTATAATTATTTAAATATGTCTATCGTCTTTTGGGTACCTTACCCGCAGACAGTGACCTGAACTCTGTTTTCTATTTATAAGATTTGTATAATTTGATTTTAGTAATCATCATCATCAGCCCATTACGTTTCCACTGCTGGGACACGAGCCTTCTTTCAAAGAGAGAGTATAGGCCATAATCCACCACGCTGACCCAGTGCGGGTTGGTGGATATCACATATCCTCGAATTTTTGTGATTAATTCTTGGAAATGCCGGTTTCCTTCACTGTTTTTAGAGCTAGTGTTATCTGCAAATAACTTGAGAAAGTCAGTAGTGTCCAACGGGATTGTAACTCAGGTGCGTCGGATCGAAAATCGCACGTGCTCCCCACTGAGCCACACTCGCTCTCTATCGGTTTTATTATTATTGTATGTTTTATTAAAAGTGGATAAATGAATGTATAATATAATATTAATAATTTATTACAATAAAGTCAACGCGCAAACCTTCGGCGTCTGAACATTCTTGCAGAAATTCATGTACTCATTAACGTTACCAACGTACTCATTAATACAATGTTAAAAATTGCATATTTACTAATATAATGTGAAACTGTTTTGCTCGCTGGTGTAATAATTAGGCGAATGCTCCTAGTCAATATTATTATGTATTTACATCTTTAGTGAACTTTTTTTATTTTGCATGCATGTTCTAAAACAGGGAAGAAAAACATCGAGCAAAAAGCCGCTTACGTGCTTTGAAGGTAAGCTCCGGCTGCTGATGTAATACTACCTTCCGAAAGCTATGCCTTCAAGCGACCTAGTCGTGGATTATGTTCAGTTAACCATCAAGGAGATGGGTCTGAGCAGTTGCACAACTGCTGTACTTCCTTTAGATCTATGTGCTTGGTGTCCTTGGAACTTCGAGAGTTCTTTATTTCGACACGATACTTACTTCGAAACAATATAGTTCGACAAGTCATTCTTTCGCCTGAAAATAATACGACAAGTTCATTAGTTTGACAGAAAATACTTCGACAACACAAATCACCTCAAAGACTAGATTAGGTTATGTTAGACTAGATTAGGTTATGTTAGAGCAGTGACCACACATCGCGCGAGCGAGCGAGCGAAACGAGCGTGCCGCAGCAGCGCCCGGCGAAACGCCAGAAAGTAAATTGAATGTTTGTGTTGTCGAACTAATACTTGACGAATTATGTTCATTCGAAACAATGACTTGTCAAACTATATTTTTTCGAAGTGTCTTGTCGAAATAAGAAACTGTCGAAGTCCAGAGGGACACCCCTATGTGCTATATGTATCTTCGGCCACATCGTTGTTTAACATCAGCCGAGACGGTGGCCAAAAATCTATGCGAAGAAAGAAAACCACTCTCTTTAGTTTGTAGTATCGATTAAATTACCTAACAGAGAGAAAATTATTTTGCCAAGCAAGTCTGTTCAGTTCTGATCAGACTTGAAGGAAGTCAGTTAATATCCTTTTGAGATTAGATTATGGATATTAAATTGAAATAACGTTTTCGTAGCAATAAAAATTTATTTCTTTTAATTTTATATTATGCCATTATTATTTTTGTACAAAGTACATAATCGTTATACATTTTGAATTGATTATTTATAAGATAATTAAATGGGGTTAAAATGATTCGACAATAAACGAAAAGACGTGTGAAGAAGTTTTGTTTTGCGAAATAGTTTTTATACAGCATCTGAAGTATAAGCTTCAGTTTTTTACTCTTCACGAATGAAAATGTATTATGCTAATTTAGATAACACGTCAGTTCATTAATTGCTGTTCATCTTTACCAAAAATATACGTATTATATTTTACATGCATACAAAAATATTGGCACACGTTCCACCCGCCAAGTTATGAACAAGTACGCTCTAGTCTTCAGCCAACCAAATGTCTGAACTGCAGTCTCCGCCAGGGTATCTGGAAATAATACGACATAAACCTTTGAGTACAACTGAGCAACCAGAGGGTATGCGAAGTAGGAATGACTGAGACGCGGTTCACGCAGGTCTTCTACAGTGAAAAATCTGTCTAATAACTTTTTTTTTACATTATACAACGCTGAATCAGGCCATTGTATTTCTAGTAATTTGATTATTATGTTTAAAAAACGAGCTGACTTCTGTATTTTTTTCTGTTTTATTTTGTAATTTTCAAACGCTTCCAACCCCTCTGTCTCTTTTTATAGTTGATTATAATAATTGCGCTATATTTTGACGCAATTTCACTATTGTATCCAGACAGAATCACAGATTTCACCTTATCGACGCCTAACGTTTAAAAAAATATGATTTTCATATATAATAAATAGACAACAAGCAGACGGCCCGCCTGTAACACTCGGGGCATTACTGGTGCGTTGCCTACCTTAAAGGCCCCATTTCACCCTTCTTTTAAAGTGCCCCATGTTATAGCTCGGCGGGAAAACCTCGGGCGGTAACCCACTTGCAGGTATGCGGCAAGAAAGATCTGGAGAATCGTACAGTGATTTCCATAGATCTATCTATCTGTGGATGGGCTTTCGCACGATGTCGGGCAGTGTGGTGATAAACCCGTGATGAAGGAACGAGATAAAATAGTTCCTCAGAACATTCCTAGAACATTTATAGATTTTATAGGACACAGTGAGTGCGCCGATGTTCAACGTCGGCTCCATGCTTCCAAATACTTTGTGAGCTGGGGAACGCCGACAAGTCTAATGGCTCGCCTTCGTGTGTCTCGTGTTCCAGAGATGGGAGCAGAGCAATTACTTTGTTCAACAGCAAATTGTAATCAAAAGTCAAAAGATATTTATAATTAATAATAGGCACAAAAAATCACTTTTAAACGTCATATCAACGAATCACTTTTAAATAATCAACTAATCACTAACTCGAGGCTTGTCGTCACGTATTGATTGTGTCGCTGCAGTTTGCAGACTTGCTGGTCGCGTTGGTGTGACCGAAGTTTAGGTAAAAGATACGAGATCTGATCTCACGTAGTTTACAATGTAGGGAGAATATTTTCATATTTTATTATTTGGGAAGAACTATTCTAGAAGTAACTGAGGCATAAAATGTGCATGCAACTGTGTTGTCAAGTGTAAGTTACTGACAAGTTGGAGGTACTATGACAGAGAATTCTATTTCGAGATTCAGCGACAATTTTTTTTTATATTTGCAGCGAGGAGCAACATTCTTGTTTTATAGTGTAAGGTGCAACGTGTGCAAACCGCAGATCATCTCGTTAATTTAATGGACATTGTGAACACTAATTACATTTACACTACAAATAGTTCACACAGTGCAAACATGTGAACATTGATGCGAATCCTATTATTGTGGGCTGAAGTAATTTTATCAACAACAATTTAACAACAGTTAACAAAAACCACCGTCCACTATTTTTGTGTTATTCCTCTCCCTGCACGGTTGTCTGGAAGAGATCGCATTAAGCGATAAGACTGCCAATTGTTACACTACAAATAAGCTTTTGTTGTTAGTTTTTTTAATTATATTATCTGTGTGTGTTTTAATAAAGAGTCATTTCATTATTAAATTGAATTGAATTGAATAGAATCGAATCGAATTTCATTTCATTTCATTAGCTAGATAAAGACAGTAATAGTTAGGTTTCTTTGCCTAAAGTAACATACACAATCCGTCATGCGGGTTCTGCTCAATTTTAAGGATGTAAAAATCCAGTTCTCGAGTTTTGCTTCAGGGCCATGTTTTTGGGGTTTTTTATCTATAATATTTAATTCAAAACAAATTATAAAATATAGAAGAAGGAAAGAAAGAAATTTATTTGACAACCACAAAATATCGAAACCACGAAATATCAAACTTATTAATGAAAAAGAAGAAAAAAGTTAAGGTATACATATTAAACAAAATTAAATTGTTTGTTTATGAATAAATACAATACAATACAAATAGAGTTGCAGTGCCAAATGAGGTTTTGACTCAGCAGATATGACTAGTGTCATTAATTGACACCAGACGCTGATTTTTAGCAAAACCCGAATATATGAATATAAAGCTTCCAATTTAAAATAAAATATGCATATACTAATACATTTAAATACATATGTATACCTACATATTGTAGATGCATTGTCTGGATTTTGTCACTGGCGCTTTCTGGATCGATGTGCTGAACTTAAAGTTCTTACTAAAAGGAAAAGAGCTTAAAAGCTGAAAACCAGCGTTGTGGATTCTTTACAACATAATGCTGAATACAGACCTTTTTTGACTGCACTGTACACGGCAGCGGTCTCCATACATATGCTGTAATTTTTTGTCTAACTAACTTGTTTTATTTTGTTATCCTACACTTGTGTGTACTGTACTATGTTTGTTGTGTGCAGTTTCGTCAAAATAAATTGTTTTTTTGTTTTTTTCTATTATAAGTTTCTACCTCATTTCATGTGGCAACGCAGGCCCGTCCGGTTCTGTCCCGAAGTCCACCAGGAAGTCGTGGTCCAACTTCATACCACCGTTTTCCGTATCCACGTCCAACTTTACGATCCAGCCGCCCTGAATTGAAAACAATAAGTTGAATAAGGTTTTGACGGAGACCATTTTTGGACTATTTTATAAATACGTAGTCATTCGACAGCCTCTGTGGTGTAGTGGTTGGGCAGGTTGGCTCAAATCTCATACATCACTGAGGTTGCGGGTTCGATTACCGCGACGAGACAAATGTTAGTGCACAGAAAAAAAAGCGCAAGCATTTGTTTCGTGTCTGGGTGTTGTGGGACCACGGTCCTCATAATTCCTGGTTTCCTAGATACAGGGAATCCTAGTTAGGGGCCAGGATCTATGTACCTATGTAAGTACATAGATCCTGAACCCTCACATCCCCTGGCATCACCGATCACAACGATCACATGATCGTTGGGTGTTATTTTTTTTATATTCATTGACCTGAAAGAAGAACGGGTATTACAAAAATCGAACAATGTGAGTTTCTGACATGATATGTTTGAGTCCGAGGGGATCAGAACCTATTAGTTATAATATAGGTTAGGTATAAGAGATATAGAAGATCTATTAGTTATAATATAGGTTAGGTATAAGATAAGTAGATATAATTTATTTAGACTAGTGTTTATTATATTTAGTATTTATTAAAAAGTTTTTGTTTTGTATAAATAAACTAAATATTCATTAGCATAAAGCTACATTTTCCGAACATAGGTAACTTGTTCACACATCCATTTTCTCTTCTCTAAAGTTAGGAGAGCTTACTCAACATAAGCCATAAACTTATTTTTCTAAGGCACTGAGACCTGCGACACCTGGATTCTTATGAAATATGCATGAGAACACCAAGCATATTTCGTTATACAAATAGGACAGTCAGCATTAATATGAGGTATACAATTTACAACTATGTCATAATCACTAGTTTGACATGCCTTTTCTGAAATAATATGTCATCATCATCATCAGCCCATCACGTTCCCACTGCTGGGACACGGGCCTTCTCTCATAGAGAGAGTATGGGCCATAATCCACCACGCTGGCCCAGTGCGGTTTGATGGATGTCACATGTCCTTGAATTTTTGTGATACATTCTTGGATATGCCGGTTTCCTTCCGATGTTTTCCTTCACCGTTTTTAGAGCTAGTGTTAAATCCGCATATAATTTAAGAAAGTCAGTGGTGCGGGGCCAGTGGGATTCTAACTCGGGTGCGTCGCACGTTCTCCCATTGAGCCACACTCGCTCCAAAATAATAATTTGTGAATTGTGATAAAATTATTATTGCAATATGTTTTTTAATCTAAATGCATTAGCGCATGCTAATAATAAGGATCCCTGTCCGAGCAATATCATTTTTCTCATTCCTAATTATTTAAAATCTTATTGCGATATGGTTCTAAAATGTGTTTTATGTATGCTGACAGTACGAAACGTTGTAATTTTAAATTGTTTTTTGTATGAGAATATTCCAAGTTTACGGGTGGCTTTAATCTGAATTTTAATGTTCCAGACTGTCTGTGTAAGAAGACGTAATATTTCTACTTTGTCTTTTATACCCGGTGGTCGTTATGGAATAGTAGGTAAGTAATATAAATATGAGTCGTACCCACAATTTTATATTGAATTACAACGTATGGAACATCTTATTTTCAAATATCACAGTTAAATTAAGCTTTAAACTCTATCTTTGATCAAACAATTTGTATCTTAGTAATTTTAAATATCCAACTATCTTTGTAATTTTTCTATGCATAGGAATTCTATCCTGAAATTTAGATCAGATTAGATTTAAATAACTCTTTATTGTTTTACCACCAGAAAACTTTATAGAAAAAGAAAAATAACAAACTTAAAAAGTAAAGTGTTACAATGGGCGGTCTTATCGCTCAAAGCGATCTCTTCCAGACAACCTGTTAATGGAGAGGACTTACAGAAACTTTAAGAGACGGGGGCGTTAACATAAATGACATAATAAACAAATGCATACAAAGAGTACAAACTATAATAAAATATTATATCTGTATGAAATATACAATAATATAAACTAATTATAAATATAGTAATACGAGTATAATATACAAAATAGAGTATAATATATATATATATATATATATATATATATATATATAGAGTATAATATATAAGATATACCTATAAATACATATGTCAATTACATATATTATATAATATAAAAAAAAAAATAAGCGAAAATGTAAATAGATACATAAACAGGCAGCAGTTAACTACACAGAGAGATAAAATTTCTTTAGATGCTCTTTGAATGTTTTCAAAGACGGTGCACGTCTAATTGTGACCGGTAAGGAGTTCCACAGGCGAACAGCTTCGACGCTAAAAGAGCAGTCATAAAAGGTACTACTATTAGGTTTTAAGCGTAAGGTGAATCTACGGTGAAGCTAGTGAAAAATAAATGAATAAATCAGTGAGTGACACGAAGAGTCATCGAATCAATGATTCCACGGTATTTCGTTGTTCTAAACACAGATTTTGTTCTGAAAGTAGACTTTATGCCTACTTTATATTCACGAAGTATTGGCATAAATAAGATAAAGGGTTCTGATATAGGGCATAAGGGCTGTTTACAGCGGCTTGCCAGCCAAGGGACTGAGGTGGGTGAGGCTAATAAAATACTTTGTCTACGGCCCACATTCTCGGACATTCTTATGCCTAATAAAGTACGTTTTGGCTGTGTTTTTGGCCGGGATACGTAATATGATAGTGAAATTTGGGTAGCAAATTGTTGTGGAGAATACTTTGGTTAAGTTTATATTAAATATTTTATTATTTAGCAAAGTTAACAATAAAATGGTTTTGAAAAAGATTGCCATCGAACTTCTAGTTATGTATGTGTCGGATTGATAACGACACACCAAATGACGCCACAGCAAGATGGCGTTGATGGCGCTGTGTTGGATTGATGGCCTCACAATCTTTCTTGGGTCGCCATCGAGTCAACACGAGTCGCATAGAAAGTCTAGGAACTGTCTCGCGTTTTATTATTATCGCCAGTGAAGTGTTTATCGGACGCGAGTAATTTTAGTTTGAATTAAAATTGTAACGGACGGGAAATCATATTTTTAACCGTACTGAACGACCAATTGTGAACTTAAAACGATATGCGCCCACGATGTCTGATAATCAGGATAACTAGCCACCCTGTGTCGCTTTTTATTATAAGAAACACTCGTCAATAAGACTTGCGTACAGACATGGATTCAAGATGTAGAAGCTTCATAGAGCATAATATAATTTAAATTATGATACCTATGATATTTATTCAATACTTTATGTGTTTATAACAATTTGGCTGTACTTCTTGTCAGTGTGTCAGTGTCACATTCAAATATCTAATTATTTTTGTTAATGTGATGTGTGTCTCATCTCTACCTCCTCTTATTTCCGTGTGTTATGAAATATTTACACATTGTCAGCGATTGACTCTGAAATCGAGACGCGAAGTGAGCGCTGATTGTCCACTGACTCGTTCAAATTGCTAGTATTACTTGCGTTCCGGTTTGAAGGGCATTGTAAGTAGTCAGCCATATTACTGGGCATATACGCGCAATGCAGTCCTACGCAGTGCTTTTTTTTTACGAAACTGAGTGATGAGACGAGCAAGTCGTTCGCCTGATGGTAAGCGCCACGCCTGCCCATAACAATTGCAGTGCCACCCATAACTTTAAATTTCATAAAATGTGTAATTAGTAATAATTGTTTTTTTTTTTTTTTTTTTTTACCCTTGTTAGATCTATGTTTGGCCACTATCTCGCCTGATGTAGACCGAGCGACCTAGTCGTGTTTCGGGATGATGTTCGGTGAACCATCGGGGAGACGGGTCTGAGCAGCTGCTCAACTGCCGTCTCTCTCTAGATCTATGTGCTTCATTTTAGGCCACATCATCACTTCACATCAGGCGAGATAGTGGCCAAACATTGATCTATAAAGCGTAAAAAAATAATATATATTATTAAAATTTGTTTATAATATTATTTGTTACATGTATATTAATTCTATTATTATAAATGCAATATGTATACATATATGTATGTATCAATAAATAATAATAATAAAGTGGACCATTTCTCGGCGACTGTCTCTAAGTGTATCTTTAAAAAGATGCATTTAAACAGCCTCCGATAGCTATATATATGTGTAAGAACATACATGATTACTATTATATAGATAAGCTGTAAGTTAAATGTGTGACTTTTAGCTTTTTGCGTAATTTAGTAATATGTATTAAATAAAATTAAAGACGGTGTGGTCTATTCGATCTTCATTCTACATACTGAGGTAATAAATATCATTGTGGTTTGTTGAAAATGTATTTTTATTTTATAATTTTTATCCACAATATATCTAAGAAAGGAAGGGAAGATGCTATCTAGAAAAGATGCGGTACCTACGCGTACTACTGTGCGATACCTACCTAGTTTGGAGGTTATAGTTGCAACGAATTGTATCTGTAGTATTGTGAAAGAAATATTTATTAATATAATTTTACCAAAAAAACCTGGTTTACCTCGTTGACCATACTAGGGTAGAACTGCTTATCCCAGGGGGAGAACAGCGATGAAGACACGTAGAGTCGCTTTCCATCCAAAGAGAGCTGCAGCATTTGAGGTCCTCCTTGCAACACCTTACCCTTGACAATCGTCTGTTTGGGTTGCACCTAAAATAAATCGTAATGTTTTGTGGGGATTACAATAATTAATCGTAAAGAACAAAATGCTACGTCAGTTAAGGTACGAGTTCGTAGTAGACTGCAGACGACGTGTCGCGACACTACTGGTTTTTATGTATTTCTATGAAATACCTTCCGCTCCGCAGAATTGATTTTGATGAGTTTTTGTTTGGTAGGTCATACTTCAGAGATGGTCCCATATGAATTTTTATCGCAAATGATTCAGCGCATTTAGAAAAACAAGGATTGAGGTGAAGTTTGTACATGTAGGTATAGTCATGAAGTCGGTATTTGTTTCTTTTTAAAAAAAATATTATTAAGAAGGTGCAGTCAGTCTAAATACATTTCTTAAAATCAAATGTTAAGTTTTTGAGAAATATTCTCAACACAATATAACCTTCCATCACAAACACACATACTTTGTTGCTGAAACACAAAACATCGACGTTCATAAAGTTTCACAAATGGGTGAAACATCGCCAAAGCAATTCGAAAAGCTGACGGCAAAAACTGAAATGAAAGGAATGACGAGGCCAAATCGCGAGTCTGTGGAGTCACCGATCGTTCATTAGTTTAGACCATTACAATCAGTATTGGAGGAATGTATTGTTTCTGAAGGGAATGCTGTAATTGATAACGAGCTGGGAATCGCTCGCTGGTAATAAATGATCACTGGTAAATAGAGATAAATAAGGTGTTTTCAAGTAAAACGTTTCGTAACTCAATGTACAAATACACAAATAGAAAGTGCTTTATTGTACACTAAACAAAAAGAAAAATAAAAATAATCAGTAGATAATACATGAAAATAACTTACAAACTAAAGTGCAATGGGTGGACTTATCGTTTAGAGCGATGTTTTCCACTCAACCTTTAGAACAGTCACTTAAGCAATATAATAAAACTTACTAATGGCTCCGTCGTTGAGAGATTGATAAATCTCCAAATGCGGCAGACACATTTAATCTCTACCAGTCTTCTCCAGACCGCCGAACAGGGAACATTTCAATATCAAATTACCTATAAGTGATATGAAAATATGACGGGAGGTACAGAAGCTTCACTCACCTTCAATTCCTTATCTTCAACAACTTCAAGGTCGTAACTAGCTATTTGGCCGCCGAGGAATACTTGGCTAACCAGCTTAGGGTTGGAAGGGTTGGAGATATCGTACTGTCTCACATCTCCGTGGAGCCAACATGACATGTATAGGTATTTGTCGTCTAGAGACAGTAATATGTCTGAGATCAGACCTGTAAGAAAGGATTAATTTGAAAAACAATATCGTATTTTTGTATTGGTTCAAAAACAGATAATATTCTATCATCAGTGATTTATTTTGTTTATAGTTTTTGGAATTTTATCCCGTCGATTCTTGTTTTTCGTCCTTAGAGAAAAAGTTATGTTTTCAAGAATTACTCGTTAATATTTTTCATAGAAAATGGGTGATGAGCGCAATGCAGTGCTGCAGTGTTTTTATGCTATTATTAAAAGTTCTGAGTGGTACTGCAATTTTTATGGGCAGGCATGGCGCTAATCATCAGGCAAACGACTTGCTCGTCTCATCACTTAGTTCCATTAAAAAAAGCACATCTCGTAGTGCAAGTTACGCCCGTAAAAGTGTTTCGGCCAAAAAGATACTGTTGTACAAACTCAGTTAAATAAAAAGAAAACAAAAACAAGTTACCGTTGAGTTCGGACTCCTCGCCGTCTTTGATAACTTTTTTCGCCGGTATGTCGATGACTTTATCGACTTTCCAAGAGTCGTCTGATGCTTTGTAGAATCTGTGTAAATAAACCAAGAGTAATCTATTAGTTCGTTTTACAAAGTTTTTCAATGCGAACCTGTAGACGTGCTAACTTGGCTGAATAAGGTATATTTCTAGCTACGTAATACAACTTCGGTGATGTAGAAAATCGTTTGATTAACTTTCCTATTCAGTAATTGAATTATACAGTCTAGTTAGTGACTGCCTCACAATAACTACTACTACTTCGTTCATAATCATAATAAATAATCATAGTATTATGATTATTTATTATATATAATCATAGTATTATGATTATTTAGATACAAAAATATGGTAGGAGAAATTAAAATTTTTTTTATGACTGGTTCTACTTTCAAGGCGAAGGAAATTTTAAACATGAAGAGTTTAATTACTATTTAGAAATTTAAGCAAGTTACATCTCTCACCAAATCAATATCAAATTCTATTTAGAGGTACAACTTACGAACAGAACCTAATACAATACTTCAAAACCGAACAAAAGGCAAGTTCTCGAAGCCCCACAAATCCCTTACCTGTAAAGGTTGGCATTTACAGCGCACCCGACAAATCCAACCGCGGATTTAGGATCATGCAGGAATCGGATCTCCAAAGGGGCGCAGCCTTCTTGACCCAAATCTATGGATTGTTGGAGCTCGCGTGTGGACCATTTGTACACGTTGAGCTTGGTCCCGTAGCGATCCTGATTGGGAATGTCGTCGGGGTGGAAACCGCTAAATGACAAAAAAATAATTAATATTTTGCACATAAGTAAAGTAAAAATGAACTCTGAAACTTACAAGGTAAATATACTCTCCGTATTCAAATAAAAGCTAAATAAATATGGCAATATAATCTTGTGATTTATATATTAAAAGGAGCACAATATTATGATGAAATGGAGTACTCATAGGTTTAGTTTATGATAATAAAACGGGACTCGCGCTAAAAACATTAATTTTATTTACCTCGCAAAAGTTTAAAAACTACTAATAGGTTTATTCCAAGCAGCTGGACATTTTGATAATTCCTTCCGTCTTTAATCCAAAGGTTGCCTGGAAGAGATCGCTTTTAGCGATGAGGCCGCCCATTGTAACACTTTTTTTTTAATTGTTTTTATGTAATGCCTTTAATTTAATGTTTGCAATAAAGCGTCGAAATCGAAATCGAAGAAGCTTCTATTAATTATTCCTTGTTTAGACTAACAGTTGTACAAATCGTTGAATAGTCGCACAAGTATAATTTCAAAGTGGTTAAAAGTGACTTCAAGCAACACAAAGTCGAGGTACCTCATCAAAGTAAAACATTTAGCAAAATTATCCATTACCCGAAACAATGCAAAACAATTTCAATTCGACACGGTTTTAACTCGCGTATTTATGCATTCAACTTCTCCTTTATTATCGAAGTTATTATCTCCAAGACTTCACATTTATTAAAGTAATTCTCGAAGGTATAATCTTAATAAAGCGCGATTATATTTAAGCGAATAAAGTCTATATTGCTTGGCTGTTGTTAATTAATTAAATATTTCGCTTAACTTAAACCTGTGTTGCCTGATAGGCATCTTACAATAACGTACCTATATCTAACACTTTTAAATTTTAAATATAGGTAGGTATACACTTAGAGATTATTTTTGACTAACGTTTTCGTTCGAGATCAAAATAATATAGAAGCCTCTACAAATCCAAAACTAGTTACCCGACTTTTTGTGGCAGTTCTGGGTTTAATTAATTAGATAATTAGACAATTGCATTTAATCACAAAATGTATACCTAGGTAATAATCGCAAGTTAAAGAAGTCAAACTCTCAGTTGCAAACTTTCTGAAAGGGCTCATGTACCTACCTACCATACTATACTATATTTGAAAGTAAACATCCCGGCTCTATCTATTAATTTAGCGTTGAAGCGAAGTCTGATCGCCGAGGCCGAAACCGGCCAGGATGAATATATATATATATATATATTTAATAGGTACTCCGCTCACTTAAGCAAATTGGATAGTTCCATGTACCTACATATGTTTAGTCGAAAACCTTTTTGTAGTTCCCGTACAAAGGTAACTGAAAGCTTGCTTACTATCAGGTGAACGACATGCTCATCTCGTTACTTACTTGTACAAAAGGCACTATCTTAGAATTTATAGTAAATACAGGTCAAATGATTGGGTAAACCACGCTAAAGTTCCGTGAGTGAGGGCTTTCTTTTATTATAGTTATTATAATATAATATAATATAATTTTTATTTACCAAAAAATTTCAAATAACATTTTTAAACTTAGTAGCTTACGATTTGTGGATTACTCAAAGCATAATCCAATATTATTAATTTTGAAAACATTATTGATATACTATGTATACTGAATGATGAGACTACCAATTCATTTGCCTGATGGTAAGCAATACGCCTGCCCATAACAGTTGCAGTACCACCCAGAACTTTGTTCACTGCGCTGCGCTCATCATCCTAAGACTCTGAGACAATTAGCTCTTAAGTCTCAAAATTCACAGTAGTTTCGTTGACCACAATGCCCTTCAATCTGGAACACATTAATGCTTTGCGCACTACTGCTTGGTGGCAGAATAACTGGCAAAGAGGTGGTACCCACCCAGACGGCCTCTCGCATACGATAAACCTAACAACACATGACACGACCGTAATAAAAGACTGCGTAAAAAACCTTATAAATCAAAGGACAAATGGTGCAGTGATAATTTATCATGAGTGGATGTATATTTTTAGACAGCAACAACGATAAAACATTGATAAAAATACTAAATAATTGACAGACAATACAGATACTTTTACTGTACATTTTCATGCAGTCTAGACACAATTATTATTCACACACGAATATATCAAGCAACTAATTATTCACAAACTATGTATATAATATCTATATTATATAGATAGTTTGTGACTAATTAGTTTATAAAGGTCAATTCAATACTCCCAATTAATGATAACTGCGATAAAAGAAAAGACAATAATAAAGCACAAGTAAGCAAGATAATCGAAATATAACTTCACGAAATCAAGCAGAACACACTCAATTAAACAGAAGTGTAACTGAAGCAGAAACGAACGAACATGTATGTATATAAAGGTCAATTCAATACTCCCAATTAATGATAACTGCGATAAAAGAAAAGACAATAATAAAATACAAGTAAGCAAGATAATCGAAATACAACTTCACGAAATCAAGCAGAACACACTCAATTAAACAGAAGTGTAACTGAAGCAGAAACGAACGAACATGTATGTATGTATATAAAGGTCAATTCAATACTCCCAATGAATGATAACTGCGATAAAAGAAAAGACAATAATAAAATACAAGTAAGCAAGATAATCGAAAGACCACTTCACGAAATCAAGCAGAGCACACTCAATTGAACAGAAGTGTAACTGAAGCAGAAACGAACGAAATTTTATTTAGACTGTGAGGTACAGAATAAGTTTGTTACTGAAAAATACAAATTAACCGAGTCTCTTTACATTTTTATACCCTTTTTAAGTATTCACTGCTAGTCTTCTACTTACATCATATTGTATTATATTAAGCTATGAAGTAAACTATAGCATAACCTGTGGCATAACTGAATTTCATTATTTTGGGAAAATGGAAGATTGTAGTTTAAAATATACTCGTATTAAGAAGCAGGGCATGACTTAAAAAATCAAGTCGTACATCATTTGACAGAGTTATGTAACCATAATTCGTAAAAATCTATTCCACCGCTCGCAGCCTATATGATTTTATTTTTATTAGACAAAATGACCACAATACTTTAAAGAATATAGAAGTGCTTTGATGCTATAAAAACAATAGCTGCGTCGTCGTTTGGCTGATGGTACCGACATCGTTATCCAAAACAACTGATTGTTCCGAATCGTAATAGACTTATTCTATCACTCACTGTCTATTTCATTTAATTACTAAACAAATTGACTTACGATTTGAAGTACTTAGGGGTGCCCCATTCCGATGAAAACATCACGTCGTGGTATGGCTGGTACCAGAAGTCGTAACCGAATTTGGCGATTTTGTCACCCTTCGTCCATGTCCCTGGGGCAAGAGATTTACTTATAATGGGTTGTAAATTGCGGGGAAATAGTGGTTGGAACACTTTTGCTGTGTTTATATGATGTTTGATTTTGTTTTTAGATTTTATGTGATATATTTTCGATCAACTAATCATTTTTAGCCGAATTCCAAAAAGGAGGAGATTTTTAATTCGACTGTATGTTTTTGTATGTTTGTTACGCGATTACTCCGTCATTTATAAACTGATTTGGAAACTGTTTCTTTTTGCGTTGGGCTTAGTATTGCTTCAAAGTGGTCTCATATAAATTTCATGGACATATGACCTTTAAGTTTTTTTTCGTTAAAAATGTACTATCTCATTTTTAATGCATCCTTACGTAAGACGGTTGGCATGCCAATGGACAAGGTAAAAAAATGCCTTGTTTACAAATTTTAGTGATTAAAACGGTTTGTTCAAAAATAATACAACAAAGAAGGTTTTTGCACTTGCAATTGATAAAGAATTTCCATTTACACAAATAATACCTATGTATTTTCTATTCATTTAGAGTTGCGCGCGCATCCCATTTTTTTAAGGACAATATATAGTTGCTTACAATCTGGTGTCCATAAACAAGAACTACTTGCACATAACAATTACTAGATGAAGATTCAAGTATATAAAGATTAAAATATATAAAAAAAAAAAATCATCCATATATTTTTGTTATGACACAAACTTAATTATCTTCCTCTCACGCGCAAAAACACATTTGCCAACCTGTCATTTTCAAAGTCTTCGCGTCGATGAGCACAAGTCCCCCTTTCCACTTTCTTCCTTATCATTCATAGTGAAAATCATGATTTCATCGGTAAAAATGTTACTACCAATAGTAAGATTGGTAGTATCACGGGCAATAAAAACATTTCATCTTATGTTTATATGAGTAAAAGTGAAATGAAAAATTGCATATACTAAAAGAATTAGCTAGGTGGAGTCGAAAGATCGTAATTATCACACCAATATTATAAAGACGAAAATTTATATGTAAATGTGTTAGTGAGTTTGTATGTTAGTGTGTTTGTTATTTCTTGATTCAGCGTGAAAATTACAGCCGTTACAACACAACGGATTAGAGAAAAATTCGCAACGGAGATAGCTTATACCCTGGATTAACACAAAGGCTACTTTCTAGCTCGGGAAATCGCAGGTGAAACTCGCAGGGCACAGCTAGTGTCATATATTTACAATCCTGTCGTGCAAGATACAGTTTATGAACTAGTTTTTAAGACAGAGGTCGAAACAAAATGTTAAAACTAGCCTTTATAAAATTTTGCTTAAAATCAGTGCAATGTTAAATATTAAATCTGTACATAGCATTGAAGGTTCTTATGGTTTATAAACTATTATTATTATATTATCATTACAATCCGCGCATATCTGATCATTTACAGAATTTAGTTTAACGCTGAATCTGGAATAACTTCGGTGCTAAAAATAATAAAACAAATCGGTGTTCAAAAATCTTCGTTATTCGTGAAATACCTCAAAAATGAATTATCCAACCTGTCACTTCCAAAGTCTTCGAGTCGATGAGCACAAAGTCCCCCTTCCCGTTGTGATTCTTATCTCCCATAGTGGAGATCATGATTTCGCCGGTAGCGAGACAGTGGGTCGTGTGGGGGAAGCTACAGTTGACTGACCTTAGTTCGGAGCCGTCGATCACCTGAAAAATGGCTTGGTTTTAACTTCAGTAAAAATGTGATATTATAAAACATAGATTACTTATTAAAATAAAATTAAAAAAATCCCCGACACATTTTGATAAAACATCATCTAAGAAACACCGTTAGAAAACTTGCTATCAAATAAAAAAACTGCATCCAAATCGGTTTACCCGTTTAAGAGCTACGGTGCCACAGACTGTCTAGACAGACACACATAGTGGTCAAACTTAAAACACCCCTCCTTTTTGCGTCAGGGGTTTAAAATTGTTATACAACTTAAAATATAAATAAATAACATTATACAGTATAGTAAAAAATAGAAAGGTTATTTAGGATCCAACATCAACATTATTTAAATAGCCGATTAAAGCTAGTAGAAGTATCACTGGGTGTTTGTTTCATGTTGTTTATAACATAGCTGTAATGGCTTTAAGCCAGCCACAGATAACTGTGCACGGCTGTTTCACACGTGTCCTTAGCTTTGTTTATCACGAGGAGCCATACACATATCAACACATAGCGGGCTACGCGCACGCTACGCTAGACACGTTTCGAAGCCACGGCAGCCATTTTTCGTCCCCGCTACCCACTTAAGCCCTTCTCTCTCTTAAGCCGCCGCAAGCGCAATCGAAAATAATTTAAAGAAAATGTCTTGGCAAGGTATCCTAAATCTACGATGTTCGTTTTTTGATGATTGAAGAAGTAAATAATCAAATTCGCCTTCAATGACGTCTGAACTATCTAAAAAACAAAATTGACATTTTGCACAGAGACTCACGAGTGCTTTCTAAAGCGGCAGAGACACTTTGGCGTGGCGCAGGTCAGCTACGGTCAGCATAGCAGTGTTTAGCCGTATTGCTACATGGAGCTACGTAGCTCAAATATCAATCGTGAGCGTGTATCAGCGTGCGTAGCTATGTGTGGCTGGCTTTATAAACATGAATTCATTCATAAAGCTGCAAAAAACTGTTTAGGTCCGTCACTCAATCACATAGTAACGATTTTCTTCTCGTTCGAACAGTTCCATAAGGAATAGCTAAGCTAAACCTTATTCTACGTGGACGAAGATGAGGGTATATTAGCAGGCCTAGCGCACTCCACACTGTAGGTACGAAGCTACAAGTACATAGCCGGACACCGACGGCGGGTCGCGCGTCGTTACACGTGCCGCGTCAGAAGAGATAAGAGCTATGCGATAGAAAGAGAGGCGCTCTGTAGGTTAATATGACTGGTATGCAGCGCTACGCGAGCTGAATTGAATTTTATTGCGTCATGGCAAGAGTCGCTATTTGTAAAAATTTCTTTGCGGAGTGATGCTTCTGTCCCTTAGTATTTTGTGGTATTAGCAAGGTAGTCTTTCATCAAACAAATATTTTTGTAGTTATGCCACTTCACTTCACGGACTCTCTCTTACTTTTATTTCTCAAATACATATTCAAATTTTGCAGGTACAGTGGTGTCTAGTTTAATCAACATTAAATTAAAATAGATTTTGTTTGTAACTTTCTTCAGTTTTAAAAATCCTATCTATCACAGTAGCGCAATCATGATTTCCCGTCGTGAGTCAAAGGTAACTGGGCTACGGTTGAATGGCCTCATCTTGATTATATCACTTGACGATATAAAATTTTGATAAGGGAGGGAATTCAGTGTCTCAGAGTTTGAAGTGTTAAAATGGTTAGTGTATTTTGGCGACCGGCGATCAACCTTTCATATTTAGCTTTAAAGAGAGAGCAATGTCCTTCCATTTGATGCCAATCATCTATAGTAGCTCAATTCCCTTGTGAGTCAGGGTAGGTGCTGTGAACAGTTGAATGACCTCTTCTCGGCTATATTACCTGATGATACGACATTTTGATAGGGAGTGTGGACTAAAATAGTTTTTGCGTTTTGCCGACCGGCGAAAGTAGTATTAATTTCATCTATGCGGTCTTAGTAGGTATAGGTTTTTCTTTAACATACGTCATCCTAAAGTTGTATAATATACACAACATTATGATAAAATTATCTATTCTGTGATCAATAATCCAGAATATTCCAGGATACTAATTAAAAAAAATGAAAACCCCCGACTCAAAAAACCTATAAAAAGTAAAAAACTGAACCAATTGTGATAAAACATGGAGCCGGGGGTTAAAGAAAGCCGATAATCGGGCTCAGTGGCGTGCTTTAAGTGAGGTCTATGATAATAATGGTTAATATTCCAGACTTCAAAATTATACAAGTAAACTTGGTTAGTATTCGACTTCAAACTTGTAAAATTGATGCCTATTAGTTTGCGTTACGTTTTAAAGTTGTCTGGCTACTTGTTCGTAGAAGTCTAGATATGTTTGGTAAGAGGGACAATTTAAGGACTAACTGTTATAATAACGAGTTCACAAACTCGCCTGGTATGAGCTAGAATTCTCCAAGTTTGTCGACAGATTCGCGAAGTTTGTGAGTGAGAAAATTTCATTTAGGAAACTACGATGCTTGAGCAATAATTATGAGGCGATCGATTGAAATCGGAATATGCTAAATTTTTGTACTAATGAAGGTTTGTAATAGTAAATGTAAAAGTTTTTTTTCATTGGAAAAGTTACTTAGTCTAATGGTGCAGACGGTTCATTTTACAGTTAGTGACGGGAGTCTCAAAAATGATCGTACTTGCTTCATGTGCCTAAATATTACATATTAGAGGCTGTAAAAGTTAAGGCTCCGTGTTAGAAGACCCTGTACTTCGGTACGTTACTCGTAGTTCATGTCATATTGTATTAAGTATTTGCGCGCCCGATTAATTTATAATTTACTAGCTGACCCGGCAAACGTCGTTTTGCCATATAAATAAAAAAAAAAAAATAGATTTTGGCCGATTCTCATAGATACCGGATAAGCACAAAAAATTTCATCAAAATCGGTCAAGCCGTTTCGGAGGAGTATGGCAACGAAAACTGTGACACGAGAATTTTATATATTAGAGATATATAACTGGGCCTGGAATTGTGCTCAATGCAATTGAAGAGGCCTATGTCAGCAGTGGACTGCGATAGGCTGATGATGATGATGATTCGTTTAAGTATATACTTAAGAAATGGCTTGTTGAGCAGACATTTTATTCATTTGATGAATAATTCGAATAATTTTATTAATAGTTTTACGACATATTTTAATTTTAATGTAATTTTAATTTTACTTTATTTATTTGAATGAATTATTTTATTAGACTGATATGAATAAATGAATATGAATAATAAATAACTGACCACCGGTAGTTTGGCCCCTACCCCGCTGCCGGTTAGGATTTGTAGGTATAACATTTTTGAATATTTTTTTTTAATGAAATATTGTAAAAAAACCTGTACCTACCTCAGAAAATAAATAAATATCTGAATAAAAATAATAACGCCCAACGATTGCATAAGTCCTGGGCCCTAACTAGGATTCTCTGTATCTAGGGAACCAGGAACTACAAGAACCATGGTTCGACAACACCCAGATACGAAGCAAATACTTGCGCTTTTTTATGCATGTAACGGGAATCGAACCCGCAACCTCCGTGGAATATGAGATACGAGAGCTAACCTAGCCAACCGACACCAATCAGGCTTATTTTGCACAAGTGTCATAAGTGCCACAAGGGTCTGCATGATACGGATCAGAGACGCTCTGCTCTGACATTAGGATTTTCATTTTCATTAAATTTTCAGTCAGCCTCCGTGGTGTAGTGATTGCTTGCCTTAAACCTCATAGACCACGGAGGTTGCGGGTTCGATTTCCGCGAAGGGACAAAAGTGTTTGTTCACAGGAGAAAGAAAGCGTATGCAATTTGTTTCGTGTCTGGGTGTTGTGAGACCATGGTCTTTGTAGTTCCTGGGTTCCTAGATATAGGGAATCCTAGTTAGGGGCTAAGATCTATGTATGATTGTTGCGCACATTTATTTATTATTCATTTTCATTTTTATCCAATTTTTGCTTTCTTCAACCAGATTCATGTTTATAAAGTGACTATTGGAACAAGCTTTTATTGAAGCTCATCATAGTGAGAGGAAAATCCGTATCATAAAAGACTAGGAATTAAAAAAGTTTGTTCCGTTCGTTGACAAAAAAAAAACAGTTTTACGATACAGCCCAGGATTACAAGTTAGAGAGTTTGGAAGTTATTGGGGTGGTAGAGTAACTGATTTTTTGAGCATACATTTCAAAGCTAAACCAGGGCTCTAGTTCTACTGCAGTAGAGATTATGTCTACAATAGAGATATCCCTAATAAATTTATGTTCAAGGAAAATTATTGTCAAAAAGACCATCCACAGAAAGGCGAAACTTAGATTTAGATTTTTATTTTTAAACTTGTTTTCGCAAATCCATGTTGTCCATCGAAAGTCCACCGAAATAGAGATATATATACCTGTGGACATAACGTATACTGATTTAGCTCATTTATATTCAAAAATACTTCACTTGTCGAGAGAGGTCTAAATATTTTTTGATAAAATAACTCTATTACAGTCTACTTTAAATCTTTACTAAAAAGTTCTAGGTCGTAAACACCATTACCTTGTTTAGATCCACACTTTTGCGTCCATTATTTTGGCTTCCATTTGATTATCAATAGCTAATTTTTTTTATTTTTTTTATTATTTCAGGGGCCAACAGCTATTGTTACAAAATAATTTGATATTTGAGTATAAAAAAGCCAATTAAAAGCCTCCACAAATAACACTTAACTGGGTAATTAAGAGTGTTTATTCCAACATAAACCTTGGTACTTGACATTAAGTGGGTCTTCATCTGCGTCCTTTTTCAGGCAGGCATTCTTTTATTACGAACTTTAGTTTGCAATGAGACAGCAACAGTTAAAAATAAAGTGACAGATTAAAAACAAAACAAATATCACGTTTTTATTCACCTTTTAAGGTTTTAAGGAATTGCAATAGATTAAGAACGCATTATCATCGAGTTGTGAGCTACCCTGAAAGTTTCAGCTGGATAGCTAAACGGGAAGTGCTCGATATTTGAGTTTCAAGATTCCACTCGGAACGACATACAGACAAACAAGAAAGTGACTTAATAAAAACGTATTCATAAAAGTAGAAGTTGTTCCTTACCTTATGCATCTTCGGCTTCCTCGGGTCAGTTCCAACATCGACTACAAAGACGTTGCAGGATTGTAGAGATGGAAGAATGAGCAGGTTTCTCTTCAGGGTTGCATCACCATGGCAGCTGGAGCAGACGTTCCATCCGCTGTGGTGGAGCTCGTTGCCGGTACTTCCCGTGTAGGTGCGGTGAATGACCTGATGAAGAAATGAATACTATAACGGTATAGTTCAGTATTGATGATGGGGAAGAATAATAAGATAGTCTTGCGGTATTCGTGACCATTGGTTTTTTCCTCGCTTGAAGATGTTTGGCCGGTATCAGCGACAATGTGGCCGAAGATGGAGGAAGACTTAGAGGTGATCATTTACGTGAAACTTTCTATTTATACCGTCCATATATTTATTTAGATAAAGTGCCGTTAATTCATAATAGAAGTCATAACTTTATTATATATAGGCGAATATTTTTGTTGTTTTAACCGACTGCAAAAAAAAGAAGAGGTTCTCTATTGTTGTGTTTTTTGTGTTAGTTTTCTCAGAATTCCGTCATTTATGAACCGATTTGGAAAATTCTTTTTTTGTGCATTGGGTTCAGTATAGCTACGAAGTGGTCCTATAAAAATGTCATCGATATTTGACATTGGACTTCGAAGATACATTGAAGTCCTTTTTTTTGTTTGATAAAACGTATATGTACTTGTTTTTCAAAGTATATATAGAATAGTATACAACACGAGGACTTATCGCTAAAAGCGATCTTTTCCACATTATCTGCTCAGACTTTTTTAAGCAATAGATGTCATTAAAGCTACACTGCCAAAACGGTAAAGAATGCGGAATCAATTCCAACACCATCCAATAACTGCAAACGCGAACTCGGGCGACGTGACTCAGGATCCCGTAAAAGTATTCCTCTAAACCCATTCCGAATCTATCCCATCGTATCTTATCGTAACAAATCTTCGAAGATATATTGCATTCCGTCTGTTAATTTAGTACAAACAATATAAAAATAAAAGTTATGGCTGGAATTGTATCGGAGCAGCCAAATTTTGCATTTCATATTTTTTTAGTAACTTAATAAATATCACTATATGTTTACTGACGAAAAAAAAAAAAAAGACGTGTGGCACTCGGAGACTGCCGCGGTAAAGCTATTGCATAGCATTCGGAGTGGGGGGTGTTAGGTTATTTTCGTTACAGAATTTCTGGATTCGGTCTCCACGCTCAAGGCCCGCGATAGAAGCTATGCAATAGCTTAATAAAATAAATTATTTTGGTTTACTACAAATGCTATTACATATATAGAATTTTTGTGTCTAAGCATCTAACGCATGCTTGCCTATAGTTTAACAAACTTTTTAGGTAGGTTTTAGGCTTTTAGGTTTTCAAATTATTTCGCCTTAGCCGAGGTTTGTCTACCGTTCATAGGGACCGTTTTGTTCAGTACAGGTCCGTTTGTTTCAGTAGGACTCCTTGTCCTTGTTCCTTTTTTTAGTTTTAGTGATAACCAGTTTAAAAACTAATCTGCTGCATAAAATACAAATTATTATGCAACTGTGGATGCATTCATAAGTATTGACTGGATTTCTCATATGAAACTTGATCGAACTGTTTCATTTAATAAAACCAATACTCAAAATACCAACATCAAATACATAAAGCACTACCATACACCCACAAAACCACCTAAATCTAATAAGACCCTCTAGTATATCATTCGAAATAAATACCCTAGCAAGCAGTATATATTGCGTTCCCGTTAAGTCATCCTGGACGGTATTGCAATAGCAAAGTACACAATAATACTTCCTCTGAATCCTGCCGGATTACGGACGCTATTGCCGGAGACATGCCACGGCTAAATGGCTATAGCAGTCTGCAAGCAGGTGTCTAATTAAATCACAAAGTATTTTAAATTTAACTGCTGGTAAGTAAAAATTATCATTTGAATTATAAACACTAATCGAATGTGTGATTTTCGTCGCATAACCTCTAAGATATTATGTCTAGGTATACTTGGGTCAAACTTCATCCAATATTGTTAAGCCACGATTGCAAGTTATCGAAGTCGAAATGAAAATATTTATACCTACAGTTAAGTATTTTTAACCATTTTTTTAGACTTTTATCGTTCAGGTTTATAAATTTATACTACCCACTATCTCGCCTGATGTTAAGCCACGTTGTGGTTAAAGATTGAGCACATAGATCTAGAATAGGAAGACGGCAGTTGAGCGACTACTTAGGCCAATCTTCCCTGATGGTTCGCTGAACTTCATTCCGTAGCACGACTTGGTCGCTTGACGGCTGGTTGGTAGGCGGTATTATAACGACGGTCAAAGCCTACAACTCCACAAAAAACCTCGCGGCTAGACAAAAAAGCAAAAAAAAGCATTAATTGTATTGTCGTAATTAAACGTGACCCTATATCTCCGCCACTAAATCTATTTTCTAATACGAAACTAGTGCGTAATTGCGTACATTCTTCCCGTCCAAATTACCTTCTTCTGAATTAGTTTCTGTCTCAAACGGAAATCTTATTGTTTTTGTAATGACATTCTGAGGAAAAAATATTGGATAGTCTCATGGTCACGTTTGTAGTTTTGTTGCTAATGAACTATATTCTCCTTTGTATGTACTATTCGGCTTAGAACATGTTTGTCTTTGTCGTAACTATTCTTTGTAACAAAAAATTACTAAATAGTGCTGATGATATAATTAGTATTTTAGTTATTATATGTATTTGGTAAATATCTTTTATAACGTTACTACAAAAAATAAAAAGCTAAATAACTGGATATCATGAGACGGAGCTATATTGTCTTCATTCAATTTCATTCCTCGGAATCAATCAATGAAATATTTGGCATACTGAATATTAGGCAAAAGTACTTAGGTACGGACCCTAAGCAGACTTGCAAAGAAAGCCCACCACTATAAAAAGATATCCTATTGATACTGACTATACTAGAGAGTTAGGTATAATGCTGACTTATGAGACTGGTTCTCAAATAAAGTGGCATCTCATCAATCTTCTTGTGCCTGCGTCTGTGTCTAATTACAAGCCGTAACTCGCATTTAACTGTACTTGTCCGTCCTTAATAAAGTTCTCGAGTCTTGTGACACAGTTCCAAGTTTCACGATTGAGCTTGAGTGTCAAATACTCATGTTACAGGAAATAGGAGTATAAAGATGACTTGCATTAAGCCAAGTTGGTTTACAGAGCGAGACGTAGGTGGTAGTTAATTTTATAGTACAGTACTACCACGCGTTTTACCTTGAGAAGCATCGCACCATGCCCTAATTTGTGTACTTAGTGGTTATCGAAATATTTTTATTAACTAATAAAAGTAAGTAGTTAAAAAGCCTTTGTGGTTTAGTAGTTGGGTAGGTTGGCTCAAATCTCATACCCCACCGAAGTTGGGGGTTCGATTCCCGCGATGGGACAAATGTTTGTGAAAAGAAAAAAAAAGCGCAAGCATTTGTTTCGTGTCTGGGTGTCGTGGGACCATGGTCCTCATAGTTCCTGGTTCCCTAGATACTGGGAATCCTAGTTAAGGGTCAGGCTCTGTGTATGTGATCGTTAGGTGTATCTATTTATTTATTTAGTTAATTTAGTTATCATGTCAACTTGTTGCCCAACTTGTTTGTAATTAATATAAAAATATTAAACAGTATAGTTATCATGAGTATCAAATCCATCATTATACTGTACTCATGTTAACTTGTCTGTTAGTTTCTTTTAAAGTAATTCTACAACATATCTGTTAAAGTAATATGTGGTCAACGATGTTGGTCTTGCAATGAGCATATGTTTTGTTATACCCTCAAAGTGTAAATCAATATTGTAATACTGTACTATGTCAAACCTCAAAAGAAACTCGAGTCATCGTGAAATAAAACCTATTACGTTAAAGAAGGCGTCATGATAACTTTGCCCACTAGTGAATATTGATGGTGGTTTAAATAAAGGGTAGTTTCAATCGCTATAGCGAAGAAAAATAATCTAAATAAATTTCCTTTGAAATTAGTTACAAACTAATTAAGTATCAATTCTAGATCAGGACTTTAAAAATATGTTTCAGTAGATATCTATATTGTTTCTAGGGCATGTTATGCTTGTCTTCATACTATTAGCTTCTAAATTATAAAAGCTTGGCCTTCGAAATACACTTGATAGCCAGTATCGTTCTATACAACATCCAACTTACGTTTGATGAAAATGGTAAAGCACAAACCTGAGTATAAGTCGGTGACTTCGGGTCCACATCGACAGTAGCTAAATAGTCTTGCTTTGTCTGATCCGGTTGAACACAAACCACGTACAAAAGTTCCTCTCTCGGGCCGTTCTTGAACGCCTCCATAGGGGAAGCGTACCCCGGACCGCCTTCGCCTGTGAAACAAAATCTATTTAGAAGAAAATCGAAGTTTACCCACTTCTTTCTCTGAGCGTAGATTAAGAAGTTATCAACATTAGGTAATTTAAGCGTGAGGAATCGGTGTTTTTTGATGTTAAGTTGGGAAATGAGATCTTACTAGAAACTGCGCAAATAAATATTTAAAACCAAAATTGATTGTTTTTATTTATTTATCTTTTATGTATACCTACTCTGATTCAAGAATCTTGTTCGGTTCATTTACGATTCAACCATCTTTTACACTCTGGTCTGTCTAATGATGATTGGAAAAAAATGTCGTAGTAAAAACACGCACAATGTCTACCCCTAAAATTGTCACGCTAAAAGTTGCTCAATATTCTCTGAAAGATAAATTGAGAGGACATGCAAAAAGGTCCAAAATCGGCGCTGTTTTTACTTAACTGCCCCTCGTCAAGTCCCTGATGAACAGCAAAACATAAAAAAGGTCAATCCTGCCAACATATATCCAAAAATCAAATCATAAAATTCCGGTGCACGTTCCACGCCCATATCCCTATTTGTCAGCTCTTTATGAAACTTATTCGTCCGTGTCACGTGATAAGCGAAATAAAGGAACCAGTAAAAGGTCACATAGTGGAAAAAAAGTGTCAGAAGCATCAAGCGGGCGGCAATTTATCATTCGTGCCCTCAGGCGGGACTTCAAAGGCAACGTCTTAAACGAGGTCCCTCAAAGCCTAGTGATTTTAATCTCACTGTTTAGATAAAACTCCCTTTTTGAGAGAAGAAAAATCTTAAAGAACTTCGCGAAATATTAATCGCGCCGGTGGATTTAACAGGACTCATAAAGTAAGGTGGAGATTGAACGATTCGGGAAAAAGAAACTTTCTTTAGCAGTTAGTTTTAGAAAAAGAATCTTTGATTCTTGTAAATGAAATTCTTGGAAACCCAGATTTCACAGATTACAGAGTGTTTAATTCAACTTGATATAAAATTACTTTATAATTACAAAATCTCAAAAGTCTATATTTACCTATGTTTGCGGTAAAGCTTATAAGATAATTACTTTCTTCAAAGATAAACGTTAGTACTTGTAAACAAAGTTCTTGGATGGCAATTAATTATATCAGAAGTGGTGATATTTACCACTATAAGAGTGTTTACACATATTACTCTTTTATTCATTAAAATCACATGGACTAGATTTTTTTAACCCCCGACGCATAGACGATATGTTATAATTGTGGCCACTATGTGTGTCTGTCTGTGGCACCGTAGCTCTTAAACGGGTGAACCGGGGTCGTTCTTGGACATGTTTTTATCAAAATTGGTTCAGCCGTTTTTTACTTTTAGTAGGTTTTTGAGTCAGGGTTTTTTTAAATTTTAAGGAACTGAGTAATGTGACAAGTCTCTCACCTGATGGTAAGCGAACGCTTGCCTATAACAATAATTGTACTGCCTCAGAACTTTTAATACCAAAAGTATTGCGAAGCACAAAACTGCGCTCGTTACCCTGGACATCAGATATTAAGTTTCATATGCCCAGTAATTCGCTGGATACAATGCCCTTCAATCTGAATCACAGTGATGCTTGCGCATGCTTGGCGGCAGAATAACTGGCAAAGTGGTGTTACTATTTTCTATATTCAGTTCTGTGTGTTACCTATCTACGGCCTCCCGCAAACGAGAACCTTCCACCTAGTTAACTACTAGATCAATTTCGCTTCAAACATTTGCATACTATTAACGTGAGTATTAAATATGTTATTCATTATACATTTAAACGGCTACACTCACGTTATGATTGTGTCGGATAACTCCGACCACCTACTCCTCTGGAATACTCTAGAGTTGCTTTCGTTCGTTCGTTCGTTCGTACTAAAAGAGACACTGTTATGCCTGTTGCATAGCGCTGTCTCTTTCATCCGACGAAACGAAGATCATAATTAAGTATCAGAGTAAGAGCCCAGGTTTCGGATAATTAGGATGTTTTTCTTCCGGTAATTTACACTTTGGATTCGCGGCGCCGACATGTCTGTTTTATATATATAATGAATATTTCGACTCACGATAGTCTCCAAACCTTAAACATGTTATTAATCGTTCAATTCTTATCGACCGTTTATATGCATAAGAATTAATCTATTAGATTAAATGTAAATGTTATGGTTTTGAGACGTTTCCCCATAGAAATGTTCAATCTCGCCAAGCAGTTTAATCACGCCCTAATCCACCATGTGTTCAACAGAGCGTAAAAAGTAACTACACAGATAAACATCTAGCAAACAATAGTCTACTGATGGGATTACGCCAAACAAAGGGGTAATTTATATGCAAGCGTTACCTGACGTGATTACCGAATAGCAAGGGGTTGGTCCCACCCTTAACCCTCATTTGTGCAACGGAAAAATAATGTTTCGATGTCTATCGGAGATTTATCGTAGGTGGCGGTTCTGGCAAAGGCCTTGGAGAAAATTGGGTGATTTGAAAATAGATATGACTTCTTACGAACTGAATTCGTGTTTGTTCACTGGAATGCACTCATGGGGTTTATTCAGGATACTGAATTGATTGAGGAATATAATTTTAATAGGGGAATGTGAGTGAAATTATGTAAATATTTCGCTGCACTAAAAATAGCTTCGTGGAATTCGGAATTGATGACGTATTTGCGAACGGTGACTGATCTGAATCTATACCAAATAGATAAAAGAGGAACTGGGCCCTGTTCTATGCATTGAAGATATGTATTTAAAAAAAACCGGCCAAGTGCGAGTCGGAGTCGTGCATGAAGGGTTCCGTACCATTATGTACAAAAACGGCAAAAAAATCATGTCCGTTGTATGGGAGCCCCCTTAAATATTTATTTTATTCTGTGTTTCAGTATTTGTTGTTATGGCGGTAACAGAATACATCATCTGTGAAAATTACAATAACAGCCAGACAGATTGACAGACGGACAGCGGAGTCTTAGTAATAGGGTCCCGTTTTACCCCTTGGGTACGGAACCCTAAAAACCAACTGTACCTAAAACTCAACAGTTCCAATAGTACCAATCTATCTAACATGAAAAAAAAAACAAAGTACCGTTCTCCGTAGGGCACGTTAGGGCACTCATGGTAGGTAACTCGTATGCGGGAGGCCGTCTGGGTAGGTTTGCCACCGCTTTGCCAGTTATTCTACCACCAAGCTGTGTTCAGGTTTGAAGGGCATTGTAGCCAGCGAAATACTGGGCATATGAGACTTAATATCTGATGTCTCGGGGTGATGAGCGCAATGTAGTGCGACGCAGTGCTTTTTATCGTATTAAAAGTTATGGGTGGCTCTACAACTGTTAAGGGCAGGCATGGCGCTTACCATCAGGCAAACGACCTGCTCGTCTCATCACACAGTTCCATAAAAAAAGGTGTTGGTCCCAGATGTTGTCTTAGAACAACCAGTCATTAGGTTATTTCAGAAGCCTTCGGGCGATTTGAAATCTCCGACACCAGAGTTGGCCATACACCCGACCCGAGAGAAGAATTATTTTTTCATTTCATTGTATAAACAATGAAGTAGCAGTATTCTCAACATAAGTCTTTGAAAAATAACATACATTTGCACTTAAGTAATTTGCTGCAAGAAACAGTTTTTTTTTTTATGTAACTGAATGACGAGACGAGCTGGTCGTTCGCCTGATGGTAAGCAATACGCCAGCCAATAACAATAACAGCACCACCCAGAACTTTGTTTTGCAAAATCCTGCGCGGCGCTGCACTGCGCTCGTCACCCTGAGACAATTAGCTGTTGAGTCTCATAATGCCCAGTAATTTTGCTGGCTACAATGCCCTTCAAGCCGGAACACTGTAATGCTTGCGCACTACCGCTTGGCGGCTGAATAACTGGCAAAGCGGTGGTAGTATTATAGGTATTATACTACAATATTATATTTCTAAAGTTACTGGGTATAGAAACGTAACGTAGAAACTCCACAACATTTGGAATGTTACGACATCAAGCCGCGACGTACCTACATACCTACGTCGTAACTGTGAATAAAACTATATGATAGTTTTCAAAACAAAAATTATAGTAAGCAATACCACAGAATACTTAATAGTACCAAGCAATACTTACAGCAAGACATCGTGTCAAAATCACACAATATAAAACAAACTAAATTCAATCGTGTACTCGTCGCAAAAGACACGCTTGTAATGTAAAGTCGAAGTAAACAAACTATGCCGGTATATCTGTCTCGTTCTATCATACTCAGTATGCATGTAATTGATTTGATGGAATGTAAGGTCGACAAAAGAATGCTGATTATTATTTTGTTTTGTTTCGATTCGTTTGTTTATTTTGCGATAACTTGTCGTCATAGCTCTTTGAGATTCGGAATAGTAAATTTCTTATTATACAAGCGTTATTTTGCTATCATGGCGTGTTGTGTGTAGAGAGTGTCACATTAAATACATTTCAAGAAATGGAAATACCAGTAATGATAATGGTAAGTAAATAGTAAATAAGAGCTTTGAGCTTGAATCACGGAATACCTAATAGTGTATAAGTGCATGTGCTGGGACCGAGCTATTTGAATAATTTTTGGTTTCATTCATCATCGGCCTATTAAATTCCCACTAATTGGACAAGGGCCATCTCTCATAGAGAGAGTAGGTATTTGGTTTTACTAAATACTAGAACTTAATTACCTCAATCGAAATGATAGTTAATTTGTTAATAGAATATGATATTGACATGAAGATGAAGCGACGACCTACAAACGGCGGCCTGGATGAGAAGAGCCGAAGACAGGGCTCAGTGGCGTTAATTAGGAGAGGCAAATGTCCAGCAGTAGACGACTGCAAGCTTATGATGATGATGGCTGACAAGTCATGATTTACATCTTTGTTATTTATGAAACACTAGCACACTTTCGGCAAACAAAGTTTATAATTAAAATAAGGTTAATTTATAAAAAATATTTGAGTATTATTATTACACGATTTAAGTATTAAGTAAACATTATAATTAGTAAATATGGTATATATTATTAACGGGATATTTACCATGTTTATTATATGTTTTGAGTTATCGATATTCCGGCACAGTTACAAGCGCGATGATCACGAGTGAACTGTAATTGCGGGTGGATGCTGTGCCGAAATATCGAAAACTCAAAATAAATAATAAACATGGTAAATATCTCGTTAATAATATATACAATATTATTAGTGACCATGATAGTTTAAAACCTTATATTACTTACAGCAGGTCATCGTGTTTCACTCAATATAAAACTAAAAGAACTAAAATCAATCGTGTGCTCGCCGCAACAGACACGAATAAAATGTAAAACTAAAAGTAAACATATTATACTACGTATGCGCCATAATATTAGGTATCTGTCTCGTTTTATCTTACTTAGTATACATGTAGTTAAACTGGTATGTATGGTCAACAGAAAAACGTTGAACGTAGTTTTTGTGATGTATAAGTTGTTGGACGACACGTTTTCGTCACGTCTTGACGTAGCGTTTTAAAAATTACTTTGAACGCTTTTATTAATATAAAAATAAGACATCGTTCAACAACTTACATCACAAAAACTACATTATGACATAAGTAAAAAACATATTTATCTCTTTTCGTCATTATTAAGTACGTGCATAGGATATTATATACCGTTTAATAAAAATAACTTACTTCATTTAAATGCAAAGTAAAACAATTTTATATATTGAAATAAAATCCAAAAATATTTAAGTAGGATGTAGTATTTAATATAATTCTATACCATGTAAAGAAAATGATATATCAATAACAGATCATATTATAATCATCACAACAGACACGTACAAACATTTATAAAAATAAAATAGGTTTGACTAAAACACGTTTTCAATCGTATGAATTTGTCACTGCTTTATCTTACTAAAATTATTGTGCTGTCAGTATCTCTGTCAACATGCTATAGATAGTAGCTAGGTATCAATGTACTCGACAGACGTCCTCCTGACAGTCGTGCCAAGAATTGCTATCAGTTCAGTATTTTTATAAACAAACTCCACATTATTGATAGTACCATTTATGCCAAAACCAGAGCAAAAATCAGTATAAGACTACTACAATGCATCCAACACATTTTTTTAAGTTAACGAGTAGCAAACTAGCTCCGCCTGATGAAAAGCAATGAGCAGTTGTCACCGTAGTAGTATGTGGCGGGTATTGATCAAAATGTATAGGCACTTTAGCATTTTCTATGTAATTGAGTATTGAGCCGAGCAAGTTGTTTGCCTGATGGTAAGCACCACGCTTGCCCATAACAATTGCAGAGCCACCCAGAACTTTTAAAAGGTATCATTACAAGTACTGCGTAGCACTGCATTGCGCTCGTTATCCCGAGACATCAGATATTAAGTATCATAAAATATGTCCAGTTATTTCGCTGGTATATTAAATGGTGCTGGTAAATTTAGTAAATGTCATTTAACTATTGTATTTTCATGCAATAAGTTCAAAGGTTTAGTAATAAAATGAAACTATAATGCCTATGCATTTGATGAATGAGTTTTGATTCATCACTTTTTGTGACTAAGCTCTTAAATACTCGTATTCTAAAGTCGCAAACATAAACAAAAAATAATAATTAATATAAAAATATAATATGGAAAATCGATTCATTTTGTTTAGCGCTATCTTATTATTATTAAGTGAACTAATTTCTATAAACTATCAATTTCAATATTGCATTGCACATTGGTTTTTTTTTCAGTACGTCCAATAGACGCAAAGGCTTCCTCAGCTTAGCGTCATCTAATTCACAGCAAATATCAGCCCTACACCAACTAATAACATTCAATCTGGTTGGTTATTATTGTTATTGCTTTCATGAAACTTGTTGTTGACTCTACAGTCAACATGTTTTCATTACTACTATGTATCATGTATCATGTGTCATGACCATGATGTTTAATCACTGACATAGTGTGTGCCGGCTACACTTTCGATTAAATTCAATTCCATTCAATTCAATATTCATTTCTTTGCAAAAATATAAAACATTAATTTCATCTATACATAGAACAGAGAAATAGAAGAACTGGTTGAGCCGAACATAATCAGCGAGATAAAGCGCACAAACTCCGTTGGCTCGGCCACCTTGAAAGAATGGGGGAAGACCGAGCTGTTAAGCGAGCATACTTGTCCTACTTGTCCTAGGTATCGCTGGAAGGATGAGGTCGAAAGGGACTTGTGCGAACTCCACGTCGAGGAATAGAAGGAGGTGGCGCAAGACAGATCCAAGTGGAGACTCTTATTATCGGAGGCCAAGACTCACTTTGGGTCGCTTGCGCCATCTTATTAAGTAATAAGTAAGTAATTTCATCTATGTTAAGGTACCTACTTATTCAATCTTATTTATTTATTATACCAATTATACACTGAATATACATTATACAATGTTGATTTTTTTAGGTCTTCAACACACCGAAAACATTCGGTGTTCAATATAGTACTTAGTAGTGAAAACATGTTGTTTACAACTTACACGAATTTTTTAATGACAAGTAAATAGATACCTTAAATCAATATACTAATAAAATTAATTATTTTTATGACTATAAAATACCAATGTTTATTTAATGGATCGGTCCGCTCGCTCCTATTACTCCTATTGCCATACCCTGTCAGGGTCGTATATGTTAACTTACCTTTTCATAAGACCTCTTCAAATGTACATACATATATGATTGCTATAAACTATTGAGTATTGAGTATTGACTCTACAGTCAACAATATGTTTTCATGAAAGCAATAACAATAATGACCAAAACACGACCAAACCAAATCACATCTCCCAATTACCTGCGAGAGACGTGTGAGCAAACTATCATTCTGCAAACGTACGTCGTTAAGACCGCCGGAAGGAGAAAATACCCACAATATAGTATCTAAAGGAATAAGACAGACGTATGGTACTTACGTGCTCCGTGAGACAAGCTCCTTGCACCTTCTTTGCTAAGAAAATAACACTTTCAATGCAACAATTACTACAGAATAAAATAACTAAAAATTACGTTTTCTTGCGCATTTTGAGGTTTGGTCGGCATTAATAGCTATTTAAAATGCATTGTCATCGAGTTGTGAGCTACCCTTAGTTTCAGCCCGATAACTAATAGGGAAGTGCTCGAAATTTGAGTTGCAAGATTCCACGCGGAACGACAAACACACAGACAGACATACAAGAAAGTGACTTAATAAAAACGTGGTAAACGTAATAAGTTTTTATTACGTTTACGTGGTAAAAAATTCTGAAAGGTGACTTTTCGATTGAGATTTATTTTCAACATTTAATAATAAGGTAGGTATTATTTTATCAGTATATATGCATTATGTACGCGTAAAGCTTTTGTTAAAAATTGTTTAAAAAAAAAACTACTAAGAGTAAAGAAAGTAAAGGCAGTACAGATAGCTAGAGAAAATGCAATATAAATTATGTAGTTTACCACTACGATTATGTTTACAATACTTATATAAATCGGTGGGGTGTGCTTACGCGAGTGAACAGATCTATGTAGGTATATACCTATCTTTAAGTAAGCAGTAAGCACTTATATAAGGAAGTACAGAAAAAGCTGTAAAAACCACCCATAACATATTTAAAATAAGATGGACTTAACTTACGTGCTTGGTGGAAATAAGCTCCGTGCACCTCTCGAAGAGAATACCACAAAATTGTTTTCTTATTGTCAGTTCAGAATACAAAGTCTTAAACATATACACTACTTATAAACTATTCAAAGTTTTGTTTTATCTTGATAGAAAAACTTTTCTTCTTCGATTATGTACGTGCCCGACGCCGTGGCTGTCCTGCATTATTCTTCTCAGACTGGCATGTTCATGGAATTCGTGGCGGATAGAAATATGCCTGCTTATATTCTTGAAGAGAATATGCCACAATGCTTTGTCTTTGTTCTTCCACAATAAATCTGCAGTCTTCTCCTTAATCCTACGCATATTTTCCTCCAGTCTCCTAGCTTTTATTTCCATTTGTATGAGGGAGCGGGTCGTATTTGTCAAGAGCCGGTACAGGTATTCTTTTCTTCTCGTTTTGCGGGGTTCCGTGCCGGTCGCATTTATCATAGAGTCGTATTCAACGTCCCGAGTCTCGTCCGTTTCGGGCTTATTGTTGTTTAAACGCAAGAAGATGCCGGTGAGTATAACTGCGAGCGCGAAACTCAACAGCATGAAAAGTTTCGCATGATTGTACAGAGGTTTTGTAATGAAATTCATGTCAAGCGCTTGGAGTTCTGAATGGCATAATCGAGTCACGTTGCATCGGGATGCATGTTTTGTTTGCGTTTGTATCGGTAAGCGCTTCAAGCAACAAGTCACGTGGCGCGCAGCGGACCGCGAGTGGCGCCCTCTCGCGGCGTTGGCGCGAACGACACTGGCGTGAGCGAAAACACGCCGGTGCGTCGCACCCTACGAATTTCCCCAATGACTTTTCCTCTTGGATGTGCGAAGGAATATTTTGTATAGATGTGACAAACATTATGCTATTGAACTCAAAATAAAAACTAGTTACCTATATATTATTGTATTGTAATATATTTTTATTTTTAGATTGATGTAGATTATTGTACGGTTATTAAATTAAAAGGGCTAGTTATGGCAGGCAATCATAATTGTATTGTTATATTAAATTGGAACAGCCACAGGCATGACGAACCTCAAAAGTCAAAAGATATTTATTAAATTTGCACAAAAAATGCACTTTTAAACCTTATAGTTGAATTGTATTTTGAGAAGACTTGGAAATACTTATCATTTTGATGTGAACAAAATATGATAGGTACGCCTCCACAAAATGTATGTTGAACTATATTTAAATTTCAGCAAACATATCTACTTAATTTTATCCTCATTATCTAATGAATTCCTCTCATAAAGTTAAAATGCAAAATACCTCATCCGTAGATAGTTTATCTACTCTAGGAAGACCGGTGCGAAAGTGCGGCGGGAGACTGCTAGTCTATTGAAACATCATTTAGGTATACGCTTCGTTAGATTTTAAAACATTTTTCAGTGAACCAGCTTATAAATTGACGGGTTTTTCATTAGAATTTGATTTGGAAACGGGATATTTACCATGTATTTGTTTTGTTTTGAGTTATTGATATTTCGGCACTGTTACAAGCACCATGATCACGAAGATATCAAAGTTTGCGGGTGGGGTTTCATTGAATTAGGAGCTTATCCACATTGATATAAATATGAGTAATTACATATTTAACTGCTCGAGGTATTTCTATCAATTCTATGTCTTGTTCAAGTCATTTGCAACTTGTTATGGGCAGCAGTGGCATACCATCAGTCAAATAACGCTCGTCTCGTTGCTTAGTTCCATAAAAACATAATATATGGAGGAAATTAATCAGGGGGGCTTATACTAGATATTACTATACTCCGTGCAATCGAATTCGATATTTTTGCGAATAGTATATACTCAGTCAATGCTTTAGAATAAATCTGTAGCGACAACTTTAAAAAATAAAAGTAAAATAAATAAATATTGGTTGATAGTAACTGATATTCAGCGCGGTCACTTATACTATTAATTATTCTGTAACGCGGTTGCACTCGTCGGATTTTGGACAGGAGGCATTTATCAATGCAGGGCTTATGTCACGAATTTGAACGATGACGTTTAATAACTTCTAGTTTTGTTTTAACATATTTTTTTATTTTTATTTAGTGGTGTATAAACATTCTGTAGTATGGGCTGAGTACATACTTTTCGCAAAATATCGAATTCAATTCCACGGTGTACAGGGACAGTATAGCTCTAACATATATCGCGATTCTTTTCAATTTGACAACTGAAGGATATTCACAACCTTCAGATCGATAAACTAGCGATTGTGATAGCGATAGCGATCGCGACTCATTTTTGAAAGATATTTGAGTGAACATTATGCTAATTTGACGTTTAAATTTTGATTAATTATAAGTAAAATTGCCAATAAAGTTACTGAAGAGTAACAATGTAACTGGAGAGTAATAAAGTTACTGAAGAGTAACTTTATTAACAATTTTACTTATAATTAATCAAAATTTAAACGTCAAATTAGCATAATGTGTGAAGTTCTTCAACTTCAAACACCAGTGACAAAACGCATTATTTCAACCGCTACGTGTCGTTTTCTTTCACTTATGTAATACATTCGTTCTTATAACGATTGTGATTAAAAACTTAAACAATTCCATTTTAAAATCGCGATCACGATATTAATCGCTATCCCATTAAAAGGTATCACGATGTTAGAGTTAGACAAAAAGCCCCCAGGTCTTTTATAAACGAAAATATACTTTTATTAAATTATCAAATATAATCGGTTTTATTATCATTGTTAATCGGTATCCTGGAGTGTTTTAATAGGCTATTATTTTAATTTACAAAGTTGCATGCGGTTGCTTGTCACATCACACTAAAATATAATGCGAAAGGTTGTATGTATGTTAGTGCGTTTGTTCCTCTCTCCCCCTCTTCACGCCGCAACGGCTGATCGGATTTGAGTGAAATTGGGAATAGAGATAGCTTATAACCGGGTTTAACACATAAGCTACTTTATCCCGGGAAATCTTGGATGAAACCGTGAGGCGCAGCTAGTATAGCATAATTATATAAGGGTGCGCTCTAAACTTCATTGGTAGGTTCGATGCAACTTGAAAATTTTTTTGGTTGAAAATGTAGTTTTGTTAATTTGCATTCATTTGTTTATATCGAGCTACTGACATTTAGGCCGGCAAAAATACGGATTGGGGAATACATTTGGATAATTATTACAAGGTTTACAAAAGCATTAGTTCCGATTTTGGCAATAGGTGTCCTATATTATTATGCTTGCCGCTTTATTAAAGTGTATGGTTTGACAGATTTTTAAGATTTGACACCAGAAAGTCGAGACTTCAGAAAGTCGAGCAAGTTAACCTTAAACCTGATTTTATAAAACAAAATTTATCTTTCAATTTAACTGAAAATTGATCCCTTTATTTCCCCTACCACAATAAACATCGGCAACTTCCTGGCCGTTAAAAATAAAACAAAAGACGAATCTAAACATTGAAACAATCCCAATTTTGCGAAAGCAATAGATCCCGGACCATCGGAACTGTTGTTTCAGCACAGCTGCGAACGTTAGATAAGAGACCCTTTCTTTTAACGCCTTAAATTGATTTTTGGCGGACACTGAGCCCATAAAATATTTAACAGAATCCTCTATAAAACTCTTTACAAGTTTACCGAGGAGTCGATAGCAAATAGGTTAAGAGTTATGGGACACTTCGGGTGCAGGCTTTTATATCAGTTAAATAGCGATATAGCAGTAAATTTTTACACATACTGTCTCATAAAGGCTCTTCTGCGTAAATTTGTTTATGGTTAATGTGCTATTGATCTTACTTTTTAATATTAGATGAATTGTATTTAAATAATTGAACGTCTTCTACCCAGTGACAACGCAAATCTTGGGCATTACCTATAATTGTAAGGCCTGAAAATACTTATCTATTCATTTGTAATGGCGACCGGAAAGGGCCTCTGTCATGGCTGTCACGGCCATGACGCACCATTATTAGCCCTATTTCTCTTTAAATTAACAATGTTATGTGTATCTATCTATATGCCATGTGAAATGTTGCATTGATATATAAAGTATTTTATACCAAACAAATACAACAAATCTTTGAAAAGTCCCCTTGAGTTTTTTCTGCTTCGAAAGTGTCTTCTCATTAATCTAAGTAAAATGACTTAAATGATTACAATTCACTTTTGTCATGAACAAGAATCCTGCTACAAACAACCGCCTGCTCTCTACCTAAAAGGTAGTCGGTAGCTATCGATTGCCGTTCTCTACCGATAGCGACTTTTCGCATTAAGACGTTCGTTGACATTGTACGTGGACTTTTTGCTGGCTTCTTGGCGGGGTAATAAAATTATGTTCGCTTTTGCTAGTGGACATTTAGGAGTTCTTTAGAAGTTGTTGATTTTGTGTTGCCATAATTGGAAACTTAAATGAGACATTATTAGATTCATTAGCAATAACATGAGTAATGTGTGTATGATAGATGTTGTCCACTTTCTTGACATTAAATTTAAAAATTATCGATACCTGACACTGTGTTTAGTTAAGCTCTATATCTATGATGTCTTTCTGTGCTCTGATCTTTTCTCCAATCTCTATCTCTTCATTGACTTCTATCTCTTATCTAATATTCATATCTTTTTACACGTCTATCTCTTCTTTAATATCTTCTTAAATAATATCGTCTTTGATCTCTATTATGGCGTTGATATTTATCTCTTCTTTCAGTTCTATTTCTTTAATAAAATATTAAATCATAATCCTTTTTCTACTTCTATTGGCTTACTCGCTTAATACTTTTAAACAATTTGATTCATTTTGAAGTTTAAGTGAGTAATTATTTACATTAATATATTTAACGTGAATCTTACCTGTGCAAAGCCGGGTCGGGTCACTAGTCGTATATAAAGCACGTGACCTAACTACGCTTTATTTACTTCGTGTTAGATGTAGGAATCCATCAATCCGTCTCCCAAAACCGATCGACCGCACCCCCATCAGTTTTATAGCACCAAATTAATTTGCGTGCAAAACTCGTTCCCTTTTTGTGCTGCAAGTTCGAAGGGACGTGGAGAGTGTTCTCCGACTGAGAGCGAGAAGCGATTTAATTTTATGGATCGCAGTTTACAATACAAAAAATATCAAGAAATTATTATATTATATTATTATATATTTATCATGTATTATATTATTATATATTTAATTCAATTTCCTATTTCCTATTTTCCTATTTGCTCATGTGACAGTTCTCTTTCCTCAAGGGTTTGCTGGAAGAAAACTCTTTTTAGGGTTAAGCTCGCCTTTGTACATATATTTTATAAATCATCGATGTAAAAATTTTAGTGTACAATAAAGAATATAAGAATATAAGAAGAAACCGTTTTAACCGCTTGGATCCAGGTTGACGTTATTCCCATTGCGATTGTTCTCGTGATATCAACCAATTAAAGGATAGAACGGCAAAGTATTCTACTAATTACGAGTAAATGTAAAAGTGTTATATGAATATTAGTTACCACTCAGACCGACTAAACGGAGTTGTATGTAGGCACTTAAAATTCTAAGGTAGACATGGAATACTTTTTCGTAGATAATATTTTATTGTACTGCTAGGCGCATTTATTATTTTATAATGTTGATCTTTGTTTTGTGTAGTGTATTAAAAAGTTAAACTATTTATATAAACAATTTTGAAAAACTATACAGTCTAAGCCTTACCTGTCCAAGAAACATCTTTTATAATTGTAGTATTAATTTTTATTTTACAATACTAAAACCCGCATTAAAACGGTTCCACTGTTCCGGAGATTAAACATTTGCGTCAGCTTTTACCTTGCCGCTATCCGCTGTCACTAAGCCAAGCGCTTAATCGAGTATGTTTTGTCAATTAGGCCTCCTCCAAGGGAGCTCTAAATTCCCATTTGCTACAGAGTTGTCTGTGCGATTATCCTTTAGAAAGGGGCGTCGAAATTTATAGTTCTCTGGTTTAGTCCATTAGGGTGGATACATCTAAGTAACTGTGTTAGTCTGCTTTCAGGAAGATCTACTGTGGTTGTTAATATCGTTTGTGAAGAAAAAGTAGGTAACGAATTACGTTTCAGTTGAACACATTGTTAGGAAATGATGAGTGTAAAGGTACACAGGACATTTCTGTATTTTACTTCTTTTAAGGCCGGCTCGCACATAGTGCGAGTGTGAATATATAGTCGGTCTTTTTTATTCTAATCAATAAGTTCCAATTCACAAACGGCATATGGATAGACATGGCATGTATGTTTTTTTTTATGTAACTGAATGACGAGACGAGCTGGTTGTTTGCCTGATGGTAAGCAATACGTCAGCCCATAACAATAACATCACCACCCAGAACTTTGTTTTGCAAAATCCTGCGCGGCGCTGCACTGCGCTCGTCACCCTGAGACAATTAGCTGTTGAGTCTCATAATGCCCAATAATTTCGCTGGCTACAATGCCCTTCAGACCGGAACACAGTTATGCTTGCGCACTACTGCTTGGCGGCTGAATAACTGGCAAAACGGTGGTACCCACCCAGACGGCCTCTTGCATACGAGAAACCTACCACCAGTAAGATGATTGTCATTACAAATACAAATGTTTTGACAGTCCTACTAATATCCAACTCCTACAGGAAGTGAGGAAGGATGGATGGATAGATAGATGGATGGATAGATGTTTGTTACTCTATCACATAAAAACTACTGATTTTTGATGATATTTGGTATGTACAATTGTACATTAGCTCCTGGAAAATGACATAGGCTACTTTTATCTTGAGAAATCGCTGGTGAAACCGCGGGAGTCAGCTAGTATGCAAATTTTTCCATCACAAACTAGAGACAGGCAGAGAGACAGCAGTATTCCGGTACAAGAGCTGTACAGCCCCCGTAATAAAGTTAGCATAGAGAACTGAGGCATTCCAAGTCTGGGGCAACGGCCATCATACATTCTATATACGTAGTAAAATATTGCGTTGTGTAGATCGTTGCAAAATATTTTGTAAGTTCTACTAAACCCCGGTTATAAGAAAGCGGTATCAATAAAAAAATATCGAATAAAGCGGATTCACTAAACCAAGCGGCTACAGACGGAAAACAAGCTGTCATGAATGCCCGACTGATTTATTTTTATTTAAAAGTACCATCAAAAGAACCGCTCCGTTTGAACACTAATATTATAAAGCGAATTCTACTTATATTGTAAAGCAAAAGTTTATGAGAATAGATCAGCGGTTCTTAATAGGTGTTCCGCGGAAACCTAGGGTTCCGTGAACGGGTCACTGGGGTTCCGAGAATCGAATTCCGAGATATTTCAATAAAATTTATATGGGACCACCTCTGAAGTATGACCTACCAAACAATTAAAGAATAATAATATAATTGGCGGAGGAATCGCGTAACAAACATCCGATCAGAACCTCCTCCTTTTTTGAAGTCGGTTAAAAATATGAGTTGGGGTTCCGCTATAATTAGGTAGATAATATAGGGTTCTATAGCTAAAAAAAAATTGGAACCGCTGCAATAGATAAAAAAAATAATTTTGTTAGTTTAAATCCTACAATAGGACGTAGGATACTTTTTATCCTCGAAAGTAAAACCGCGAGGCACATCTAGTTATTCAAAAATCCCTTCTTAACCGGAAGGCGCATTATCCTTATCTTAATAGAGTACGCAAGCCGTGATTGTGAGATAAACGCTTATTAATTTCAATCGAGGAGCCTCCGTAATTAGGGAGGTAAAGCGACTTATTGAATCCATTGAATAGCTGAAAGGATTATTTCGTAAGCCCCTGAGAAGGTACTTTGTCACTTTGTCGTAGAATAATTAATGGCAGTAGCGAAACTCGTGTCGCTTTGATTGCTGCAGATTGGTGCGCCTAACTTTGTGTCATCAATTATTAAGTACATATGTGTTGATATACTGTAGCTTAGTCAGTTCATTCTGGTGACGAATAACCTAATTATTAGCAATCATCCGCCCACCTGACGTTTCTTTGAAGTAATATCATCACATCTCTGTAGTGGGCTGGTTGGCATGGTTGATATTCCTCCTGGCCCAACAAAGCTTTTGCTTCGACTTTTATAATGGGAACAGCTAAGGAATGAAACGTCTTTGTTTTCCGATTCTTATAATCTAGGTGTGTCAAGTCTCGAGTGAATCGATATCTTCTAGGCAAGCATGATCCATCGTCGACCACATCGTCGTTTTCCGTCAGGTGAGACTGCGGTCAAATGCTTGCCTATTCGATAATAAAAATAGGCTCCGGCCGCGTTTGTTATACCACCAACCGAGCAAAGGCATGCCGTCAAGCGAGTTAGTCGTATTTCGGGATAATGTTCTGACCCATCAGGAAGACGGATTTGAGCAGTCACTCAACTGCCGTCTTCTGACAAATCTATGTGTTCTTCTTCAACAGTTTAAATACTGTGACAACTAATACAAGGTCAATGGAAAACATATATTCAGTCTTTTGTTACAGAGAAATAAGGCACATATTTGATTAAACGGTTTAAACGATAAACTGATAAGTTAATAGTATCGTTAATGTCACAGCGTTAATATTACCTACCTGAATTTTCCCTAAACATTAAGTACAAGGCAACACAGTATATGTTTATTCAATAGACAACTTAAATTATAAAGAGTAGAGTTTAATGTTTTAGTAAAAGCATTGTTTAAGTGTGACTTATTTTCCAAAGAATTTAAATTTTCTTTATAACAGAATAATTTATAACATTGTCTGGAAACAGATTCTCTTTGTCTTTTCAGCCCTGCCACTGACAGCACCTCCTTCAACCTAAATTGGCACACATGCATATTCTAAATGGCAAAAGCTACTTCTCACCCGAAGAGAGCTGAATAAAATCATCCCGAAAACAAAGTGCGAAACGTAATTCTACCACAAACAACGGTAAAAGCGACCAAGTTCAAAAGTCCCACTTGACGCCTGAATTGGAATAAATCAGACCCCCGTCTCAGGACTTGTGGTCAGACAGACCCTCGGTTTAACTTCGGGGGCATGCATGAATAATTTTTGGGTTATTCTTTTGGTACCCCTTTTGAGAAGTTTAGGGGAGCCAGTTGAGTGTGTGTAAATAACTACACGCGCAAGTTGTTTATGGTATGGAAAAGTAAATGCAATATGGGTTTAAGTAGTTTAAAAAGGTTAAGTACTGGTGCTAGGTTTCTCGTGTGCAAGATGTCTGGGTGTACCACTCCCTTCCCAGTCATTCTTTCGCCAAGCAGTAGTGTGCAAACATTATTGTGTCAGTATCTTTTGAGAAATCTTGAGAAGTTATCTCAGTTGAGTGACGGTGCAGTTTTAAAGAATACTTTTAATTACGATATACACAGGCAAGTAACAAAAAACCTAGTGACATGAACTGCCGCAACATTATGCCTGATTCCATTAGATTAAAACGTAGTATTACTAAATGCATGCATGTATTATTAAAATTATGACATAAAAGTATTTTGGTTTACAAACAATGATCAGTCAATTGTAAAAAATAATAGAAATACGGGTTCTTTTACTTCACGAACTGTAGCTACAAAACGTCTGACCGCGACCATTCCATATTTCGTTTAACTTTTCTTGCCCTTTGCCAAAACCCGCCAGAAGTTTCTGTAAATTATTTTATATTTTCGGCATAAAAACAAAGGACAGTAGTGGTAAATCGCGGGAAGTGGGCCGTGACAAGAAAAACACGGAACTTGGGTCATTACGGCTGTCTAAAAGAAATCGGAGTGCAAAGTTTCCTCTACATCTGGCAAAGGGGGTAGTAAATTATGTCTGCGCTTAACTGAATTCAAAGTGATAACTGTTGTTGAGATTTCTTGACCTTAGTAGAGTAGAGTGTCTCTTTGATATTCTTTTGTTTTTATGTGCTGGTTATATAAATTTCTTTTTTATTATTTGAATGTGTTTTAACAGCAGAATTGCGCTTGGCTTGGATTCGTTAAAATCTGTCAATCGGTAAATGTTGACATTAAAATGAATCAAAATGTATTTTTACAAGCTTTTATTTAACTTGTAATGTTTGGGTCAAATCTTGTAAGAACCACTTCCTCTTATCCTACGGAGATAAAATGTTGCATACCTGTCAAAGTCCGATGATAATGCAATATTATGGTGACAGCCAGCTGATCTGATTATGGAGACAGAAGGTGGGCAATGGAAGTCCTTGACGGATAATCGTAAACTACTAGTGTTTGGGTTCATCTTTTTGCGGTTCCAATTACGAATTTTATACATGACGACGCATCCGCAGCGCCATCTAGTTTTCTTTGAGAATAGACTTATTGACAGCGCAGTGCTTCGACAAATAGCGATGTTCAACTACTCTGATGGAACGTCAAAATACGGGTTGAAAGGTTGGGTGGCGATGACGTTTGACTCACTCTTATTTAGGGAGCACCACAACTGATGGATCGTTACCGTCCATATTATAATCCAATTTTATAGTGCTCAAATTAAAGTGTAATTGTATCATTTCGTTATGGCCTTTATTTGTGGAATATCTTGTCATGACAACCCACTCGGCTACTTTGGTCCCCGCGAGTCTTTTTATAAGTAGTGCATGTGTTTTTAAATTTATTTTAAATGAATGGCTTTTATGTAATGTTAGTATTTTTGAACAAAATTTTATAATGAATTATTATTATTATTAACATTCACTTTACAATTTTACAATTTTTCAATTTCATGACGACAGGTTTTATTAAATTTTGCATATATTTAAAATTAATTATATTTTTTAGCAACACCATATTTGAAATGTTTTAACTGTAAAACGTTTTCAATTAATTCAATTAATCAAAGCAATTCAATACTCGCCATATAATATTTGTAAGCAGTCTTCGCCTATAATTACTATGGCATTAAGCATGTACTATCTTAGAATTAAGTAACATTTAATTTTAATAATGTACATCGTGTTGGCGTTCAATAAATAAATAAATAAATAAATAGCATTCAATGTTACTTTTATATATTACACTATTGCAGAAATGAAAAAAAATTAACACAAAAAAACGATGAATACGCACTAAATGCACTAACAATCAATAAACCTAAGTTGCAGAATGTTCAGTTTACATTAAGCTTCTACATAGTTATCTACTAGCTAATCCTTATTGTCTCGTAAAGTTTGATTAACATCCTTTGTTAGGTACTAACAGCAAAGCTTGAACAAAGAATGTTTGCGAGCTCGTCTCAAAGAAGTCTCTAATAACTCTGTTACAGAGTTTATAATTCCTTCCTACAGCATCGGCGGTCCGTATTGATGAGAACTAACTTCTGAATGAATCGAGGATATGGACCTTCGGAGACTTCAAATGGGTTGCTTTTCCCTAATTAGAAGTTAGATGAAGTTTACTTAAGTTTAGTATGACTTGGATGAGTAACCAAGATTTTTAAGTAAATAGTAGGAGGACATCAACCAACAGTGTAACAATAAGGCCCCTTGAATTTATGTGATTTTCCTTCTGTTTTAAAAGTAGTATGGAAAGTCTGGATAATATGCTTTTTTAACATATGCTAGAGGTAAGGGACCGTGCTGGGTTTTGAGTATATGTGACGACGTATCTAGAGGTGATCTCTGCTAATTTTAAGCTACATTTTTTATACCAAGACAAAAAAGGCTAACAATAAAAAAAGATCTCGCACTTTACGGGGGCTGTCTTTGATTGCATCTTCTTTATGATGCACTTAGAGACAGTCCCCGATAAGCGTTGCCCATTACATATCTAAACCAAATAGTTAGTATTATTTGTCTAAACTACATGCTCTAAGAGACCTCTACGTGTTGGACTCATGTCCCCGCGCAAGCCTTCCAAAGGACCGGGTGTATAACCCGTGAAAAAGAGCGACTTTTTTTTTTTACACTTTATATATCTATGTTTGGCTACTATCTCGCCTGATGTGAAGCGATGATGTGGCCTAAGATGGAGCACAAAAATAAGACATAATAATAAATTCTTTTTTTTTATTTTGTTAACTATATATTGAATAAGGTTAAGAAAATAAAAGTAGGTACCAGAGGCCCATAAAATTTACAGACTATAAGGTACACTAAACACTATACACTAAAGATATGTTCTTATCGCAAATTGTTTTCCTATTATCTAAATTGATTTCCCAACTCTCTCGCCACCAGCTACGCTTTAACTTCGTAATCCCAGCAGAACAAAGAACCTCGTCATAAATACAGAGCAGATCTTTATAAATATCGCATGAAACTGCGAACTTTTCTCAAACAAGTTCAAAACTCGTTGCGATACACGCTAGAACTAATTCCAAAGTTATAGAAACGTAGCATTCTTCCAATTCCGCAAACAATGCACCGTATTTGCAGTAAACATTCGAAATCACACTTCAATCTAGGCGCTCGTCATGAGCAGTCAATAGACTATAATGAAATTCCCAGCCACGTCAGGTATCGCAGATTGCGTCCAATACGCCCTACAGAGATGTTCCAAGCACACACGGATAACATACCAACCACCATCAGCAGACACTTCACTTAGCTCCCCAACTCCTCTCAGACTCTAGGCTTTTGATGGGAGACGGAGGGCAGGGAGGTCGTAAAACACTGGTTTTGTGCCATAGGATGTATTTCATGCAATTTCTTGCGCCTGGAGGCAGCAAAATGACATGCGGGATGCCTCGTGTTATATCGATGCCAATAATGTTAGCCCCTAAGCGAGCTCGTAGAATGAATATAAAGAGTATACGTGGCAATATTGCATAACCTTTTTCTATTTGTGAAAAACGAAATTGCATGTGACAAGAAGCGAGCGTAAAGTAAAATATTTTTGTTTTTATTTAAACATCTGAAATAGTGCACATGGCTTTTTGAATGTAAGTTTCACCTTAATGTAATAGCATGAACAAACTCTAAGTAAACATAATTAACTCTTTGTAAACATATTTAGATGGTTTGTTTTTAGTACTTAGGGACAAAGGACAAGATAATCCGACAAATCCATTAAAAGTTTATCGGCTTTTCCATCAGACTTTGATATTTTATTTTTGATTTTATCACTTATGGCCCTCTTGTTCTAAAAGTCTAAGTAGCGTAGGTGTACGTTAATCTCGTCAATTTGTCAATAATAAAGTTACTGATATTGGGTTTTGCAAATAATATTCAAAGTTAAAGTCATAGTCATTTAAGGTTTTTCCAAAATAAAAAAATAGGTACCACCGGCTGGGACTTGAACCCGCGTAAAAATCTTCACTATGCGCGGGAAGGCTTCCGCCCAATTGACTACGGTGGTCACCAAGTCCCAGGCGGTGGTGGGCGTATATTTTTTTCCGGAAACCCTTCTTTAAATTTCTTGCTTGGCATTCCTTAATGCTTTATACAGAATATTATAAGAATAGTCATCTTTTACTAGAAATCTATATAATAAAAGAACAGGGTTTTTTTCTACAATCATCGCACAGCCAAAACCGCTTAACATAGAAACCTGAAAATTGGACCACGTATTCTACAAGTAGTGAAGGCGTCATTTAAGAACGGATTTTTCGAAATTTGACCTTTAAGTGGGTCAAATGAGGTCATAAAGGATGTATGGAGAAAAAAAATTCTTTTGTCGCCCGATCACGAAACTTTGGCAGTATACTATGCAAATAAAATAAAAGAATACGTGTATCACAGTTTTTTGAAAATCAACCGTTAAAGGGGGGTTTGGGTGGTTTTTGAGATTGGAATGCGGAAACTATAATGTATGCCGCGGTGATTGTTTCTTGACCAGTAGTTATCAAATTATGTGTGAGCATTAAGCATGTGAATAAAAGGAACTTATTTTTGGCATTTTTCGAAATTCAACCCCTAAGGTCATTTATTGGGGTCGCAAAGTTTCCATGGTGTAGGTTTTTTTAGTTAAGTTATGAAACTTAATCAATTGACTAAACGTAAGAATATAAAAATATATTTTCAGTAACTTTTCAAAAATCAACCCCTAAGGTAATTAAATAGGGCCGAAAAGTTTGTATTGAGTAGGATTTTTTATTAATGCGACACTGTAGCTACAGTAAAGAAACAGGGTAAATAAATTAATTTTAATCAAGTTTAAAAATAAGTTTTCAGCAATTTTCAAAAATCAACCCCTTACTGGGTTAAACGGAGTGGTAAAGTTTACATAAAAAATCTTTGTTTATAGCGATGAAACTTGGTACATACCTGACAAAACATTATTAGAATGTGATCTACCATTTTTGAAAATCATCCCTTAAAAGGGTTAAACAGGGTGGAAAGTAAAGATTATTATTTTTAAGCTACAACGTTGAAATGTGGTGTACGTGGTAAGCTAATGAAATTATTGATGTGTGTTTCACCATTTTTTGAAAATCATCCCCTAACAAGCCTAAGCGGAGTGGTAAAATTTGAATAGAAAATCTTTGTTTATGAAGTTTCGTGGCTATGATAAAACTTGGTAAAAGAAGATAATTAAAACGTGATTTATAATTTTTGAAAATCATCCCTTAACAGGGTTAAACAGGGTGGAAAATGAAGATTATTATTTTTAAGCTACAGCGATGAAATGTGGTATATGTGCTTAGCCAATGAAATTATAAATATATATTTCACATGTTTTTAAATCATCCCCCAACAAGCGGGGTGGTAAAGTTTGTATAGAAAATCTTTTTCATTTATGAAGTTTGTGGTTATGATGAAACTTAGTATACAAACTAAGAAAAAGGAGATAGTTTAAACGTGATTCACATTGTTTTTAAATCTACCCATAACCAGGTTTAGTAAGGGTGAAATGAAGTTACATTTTTTGAATCTACGACTATGAAATTCGGTTTATATACTCAGACAGATATACTTTAAGCACCTGTTTCACCATTTTGCTAGAATCATCCCTAAACCGGTTCAAACGGGGTGGTTAAGTGTATATGGAGAATCTTTGTTCATGAAGTTATGGCAATTAAATTTGGTACACATCGTAAAAAAAAGAAATAAATTGAAACGTTATTCGGCATTTTTGAAATTCACCCTTAAACAGGGTGGAAAGTATCAAATATATTTCAATGCTACGATGTTGAAATTTATTACAAATATTCAGCCAATAAAATTCTAAACACGTATTCCACCATGTTTTGAAATCATCCCCATAACAGGGTTATACAGGTTGGTAAAGTTTGTATGGAGAATTTTTGTTTATGAAGTTGTAGCAATGAAATTTGTATACAGACCAAACAAAAGTAATAAATTAAAATGAAACTCACTATATAATAAACTTCTAAAAACGTTAAACAAGGTGGAATTTAACATTTTTTCTAAACCTACGACGGTGAAATTTGGTACAAATACTAATCGAAGATATTATACGCACATGTTTTACCACTATATAAACATCTTAAAAGGTCTAAACGGGATGGCAAATATTTTAGTGATAAACCTTTGTTTATAAGGTGAAAGCAAAACATGGTATATATACTAGGCAAAAGAAATGAATTCTACGTAATGCAATTTTTTGCAATTTCTTTATTCGTACAAAACTTTAATAGTCTTTTAAAATGCAACATTCAGAAAAGTAAGAAATACTCAAGGTGTAGTCAATCGAAGATTTTCAAATATTCAGCAACTTTTGTGCTTGACCGTACGTGTCGCAAATCAGGAAATGAGGATATCTGGGATTTCGCGAAATTCCTAGGGATGGTATAATCATGTATAAGAAGGACCACTTCTCCGCGGTCCGACTAGCTTTTACCCCTAGAGTGTATATAAAAAGCGCGGAGCCAGAAGCTCGCGAGGAGTTCCTGAGCAAAACGAATGCGCAAGGCCAGAATGAAGCGAGGGGGAGAGGTGGCGAGCGTAGCGAGCCGGCGACCTCCCGAGTGGAGTGATGGTTGAGTGCGCGAGTGGTGCGAAGGGATGACAAAGCCAGAGTTCTGGCGAGAACCTATTTATTAAAACTGTACGTCGTATCCCTAGGGATTTCATGAAATCCCTGGTATCCTCATTTCCTTGCGACATACAATATTTTTCTGGAGCTACGACGATTGACTTTTGGCCAAAATGCTTACATATACTTAGCCAAAAAAACTATTGACACATGTATTATTACCATTGTTTTGAATACCATCCCCTGACAGGTTTAAACGGGTGGTAAAGTTTGTAAAGAAAATGTTTGTTTACTAGCTGACCCGGCAAACGTTGTTTTGCCATATGAATTATTTCTAGAGTATGAAAATATATTTTATTTATTGAAAGTGTGTGCGTATGTGGTATATGAGTGGAAGAGGCATGGACCGCTGTGAACGATGGCGTAATGTGAAAATAACAACACACACTTTTATTTTTAAATTATATATACAACGAATTCTGTAAATATTAGTCAACAGTATTAATTTTTTATTGCAATGGAGTGTATAATATAAACTTGCTATTTTGCTGCTCCCAAGCGGAGGAGTTTGGCAAAACGGAACCCATTGATCAGCTATCGACCTAAGTTAAAAAGTCCAGTTAAGTTAAGTTTATTGTCAAATTTTCACCTGAAAAGAAAGTTTTTTTTTGGAGTGAGCCACCCTTAACACTTAGGGGTATAAAAATTAGTTATAAACCTATTCTCAGAACTACTTAATATACATATACGTACGGTACGTTTGATACTTGGTCAAAGAAACTATAAACACATGATCCACAATTGAAAATTTAGTAATTATAAAGGGACCAGAGTGGCACGATAACGGGTTAGGAAGGGGATGGTAATGGTACAGGAGGGGAACAATAACACGATAGGAGGTTTGCTAGGGAGGACGATAAAGGTTAGGATTGGAATAGGATCGGGAGCAGAGAGGGACGGTAACGGAATAAGAGTGGGACTGTAATAGGATGGGAGCGGGATGGTAACGGGATAGGATTGGGACGGGGTATCAGGACCAGAGCAGGGCCCTAATTTACTATGTCAACTCGGTAATTTTTTTCTTCGAAATCACGTCGATTCCTTCATTAATAAACGACATTTCTATGACGAATTCATATATTCATATATAAGACGCGTCATAGATAATACTAATTCCGCAGATGTCGTTTATTAATCAAGGATACGACGTTTCCTCGAAGCAAGGAATCACCAAGTTGTTATAGTGAATTGGGGCCCAGTACGGTAACGGGATAGGAGCGGGACGATAACAGGATAAGAGTGGAAAGGACACGAAACAGAAGTGGTACGGTACGGTAACGAGATATGAATACGAGTGGAACGGGAACTGGAACGGGAATATGGTGGGACGGAAAATGGTCGGAAGCAGGATGAATACTTCACTACGCGTACGAAGTCGCGGGCATCAGCTAGTAATTAATAAAAGTCATACACATTTTTTTCATTAAGCCGTTAGTATTAAAACTACTTAGTTTAAAACAACGGTTTTTCTCTTTCTATTTAATATAGTTTATAACAATGCGCAATACAGAAACAAAGAAGAAAGAAAAAAAAGTTTATTACTAACCATCACTAAAAAAAGAGGTAATAAACGTTCATAAAATTAGATGACCATAAAAAGACACAACTCAGCATAAACCGCCATGACAGCGCGCTGATTTTCAGTTGTACCCCTTTTCGTGACGCGTAGTTACAAATTAGCATAAGTAGGTATTAACATAAGTAGTTACAAGTTGGTACATAGCTTGTAATGTAGTTCATGATGAAAGCTGAGATGGAAAGCGAAGATGCGGCCTAAGACGGAACACGCTTGCCCATGAGATGCCTATTCACTCTAGACTTCAAGAGACACAAGTTGTAGCTGTTTGCGAACAAAGACAGTGTCAGAGCGTTCCACTCCTTAGCAGTTCGCATGATAAAGGAATTTAAAAAAAGCTTTAAAAAAGGAAAGATAGCTTTTTATTATTTTCATGTGCCCATAGAGCTAGCGTTTACCTCTGCTTTCAGCTTATTATATTTTTGTGCACCTTACACACAGAAGACGATGCAAGTTTGTTACATTTAAATTTTTTGTAGCTAAAATTAGATTTCTTTTCAAATTATTCATCATCATCAGCCCATTACGTTCCCACTGCTGGGACTCGGGCCTTCCTTCGTAGAGAGAGTATGGTCCATAATCCACCACGCTGGCCCAGTGCGGGTTGGTGGATGTCACATGTCCTTGAATTTTTGTGATTAATTCTTGAACATGCCGGTTTCCTCACGATGTTTTCCTTCACCGTTTTTAGAGTGAGTGCTAATTCCGCACATAACTTAAGAAAGTCAGTGGTGCGGGGCCAGCGGGGTTCGAACTCAGGTGCGTCTGATCGAAAGTCGCACGTGCTCCCACTGAGTCACACCCGCTCAAATTATTAACCGTTATTATTATTATTGTACAGTTTCATATTACTTGAATTATCAACATTTTTTCGCTTTACCCAAATTACATCTCAAAAACTTATCCAACATCGATATTGATTAGTCGCTAGCTAGAAAGATTGGACAGGATTTTTATTACTATATCAAGCCAATTTCTTGTGCCGTGGCAAACCAAAGTTTTTGATTGTTAAATTTAACTGGACAGCTGAAGACACAAAATTTACTTCATTTATTTAGTGTGATACGCCAACAGTGAACATATGACCGTAATCTGTATACATAAAAATGAATCGCCGAAATGTTTGTACGCGCATAACTTCCGAACGACTGTACTAAATTGGATAGTTTTTTTTTTTGTGTTCGTTATAATTATTGTCAGGACTTTGAATAAAAAACACTTTTAAAATCAATTAAAAAAAAATGGCGTTACGGAGTTTGCCGGGTCATCTAGTATGATGCATTATTGTTTATTAATGTATAAGTTTAATGAAATTGTTAGCGTTATCTAATTTATCTAAACTAATCTATTAATTTACTACCAGTGGGCAATGTTCCCAAAATAATGGCAGCATTGCCACGTTGAATGGCAATGCTTAACCTTTGGCCACAATATAGGCCAGCATTTTGGTCACGCGTTGCTTCGACCAGAAATTTTGCAGTATCTTTGAAAATATGTGCCCCCGGTCTTCACGGTCTTAGGTAATATTTAGTTTTCTTTGGTCTTAGCGTCTCGACCCCAAAAGGTTCAAATATGTAGCCATTCTCTAGGCTACTATACTTGCGCCTTTTGAGGTTCTCTGCTCCTTCAGCGGCTGCGTCAGCCTTATTTTGAGTCACGACAATATTATATACTATGGTAACACTGAGGTTATACTTAGGTATTTATTATGGTGATAAATAATATAGTTTTAACGCGTTGACCTTTATTATATGCCAGAGACTGACTTGATCATTCATTTATTTAGGATGCGCATTATTTTTGTAATCCATGAAATTATTTTTTAATAATTATTTAAATTAAATTGGTAAGTTCTAAAACATCTCATTGATTTAAAATTTATTTTAATTCAATTACAAAAACGATTTTATGTTATACTCGTAAAACATGTGAGCCAAACTCTAATTTCAAGAACATTCTTTCAAATATAAAATGTATCATCAGGATACGAAACCAGCTTTTGCAGAAGTTTTTATCTCTATCTTTAGATCCTAACCAAATCTTAAACCTGTATGTATGTGGTGCACAATGTACCATATGGTGGGGTTTTAAGCCGATATAAGTGTCATGACTTCGGTTCACAATTTTTAGAGTAATCAGTATAAAAAAGTATTTTTTTTTTTGCGCTTAATAGATCTATGTTTGGCCACTATCTCGATTAATGTGAAGCGATGATGTGGCCTTAGATGGAGCACATAGATCTAGAGAGAGACGGCAGTTGAGCGGCTGCTCAGAACCGTCTCCCCGAAAGTCATCTGAGAAACTCCTTTCGCTCGCTTGTTGTATCGACTGGATATTTAGCTTATAGGTACTTCGCAATACGATTACGCGTGCTTGAATGGTAAAGTTTTCTTAAAGTCCAGAACTATTAGCAAATCATTATTTAGATCAAAAAACGGTAAAACTCCAGCCAGCTAATAAACGAGTCCGTAATACATGGTGGTGACATCAAAGCGAATGCGAGTCAAAGAGAAAATCCGCCATTTCTCTCGGAACGTAATTAGGTAGTGAAGGAGTTATGCGCAAACGTTCCCTGGGAATAATTGGTTTCCTTAGTCTTTGTGGAGGCTGTCAATGTCGAGACATTATGTTATTAAGCGATTATTGAATTAATTGCGGAGATTCGCAGTATATGTGGAAATTGTGGGAATTTAGGGAAGTGTGTGTAAAGGGATTCTATTTTGTCTCATAAAACTGATTACCCTAAAATAACTTCCCGGAGCCTGCTTCTCATAATCATCACTTACCCGAATATTAGTTAAGGTCTCATATTTTTTAATAATGTAATACTTTTTGTCCAATTGCTCTTACTATATAATTTTGTGTCTCGTAAAGTAAAAGACAGTACTAATAATTTAAATTTGCATTGAATGCTAACTATATCCGAATCAGCTGGACAGAAAGAATCGCCGCAAACCAGTCCTCTGTGGACGACTCGCTCTTACCCCTAGATATTTAGTTTTCTTTGCCCCTAGAGTGTATAAAAAAAGCGCAATCTTAACGAAGCGACGGGAATCGAACCCGCAGCCTATACGTGGTGTATGAAATTACCTGCCCAACCACTTCACCACAGAGGCCATCAGGCTGACATTAAATATTGGTGAAAATCTCCTGTTGTAAATTAATTATTCATACTTTATCCGTTTCTTAAATAACCATTACGACAAAAGGACTAAATTCAAATTTTTCCTCAACAAAGCTAAAAATCATGCATGAGATGGCAATGTCGAGTGTCGCCATTATGCTCGCATGCATTACAGACGCAGTCTGATTACCCTCACGCTTCATTTGCAATATGTCCGTCGCAGATTATCATTTCTCCGACTGAATAGGACTAATTTGCTCTCCCCCTTTAGAGTCTATGTACACGATGGCTTGAACCAGAGAAGATGTACTTGAATGTACATATAATTTGTATTGAGTAGGATGGATATTTTTGTGTGGATTATCTCCTAATGTTATTTTAATACGCTCGAAAGGTTTTTCGATTTAAAACTGTCAGACGGAAATCTAAATATTTATCAACCTTATAATGCAATCCCAGTGTCTAAAACTGTCGTTTCTCCAAATGAACTCCTTTAAAATTACAGCATTCGGCGTATCCTTGACAGTAAGCAGTTCCATCTAAGATTACAATAAATAATTATACACCACAATTACTCAACCTGTTATCCTTAGCGGTTCTTTTATTCAGGACCTAATGGAGAAGCTGTAGGATTGACACACTAAGGAGAAGTTCTTATTGTTGATGACCATTGAGCTTCTACAGTGATGCAATGCAGCACACAATGAAAACTTAGGTGCACAAGGTAAATGCGTGTAGGAATAGACGCTAGTTGGTTCGCACCATGCTGCAACCCCGATGGAATAGCACGTAAACTTGCGTTAATAAAACTGCATGATATATGTTTATTGTACAAGCGCTTTTTATCGATGCCAACAATGTTTTTTGTTTTTGTAGGTATAGCGTTTTTCGCATGCGTTTATGAAAAGCGCTGATATTATCCCCGTATACATAGGTTCTTATCGGAAAATATTCTCATTCCGTTTGCATGTTCCTATTTGTTTCGCAGTCGCCGCATAATTTCAATCTTGGTATTGTAGGATTTGTAGGTATCTACAGAATTTCTTCTTTCTCATTTTGTTTCAGTTTTTTCCTCATTCTCTTGACGCTTTATCTCTGCGCGTTGCATTCATCTCCTGTCTGGGGTGCGGCGTTTATTTCCTTGTTGATTGCAATTCGGACAGAGTTAAAAATGGTTAACGTAAATAACTTTTATAATTTATATTAATTAATAAGAGTGATAAATATAAAAATGGCACGATTTGTGTAATGATTTACAATTTTGTTAAGTTTGGTTTTTAGTTTGAATTATTTTGTTTATATATTCGGTTTAAAAATATATTCAATAAAATTTAATAGGCTGATACAAAAGTAAGGATATAGGTGTACCTATAGATTTGGATAAAACTGGAACAGGTAAAGATCGTACAAGAGATGACGATAGAGAGAAATGATAGTAAATGATTCTACTCGGCATTTTTGAGTCGTAGGACAAGGATAAGTTTGTGAAAACGTTTCGTGGAGGTGGAATTTCTTTCATCTAGGTGTGGTGTTGTGCCAACACTGTCTCAAGCAAACAGTAACAAGATTTAAACACTTCATAATAAAGTAAGTCGTATGATTACTTACTAAACTAAGTTTTAAACAACATAAATAACTAACGTCTTAAGTTCTTCAGATTTCTAGGTTGCCTAGACGTGAGTTACGACTAAGTTCCTCTGCTTTGCATAGCTAATTGCTGGTACAATTATTCCAGGCGTCAAGTGCACAGCTCCGACGCCTATTATTTCGCCATTTTACTTTGAAATTTCTACGTAAAAGGCTATAGTTTAAAACTGATTATTTTGAAATGCAATACAAATTTAAATATTTTGATAATGATTTCATACACACCTACTAAACACATTTTTTTTGAGTCGTTAGCCGTATAAAGTTTCTATTTGATATTATTACCAAAAAAACTAATTATTAGGTACTTACTACAATGCATCTTTGTCCCAAAGTGAAATACCTACTTTATCATATTTTAAATTTTATATACATGCAGTAAGGATCATCCAGAACATTCTTTCCCAGATTCGATATGAGATGGTTCGATAGCCCGAGGCATATATTGCAAATATCACATCGAATCGTCAAAATCGTAAAACGAATACGCGATACAGTGATTGCATTTGAATTCGATTCTGCTGGTGCAGAAACTGTGATATACAGAGAAAACTGACGCGTAAGCCTGGGTGGTATTTTTCGATGTGGCGGAATATTCGGGGAACGAGGCGTAAGACAGTTTGATTTAAACGGTTATTCGAAATGTTCAACGAGTCATAGGAGCATTCGCTTAATAACTCGTTAATAACTGCATTGAATTTTGCAATAATATGCTAAAGTAGTGCACGATCAATTGCTTGGAAGGTAGGGCCCGGGTAATGTCAGACTTGGCCTAAGCCACCTAGTGGCTAAAACTCCCGTCTGCTCTGCCTTTCCACAGACCAGACGTCCGTGCCGTTTTCGTCTCATCGTATGTTATCAAGGCGTACATCAGCTATGCATTTTTTCCTCATAATAAGAAAGTTCATATATATTTTTTTTATATGTATACATGTTTTTCCGATTTTTTATTATTAGTTTTGTTTAAACTTTTGTTTTCTCTCCAATTCTGGAGGCGGAAAAATTGCACGGGCCGTAAACAAGTGCTATGAAAGGGACAAATCTTCCTAACTATCCGGCATGTATTTAATATTACCGCTTTTTGAAGCCGAAGAGGTAGAAATTTGGAGAGAAAAAGTATTTTCAAATCTTCGCTACGGCACGCTGATACCCAATATTATGACCATCCATTCAATATTCGTTACTGGTACCACAAAATCTTTTATCTTTGGTAGTATATAAGAAGCAAAGAATAAAACCTCACTCGTAATTCCTACTTTCCCTGGATCAGATTTCCTACCTAACGACTCGAATTTACCTAAAATACGATACCACTTTATTCAAAAATCTCCGGCCACGGTCACAGGCAAGATAAAACCGTCAACGGGGACTTTATTAAGTTAGGCCGAAGATTTATAAGAGCCCTTTTTGCTGGAGTTATCCGTACTTATGGTGACCAATTTCCGGTTTCTATAGGGACGGAGTACCGTCTGATTTTTAATCTTTGTCAATTTCCGTAATTTTGAGATGTTCTGGTATACCGAGTCAAGAGTCAATATAATACGAATTAAGAATTAAAGTACGCACCTACGAGAATATTCAAGTTATATTATTAAAAATGTAAAAGTGCTTCCAATTTGACAAGAAAGGAGTGAAAATATTTATGGGTCCAAGCATTCGATCGCTCCAAGTAATAATACCACTCATTCTACCGTATTCTTCCGCATTTTACCGTATTATACCGTAGTTAAGTTTTTTTTGTCAAACGGTTTTTTTTGTATTGCATTGTATTTTTAATCAGTATACTTATACAGAATTCACTATTATTATATAAAATTATTTCTGACGGGTTTAAAAGGCTTGCGCGGGGATGTGAGTCCAACACGTAGAGGCCTCTTAGAGCATTTAGATAAAATATGTAATGGGCAACACTTATCGAAACCTGTTTCTAAGCGCATCATTAAGAAGATGCAATAAGTAAGTACCCCCAATAAGTGCGAGGACTATTATTGGAGATTTGGAAATTACTTATGATTGGGCTATTGAGGTGAATGGATGAAAACCGAGAGTGGTGATATGAGACTTCGGCACCTGCCAGTTCCAGTTTATTATATATATATATATATATTATTACGTAGCTCGCTTTTTAATTTTATAATTTAACCAATCGTATTATTCTTCTCTTCATCATCGTGTCATTATTGTTAAATAGAATTTATTATTATATATATCGGCGCAAAGACGCTAACAAACTTCAAAAACTGTTAAAAATAACAAACTGATAAACTATTCGTTTACTACTAATAGTTTTGATTGCATAACTACTGTTTAGAATCATGAATTCATTGTTAAATGATGAAATTCACTACTTTTATTTTTACTTCTTATTTAACTGATTGAGTTAACTATTTACACCTTAAAACATCATTCTGTAACATTGATTGATTGTTAAAATTGAACTAAGACACTCGCAAGCAAGTTTGAATAGATTTTGCAAACAATGTTTTGCGAGCCTTAGGTTTGCTATAAATACGACCGCCGGACCGATCGCAGCTCAGTCTGGCTCGAGCGGCCGGACCGTTCGGAGCTCCTCAATTGTAATTGTAACAAATTGTGAAACCGAATAAATCCATTCGAAGACTACCTGAAAGCCTTTCATTCCTGGAGTATGAGCGACCACCATGATGTTGATGACAGTGACGTCAGCAGTGATGACGTCAAACTTTTTAAAAAGCCTCTTGGAGCCGTTTACTCCGTCATATATATTTAAAATAAATAGTACTTAAATGTTACTTGCAGCAACTTCGTGAAGAAAAATATCTTGAGGCGTCAAAAAATTCATAAAAAACTTGGACAAAATTAAGTTGCAGTTCCATAAAAAGTATTCGATGTCTAGAGCAAGTCGAATGCTAAGTATAAAACTAAACCTTAAAAAGAAAGTCAGTATTTCAAAATATAATTTCATCATCATCATCTTCTTAATTCTACGTTCCTGCAGCTGGGTCACTGGGTCTCAATGTCCCATTGAATACAGTTTCATGGTCAACATGAACAATAAATCCTAGCCGCGTCTGCTAAGCGTTTTATCGGGCGGCCATTCCGCGCGCAAATCAAATTAAGCTGCGATTAGACTAAACTGTGTATGACCTGTGGTATGACCCATATACTGCATAGGGTTAGCTGCATTTGTTTATTGGGATGTGTAACAACTAGCCATTGCTTTTTTTTTTAAAAAAAAGCAAGAGTAGTAAGTAAGAGGGTGCGAAAACCAATAGCAACCATTTCGACAACATGACATTAACAAACCACAAAATTTTAATATTTGTCATCAAATTATGGCCATTACTCTGTATAGGCCCTTGTATTAGTAGGTATAGAATAAGCTGATATGATGATTAAACCAATCATTAAAGCCAAGGCAATAATCTTGAACATAGCAACAATATATTGCAGAATTCATGACATATAGGTCGATCCTGATATAAGAGGGTTGTGATATTGTCTAGAAGTTCATCTCGCTATACACCGCTTTATTAGATCCGAGTTTTCCCTATCAACGACTGAGAGTAGGTACATTAGTAATGAAAACAAGAACATTAAAATAAAGTTCATTTTCCTGTGCTAAGTTAGCGTATTCGTGTTGCTTCATTTGTTTGTAATTTCTCATTTCACTTTCCTTTTTAAACTCTACTCCTTGGCTGGTAGACAGGGCTTAATTTTCTTACTGATGACTACAAACTTTTCTTGAGATAGCATTTCCGCTTTCTTTTTTATAGTCATTTTCTACCAATTGATTGGTTTACCTCCTTTAAACTCCTCCATTTTCCTGTTTTTGGGCAGTGAGAGTCCTGTTCCTGCACTCCACTTTTTTTGATGTCGTCCTTCAATCTTATCTGTGGTCTCTTTATTGGCCTTTCATGACCACAAAGTCAAGTAGAGACACTCCTACAGTGTTTTGCACCATGGCGCCATGAATGTTGTTTTCGGGTAATGTGTCATGCCCCTCCCACTTTGGCAATTATTTTGTCTATATCTAATACTTTGATTTTTCGTCGGAGCCACTAATTCTTTTTTTCTCTCCCTCAGTATTATGCCTACCAGCTTCCTTTTCATCGCCCTTTGGGTTACTTGTGATTTTGGTGGTGACCCAAGTTTCAACTCCAAATGAAACGACTGGTAGGATGCACTGGTTCAATATTCTTGCTTTTGTTTGTTGCTCAGGTTTATCTTGAAAGCAAAATCAAGTTTGGTGAATTTGCCTATCCTAGTCCATTCCGTCTGTCTATCTCATTTCCCTGGTTGGTTTTGCACATCTTAATTTTTTGGCCTATCTTAATGTTTTCCACTTAATGGTCTCCTTATTAGCAGTCTCTAAAGTCATTGTTTTGTTCTTGTCTAAATTCGTTTCGAGACTAACTGCTAGGGATGCTCGTGTAGCTCTTGTATCTTACTTTGGAGCTGGAGGATACTATGTTGTATGCGCGAATAGCAATAAGTTGTAAAATTATAACACTTACTATGTTTTACTATATTTTATGTTGTCGGTGAAACTTAAGTTAGTTTGACGAAGTGACATTTCCTCATTTAGGGCTACGAGCTGAAATAAGCCACCGCATAGGTCGTTCTAGGTTGTTCTAGGTTTTTATAAGTTAGGTTAGTCGTTGTATCTCTCGTTAGTTGGTTGACTTTGCCTTTCACTGGGTTTACACACAATCTTCGGCAAGGTTACTTAACGTGACATGGTCACCGTAAGAAAGTGAGAGGGGTAAATGTCATGAGGCTAAAGAAATCTAACAATATCTTAACATGCACTTGATGCCCCCTTGGACCCCTGCTTGAACCTTCCCTCACACTGCATAACAATATTGAGAATTGAAGTTTCTAGTGTCTAGCCTACATGCAGGATATCTTAGATAAGGCCCAGAATACGAGTCCACGCGTGTGTGTGTCCGTGGTTGTCATTACTATTAATAATTTTCGTCATCATTATCTATTGTTACTACTACTAGGTACCCGCCTATATACTAACCTACATCACCCTACATAGGTATAATTTGCCAAAAAGTGAGATAAACAGTAGGTATGGACCTATGTACTACGCATATTCTCTAGACTACTAAAATCGTAAATATAAACCTACTTACTACATTATAAACATACCAGCAACCGCTCGCGACTTCGTTTGCGTCGACATAGTAAACATAGCGTATGTTACTCACGGATAGTGTAGCTTTAAATCAGTGAAAGAATTTTCAAAATTGAATCCGTAGTTCCAGACATTACCTCCTAAAAACATTCATACGTACTTACAATTTTACCTCTTTATAATATTAGTATAGATTCTAAATATACATATCGACAGTCGACAGTCAGATAGACATTGACATATCAGGATATATTATTATACGAAGATAAGAGAGAAGAAAAACAATTATTTATCGTATTCAAATATTACGCAATTAGTTAGCACGCGCCACATTCATGTTAGTCACCATCCCTACAGAGTATCCAGTTACATGTTATGATAAGTCCATCAAGGTGAACACGCTTTGACAACTGTTCTCCCTAAACAGTACTTGTCTACCAGTACCAGTTTACTGGTGGTAGGTTTCTCGTATGCGAGAGCCCGTTTGGGTGGGTACCACCGCTTTGCCAGTTATTAAGCCGCCAAGCAGTAATGCGCAAGCATTATTGTGTTCCGGTTGTTTGGCGGCTTAATAACTGGCAAAGCGGTGCTAATGCTTGCGCACTACTGTGCGCAAGCATTACTGTGTTCCGGTTTGAAGGGTATTGTAGCCAGGGAAATTACTGGGCATTATGAGACTCAACAGCTAATTGTCTCAGGATTTTGCAAAACAAAGTTCTGGGTGGTGTTGTTATTGTTATGGGCTGGCGTATTGCTTACCATCAGGCAAACGACCAGATCGTCTCGTCATTGAATTACATAAAATAAAAAAAGTTTTCCTGACAACACTTTTTTTTATTACCGAATAGGTAAGCATTTTACCGCAGTCTCACCTAATGGAAAATGACGATGCAGTCGACGATGGATCATGCTTACCTAGAAGATTTCTTTCATATAACTGAGTGACGAGACGAGCTGGTCGTTCACCTGATGGTAAGTCATACGCCTGCCCATAACAGTTACAGCACCACCCAGAACTTTGTTTTGTAATATCCGCGTCTCTGCATTGCGCTCGTCACCCTGAAACAATACCGATTTACTCGACTCTTGAAGACACCTATTATAAGAATCGAGAAACAAAGACGCTGGTAAGGTGTTCCATTCCTTCGCATTATAAAGGTCGAAACAAAACGCTTTGTTCAGGCAGTAGGAATGATAACCATGTACGGATGCCGAGTTTCTGTGCACTGTCTTATATATTTTTATTATGTTTGTTTTGTCTCTATTTTTGTTATGTTTATGTTTATTTTAGCGTGATGTTGTGTGATGTCATAAATAAATGTATTGTCTTTCTTTCTTTTTACCAGCTGGGATTATACTATAGAAAGGTATATCGATTATGGTTCTTGCCGTGTCTTCTGAGTAGTGGTTCTTTTTCCAATACGGTGGTAGAGTCATTGTAATAATTGACGTAATAAGTGCGTCTGTGATGCGAAACCTGAATAAAGAACTTTTGAATTTGAACTTGATTACGTATTCTGTGTTTTTTCTTCTCTCGTGTGGGTCTGTGGCTAAATCTGGTGTCGGAAACCGCCCGATGGATTATTAGACAATCGGCTGGCCGATTCAAATCTCCCAAAAACTAGTTGTCGACCGATTCGGTTTGATATTTTACGATGCAAAATATTGCACACACAGCATATACATTTTATAAAAAAAAAACTGATTTCAGTGTATCTTCGAAGTCTAAGGCCAAACATCGATGAAATTTAATTTATATTGGACCACTTCGTAGCTATACTGAACCCAACGCAAAAAGAATTTATCAAATCGGTTCATAAATGAAGGAGTTTTGAAGTAATAAACATAAAAAAATACAATCGAATAGAGAACCTCCTCCTTTTTTTGAAGTGATGAACATTGTTATCATGGGGTTCTGAACCGGGGGGCAGGACTGAAGCGACGGCTTAACGTGTACTTTGCAGCACGGTAGCGCTTATATGTAAATACCACAAAAGCGGTCACCCATCCAAGTAGTGATTGCTGCGAACCTATTAGTTGGAGCTTATATATGAGGTCCAGAACAAACACTGGCCATAATATATGTTAAAGTATATTTAACAGAAAACAAACATACATTGGAGAGACTGCCCTAAAATACTCCAATTTGATCAAATTCACATCACAAATGTGTTTTTGGATCGGAGTGCGTGCCAAAATAGAAATCATTACAAATGGACCGGATAGACAGCTTGAAAGACAGCTAAACGAAAGCTCGTAGAGATACCGAGAAAGGAGACACGCGTAACCTTTGTTGAACTTACTTATCACTGTACGGTATGAACATAATTTTCTAATCTAAAATAGGAGATAAGTAAATAGTTCTAAGTACCTACAGTAATATGTGAGATCGATATCTATTCTATCTGTGGCGTGATTCTCACGTTTAGCTCCACACTTTTACCACACCACTAAGTATTTGCAGGGATATTTAAGGAACTTTCTCCACTAGCTATTAGAAAGAAAGAAAGATCACATCAATAAAAAAATTGCGTTATAACCGCATTACTTCACTAAATGATAGGTATCTCATACGTGAGAGAACGTAGGGGTTGGTACCACTGCTATGCCATTTATTCTACCGCTGAGCATTATGAGCCTTATTAGAGCTATCGTTTCAAGGTGACGAGCGCAGTGCAATACAATACAATACAATACAATAAACAATGCTTTATTGTACACCAAACAAAAATAATCAGTAGGTACATGAAAACAACTTAAAGTAGCGGACTTATCGCTAAAAGCGATCTCTTCCAGTCAACCTTTGGATGGTTAATTTTGCATGATAATTAGGCTACTACTACGTTGTAGTGGTTGTAACTACCTAATTTACGATGTAGAATAGAATAGACTATTATATAAAAACTCTTTATTGTAGGGTTATACAATTGGCGGTCTTAACGCTTGAAGCAATCTCTTACAGATAACATATGGATGTGTTTTTTTTGGATTATGGTTTTATTTTATTTGACGTGCATTAAAGTGTTACTTATTGTATTGTACCATACTTATGTTATTGTTCATATTATCTTGCATTTTTTATGCTTTTTTATGTAATTCATATAATATTTTTATTATCTTTAATATTTATGATATAAATGATATTATTTATGTATTTGTACTTTAATTTTGAATAATACCACATAATTTATTATTATTCTATTTACACCGCCGACCTCTCTCGCTCCGCTATTTAACTCCATCCAATAAAGTATTGTGTATTGTATTGTATAATAATTTTCCTTGTGATTGCTTTGAAAAAAAATGAACCTAGTAACACATTTAGCCACGTGTTTTACACACATGGTCTTGTCCATGTCCACTTCCACTTAGGTCTTGACTCGTCAACCTGACGACCTTTGGAAATAGAGATTAGATAATAAAACTTTGAGTACTGGGGGAAGCCGTGTCTACAGAAGGAGACGGGGACTGTAAGTTAGATCCGCTCTATCTCTAGGTATACCCCTACGGTATAGCAATGGGCTATTTTTAACCCCTGACACAAAAAGGAGGGGCGTTATAAGTTTCACCAGGCCTAGCGCACTCCGCACTGTAGGTACGAAGCTACAAGTACATAGCCGGACACCGACGGCGGGTGGCGCGTCGTTACACGTGCCGCGTCAGAAGAGATAAGAGCTATGCGAAAAAAGAGAGGCGCTCTTAATATGATTGGTAGGCATGCAGCGCTACGCGAGTTGAATTGAATTTTATTGCGTCATAGCAAGATTCGCTATTTGTTTAAATTTCTTTGCGGAGTGATGCTTCTGTCCCTTAGTATTCTGTGGTTTCACCGCTATGTGTGTCTGTCTGTGGCACTTCTTATATAGAGCTCTTATACGGGTGAACTGATTTGTATCCGGTTTTATTTTATTTGAAGGCAGGTTTTCTAGCAGTGATTAGACATGTTTTATCAAAATTTAAAAAGGTTCAGCCGTTCTTTACTTTTTAAAGGATTTTTGTGTCGTGGGGCTTTTATTGGATTGTTAAATAAGTAGGATAGTACAACTAATCTAAGTAGGTTTTGTTTAGAGCAAAAGGCATAATTATAAGTTATAAACATAACTCAATAGATCAAAACATGACAAAGTTCACTATTAAATTTGCTGTTTGACCATGATCATTGAGAGCTCATGTATCAGTGTCGACTAAATTTATCAGTATGTTTGTGTACTATTTGACCTACTTTAGTCAAATCAGATGTAGGTATTCATGTTAATATTGAGAAACCGGGTTAACAAATATCTTAGTACCTAATGAGCAAGTGCGGCGATTGGCAGGTAACGTGAAAATTTTCTGATGTATTGGAGTTCGTATCCGTTTTTTTATGTAACTGAATGACGAGACGAGCTGGTCGTTTGCCTGATGGTAAGCAATACGCCAGCCCATAACAATAACGTCACCACCCAGAACTTTGTTTTGCAAAATCCTGCGCGGCACTGCACTGCGCTCGTCACCCTGAGACAATTAGCTGTTGAGTCTCATAATGCCCAGTTATTTCGCTGGCTACAATGCCCTTCAAACCGGAACACAGAAATTCTTGCGCATTACTGCTTGGCGGTTGAATAACTGGCAAAGCGGTGGTACCCACCCAGACGGCCTCTCGCATACGAGAAACCTACCACCAGTAAAAGGTACTCAAATTAAGAAAATAAAAAAACAACGTTCCTATGATCATCTTCCGACTTCGTCAACAGTTCATCTTAGTGGTACTTTCATATTTTATTGTCATTTGACTTACACCATGTATTTATGCAAAACTTCAGCTCGATTGGACAACGGGAAGTGGCTTAAAATTAATTTACAAAATTGACCCACACACACTAATAAGTGAATTGAAATAAAAGCTTCATCATCTCTGGATAATTAATATCATAGTTATAGAGATTTCGTTGAGAGTGAGCCGGTGGATGGTATTCGAAACATACACCTTACCTAATCTATCAAAGTCAAAGTCAAAGTCGAATATCATTTATTAAATAGGCACAAAAATGAACTTCAAAAATTGTATCTTAAGTAACATAAGTTTGAAAAAAGGTATTTATGTCATTTCTTTCCTACATTCAAACTAAAGTCCGGGTGCAGAAAAGAAATGCGTTAACTGACTCTACCAGTGCTTCGAAAATACGCCCGCTAAAGAAGATAGTACGTAATATTTAGTTTTCTTTGATAGTACCAAGAAACTCTGCGGTGATGTTTCACAAAACAAAAAAATAAAAATAGAACTAGACCTAAGACGGAACAAACCGCCTTCTAACATATTATATAATTTTTTGAACGGTACCCTGGCGTGCCCTCATTGCGCACGGACTTTTACAGCAAAAATCGGATATGCGAACCACTTAAGAAGTAAACATCCCGGCTCATAATCTAGTATTGAAACAAAGTCTGATCGCCGAGGCTGAAACCGGCCAGGATGAATATATATAACAAAAAAATATAAATAAAATATAAATAGGTATGAGAGTAGCAGTTAGGCCAGTCCAGACCAGTCCCCGCAAGCAGGACCCGTTCACGAGTATGACTTGTGGATCAAAATTGTAGTTCAGGGGTTTAATGGTACCTTCTCACTATCTTGAAATGGTTCAAGTCACAAACTAATCGTTAAGTAATTAATATGCTGTAATTACTAACTTATCTGTAATTACAATAAATTTATCTATAATTGCAGCTTTTATATTGCCTCGTGTAATGGAAGTTTTTGTTTTCAATAATTATTGTACACATGACACTTGTGTCATCGTGAAAGAAGTGGTGACTTTTAACCGGCGGAGTATTAGTTGAGTTTTAAACAAAAATGTTGGATAATAATAGCCTTTGTACATGTATTTTATGATCCACGTTGTAAATTTTTTGACAGTGTATAATCTATACATATAATAAAACTGTAATGGCTACTGTACATTAAAGATATTTTTTTTTACTATTTGGGAACAACATAATCCTAAAATACAGTTTTTAAAATATTTATCTGCCTGTCTATCTGTCCGGGATAAACTCAGAAACTAAGGCACGAGTCTTTTAAAATATGTTTTATGGATAGGCTTTGTATCATCAAAATCGTTCCAGGAATATTGAAGTTATGACGCAATTGAAAAAAATGTGTGCCACTATTAGTTGAACCCCGGAACATACCGGACCGTTAGTGCACAAACCTCGGCTTAAACTGGTTACTTGCTTATATTGCGAATTAAAAGATGGATTGACATGCCGCTTTCTAAAAAAATTTTTTGTCGAGTCCTAGGCTACAATGAGATAGGACGGGATCGAGACAGGAGCGCGACGGTTACGGAATATGAGAGGAACGTTAACGGTATGGGAGTGGATAGGTAATAGGATAAAAGGAGGATGGTAACGGGATATGATCGGGACGGTAACGGGATAGGAGTGGGATGGTAACGAAATACAAGAGGGTGATGGTAACGGGATATAAAGAGGACGGTGTCGGGTTAAGAGGGGTCGGTAAAGGGATGTAATGGGGATAGAAGCGGGACAGTAATGGTATAGGAAAAGGACTTGATCTGGATAGAAGCGGGATGAAAGCAGAAGCAGAACAGTGAAGAGATAGGACGGGGACGGGATCGGGATAGGAGCAGAGCGGGAGAAGGAGCCGGATTAGGGTGGGATAGAAAATTTTCGGGAACAGGTTAGCTTACTGCACTACGCGTATGAAGTCACAGGCAACAGCTAGTAAAGAATAAGAATAAAAATACTTTAGGCATTATTCTTGTAGATATTTCGATATAGAAAAACACTCGCCTAAAGCTGGGTATCAACATTGCGAAGCTCCTCGCGAGACTGCTCATTAAATGCTCACGTTGACCGGTAACCCTGAGGTAGCCTCGCGATACGCTCAAGTTCCATCTACACACTTACGAGCCACGCCAAGCCTGTAAGGTGACAGTATATGTTTGACCATGGATCCAGCGCACGAGCGCACGAGGCAATACAAATGCGATCCATGCAACTGAGCGGTCCACAATGAGCGCACTTTAAACACCGCACTTAACCGACACCGCGCCGGATCGCGCGACGCACGCTGGCGCGTGGCAATAATCACGTTACCTCACGAGACAAACGCGTCTACACATCGTGAGGCTGCTTTGTTAAGCATGCCTTGAGAGGCAGCCTCGCAATGTCGATACCCAGCTTTAGATTGGCGCATCTTTACTTCGTTTCTTATAAATAAATACGCCCAACGATTACATACGTAGTTCCTGGCCCCTAACTAGGATTCCTTGTATCTAGGGACGAAGTAGGGACGGAGGGATAAAGTAGACCATATTCCCACAAAATCCAGACACGAAACAAATGCATGGTGCCTTTTTTCTGTGCACAAAGAATCGGAAATATTCGGAATTTTTGTCGAAATATTATATATACTAGCTGCGCCCTGTGTCCGCGGTCTCACATGTTGTTTTCCGGGACCTTTGTAGAAAGAGTCAGCTGTGCTAGTTATTCTGACATTAAGCAGTAATGCTGCTTTACTGTGTTCTGCATTGAAGAGCATTGTAGCCAGCGAGGTGATGAGTGCAATGCAGTGCTTTTTTATGGTAGTAAAAGTTCTCGGTCGTACTACAATTGTTATGGACAGGCGTGGCGCTTCCTATCAGGCGAACAAATTGCTTGTCCTATCACTTAGTTCCATTAAAAAAGAAACCTTCAATCTACATACCAAATTTCATCAAAATCCGTTCTGCAGTTTTTGCATGATTGAAAACCAAACTTCCATCCATTCATCTACACAAACTATCGCATTTATTATATTAGTCTGATTATAGTCGTAGTAGTGATACTATGATTGGATTTGAAATGGTCAAAGTTGGTTTTAATAAAATGTACTTGCATGAATTTGGGCCTTACTGACTCTACCACCTATAAATGAGTACTTGCTCTACTTGCTACTTTACCAATTTAAAATCTATGTGTGCAAATACCTACTGTGTCATCTTTACCCTTAAGGATATAATAAATAAATGCGTCCGACGATCACATACATACGATCACATTCTAGGCCCTAACTAGGATTCCCTGTATCTAGGGAACCAGGAACTATGAATACCGTGGTCCTACAACACCCAAATACGAAACAAATGCTTGGGCTTTTTTTTCTGTGCCCAAGCATTTCTCCCGTCGCGGGAATCGAACCGGCAACCTTGATCGTGTATGAGATTTGAACCAACCAGCCCAACTACTACACCACAGAGGCTACCTGTCATATTAGCACATATCAATTTATAGTTACTGGTCTGACATTAACAACAGATTTATTTGTTATTTTTCCCATTTTGCGAAAGTAATAATTAAATAAAATGAGCAATAATACAATAACAAGGTTTATTATTAATAATTTATTATATTGTTGTTGTACACGAACAAATATTGAATTTGTACAGGTTACAAATATGAATTCTATAGTTACAGTTCTGTTTATTATAGGCAGATTTGTTTACCTTCATTTACTATATCCCTGTAAAATAATAACATTAATTTTATTGGATAAATACATTATCATAAATAAATAATGCGTATAATGTAAATAACATTATAATAATATGTAAATAAATGTAAATATTTTATTATTATTTTGATATTTAATTTTTTAAATTTTATTAATGTTATTATAATATTTCTATAAAAACAAAAATATAAAAAAAAATCCAAAGCCTAGGTTAAAATACCGGCGGTAAAGGCTGCAGAGTGAGGAACCTCCTGACAATACGTGCCGTGTCAAGGAGTGTAGCCTTCTGCATCTGACCCTTAATCTAACCGTCTAGCGAGAGCCTCTTGCGATGTTGATCGAGGGTCTTCGCTATAAGACCGTTCACCAAAACAACTATAGGGACAATGATCGTCGAGTCATCATCCCACATGGCGGCTACCTTGTAGGTCAAGTCAAGGTACCTACTTTCTTAGCATGTTCTTCACGGCCTTCATGAGAGTCTCATCATGTTGGATGGTGATGTCGACGAGCACTGCCCTGCGTTGGGACCGATAGACCACCAAGACATCAGGCTAATTGATGATAGAGCGGTCCCGGTAGAGCAATATTATTATTATTATGAGCCTGTTGTGTCCCACTGCAGGGCAAAGGCCTCCCTACCCTCTTTCCATTTGTCTCTATATATTGACATGGGTGTATTGCCCTTTAGCCAAAATATTTTTAGTCAAATTTCACATCCCAAAAAACTTATCGCCCTCGTTTCATTTCCCAAATAATTGTTTAGCAAATTTACATTTCGTATTTTATTCACTTTGTTAAATTATTATCATTTGGCATCATTTACTTTGTCAAATTTTATTACATAAAATGTTTAACATAATATGTTTGTACATCTGTACCACACTTGACTAGTTCAGGGCAAAGTAATACATAGGCACAACGACGAGCGAAGCGAAGAGGAGTGTTAGGGTACTGGTGCACCGATACTCGCGAGCGTGCCGCGGCAGCGGCCGGCGATGCGCCAGAAGAAGAATAAGCCAAACTTGCCAAAAAAGAGTTTTGCTAACTGAAAAATTGCGATAAGTTGATTTGACAAATGTAAATTTGCGTAATATAGTTTGTTATGTGATATTTTGGGAAAAGTTTTTGGCCCATACATTAGTAAACCATTGACACGATAGACTAATCTTTCAGTGTGACTCTTTGTGAGTCTAGCTCGTAATCATCAATCATCTCCTCATGACAAATATTTTATAAATAACTTCAATAATAAAAATGCGTTGGTATTATAATTGGTCATATTTTTATTGTACAAAATATCTGTTTTGTTAGTACTTAAACATAGGACGGAATGTTATACTACTCAGTCTGACATACACCCCTTCGTTAAACAATATTAAGTACGCTAACTTTTGTTTTTAAAAAGGGAGGTAATGTATAAATAAATTATAGGTATTATATATGTACAAATTTTTAAATGAACATAGTCATTGACATTAATATAAATTTGATTTGCAAACGGGATATTTACCATGTATTTGTTCATTTTTGTTTCGTGATCATGGTGCTTGTAACACTATCTATTGTATCGAAAACTCAACACAAAACATGTATATTCTATGGATTTTATAATCCGTTAAACCATAATAACAGTGTCCTAACCTCAACTGCATATGAAGTTCGTAGCTAAACATAGATTCTGAATATAAGATTTGTTTTATACCAAATTTCCAACTTAACACAAATAAAAATATTTCGGATTTTCTATAAAGCAAAATGCTATTTCTTTACTAAGATGGGTCTTTACTAAAATCGGTTTTCATTGCGTACTGCGGCCAGCTAGAAATATTACAATATCGACCCTCGCAAAAATCAAGAGCCGGTTTAATAAGTAATGAGATCACCGCACTTGACCTAATCAATCTTGGTTGAAAATAACACTTATATTTAAAACATCTATTCTCAAAAAAAACCTCAATCATCACTGAATCTTCTTGAGAATCCGAAAAGTTTGCGTGGACGCGCTATTAGTCAAACCACTTTCATTTTTGGAAAGTTCCATTCCAAATTATCTTCACCAGCTGTCAGGACAGTAGGCGATCAGTTGGGCCACTGAACAAGGGCGCAAACAGCACTCGTCGACGACTTGCCTCTTTATTCTTTCTTTTGAGAATATGGCTGCTCTCTTCCCTCGGAGTTTCGACAATGTTCCCGTCGGCATATCACTGATGGGGACATTTCCCGTGCAGATTTCAAATATCAAATTAGACAAGGATCTGCTGCACATATTTGTTAACATGGAGTTCAATGTAAGCGGCTGTCCAAGGGCGTTCGTAAGTAGAAATAAAGTGTATAGTACACATAATAATTTCACAGTATGGACCATTTTTTCTGGTCGTCTTTGCTTGACTGTCGAAGAGAGACTAAAGCTTCCGTCTAGAGGACGGTTCAGTTGAAGTCACAATAAATACATCTGATAACCTGTGTCAACGGTGGCAGAACAACTTAAGTTCAAAACAACATGTCGGAGGGCCCCAAGTCAAGATGAGTCTGTAACGATTTTGTATTTATAGAATTTTGATAAGAGTCGCTTTTAGAGATCCACCGGTCGTGATTGAGAAACGACTTGCTCCATTTGTAATAGATTGTGTCAATTGCAGTTAATTTTAGACTATTATCGCTATTGGTAGGAGTGGAATAATTTTCCTCATAACTTTCCATTCCTAAAAACATAAAGTTTGTATAAAAACAAAATCACTAAACCACAATTTATATTTAATTGTAATTTAGTTGTAATCTTATTATCCTATCCTACAAATATTATAAATGAGAAAGCCTCTCACTCTCACTCACTCTCTGTGTGTTTTTATTATTACTTATCAATGCAAAACGTATCACTCCCATACAGAATAAGAATTAAAATAATATAGGTAAAAATATAAACATTTTTTAAATACAAGATTTTATTAATATTTATATACAAACAAACAAACAAAGCCATCATTGAGACAAGTCCAAAGAACTCAAACTCGAATGCATATTAGTTGTAGAATTCCTCTGACCACCCACCGACATCAGACCAGCTTTTGGGTACTGTCACACTACACATTTACGTAACAGCTCAATGGGATAACGGTAAGTGGTTTGAAATAATAATTGACAAATACATATTAAATGGAATTTTTGTTTTTAAGCAATAACACACGTTTGTATATAGTTTAACAAACTATTCAGGTATGCAAAATATTTCGCCGCCGACTAGGTTTGAACTGTGGGACTCTTAACCTTCAGTACAAGAAACGCTCTGAATCAACTGAGCTACCGCGGCAGGTACCTCGGTGGTCGAAATACTTGTAAACTTTTTCTTTACAGTCTTAGGATAATGGGCGCAGCATCTGCTGAAATATTTCACATATCGTAAGACTTGTCATTTGATAAAAACGACAAGGGCATTGTAGCCAGCGAAATTACTGGGCATTATGAGACTCAACAGCTAATTATCTCAGGGTGACAGGGTGAGCGCAGTGCAGCGCCGCGCAGGGTTTTGCAAAACAAAGTTCTGGGTGGTGCTGTTATTGTTATGGGCTGGCGTATTGCTTACTATCAGGCAAACGACCAGCTCGTCTCGTCATTCAGTTACATAAAGAAAAGTCTTACGATTAGCTCCCATCCCGTATTGATGACGCAAACCCTTGAATATGTAGAATTTTTGCTTCTAATTTTAGAGACGATCCCGAGTTCAAACCTCGGCTGCGGCGTAATATTTTGCATACCTAAAAAGTTTGTTAAATACATATACATACCTACAAGACAGTGATGTTATATAAAAGCTTGTCATAAAAAGAACCCGCCATCATTTTTTTCAGCTAGAACTCGTACTTGCTTTTAAAATAAACATGCCTGTATTTAATAATATAATACACGATAATAACAGTAGGTACCTATTGTATGTAAGTTATAACGTGGCCCAAAAATCCAAATTTGGGAGATTAGACTTTTCGACACTTGTTATTGTTTTGTACCATTACGTTGTTTTGCACTAAAAAGATGATATGGAGTTCACATAAATGTATAACATCACATAAATTCACGTAAATGAGTATAAAAATAAAATAATACTTTTTTTTCATTCCAGAAATGTCCGCCAGACAATCTCAACCAGCTGGAGGTTCATGCGTGATGCTAGAATTGAATAAAGAACTTTGAACTTGAATCCGAAGATCAAACGACGATTTTAAGCCAAGATTGCGGTTACTATACGAGTAGTCAGAATGAGATAGAATATAATGACTATTGATGACTTAATAATTTATTTTTCTACGTAGTCCCCGAGTCTCTCTACACACCGAGTCCAGCGCTTTTCCAAGGTTTCAATCCCTTTAAAAAAAAAAGTTTTGTCTTGGTCCTGCAAAAAGCTCTCCATGGCAGCCATCACCTTGTTATCGTCTTCGTACCTGTTTCCCTTTAATTCTTTCAATTTGGGGAACAGATAAAAATCGCTAGGCGCCAGATCTGGTGAATAAGAGGGGTGGTCAACCAATTCGAAGCCAGCTTGCTGAATGGCAGCCATCGCAACTGCCGACCTGTGCGCGGGTGCGTTGTCGTGATGAAACAGCACGCCCCTTCGAAGTTTCCCTCTCCTTTTCTCTTTGATGGCATTCCTCAACTTGGGAATTAAAGTTGCAATATTCGCCTGTAATAGTGGTTCCACGCTCCAGGTAATCAATCAACAATATCCCTCCTGAGTCCCAAAATATTGAGGCCATAACCTTGCCAGCCGATGCCACGGCACGAAACTTCTTCGGGGTCGGTGATGATGGCCGTTTCCATTGCGAAGATTGCTGTTTTGTCTCGGGATCAAAATGATGGACCCATGTTTCGTCCATTGTTACGAAACGAGACAAAAAGTTTTCAGAATCTTCTTGAAACTTGTCCAACAATATCTTCGAAATGTCAAGTCGATTTTGTTTCTGACTGTCGGCTTACATTCTCGGCACCCATCTTGCGGAGACTTTTCTCATATTCAAAGATTCAATATTGATTGAATACTTCCATATGAAATGCCCATTTCAAGAATTAAGTATCGGATGGTAACTCTTCGATCGCTCAATACAATTTTCTCGACTTTCGCAACATTTTCTTGGGTGACTGACGTCGATGGACGTTCGCAACGATGAAGAAAACATCCAAAATAAATATTCAGAAAAAAATTAAATGGCTCGGACAGAATTCGAACCGGCGGCGTCTTCGGAATACCGTCCCTTACGCCTTTATCACTAGGCCACCGAAACATCTGCGCTAACAAATTAATTTTCTTTTGTAGGTATATGTAAAGTCTTAGATTTTCACCAAGCATGCGCATTTAATATCAATTTTAGTAATATTATTCCGCCTACAACCAGGTTACGCTCTAGTATCTCAATATTTAGATATAATTATTTCACAACGCTTATTGCTAAGCACAATCGACAGATTTATGATTAGCAAACGCTATTCGAATGAAGGTCGCAAATCACGCTGTTTACTACATTCTGACACTGTTAATTAACTTGTATTATTATTTGTTACGAAGATATTTAAGCGCCGCCGACCCAATGCGATAATACAACAAATAATTATATGTATTAAGTATTTATTAAATATCAGTCATATTAATGTAGGTATAAGAATGTACTCATACAAGAAAATAAACAATTGTCTACGAGGCAGGTCAAATAATTGATTTTAGCTGTAACTGTTTGAACAATTTGTAGACGTAAACATATTTCGGTTTATTGCACCTTAATCCCAGATATTAATTCCAAGAATGCATGAAGTATCCCACGATAGCTTTGTTTTTGCTTTTTGAGTAGAGATAACTTCTTTTTTACAAGTTTTTATTTAACTTGCAATACATGTATACGTATGTATGTAACTATGTTTGTTTAGGTGGAATCTTGCAAGCTGAATCAGAACCACTTCCTCTTGTCCTACGAAGTTGAAATTTTGTACTTGTCAAAGTCTGATGACAATGCAATATTATGGTGACAACCAGCTGATCTGATGATGGAGACAGAAGGTGGGCAATGGAACTCCTTAACGGATAATCGTAAACTACTAGTGTTGGGGCTCATTTTAATCTTCTCGCGCTTCCGATTACGAATTTGTTAAAAGCTTGTCTTGAAAAATATTATTTTCAACAAAAACAACTTAATGTCAACCGAATGACCACGAGGGCTCGGCCATTTATATTGTATTACTTTGATCTTAATGTGCTTGTATTTCCCCACTATCTCATCCTCTGGAAAGTTACGATGTGGTCGAGAGTGGAGTATACTTACAGCTACCATATGTAGCTTTAGATGTGGTATAATGCCGTATCCTGAGCAAATTTTTGGTGTCTGTTGCAACACTGTTAACTGTCAAAAAAAAAGAAGTCTCAAGTTTAGCTTAACTTTTGGGCTTTCTATAAGAACAACGAACAATGAGCATATTAAGAGTCAAAAGATATTTATTAAATAGGCACAGAAATGCACTTTTAAAGATCATATGATACAAATTAATTAAAATACGTAAGTGATTGTAAATTAAGAAATCATGACAAAAAAAAGGTAAGCATGTCTACCCATTAAATTTCTTTCCCATACTCAAAATGAAGCCCGGGCTCAGAGAATGCGAAAACTAACTCTACCATACCAGTGCTTCGGAAATACGCCCACTAGAAAAGATGTATACTTAAAAATTGTTTTTAAGTTTAAAATTTAACAAGAACAATGACGTATAAATTATAATTAATATAGCACAATGTCAAACTAGAAGTGCGAGTGAGATGTCCCATAGTCATAGTATAAAGCTAATTTAGACGCGGTCAGTGATCAGCTTCAGTGCTGGCGCTGAAAGCTGACTCGTACTGTTTACACAGTCCAAGTCAAATGGCGCTGTATTGACTTGAAAGTCAATATCGACCAATCAGTACACGGTCAGTGCTGACTTGTCTCGATTTCGGAGTCAGTCGCTGACCATGTGTACATTGTCCTTTACAAACATAAATACATAAATTCTTGCATTTAATGGCATTAAAAATATATTCGATTACAACTTCTTTATCTCATAAGGATAGAATATTTTAACAATAAAGTATGTATAACTAGAGCGAGTGTGGCTCAGCGGGAACTCGTGCGCCTTTCAATCCGACGCACCTGGGTTCGAATCCCGACTCGGCCCTGCACCAATGACTTATAGTTAAGTGCAGATTTTGTACGCTCGCTCTAAAAACGGTGAAGGAAAACATCGTGATGAAACCCGCTTACGCGCTTTGGAGTGGTAGGCTCTGGCCGTGGTTGTAATACCACCCACCGAACAAAGCCATGCCGTCAAGCGACCTAGTCGTGTTTCGGGATTATGTTCGGTGAACCATCGGGGAGACGGGTCTGAGCAGCCGCTCAACTGCCGTCTCTCTCTAGATCTATGTACTCCATCTTAGGCCACATCATCGCTTCACATCAGGCGAGATAGTGGCCAAACATAGATCTATTAAGTGTAAAAAAAAAAAAAAAAAAACTACAAATAAACGTTCCAAGAAAATCGTTTTCCTTGCCTCCTAAAATACTTCCTAACATTTTAGTGTCGTCGTCACCGCTTGATGTAGAGCGCAATTTATCCCTGCGACATTTCTGGCATGCACACTCCAGATAACAATATAATATGTAGTATACTTGTAATATATCGTACGGAGAAGCGAAATGAGCAATGGTACGTTTAAGAACTGTACAGGTGGGGATAGGACATGTCGGAAAATTGTTGGAGTACAATTTACTTCCTCATCTTAGCGTCTCTGTTTTGTTTTAAGGAATTTCATTCAAATGAGAAACAGCCTGAAAATGAGACACGTTGGTGAGTTTTATCCAGGGCCCTAATTCACTATGACAACTTGGCGATTCCATGCTTCAGGAAACGTCGATTCCTTCATTAATAAACGACATCTGCGATTTTGTGTTCTCTATGACGCGTCATATATATGAATATATGAATGCGTCATAGAGATGTCGTTTATTAATTAAGGAAACGACGTGACTTCGAAGCAAGGAATCGACTTGATTTCGCCAAGTTGTCATAGTGAATTAGGGGCCAGGTAAAAGAGAGAAAATATATAAGTTAAGTAAAGATGTACAAGGGAGAAAATATATAAGTTAAGTAAAGATGTACAAGGTGTGTCTAGCTATACGTAGAAGTTTACTTTGATTTGAACGGTTTATGAGCTCTTTGGAAAATTATAATTATAAGTATGTAAATAATTATGGCCCACTGACGCGCACTACATTGCAAACACTCTTAAGAGTCAATGTACATACCTACTTAAATAGCATATGTGAAGACCTCTGCTTTAATTTAACTTAAATGTAATGAATGTACAATGAATGCAATTATAAATTATAATATCGTTGTGATTCACTAGAGTAAACTCTACGTAGAATTTGGCTTATAGCTACATAAGAAATCGTTCGTCTTTTATATTTTACACCATAAACCAGGCAGCATTCATACCTATAACAAACATGACAACTCAAACTTTTGCATCACATCATATTATAAACGGAGAATGTTTGTTACCTCTTCACGCCGCAACGGCTAAACGGATGAAATTTGTTAGGGATATAACTTATACCTTGGATTAACACAGGTCTTTTAATCCTAAGAAACCGCGGGGTGCAGCTGGTTTATAATATTAATAAGATACTAGCATTATGATAAGGCCAAATACAACCTATTCCTGTTAAATACAACCTGTGTGTTTAAATCAAGTGAGAATAGACACTTACAAGCGTGCTTCATCTTTGACTGCATCGTCACTTTCCATGAGATGAGACGGTGGTCAAACGCTGGCCTAGACAAAGGCAAAAAAAGGATGGAAAAACGATATTTGCAATGTTGAATCATCAATAGCATGAAGAACCTGTGGTGCCCCATTGCAGGGCAAGGGCCTCCCTCCCCTCTTTTCGCTTTCTTAAATATATGGTTGACCAGTTTTTGAGATAGGCGTCAAGGTATCTTTTACTGGGCCTGCCACGACGCCGTTTTCTATTTCGTGGGACCCACCTTTGTGCATCAATGTCGAATAATCATCATCACGTTCCCACAGATGGAACACGGGTCTTCTCTCATAGAAAGAGTTTGGAACATAATCCACCACGCTGGCCTAGTACGGGTTGGTAGATGTCACATGTCCTTAAATTTTTGTGATTTATTCTTGAATATGCCATTTAGAGCTAATGTTAAATCCGCAAATGCGAATAACTTAAAAAAGTCATTGTTGCGGGGCCAGCTGGATTTGACCTTGGTTGCATCGGATCGCAAGGCGCACGTGCTCCCACTGAGCCACACTGGCTTTTTGTTGAATTATTATTATTATATTATATTCAGCCCATATCGTCCCACTGCAGGGCAAAGGCCTCCCTACTTTCCTTCCATTTCTCGCGGTCTTGAGATAGAATGGGCCAATCTAATAGAAATGTATCCAGCTCGTCTCGCCATCTCCGTCTTGGTCTGCCGCGTTGTCTGCGTCCATTGTTGGGAACCCATTCGGTTGTTCTTTTGGCCCAAAGTTCGACAGACATGCGGCTGACGTGCCCAGCCCAATCCCATTTCAACCTAGCAGCTTTCTGAGTGACATCAGTGATCTGAGTTCTGGAGCGCAGTGTGGTGTTACGTATTCGGTCGGTGAGTTTAACTCCGAGAATACTGCGCTCCATCGCTCGTTGACAAACTCCGAGTGCGGACCTTTGATGTTCTGTCAAAGACCAAGTCTGTGCGCCATATGTGAGGACAGGGAGAATGCACATGTCCATGAGTCGTTTTTTAAGGGAGAGAGGGAGTTTGCCCTTCATTAGATCTTTCATGGACCAATAGCTCCTCCAGGCGTTTTCGGTGCGTCGAGCAACTTCTTTATCCTGTCTCGCCTGGAAGGAGACTATTTGGCCCAAGTAAATATACTCATGGACATATTCTATCTCCCCGCCACCCACGTGTATTCGGCGTTTTGCACTGTTTGTCATGACTTTGGTCTTCGACATGTTCATCTTCAGTCCGACCTCGGAGCTTGCCTTGCTAAGGTCTTCTAGCATATGTGTCAACTCAGAAGCTGAAGATGAGAAAAGTATTATGTCGTCGGCGAAACGGAGATTGGTTAATCTTTTCTCCCCGACGACAACACCCTTCTCTGTCCAGCTGGCTGCCAAGTTTCTAAAAATCTCCTCTAGAACGGCTGTAAAAAGTTTTGGAGATAAAGGGTCACCTTGTTTGACCCCCTTTTCTATATTGAAAATTGGACCAGTGGAATGAATTTTAATTGCAGCAGTACTATTTTTATATATGTTTTGTAGAATTTGTATGTATGTGGGGTCTATCTCCTGATTTTTAAGGGCATTGAATATTGAGGTGTGAGTTATGCTGTCGAAGGCTTTAGTAAAATCTATAAATGCTAGGTACAAAGGCAGTTTGTATTCTGTGTGTTTTTCGATAAGTTGGTTAACGGAATGGAGGTGGTCGGTGGTAGAGAGACCGCGGCGGAACCCGGCTTGTTCGGGAGGTTGATGTGTGTCGAGTTTTTCGGATATTCTGTTTTCTAGAACTTTAATGAAAGTCTTATACAAGTGCGAGACAAGGCTAATAGGTCTGTAATTTGCGATGTCGGACTTGTCTCCTTTCTTGTGCAAGAGTATAATATTCGAGTGGCAGAAGTTATTTGGTAATTCTCCGGTATCTAGTATGGTATTGAAAAGATTTGTTAGCTTAGGAAGCAAAACAGATTCGCCTATTTTGAGACTCTCTGTTGTAATACCATCATCCCCCGGACTTTTCCCGTATTTCATGCTGGTTAACGCGCGGTGTACCTCATAGCCGGTAATCGGCGAAACGTTTTCGGAGCATGAATATATTATGGTGTTTACTTCTGTGGTAGATGACGGGGTGTAATTCTCAGAATATAGATTTTTGTAGAAATCTGTACATATCTCTATAATCTTGCTCCTATCACCCTGCTTTACACCAGTTTGATCCTTCAAGCAAACAATTGATGTTTTTCCTATTTCCATACCTTGTTTGGCAGTTTTCAATGAAATTGTATTTTCTAAAGCTAATTTAACTTGCTCAATATTAAAATTTCTTAAGTCTTTTCTAATGTTTCTTTTAACGATTTTATCCTTCATTTTGTAGTCTGTTGTGTAGTACTTAAAATTTTGTCTTTCTTCGATCAACTGTTTAGTCTTGTCGCTGAGCTTGCGAGTTTTTGATTTAATAGCTTTTATTTTTTGGCTTGCTTTGTAAATACTTTGCGTGATATTGTGACATTGAACGTTTACATCTAGGGTTTCTGTATCTAATAAACTAAAGCTGTTTTTCAATTCTAAGTTAAATTTGTCTTTATTGTTTAGAAGCGATACCTTATCCAACTTTTTGATGGACTTTTTGATCATTTGGTATCTTTGAATTTTAAAGTCAAAAACTATCGTTATGCGCACTGGTCTGTGATCCGAACTGAATTTAATATTGTTTACGGCTTCTACGTTTTTGACTATTTGTTTTTGTGAAAAGAGACAAAAATCAATCTCATTTGTTGAATATTAGTTGTAAAGTATTGTTTCAATATAAACATAAGTATTATATAAAATAGGTATAGCCATATTTTGCATACGCCTTTCTTACAAACAAATGGTACAAAACCTACCTAATCCTAAATAAAAAAAGATAAATCGTTGTTTACTTCAACACATATTTGATAATTATGTTTAAAAATACTTAAAAAAATTAAATAGGTATCAGAAACACTGATAACCGGTTTTATATTTATTTCTTGCAACAGTGTTAGAGATAAAATAAAGAAGTATTACTAAATAAAGTTGTTGTTAAGCGCTTGGTTGTTTGATGTTTAGTTAACAAATACCGCCAGACGAGAATATGGCACGATCGCAAACAACCAAATTGGTCTATTAGGTATTATATACAAACTGCAAAGTACGTAGAATGGTTAAATGCTGCCAGTTCAAATATTGCATCTTTATGTCAAAATTATAGAGATACCCGTAGAATGTGAGGCCATTTATTAATAAGTCATCATCATCTTAATCATCAGCCCATCACGTTCCCACTGCTAGGACATGGGTCTTCTCTCATAGATAGAGTATGGGGCCATAATGCACCACGCTGGCCCAGTGCGGGTTGGTGGATGTCACATGTCCTTGACTTTTTGTGATAAATTCTTGGACATGCCGGTTTCCTCACAATGTTTTCCTTCACCGTTTTTAGAGCCATTGTTAAATCCGCACATAACTTAAGAAAGTCAGTGGTGCGGGGTCAGTGGGATCCGAACTCGGGTGCGTCGGATCGAAAGTCACACGTGCTCCCACTGAGCCACACTTGCTCTATTAATAAGTATATCTACCTATCTATCTGTATGGTGTTCGTATGCCGTAAATACAACTACAGTATTAACTTCACCTTTTTTAACCCCCGACGCAAAAAGGGGTGTTAAAAAAGTGAACTATGTGTGTCTGTCTGTGGCACCGTAGCTATTAAATGAGTGATCCACTTTGGATGCGGATTTTTTAATTTGAAAGCAGGTTTTCTAGCGATGGTTCTTAGACATGTTTTATCAAAATCGGTTTAGCCGTTTTTTTACTTTTTATAGGATTTTGTTTTACATTTTAGTTTACTGAAAATTACTTGTTTACACATATATAACAGCTCCGTGACTGACTGACAGACAACGCACCACCTAAACCATTAAAAAAGAAACGAATGTAATGACAATGAAATTTTGACAGCCTCTGTGGTGTAGTGGTTGGGCAGGTTGGTTCAAATCACATACACAATTGAGGTAGCGGGTTCGATTCCCGCGACGGGACAAGAGTTTGTGCACAGATAAAAATATAAGCGCAAGCATTTGGTTCGTGTTAGAGTTTTGTGGGACCTCACAGTTCCAGGTTTTCTAGATACAGGGAATTCTAGTTAGGGGCCAAGATATATGTTTGTGATCGTTGGGCGTAAATATTTATTTTAGTGTTTCCTATAGTGATGTAGGGGTGAATAAGGCAATATGTAAGATTTTTTTGGAATTTCAACGGAATAACGGAAATACCTTATATTGTATAATGTATTGACTATCCTTTCTGTATCTATACTACTAACTTGCAATGCAGTGCTACGCAGTGCTTTTTATGGTATTAAAAGTTCTGGGTGTCACTGCAATAGTTATGAGCAAGTTAAGTGTGTGAGGATGGATGTTTGTTACTTAGTCACGTTAAAAACTAGGTATTTGAACGTATTTTGCCGATTTTTGTTAACAATTTAACATTAGACTATGGTTTATCTAAAACTCAAACTTCAACAAATAATCTAATAATATTATATATTTTGATTATTTGTTGAAGTTTGAATTTTAGATATTAAATTATGAAGGATGACAACGAAACAACTCGATGAAAACAACTGGAATTAGTAATTCAAACTCTGGCAAATAAATATTCAAATGCCAAAAGTTTCATCGCCCATGCACAAGTTTTATGTATTTTGGGAGTAGCTGTTTCGTCTATTTAAGACTCATCAGGTGTGGTTACTGCCACACAACAGCCAGTTTACTGTCTGAAGAAGGTCTAACGACCGAGATGTGTCTGTTTTTATAATATATTTTGTTGCTGTCCGAGATCTAGTGCGCATAGGGATTTGGTTATCTCGCAATTATAATATTATATTATGTATAGGTATTTCTAAAATATTCAACGTATCTAGTTATTTTTATTGTGTAAGCAGCTTAATTTTATTTAGAAAAGAAAGAAAGAAAAACCATTTATTCGGCACACAAACAAGAAATAAAAAATAAAACTTAAACAATAAACATATGTGCCGAATGGGCTCAGCTCAGCATAAAATGCCGAGAGTTTTACGCTACTCAGCGCTGATTTTTAGCCGATACCCGTTTTGCTATAGGATATTTAGTAAATTGGCGGTATTAATTAGGGGTATTACACCCCCGTCCACTTTTTTGGTTGATCTTTTCCAACCAAAGGTTGCCTGAAAGAGTAAGTTTGTTATAATTGTTAAACTATTACTACAACTTTTTTTTATAATTTTTGTAAGTTGGTATGAACAAAGATTTTGAAATTTCTATCTATCTTGCTACATTATAATGTTGAACCTCATAAGCAGGTACCTATTGTAATTAAAATTCAATCGAATATCGATGGCATCTGACTCACGTTTATTATTCACAGATTATTAGCCAAGGGGAAAAACCCTCTCAAACATAGCAATCTCTATAAAAAATACTTATCGCTTTACAAAAAATGACGAAATGACAAAGTGAGGCTGCGCAGTGATCAACGGGATTTGAGGGATGACAATAACTCATCGTTTGGGGTCCCTTCCAAAGCCCTCATTAGAATTCCGCTCTTGGGGGACATCATAAAAATATCTCCAGTGACTTAAAACGTACCTTCTCGAAGAACATTATGATGTTCTTGAACGGTCTTTGTGTATTACACTTTTTTTGTAAGTGACTGATCGTAACATATTACTAACGTTCTTAGCGATACAATATCTTTTTTATCATGGTACTGGTTCTATAAACAGAGCTTCGCATTTTTTTGATATTGAATGCATTAGCGCATGCTAGGCGAAAATCTTAAGATTTGAAATAATTAGGAAGAACAAAAAAAAGTTAAGACGTCGAGACGGTATTCCGAAGACGCAGGTTCGATCCCGGCCCGAGCATTATCATTTTTTTTCATCCTAATTATTTAAAATCTTAAGATTTTCGCCTAGCATGCGCTAATGCATTCAATATCAAACATTTGATAGGGCTTGCGTTATCTTTAGAACATGTTGCTAATTGTAATATTAGACTTGTTCGGTTGATCAATAGAAGCATTGACGACAGATGACGTAGAATCGTCCCCGTAAGACGATATAAGAAGGATAGAAGAAATTTGGTTGCTCGAGCAGTAGGCTCGGTGGCCCAGTGGTTAAGGCGTCAGGACGGTATTCCGAAGATGCAGGTTTGATCCCTGCCCGAGCAATATCATTTTTCTTCTTCCTAATTATTTAACAGCTTCACATTATTTGCACTATATATGTGCTTAACACATGGGTTAACTGAAATACCAATACAGATATCCTATCTCTATATACCTACGTTTTTTGAACATAAAAGGTATGTGACGCTAGCTTGTTTGAAATTCAAAATAAACTCTAGCTACTCTTGTTCTTCTTAGCGCTTATTATGTTAAACCTCATTGAGCTCAAACTAGTTTAATTTAAGCTAAAAGACAGCGTTTTCAAGCTATTAAAACTGACTAGAACTTACAAGAAATTGCAAATTTATAAGAAAACAGAGTCATAAGTTTTCCAACCGGTCCGAAGCAGTCAACGCTAACATCTTCGGTATCAGCTTTGTTCCTTTTGTAATTCCATTCTCAAGTAGTTAGCGAGTTTCTCATTTTGGAACTTGAAAAGTTTAGAAATCATTCCTTTCGGAATGATATTTAAAGTCTTAGAAAGTTTTCTCCGGCATTTAAGTGCTCAGTTTTATGAGAAACGAATTTCGGGCAAAGAATTTGCATCGCACTTTCGCTTTGGCAGTAAAATTCAATTTTATGTTAAAGAATTATTTTAGTCATCAAATAACCGTTGTTCAACAAAAGTTAAAATTTAACATTAAGATATTTATAAAAATCCCACGTCAGCTTTAATAAAAAGAAATGTTAAAAACATTACCATGATTATACAAAATATTTCTGTTAAAAACCAGTAACAAAGAGTGGAAGAGATCGCTTTGAGCGATAAAACCGCCAATTATGACACTAGAGTTCAGTTAATTGTTATTTTAGTTTTATTGTTACTGTATTACGGTGTTATAATAAAGAGCTATACCATTCTACTTTAACAAGTATCAATTATTATATCTTAGGTATTGCTTATACTTTATCACATATATTACTAGATATTATACATGATGAATGAACTAATAAATTATTTAATGTTAGTAGTTAGTAATTTGTTTTATAGACTATAAGTTTAGTATTTAAATAGGTTGGAACAATCTACACCAGACGGTAATAATTATAAACTACTATATACGCATTACTCCACTTGCACTTACTTGTAGTATCACAATTGATGTGAATGCAATTTATCACTGCTATTTATACAATACCTACAATAACACTATTGCAAAACAAAAACATAAATAAAAATACTTATTATTATTTAATACACGTTTATATCGTAGATGGAAAGTACAATGATCGGTCTAATTGCATAAAGTGAGTTTTATTCCCCACAAACGTCGCGGGGACAAAACTGAAAAAAATAACATAATGGGAAATGTAGAGTCATCAAAGTTCAAAGTTCAAAAGTTCAATTTTTGCATCACATACGGCGAACGTCAATTATTGCAATGACTCTACCACCGTATCGAAAAAATAACCACTACCCAGATGATACGGCAAGAAATTGAGGGGCACTATTTTTAAAACAATAAGTTTGTTTTATATGTATTTCAATATGTTTGTTTTTGAAAAATATTGTTTCTTATTGTGCCAGTTGGCTGCTCATCAGTCCATTGAGTCCCTGAGACTGTTGGGATACGGGTTTTATTTCGTAGAGAGATTAAGGGTCAAAATATGATCGCTGGCCCAGTGAGAGGTGGGGGATGTCACATGTTTTCGAATTTAATGATTCTTGGCCATGCCGATTGTCTCAGATGGTTTTCTTTACAGTAATGAGAGCGAGTAATAAATTCACACATAACTTAAAGTGGGTAATTGGTCCAGCGGGATTCAAACTCCAGTCCGTTAGGTCGTAAGTCGCACGAGTTCCCGCTGAGCCACCCTCGCTCTAAATATAGAGTATTGCAAAAATATTTTAATAAGTAGGTACGTTTTGTCATTGATACTGTCATAGCTCCGTTTGCTTTCCATTCGTAAATATATTAATACAAACATTGTTTAAGGAAAGCGGTAACAAAATATTGGTTGCAACTTGAAACTAGGTTAACTTAATTGCTCTAATTTTAAGAATTCTCTTATCTCTGTTGATATTAAATTACAGTATATACGAGTATAATAAATGCCAAGACGAGGTAAGAAGAAGTACCTACTAACAAGTGAACTATTGCCATTTCTCTGATTTATAAAGTACCGACCTACATATATTGAAACATCCCATTATTGCCTACCTTTTACCCAAATGGGGTGGTCAATCAAAATTAATTGGGGGACAAAATGTCCGGTCGATCGACTTTATTGGATGGCCTCTGCTAATTTCAAGGGTTGAGATTGATTTACAGCCAAATTGCTGCCAATCCGGGATCATGATTAACATTCGTTATTTGTTTCTGTACCAAGTTTGGTATTAATGAATTCCTTTGAATGTGTGCGCTTTTTACTCAACCTATATACGTCCTCACTCTGAATGAAACAGTTTGCAAACATAATAATTACATTTTAAGTGGTCAGCATAATAATGTAATTATGGTTCAAATCTTCATTCTTAGCGATTTGTTAGGTTTACATGGTGTAGTAGTGTCCCCACGAGCTAGACTTGCACAGTAGTTAAAGTTTTTTTTTTACCGGCATTGTCTTGTCTATGGTACGTCAGATCCGATCGCCCCACCTGCCGACGTTTCAACATGGCGGCCGTTGGAATATTTCCTTAATTTTAAAACCGTTGCAGAAAATAATATCTGACAGGGCAGAAGGTGTTGTAATTGTGTGCGATTGGCAATCACAGCTATGGTTTCCAATATTTACAAAACTTGTGTGTTCTAAATGTATATATTTTCAACCTGACGCTTATTTGTTAAAATCACCATTCAGGACGATTCACCTTCATCAATCGCTGACGCTGGTTGCCGCGAGAGTCTCCGGCAAGCGTTTCAACACCTCTCCCCGCAAACAGTCGAAATGATGTTATCCTCTCTTTCCGAAAACACGTAAAAGCAATACGACGTGTGCATAAAAGCCTGGATATCATACTGCAAAAGTCATGGTTACGATCATTTGAATTCGACTATCTCTATTGTATTGGAGTTTTTATCCTCAGTGGTTGATAAGGGTGCTAAGTATGGGACTGTTAATACTTACAAATCAGCTTTGTTGATTTTGATTGGAAGTACTATTGGTAATGATGATCAGGTCAAGCGGTTTATGGAGGGTGTTTTTGGATTAAGGCCTACGGCACCCAAATATATAAGTAATGTTAAGTGGCACCCGTCCACAGTTTTGGATTTCTTAGCACACAAATGGCCTCATGAAGATCTTACTATTGAGGCTTTATCAAAAAAGACACTCATTTTTTGACTTTAGTAACAGCATCATCGCAGTCCACTGCTGGACATAGGTCTCTCCAATTGCACGCCATTGAGCACGATCCCCGGCTACTCTCATCCAGCTGCTACCAGCCACCCTGCGAAGATCATCGCTCCACCTAGCCTGAGGGCGTCCTACACTACGTTTGCCAATTCGTGGTCTCCACTCTAGAACGCGTAAACGCGAACGCAATAGTAACAGCATATCGCGTACAAACCCTATATTTAATTAAAATAAGCAAAATTGCAATTCTGGCATAGAAATAATTATCAAAATTACAGATCTTATTAAAACTTCTGGTCCTAATTCATCTCAGCCTTTTCTAAAACTACCGTATTATAACGAACGACTTGAAATTTGTGCAGCAACTTGCTTAGTATCCTATATGAATAGAACTAGTTCCCTACGTTCGCCCACTAATGATAAATTTATTAATTAGTTACACATAAACCACATAATAAGGTCTCTTCGCAGCGTCTGAGCCACTGGATAAAAGACACGCTGCAAAGCAGTGCAAAAACTGCGGGTTGGTCCCAAAGTTCATATGTATTTGCAAAAATTTATAATAAAGAAACAATTAATAATACGAATCAGTTTGCAAGTTTGATTCTTAGTAATTGTATTGATAATTCATTATTTAAAATAAATACATTATATTACTCCTAGATGTCTCTGTCCCTCCTCTTACATGTGTTATTTCTTACCATTCATTAGACAGTCATGCTAATTGAAATAATTACATTTAAACCTACGTGTATACCTTACAAATCTACGGGAGAGCAAGTCCGCACTGTAATTTTTTTTTTAATCTTCGTCAACGATCGAATATGGAAGACCCAAACAATTTTGGAGTTCCATTTCCAAGTGTGGACTGAAATATTTCCATATTATTTTTGTTCTAAACATTTTAGAAAAACTTTTGTACGGGAATTTATTTAAAAGGAAAATGCTATACCATTTCTAAATATTAACTGTGCTCGCCTTAATCTTACTAATAAAGTTTTAAGTTTATGTTTAGTGCAAGAGCAGTAGGTACCATTAAAACTGTAGCTTTATACTGGAGCCGTATCCTTGTTGGGAAATATTCCAATTCTGCAGCACAATGCACTCAGAATTTAATATCAATGATAAAAGTTTATCATACAGATAAATCTCTATTTTATACTTGTGGTAATTTGGGTTTAGTTTCTATTATAATGGTTGGTTGGTTGTTATTTCAAGCTTAGTAAGAGATAGTCTGCACACGTCTATGGCGTTTTGACGTTGTGCGTTCCACGATAGTAGATTACATACTTTTTACTACGGTCAGCCTCTTCTGTGTAGTGGTTGGGCAGGTTGGCTCAAATCTCATATAGTCCCACTCAAAGATAAAGTATACTTTATCTTAGGTCCCACTGAGGTTGCAGGTTCGATTTCTGTGACTGACGCGACGGGACAAATATTAGTGCCCAGAAAAAAGAAGCGCAAGTATTTGCTTCGTGTCTGGGTGTTGTGGGAACATGGTCCTAATAGTTCCTAGTTCCCTAGAAACAGGAAATCTTAGTTAGGGAGCAGAATCTATGTAAGTAATCACACGGAAGCACGGAAGAAGAGGTTGGTTTTTAAAAATGTATTATACACATAATCCTTCCTTTTGAATCACTCTGTCTATTGATGAAAACCAAAATAAAATCCGTTGCGTAGTTTAAAAGATCGAAGCGCACAGACAGTGCGGCGGAAAGCAACTTTGTTTTATGATATGTAGAGATAGAAAAGAGATTACTGCAATCGATGACGCAACGAATCACCTTTTAGTCAGTACTAACTTTACAGGTATATGGTTGGAACAAGGTGTCATGCTTCTAGGTAGTTATGAAATAGACAAATCGGTGCTTGTTGTGAAAGAAAGAGTGCGAGCGGTATGAAATTTGTCGGATCAGAAGGACGAGAACCGGTAATTCAAAATGATTCAATGTTCAATGTCTTTCATAAGATACCCGTCCTTGACGTTGTCTTTGGATAGCAAACGCAGAGTTTACCAAAACAAAGACAGAAATATGATGTTCCATATCATAGCTGGTGGTAAGTGTCTCATATGCTGGAGGCCGTCTGGGTGGTACCACCGCTCTGCCAGTTATTTTGCCGCCAAGCAGTAGTGCGTATTACTGTTCCGGTTTGTAGGTCATTGTAGCTGAAATTACTGAACATGTGAGACTTAATATCTGATGCCTCGGGGTGATGAGCGCATGGTATTAAAAGTTCTGGGTGACACTGCAATTGTTATGGGCAGGTTTTTATAGTTGCTGAGAGGGAAAGGAGGGTGATGTCGGTCAGAGCAAACATGGTAATCCGCAGGTTTGCGCGCTGTTCTTTTTATGTTAAAATTACTCTCTTTAGAGCTTTTTGCACTTCGTTCTACACGTGCAGCCTGTGGGCATGCTACACGCAGAGATCGTACAGCGCCCTCAGAGTCCAATTTAACAACGCGTTCAGGATGCTTATAGGGCTCCCCCGATGCGCAAAAGATGCGCCTCGCTGGTGCGTCAAGTGCGGGGGAGTGCTAACAGTATGCTGGCCGTCATTGCCGACAGACCGGATTGTCCTTACGTGAACCGGTGATGTCAACTCCACGTTACACATAGAGTTTCATAATTGTATTGTATTATATTTATTGTCAATTCTATAATATGAACTTATTATTTTAAAATTATTGATTGATTATTTTTATGAAATAAAATTTAACTATTGTCTTGACATAATGATAATAATAATTTGACATAATTTTGATTTAAATGTTTTGTAATGCGACCATGTATTTGTATTCTGTTAATTGTAATTGTATGAGTCTGTGTAACTTGAAATAAATAAATAAATAGTGTATGCAAATGTATTTGATGCTCGGGTATTTCAACTACACTGATGCAAATGATAAATTACACCAGTAGTTCCCACAATAACTGCATTATATCCGTCCAAAACAAAACCCGGTATCGACAACACCCTTTAATCACCTGATAATGATTTACGTAAACATACTGCGGCATTTACTCATGATAACGACTATAATTAACGTATCACTGGGGCACGATTATCAGTTATCATTATTATCAATGCGCATTTATTCTATTGTCTTCGTTATTCAAAAGATAATAGGAAATTCAAAAAGGTTGATTAGTTTTGATATGAATTTTGGTGCAATAGCTTCAGTTTAAAAATACGATTTCAAAATAGCCATGTCTAGCATTTCTTTAGTGAAGATGGATTTACGCAGAGGAACAAGTGGATCGGTAAATCCACGTATGTATTATTTATAAATTACTCAAGTAATTTTGAATATCTCATGTTATTTGGTCAAAAGGTTTTGTGTGTTGGGAAAATTTTGTCTCTAGTTTTAAAGTAACTGTAAAATTATGAAATTGACTGGCGGCGAAGACATTGCAGAAAATGCGAATGCTTCAACCCATGGTTGTGGCACTTGTGTAGTGTTTAATTGCTTTTATAGTTTTTTTTTATAGATTGTTTTATTTTATTATTCATTTATTTTGACAGCCTCTGTGGTGTAGTGTTTGGGCAGGTTGGCTCAAATCTCATACACCACTGAGGTTGTGGATTCGATTCCCGCGTCGGGACAAATGTTTGTGCACAGAAAAAAAAGCGCAAGTATTTGTTTCGTGTCTGGGTGTTGTGGGACCATGGTCCTCATAGTTCCTGGTTCCCTAGATACAGGGAATCCTAGTTAGGGGCCAAGATATACGTTTGTGATCGTTGGGCGTAAATAAGTATTATTTTATTCATGTTTCCCATAGTGATGTAGCAGTGCAATAAGGCAATATATAAGAATTTTTTTTTGGAATTTCAACGGAATAACGGGAATACCTTATATTGTATAATGTATTGGCTATCCTTTTTGTATCTATAGGTACTACTAACATGCAATGCAGTGGTCAGGATCTATGTAGGTGATCGTTGGGCGTTATTATTATTATTATTATTTATCCAAATTGCGACTATCATTATATTTCTTAAGGTTCCAGGCAGGTAAAAGTCATTTACATGTTTTACATAATTTCATTTGTCTGGCGGTGTCCATAAAGAGTTGAACACGTGATGCCAGTTCTGAGTGTTCACAATTACTGTATAGTCAAAAGTAAAACTGAATTTTAAATTCGTTCCTTCTATGTTCTTTATATAATAAAAAACATTCCTTACAAACATTACGTAAGCACCTAATAATATAATATAAGTGTAAGTTTCATAAATAAAGGATTAGATATTCATTAAACTTTTAAATACAGCATTTTTTTAGGTACCTACTAGATATTATTATTAATTTCAATACTACTTAAAAGCGTAATGTCTTATAATTGTAAAAGAAAGTCGAGTTACTTACCTCAAACTTTTTTATTTCAATATATATATATCATATTATCTAATCAGGTTAATTGATATTTATTATATCAGATGATAATTTTATAACGCGCGTTAACTTTTCCTTAACCATCATTAAACATAAGTATACTAGACGTTGAAAAAATCGACCTGTGCTAAACATTTTAGTCCCTCAAAGATCCTGAAAATCAGTACAAACCTATGAGAAAGCAAACAACAATAACAATCACCATATATAATAAAAAATAACAAGACATGGCGCGTTTTTAAAAGAAAAACTGAAAGCACCGCTCTTGGATTCTCCTTCATTGTACATTTAACAACAAACCGGACTGAAAAGAAAGAAGTTGAATGACTGTGACGACAATAAGACAGCGCATTGCAATAAACCAATACCGAAACAGTTTGAACTGTAAAGTACAGCGCCAAAATTAAATCGCCGACTATTTCCTCCTACAACTAGGCGGCTAGCAGCCGTCTACCGGTCAGCGCGGCCCTTACCGCGACCTTGCTCACAAATAGACGCGCGCGCTGTCGCCAACACCACCTCATAGATACCGTCAGTCTTATCACTGAAAATGGCACTACGATTACGCGCTAATCGCTTGCCATCGAGTACCAATCGAAGACTGTTCCACATTATGTTTTGTACAGTTAAAGTTGTGCTTCGTGTGTGAACGTTTTAGTTCAGTATGTCGTCTGCGTCGTCACCGGCTGGGAGAAAAAGTTAGTTATTATTAGTGTGGTATTGGTGTTATTTTGGTTTGTTATTCGTGCGTGGCGGGTCTTGTGGTGTGGTGTCTAGAAGACTAGAAGATTCAGGCGGTGTTTTCTTTGGTATATTGAAGGAATTTTAACAACATATTTTATTGTTTATTGCTACGTGTGTATATTGATACATTTCTGTTCAATATCCATTGATGAAGATGTTTTTGAGAGTTGTTATTCATTTAATACTTAATAAATTTTGTTTGTAAGCTTATTCGGTAGCAAATGCAATGTAATTCAGATAAAATATCCAATCTAATCAAATCAGAGTTACTTTTCATCATACAAGATTGCGGAGAATAATTTCGTCGCGTCTAAGAATCTGGGCATTAATAATAGATTGAACTAACAGAACAAAAGTTTGGGTTATCGTTGTTATGCAGACGAAACACCTGTTGTCTGCTACTATAAAACCGCACTCTACAACACCGCAGTATTGTGCTAGAGTCACAGAATAGCAACTTGTTAATATTAGAAGTACCACAGAATAACAACTAGTTAATACTGCAAGAAAAACCTTAGAAATGACGATCAATAAAACAAGCATTACTTTCCTTCGCATGAGAACGTTTACACACAAAGGTTAAGAAACGCTAAGTATGTCATTTTACTCTAAAGTCAGGGCCAATAGTAATTGCATATTTGAAATGCTTTGTTACAGAAAATTCTTAATAATGTGAAAATCTGAATTCAGTGAACACCGTTCTGTGGATAGGAATTTTTAATATCGAGTACAAAACTCCTTTAACAATGACCATCGAATTTCTTTTGCGAGGGCGTTTTAATATTCTGTTAGTAAATTAGAATACTCAGTGTAGGGCTTGTGCTTGCTTATGATCAAAATACTTTTACTGACAGCATTAAATATGAAAATGAAATTTTCTAGTTAAAAAATGTTTAAGCATCTCTCTGGCCTGTTTGTTACTTGAAATAAACTGAATCTGTAAACGGTTGTCTTAATAGCTTATAGGTATGATAATTGGCAGGATAAATTCCAAAGCTTCAACTTTGTCAAATGTTTTCTGAATTTTCCGTTCTATCACCAAACTTTTCAAAGTTTAAGGCGTCGATGTTAGTTAAACGTAAAAGTCGATATTACAGTGCTATTATAAATAACTTTATATTTAGTAACATACTCGAGTCAATAACTCCTGTACAAGTACCAAACTAAAAATATTCGTTTACTTGACTACCTACGTTAATGTGGAAACAATATCAAAAACCTATAACTTTGTCTAATCTTTTCAAGTAAGTTCAGTCGGCTTAGGCAAGTTTGACCACACACAGTATTATATTTTAACAGAAGTATTAATAATTTCTTTATGGTTCTCTTTCTTTTGCGTGATCGTCTCTTTCTAATTTTTCTGTGTCTCTTTCTTCCAGTTGTCTTAAACACGCTGTTAGAAACGGATCATTACGAGAGCTTGATCAGGGACCTGACATGCACCAAGTGTAACAAATACATGAAGCCGCCCATCCACCTTTGTGTGGATGGGCACAGCGTCTGCGGGCGATGCTTTGAAAAGAGCTTTCAGTGCCATGTATGCCAGGTTAGTAGCTTCATAAGTTTCCTACCTTATTTACATTTGAGAGAATATACAACACTAGGTTATCTCAGTGCGGGTTGGTGTTACACATCCTTACGTCCTATAAGCAAATGTTCAAACGTAAGTTTTCACCGTTTTTTAAAACGAGTGTATTATCCACATATAATAAGACGTTGCACTGGTTTTCGAATACCATTTGTATGCAGCAATGACTTTCCTTAGTTAACTAAGTTAACTACTTACTTAGTTAACTAAGGAAAGTCATACTAAGGAAAGTCATTGCTGCATCCAAATGGTATTAGAAAACCAGTGCAACGTCTTCAGAATCATGCTTTCTTTGGCTTAATCTGATTTTATTCTGCTAATTTTAATTACTATATATGTAGCGAGCGAGTGTGGCTCAGTGGGAGCACGTGCGACTTTCGATCCGACGCACCTGAGTTCAAATCCCATTGGCCCCGCACCACTGACTTTCTTAAGTTATGTGCGAATTTAACGCTCGCTCTAAAACGGTGAAGGAAAACATCGTAAGGAAACCAGCATGTCCAAGAATTTGTCACAAAAATTTAAAGACATGTGACATCCACTAACCCGCACTAGGCCAGCTTGGTGGATTATGACCCATACTCTCTCACGAAGGAAGGCCTGAGTCCCAGCAGTGGGAACGTAATGGGCTGATGATGATGTATAATGTCTTCATTGGGCCAAAACCAGTTTGTATACATCGGAGATAGAACAACAGTTATTGTATTTTAACGTAATAACAATATTGATCCGTGGAACCCAATCTAAGATGACGTGGGTTGCCAGTGTCTTCCATTTTATGCTACGCTTAGAAGTAAACTTTTGTTTCATAAATAGAAATTTCAAAATATACAAATAGAACTTGTTACCATGCGCAACGGTTGAGTAAATCTGTCTTGAACTCTTACATAAGACTTGAGAATGTCACCGATTATGATAGTGATATCTGACTGATTATAACTTAATGTACGAGTATAACCCGGTTTTAGCACATTATTTTTGTTATTTTGTTTATTAGTTTTGTTCTAATCACTTAACACGTGTTTAGACACTCGTGCTGTAGGTAGACATATCAATGCATTGCAATGAAGGTCACAGGTTCTGTTTTCTGACTATAAAATTCTGCATACTACGAGATATTAACATCAAATTACGTTTTCAAGTTACGTAAATTAATTAATTTATTAAGAGGGAACGGCACGCTGAAATTTTCATACAAATAGAGAAAACGTTTTTCTACCCCTAAACATTAACCAAATTCGATGAAATTTCGACATGTAAGAGATGTTATTATTATTGAGGTTTGTAGGTTTTTATTTTTTCGATAATTCCTATAGAATTTGAATAAATGGACCCAAAAAACTCAATATTTACTACAAATTTTTTTTTGAAGTTTGGAAGCTGTTAACTTTAAAAATAGACATAAACTTAGAAAAAGGAACCCTACAAACCTAGATTATTCTTCATTTAAGAAATTAAGACCAAAATTACCAAATTTGGTTGAGATTTAGTGTGGTAGAAACGTTTTCTCCCGAAACGCTAATTTTAACAATAATCTGAATTCGATACGAATTTAGTTAAATTATTATTATTATTTTTTATTTAATTTGATTTACGCATTTTCTGCGAGACCGTAAACCATTATTCAAATACCTAGTACTCGCTGGCCGCGGCTGTGCCATATCCTCTTAAGTAATTAATCTCTAATCTTTAGCCAACAAAGTTCTTAAGCAAAACGTTACAGGTGCTATGATAATTCGTGTATAGTTTTGGGTGCTATGAAACTCAAGGGCAATAAATACTTAACTAAAAGCCAGAAGGTGTATACAAGGACATATTTTAAAAAAACGTAGTACACTGCAGAAGGTACAGAGCATTTTTGTTAATGTAACTAAAAGACAAGAACATTCGATCGTTTACCTGATCGTACAAGAAATATAACAACCATAACAACTGCAGTGCCATACAGCCAGCCTTGTTTTGTAGTACTTTACTATTCAGTAAGTTTTTCTGCGTAGTAACTGTACTGTGCTTATCATTCTGAGACAATAGCTGTAGATAAATCTGCCCATAATACCCAGTACTTTTGGTTGAAACCTTCATATTGTGGAACTCATATTACTTGGTGTTTGCATATTACTTGGTGTTTGCTGACAAAGGTGGTACTTTCCAAGGCGGCCTCAAATCCATAAAAATCAGCCAACGTCCCCACTGCTACAACGCACAGGACTTCGGGGCTTCTATCAGAGAATCTAATACGCGCCATAATTTATCAGGAATAAAAAAATCCGTTACTTTGAATATTTTTCACTGGAGGTAGGTTTCTCGTATGCGAGAGGCCGTCTGGGTGGGTACCCAGTTATTCAACCACCAAGCAGTAGTGCGCAAGCATTACTGTATTCCGGCTTGCAGGACATTGTAGCCAGCGAAATTACTGGGCATTATGAGACTCAACAGCTAATTGTCTCAGGGCGACGAGCGCAATGCGGCGTCGCGCAGGATTTTGCAAAACAAAGTCCTGGGTGGTGCTGTTATTGTTATGGGCTGGCGTATTGCTTACCATCAGGCAAACGACCAGCTCGTCTCGTCAATCAGTTACATAAAAAAAAAGGTTTTTTTTTTTACACTTAATAGATCTATGTTTGGCCACTATCTCGCCTGATATGAATCGATGATGTGGCCTAAGATGAAGCACATAGATCTAGATAGAGACGGCAGTTGAGCGGCTGTTCAGACCCGTCTCCCCGATGGTTCACCGAACATCATCCCGAAACACGACTAGGTCGCTTGACGGCATGGCTTTGTTTTGTGGGTAGGTAGACAGATTTATGTGCAAGCATCGAAGGCCCTACACAATTCTAACTCTACTTTAGTGTTTTAGATAAGTGACGACGACTGCTTTCCATGAGGCCGAAGTGCCAATTTGTTTGACATTTTTTTTAAATAACCTAAAGTCATTCTTAATTCCAGAAAGAATTCTCCCTCATCCGACCCGTGGTGCTGGAATCCTTAGCCAACAAAGTTCTTTTTCCGTGTACCAACGCTGGCTGTCCCAAGCACGCCACGCTGCCTTTGCTTGAGAAGCACGCTCCCCACTGCCAGTACAGGATGATCAACTGCTTCATGGCTAGAGTTTATGGTAAGTAGATATATAAACAAAGGAGGTAACATCCTGAGGAAACTCGCTTACGCACTTTGGAGTGCTAGGCACCGGCCTAGGCTGTAATTAAAAATTAAAATTATTTTATTATAAGGTAATTAAAAAACCATTAAAATACAATTACACTATAAAGTCAGTCAAAATACAAAATCACTAGCTCAAATAAAATCAAAAGTCATTAATTAAATAAAAACCTAATTCTATAATCAGTCAAATAAAATTAAAATGATCTAAAATGTCAGTCAAAATACAAATTCAATAAGATCAAATAAAAAAAATAATTAATCAAACGTAATTTTTAGTAATGCGAGAGTCATAACTTAGTCATATTCTCTTTGACTATGGTACTGCGACGTATCTAGCGCAGCAATGCCTAACGAAACGGCAGTCAAACCTATCCGCTATCAACGCCAAGATTTTTCCCGCGACTTCATACGCTTAGACGACAGAGAAAGCCCATGTCGTATTTTTTCCAAAACCATTTTAGCAAGACCTACCCAGTATATAAGAGCGCATACTACGAAGAGGTAAAGATGTATCTTCGTAGTCACCCAACCGGTATACCCTATAATCTAGATTGGGACTAAAGCTACCAAACCCTGAAAACTAAATTAAAATCTGTTCAGCAGTTTTTGAGTCTATAAATAACAATCATACAAACAAACAATAAAAACAAACAACCAAAAATCTGAAAACTGTCGATTCATGTTCGTTACCCTTTAAATAGTCGATCCCAGTTGGTTTTTCAAAAAATATTCAATGTACAGAATTGTCTCAGTTCCATTTTTATAGTAGGAGGTGCTATTTTTTGCCACATCGTTGCTTAACATGAGGCGAGATAAAAGCAGAAACATAACCTATACGAGACAAAAAATAATTTTAAGGAGGCAACTTAAGTTTCGACTCAACGCAATGAAGATTGATTTCTAACATAAGTTTCTATGATGAAGGAACAAGTTTTGCTGTTAAGCCACCTTAAAATGGTGTTGTCGTGAGTCCGGAATATTTACAGGTTTTTCTAAAAAAAATTAAATCACCATCATATCTTTGAGGTATTATATTTATAAACTATTTAAATCCGTAAATAATGTGTTGTAGGTAGTAAAACGTACGTTAATAAAAAACAATATCATTTAATAATAGCCGTCTTATCTGAAGGCAAAAAAAATATATGCGAATAATATTTTATTTTTTAGTATTGCATGTGCGATATGGGTCAACTGTTACTAAGTTACTATTTTGTCATTGACAGTTTTTTTAATATATTTGTGTGGTTGAGATGTATTTTTTTATCTTTAATTTATCTTATATTATTACTTTTTACCTACCACCAATTTGCAGAATATTGATTATACTTAGACATCATAAGTCGAAAATTTTCATAAAGCAGAATAATTGACCAATCCAATTAGTAAGAAACCAATAATGAAGTCATAGTGATAATCAATAGTGACCAGGTGGAGACTTATTTATTATATAATAAATTATTATTATTAATATGATATGTAACAAAAACCCTGTTTTACCGGTCAAGGGGCTAATCAGTATTAATGTTGGATCCTTAACATTGTTCTTTGATATATATGATGTAAATTTTGATGTGTAAAAAGTTTTGATTTTATTGATTTTGCTAAACATTAAAACATTTGTAATGTTATGTCCCTATGGTGTGTTAACACACCCTTCAGGAGTGCAACGGGGTTTTTGTGACATACATACTTTATAGTAGAAATCACTATTTCTTTCATTTAAACTTGACTAAATACATTTACTTTTTTTTTAATGGGCAAATGCCTTTATTACTGAAAATAAAATAATTTGCTGGATTGCAATTTTTTGTTGAAATGTTCCTATTCAGATGTGACACACCCAGTACGACATACATGGTTGACATCCCTCTTGTTTGAACAAAACGTTTTGCTTCCACGTTCATCTTACGAACAGCCAAGAAATGGAACGCATTGCCAACGTTTGTGTTTCCAAGAAGACACCTGTTCATTCTCGATTTGAAGACTCCTAGTCTTCAAATCGATAGTACACAGGTATCTTCTCGATGAGCGTGCTACATCTTAGACCACATCATCGCTTACCATCAGGTAAGATAGTGGTCAAACGCAAGCCTATAACCTGTATAAAAAAAATATAATCTAAACTTAGCAAATCGTATCTCTGAATCCCAAGGCACAGGCTTTCACCTAGTTTGAGACTCGTCGTTTAGTCGTAACCAGAAACACTTTGCTAACCTTTTTTGTATTACTTGTGTACTACAAATGTTGTAACCTTTTTACAATAAACAATTTCATTCTCACGTGGTAATGTTAAAATAAATATTCTTTGACGGCATTGACCGGCTTAACATTAATGTTATCATTATGTTTATCGGTTACATTATAACATCACAAAAAATATTTTGTCACGTGTTCAATATCGCGTAAGTACGAATTCGCGGTCACACTAACATGCTTGTTTATTGTAAACTATATTTAGAATAATGATTCATCAACAATAATTTTAATAAATACTAGCTGCGCCCCGCGGTCTCACTCGCGATCTTCCGGTATAAAAAGCTCCGTCCGTCCGTCCGTCCGTCCGTCCGTCCGTCCGTCCGTCCGTCCGTCCGTCCGTCCGTCCGTCTGTCCGTCCGTCCGTCCGTTCGTCCGTCTGTCCGTCCGTCCGTCTCGATTCATCCATCTATCCATCCATCCGTCCATCCGTCCGTCCGTCCGTCCGTCCGTCCGTCCGTCCGTCCGTCCGTCCGTCCGTCCGTCATACATACATACATACATACATAAATACATACATACATATATTCATACATACATACATACATACATACATCCATTCATCCTCACAAACTTTCGCTTTTATAATACAAACTAAGAGGCAACGCCTTCAGTATTCTGGGACCCCTTCCGGTGATCTACATACACGGCGTGTTTGCCTCTGATTTATTTATTTTTAATTCATCCATTGCCTTTGGTTTTATTCACTCTCAATATAACAATTTTTATCCTTGTAAATAAACATCAAATAACATGTCGATAAAATATTGGTATATATTTTATAGCAAACTCCAAGTTACTACTTATATAAAAAGGTACTTACTTAAAGGTATTTGCTTAAAATTACATGCTTTCCTACGTCAAATACTATTGGTTATACGTTTAGTTCATTTATTTTATTAATTTAATAATAAAAATCAAGATCGTAGCGACAGCGCAATGTTACCAGTGAAATATCTGGGTGATGAGCTCTGTGCAGTGTTGTGCATGCAGGACCTAGCAATTCATAGTGTTATTTCATCCTTCTGCCTTATGAAAAATTACCGTGGTAACTTTTAAATTCAAACCTTACCCAACCGTACATCATTAGTATAAATATTAAATAATTCATTTTATAACAAAAAAAAACCGACTCTAATGTATCTTTGAAGTCCAAGGTCGAATATAGAAATCGAAATTTATATGGAGCTATACAGTGACTTTACTGAACCAAACGCAGAAAGATTTTTTTAAATCGGATTTTAAATGAAAGAAAACCAAGAAAGAAATTATTTTTCAAAAAAAACTAAACCGACTTCAAAACCACAAATGTCACTCAAATTTAAAAAATAAATTAATATAATTATCATAAGCGCTACCCACTCATATATTTGAAGTCGGTGCCAGCCAAGTCTAATAGGTAGCAGATAAATACTATGTATATTGTAAGTACTACTTGTAGTATCTATCTACTACCTTTTAGACTTGGCTGGCACCGACTTCAAATATATGAGTGAGTAGCGCTTATGATAATTATATAATTTATTTTTTACTTTTGAGTGCCATTTGTGGTTTTGAAGTCAGTTTAGTTTTTTCTGAAAAATAATTTATTTTACCCTTTTTAGTGAAAAACAAGTTTTAATTAAATTAATTCAAAAAGTTTTTAAAGACAAGCTTTTATGATCTAGAAGCCACATCATGACGAAGTTTAAAACGGGCTATCACAATTAAATGCATGTACAAAAAAAATTCAAGTCTGTCCTATTCTCTGTTGAGGAGTTCCCTCGCCGGAAGTCAATCCTGGGTATATCTGCCATGTCATGATAGAATTTAGAACAGGCTATTATGGTTAAATCCATTTACGAAATGTTGTGTCTGTACTATTCACCGTTGAGGAGTTCCCTCACCGGAAGTCAACCCTGGGTGAAGCAGGTGAAGCAGTCGAATACAAACCTCCACCTTTAGAAAGTTGGTTACGAAAAAAACAAGAACCGACTTGAAGATTAAACTTATATTTTTTTGTTTTTGCTATTTTTTTCAAAAACTACTGAATGAATTTCGATAAAATTTATATGGGACCACCTTTGAAGTATTACCTACCAATCAAAAAAGAATCATCGAAATCAATGCATAATTGGCGGAGTAATCGCGTAACAAACACACAAAAAAAAAATAAAAAAAAAAAACATACCGTCGAATTGTAAACCTCCTCCTTTTTGAAGTCGGTTAAAAAGGAAATCTAGGATTAAAATTATATGCTGAAACCTAACTATAGCGCATCACGTATCCCGTTACAACCATGTTCGAACTTGCAAAATGGTGCATTTAAAATTTCACTTCAGTTTATAACTCACTTTTCATTCCCCAGGCGAGTGCAAATGGGAAGGCCCAGCTGGTGAATGGATGGACCACTGCTTCGTGAGCCACAAAGAAAGGGTCACTGACCTGCCGTTCATCACCGTCAAGGACCGATGGGATGCCAAGAGGACGGAACCGGTTCTCAACTATTTCCTACTCAGATGCTACGAGAAAGTGTTTAATGTGTACCAGATTTATGATAAGAGAGGAGGTAAGAGTCTCACTAGTGGGTAGGTATCATCGCTCTGCCAGCTATTCTGCCGCCAAGCAGTAGTGCGCAAATATTACTGTGTTCTGATCCCTGTAGCCAGCGAAATTTTTGGCGCTGAACTGATTTTGATATTGTATTCAAAACCATGGCTGGAGATTTTTGAAATAGTAATATTGTGCTAAACACCCAGGTGCCTTAGTTTTAATTTATTTTATATGAAGCTAACTTTAGTTTTTTAACCGACTTCAAAAAAGGAGGAGGTTCTCTATTCGGTTGTATTTTTTTTTTTATTTTTTTTATTTTTTATGTTTGTTACCTCAGAACTTAGTCATTTATGGACCGATTTGGAAAATTCTTTTTTAATATGAAAGGATATACTTCCAGATTGGTCCCATTTTTAACCGACTTCAAATTAAAAAAGGGAGAGTATATTTTTTCCTTGTTTTTGTTTATTACCTCAGAACTTCGTCATGTATTACCCGATTTGGAAAAATTCTTTGTTTATTTGAAAGGACATACTTCCAAATTGGTCCCATCATTAACCGACTACAAAAAGGAGGAGTATATTTTTTATGTTTGTTAACTTAGAACTTCGTCAAGCTGATTTGGAAAATTCTTATTTTATTTATAAGGATATACTTCTAGATTGGTCCCATTATTAACTGACTTCGAATTAAAATAGGAGGAGTATAAATATTTTATTTTGGTACCTCAGAACTTTGTCATTTATGAACCGATTTGGAAAATTCTATTTTTATTTGAATGAATGTACTTTCAGAATCGTCGCATTGTGGTCCGACTAATTAATAAAAGGAGTTTTTTTCTTATTATGTTTGTTATCACAGAACTTCGTCATTTATAAACCAATTTAGAATATTAATTTTAAAGTTTAAAAAAGGAGCAGGTGTGTTTCTATGTGTGGCCTTAATTGTCAGAGGGCAGATTTCGTAGCCTCGTTATCTCGTTTTTCGCTCTGTCGTCGTGTGGTCGAATTAATAATTTGTTGGCGTCCAAATCTGACAAAACGATGCCTTCTAAACTTCTGACACGACTTAGTGCCACATATGTTTGCCCTTTTGCAAATTTTTTTTACCGAGATCGATCACAGCTCTTTCGAGGGTGGTACCCTGTAGTTTATGGACTGTGACCGCCCAGCTTAATATTAGAGGAAGCATACGTCGCTCTACATCTCCGTAACCCCTCGCCGCCTGAAATGTAGTGCTTGATGGAGGTATGGGTATGCAACCGTCACTATTTTTAACCGACTTCAAAAAGGAGGAGGTTTACAATTCGACGGTATGTTTTTTTTTTTTGTTTGTTTGTTACGCGATTACTCCGCCAATTATGCATTGATTTCAATGATTCTTTTTTTGATTGGTAGGTAATACTTCAAAGGTGGTCCCATATAAATTTTATCGAAATTCATTCAGTACTTTTTGAAAAAAATAGCAAAAACAAAAAAATATAAGTTTAATCTTCAAGTCGGTTCTTGTTTTTTTCGTAACCAACTTTCTAAAGGTGGAGGTTTGTATTCGACTGCTTCACCTGCTTCACCTAGGGTTGACTTCCGGTGAGGGAACTCCTCAACGGTGAATAGTACAGACACAACATTTCGTAAATGGATTTAACCATAATAGCCTGTTCTAAATTCCATCATGACATGGCAGATACACCCAGGATTGACTCCCGGCGAGGGAACTCCTCAACACACTGACAACACACTGACAACTGAATAGGACAGACATGAAATTTTTTTGTACATGCATTTTATTGTGATAGCCCGTTTTAAACTTCGTCATGATGTGGCTTCTAGATCATAAAAGCTTGTCTTTAAAAACTTTTTGAAATAATTTAATTAAAACTTGTTTTTCACAAAAAAGGTTAAAATAAATTATTTTTCAAAAAAAACTAAACCGACTTCAAAACCACAAATGGCACTCAAAAGTAAAAAATAAATTAATATAATTATCATAAGCGCTACCCACTCATATATTTGAAGTCGGTGCCAGCCAAGTCTAAAAGGTAGTAGATAAATACTACCTACAAGTAGTACTTACTATATACATAGTATTTATCTACTACCTATTAGACTTGGCTGGCACCGACTTCAAATATATGAGTGGGTAGCGCTTATGATAATTATATTAATTTATTTTTTACTTTTGAGTGCCATTTGTGGTTTTGAAGTCGGTTTAGTTTTTTTTGAAAAATAATTTATAAACTATCATGGTCACTGACAATAGAAATTGATTTAGAAACGGGATATTTACCATTTATTTGTTTTGAGTTCTCGATATTTCGGCACTGTTACAAGCAACATGATAACGAAGACAATAAAGTTTTTGCGGATGGGTTGTTGATGTTATAACGGGCAGTATTATCTATCTACTTGCTTCCGCTCATATTTTTGCACGCGACACAGATACTACACACTGTACTTTCACCTTTGTCACTCCCAACTTGATTTGTTTCTCGACTCACAACACTCACGGTATCCGCTCGCGAGGTTATAGTTCTTTTTGTTATTACATAAACGCAAAACTCTAGTATCTTCGTGACCATGGCGCTTGTAACAGTGCCGAAATATCGAGAACTCAAAACAAACCAAATACATAGTAAATATCTCGTTTCTAAATCAAATTCTGATGCTCATTTTCTTCATGAAAATTCTTTTTCAGGCAGGATGATGTGGACTGTACTCGTAAACGATGACCACGCGGAGAGATACTACTTTGAAATCGATTTATTCCTGCCCAATGTACCCAGCAAAAGAATTGTTTACAGGTAAATTACATATGTTTTAACGAAAACAAACACGAGCTTGAACTTTACGAGTTGAGTTTTAGGCGCTCCGATACGAAATCTGAATCAAAGTGTTTGTTTCGCAGAAATAGAAAAATGTTTACATTTTTCTTTAATGCCTCACTATAGGTTTTTCTATTATTATCGTCCTTCTCCATTAGGCTATTAATACAACGAGTATTTATATATATTGGTTCATATTGTATATAAATTGATGTAAGACACATGTGGACATGTCTTCTAGAATCCTTACTTCATTACTATTACTATAATGTTATAAACGCGAAGTTTGTATGTTTGGATGGATCTTTGTTACTCTTTCACGCAAAAACTACCGAACCGATCTTGATACAATTTGATATGTAGGTAATTTAGGACTTGGAATAACACATAGGCTACTTTTTATCCCGGGGAAACCGCGGGTGGAGCCGTGGAGTGCAGCTAGTATTTTCATAAATACTAGACTAGATTAATTTCATAGAGTATCTCTCGTCCTTCTACGACAAATCGACGGAGGATCATCGAGGACGATTTTTTGTACAATATCAAGTCGGTTTGTGTAAATTCTATTCTGTTTGAACTTTGAAGACGCTGAGATGTGTCTAGCTCGATTTTCCCGCGAGTAAGTGATACCGTATCGCTTGCAAACTTTGTTGAAAATGTTATTTTATTCTCGTTATTTCTCTTGGGAGTATACAAAATTGTGCAATTTCTAAAAAAAGTTTTGGTCGTTAAATATACAACATGCAGGGCGTGAATTATATAATGAGGATAATTTGACGGCGATTTTGTTGACAGCCTTTGTGTTTTTTAGTTGTTGTGCAGGATGGCTCAAATCCACTGAGGTTGCGGGTTCGATTCCCGCGACGGGATAAAAACGTTTGTGCACAGAAAAACATCTGAAGTATTTGTTTTGTGTCTGTGTTGTATGACTATGGTCTTCATAGTTCCTGGTTCCCTAAATACAGAGAACCGTAGTTAGGGACCAGTATATGTGATGAGTTGGCATGTTTATTAATGTTTTTATTATCATTATTCGCTACAAAATGTTCGAAATGATAATGCTCTTGACATACCCATTAAGACGAGTTATATAATATTGACAAAAACAAACATAATGTAATAAAAGTAAAAAAAAATCCCCTGAGTTTCTTGCAGTATCTTTTGGATTCTTTGTAATAATTGACGTTCATAAGTGCGACTGTGATGCCGAATTGTAATAAAGAACTTTGAAGTCGATCAAGAATATTGTATCAACAATCATTGCGAGGTTGTTACAACTCATGTTAAGATTCTCAGAAAGTTTGCAATTAATATTCACATCGTTTCTATTGCAGGCGCCCTTGTAAATGCGAGAAGGACGCAGATTTCCTAGAGCACACACAAAACGTGTACATTCCAGTCGAAAACGTCTTCTCTATGCTGGACGACGATGAGTCTATGAACTTTATTGTCAGAATCGGTAAGGACATCAAATTTTTTTGTACTATTGAGCGATGAGACGTCTCCTGATGGTAAGAAACATACCAGCACATAGGTAATAGTTGCAACGTAAGACAAACTTTGTTTTATAAAATCTCGCACGGCACTGCACAAGGTTTGTCACGCTCAGTAATTTTGTTATAAACAATGACTTTCAAAAATTATTGTAATCGTAATCCGTTTAGGATTACGATTACAATAATTTTTGAACGCTAGGCAGTTGGCAGTTAATTGACAAAGATGTGGTACTTTCCAAAGCTGAATCTTACAGAAGAGGCCTTATAATTATTATTAAGTCCAAATTTCCTAAGTAAAGAATTATTTTAATAATAGTAAAACTTTGATATCGACATTCATACCTTCTTAGCCATGTAACTTTTTTAAAAGACAAAAGTGCGAAAGAAAGAGCAAAATAAAAATGACTTTTTTAATTGATGCGGATATAACATTCGCTAAAAAAACGGCGATGGAAAATATCGTGCAGAAACCAGCTATCCAAGAATCACATACATTCAAGGACATGTGACATCCATGCAGTTAATCCACAATGGGCTAGTGTAGTAGACAAAATTCTGTCTATGAGAGTGTCGTGCATAATATGAGGCTCATGATGATGATGATGCTTATCCTGAGAACTTAAATATCGACCTGTAGCTTAGAAACTCAATTGAATAATAAAGTTACTAACTTGAGACCCAATGACAAGGAAAGCTGTTAGAGATACAATCATTTTGTCGATAAGATATTATGTCAGTTTCAATTTCGTAGAGATTACTTATAGGTTTTTATGAAACTCTGAGATTACATGAGCCAAGAAAATAGATTTTTAACTTCTTTACAATTTAGCAGCCCGAGGTTATCTCTTATTCATGGTTTAAATGTTATAGACATTTATTTAAAGGTTATAGTATAACCATTATCCCGTGGTGCCCCCACTCATCTTGGTACCTTAATCTAAGTTTACCCTTTGGCATATACATATACCCGACCTTTCAAGAATTGTAGTCATTATTAAAGAATATTTTAATATTTTTCAGGTGAAACCGAAAACCTTCCAATGCTGGATACACCCACGGCCAGCGAAAGCTTAATTCTTTTGACTAACGACGAGCAAAAAGAATAAATGTGTATAGGCTTAATTAGTTAAACAGAAGGATAAACTGTAGTTATTTAATGGAGATTTTGATTATGTTTTGTATTTCATACTACATTACAAGGTCTCACATGATGAACAATGCTATTAATTAGTTAAACAAAAGGATAAACTGTAGTTATTTAATGGAGATTTTGATTGTTTTGTATTTCATACTACATTACAAGGTCTTACATGATGATTAATGCTATTAACTTGAAATTATATAGTTACAATGGTTTAGTTGGTATATTATTTGTAGGATAAAAATTCGAGGTCTTTTCTGTTTTACGTACATAGATAAATTCAAGCACTTTTACGTATTACAAGTTGATGTGTCTCGTTAAAAACATTGTAACCATACACAATTTAATAACGCGATTGGGGAGGCATTTCAAATTTTAATTTTTAAGATTAGATCCTACCTATTATTTTTATTAGGAACTTTTATGTGAACACCACCAGTACTTTCAATGTCATGTCAATTACATTGCAATTATTTTAATAAAAACAAATATATTAAACAAAATTCTTGTTTTTTTCATAAAAACAAATTAACTTACTATTTAAAACGATTCCGCTATATTCTATTAGTTGATAAAATTATGTGTGGGTTTCGAATGAACAAATTATTGTTTCAAAAAGTGGTACTTGTCAAGATTTAATGTCAGCGAGAGCGAGGGTAGTTTATTGGTGTTTGGAGCTCGTGGGCCGCCATCCTCATCTCGTAGGTTACCGATCACGCTCCCTGGACATGCTTAAACGTAGACACATTTTTATTGTCTTTATCATATTAAAATGAAAATAAATCATTTACTTTGCAATCAGGCACTTAAAACGCACTTTTTCAGGTCAAAAACATAAGAAAGTAGTAAATTATAGTATTCATGTTAAAAATAATAATAGGAATCTATAAAATATGCTTATGTTTTTAATACTTCTTTCTCCTACCACAGAATAAGTGCTAATATACAAAGTGCGTACGTAAAACAAATAGGAGAACCGACTCTACTAATTTTTCAATTTCATACCCTACAGTGAAACTTACTGCTCAATTTGGATAATATTTTCTGTAAGTTTTCACTTAATTAAGTATTTAGTTGTACCTTCTTATATATTCACGATACTTTCATATCATCTAAGCGCAGAATGATGATATCATTATCTACAGTCCAATGACATGCCGAAATTCACGCAGGCAGAGTTGCGAGAAAAACTTTGTATCATATAAATTGTTTCATTGATTTTCCAATTTAATTATCTTCGGAAAACGTCCGGCAAAGCGTCTTAATTGAAAAATTAAAGGTGCCTCTCGTTGACTTAATTAAGTGCCGAGACGCTGCCTTTTATAAGAAAAATATTTTATCTAAATTTGTGATTGTGTGTGTAATAGCATCGAAGAAAAAAAATACCTACAGTAGGTCACAAATGTTGTAGATTTTCAACTGCCAGCTCAATATGGAACTGGGCTGGACATATCTGCCCCATTTTGAATGAGCTGTGGGCCAAACTCACTACTGAGTTGGTCCTACACAACGTCAAACGACAACATGGCGGACCAGACGGAGTTGGCGAGATGAACTGGACTCTTATTGGAAAGATTGGTCGCAAAAGGAATTAAACCGAGTGGAATGGAAGGAAAGTGATTTAATTTTTATTATTATTTTAAAAATAAGGATAATATCAATATTCAGTCTACTTAATTCAAATTCCCTAGACTATAGTTAATGTCACGTTGAAATAACGTCACAAAGTTACAAAAGATTAAAGAAATTAAAACTTTAGTTGGATACCTACTAAACTAACGACAACCCTATGTTGTGTATGTTATTAACATAGTAACTCGAGTTGCATGCTTGTGTCATCTTCAATGCAAGTCTTCTCCACATTTAGCCACTTTGTTATCTTACTACGCAAAAGGATTAATAATAAGTGAACTACTTATAATAATGTGTTACTTATTCAGAAAATAACTTAATTAGTTAGAAAAATACTTCAAAAAACTGCATTGGGTCGGCAATAACCATGTAAACCGTGTGTCGAATTTTCATATCTACATTTTTATGTATTATAAAATCAAACTGCGAATTCACTGAAATAAAAATATATAGGCCCTGAAATTGATCTCGCACGAGCCATTAAACTTTAGCTGTACGATAGAAAATGTCGGAAATAGCAAACGGGACAAAGCAAAATATTCCTTTCAAAACTATTCTTTCCCCGTTCAGACTTCATTTGCGAAGCGATTCCTTTTTCCTCTTTTTGTGTTGTTTTGAATAGCAAACGTTTTACGACTATTACTATGATGGTATCAATCATTTTTTGTATCGGGTAAATATACATATGAGGCTGCCCTAAATAAACAATTATTATTGAAAACGTAAGAAGACTAGCGATTTGGAAAATGTCTTATATCGTACATACAAAATAATATTCATTTCGGTTTTTAATAGACTTTTTATTTTTGCTCATGCTCAAAAAAATTTTCAATCAGCCAGTAACAAATAGGCATAGGTATGAATAAGAACCAGCATTATACGTTAATTAAAAAGTATGGCGAAACAACACGAAATCAATCACACAATTTTATTTTCCAGTTCGTTTCGCGTTTCCCATAGATATTCATTAAATAAATTTACAGAGAAGCACGTTTAATTGGCATATTGTACAAAAACCATTTTGTGTCGCTGAAAATCGTCCCGTAAATCATGCCACAGAATTATGAGAGCATGAAATTTATTACTTTAGCGTCCGCTTGCAAATTTTCAGCGCTCTGTAAATTTCTACACAATGCTTTATTTTTTAAATTACAACTGTTGATCCCTTTTGTATGTAGCTGATATTTTGGGAACGCAAACGCATATGTTATGTACAACTTTTGTTTATAGTACCATTGTTATAAAATTACTGCGCCGGTATGTCATCTAGATTACAGTGACAGGATTAAGTATAAAACCCAAAAATATGAACGGAATATTCCACATTTCAACTTTATATTCTTCAATTAACATATGCCTATGAAAGATTTTATTTATTTAAAAGCAGAATTATCCTAGTTACTTTTACATTCGTTTTATAGTCGTATTTGTAGTGTGTACATAACAAGTTTCATTGTATAATAGATTAAGAGCTTGAATTTATTTCACATAAAAGTCGCCCATAAACGGAAAATTTTCATCACAGAAGACTGCCTCAAAAGCCAGTTGCACCCTGAACTCCTTTATATTCTTTCAGAATTGCATTTTTCCCGCAAGCTAGTTCGACGTTTGACAAGTCAAAACACGATCTCTATTTACCTACTCGTACTTTTGATTTGGTTATTTAGAAAATGATAAAAAAAATCTAAGTCTTTTCACATAAAAGTCGTCTGTAAACGAAAAACTTTCATCACAGAAGATTGCCCCAAAACCCAGTTGAACCCTGAACTCTTTTATTTCCTTCCGGAACTGCATTTTTCCCGCTAGCTGGCTCGACGTTTGACAAGTCATTAAATGAGACTGCTCCGGTATTTGCTTCATTATATTCTAGCCTTTGTGAAATGAAGCCACAATGAAATATGTGTTTCGATTATTGTACTGAGAGTATCATGACAGTAGTGCAGCAGTAGCCTTTGATCATTTGTGAATTAATTTGTTATACATATATACAAAAAAGAACTAGAACAAACGAATAATAATAATCTTTAATTTCGTCGTACACTAGAACCCTAGATTGTTATTTTAATGACAAATTGATGTCAACATTTTGTCACTGATAGAGTCCACGACACGACGCGGCTTTGATCGACCGACTAAAAAAGTAAAAAAATAAATATACTAGAAAAAGATAAGTTAAACTATAGCCAAGCTTGCGTTTTTGCTATGAAACAAAAATTATAGATAACTTACTTTTGACTTTTATCAAATTCAATAGAGCTGAGTACCTACCAGCACTAAAGACTGCAGAACATCTCAAAAAATTAGACATTTACAAATTATATTTAAACAAAATAAAAATTTACGTAGATTGCACGAGTTCACGTAGGTCATGGTCAATATAAATGCTTCTGCGAATCTGTGGTCTTAATTGGATACTGGTTCTAAAATAGCAGAGCTTAGGTTAAAAATAGATGCAGCAAAATATAGCACAACTTGCCTAGTTTGATTTATAGGTACGTTAAGACATTTTTAAATAAATAAAAAATATATTGTCTTTTTAAATTATGTCTATTTATATTGCTACATCCCAAGATTTCACCCGTCGTTTCCCGGGATAAGTATATGTTAATCCAGGGTGTAAGCTATCTGCATTCCAACTTTCACTCAAATCGGTTCAGCCGTTGCTAGCCGTTAGCGTAAAGACGAACACTCTTGCACACTAACATATAAACTTTCGCATTCATAATAATAATGGGATGATTAATAATCCGCCATTATCCTAAGCTATGAAACAGGTGATAGCTGATAGCTTTGTGCACAAATAAAAAAATTCTAAGTCTATCTATCCACCCGTTGTACATTTTCAGCTGAAAAGTAGACACGCTGTTCATTTTTTGAATGAACAGCTAGATGTACGACATCTGTTACATGCTAATAATTGCAAAGATTTATAAAATTTAAAACTTTCGAGTTTGTCGACTTCTTGACTATATCGGAACGGTATCGATCCAAACTCTAAAGTTTATTCGTATCCTCGTTATAAAACTTTAAATTGTGTGCAAAGCTATGATGCAAAGCTTTCCTTCTGCGTCCATTCAGAAATAAAATCATATTTCCTCAAAATAAAGTAGCAAACACGGATGCAAGAGTCTGGTTCGTGCCAATTTACACGCGGCATTGTTTTTACTTTGGGTTATTATTCCCTAAAGTCCAAATGTAGCACGTTTCGATATTTGAAATAGGTATTATTTCTTCGTATGATACAATAAAACCTGTATTATTTCTAAGCTTTATTTATTTTATAGAATTTTTGTTTCTTATCGCTTGCTTGGCTATAGTACAAACTTCCTTTCCTGTACTGAAGAGAAAGGTCCCGAGTTCAATCCTCGGGTGCGGCAAAATATTTTGCATACCTAAAAAGTTTATTTATTTTACAAAACGTTTGGAAAAGTACCTGTTAATGCTTAACATTATGACTAGGCCACAAGGTACCAACGCTTTGCCAGTTATTCTGCCGCCAAACAGTAGTGCGCAAGAATTACTGTTTTTCGGTTTGAAATGTAGCCAGCAAAATTACTGGCGCAGTGCAGTGCGTTGTACTTTATAAAAGTTTGGGTGGCACTGCAATTGTTATGGGCAGGCGTTGCGCTTACCATGAGTTGAGTGCGTTGCATTTCCATTATCCTTACATTCCTTAAAAACACAAGAGGGTCCTCAATTTACCGTCAACTTACCGTCCGCAATTTACTTCGCAAAAACAATATCTTTGCTACTGTCACTTCCTTAACCTCACACCTCCAGGTGCTCTCAAGTTGACGTCTCCTCGTTCCACAGAATTAATTCTGCCGAAATTAATTTCGAGTACACCTTTGCCGGTTTATAGGCAACAGTTTGTTCTTATTACGTACCCGCAATTGTTATAACGTCTGACAAAATTAAATTTGGTTCTGTTGGCTCGGTCGGAAATCTTTGAATTTTGACACGAGATGCCTGATTCTTATGAAATTCCTTTACGAGCATAGATACCTGCCTACATACCTTCTATATATGTACATTTAGGCAGTAAGATTGTTTTAAAGTTACACAAATTGTACCGACCTTCATTTATTTATTAACAGTAAATAAAAAATATTATTATTTATTTTATTTATTTATAGTCTGTCATGGTGCTCAATACTTTTGAGTATTTTCATATTCATATTTATATTTTGGGGTAGCGTTAGAGCTTTGAAAAGCCAAAAAATTGCTGTTCGGCTTAATTGTGATTCTACAATAAAACTATTAATTAAACCAAAAGCAATTTTAGATTTTTGCACAACAAGCTGTTGAAATAAGTAAAAATGTACCAAAGAATATTATACATTTAGACTGAACGTACCGAATAGGATACTCATTCATGGAATGTAAGCGGTTATTACCTAATGTACATAATATATAGCTGTATTTGCCGTATATAAAGTAGTACAGCACTAGTGTAGGAAGTGTTTATACTCATTACCAGCCAATTACAACCACGCTTTCTTTATCTAATCCCAGCCCACAGAGATGAGTGGTGTATAAAGGTAGCTCTCCATTGTTTTATGCCCTTCTTATCAGGACGAGATAGAACCTATTTATACTTTTAAGTTAATTGCTACGACGAGCTATATCATATTGCAGTAGGTATATTTAAGACAGTCTGGCGACTCTTCAGCCAATTTCGATCTCACCGCCTAAAGAAAACAATTTATTAACATTTTTATTAAACCATGAAACCTGTTAATATTTTTTTCTTCAAAATAATTAACTTCGCCCTTATTTTTACAATGTCCAAGGTTAAATTCGATCCGAGGGAAACTCGCAACTTCGTTAATTAAATTAAGGCGATTCCCACGGGGATGATCAATCGTATCACTTAAAGCGCTGACAGACTTAAGTATCGCCTTGATAATGAGCTTTGTAACGAATGTTACACAAGTTATAGCTCCTACGTCAAAACCAATTAGCAGTAATGATATTTATTCGAATTTATATTTCACTCACTGTTATTCATTCCAATATGTTTTGTTCGTGACGCTGGATGGTTGGCCTTAACCTTATTTAGCTCCATTCGTTTTCTGTTTAACATAATCATTAGGTATAGGCATAGTATTGTTATAATATATTACTACAATATGTTACTGCAATTGAATACTCTGTTATATTTGCACCTTAAGATACAGGTTCACGGAACATTTCCACAGCAAAGCAGATATGTAAAATTATATTACATTGAAAAATAACCGATCGATTTAAAAACAAAAGTTATTTATTGCTTCCATAGGTAGTACAAGGTGTAATTTAGTAAACATACAAAGTTTAGAGCGAGTGTGGCTCAGCGGGAACTCATGCGCCTTTCGATCAGACGCACCTGGGTTCGAATCCCGACTCGGCCCTGCACCAATGACTTATAGTTAAGTGCAAATTTTGCACGCTCGCTCTAAAACGGTGAAGGAAAACATCGTGATGAAACCCGCTTACGCGCTTTGGAGTGGTAGGCTTTGGCCGTGGTTGTAATACCACCCACCGAACAAAGCCATGCCGTCAAGCGACCTAGTCGTGTTTTGGGATGATGTTCGGTGAACCATCGGGAAGACGGGTCTGAGCAGCCGCTCAACTGCCGTCTCTCTCTAGATCTATGTGCTCCATCTTAGGCCACATCATCGCTTCACATCAGGCGAGATAGTGGCCAAACATAGATCTATTAAGCGTAAAAAAAAAAGTTGTATACGTCGGGCACAGCAAAATTAGAAGAGAGGAGGACGCAATTATTGCCATTTTAAAGTCGATGGTTTATTATTAGTAATAATTTTTTTTCTAGGATTCTCGCTTATATCGCTTATTCGCAAATCGCTTCGGTTCGCACAAGTGGTGTGGTAGACATGCACCCTTATGAAGCTGTGAAGAAACCTATTAATTATAAGACTCCAAATCACCAGCGAAATATAATTAAACTTTAGATTTGTGTATGAAGTAATTAAATGATGGAAAAATTAAATGATACTAACAAAATTTTATTAAATTACAATTTATGTGGGTCGTTGTTTTATTTATTTATCAAGATGTTACCAAAAATTATTTTAAAGCTTTGACCGTGCGTTATATATTTTGAGAGCAAATTATTAGGTATGTTCAGTTATGTTAATCCATCGAATTTGTTATGTACACTTTAAATAAGTGCAAGTGTTTATGGAGAGTAGCCTGGTAATGCTATAATAGGTAGGTAAGTATCCATTATAGAAATAAGGAAGATCTTCCAACCGAGCCAGGTGAATAGTTGGCACGGGGCGAATCATGTTTACTGGCTGCGGGTGACAGCGTTTAGAAGTCTTTGAAAAGTGGATCATATTGTTTCACTAGAAATTACCAGAATAACCCTTTAGAAAATACAAAAACGTAGGTCCTAAATATCACTACATAGTATAAAACAAAGTCGCTTTCTCTGACCCTATATCGCTATGTATGCTTAAATCTTTAAAACTTCGCAACGGATTTTGATGCGGTTTTTTTTAATAGATAGAGTGTTTGAAGAGGAAGGTTTATATGTATAATAACCGTGCGAAGCCGGGCGGGTCGCTAGTTATTTATATTTTAGTAAAATTTCAACATAGGTATTCGTTATAGACGTTGATAGTACAGTCGACACGAAAAATGGCTTGTGTGCTTTTATAAGCTCATGTTCCTAACGCAATGTAAGCATTACTCGTGGTGGTTCTCTCGTATGCGGGAGGCCGTTATTCTGCCGCCAAGCAGTAGTGCGCAAGCATTGGTGTGTTCCGGTTTGAAGGGCATTGTAGGCAGCGAAATTACTAGGCAAATGCGACATAATATCTGATGTCTCGGGGTGATGAGCGCAATGCAGTGCTACGCAGAGCTTTATATTAAAAGTTCTGGGTGGAACTGCAATTGTTATGGACAGGTGTGGCTCTACCATCAGCAAACGAATTTCTCGTTTCGTTACTCAATTACATAAAAAAATATATCAAGGTTTTCAAATGAAAAAAGGAAATTAAGGAACATTTTCTTATAACTTGTTTTCACAATTTCAAACCTACCAGGTTTAGTATAGCTGTCGCACTCTAACAATATTGCTCCAGTATCATAAATTCAAGTGGGGTTTAGAGAATAAAATACGTTTGAATATGGATAAAAAAACCCACCGCTTTTTGCCCTAAATTCACTTCAGCTCGTTATGAGGTCTCTATTGTGCCGAACCTAATTTCACAAGAATATTGCTTGTTATACAGCCAGGATAAGAATAGGCTCCTGAGACCTTTATTAAGAATACGTTTAATTTATGTGACTGAATAGCCATCCCCGTTGCTATGCTTCTTTGTTACTGCAGACTTTTATAGACGTAAATTGAAAATTTATTTTTATCAAGCTCCTCTAAGGTATTAGAGGTATATACATGTTACAGTGTATGTAAATACAGTGCCTATTCTTCGGACAGTTTGCACGCTCTAAAGGTTTGTCTTGTAGATGCTTGCTAAGCGGGTGGCCCCGATCTATTGCCAAAGACATCAACCTTTGATACTACATAAATACTTTACACGATTTATACGATACTTTGATAAGACATCTTTGATACTACATACATACTACTAGACAATCTTTGATACTAATTTAATTATTTGAAAAAGACGTAATATGTGGTCATAGATGTTGGTCTTGCAATGATCATAGTTTTCTTTTTATATCTCCACAGTGTAATATAATATTGTAATAATGTTTGTTGATTCACAAAAAAACAATAATACAAGCTTAGTTCTTAAAGATACGCGTTAATAAAAGGCTTATGTTTAACTTACCACCAGATCTAGTAAAATATAACGGCAAAAATCACTTTATATTGCCAAAACTAGTAAACGATCACCAAAAAATATCACCAAAAAAAAAAATAGGTAATTATCACCAAAGGCTCAACCAGAAGTCTCGCTCGTCACCCCTTCATGTCGCATTGTCTTCTTCAAGTAGGGACTTGAAATTTGCTCCGCTGCGGAAGTCGCCGGCTCGCTTTGCTCGCCACCTCCCCCCTTCGCTCAATTCGGCCTCGTAGGCTCGCTTCATTCAGGACCTCTTTTTATAAACCTACTCTCTAGGGGTAAGAGCGAGTTGGACCACGGAAGAGTGAGGTGCGGCAATTCGAAGTCATTTACTTAATTTGATCTGCCGATACAATTTTTGGATAGAATAGTGTATGAGATTTTAAAGAGTACTTTGATGGTCATTATATTTTTTCCCTTAATAAAACCAATATCCATAATCTGTAATAAATGATAGTATATGATATATACTATCAGTCTGACACGATGTTTAAGACAAAGGACGTTTCTTTTGACTGAAGCTTGCCCACTGATTTTAATTTATACCACGCCTCTTGAGCCAAAAACCAATATTATCAGAGATAATACATTGTATTCAAATCTTATATAGCACATGATTACACGCTTACGAGGCTTCTACGTCAATATTAGATATTCAAAGTTTATCGAAAAAAGGTATCACATATTTTTCAATCAGAACGTAGTTATTGTCCTGAAACCTCTATGGGTATTTTAGATTAATTTAGGCATAAAATATGAACCAGATTGAGGACCGAAATAGGTAGGTAAGTATGTCTGTCTGTTTGTTTACTTTTCAGGACTATACGGCCTACTCTGAGTTGCTTTCGACAAAAGTTGAGTGACTCAGATTCATCTCCCTAAAAGTTTACCGACCATCATCCCGAAACACGACTTAGCGATGGGTCCCAATAGTACATAAAACATGACTCAGATATCAGGACTGCGATCTTGAAGCTGTGCAGACATCGGCAGATGCCTTCGAAATTTGTAGCCCTTTCGTTACGCCCCTAACATATTGAACTTGCTGTCCGTTCCAACGTTACTATACGGACGGTAGAACAAAGGATGCGAGATATATGACCTATTTCTAAAGTTCTCTACGTAACATCACACAAATAGATACATGACAATAGGTATAATTCATTTTACTAGGCAAGTGCGAGTCAACTCTAGCAGCTGTGCGCAAGCATTACTGTGTTCTGGTTTGGAGGGCGTTATTGCCAGCAAAATATTACTGGACATATGTATGATATCGATGTCGAATTATGAGTATTAAAAGTTCTGAGAGGCGCTTTTTCACTCAATTGTTATGGACAAGTGTGTCGTTACACATCAGGTGAACACCTTGCTCGCCTTATTGCTCAGTTGCATAAAAGAAGTAAACTACAAAAATATAATGCAAAAGTAACTTTTTATTCGCTTCCCATATACGAATAATTTATGCCCTATGTGATAAACATAAGAATTCTTGCCTAGCTGTTTCAGACTAGAGTGCTCTTTTCTTGACCCAATTCTAGTATATCAGAGTCATACAAAACCAAAGAGAAAATAAAGTCTTAGTAGAGGGATGCTTCTCGTGCATTATTCCGAATGCAATATCCTACACTTACCTTCCAGCCTTAGTACAGAGACGTAGCTAAGGAAAGTGAATGGGCTGAACTTGGCCTCGAATATGTTACGAGAGGCTGAAAAAATTAAGCCTAGAAAAAACAGCACAAAACCCGTCCGTTTATGTTTCGTTATTCCTCTTCATCCGATGGTTGTTTGGAGGAGATTGCTTTAAGCGATAAGACTGCCCAATGTTACACTTAAACATTAAACTTGTATAACTTAATTTATAGAAATTAAGGTGAATAATAAGAATAAGAATAATTTATTAGCCAGTTTTCATTACATATTGGTAGGTACATACATATTATTCCTAGAATGGTCACGAAAGAAAGTGCTTATCTATATATCTCTTTATCATACGATGAAGACTATCAGTGGGGGTCAAAGTATCTGTTACTTAAATTCTGACTGATACGAGAAAAATATATAACAATACATCGGAGAGATGTGGGCAGACTGATTTAGTGGGCATCTTCATCAGGTTCCGTTATAGTGTGTACGGTAAGCAAAATATTAACCAGAACTTTAGTTTGGATGGATGTTTATTACAATACATTTAGGTTACGTTAAAGTAGTTATCCCTCTCGATGCACGAGCTATAATAGACCGCTCATTGCTTTAGTTAAGTTAATTTAAGTTACGGCTACTGTTTCTGTGTATTCGGATGTTTCAATAAAGTTTAATTAATCAATCAATTAGTAGTTGTCAAATAGATACGACCACTCGGCACGAACTTTGTTTAGAAGCCTCGCTTGAAAGGCCGCATCCAAGTGCCACTCCTCTTGATTACACTTGCATTCGGATGTGGCGTAAGACGGTGTCTTCAAATGATTGTAGGAGGCGCCACTGCTCGATCCGACATCTAAAAACAATCCTTGATTCGGACTACCCCTTTACATTTTGCATTGTGACTGTGCAACAAGTTACTATTTATACGAGTTACACTAAACTCCAGTTGTATCTGTCTTGCGCCGTAAAACAGTGTGGATACTGCGGCTTTATGACTTTGAACTTCCACAGTGGATGTGTTTGTGCAATTGTGAATTGCTGTGAAACGTTCCTTATGATTAAAACTTTAGCTTCGAACCTTCACAATAATTATTCGTATTCTAATTTTCAATCCTCTCCATCTAAATGTTGCCTGGAAGAAGTCGTTTATTAGCAACTAGCTGTTGCCCGCGACTTCGTACGCGTAGTGTCAATTCAATTCAATTTAATTCAAAAGTTCTTTATTTCAGTTTTGTCGTCACAGACGCACTTATGAACTGTATTAGTGTAGTAATTCATCCTGCTTTCGACCATTCGTCGTCCCACCTTACTCTCGTTTCAGCTCCCGTCCTCCTCCTTTCTCATTACCGTACCGCTTCTATCTGTATACTTCTATCCTGTTGTCGTCCTGGTTGTATTCCGTAACCTCCGCGATCCTGACCTTCTCCTATACCGTTACCGCCTCCTCATATCCCGTTATGGTACTGCTTTAGTCCTGCTCCCGTCTGCCCGGCTTAGTTGTACAATAAAGTGTTATCAATCAATCAATATTTTCTCGATACAATAGAGTCACCTACGTAAAAAGTTGATCATGTTAATTTTTTTGGAGATTTGCGGTAAAATTTATTTAGATTGCGCATGAGGCGGCGTTATGAACTAAGAATATTTTTTTAAACTAAAGGTATAGAAAAAAATAGCAAGTGTGGGAAATTTGATTCGACGCACTGGAACCCATATCATCCATAAGTACCCATAAGTGGGAACTTAACCCAACACCAAAGGTTATGTGCGGATTTAAAATATGCCTTAAAAGATTGAAGGGAAACAATATGAGAAAATTGGCATGTCTAAGATTGCACTTACCAAACACGCAGTATGAACGCACAGTTTGTTAATGATTTATTGATTCAAACGTACAAACATCTTCAAAATCAAAATTAGAACACGAAATCGACTTACAAACTCCTGGGATTCGGCTCACATCTTACGTGACGGGTATGACTATCGCACTAGCTTATGCTTACGTGTTGTTGTTATATATGAGCCATGGATCCTATAAACAAAGAGATATGATTACAAAGAGTGTAAACAGCATGCCGTTTTCAAAAAAGCTAAAAGCTATGTGTTCGAAAAGTGACATAGATGATAAGAATTTGGAAAATTAATTTAAAAAAAAGTAAATAAAATGTAGAACTACCCACAATAATATTTTTTTATAAATGTTAATCAGACATTATTTGCATATTATTTAAGGGTTCTAATTTTAGGTGAATTGTATATTTTTATAAGAAAAGTGCTATCGTGGCGTATTTCCGAAGCACTGGTAGAGTCAGTTTTCGAATTTCTTTTCTGGGCCCGGACTTCAATCTGAGTATGGGAAAGAAATGGGTGACGGAAAGACATGTTTACCTTATTTTTTTCAAAGTCAAGAGACTTAAATACTGTAACTTAAGTTACAGTTTTTTAAGGTATTCTAATTAATTTGTATTATGTGTATATGACGTTTAATAGTGCATTTTTGTACCTATTTAATAAATATCTTTTTTACTTTTAGAATAAAGATCTTAAACCATAAACAATACAATTCTTCTCAGTACTTAGCAAAGAATTTAATCAAATTTGTCCCAAAAAAAAGGTAAAAATAAAGGCGAAATTACAATTCAGTGACTGGGCAACTAGAGGTATACGCAAGAGTAGAGATAACATGTTTGAGTTGTATTACAAGAAATCTTTGACATCAAATAAAGATTTTCATGAGTATGTTAGAAAGTATTCCAAAATATTTAAAAAGGTCTGTATTCGTGCAAAATCTTTGTATATTAGTAGTAAAATTAAAAAATCAGATAATAAAATAAAAGCCGTCTGGAAAACCATTAACACGGAGACTGGCCAAACTAAGTCGAGGGATTCGGAATATAAGTTAATAGTTGAGAATAAACAAATCTCCAATGCAAAATGTGTTGCTAATGCTTTTGAAAATTTCTTCTCTAATATACCCCTGGACGTCACAAAAACACTTAACTCTAGTCCAGATGTAGCAGAAGCTCTTCTAAAAGATCACTTTCCAGTAGATTTACCGGATTTTCAGTTCAGATATACTTCCACTATTGAAATTATTAAAACATTCAAAAGTCTCAATGCCAAAACCACTGAAGATTTGTGGGGCATATCAGTAAAGATGCTAGAATCATTAATAGAAGTTATTGCACCATATCTCGTGGCTATATTTAATATGTGTATTGACACAGGCTCATTTCCCGATTTAATGAAAAATAGTAAAATTACACCGATCTTCAAATCAGGTAGTAAAACTGATCCCTCGAATTACAGACCAGTCTCTGTGCTTCCGGCTCTAAGTAAGATATTTGAAAGACTTATTCTTAAACAACTTTTATCCCACTTCAACGAACACAAAATACTGAACGAGAGTCAGTTCGGTTTCACGAAATGCAGGTCAACATCAGATGCCGGGGTCGAACTAGTAACACATGTGCTTGAAGCTTGGGAGAGTTCACAGGATGCCATTGGTGTATTTTGTGATCTCTCCAAAGCTTTCGATTGTGTAGAGCACCGTACACTAATTCGTAAACTCTACCACTATGGGGTTCGTGGAACTGCTCTGAATCTTGTTGAGTCCTACTTAACCGATAGACAGCAAAAAGTTGGGGTAAATGGCGTAACATCTTCCGGATCCTTAGTCAGAATGGGGGTACCGCAGGGGTCAATATTGGGGCCGTTTTTATTCTTGGCATATATAAATGATTTACCCTTTGTAGTTAAAGACCTTGCAGATATTGTTCTATTCGCTGATGATACATCGATAATTTTTAAAGTAGATAGAAAGGACAGTGAATTGGCGCATGTGAACTACGTATTGGATGTTGTTTCGAAATGGTTCTCTGCGAATAATTTGTTACTAAACGCGAAAAAGACGAAATGTTTAAAGTTCTCTTTGCCTAATGTTAGACATGTAGAGCCAAACGTAATGCTCAATAGTAATAAACTCGATACAGACAAAGCGACGGTATTCCTAGGTATAGGCATAGACTCTAAGTTGCAGTGGGGTCCTCATATTGATGCTCTATCTGGAAAACTTAGTTCTGCTGCATATGCGGTTCGTAAAATTAGGCAATTAACGGATATAGCTACGGCTCGGTTAGTTTACTTTGCATACTTCCACAGCATAATGTCATATGGCATTTTGCTGTGGGGTTCTGCTGCGGATATAGATACTATTTTTATATTACAAAAGCGTGCGGTTCGCGCGATTTACGAGTTGGGTCCACGTGACTCGTTAAGGGATTTTTTTAAGCAAGTTAATATATTAACTTTACCTTCTTTATATATTTATGAAAATATAATGCATGTTCGCAAAAACTTCCAAAAATTCAAAGTAAATAGTGACCATCATAACATTAACACTAGAAATAAGGATAGGATTGTTGTACCTAGGTATAGACTAACTAAAACGAATAAGTCCTTTATGGGCAACTGCGTACGTTTTTATAATAAAATTCCAAAGTGTATAACGGAGCTCACAGAAAGTAAATTCAAATTACGCGTTAAGAATGTTCTAATGAGAAAAGCATACTACACTGTTCGTAATTACATAGAAGACAAAGATGCTTGGAACATTCCACTTCTGCAAAGTAACCAACTGGTACATAAGAAACATAACATTGTAAAAGCCCAAAAAATTGTAACAAAATCTCTAAAAAAAATGCCCCTCAGTTTCTTGCCGTATCTTCTGAGTAGTGGTTCTTTTTCCGATACGGTGGTAGAGTCATTGTGATAATTTGACGTTCATAAGTGCGTCTGTGATGCCAAAATGATTAAAGAGATTTTGATTTGATTTTGAATGACTTATATATGGTTAAGTGCAGGTTTTTACGGTCACTGTAAAACGGTAAAGGAGAACATCCTGAGGAAACCCTCGGGCAATTTTCATAAGCCCCGTTTTCATGCAATTTGAAAACAAACCTGTCAAGATCTTCATCAGCCCTATCAGTATCAGTGACTGCTAAACTAAGGAAAAACTAATAGGTTTTATCCAGACATTAACCAAAATAGGTGTCTACCGTAACACTAAAAGGGAATGTACTCGTAGACTTGATATCTTTGTTCCTATTCTTATCAGAATACTTGCCTATATCATGTAATACAAGATGAGAACATTCTTTGAAAGATGACATGACAAGAATTTTTTGCAAATTTCTTGGTTACGTCATCCATATGGATCCTAATCAGCCCATTACGTTCCCACTGCTGGGACTCGGGCCTTCCCTCGTAGATAGAGTATGGGCCATAATCCACCACAATGGCCCAGTGCGGGTTAGCGGATGTCACATGTCCTTGAATTTTTGAGATAAATTCTTGGACATGCCGGTTTCCTTACGATGTTTTCCTTCACCGTTTTTAGAGCGAGTGTTAAAGCCGCACATAACTTAAGAAAGGATCGAAAGTCGCATGTGCTCCCATTGAGCCACTCTCGCTCAATATGGATACTTCATTAAAAAAATATCGTCTTCATCAAAAATATTAAAATACAAATATTGAGAAAATGTCCACAAAATGATATTAATAATAATATAATAATAACGTTTTATTGAATAAATACTTAGTTTACAAATACATAGTCCATTGGTCCCCAAACTAGGTAAATCTGTATCTTGGGGACCTCCTTCCTAAATGATACATATTCTTTAATGACAAAAAGAAAAACATCATTTTCTAATATGTTATAAAATATAAAATAACTTAACTTAACTTAAGAGGCAAAACATAGGTGACATAAGTTTGTTTGAGTGAGAGGGTGCCTCTAGTGTGACAGGTGTAGTTCATGACTGTTCATTAAAATACTGTTTGTGGCTGTTAATATGTTGGCTGGCTTTGTATGTTTTTAATACTTTTATTTTTTAATTATTAAAATGTTAGAATAAGTTAGAGACATCTTGTTTCTTCGATCCTAGGCCTACACGTTTCGTAACACTCTGGTCACGTTTGACAAAGATGCGTCGCATCTCTAACGAATGTTTGCTTTGACTTCGTATAGCTTTTGAGTTGTAGCTTTATGACGTCACGAGTGTTTCTATTTGAATATTTCAGAGCTTTGACAACTTTGAGTTCAGTTAACTTTTGTTCGTAGTCACATGACAAGCCTTGTGAGCCGCGAGAGCTTCGGCTCAAAGAATCGTTGTGTAACTTAATAACCCCTTATAAGTACAATAAAAAATAGCAAATGATAATATGAGTTAAAAACAAAAGAATGATAGCTCTTGTTAGACCTTAACAAAATAATATTCCACGTTCACTCTTTGTGACATTACAAACTTATAATTACAAGTCATTCTTTCTTTTTCTTGTGGGTGCGTGGCCAACCCTGGTATTCAAATTTATAATAACCCCTTATAAGCACAATAATGAGTTATAAAAAAAAAACAAAAGAACAAAACTCTTGTTAGAATTTAAGAAAATAATATTCCGCGTTCTTTCTCTGTAACAAACTTATAATTACAAGTCTTTCTTTATTTTTCTTGTGGGTGCGTGAACAAACCTGGTATTTGAATTTACAGATTGTAAATGACTGGGACCGATGGCTTAACGTGCCCTCCAAAGAACGACAGCGTTCACATGTAAATACCACATAAACGGTCACCCATCCAATTGGAGACTGCAGCGAATGTTGCTTAACCTATCAGATCTGTAACAAACTATATCCCAGTACAGCCCCCACTACAGTGCTCTGGCCCGCAGTGGTGAATCATGTTTGAAGGAAATATAGACAGACTATTTAACTTTCCATGCAAAAAAGCCTGGCATTGTGATCGAAACCGGAAAGTCAGAATATTTAATGTAGGTACTAGGTATCTATAGATATGCCTATGTGACGAAACTCTCAAACTATACCAACCTTCAAACATGAACTTCGCTGTTTGGTTCAAGCCATAAATTCAAACGGGCTATCCATTTTATCAATCATCTGCGTTTGACGTGACAAATTCACTGTCTTGAGGGTTGATACACGATGTCACTACGTCAGTGTCACGTCGAGGAAACATGGGTTTAGGGCTTATGACTGATGAATATGGACATTCGGTTAATTTGAAATTGCTAGTAAATCTTGGAAATAGATTTTAGGCTTACCAAAACACCACCATCATCATCATCAGTCCATCACGCTCCCACTGCTCGGATACAGGCTTTCTCTCATAGAGAGAGTATGGGCCATAATTGACCACGCTGGCCCACGGGTTCCTGGATGTCACATGTCCTCGATTTTTTGTGATTAATTTTTGGACATGCCGGTTTCCTCACTATGTTTTCCTTCACCGTTCCATAACTTAAAGTCAGTAGTGCAGGGCCAGCGGGATTCGAACTCGGTTGCGCCTGATTGAAAATTGCACATGTTCCCACTGAGCCACAGTCTCTCTTCCCAGTGTTTGCATTTAGATATATAACATGGAGGTAGGAAAATTCCCATGTCTATTATGTTATTTTTGTTTAAAAGATTTAACGTGTTATTGGAAAACCTCTCTTATGTCTTCTATACTCGTATACTCGTAGTTTGTTTGTTGAGGTGAAATACACTACTATTTTATTATTTTCTTAGAAAAGCGCAGCAACGAAGAAAATCTTATATCAAAGTTTAAAAGAAAGAGCAAAAACAAAGCTTATTTGGCAAAACAAACGAAACGGGACGGATCCCGTGAACTCGAGTTTATGCTGCGTCCCGGAGGACGCAGCATAAGCTCGAGTTCACTATTTATTTCCAATATTAATCAGACTTGTATTTATATTCTTGACTTGATTGACGTTTGATCTGCGATCACCTGATATCAATTTAGATTTTTATTCTTGGTCTCAGTCTGTGTCTATTTTATAAATTGAAATCAAACTGATATCTCCTGAATCCTTCATTCTCGTAGTCATAGATAAAGTAATCACTTATGTTTTAAGATATGGGAGAAGTTTGTATATAACCACAGTTTTGTATAAAAAGTAATACCATATCAAAACTAATCGCTTTGTAAATATTCACCTTATTTCTTTATTTTTTACGCTTAGATCTATGTTTGGCCACTATCTCGCCTATTATGAATCGATGATGTGGCCTAAAATGGAGCACATAGATCTAGAGAGAGACGGCAGTTGAGCGGCTGCTCAGACCCGTCTCTCCCCAATGCAATGGTTCACCGAACATCATCCCGAAACACGACTAGGTCGCTTGACGGCATGGCTTCGTTACAACCACAGCCAGAGCCTACCACTCCCATATTTTTTTTTCTTTTTTTGTAATCTCCAAGGTTGGTATTACTTTTTTGATCGAGTAGTTGTACCAAAAATATAATAAACAAATAAAAATAGAAACTAAAAAAAAATATTGTACAATAGGCCATCTTATCGCTATTAAGCAATTTATATCAGTTTTTTTATATTTAATTGTGATTAAATTACACATGAAAGAGTCTCACTCTATTACCTATGATCGTGAATGACATTTGAGTAACGTTTACAAAAATATTGAATTGAGGACTTTTTGGCGGGAAGTGAAAAGTGATACAGTTCGATTTTGTTTTATTTTCCAAACAAGTGTTATTTCAAGTGATTTTGTGTAATATCGGTGGAATATTAACCACATGTATTCGTAAACGTGCACGAGTGTAGGCAAATGAAACAAAATAGAGAAAATATTACTTTTTATGTTCTCCCAAAAAGTCCATGGAAAGCTTGAATAAAGTTCCACATAGTTACTTTATTGAAGCACTAAGAGAGGGTCCGGCTTGTTGCTGTTGACCTTCATTCTCAACAAACGTATAATAAATGAAATATTAAACTATCAAATGAAAACTACGTAAGACATGGAGGTATGGTCCTAGAGGCTTTAGCCTGCACTAACGGGCGAACTTAAAAACAAAATATTGAGTTGAGATTCACATTTGACGTTTACTTAAGTGATTCGTAAATTTCATTTTAAGTTACGTTTACCGTAAGTTGACTTGAAACATCCCTTGATTGTCAAAGACTTTTATTTTGCGCTATGGACGTTTCGCTCTTTAGTCTTTGAGAGCTTTGGACATTTTGCTTCTTGGTCATTGTACGCATTGGACGTAACACTCTTTGAAAATATTGCTCTTTTAACAATTTGCTACCCTTTGTCATTATGCGCTTTTGACATTTTGCAACTAAACCACTCTAGACTAAGTTCTTATTGATCCGATTTTGCAAGACAAGGTTCTGGGTGGCGCTAACTTACCACCTGGTGAACAACCAGCTCATCTCATCACTTAGTTAAATAATACTAATACTTTTTAGAAAAAAATAAAAACCGGCTTTAACACTAAACTAATATTTTTTGTCTTTGTTGATATTTTCAAGAAGCTGCTGCTGAACAAATTTCTATAAAATTTATATACCTCTGAAGTATGACCTACCAAACAAAAAAAGAATGTTCAAAATCAATTCATAGTTGGCGGAGTAATCGCGTAACAAACATACAAAAAAAAACCATATAGTCGAATTGAGAACCTCCTCCTTTTTGAAGTTGGTTAATAAAAAAGATATTGACTACAACTCCACTGTTTCTCAAAAGAGACTTTGTTTAAAAATAGTAATCTACTTTAATACTACAATTTAAACATACTTCAGTCCTCGGAGGGCTGTAAACCAGAGAAATACATTTCATGGTGACAGTCCACGACGTAAATTTTTTACATTCGTAATAAAATACAATTTTAACTTTTTATTCTGGAAAGTCTGTGCTTTAAAATGTGAAGAGGCGTTCTTTGGAATATTTTTATTTACTTCTAATATATTTATATATTATAGCAAAATTATTTAAATTGATAATTGTTCCTCTGGACCATAGATGTGTATCATTTAATTTATATGTGGTTTATATTTTTTTGCACTTTTAAATAACATTACCCAAAGGGCGATGCGTTCTCAACAATTTTGGAGAATTTGTAGAGAAATTCAGTCTTACCATAAGTTAAACTGTTGAGATGAAAAGAAATACTATCTTACTTCTTAACTAATTGAAACTATTTTAGTCTGAACTAAGACTTCATAACTAATTGAGACAAATTTATTGTGAAAATGAATGCACGGCAAACGTTTTCTTCGTTGTACTTGATTAATCCGTCCTTTTAACCCTCCCTATGAATAAATTTACCTGCGGTCTAGACCACCCCAACTTCGCTAATGCGAAATTTGAATAACATTGTTATCTGGTGTCTGCTAACTTCTACAACTAGGCGTTTGTGTGTGTTTCAATTGTATTATTAAAGCTCAGATTGGCAGCTATTTGTTTAGACTAGACATAATTTATTAAATTGGGCTTATTTTGGTGTGCTTAAGGCTTCTTTTTTGCGAATAATCTCCAGTTTACACGAAAATATAATATTTCTCAAAGTTTTTGAATAATAATATGTAATGAAATAATGTTAATGAAATTTGTTGAAATAAATAGTGCATGGTGAGCAAGTGTTGCTCAGCGGGAACTTGTGCGACTTATGATCCGACGCACCGTTCGGGTCTCACTGGCCCCGCGCTAATGATTTTCTTAAGTTATGTGCGGATTTAACACTCGCTCTTAAAACGGCGAAAGAAAAAATCGTAAAGAAACCAGCATGTCCAATAATTAACCACAAAAATTCAAGAACATGTGACATCCACCAACCCGCAGTGGGCCAGCGTGGTAGATTATGACTCATAACTCTCTCTATGTGAGAAGGCCCGTATTTCGCAGTGGGAACATAAGGGCTGATGATGAATGCACGATGGCTAATGTGTTTAAAGCGTTCGCATGAACGAAAAGAATCCTTATATAAAGATTTTTTGGTCACAGCACTACGGTGTAAAGCGTAAAAACTACTGGACATATTTTCTAAATCAGAATAAAACTAGCATCAAAATCTCTTGAGCGAATTCTAAGCTAGAAACGAGTATACCTTACCTACAGACGTTGGCTTTAAAAAAAGTAGAGATCATCTCAACTTACAGTACGCAATAAGAATCTAAACAAGGACAAGTATATATTTAACCAAAAAAAAACCGACTTCAATGTATCTTCGAAGTTCAAGGTCAAATACCGATGAAATTTCCAGATCGGTTCATGAATGAGGGAGTTCTGAGGTAACAAACATAAAAAAAACAATCGAATAGAGGGTTTTCTCCTTGTTTGAAGTCGGTTAAAAATAGAGATCGTCTCGACTGCACGCAATAGGAATCTAACCAAGGAAACGATTAAATCACAACCAAGTGGAAGCAACTTCTTCAAACATAAGTTTTCATTTGAAACTACGCCTATTCTCTCTTGTTTTCTATTCTCCGTACCTACATCATACCGACATATTGCACGAAGTCTTTGACATACCCATCACACGCAAGTGTCGTACGGACGCCAATACGGACGTATTGGCGTTTGGACCTGACCTAAATATCGTATCAAGAGTTTTGTACCATACTGTCATCTCACATCACACAATCACACACACCCCTCCCGCACCGCATACCTAAGGACTACTTTATTGTAGAAGTACAAATACTACAAAGCCAAGTAAGAGTTTCATTTTTTTAGGCTTAATAGATCAATGTTTGGCCACTATCTCGCCTGATGTGAAGCAATGATGTGGCCTAAGCTGGAGTACATAGATCTAGAAAAAAACGGCAGTTGAGCGGCTGCTCAGACCCGTCTCCCCGATGGTTCACCGAACATCATCCCGTAATACGCCTAGGTCGTTTGACGGCATGACTTTGTTCAGTGGGTGATATTAAAACCACGGCCTATTATATAATTCAGAGACTACCACTCTAAAGCGTGTAACCGGGTTTCATCACAATGTTTTCCTTCACCGTTTTAGAGCGAGCGTGCTAAATCTGTACTTAACTATAAGTCATTGGTGCAGGGCCGAGTCGGGATTCGAACCCAGGTGCGTCGCATCGAAAGGCTCACGAGCTCCCGCTGAGCCACTCGCTCTATATAAAAGCTAAAGCGTTATAACAAGCAAAAAGCATAAACTGCATTGTTAAACGTTACAACGTGTAGTAAATCGCTAGTATTTACACAAAAACCTTTCCAAGTCTGTGGAGCCATATTTTATCGCGTGGGTTCCGGCGCAAAAACACAAGAGCGTTATGAGGAGTGTTGTCTGCGGTGTGTTTACTTATTCGCGTCTGCTTCTTATCCGTTTGTATGTCCGTGAATGTCTACTTACGTTAATAAAGAGGCAACTTTATAGTATCATTTAACACACTTTTAATGAACCTCGTGGTTTTATACATAATTTCACGGGCTTATCATCATCATTTCAGTCCGTGTCCACCCACTGCTGGCTAAAGGCTTCCTCCCCTTCACGCCTTTTGTTCTGGTCCTGTGCATTCCGCATCCATAGATTTAGATAGATAGATAAATAAAACGTTTATTTGTCAACACAACACACATGTACATTAAATAGCAAATTGTAAGACACTTAAACTAAAAGTACGTGTGTATTGCAGTTATGACAAATGGGCCATAGCTCAGCGAATAACATTGCTCAAGGAGCAAACGCTGATTTTCTGCTATTGCCCTGTCTGAGATTTCCTACCCCTTTCACAATATCATCGAACCATCTGGCCGGTGGTCTGCCTACTAGTCAACGCCCGTCTCTCGGCCAAGGTTTATACGTACACATATTTATATTAAATTTTATTTTTTACTAACTAACATTTTGATTCTTCCAGATATACTCGTACATCTTAATCGAAACGTGAAAGTTAACAAAAAGGTTATTTCTAAATATTACTAAACAATATCGCTTCTCCGCGTCCGTCTGTGTTCTGTATATTTCTTTAATTTTTATGTAACTAAGTTGCAAGATGCCTACCCATAACTGTTGTAGCGCTATCCAGAACCTTGTTTTGCAAAATGCAGCGCAAAACAGTACTAAACTCGACCCCCTGAGAGTGGCACTGTGCCCTAGGACAATAGCTCTGCCGGGATATCAACTTGCTGACATTGAAAATTTTGACGGAAATTTTATACGGATTATAACTCTTAAACTATTTAAGGAATTTGTTCAAATCTTTTATTGGTTGATATAGTGTACTGGCCATGTCGTCCTATATAAATTTGTTTTTTTTTTATGGAACAGTGATGAGAGTATGCATGTCGTTTGCCTGATGGTAAGCGCCACGCCTGCCGATAACAATTGCAGTGCTATCCATAACTTTTAATACCATAAAAATCTCTGCGTAGCATCGCATTGCGCTCATCTTCCCGAGACATCAGATATTAAGCCTCATATGTCCAGTAATTTCGCTGGCTAAAGATCTAATTGATTCACTAAGGGGATAGATATGAAAACTCCTGCAAACAGCTGGTTTCGTATTATGATGATTCATTTTATAACTGAAAGATTCATTTGTTAAATTATATTTATGCTTCATAATTTATGTTTGTAAAAGCTATGTTTTTCCCATTTATCTTCATTTAATTTTGATGCAGATTCTGAGAAACAGAAGCTCAAAGATCGCTGATATAAACATCTATCAAAAAGTGAAGTCACAAAAGAATTGCATGCGACAAAATAAAAGAGCCACATAATACAGCTGTAAAAGAATCACAGAATTATTCAAAAACTATCTGTCGAGTAGCAGTTTTGAATTGAAAACCTTTCGAAGCGGCGCGGAAATTTATTCGCACCTGAGGCGTGTTTGAAACTTGTAAAATCACAGAGTGTTTTCATTGAATAGGTAACTGGGAATATTGAATAACCCAAGATTCATATCCTGGGAATGTGTTTAAAATGCGATTTGGAAAATGTTAAGCACTATTCAATACCTACTTTCTTTGAGCTCACTCTGAGCTGATACGAGAAAATATGCAAATGTAACATTTTTAAAAATTGACTCTATTAAATAGAATTCATATTAAAAAAAACAACTGAATAACGTATCTTAAACAAAGTGTTCATAGTACCTAACAAAATTTGTTTTTATATCTTTCCAGCCACGAACGCATAATGCTCATTTTCTTTGCGCACTTATGTCCCGCAGTGGGATGACCCCAGCTTTCCGTGTCGTTTTCACGTAGGCTGTCAAATCCAATGTGTTTGATTCAGTATCTGCTGATGTAACCAATTTGACACAGTCTCAACTCTCACAGGATCATCCCGTCAAACCAAGGCTGAAGAAGTCGTCAAATCCAAGACGTACGCGTGGTCTCTAAGACTGAGATTTGTTCTCTCCGTGTAGGTAAGGTCACGTGCGGCTTTACTCGTACTGTTAGCAGCAATTTATTTGTTTTATTTATATAATCTTTATTACAGCTGTTATTAACTTATTCTACGGCCCATATAAATATATACCTTAGAACTAACATACACACAATTTATGTTAAAATATTTATGTGACACGTTTTGTCGGCGACGTGTGACGCAACTGCGCAGTGTCAGCTGGTGGTGTTAGCGGTGACGCTTGCAGCCGTCCTCTGAATTGCCGAAACACGACACCCTTTGGCCAGAACTCCTCTCTCAAGTAGGTCGACAGATGTTCAGTGGGAACTCGCTTCACAAAAGAAGTAAAATTCACGTTGTGGCGACCCTCAGAGGAGCATTGGTCTTCTTCAAGACGTACTCAGTAACATCTTCAGCCTTGATGGAGAAGTGTAGGCGAATAACAAGTGTATTAGTACCGTGTCAGTATCACTTGTTTTGTCATGTTCTCATTTTACATACCTTTAGTTTTTATGCTTTTAGTGTGACATGGTGCTAGCATGTATTTATTATCGTTGCCGACTGTGTAAGATTATCATGTTGTACTGCTACGAGTACGTTATGGATGTTTTATTCAGAACAACCACGCCTGGTATGCTGGTAATCCTCACAGCGGAGGATTCGTTTCATATTATTGATTTATTTGTGGAATTCTACGGAATTAGAGGGCTTCTGTTTATGAAGATGTTTTTTGTGAGGATTCTTTGTAACGAATAGGTATTTTGTTAACATATCTACTATATATATTTATGCTTATAGAAAAAAGTTAGCGGTAAAATGTATGCTTGAATTTTGACGATTCATGATGTTCTCAAATTATTTATTGTGAAGAAATCTTCTTATCACTTTTCTAGCTTTTATTTATCAGATCAACGTCTTGTAAGAATGTGTGTGAAGAAGTTTCTTATTCCCTTTTTTTCCTTTGGAAATGCTATCAGTACTTAAAGTGACCGTCTATGTTTATAACAATGGATTTGATTGAGGCGCGCACGAAACGTTCGTTTCAGTTATAATAGTGAAAGTGCCTCTTCAACGTGGCATAAACTGTACGCTGCGTTAAACTGTTGTTGAAATGCAGGCCTTATCTTGTTTTTGTTAGTTTTCTTTGCCGAAATGGTCAGCGAAAAGCTGAACATGTCAATACATTTTCTTTATTGCTATTCCACCTGCACTATGGCGTACACAAATCACGGTGTACGAAGAGACAAAGCCTCGAGAGCGCCACAATTCGTACATCGAAAACAGAATCATGTATCAATCGGCTCGACTATCCTCTTAGTTGGCCCGAAATCGGAAACATACCACCGACCAAACCTTAAATCTTCACCGAGAACCTTAAGCTAAACGGATACGGGTGATATTGCAGTTACAAAAGGATAAAAGTAACTTGGTCGATGGAATGCAAAGTGGCACTTGAATTTGGCATCCATTTATGTCACAGTGGTAGTTGTTACGTACAAATTGACGCATTTAGAACGGGTGGACTATCACTTAGCATAAATTGGAACGAAATTGGCAGGATCATTAATTAGTGATGACCTATATTATAAGACCGCCTAGACGGTCCAGATAAGTAATCAATTCTCATGACAAATTGTGAACTTATAAATCACTGTTGCCCTTGCCCTTTCTTTGTACGTGTTTTAATTAACTTAATTTAATTATTAAGGAACTTATATTGAACGTTCTAGGATCTTTTAATAAAATTATTTATTTATACTCTGAATAAATTCAATATTCCAACTTAAATTACAGCGAACCTTGGCAAACAAAATTATTTATCAAGAGTTCTGTCTCCTGCAGAACAATACGGGAGTACGAGTAGTTTCCGTTGACAAGACGGAATTGCAAACATTAGTTAGGTATTCCTTTGTCCATCGCGTCACAGCCGGCTTTGTGCTACGAAGTGCTACGAATTCTACGTAGTGCTACAAATGCTACGCCTCATTGGAATAAACCTTGTTTCTACTGCGAACAAAATTTACCAAACACGTGAAAAGAGTGCTACTAACATTTTATTTATGCTAACTACACTACTACTAACACATTACAAATTAATCTCTAAATGGTAGGTACAAAATAGGTCATCCGCCTGTTTGTATATTTTCCTCAGTATTTCTGAACTACTTTATGGGTTTTGATGCGGTTTTCATCATCAAGAAATATTGTTATTAAGGAAGGTTTAGGTAATCCATCTTAGAACACGCAGGCAGGCAGTAAGTGGATCTCTAGTGATTTATAGAGATTTTGTTAAAAGTCCAAAATTAAACACAAAATTACAAGCGAAAGTCATTGAATTATTGTGTTCCGGTTTGAAGGGCATTGACCCGCCAGCGAAATTACTGGGCATTATGAGACTCAACAGCTAATTGTCTCAGAGTGACGAGTGCAGTGCAGCGCCGCGCAGGATTTTGCAAAACAAAGTTCTGGGTGGTGCTGTTATTGTTATGGGCTGGCGTATTGCTTACCATCAGGCAAACGACCAGCTCGTCTCGTCATTCAGTTACATAAAAAGAAATTGAAAATATCGAAGTATGATATTCTTACATTCAGAAAGTTACCAAACTGTCAGTACTCAAATAGGAACTTTACCTATATGTCTCTTTACCTGCCCAATCAAAATAAGTAATTGGTTTCGTATAAGTCGCTGCAGCACTTAAAAAATAAACATGCTTAATGCTTAACATGCTTCCTACGAGGTCGGAACGTTCCAAAACATCAAAGCGACCTAAAATTATTCGTGCAAAAGTAGCAATAAGCGGCCGCATTAAAATTAACGTGAAATATCGCTTGAAGCGCTTTTTTGTGATGTAATAAGTATGTCAAGCGCAGACAGACCCCATGTTATGTATGGTCGAGGGAATACTGAAGTTCGCTTTACCAGACTATTTCATACTTAAATCATTCTGTGTCACGTAAGTATGGAAATTATATACGGCCCTAATTATTTTTTATTGCTTTTACAACCTGTCTCACGGTGGGAATTTTGTTAAAAAAAACCGGCCAATTGCGAATCGGACTCGCGCACGAAGGGTTCCGTACCATTGTCTACAAATAAATCACGTTTGTTGTATGGGAGCCCCCTTAAACATTTATTTTATTCCATGTTTTAGTATTCGTTGTTATAACGGCAACAGAAATACATCATCTGTGAAAATTTCAACTGTCTAACTATCACGGTTCATGAGATACAGCTTGGTGACAGACGGACAGACAGACAGACAGACGGACGGAGAGCGGAGTCTTAGTAATAGGGTCCCGTTTTACCCTTTGGGTACGGAACCCTAAGAATTATGAAATCATTGCCGTTTTTATTTAACAGAATTGCCCTGAATTTAATTTAAGACACATAGTTAAGAACAGCATTGCATAGTGCCACTCGATTAATTTGATCAATTTTATTCATAATTTAGTTCGAAAAAATAGATAGATAGATAGATAAACACTTTATAGTAAAAAACCTTAAAAATAGGCAAATAAAAACATTTCACAGTAATCAGCATAACAATAGGCGGTCTTATCGCTCAAAGCGATCTCTTCCAGACAACCTTTGAGCAGAAAAGGCTAACATAATTTGGAAGGAAGGTGGTTTTTTCGTAACAACTGCAGATTAAATTATAAATAGAGTATGTATATATAGATATAATATATGTGAGATATACATATAAAAGCACAATATTATTATGTTTGTTATCACATCATACTAATATTATAAATGCATTTTTTTATGTAAGTGTATTGTAAGTGAATCTTATTATATTTATATGAAGCAATTACGAACACCAAGCAAAAAATTCAAACAAGGTTTTTCAGAAAGAAAAAATACGAACACCTCCAACCCGCAACCTAATCTTCCCTTAGAGCGGGACGCTCTACCAATTGAGCTACGGTGGTCACCAACTCGAGTTGAATTTTTTATTGCGTTATTTAACCGTAGTTAGTTTTCTTTGTTAAGGGTGACGTGTACGCCATCTACTGAGATTGGTGTGAACTTTTTTCTCAACGAGCAAGATCAATGTTGCAATTGAATACTTGCTCAAATTTTTCTCTCCGAAAAACCTTGTTAGAGATGTAAGTGAAATTCGGAATGAAGATAGCTTATACCCTGGATTAACACATAGCCTACTTGTTAATCCGGGAAACCGCGGGGCGCAGCTAGTATAAATATGAAACTGTATTTATCGAAACGAAACCATATTTTATGGAACAACATGTAATATCTAGTTGGAACCAAGTCTGGCATTACCCGGGTCCTCCCTTACCGGGTGTTCAGGAGTTTTTCCCCGTCTGCCAAAACAAAAAAGATATATCTAACTGGTTTGAAAATGTGTTTTCCTAATTGTGTCATATTCCTTGTTGTTTCTTATAACCAAAGAAAACTATATATTACTACGTAAAGAAGCGACACAGAGGGTGGGACCCTCCCGCTAATTTGTCATCACTCGCAACAAACCGATGAAAAAATGGGCAATGCCATGCTTGCGTCACTCGGTTGTCACCGCTGCGAATTACTAATGAGTGAGATTCAAATCTTTAATTTATATGTGCGATCAATTGATGTTATTTGAGGTTGTTATGACCTTTTTAGATGACGACGACGACCTGCTTTACAGAGGTAGAGCAGGCCGGCTGACTATTAGACTTTGACATATAGACGAAACATATTGAGAAAAAGACGGAGAACGACTGACGACGGTGGAGCTGACCAGGACCTGACTGACGGAGGTCTGCCTATCTCTTTTAAAATGGTTCGTTATTGTTCTGTGTATGGATGCAAAGAAACCACTTACACAAATAAGAATCAAAGATTTTTTGGTTTTTCGCGTCTCCCAGCCAAGCAATAGTGGGTGTGAAAGAGAAACACTTAGGTTGCTTACGTATAACGTTGTCCTTGTCGCGCTCGATTCGTATTAGCTCATCCCTACAATAATTACGCACACACACAAAACGTGTTCGGACAGGCCGGTGCGCCAGTAGTAGTAAGTTAGCTCGGCGAATTTGTATGGAGTGTCGGGGATCTGTTATAACTAAGAATTCACATTTTATCAAAATCAAAATCAAAATCAAAATCTCTTTAATCATTTTGGCATCACAGACGCACTTATGAACGTCAAATTATCACAATGACTCTACCACCGTATCGGAAAAAGAACCACTACTCAGAAGATACGGCAAGAAACTGAGGGGCATTTTTTTTAGAGATTTTGTTACAATTTTTTGGGATTTTACAATGTTATGTTTCTTATGTACCAGTTGGTTACTTTGCAGAAGTGGAATGTTCCAAGCATCTTTGTCTTCTATGTAATTACGAACAGTGTAGTATGCTTTTCTCATTAGAACATTCTTAACGCGTAAGTTTATATCGCAGACTCGGAGATAAGATATATAATAAATAAATTTGTCCATCGATCACAAACATATATCCTGGCCCCTAACTATAATCCCTGTATCAAGGGAAACAGAAACTACGAGGACCATGGTCCCACAACACCCAGACACGAAACAAATGCGCTTTAATCTTCTTCTGTGCACAAACATTTGTCCGGTCGCGGGAATCGGACCCGCATTCTCAATAGTTATGTGATTTGAGCAAACCTGCCCAACCACTACATCCACAGAGGATGTCTTACAGAGACACTTATTGGAAATTCGTGTAAATAATATGTAAATGCCATCTGAAGCACCCTTTACAATAAATTGTCTAAACGAATCGTTGCCTAAGCTCCGGAATCCTTTTAAAAGATAGGCAATTAGTTAAATACCAAATCGGAGCGCTTTAAGCGAGTCACGAAAATCAACGCTTTTAGGTACCAACGTTCAATTCCAAACTTTTGCCTTGAAGCTACTTTCTGAGTATGATACGTAATTAATCTACGGAGCTTTTAATTTAGATAGTAATTCTTGACGTCCTGTACCGAAAAATATGGAATATCTACTTACAGTGTCACGTTGTAGTCCTAGCGTGAGTTGTTTCTTATGGCAACATGTTGCCTTTCGAGGAATGATTTGATTTGATTCTGATTCATCTTCTGAAAGATTTTATTATATAATCTATTACAGTTCTGAACTACAACAATGAAAAAAATCGGGAGCGAAAGAGAGGGATGGGTGTAAAAGTAGAGAGAGGTAGATAAAGAGACACGGCTCTCCCTCTGTCAATTAAAAAAAAATCTGCTTTTACTCTTCTGATTTGGTAACAGAAGTAAATAGATAGGGGATAAGAAAGAGAGAGTGATAGGTGGCAAGAAAGGGGAAGGGAGAAAGGGGGATATGGATAATGATAAGCTCCTATAAGCCTATCTTGGCGGAAGTTTGTATGAAGACATGAACAAAGCACCTAGCAGTAAGTTCATAAATCAACCAAACTATGTATTTTTTTTATTCTGACCACGCGTTTACGCGGTGGCGTTAGAACGCGTCATTTATAACAAAAATACAGTAAGCCTACAGTAATGGTCTCTGCGTGTTGTGTTACAGCTTCCTAGAGCTAACGCAAGGCTAAACGGTAAACAGCTAGAAAACTCAATTTTAAAGTAATTTCGTAGTAGTGGTAGTTTTAAAAAAGCGTATAGGTAGCGATGCGTTGGCTGAAGCTAAGCTTCAGAGCCTCGAGTATCGACGTAAAGTTGCCAGCCTGTCGGTATTTTATAGGATTCATCACGGTGAGTGTGCGATGGAATTATACGAGCTTATTCCTTCATCTCCTTTCTACCATCGGACAACAAGACGCACGAAAACTCGGCATCCGTACATGGTAGACATTACTCCTGCTCGAACAAAGCAGTCAGCTTCAACCTTTATAATGCGAACAGCTAAAGAATGGAACACCATACCAGCGTCTTTGTTTCCCAATACATATAATCTAAGTGTCTTCAAGTCTCGAATGAATCAGTATATTCTAGGCAAGCACGATCCATCGTCGACCGCGTCGTTACTTTCCATCAGGTGAGACTGCGGTCAAATACTAGTAAAAAATATATATATTTTTATCTACCCTCATAGATATTCGTAAAAAGAAAACAACAAAACCTAGGCACAATTTATAATTAAATTATCAAAAACAAAATGATTACAATTCCACAAAATAAAAAAATATTACTAAGATCGACAAAGCCTAAATCGTTCAGCACCAAGTCCCGAGCAAAAAGTGCCGCTCCCCCGTCTCACGCGCTTGTTGTTGCTTACAGCGCCCCTATCGGCACCTTATTGAAATAAGCCGCGCTCTGATTGGCTATTAAGATGATCGCGACCATGCGAGTTTTCGTCCGTTTTACTTCTTCTCCAATAATATATTTACGGCAATAAGATAGCACCAGCTAAACTTAGATCATAATGTACAAAATACGTATACGTACCTATGTAGGTACATAGGTGCGAAAACCAAACACTCGAGTAAGACATTGTATGTACTAATCCAACATCACAAACATCCCACCTGCTCCATCATAATGTAACGCAAACTCGAGCAGAAAGCAATTTGTCTGTCACACGAATGTTTCTCATGGCGGGTCTAGTTCCATTTCATATTCAAACTGGAATGGGCTTCCTTCTGTTTGTGAAGCCCTCGTTTGCGTCCGAGGACGTCGAAACCAGATTTTATGAGAATACAACAAAATTTATGTGTAGCTAATTTTGTATGTAGCTTTACGTTATTTTCTATATGTATGTTGGTATATCGGTAATTGAAGTAACAAGAGAAACTTCGCCACAATAATTTATAATTAAAAATGATATATACGAGTATAGGTACTACACAATATCATATATATATAACTAATGAACATATTTAATTAACGTATATATAATTATGTTCATTAAATGGGGATAGAATCTATATAGAGTCTGTATAGGGTAGATAGGAATAGAGTCTAGTTCGTTTTTATGGTATGCTTCTCTAAGCAAAATTGATATGCAATTTTTTTTTATTGTTTATAGGCTTGCGTTTGACCGCTATCTCACCTGTTGTTAAGTGACGATACGGTCAAAGATGTAGCACGCTCACCTAGAAGAAACCTGATCACTCTTGTCTTAAAGACACCCAGATTATAGCTATCCGGAAACACAGATGCCGGCAGAGAGTTTAACTCCTTGGCCGTTCGCATTATGAAAGTCGAAGCAAAGCGCTTGGTGCGAGCAGGAGGGATGTCAACCATAAAATGATGACGGCTTGCCATACGCCTGGTATCCCGGTGATAGAATGGAGATGGCGGAGTAAGTTAATGTATAGATAAATCAGTTTATGATTGAAAATGTGTGAGGATTATGTATGGATGTTTGTTACTAATCACGCAATATCTATTTATACATAGGACAAAAGTATTTTTTTCTGTTATTTAGTGATGAGGCGAGCAAGTCGTTCACCTGGTGGTGAGCGCTACGCCTGCTATAACAATTGCAGTAAATTAGTAACCATAAAAAGTACTGCGTAACACTGCATTGTGCTCATCACCCCGAGACGTCAGCCAGTAATTTCGCTATTTATGCCCAGTAATTTTGCTGGCTATAATGCCTTACAAATCGGAACACGGTAATGCTTGCTGCTAAATGCACTACTGCTTGGCCTTTGACTACTATATACACATATATACTATATATATTAGATACTTTCTATCTGGAATAATAATAATTGTCCACGCAGGTGAAACCGGGAGGGGCACCTAGTTGTATCTGACGTCCTAATCCAATCTTAGCTAAATCAATCAAATTATTGTTATCCGCATGGGTTTATGCATGCTACAGATACCGCCATGAATATTGATGACTGACTAAATAAGCCGATTGACGTAAAGATATACCTACATTAAACATGCGATTAGTTAAGTGCTTGTTAATATTAAACAGCACTTAGTTTAAATTAACACTTTGATTAAAGGATGCACTTAAAACTTGACTTTACCGCTTAACTTAAGTGAAAATAAACAAGCGGATGGTAAGAGTATCTATGTATAGATATTCTAGATAAGAACACCAATTTTTAGATAGATTGCTTTGCAAGATTGCAAGACGTCACAGATCAGCGGGAGAGTACTTAGGCTATTTTTCTGTGGAAAACAAATTAATCCTAACTCTACACGAACGAAGCCGCAGGCATCAACTAGTTATACCACACACAGTCCACAGTCTTACTACTATAAACTAATACAACGTACCTAAGTAATCACACAAAATCAACTCTCTCATTTTCTACGATCGATCTTTCGTAGAACGTATAATACAATAGGGGATCGGACAGTAATCGAGAAAAAATCTAAAATGTAGTTAGAACGAATGTACGTCGAACCAGAAAGATCATCCAATCAATATTTTTGTGAAATAATAATGATTTATATTTTTGACATTTTTAATCTGTTCTTCATCTCAAACGAAACAACAATCACAGCGCATGACGTCATTATAGGCAAATGCCGTGAGTCAAGCTTGTGTTTATTTTACGTTTTTGCTTTTCATAAAATTGATTATTGCTAATTTTTCGTTCTATTACTACAATATCGTCACCAAACTTCACAAAACGTATTAGAATCTCTTTGCAAGTTTTATTTCGAAGACTTTGTCGTTTTCTACCTACATATGACGTCACAAGTTTTGAGGTGACCTTTTGCGCGGCAATATTTGAAACATGATATTTAAACATTGTTTTAGGTACTTTTAGAGCGTTATTTAAATAAAATACTATTTTTATGGCTATAAATATTCATTATAGTTAATTAAATACACTTTCTGAAAAGTTGTCCGATGCCGTATTTCTCATCCAATTTCAACCAAGAACTTCAAAACAACCATAGCTATAGACTTACAAGAGAAAGCACATAGCGTCTGTTAACCGAATTCCCAAAACCTATAGTTATAAATACCAATCACAATGAAGCCTGTATTCTCAGTGGTCGGCACAGTATAGGCTCTTTTATTAGCCTATTGGGAGTCTTTAGTTGTTCATGTATAAATAACGGTTAATCGCTATTGTTAAAGGGTTATTTATGTATGTGAGCGTAGGGAATTTGTATTGTCTGGATTCATGTTTGAGCAACTTGGGTAGGTACGTAGGAGGTTGAGTGGACAATCTATTAGGGCTTGATTAAATTTTCTGTTCAGAATGTTTACTCAACTAGTTCTAATGTTAACTGGGAGATGTTCGACGAAGAGATATTTGATTGTCTTGTAGATAATATTTGAGTTATTTCAATAGGTATATTATTATAGTAATAATACAAGTTCCCAGTATCTCTCGGTGTAAGTAAATATACCATTCATTTACACCGAGATATACACACAACTCAATTTTCAATAATGAAATGAAATGAAATTGTTTATTTTCCAGACTGAGATCCATTATAATGATTACACATTAAATATCTAATAATAATAATAATTATATAATATAAAATAAAAATATAAAATAAAATGAAAATGATAGCCTTTAAGTGATCGGCGTGTGGTACATCCGCCACGTCCGGTGTAGTGGGCTGGAGTGCCAGTCTCGCACCGCAGCCACCAATAGATACCTATTCCATAGTAAAGCAAAGTTTATAGTCTATCCTATAATGGTCAAGGCTCACTATCTATCCTCCTACCAATAACACTGCTATTATTATTTTTATGTAAATAAGTATTATATTGAATGTATTAGAATAATATTTTGATAAGTATATATATTAGTGTATTTTAATAATATTTTTGTTTTTGTGTGTATTAGAATGTAAATATTAGCATGTATGTATGATTATGTAGGTATTTAGTTGTAATTAACAAATTTTGTTGTACACCGCCGTCAACTTCTTCTTCTGATGCTGTCCATCCAAAGGTTGTCGGGAAGAGATCGCTTCAAGCGATAAGACCGCCCATTGTACTACCATAGTTAAGGACTGTGTTATTGTCTATTTCTTTAATTTGGTATACAATAAAAAGTTTTCTATTCTATTCTTTTCTATTCTATTCCATTCTATAATATTCTACTCCATATTATATTGTTAGATTTGTATAATAAAATAGATAGGTGGGTTTAACAGTCGCCCTAACCGCGGAGGTAAATATATTGAGGAAACTAACATGTCCAAAAAAAATGTAACTTTTTAAGCAATTATAATTATAAAGCACATTTTCCCTCTTAACGTCTTGTCAAGAGGCTTGAATTGAGGATCCTTTATGAATGACTTACGGAACTCCAATTATTTCGCTTAAGTAATTGGGTGCGTTTACAAAGTACGTAGGTACGCGCAAAGTAAGTAGGGACTCGCTGACTTTTATAATTTATCTACTATATTGACGTATTGTACTGACTTTTTTGAAGTGAAGTCTTTGTTTTTATATTTCTAAACTAGCTGCGCCCCGCGCTTTTACCCCCGGTTTCCCAGGAAAAAAAGTAACCAAGTAAGTAAGTTCTTTTCCTGGATCTAATGTACCTACAAATCAAATTTCATCAAAATCCGTTTAGTAGTTTTTGTGTGATTGAGTAACAGACATCCATCCATTCATCCATCTATTCTCACAAACTTTCGTATTTATAATATTAGTAGGATTTAATTTATTTACCTAGGCATTAATAAAACCATCCCATAGCGTTAAACGCGCCGAACGAAGGACGGAAATAATGTACGGGTACATTATTTCAACCACTGAATTGGCGATAATATCGCGAAGTATTGTGTTTGTGCCGTGAATGCTTATTGTCCCCAAAATAAACAGATGAGTTCGTATCTACATTATTTCGTATGACACAGGTATACGTGGCGTAGTACAGATACGATCAGTAGACAATCTTTAAAGGCAGTGCGTTGTACGTCTGCGAAGCGCAAAATAAGCTTTTAGAGCAACTGACTTAACATTTTGCTCCTCGGGAGATTATAGATTTAGTTTCCTTTTAGAGAACTAGGTACTTCAAGAGAATCTTTTTTGCCTGTTAATGAGCACCTCACATAAACCCTCAACTATTTCAGTATTAAAATTCATATGAAGCTAAAAAATAAATAGTTAGTTCAAAATTATGGATTCTGCTAATAATTTATTTCCCGTAGCTTTGGTTCATCATCATCAGCCCGCACGGGTTGGTGGAAGTCACATGTCCTTGAATTTTTGGGATAATTCTTGGACTTGCCGGTTTCTTCATGGTGTTTTCCTTCACCGGTTTAAGAGCGAGTGTAAAATGCGCACATATCTTAAGAAAGTCAGTGGTGCGGGCCAGCGGGATTCGAACTCGGGTGCGACTGATCGAAAGTCGCACGTTCTCCTACTGAATCACACTCAAAGCGAGTGTCTTGAAGTATCTAGTTCGTTTTGGTTAGCTTTCTCCATTTTATAAATAAACTATTGACTGCTTATGTGAAGATTCCCTACTGGTTCTCATGTAAAATGAAGTAGGTATGAGTGACATTCCCAGTTTGCAAACAATACGCGGTCGCTTTGTCCGAGCGCGTCTATTTCTACAGTTTCCGACCACTCACCAGTGCAGTGCTACTCATATATAGTTTGTTGTGATGCCCGTCTCTCCACAGCCTTATGTCACCTTTGTATAGTGTGCCTACTGTGTCAAGATTATAAGTTTCGAAACAATGTTGAAACAAACATTGTATAGTTTTCTCTTTTATCGGATACGTTTTCAATTTTCGCACACGGTAAGAGCTTCTAGAATATAAAACAAACAAGAATGTTCCTGATCTTGTTAATTTTTCTGTTTCTTTTCTTTTCCTCTTTCTCTTTCCACTTTCCTTTTCATCTTTCCTTTTCCTCTTTTCTTTGCCTCTTTCTTTTTCCTCTTTCTTTTGCTTCTTTCCTTCGCCTCTTTTTTCCCCTTTCTACTCTCTTTCAACCATTATCCTGATTATAAACGATACTTATATATGCAAATTCGCCGAACATCATCCTGAAACATATAAGTCGCTTGACGGCATGGCTTTGTATGGTGGGTGGTTACACCGTTCTTCTATTATTGATATTTGTTTATTACTATTTTAAAAATGGAACTATATCGAAGTGCTTCTTGATTACAGTTTAGATTACTTAATTGTCAAATGGGACTGAGGTAAGTTTGGTAATTTTCAGGCATGTCCAAAAATTAATCACAAAATAATCAAAGATATGTGACATCCACCACAACCCGTACTGCGCCAGCGTGGTGGAACATGGTCTCTCTCTAAAAAAACCGTGTCCCAGAAACGCATTGGGCTGATGATGAAGTTACCATTTATTAATTGACTTTATTTTACCTTATGGAGGAGTGAGGGGTAGTGGGTAGGAAGATACTAGCTAGATAGGTTACTGTAGAAGCACCTCCATTTAATAAGGAAGATCTTCTGACTGAGCCAGGTGTTATTGCCCTTGGGACAGCTGTCCAACAGAACCTACTTGGAACTTGTACAGGTCTTACCTATCGTGTGAACTTCGTTTGCGCGATGCAGGATTTGTAAGTAAATCTACGACTTTGTATGGGCTTTTATGCTACATATGTGTCAGCGCCATCTCTGAGCATGTCGAGGTCGCCACAACCTAGTAATAATAATGTTTCAATTGTTTCAGAATGATTAAATTAATACCTTATGTCAAGGTACCGTAATACATGAACATTGGTACAATCGACATCAATAATCATAAGTAAACACTTTAGTATCTTGTCTCAATCACTAGATTGACATTTGTAAGCCGTGTTATTGAAATAATTACTGTGACATAGTCCTAAAACATTAACCTATTATAGTTCTTAACTGTACATGAGATAATGGAGGCACTAACTCCGTATCGACCTATCCAGGGGTACACAACAGTTCACTTTGGCACAGAGAGGTGAGCTGACACTAGCAGATAAATTGATTTGCTTTGACGACAAAGGCTTGTAGTTTCTAAGCTTAAGTTTCACTTATTAGATGTACCTAATACCTAGACTTTGGTTTTGTGACACGTACAAATCTAGCAGCTATAGATTTAGTAATTATACAATAACAAAAGGTTGACAATTAAGGTTTGGAAACTATCGTGAGTCGAAATATTCAATATAACATCATTAATTAATCATCATAACGTGAGTATAGCCGTTTAGATTTATAATAATAAAAAATGTGAACATTTCTTTATAACAGTTTCAAGCGCCGATAATTTTTACAGTCTCTCTGGTGTAGTAGTTGAGCGAGTCAACTCACACTTCGGAGGTTGCTAGTTCGATTCCCGCTACAGGATGACAAATGTTTGCGCATAGTGAAAAACGCACGTATTCGTGTTTGCATTTTGTTTCGTGTTTGCATTTGTGGGACGACTATGGTCCTCGCAGTTCCTAGTTCTCGAAACACAGGATATATTAGTTAGGGACCGAGATCTATGGATGTGGTTGTAGAGATAAATAAAATAAAAAATTAAGTACGCCTATGCTTTCTCGTCGAAGATAAAGGAGCCGGCGGAGAGATGAAACCAAAATCGTCAATTTTGGTTTTCTTTCTTTAAGATTTTCTTTAGAGGCCACTTTAAACCGTCAGTCCCGGTCGTTGTCTTTAGACAATAATCGTTAGGCTATGTCAGAGGCCTTCGCGCAGCCTATAACTCTGGCACTAGGGTTGCCCAATACAAATTACAAAACTCTTTATTGCATACCAGTTACAAAATAATAAATAATAATAGCACAAAATTCCTTACAATGGTAGTGCAATGGGCGGTCTTATCGCTTAAAATGATCTCTTCCAGACAACCTCCGGATGGACAGTATCGAAAGAAGGAGTAGACGACGATGTACAATTAGATTACAATAATAAATAACTGCATACTTAAACATACATTCCAATACATACATACATATAAACTAATATATATCAATATACTAATACAAACATCCACACAAGAAGAAAAAAGATTAACCATAATAAAAGGTATAGTGTTTGACTGCTAAAATGCTATCTGTGTCCGAGCGTAGTAATACCTTGGTCTTGTCTATAGATTTCTATGCTAACCGACTTTTATAATTACTAATATTATATAATATACTATATTATAAGATATAATACTATAAACGCGAAAGTTTGTATGTATGAATGTATGGATGTTTGTTACTCTTTCACGCTGCAACGGCTAAACGGATTGGGATGAAATTGTATGGAGATAGCTTATACCCTGGATTAATACATATGCTACTTTTCATCCCGGGAAACCGTGGGTGAAACCGCAGAGCGCAGCTAGTCAAATATATTAATATGGTTATAAAGGTACATTGTCAGAATGTATTAATTAATCATGTTCAGCACTCTAATATGCCTAGTTACACCCATTCTCCGTTGAATTACAAGCGATTCCAACCATTGAACGTTCCCCGCGGCCCATCAGAGCGTCCCTAGAGAATCAATTTAACGAAAATTATCGAACATTGAAGAGTATGTACATAATGTAGCCAAGTTCGATTAAGCCGAATATGGAACCGCAGCACTAAATTAGTTTATAGTAGTTTTAGTTTGACAGGCTATTTCTATAGGTATCCTTTAGCTTTATGTGGATTAATCTGGATCAGAGGGGTATTTGTCTACTTCGCAGAGCGTGTTTTGTTTTTATCGTATTACATACAAAATAAATAAATACGCCCAACGATCACATACATAGATCCTGACCCCTATCAAGAATTCCCTGTATCTAGAGAATCAGGAACTACAAGAACCATGGTCCCACAACACCCAGACACGAAACAAATGTTTTTCTGTTTACAAACATTTGTCCCGTCAGTCGCGGGAATTGAACCCGCAACCTCAGTGATGTATGAGATTTGAACCAACCTGCCCAACCACTACACCACAGAGGCTGGCATACATTATATAATACATTCATTTGTAGCCTAATGGAAAGGCGTGACCATAGTATAAAATCTGTGTGCTGTGGCGTGACATTGCGAAAATTCATCTCAAATCTTAAACGTAATGTAATGTAACGTATTTTGTGTAATAGGGAAGCATAATGCAACTTTATCCCGCTAGGGGCGCTGGTGCTCGTAAATGTTTAAGTTTATTTTCCTCGTGAAAATAAGAATTAAAAAATTATTACTGGATAAACATTAGGGCCAGGTAGCCGAATGAGAGATTATGAGAGGTGAGACACTACTAGTTTTCCAAAACAAAGAACACAAGACATTATTTAAAGTTAGGTTAAGTACCAGCTTTTTCGCAGTGGACGGTGGAGACCATCCACTCGGTCCTTCGGAGGTGGGTGAGGCGGTAATACAGGTCGCTGAGTCTGGAAAGTATCTGCACCAGATCGCAAGACGGGAGGCGACCCCAGCCTGCCACAAGTGTGGGGTGCCGAAGGATACGGCGCTCATTAGCTAAAACATTGTTTAAACTAACTCTATTGCTTGTCCAAGGTAGACAACTTCAAGAGGTGTACCTTTAACGACGATGGCAATTATCTGGGTGCAATAAATATATCTTGTTTATATATAGTTTAAAATACATAATTGCGATGACATAATGCTTTGGAGATGCTCAGATGATTAAAAATACCAACCTTTTCAGCAATTTTTTGGTATTGACTTTTAACCGACCTCAAAAAGGAGAAGGTTCTCTATTCGATTGTATTCTTTTTTTATGTTTGTAACCTTAGAACTCCGTCTTTTATGAATCGATTTGGAAAATTCTTTTTGCGTTCGGTTCAGTATAGCCACGAAGTGATCCCATATAACTTTCATCGATATTTGACCTTGGACTTCGAAGATACATTGAAGTTGGATTTTTTGTTTGATAAAACGTATACTTGTTAAGCTTGCACTTCATTGTCTAAGTATTGCATTTGATTCACTGATTACTAAGCTATTTTTCACCAACAATTCCAGTCAACAATAGTTTTACAAAACTTAAAAATTTCAATTTTAACATTTATTTGTTTCCTATCTACATATGCTTAATATTGCAGTATTTTTTATTGCAGCTCCTTTATCTCTGTCTATTGTCAGGTTTGTAACAAGTTTGTTTTTATGTGAGAGAGTTGTCAGCCCCCCCACAACCCCCGAAATGCTGGAGGGCCACATCTTACTTTGGTCAGCGAGTCCATCGGACTTAGCCGGTAGCTAGCTGGGCTGTACTACCGACCATTCCCCCATCCGCTACCCGGTAGACGCTCCTCTACGTTGGCTGTGAGGCCTAGCGCGGGAAGAGGCATAACGCTTTTTTTAATAATTATGTATTTGTTTTACTAGATTTGAAAATGAATTAAACATTTAGGTGGAGTTAGCTGATACCGATAGTTTTTTAATAATACTAGCTTCTTTTTATAATTTATGTCTTAGTAGTCTGTAAGTTGAATGTAATAAATTTCAGAAATCCAATTAAGTAAGTGCGATAACGTTTTAGTTCTAAAATTAAAATTATTATTTGAAGCTGGTTAGCTAAGTTAGTAGTTAATCCAGTTTCTAATAATTTAAGAACGAAAACTGCTTAGTTTAATTGAGTTAAGTTTTTCGATCATTCTTCTTAGATTTTTTAAAATTTTTAGTACATTTTTCTTTTTTCTGAATACTGACGGCACTTGCTTATTAAACAAAAATACCTACTATTAAGTATTTATATTTATTTGAGATGACCAAGAGCACTTCTCAAAACAATGAAAACTTCTTAAAGGTACATATAATACTGAAACTGGAAGAGATCGCTTTTAGCGATAAGTCCGCCCGTTGTACTATAGTCTGTAAGAATATTTCGTGTACCTTGTTTATTTCTTGTTTGGTGTACAATAAAGCATTAATTATTATTATTATTATTAATATGACTTTATACAAATTACGCCAGATTTTTATATGTATAAATAAGTTAATATTTGTTTCGTGTCTGGGTGTGACACTGACCATGGTCCGTACAGTTTCTAGTTCCTTATATACAGGGAATCCTAGGTTGGGGCCAAGATTTATGTATGTGATCGTTAGGCGTTATTAATTTTAGGATTTCGAAGATTAAGTTCAAAACTTTGTATATGGGACTCCTACATACTATAACATGAAATAAAAAAGGCTAGAAAACTTACAAAAATTACATGAAATTGTATTGCAGTGTAGGTACTATATCTTATCCCTTTCTCCGGGTGGGTTTATAAAGATAAAAGTCTCAATTCAGTTTGTGAGTGATGGATGTGTATGTTTGAGAGTGGAGGTGGGTGTATGTGTGTATGTGTGTGTGTTAGTGAATGAGAGAGTATGTGTCTTAAAGAGAGCGTGTGTGTATTTGTGACTTCACATTACTTACCTACTTAAGTGTGACAAAAATGTTTACAGAAATACTATCAGCATTAAGAGAACACATCCAACATGGAAGAGTAAGAAATAAAATCAGTTATTTTAACAGTGCGCTCCAGTTTCTTCTGAACTATATATATAGGGACTATTGCACAAACACTTTACTCGAAATGAGAACTCCTACTGGAAGCACTACAAGAATAAGCACTAATAGCTGGTTGGCACATTGATTAGTTAAAGGCATTTTTAACGGGAAATTATGAGTGCAGCAACAAAAGTTTTCTTCAGCACCTGCAACCTAACGACTTTAATTGTATGTAGGCAACGAGTTAATAGAATATATTCTATTCTATAAATTCATCATCTTTAATATTCCAACAGAATATCAAAAAGTCAGTGTCAATTTACGAACGTAAATTAATGTGACTCAGAGATAGATAAATTTATTTAGATTCTTCTGAATTGATAACTCAGAGACTAATAATATAAATGGGCATTATATATTAGATATCTTTGGTATAATTTCGTTAACAAATTATGTTTTGTTTAATACTTGTACTTGTAGTATTGTTTTAATGACTAGTTCAGGGTAAATTCATACATAGGTACGAAGACGAGTGACGCCAAAAAAGAATAAGCGAAAGACATATTGAATGTAATGGAACTCTCACTCTAGTTCCAGCTTTCGGCGAGTCGACACCTGATGATGCCTCGTGCAGACGGCAAAAAACGTGTCGTACAAGGAGGGTTGTTGTTAGGGCTTTCTTTATATAACATTATTTATTACTTACTAAATTAATATATTATATACCTTTTCTTATAAGCAATATTAAACTCATTACCATATTGTAAGGAAAATATTTATTTACAGAACCAATTAACAATTATGTACAAATATATAGAATGATAAAAACTAAACTTATTAACATATTACCATATTTATTATTAACTATAAAAGCGGAGGGATTATTTTTATATAAATTTAAATTTAAATTCATTTTACATTTCCGATCTACCCCCATACATATTATATAAATCTAAAAAAAACCTTACTATTCAGCGTAATTATTATTATTATTATTATTATAAGCCTGGTTTGTCCCACTGCAGGGCAAAGGCCAAAGCGTAATTACACTACATATTTTCATTGCGTTTCATTTCAAAGTCATATTTATGTGCGACGACGAATGAAGCGAGGAATGCAGTTAACAAAAATGTTAAGAGAATACATGAAAGTAGAGATTTCATTGACCATTATTTCATGACAATAATAAGAAAAAAATTATTTATTGATTATTTACAGAACCAATTAACAATTATGGTCAAATATATAGAATGATAAAAACTAAACTAACCTACAACAAAATTAAAAAATGAAATGAAATATAAAACACAGAATTTAGGTCACCGTCCGCGGGCAAGGTGACCAAAAAGCTGGCAACGTTACCTCGTTGAATTGCCAGACTAATTCGTTGGCCGAGGTAAGCGCCAGCTCTTTGGTCACCAGTTGTTTCTATGAGGCGTCTGGTCAGCTCTTTAAACAGAAGCCGCGCGTTCGCCCCCAAAGCCCCATAGTTTCAACCCCAAACGGAAGAAATATGTATCCCTCACCGAGTGATGCATATTTCCTCCGCTTGAGGCTCTCTGCTGCTTCTGGCGCCGCTCCTGCCACCCTTGAAGTACCGTTGAGGTGGGACGGAATTGTGAAAATTGAAAAGAAAAAATTGTGTTTAATTATAGTAGACTAACTTATCAATTACTCATGCTAAAGTATAAAAATATAGGTGACGATATGAAATTAGCGGTCGTAGAAATTATTTAATTGATAAAGTTGATACACTTATTAGAAGCGGGCAATACGTAGATATTACAAATTTAATTGTTCAAGAATTATCACCATGCTACGTCATAATAACAGTAGCTTGTTTTACATTATATGGTCGTTTGAAAAGCATTTATTAGACGCTAAAACTTCGTCGCTGACCTATTAATTCATCAGACAATTAAATATATTTGAATATGAGAATGGCACTTTAAAGAAGCTGCCTTAATTAGCACCCTTTTTTAACCGACTTCAAAAAGGACAAAATTCTCTATACGATTGTATTTTTTTTATGTTTGTTACCTCAGAACTCCATCATTCATGAACCAATTTGGAAAATCCTTAATTTTGCGTTGGGTTCAGTATAGCTACGAAGTGGCCCCATATAATTTTCTTCGATATTTGACCTTGGACTTCGAAGATACATTGAAGTCGGTTTTTTTTGTTTAATAACACGTAAACTTGTCAAGTACACCGTAAGCAGTAAATGTATATTTAAATGACAGTTTAAATTAAAAGTACATTTAATAACAAATGATTTCAACGCATGCTGAGATGATGGCATTATGAGACTTCACCAGAAGACCAGTTGTCTTAGAATGACGATAAACTGCTTGAGTAAGCTTGGTGCTTTTCATCAGGCGAACCTGCTTGTCTCGTCACTAAATTATATAAAAAACAACTTTCTAAATAAATTTTTATCACAGTAAAAAAACTGAACCCTTAGCTAAAACTTATTTGAAGCCATAAACGGAAAGCCATAAAGGGACCACGTATTTTCATCCATAAAATCTACCCCATATCCTAAGGCATATGACTATAAGAATGTTTCCTATGAGTTTACGCACACCATAAATGTTTTCAAGACATGAACCTTATCACAAAGTCATAAGGCTTATTTTCTATAAGTGTTTTTACAATTGGCCTCGACAAAGAGTGTTTTCGCGAAAGCCGTGGAACGTTTCTAAGAAAATGTCATTGTAGGGTGTTGTGGGGCATGTCAACACTGTTTCAAGGAACGCTTATGTGAGAATTGAATGGCTATTTGCTTGTGCCGATTTTCTTTTTACCCAATTGTGCGATTCTGTTTTATGTTTCGTGAACGATTGATCTGAAAAGCTTGAACGATAAAGTTGTTATTTTTTGCGTCAACGTTCAAAAGAAAATACAATCGATTGTTATCAAACATTTCAAGACACGTTAGTAATGACGTGTCCTACAATTTTTAAGCTATTGCATAGCTTCTATCGCGGGCCTTGAGCGTGGAGACCGAATCCAGAAATTCCGTCACGAAAATAACCTAACACCCCCCACTCCGACCGGCACAGCGGTGATACTTTTTAGTTTTGCCATCTATCGATGAATAGCAGAACTTTTAATGACTTTTTGAAATATCACGCTTGTCTCTTTAGTTCAGCAACTCGCCTCTAGGTGGCATTGGTTGTATCGGCGTAAAAATACTGCATAAATAAATAATTATAATTGTATAAGTTGATAAAAAATGCTATGCAATAGCTTTACCGCGGCAGTCTCTGAGTGCCACACGTCTTTTTATTTAATTTAATATAGACATGTATTGGAGGAGTGATTAATCTATAGTCGACGCCATTGAATAAATTGTAATAGCTTTAAATCACTATTTGTAAATCCTATCGTACAAGTCTTACTAATATTATTAATGTGAAAGTTTGTGAGGATGGATGGATAGCTATTTGTTACTCAATCATGCAAAAACTACTGAACAGATTCTCATGACATTTGGTACGTAGTTTTTTTAGGTCTTGGAAAAGGACTATACTACCTTTTATCCCGGGTGAAACCGTGGGGCGCAGCTAATGTACGAATATATATATATATATATATATATATATATATATATATATATATATATATATATATATATATATATTATATATATATATATATATATATATATATATATATATATATACTTTTTTTTTAATGTAACTGAGTGACGAGACGAGCTGGTCGTTTGCCTGATGGTAAGCAATACGCCAGCCCATAACAATAATAGCACCACCCAGAACTTTGTTTTGCAAAATCCTGCGCGCCGCTGCACTGCGCTCGTCACCCTAAGACAATTAGCTGTTGAGTCTCATAATGCCCAGTAATTTCGCTGGCTACAATGCCCTTCAGACCGGAACACAATATTTTCTCTTAGACATTTATTACGTGCTTGTGCCTAAGGTCAAATCAATATTATAAGCCCATAGGTTTCTAATAAACAACTGACACTATATTAATGCAAGATAAAAGACATGTTTTAGCCTAATCGGCTAGCAAGTAATGAATTACCTAATCAATAACATAGCTCATGCATAACGTGATGAATGAATTGAATGACATCCATTCAATTTATTTATAACGTTTTTAACGTATTGACACTGTTTTGACAGCCTCTGTTGTGTAGTGGTTGGGAAGGTTGGCTCAAATCTCATACGCCACCGAGGTTGCGGGTTCCAATCCCGCGATGGGACAAATGTTTGTGCAAAAAAAAGGTGGGCAAGCATTTTTTTACGCTTAATAGACCTATATTTGGCCACTATCTCGCCTGATGTGAAGCGATGATGTGGCCTAAGATGGAGCACATAGATCTAGAGAAAGACGGCAGTTTAGCGGTTGCTCAGACCCGTCTCCCCGATTTGATTCGTGTCTGGGTGTTGTGGATCTATGGTATCATAGTTCCTAGTTCCCTGGATACAGGAAATCCTAGTTAGGGGCCGGGATCTATGTATGGGATCGTTAGGCGTGTTTTTATTTTTAGGTAACTCTGATATAACCTTAAGAAATCAAGGTACAGCAAACAGAGATCTAAGCCTAGCTCAGAATATAAAGAAGCGCCCAATTTCGCCGCCAACAAAGCTCTACGTGATTTGGAGCACGGATTCCGTGCGTGCTATGCTTACGTGCCTTTAATTAAGCGATACTCGACAATTCTCGCATCACAAAGTCAAGCCAAAATTTGTTGCTCCATATTGTTGCTCGGATTAAAGAAACAAACCTCGTACGTATGAGTTTTGTTTCTTTTACAAGTTTTTATTTAACTTGCAATGTATGTATGTTTGTTCGGGTAGAATCGTGCAAGCTGAATCAGAACCACGTCCTCTTGTCCTACGAAGTTGAAATTTTTCATACTTGTCAAGGTCCGATGACAATGCAATATTATGATGACTGCCAGCTGATCTGATGATGGAGACGAAAGGTGGGCAATGGAACTCCTTGGCGGATAATTGTAAACTGCTAGTGTTTGGACTCATTTTATTTTATTTCATATTTCATGTTAATAGCTTGTCTTCAAAAATAAATTTTTCAACAAAAACACTTATTTCTACTCATAGTTATGAAAGGAAAAGAAGTATTTCCACTTCCTACTTTGTTCAAACCTAGAATACGTCTAGGGTGACTAAAATAGTTAATCGAGCATAATTTAAACAAAACCACTTCGCTGTTGCTGAATAATTGTGAACACAAACACAGAACATAAAACGAGCACCTAGAACATAATACGAGCGCTTTATTTTACACCGTCGACATAGCCCTACGTGATTCGGAGCACGAATTTCGTGCGTCCTTTGTTTACGTGCCTTTAATTAAGTGACACTCGACAATTTTCGCATTACAATGTCGAGTGAAAATTGCTAGTACATTTTGTTAGTAGATAGATACGAGTACGCTCAGGGCTTAGTGTGATGGCATTTGAAATCAGCTTTGTGCCTAATGTTGCTAAACTATTGAATATCCCACTGGTAGTGGTTTATTAGATTAGATTAGTTATTAGTATTTTTAATTTGTTTTTGTTTGTGTTTTTTAAATATCTGTGTGTTTTAATACAGTCTTGAATATATATATCTAATTTTATCACCAGGACAAAATTTAAGTGGCTAAGAAATACTAAACAATAGATAGATAGATAAACACTTTATTATTCACCTTAAACATAGAAATAAAGTACAAGTTAAATGTTTACAATTATTAATAAATATTGTCACAATGGGTGGTCTTAACGATCTCTTCCAGACAACCTTTGGATGAAGAGGAATAACGAAACATAAACGGACAGTGGTGATAGAAATTGGAATAGACATACTAAGGGCTTATCAATATAATATCTAATTACTTATACCTTCATATGACTACATAAATATACTTATATACCTAATTAATATACATACATATATCTCTACATGCATACAATATAAACATTATGAGTGTACATACATATTATACAATCCAAAAGTGAACAGATAAAAAAAAATACAATAGCAAAACATATAAATTCATAATATGAAGTAGAAAAATATAATTTTTTAACGCGTTCGTAGATTGTGGCCAGTGATGGGGAGCGTTAGTAATCGCTTAATTTTTGTGCACAGTTGTGTTTAACTTGGATTTCGTGAGTTGTACGTTAAACTGGTTACGTGTCTTAATTAAGTGATAGTCTGCAATAATTTCGTGTTACGATGTGGAGTGAAAATTGTTGATAAATTTTGTTGGTACATTCACAGCTTAGTCTGATGTGACTTGAATTTACCATTGTTGCCTCCTGTTTCATACTGCTGACTATTTTTAACCGATTTCAAAAAAGGAGAAGGTTCTCTATTCGATTGTATTTTTCTTTCTTCCTTTTTAATGTTTGTTACATCAGACCTCCGTCATTCATGTACCGATGTAGGCACTTAGGCAGTTTTGATAAGAGATTGTATTTAAAAAGGATTTATGGTTTTAATTTCCATTTGTTCGTTTCCGGCTTCTATATTTCAGTGGTAGTAATAATAAAAGTAATAGCTTATTAACCATAAAAACCTTAAGTGCAGTTTTAACGTTAATTTTTAAAATGGACTGGTTTTGAGCAATATACTTATCTGTGTTACAAACTAGTTCGTAAACGGTATCTTGCAAGACAATAGAATCAAGAAAAAGAATGCGCAGTCTACATTTTAAAACTGTTTTTATTTGAGAAACGTAATCTAAAATCCAGATACCAAACTCGAAGATGCAACGCAGTCATATATTACAAACTATTAACATCAAAAAAGTCAGAGTAAGGAATACTTTTACTTAACGTAACAACAGAATACCCTAAAAACGCCTCTGGCACGAAACATAGACTCATTCGTATTACATTCCTGTCAGCAAACATTTGCCAGACTTTATCAACGCTGGTGTTAATTTCTTAGTAAATTGCCGCACCCATCGTGTACCGTTCATAGCCCGACGTTGATTTGTTTCTCTGTTGTCCAATAGAGGTGGTAAATCGTAATTACTGCTTGACGTAGGTCTGACAGCGTATAGCGACCCCCAGACGGTTTTCATTTGTTTAATAATCCCTGCCTGTCTAAGATCCTACAGCAAGATGTTTTCACCTAAAACAAAAGGCCGTTATTTTTAGTTTACGACGTCAATAAGAGAACAAGGCGAGCAGATGCGTTTACCTGTCAATACTGTTTATTGCAGTTTCAAGTTATACTATATGCGATCCACTCGCATATAGTATAACTCACATCGCTTCACATCGCGAACTGTGACTGGATCAGAATGTTATAAAAATTAGTCATAAATCAAAATTCATAAGCTCTTTATTCAGTTTATAGGCTTCACAGACGCACTTATGAACGTCAATTTATATTACAATAACTCTATCACCGTACCGGATAAGTAAAACTACTCAGAAAATATGGCAAAAAAACTGAGGCGCATTTTTTCAGAGTTATTGTTACAATATTATGTTCCATATGTGCCAGTTGGTTATTTGCAAAACTATACGGCTTGTTTCAGGTATTTTTGTGTGCTAAATAATTACTAACAGTTACGTTTTTTCGTTAGAATAGCCATCGCATACAATTTGAATTTATATTCTGTAATACTTTTTTATTTTAATTATGAAAATGTATCTACACCATTGCCCAAGAAAGTAGAAGAAGTAATGATGGTGTCAGGTCTCCCACTAAAATACTCGAGCCTAAATATTGGTAAGTCAAATTGGTAAGTGTGCCTATTCCCTGGTGAAATTAGATCTTATACTGCCCGTGTAGGATTGCGAATTCCTAATTTAAATTATGCTTTCTTTTTTTTTCTGCTTAGCTTCAACTGTTTTAATTTGTCGTTAAATGTTACCTATTCTGCCTCCCTCTATAATATCTAGACAAAAAGGTTTTGATCCCTGGTGGATTTGAATAAACTACGTGGGTTCGTAAGTTCTTATTACGAAGTTTTTTAACCAAGTTCATTTTATACTAGCTCCTATCCCGTTACCGTCCCGCTCCTATCCCGTTACCATCCTCATCCTATCCTGTTACCTACCCGCTCCAAACCCGTTAACGTCCCTCTCGTATTCCGTAACCGTCGCGCTCCTGTCTCGATCCCGTCTTATCTCGTTGTGGCCGAGGATTCAACAAAAATGACGAAGCAGTGTACTTCACCCACAGGCTGCACGTGTACAAGAATGTGCAGTATGCTGCTGGTGGTAGGTTTCCCGTATGCGAGAAGCCGTCTGGGTGGGTACCACCGCTTTGCCAGTTATTTAGCCACCAAGCAGTAGTGCGCAAATATAGTATAGTAGCTATGTTTCGGTTTGAAGGGTATTTTCATTGTACTCGTAGCCAGCGAAATTACTGGGCATTATGAGACTCAACAGCTAATTGTGTGGGGGTGACGAGCGCAGTGCAGCGCCGCTCAGGATTTTGCAAAACAAAGTTGTGGGTGGTGCTGTTATTGTTATGGGCTGGCGTATTGCTTACCAACAGGCAAACGACCAGCTCGTTTCGTCATTCAGTTTCATAAAAAAAAATGCTCGGAAGAGCGTCACCTTCTCCTCCCTGGAACACCGCACGAACCTGCGGGCCAACATATTCGCCCGTATCGACAATGCCCTCCGTTCGCGCTCTATATCAACATTGTCCTTGAGGTCGGTCGTAAATATGTTCCCCAGGTATTCAAACTGTTGTACCGTTTCTAGTGGAACACCGTTCATATATGTGGGATCGATAAATAAAAGAGGCTTGTCAAACACGGCTCTGTATTAATTACTCCACACAATTGAAGTTTTACAAAAATTTACATCGTCACACCGCACCATAGAGAGACAGAGAGAGAGAGAGAGAGAGAGAAAAACTTACTTTGACCGTCGAGTAAATCTCACACGCATCTAATTATTTCGGCTACGCACAAAAGATACAGAGGCTCTACCACAGATAATATAATACAAGGCATAAGGCTCATCGGATATTAAATTCCTACATATACATATATATCATGAAACATTTTAACAAAATGAAAATGCTTTAAGGTGCGTAATAATTGTGTTAAACAAACTGCAAAAGGCTTTTAATGTTACTCATATTAAACTTTTTGTAACAAAGCTCTCTCGCAGTCACTTTTTTTAAAATTCGCACAAAATAGCGAAATTGCATTTTCTTGTTACTCCAAAAACTGCAATTACCGAGTTAAGAGCCCTTCCAAGGATATTTATTGTACAATACCGTGTTGATAGGGGTAAGCCGAGTAAACTGGGGTGAAGTTTAATTGTTGTTTTGTTACTATGTTAATTTAAATATTTCCGCTTAATTAAAACTCGTATCTTTATTGTGCGTCTGGATCTGCGAATTGACTTATTTAAACTTCGAGAATTAAATGGTCCAATAAACTCTCCCCATACTATGAAACGGTGGTTTTTCCTGCCTTGAAGATATTTGTTTATCACCTTCAGTTCCTGGCCCCTAACTAGGATACCCTGTATCTAGAAAACCAGGAACTACGAGGACCATGATACCACAACACGCAGACACAAAACAAATGCTTGCGCTTTTTTTTGTACAAACATTTGGCCTGTCGTGGGAATCATGTATGAGATTTGAGCCAACCTGCCACACCATTACACCACAGAGGCTGTCATTATCATCATCATCAGCCTATCGCAGTCCACAGATCCCCGGCTACTCTTATCCAGCGGCTGCCAGCCACCCTGCGAAACTACGTCCTCGCGAAACTACCTACGTCGCTCGCTAGGTGGAGGATATAAGTAAATCGCTTGAGGGCGTCCTACACTACGTTTTAATGTACTAGCCTTCCAATCTACTGCGTCATGTTTATTTTATTTAATTTATTTATTTATTTCAGGCAGTATTAATGTACAATAAAGTAAAATTACCATAGGCCCATAGAATATATACCTTATAGACTAACATATATACAAACATATAACACCATAACTAAGTATTTTATACGCTACTACACAACACATAAGGAATTACCCCTGTAGGCCAGAAGTCCGGGGTAAGGAACATCTTCTTTCTTTATATTAACCTAGAATATTCAAGCCTTCCTCAGGCAATGGAACGCGACCAGCGAATGAACCAAATAGCTAGCCAACTACTTAAATATTCACAATTTTATTGCCCGGCACCTCACTAAATATCGCTTTAATTATGCTATACAGATGCTTATTTTGCGAAACGGCGCTATAAAATGTTTATCAAGCTGATTTACGGGCAGTTTAGTCCGATCTCCCCTAAACAATGTTTATTGTTAACGAAGTATCGGATAGCACTTCGACGGCTCTAAAATATTTATCTTCGCTATCTACCTTTATTTCTAATACAAAGCAGTTTCCGTTTGTTAGTTTGTAATCCGTTTTTATATTATCAGGAACACTTGGATAAAAAAATAATCTATTTATCAAAAAAACATTATAGATATTAAACACATTTACAATATACACATACCTAACGATAATCAGATTTTAAATGGGAAAAATTATAATGACCATCATAATAATCTTTGAGATCCCATACACTTCTATCCAAAATTGTATCGGCAGATCTAATTTAGTAAATGCCCACCAAATCAAGTAAATGACCACCAAATCAAATTGCCGTACCTCACTGTTCCGTGGTCCAACTCGCTCTTACCTCTAGAGTGTATATAAAAAGCGCGGAGCCAGGAGCTCGCGAAGGAGGTTCTGAATGAAACAAGCCTACGAGGCCGAGTGGAGCGAAGGTGGCGAGCAAAGCGAGCCGGCGACTTCCGCAGCGGAGCGAAGGTCAAGTAGCGACATGAAGAGGTCACGAGAGAGACTTTTGGTGAAGCCTACTTTGGTGATCATTTACTATTTTTGGCAATTATTATTATATCAACCTATTGTGTCTCACTGCTGGGCAAAAGTCACCCCCATCTACCGGTTTGAAAATTTAAATTAATTAATTTAAATATTTTTCTTTTTTGAAATTGTTCTAAAAACGAGTAAGTTTATTGATTTATTGATGTTACAACTGGCAATGACTTGTCCAACTAATACCATAATACAAAATACAAGTACTACACCCGTGTTCACTCGTAACTTAAAGTCCATTAAAAACATTGATTGATTGATTGATAACACTTTATTGTACACCAAAAACATAACAAGAACAAACAGACATAGAACTTAAAAATTTAATTAGTACAATGGGTGGTCTTATCGCTAATAAGCGATCTCTTCCAGACAACCTGAAAACATGTTATGTATATGTAATACTAGCTGCGCCACGCGATTTCCCAGGATGCAAAGTAACCCTTTTCCAGGACCTAAAGCACCCACATACTAAATATCATCAAAATCCGATCAGTAGTTTTTGCATGATTCACTAACAAACATCCATCCATCCATTCATCCTCACAAAGTTTCGCATCTATAATATTAGTAGAATAGTAGGTATAGGAAGTAGGAGGGATATGATTACGTAACCAACATACATGTGATATGCATGAGGTCCTTTAAAACATCTCTACTGTTGTTTTAGCTTAAGCATACTAGCAGAAAAACACTATCTTCCAGCAGAAGACGGTAGCCGATTTAATGCTTTTAAAGGTTCATTGTTCTCAATTCCAGTGTAGAATTTCCTTAGCTTTTAGCGACGATACAGACACATTACACCTCCATTATCGAATATCGATGAAGGCGATAAGAACGAGTTTTCTGAGAAAGGAATTAACACGTTTCATTATCTACTTTTAACAGCGAGTGTGGCTCAGTGGAAGTCGTGCGCCTTTCGATCCAACGCACCTGAGTTCGAATTTCACTGACCCCGCAACACTGACTTTCTTAAGTTATGTGCGGACTTAACACTCGCTTTAAAAACGATGAAGTATGATTGAAATGATGAAACATCGACACCTACGACACAAGAATAACTGTTATTCTTAGGGTAGGTTCTGCGCGTCAAGAACATTTTTTCGAGCACATTAAGTTACTGTAAGGAGACAATACGAAACAGTACTATGAAATGTTAAATGTATTTTTTTTAAAATACATATATTATAATATATATTAAATAAATATATATCGTGAGGAAACACACATGTCCAAGAATTAATCACAAAAATTCAAGGACATGTGACATCCACCAAACCGCACTGGGCCAGCGTGGTGGATTATGGCCCCACTCTCTCTATGAGAGAAGGCCCGCGTCCCAGCAGTAGGAACGTGATGGGCTGATGATGATTATCTACTTTTAAAATATTATAATGGTTTGTAGGTAGTTGCTATGATCACGTCTAAACAAAGTTAAACGTTGAGGTTTCAATATAATATTATCTAATATATAAAATTCTCGTGTCACAGTTTTCGTTGCCATACTCCTCCGAAACGGTTTGACCGATTTTGATGAAATTTTTTGTGCTTATCCGGTATCTATGAGAATCGGCCAATATCTATTTTTTTTTTTTTTTTAATTTATATGGCAAAACTACGTTTGCCGGGTCAGCTAGTGTATCTATAAATTTTTATCTATATAACAGAGCAACCTTTGTCGCTGATTGTAATTAGTGTTTTTTGAAATAAATATATTCAATTTGACCTATCCAACTTTTCGGATGACTGAAAATTCTTACTACTTACTATTACCACTACCTACTCCTTATAGGCTGGTCATAGTCGAATGTTAATATCAGCAAAGTTCACACTTTGACTTTAGGATTTGAGACTTTAGAGGACATCGAAATCTATTGTTTTCGTTCAAGTCATATGAATGCTTTTTGCATTTTACTTGCTTGTTCATTTTCTAGACAGAAACCGGGTCGCATCAATTGAAACACGGTTTACATATGTAATTGCTGATATATCGACTACTAACAAAGTTTAGAAACTAAAATATACTGTTTCAATCTTTCATCAAATATTCCTCGTTCTTTTGGCCATGCCTTTTATCTCTTTAAAGATTTTTCCCCACAAATTCAGTCGACATTTCTGTATGAAAGGGCGCATCCATCAGCCGAGTGACGTCATCCATTTATCACCATCGAAAGGGTTGATTGAATACGAGCGATCCCTCACGATGGGATGTCGCGAAAATTTTTACGTCGGATTAGTGAGGAACGGGGTTATTTGGGGTATTTTGGAGATCTGCTTTGTCATGACGAATCGGAGGTGACATGTGTCTCGAGTATTTTTATGAGATGTGAGGAAAACGTGACAAATCAAATAAAAAACCTTCGCACCTAATCCTTTTTGGGGACATAATAGAGGTTGTATTTTGTTTTTGAAAACAAAATTGATTTTTTGTGCTTATTTGTAAAGATAGAAAGGGTTACTACCGGTTGACTGTGTGGGTCTTTAAGACAGGTCAAACAAGGATTATACTTTTATACTAGAAATAAATAATGATGAATCGTTATCTAAGAGTTACAACAAACTAAGTTAAGGTTAAGGTTTAATCCCCTCCCAAGCAATATTATTTTTAATCGACTTCAAAAAAGGAGGAGGTTCTCAATTCGACGATATGTTTTTTTTTTATGTTTGTCACGCGATTACTCCGACAATTATGAATTAAATTTTGATGATTATTTTTTTGTTTGGTAGGTCATAGTTCAAAGGTGGTCCCATGTAAGTTTTATCGAAATTGATTCAGCACTTTTTGTAAAATTTACAAATACAATAAATATAAGTTTAGTCTTGAAGTCGGTTCTTGTTTTTTTCTAAAAATTATTATCTTCTTCATAATAATATAAAATCTCAAAACTGACTTTAAACATTTCAATATAGATCAGAGAAGATCAACCTCTTTACAAACTCTTCAATCGACAGACTCAAAATTAAGAAAGCATGATTTTTATAATATTTTTCCTTATCGAAGTTTACGCTTGACCGTCTAAGGAACATCAATCTTTGTGTCATTTTCTGGCAGTGGACTTTGGAAAAATGACTTCATTGGGTCCAGAGCCTCTGAGAAATTTGAAAGTCATTAATCTTTCACTAGCCGGATAATTTATAAGACTGTTCATTTTTGTTATGTTGATACTCCGAAGTATAATGGTGAGATGAAGTTTGAAATGTTTCGTTGCCCCTCTGGGAACTAGCAAGTGTTTGAATTTGATACGTTCTTTCAATAGCTTAGTTCAATGTGGGGACATTTAATTCAAGAGTAATAAATTATTTTTCAAAAACAACTAAACCGACTTCAAAACCACTTCTAATACTATAGTCTAAGACTTGGCTTGACTGGCACCGACTTCAAATATATGAGTGGGTAGCGCTTATGATAATTATATTAATTTATTTTTTACTTTTGAGTGCCATTTGTGGTTTTGAAGTCGGTTTAGTTTTTTTTTTGAAAAATAATTTATTTTACCCTTTTTAGTGAAAAACAAGTTTTAATTAAATTAATTCAAAGAGTTTTTAAAGACAAGCTTTTATGATCTAGAAGCCACATCATGACGAAGTTTAAAACGGGCTATCACAATTAAATGCATGTACAAAAAAATTTCATGTCTGTCCTATTCTCTGTTGAGGAGTTCCCTCGCCGGAAGTCAATCCTGGGTGTATCTGCCATATCATGATGGAATTTAGAACAGGCTATTATGGTTAAATCCATTTACGAAATGTTGTGTCTGTACTATTCACCGTTGAGGAGTTCCACCGGAAGTCAACCCTGGGTGAAGCAGGTGAAGCAGTCGAATACAAAACTCCACCTTTAGAAAGTTGGTTACGAAAAAAACAAGAACCGACTTGAAGATTAAACTTATATTTTTTGTTTTTGCTATTTTTTTCAAAAACTACTGAATGAATTTCGATAAAATGTATATGGGACCACCTTTGAAGTATATATATGTATATATATATATATACTTTCTAACCAACTTTCTAAAGGTGGTAATCATAATAGCGAAAAATCAACACAGCACTTTCATATTAAAGCACTTTTTATAAAATTTGACATTGCTAAAGCCATTACAATTATGAAAATAATTTCGTGCACTAAAAACAGCATACATTAAACTGACCAGGCTAATAAAAAACACGACACATTGCGGGAAATCCGTGCATTTCGAGATAAATGAATTTGTTTCCGTGCTGAATGTAAAATTTCCGAATGTGCACATTAACGCGGTTTAACGCGTCCATAACACAGATCCGGTTTACACTGGTTTTAACTGGTTGGTTTGTTTTAAACGGCCTTTTGGCGTTGTGCCGCACATTATGTGCTGTTTCAGGTTATAGAAGTTCCCTAATTTAAGCAGTCCGGTTGTTTGAATGGGTAAGACTTACAAACTGAACACACTGTTATAAGACATAACGCAATGACGACCTAATCGAACTCAGATTATCAGGTATACTCCGACAATACTTTAGCAAACTGTTGTGTTACTTTGGTACTAAAATGTTAGCGAAAATTAAAAAACTTACCGTGCACGGTTTTTGCACAAATCAAAATAATTAGTAAAATATTGAATCGCACAGATTTTTGTGTTGTTTACTGCGATGTAACGCACAAATGCTCTATTAATGTTGGTTTAATATTCACATGCGTCCTTTGCACCATAAAACCTCCGTTACGATCCTGTCAGATACATTCACGGTGGATTTCATTCCGAAAGTAAATATTGCACTGGAACCATTGAAACGATTCCCGAGTGTTTTACCGCCAGTGCATTCTTTACAATCCATTGAATCTTTAGTGGGCGAACAACAAATAAAAGCAGTTTCATAGCGTGCCATAGATATGTGGGTGGATAATGGTATAGAAATACTTGCCCGATCACGGCGACTGCGAAGTATAGACGAAGAGCGAGGATGACTCTGTCTTTTGCCTAATAAATTAGTTATTTTAATTAAGTCAAAACAAAATCATTAAACAAAAAGACAATCTTCGTATAAATTAAATTAAACTTAAGTTAACCATTGTTAAAGGCATGTGTTGATTTGTAATATTAACTTATCCTAAAACAAACTAGTCAGAAAAACACTAGCTAAAACAAGTAGGTATACATTTTACCAAAAAAAAACCGACTTTAATGTATCTTCGAAGTCCAAGGTCAAATATCGATGATATGTATATGGTACCACCTCGTAGCTATACTGAACTGAACTAATTTTTAAAATCGGTGAACAGTTGGCGGAAATATCGGTGAACATACAATTAAAAAAATATACAGTGTAACATAGCACCGCCTACTTTTTTGAAGTCGGTGAAAATTAGTGCAAAATTAGGCCGACAAGATATTTTAATATGGCGCGGTCATCGCACCTGCTGGTTGGCTTAAGGGCTAGGTAGTAAGTCACATCTTTAAATTACGTCAGTGGTTTGTGTTAGCCCTTTCAGGACAATTAAACACTCCAACAACTTACAATAAATATAATTCTCATATATTTGACTTTACACAACATATCATTTAGCTTAACTTACAAATCTGCCAACAACTTATAATTTAGGCATTATTGCTACTTTGCATTGGTGAGGTCAATCGTAACAACTGACTGAAAAAGAAATAAGCAAACAACTTTTATTACGCAAATTCCTCTCGCTTCAAAGTCCCAACGATCGCGCTGTTGTGTGCGAAGCTTTAAGCGCAATATTCCGTGTGTTAACTGGCTTTCGCCCGCGTCTTTGCGCCTCATTTAGCATGAATGACACTTGAGAACATCGTAGAATTCACGCGAGCGTAGACGGGCGCCGGCTGTTTGGCAAAAGCTGCAAGATTATGGCTTTAAATGGTGCATTTTGGGGTATAAAAATAGCAAAAGCGTCAAGCTTTAAAGCAGCATCAAAAGAGCATCTATTCGTTCTATTTGCAGTTAGAAAATATGAAACAAAATTGCTTGAGAAGATGAGGCTTTCTAAGAGATCACCTAATGCCTACAAAAACTTATGAGTGAACTTTAAAGTTTTAAACCGGTTCTGAAGATTTGATGCGTTAGTCATTAACACTAAGTCGTTGAATCAGTAGTAATTTAATTCTACAATATAGATTCCACTGAAACAGTATATAAAGCCGTTGAACTTACGGCGCTTTACCATCAATAAACAAAATATTTAATTCGAACACCGTATTTATCTAGTATTATTTTCCCAGAACATATAAATATATAAATCAGGTGACTAAACAAGAAATATAACAAAGTGAGAAATGGTACCTACACAGTTTCCCCATTTTTATATTCCCACGAGAATTCAAAACTCTCTGGGATAAAAAATAGGCAATTTTTGTTTCTAAGGTCTGCTATATTTACACCTAAAACATATAAAAATGTATTCATAATCAAGCAATTCAATTATACCTACACAAACAAACATACAACACTTTTTACTTGTTAGTAGTGACAGGGAAGGAATAAGTTATTCGTAGCATCCAGAATGTCACATATGACGTCACTGGCATGTCATAATGCACGACTAGGCGTTCGCAAAAATGTTAATATCACTTATGTACATGCCTATGGTATTCCAGTATTCACGCAATGAGTAGGTACTTTATTTTAGTTTGCCGCATATTTTTTGAATACATTTTTATGCATATATCCAAAATGCTGCTAGGTTTAACAAAGCTTTACGATTGTGGAATATAGTGGTGGTAGATTCATGGTGATAATTTGAGGTACATAAGTGCATCTGTGATGCCAAAAATGAAGAAAAATATTTTTATTTGATTTGATTTTAAAGGGAAAAAAACGAGTTAAAATAGTAAGTAGGTATTATAAAAGTAAATTTAATTTCAATACCTTTTAGCTCTTTTTAACCGACTTCAAAAAGAAGGTTTTTTTTATTTTTGTTACCTCAGAACTCCATTATTTATGAACCGATTTGGAAAATAATTTTTGCGTTGGGTTCAGTATAGCTACGTAGTGGTCCCATATAAATTTCATCGATATTCGAAGATACGTTGAAGACGGTTTTTGTTTTTTTTCTAAAAGTTAATTATATCTCTTTTGTAACAAAGCAGTTTCGTCTTTGTATGCACACACATAGAGAGAGAAAAATGGAATTCCCGAGTGTGTTTGAAAAACACAATACAGTTTTACCTATGGACATCAATAACCAGCATATTTGTATGTACGGAGAACAAAGACATTTGTAGCAAATAGTAAAAACTTCAAGTGAAAATGTTTGAAGAGAACCAATTTATTACTGTCAAAGAAACAAAAGTACCCATACATTGAAAGCATTTTTCTTGGAACTAAACTAACAAAGAAATCTAATACGGCGCGTTTATTTGACGCTGGGCCATAATAAATAATGTGGGTATTAAAACTTGGTTTAATAGGTATATAAGAAAGAAACAAATGTAACTGGATGACGAGACGAGCTGGTCGTTCGCCTGATGGCAAGCAACACGCCAGGCCATAACAACAACAGCACCATTCGGAACTTTGTTTTGCAAAATCCTGCGCGGCGCTGCACTGCGCTCGTCACCCTGAGCCAATTAGCTGTTAAGTCTCATATAGCCCAGTAATTTCGCTGGCTACAATGCCCTATAGAATAATCGTAACAAACATACAAAAAATATATAAAGTCGAATTCAAATTCTCCACCTTTATGTAGTCAGTTAAAAAATAATCAAAATGTGTATTTTCTTAGATAATAAGATTTTTCAGCGCAGACTGTGTTTTTTAAAGTAATTGAGTGACGAGACGAGCAGTTCGTTCGCTTGATAGTAAGCAACACGGCTGCCCATACCAGTTACAGCACCACCCAGAACTTTGTTTAATGGCGAAATCCTGCGAGGCACAGCGCTGCAATCTAAACAGCAAAACCATTTCGTATCAACTTAAGTCTCTAATTCCCAACATCAGCAAACTCCCTCATCAAAACTTCTAAAAGCGTAGGCCTCTCTCCCATCAACAAAATAAGAAACTGTCCCCTACCCACGTGTGATAGCTAATTCGAACGCAGGTAGCGTACTCACTTTCTTCTAAAGTCCAATTTCGACGGTTCCCGGGAGATGCCCCACATAGGGAGCACCACGTTTATACCTGGCGCCTTAGATGAATGTGCGAAAGATAAGTTAGTGAGATGAAAGAAAGTGAAGCAACTTTTACGCACGTGTTTATGAATACTCTACACGTTTACCATATGAATAAAAATATTCGAGTTATATCCTATCCTACTAATACTACTGCTAATATTATAAACGCGAAAGTTTGTAAGAATTCAAAATTCAAATTCAAATTCAAAATTTCTTTATTGCTAGAATGTTGTGTACAAAGATGACAAATAAAGATAATTCCTAACATTCTACCATAACAATGATGTGCAATATTACCATTAAAAAAATATATCTAATTAATTTAAATTCAAATTGTCAGAATGTATGGATGTATGTTTGTAACACTTTCACGCAAAAACTACCGAACTGATTTTGATGAAATTTGGTATGTAGGACTTGGAATAGCACATTCTTCCTCGAATAAACGTTTTCATCGAATACTTACAGCATTAGATTAGACAAGATAATTCTTTATTCGCGATCTCTTCCAGACAACCTTTGGATGACTTAAAAACCGTAAGAGACAGCATTTTATGCACAGATGTACAATACAATACAATAATGCTCAATTGAATACCAAACGCACAGGAAAACAATAGTTAACAAAGTTAATAAACAGTAGGTTCCATGGGCGGCCTTATCGCTATGCGCAACTTCTTACAGGCAACCTTTGGATGGACAGGAATTTAAAAAATAAATATTGCGGACAGTGTGGTGTACCTACATATTAAAACTCCAATTATATGTAAATATGATATACTATTAAAAAATAAGACAAATATAAATAAATTAAATACCTGCTAGAAATAAATGACATAAAATTAATACATACCTAAATAAAATAAATATTTATACCTATGTACCTAGATGTACCTAGTTGTTATTGTAAGAATGTGTGATTTGGTAGATAAAATAGAAACACGGCCTATTTTTTTTTTTGTATGATCAAATTAACGTTAAGCTCGAGATACGGTTGTATAATAAGACTCTAACACGTAAATATATTGTATTCTGTACTGTAGGTATTAATTTTACAGCTTTTTTGGTAATATGTATTGCATACATACGTACAATTTTGGTATGTACAGTAAAAATTTATTTTATTATTGAAATGGTAAGCATTTCATCTTAGAGAATCTGGAAGAGATCGCTGTATAGCGATAAGACCGCATATTGTACTTATAATAAGAAAGTATGTTCAAAAGGTAATGTCCTTCTTAAGTGCAATAAAGTGTTTTCTATTCTTCTATTCTATTCTTAGTCTCGCCTGATGGAAAGTGACGACGCGGTCGACGAAGATACCAATACACTCGAGACTTGAAGACATATTATAAGAATCGGGAAACAAAGACGTAAGGTGTTCCATTTCTTAGCTGTTCGCATTATAAATGTCGAAGCAAAACGCTTTGTTCGGGCAGGAGGAATGTCAACCATGTGCGGATGCCGAGTTTCCGTGCGTCTTGTTGTGCGATGGTAGAAAGAAGATGGAGGAATTAGCTCGTATATCTACTTGTGATTCCAGTGTACGCTCACCGTGATGAATCCTATAAAATACCGACAGGCTGGCAACTTTTATTCATGGTAGGTCTCTCAAATGCGGGAGGCCGGCCCTCTGGGTAGGTACCACAGCTATGCCAGTTATTCTGCCGCCAAGCAGTAATGCGCAAGCATAACTGTGTTCCGGTTTGAAGGGCATTGTAGCCAGTGAAATTGGCTTATACTCGTATTTTATTATTTTATATTGGCTTATTTTTATATTTATATTTTATTCTGGGTGGCGCTGCAATTGCTATGGGCAGGCGTGGCGCTTACCATAAGGTGAACGGCTTGTTCGTCTTATCACTCAGTTACATTAAAAAAAACTTTACGTCGATGTTCGAGACACTGAAGCTTAGCTTCAACCAACGCATCGTTACCTTTACCTATATATTTTTTAAGGCTTCAAGCTGATACTTAGCCGGGATCCCAGAGATGACTATAGTATTCCAAACTTCCTCAAATGGCTTACTATCAGCTTACTCGATACACCTTTATGCCTTTTCAAAAGCTATATCGCATCTACCCGTGTTTCCTACCCCATCTTAGCCTGAGGCTAATAATTTAGGGCGGGTTATACCATGAGTATAACTATCTGTCGGTAAACAGAGGGGCGTTAGAAGTAACAGCTGCAATCTGGGTGGCGACTGCGTCTTCTGAATTTCCCATGGGGGTGTCATTTTTCGGTACTATGAGTTTCGATAGTGGTCGATTAGGGAGGAAAGATGGAGTTTTATTAAGGAACGGATTTTGGGGTTAAACTCAAATTACTTCGAATTGAATGTGATCTTCCGATTGAGAATAAATATTAAAGCCGTTTCAATTTTACCCTATTACCTATATCATAGGTAGGTATATGGGTGGGTGCTTGCTTGAAACATAGCATTAGGGATTTGCATTATATTTAACTTACAACCTTGACCCTTAACAAGGGTTAAGTGTGACATGCCGTTAATCGAAGTAATTGTGTTTTGGGATGATTTGCAGTAAACCATCAGGGAGATGGGTCTGAGCATTTTCCTTTAGATCTTCAACCACATCTCTAAATTTCAGACACGATAGTACCAAACTTAGATCTAAAAGCTATAAACATTCCGAGATTTAACCGACTTTAAAAACGGAGGAGGTTCTCTCTTCGATTATATTTTATTTAGTTTTTTTTTGTTACTTCAGAACTCCATCATTAATAAACTGATTTGGAAAATTATTGGGTTCAGTATAGCTTCAAGGTGGTCCCATATGAATTTCATCGATATTCTACCTTGGACTTCGAAGATAAATCAGATATTTAGTCGGTTTTTTTGGTTATAAAATGAATAATTATTAATTTATTTAGTTTTAGAAAGACTATCGACCATTTACATCAATAGGTATATTAATTAGGATAAAGGAGTACCTACCCAGTTTGCCATCATATTATTTTATCCACCCTTAGTAGAACCCTTTTCTATTAATTATTTATTTACCTACGCCTCGAGAACCCGTAATAGGGCGAAAATTGAAACATGCAATATTATCGTGTCTTGAGAATAACGAACTCAGACGTCAACTATCATTTTCAAATTAAAAGGATGCGTTTACTAATTGGTTGGTTGTATTTTGTAGAATAGGGTTAATGGGGTTATTATCATGTTGTTTTAAGTTATCAGGTTTGACAAGAGAAATAGTTTCGTGTTTCCGAAAGTTTTTAATTAATTAATGCTTAAATCGTTACTAAATTTATCCCTTTTTGTTTTTTCTTTTACTGTCAGTAATAGATAACTGGATGAAAATGTTTTAGCATTAAATTCTTCTTTTGTATATTACTTGTAATAGCGCAATAAAGAATCAAGTAAATAATAAATTTAAAATAATTTGATATTACTCCAAGCAAATTAACGACTACTAAAGTACCTGAATGGTTTTTCAAAGACGTCTTAGCGTAAATATAGGTAATGCATAAGTGAGATTATAGATATTTATGCATAGGTATGTGATGTAGGTATCTTTGGGAAAAGGATTTTCTAACTTTATCTTGCTGCTGGTTGATCAAGACACGAGTGACGAGTCTTTTTGCGTACAGACAGTCAAATAAAGGCTTAAGGTACTTCTATTTTTTTAAATAAATATACCCAACAATCACATAGGTACAGGTCCTGGTCCATAACTAGGATTCTCTGTATCTTTTTTTCATATCTGTCTAGGCCAACGTTTGACCACGATCTCACCTGATGGGAAGCGACAATGCGATCGAAGATGCAGCACGCTTGCCTAGTAAGTATCTATTCACTCTTGATTGGAACAAACCCAGGTTGTATTGAATAGGACACACAGACGATGGCAGGCATCTAGAGTATCTGAGCTAACATGCTAGAGACGACAACGTCCTTACTATGTACAATTCCAATATAAACGTCGCTCATTTTTTACATTATAATACAGACAAGAAAACAAAAATTACTATCTCATAATTTTTTAACCAACTATTAAAGTTGTTTGCTAAGTTAATAAATTAGTGAATTACCTAACTTAATAAATTACCTACATAAACATTTAACAATTATTAGATGGTATTCATAAAAAAGGTGGGCAAAAATCGTCACTCAATGGGAGCGTCAAGACGGGTGGAGACGTCGTGGCCAGTCTCGGAAAAGATGGCGTGACGATCTCAACACCTATCGACCCGGATGGATAGAAATAGCTTAGATAGAGATGTTTGGAAGGAGACCATTGCTCAGCCCAAAAAATCCAAGATGAGGTAAATTAAAAAAAAAACAAATATTTAATACGATACATAGCCTAGTTTAGTAGTTAGTGCCACATTATCCTGACATTGACGTAAGAAAAAAATTATTTAAATTTTCTTTTTCTTAATTTTTAAAAGTTTTTATTAATGGTATTAATAGTTTTGAAAACACGGCAGTTCTTTACACGTATTTGCAATGTGTGAAAACTTATGTAATTATATCGGACTAAAATTCCATTGGATACGTTGCAAATAATAAAGACCTTTATTATTTTATTTATCTTATTTCTACGAATGTAATGTAAATGAAAACACAAGTTCTGTTTTAGGACCACAATAATATTATAGTAACCATAAAAAGTTACAGCTTTTTTCACGACTTTCAAAATTACACGAAAAGAATCGTCTGTTTCCGCAAAAACTAGAACTCATAATATTTTACGAGAGAATGAATATTATTTCTTGAGAATTCGCAGATTTCTAGCAAATTTTACGATTTCAAGTTCTTATATTTGCAACGACTCTTTTGCATTGCTGTTTCTGCGCAGTTTTCAAATGGTTTTTACAATAATTTTTATGCAACTGAGAAATAAGATGGTGAACTCCCCGCTTGCCCATAACAACTGCAGAAAAGGTATCATATAATTATAAGAAGTTGTAAAGAAGATAATTATAAATTAATAATTATAAAACGATGTAAATTATTTTGAAATTATGTATAGGCTAAATTAATTTTCTAAAACTTTTAAAAATGTGAATTTGTGTAACGAAAAATATTGAATATAATGGGAAGAAACTAACTATTAAGACACAGACCAAACAGCCTTGTTTAGTACTTAGGGTTGTACAATCACAGTTGTTACTGAGAGAAATAAATGAATTTTGATTTGTTTATTTAAATAATTTAAAAATAATTGCCATTTTATTTGTTCTTTTTTATTTATTTTTCTGTTCTAGCAATTAAAATTACAAAATTTATATAAATTACATAAAATTAAAAATATATGTAAACCTAACACTCCGAGGTAAACTCCGCGAGAATTTCCCTAAATTATAGTAAAAATTCGTCAAGTAGTAAAAAGCGAAAAAACAGTCTCAAATGATCGACTTTGTTATATACGAAGATTATATATTTATTCAAAACAAAAACTTTTTAGAAAAACATATTGAGAGGTAAATAAGAAAATTATAATGCACCTAATGTAACTAAGGGGCGAGACAAGCAACAAGCCTACCCATAACAGTTGCAGTGCCACCTAGAATCTAGTTATGCACAATCTTGCGCGCACAGCACTGCGCTCATCATCTTGAGACAATAGCTCTTAAGCCTCATAATGCCCAGTAATTTCGCTTGAAACGGTGCCCTTCAAACCGGAACACATTAAATTTTGCACACTACTGCTTGGAGGTTGAATATCTGGCAAAAGTGTGGCACTTCTCAAGGCACCCTCTTGCAGAAGAGGCAATACGAAACCTTCAATATTATCCCCCTTTTCCGTTAATACAGCCAATAACAAGAAGGGCAAACTTATACAAAAGCATTTACCCAACAAACAGACAGCAAAAGCTTAGTAAAACACCCAGAACCCGTTTTCCCAAATAAGGAAGGGACTAAAATCACTTACAATTGCGTGTACTTGTAGCGGTATAGTGACGTGAAAATCGTTACTGAAGAAATCCTACCGCAATATCAGAGCGACGACGAAACGAAATGAAAACGACGGTAATGTATAATTAAGGCTTGATAAGGGTCTGACAGTCGTATTTGGGACAGGAAGGCACCATCTCACTAGCAATTTGGAAAGGTGCACCTGAGATAAATGCTTTAAATATTACCTCCCCACTAGCGCTATAAAGACTTATTTGTAACAACGAGTGCTTTGAACATGCCTAATCTTAATGTTATGAGCGAGTTAGCGGTTATTACCTGTTAGGTCTCATCCGGGGGAAGCTACGTTTGGCACATCGAAAACATTTTTGAGGGAGAAAAATCTACGTTATTATACGATAACGTTGAGCTGAGATAGTTTTGAAGGGGAGATACCTATTTTCTGATAAAAACGACCATAAAAAGGCTGCTCGATAAAGGTACATATCGAAACACTTTATTGAAATGTTAAAACTGCAAAGGTTGTACCTACCTGTATATACCTCCAGTGCTACGCAGTGCTTTTTATGGTATTAATAGCTTTTTCCCGCGACTTCGTCCGCATGGATGATAGAGGATGCCCCTCTATCTTGTCGTTGAAGTATTTTGGATTTAGAGATTTTTGACAAACATTTTTTTTATCTTACGTGAAATATTTTTTTTAATAAAAAATATTCTATGTTACTTCTAATATCTCCAAAAATATGTGTACAAAGTTTTATGATGATCGGTTAAGTAGTTTTCGTGTGAAAGCGTAACAAACAAAGTTACATTCACATTTATAATATAGTAGTAGGGATAATTTCTGGGTGGCTCTGCAATAGTTATGGGCAGGCGTGCGTTTACCATCAGGCAAACAACTCGCTTGTCTCACCACTCAGTACAATTAAAAAAAACCTACCTCTAATTATGTCACCCCTAACTTGTAAATGTCGTTTAATTACCTTATTAAAAAACAATTATGTTATAATCTTTATGTCTAATCTCTCAAGCATATTCATAGGTTCACGCGTTACCTATTGTTGGTATACCTGAAAACATAAAAATAAATTAAATGTTATTATTATGAGAATAAACGTTTACGTTCAATGTTATAAGCGTAGCTACTTTTAACCGTTAGTTTTTATAGATGGCTATAATATTTATACTAGTTTATGTTTAGTTTAAAACAGTTGTTAAAATAACAATATTCTAATGACCTTGAATAAATTTTAAAGTTTAGTCTTAACATTAAATGAGAACAGAATATACAACGTTTTTGGAAAAGACATAAAATAAACTACCTATAATCTAAAAACAAGTTTTTTGCTGCAAAATATATTTTTTAAGACAAGCTTTTAACAAATTCGGAACCGGGAGCAGATTATGAATGATGAAATGAGCCCAAACCTAGCAGTTTACGATTATCCGTCAAGGAGTTCCATTGCCCACCGTTCCATTCCGTCTTCAAGATCAGATCGGCTGGCTGTCACCATAATATTGCATTGTCATCGGACTTTGACAAGTATACAAAATTTCAATTGCGTAGGATAAGAAGTGGTTCTGATTTAGCTTGCAAGATTTCACCCGGACAAACATACACACATTGCAAGTTATATAAAAGCTTGTAAAAACTCGTGATTGACTCCGAGCTGAGACCTTGCTATGTCTATATTTTGAACCTTAAATCTTCTACCTAAATCTCAACAGCCCGCGGACCAATAAACCTCATATACGAACATGCAAATAAAATATTTTCATTATTATTAACTAACTTTATATCAAATTTATCGTACGCACTTTATCGTTTAAGTATCTCAGTAGACTCGGTGACCTCGTTTTGCTCGGTCAGTAAAGTGAGGTATCAAACCTAAACAAATATGGAAGAGGAAAATATTCATGTGATTTTTATATTATCTTCTAATTAAGCTTAAAAACGAAATGGCTCTTAACTTTTTCATACTACGAGTAAATTTACAATCAAAATTTTGAAATTAGCCGAAATCTTTGTTTTAAGTTTCTCAAAAGTTTTCTGTTAGCACTCAACAACTTTTGTTAACTTTAGAAAGGTTTACAAATTACAATCCATTTTTTATTATTAAGACTTCGATTACAATATTATTATGTAATACTATTAGGTGTTCTATTATATGGTTATCTGAAGAACTCCATTACGTTCTAAATAAATTATGATATGATTTCTAAATTTAAGTTTAAATGTTACTGCATATAGCATATCATTTGTTTTCACCTGACAAGAGTTGCGTGCAAAATAAAACTCAGAAAGTAGTTGAATATAGACTATTACTTTAGGCATATTTGAACTGCTGCTAATTAAGAAGGAATCGTATTAAAATCTCATACACCACCGATGTTGCGGCTTTGATTCCCGCAACGGGACAATGTTTGTGACAGAAAAAAAAAAATTCGTGTCTGGGTGTTGTGGGACCATGGTCCTCATAGTTCCTGATTCCCTATAGGTACAGGAAATCCTTGTTAGGGGCCTGGATCTATGTATTTGATCGTTGAGCGTATTTATTATTATTACATAGGTATATAACATTTGGACAAGCATTGTGCTTCTCCAACGGGCAGGCTTTGAAGAGCTGACACACTGCATGTTGCTAAACGGAAACTACGACGCATCGACGTTAGACTTCACGTTTGATTATTGAATTACTTGGAATATGAAGGGCTGTGAACTAATCCATAAATTTTGGTCTTTTACTTGTATAAAGTCCTTTCTTACGCTGCGTCATCAAAACCTTATAACAAAAATCTTAAAGTTATAGCAAAAGTTGAGCTCTCACATTTTTACCAAACGCCTTAGAAAGCACCAGGTTTCTTTGACAGTTTCATCAAGTCACCTTCGAAATTACTTTTTATTAATGCAACGAAGTCTGAAGGTAAGGTCTTTAATATGGTGATCGAAGGGTGCGTTAAAGTGGAGCTTAATTTAATGTCCAATATACGAAGCAATCAATCATTTCTTGACAAGTAACTGCTTGACTGCTTGCCAAATAAAACATATTTTCGTTGAGAATAAATATATACATAGCTAAATACAGTGCATACATTACTGTCATCATCGTCATATTTAATAAAATGCTAGGACTCTCGTACATAGTCGAAGTAGTCAACCTAGATTTCGAGCATGTCCTATGCTCTTCATCAGGTGCGAGTTTACGCTGCGAGATCGCTGCGACCACTAACTCGACAAACTACGTGAGTCCTAGCCGTTTTATTAAATATTTATAATGAATCAAACTCTCATACTAACGAAACGAAAACTTTCATACTAAAATCATAGTCATAGTTACCACTGAACTATGGGACGTGGATGCTAAGAAACGGACCTTTTCTCGAAGTGTGAGTGTGGTACATAATTCAAACACTTGAGCCTAGCGAGCGTTGGGGCCATATCCTTAATTTTTGTGACTCTTGGACATGCTGGACTATCTTTTTCTTGCTATATTTTCCCTCGTTGTTTGTAGAGCATGTGTTAAAACTGCACTCAAGCATAACTTTAGTCGTTATCGTCGTATTTGTCGGTCAGCGGCCACGCGGGATTCGAATTCAGATGCGTCGGATCGAAAGAAGTATGAGTTCCCACTGACCCACAGTAGGTGTGTTTTTGCTTAAACTACATCCAACAAAATTACTTGGCATTTGGATCTGCATGACTTCTAAAATCAAAGATCTCATCTATTACAAATAGACGTGACACTCATCATAAGACAACCATCTCTGTAATTAATTGCTTCAGGGCTTCAGAATATACGTGCGAAAATGCTTCAAAGCTATGTTCGCAAATGAAGATAAAATGGTTGACGCACTTAGTAAGTGTGGGGTATGTTGATACCGTTCAATTACTGTCACTCAGTAATGAATGTAAATCGTAATGTATTCAATTTATTTTTGTTATCCATTGCATCGTCACGCCGTTGTCTCATTAATGTAGAATACATGCGAGTACGCAAACGCTTTTATACCAAACTCATAGGACCGGAAGTTACCCGATTTTTAAAATAAATTAAGTATGATAAAAACTGATAGTTAAATTAATTTCGGATCCAAAACTTTAACCAAAACTTTCTGCAACTTAAATATTTAACTGTGGAATTAAAAGGTTGATTATGAGAACATGAAAAGCATAACTAAGTTTCATTGGTTTAATTTATTTACTTTTTTATGACTAAAACAATTCAACATATTAACAAACTATTTTTATTTATTTATTTATTTATTTATTATTAGATGATCAACAGCTTATACAAGAGATTCAGTTACAATCTTAAGTAATCATAATATAGGCTAATGAAAGATCATCCTAATTATTACAATTATTATGTATTTTGCGCTCTCTAGCAGAGGACTTATAGGAGGTTTAATAATTTCTTTTTTATTAACTTTACATATCTAATGCTTTATAAGTTGTAGGACCTCATACACCTTTTATGAAATGCTATCGCTGTCTTTGTTGTTACTGAGTTAAAAAAAGGTAGAGGTACTATGTTCCATCGTGTATATATATGTATTTTCACTGATTTCTCAGCCAACTATTGACCGATTTTAAAAAATCTTTTTTGTTCAGTTTAGTACAGCTACTTAACTTTCGTTTTTTCGTCTACGTTTTTCACCAGCAACGAATTGAAAATGGAAATTCAGCATTAGACCAGTCCTAATTTTAATTAGAACTTTATTCCAGTCCCCGCTGAGCCCCCGATAATTATTTCTAAGTCCTCACAACGCGATACACATCTTCAACTTCCTGTAAAAAAAGATTAGAGCAATAACAATCTTGCGAAAATTTAGCGCTTAGGGTCGAGCCTTTCCATTTCCTTGCGGTAATCTCTTTTAGGGTTAAAGCCTACTCGGCGGCCGAGAATGCTTATTATTTTATTACGATTTTACTGAGCCATTGCCCTTTACCCCGTACGCTTATACGGGAATGGATATCTTTAATGCTGGCCATTTTGGTTTGATAAATTCATCCTCTAACGATCCTTTTTCCATAAGTCGAATTATTGTAATATCTGGTAATTCTTCGTATCTTGTAGAAAATTTCAATATATATTATATGAATACGTACGTAATTTATTATATTTTGATAACACTAGTTTACCTCGCGACAGAGGTCGTCATTCAAGCTGTGAGTTAGAATTGAGGCTATCAAACGCTCAAATCTTGTCCAAATATTTTGGCTATGATATGTTCGGTATGTTTGTCTATTTTTTTTAAAAGTATGTTTTTGTACGTTTGTTTATTTCTTTGTCTACCATTTGTTCACATCGGATGCAGGGTGGACCAAACCAATTCCACCAAATAACCTAAATATTGAAGTTAGCAAATTTTACTTTATTATTAGAAATAAAACTAACTGAAATCAATTATTTTTTCAAAGTTACTTGCAAGAGTCGGGAGATAGAACCCGCCAAGTGTAGAAAATAAACATCACGTATTTTATGATGCTGATTGAAAGGACCAATCATAAGAACAAATCTCTCTAATAAACAGTGCATCTAACGGTGATCAGCGCAGTGCAGTGCCGCGAACATTTTGCAAAACAAAATTCTCGGTGGAACTGCAACTGTTATGGGCAGGCTTGTTGTTTACCATCAGGAGAACGACCGGCTCATTCTATATACATGACATTTATTCATTTCTATATTACAACATTCCACACATACATAATTACCAATGCCCGTTGATATCTCATTATTGAAACACAATGAAAATATATAGTGTAATCCCGCTGAATGTTTTTGAGATGAATTTCCGCAATGTCAGGCCTGATCCCTATGACATCTTATTACTTTAACAGGCATAATAACCAGTACCCGTTATCGTACTTTGACATGTATCTTTTAATAACCTATGCTTATATTTTTCCAAGTGACGACTCAAATTAGAAACTAACACCCATTCTTCAAGAAAGTTCAAAGACTTTTGTAAATGTATGATACATGAAAACCATGATTAGTGCTAAATTAATGGTCACTGCGAGAAGGACATTCACCTACTACAAATTATAGAGCAGTTCAACGTCACCTATTCATTTTTGTAGTTCAACACTCTGTAGTCATTTTTCCAACGCCAGGAAAATTGTATAATTGTGGGAAAAGGACACCTGATAGAGCCTCAGGTATAAAATTGTGCATAGGAATAATAAAAGGAAATAAATTCTTCAAAAGCGTTTTAATTTATATACAATTATCTTTTGTGTTTTGTTTGGAACAGCTTAGGCATAATATGAGTCTTTTATGAGATTTCAACCTTAATTTATGTAACTTAAATGTGATATTTGTATAACATTGAATTACGGATGATGATATAATATAACTTAGTTCATACTATCGAATAGATTTATGGATAAAACGAATTTTCAAGCTTCAAAGACAAATCAAGAAGTAAAATAAAAACTAGTATAAAATTACAAATGAAGTACATATATTTTTAATTTCCAAATAATTATCTTAAATAGAAATTTAATGAACATATTTAAAATATATTTCAAAAAATGATATAAAGAGGACTTTATTGCAAGGCTTTAATTAATTTTACACAGTCAAAAAGTACAGGCCAAAATTTTAGACTTCTTTCACCGAGTTTAATCTTTTAATAAATACCACTTCCTGTAGCTACGCGGTGCGGTGAGTGGCGTATTATGGAATGCCATAGAAAGGGGTGCCCAAAACCTATACATTAACTTAAAAACGAAATTAAAGAATTTTAAATTTTAATTCGCTTCACATCAGACACCTCCCGAACCGCGCATCTACAATCATAAGGAGCAGTCTGAAATAAACGACTTAATATACGACAGTTACCTCTGTCGTTGAAAAGTGCCGCTTGTCTGTAAGAGCCCTAACAGTAATTCAAAATAAGGTCAAATTTGTATGAGCTTTTGTTAAGACGCTAGTTTTATTTTTTTATTTTATTAAACAAAAATGATTTTACAAACATATTTGTATAGTACCACAAAACCACAGTAGGTTTGTCTTGGTACGCACATCGCTTTCTACTGGCATTAAGAGTTCAGCTATAAAATAAGATAAATGTAAACACATACAACATATTATAACCTGTGTTATATGTAACTTAAACATAGGTAAGCATCTGTTTACTTGTGTTTAGGTATGTAAGGGTCGTCTCCGCTACCGCTAGCTATAAAGTCCTCTTTACACAATCAAAGTTTATAAAATATTTTCATTGATTTTGAACTAAATGTATACCTATTTTATACGTGAACGATTTGTAAACGATAAAAGCCCTTACTTTTAGACTGAAGTGACAAAACATATCCATAGCCAGTTGATAATATATGAACAATATTGTCTTAGTCAACATCATTATTCATCACAAGTACCGTATTTACATTTACATGTTAAATATAATTCGTATTTACACATAGAGTACATTAATTTACATGTAACTTTTCGTACAAAATATTTACATTGCTACAATATTAACAACTCCCTTTACATTCGCAATTAAATTTAGATTGGGACCGAGAACGGTCTATTTATTTGGTTCCTTGTGAGATGAAAACCTCCTCTAGATGTTTATGGCCAATTTAACCAATACTTATTTGTTAACAATGTACATCTGAGCGCAAAAACATCTTTTAATTGCTACAAAATATATGTAGGTATAAGTCATTAAAAATGTTAAAGGTATGATAAAAGGAACCGCAAAATCAAGTTTACTTTTTCAGGTTCTCTAAAAGACATTGTCTAGGTTCTATTTTCATTTGTTTTTTTATTTTGGTGTAGGTACTATCATCAATGCGCTTACCATCAGGCAAACGACTTGCTCGTCTCATCAATCAGAATCATATAAAAAAGATACGATAGAATTATCAAGCAATACAATCAAAAGTCCAATTTTCCAGTCAATGTATTATAGCCATGTTCAAAGAAATCTTATAGTTTCATCAAAGTAATCCATTCAGAACTAAATTAAAATGTAGAGGCTCGAGGAGTTGATCGTCATCAAGATAACTTATAGTACTTTTTTATTCATTAATTTTTGCGCTGGAATATTTAAGTTATAATAATTCCATCACGTGATTAACAAAATATACACAGCACTAAAATTATTACCATTTCGGACATAATTATTATTTGATGATTATTTGTAATTGTAAGGTACAAAATCAACATTATTGGTTTATTTTGTATGATTGGATTGGATTATTTTATATATATATTATTACTATAGTATATTGTAGCAAGAGCTATATATTGTTGGGTACAAAACAATATAAAATATATTATTATGATTGAAATAAAAAATAAGATTATTAAAATAAAGAAACATAAATGTTTATCATATTTGAGACAGAATCCACGGATATAAACTTCACTTTTCCCTGACCATATTCTGTAACAATTTCGTTCACATGACATATTTATTTCTTATTAAAAACATTTTTTCTGCTTCCGCCTACAACTGCCTACTGCTTCCAGTTCATTCTATTTAGTTTCAGAAATGTTCTAAGATTTTGCATTTTAATATTCAGAAAGTATTATAAAATCATTATCATTATTATCTCTTTTCTCATATATTTTTATTAGTAATTTTTTCATAATAAATCTTCATCAGTTCCAATATGCTTCTATTTGATTCAATGTCGCTCCATTGCGTGTCTATAGATTATATCATTTGTGTTATCAAGCCAAATTATCACGTAATTGTGGAACACAAATGTAAGCAGCTCGCACCACGGCTGTCACTTTCCTGCATAACAAATGGTCCCCTAATAGCAATTTCGTGGCCACCTGTATGTTATCGTTGGAGCCCCAATCTAATTTCGCGCGAAAACCATTTATTTTTATTTGATATAGGGCATGTTCGGAAGCACGTCGGGCCTCCGCCTGTGATGCGTCCCGTGATGCCTCAAATGTATGAGCGCTTCTCGCATTTTTTGCTCCCTCAGCGATCGTATATACTCCTCATCCACCATATGCCTATCCTTCCCTCGTCGTTCGGGTTTAACCGACTTTTCGCCGTCCTTAAACAAAACACACCACAGCGACTTGTCTTTGTTGTCCCACAACAACGACTTTGTGTACTCTTTTAATCTTCGACTGTTCTCCTCCACCCGCCGCATCGCAATCTCTATCTTAATCAAGTCTTTATAATGATCCGAGATGGGCTCTGTGTTATTACTCACGTCGGTTTTAACGGCGCTTATATTAATTCTCGACAAGTAATAATTTTCATATTGTCCGGCGGTGGCCCTCGTCCGCAGTAGCCAAACGATGCTGGCAATAAACGTGCACGACACAAGGAAAGTTAATATGAGGAGAGTCAGTCGGGATACTACTCTAGGGGACGCACAACTCATATCACTATTTGTTTACGTTTACGGACGCAGTTTGTTTGTGACTCGTACATAACGCGTCGGCGTAGCAATTTCGCTACGAAGCGCTACGGGCGTCCGCTCGCTACGATATACCGGTACGAACTGGCGTAGCTCGTAGACCGTCTACGAGTCAACGCAGCGCATCGCGCCTCTGTTTATCCCAGTAAAATAATGTAGGCAGTATTTCGGGATCGGACGTTTGACGGGATCGAATAAATATTGCAATAGGTACTACTGCATTTATGTGTCTACGTCAAGCACCGGATTCGTTTAACGTATTCTCTAAATACCTCAATAATCGCTTTGGAGCTAAATAGCGTGCATGCACAGTTAACATGGCTAAATGCCGTAAAAAACATATAGCAGTGTGCATGAGTTGAGTAAGACCTTTTTATTAAAGGGATTTCCTTTTTCTTTAACATTCCTACAGTTGTAATTTGCAATCCAAAGCTGTATTCAAGTTTCCAGATCTCTTTGTGAAGGTTTTTCTTTGCACTGTGCCGTCATTGTGTGGACGTTTTTAATTTTTTCTTCAGCCAGTGCTGAAATTGCGGGGCGTTTTGTAAGCTTTTAAATGTTTTAAAACGTTTAACATGAAGGTTTCACTCGAATTATTTTTTAAAATGAAGAAGAGTCTGGTAAAGTTGTTAATGTACGACTATCTTACGCTAAACATTTTAACAAGTGGAAAAGTTTGCACAGTAATGCTTGCGCACTACTGCTTGTTGGCAGAATAACTAGCAAAGCGGTGGTACCAACCCAGAGAGTCCTTACCTAACACTTAGGAAAATGTATATACTTTAGATCTTGGAAAAGAACACAGAATATTATTTTGTCTTTAAGTGACGAGCGCAGTGTTGTACCGCGCAGGATTTTTAAAACCAAATTCTTGGTAGAGCTGCAGAACAACCTCCTCATTTCGTCACTCGATAACATAAAAAATACCAAATTTAAGTAAAATACGTTCAGTAGATTGAGTAACAAACATCCATTCTCACAAACCTTCGTATTTATAAAAATAGTAGGTTTAAAGTAGGAAGTTGGATACTATTGAAGCTGCACCCTACACCTTATATGATGATTTGAGTATCCACTACGCCTCGGTAGCTGCCTTATCAATACAAACAACAATGAGCCTATATACAGGATGTTAATGTCAACGTTAGCCATATTAAACTGAGGCTTTTTGCCATAGTACTAGCAAAGAATACTTACTATTACTCACAGTACTAGTCTAGATGTATTTTAACATTAATAATTTAGAAATGTATCACTGTATGTTACCGAATAAAATAAAATAAATAAATATACTTAACAGTTATAAGGAAATCCAAATTTTGCATCATTCAAAAAGTGAAGAAATAGTAACGAATTGTTAATCAATAAAATAAGTTTTTGTTGAAAAATATTTTTTCCAAGACAAGCTTTTAGCAAATTCGTAATCGGAACCGCAAGTTGATGAAAACACTAGTAGTTTACGATTATCCGTCAAGGAGTTCTATTGCCCACCTTCCGCTTTCATCATCAGATCAGCTGATTGTCGCCATAATATTGCATTGTCACTGGATTTTGACAAGTATGCAAAATTTCAACTCCGTAGTATTAGAGGAACTGGTTCTAATTCAACTTGCAAGATACCACCCGAACAAACATAGTTACATGCATTCAAACATACATACATTGCAAGTAAAATAAAAGCTTTTAAAAAAAGAACGTGATGCTTTTACGTACACGTGCGTTTGTTTGAAGTACCTTCCGAGGACTTGGACCTGAATACACAAGGCACATCCGAGGACCTTTTCAAAGCGAGGACTTTTTTGTGGGTCCTCGGATGGGCCTGACAACATTATCGCGTTTTACGTGCGATTTTGAACCTAACTCTGCATTTAATAATGAAATCTAAAAAGGTCCTCGTTTTAGTCATGAAGAGTCAAGTCGGCGTGTATAAGTGTGTGAGATTTAGAGGGCGCCACTATCGAATTAAAACACACTTGATTAACACTTTTGCCGAGCTTCAGTACCAATTCGAGGTCTTATGTGTTTATTTTTACACAGACGTCCTCGGATAGGTCGGTTTTCCAGACTTTGTGTATAAAGAGTAATTTTCTGACAAACTGAGGACCTTGTGTTAAATTTTCCGTCCTCGCTTGGAGAAATAAGAGTGTCATACTAATTTAATAAAATTTAAGATTCTTACCAAACAATATTGTGCATCCATCTTCGGCCAGATCATCGCTTCACATCAGGCGAAATAGTGGCCAGATTAGAGAGAGAGTAGATCTATTAAGCGTAAAAAAAAACCTTGCTGTCCATACTTGGAAATGATAGATAGATTACCTTATTCTTGATTCTAAATTATTTTAGTCACCTCCTTGCGGTGATATTTGTCTCGAATAGTTGACATTTGAACTAAGCATTGTGTCCTACCTTACATTATACGACTCTATATTATACGATTTCTATGGTCCTAGACCTGATAGATAGATGCATACAGTAATTAACTAACTGAGCCTATAATAATTGTTAACTGAAGTACCTACCTAAATTATTGGACAATCTCTGTGGTGTAGAGGTTGGGCAGGTTCGCTCAAACTTCTTACTACACCGAGGTGGCGGGTTCGCGACGGGACAAATGTTTGTGTACAGAATAAACAAGTATACGTTTTATCAAACGAAAAAATTAAAATAGGGTGTTGAGGGCCATGGTCGAAATCTATGTATGTGATCATTTGGCGTTATTAATATTGTTATACTATTTATACGGTATATCAATTAATTAAACAAAATACGTTATTTTCTGTTTTGAAATTTATTCTGTATGACATAAATTAAAATAATTAAAGAATAAAATAATCAATAAACAAAAAATATAGACATTGCTATTCCCGGACGACAATTTTAAATATTTGGTAAACAACCTCCACAATAATAATTATTCAAATACTTATTAGATTTCTTTGTAAAGATTTCACTTGTCAAGACACAAAATAATAATATTTTAATTATTTTGTGACCCGGTTTGACAATAATCAACCATCAATCAAATTTAACAAATTAAATAATCAAATAATAAAAAATAAAAGACCTTGCTATTCTTGGACGACAATTTTAAACTTTTGGTGAACAACTTCCATAATAATAATTATTTAAATACTTATTAGATTTCTTTGCAAAGATTTCACTTGTCAAGTCGCAAAATAATATTGTTATTATTTTTATTATTTTGTGACCTGTTTGACAATAATCAGCCATCAATCAAATTAACAAATTAAACAATCAAATAACAAAACAAAATATATACCTTGCTATTCTTGGACGACAATTTTAAATTTTTGGTGAACAACTTCCATAATAATAATTATTTAAATACTTATTAGATTTCTTTGCAAAGATTTCACTTGTCAAGTCACCAAATAATATTGTTATTATTTTCATTATTTTGTGACCGGTTTGACAATAATCAGCCTTCAATCAAATTAACAAATTAAACAATCAAATAACAAAAAATAATATAGACCTTGCTATTCTTAGATAACAATTTGTCTTCCAATTGCGTAAGTACAATGAACAATAAAAATATTTATCGCGTCAATCAATTGAACAAGGTGTTACAAATTCTATAAAAAATACCAAAAAAATCCACTCATTATTGTGAACAACTTCCATAATTATTATATAAATACTCATTAGATTTTCTGGCAAAGATTTCACTTGTCAAAACACATAAAAAAATATTTTGTTACTTGGCTCGATTTATAAAAATAAATAAATATTAGAAATATTATTATTAAATAAAGAAAGAAAGAAAGAAGATATTTTTTTAAAATAACACTTCCAAAACTACAATTACATTTGTAAGTGAATCGCTTGTCCATCGTCCAATTAATTTGATAAAACAATAACAAAATGCTTTATTTTACAAAAAAAAAAAGAATGAATAGGTACAAACTAAAGTACAATGGGTGGACTTATCGCTAACAGCGATCTCTTCCAGTCAAACTTAATAGAAAAATAATAATCAACAGTTAAAAATACCTTTAGCTTTAGAAAGAATTTAAACATGAATTATCAAATTATTTGGAGAAAGCGATTCACTTACAAATGTAGTTAGTTTTGTAATTGTTATTTAAAAATATCTTCTGTCTTTCTTTATCTAATAATATTTCTAATATTTATTTCTTTTTCATCTTTTGAATGATGTTATGGACGGCATATTTAATGGCCTTCCAGTCCCTGCCACTGAAGACATGTTCGTGTTCCGACAAACATTTAGTGCATTCGATAATTCCAGGTGCTTTTTTTCTGATTATATTTCTAGCAAAAACGTTCTTAATGCAGTCTTTTTCAAGTTCTGACCATGGCCTCTTTTCTTGTTTTAATTTACTGGCTTTTTTCGTCTTTTTTTTTTTGTTCTTGCTGAAATCTTCACTTACTTTTTCTTTTTCATACGATTGTATGTCCAAGTCAACATTTAGATTTTTTTCTTTTACTGTTATTGGTATTAGTACATTTTCTTCACCTTCACTCTCGGAACTTTCATCGTCATCCGAAATGCGTTCAAAATTTAGATTAATTTCATCTAAGTTTTTACCTTTAAAATTATGCAATTTTCCTCTTTCCGCCGCAATCAGAATCTTACTAATCTTTGCTAATTGAACAGTTGACTCGGGCAATCGGTAATATTCTCGGTGTACTCGTATGTCATGACCCATAAAGTTTGCCAGTTGATCCATTTCGTTATTTGAAAGATTCAAAATTTGTGACATAGTGGCCACATTTTTTCTCAATTTGGTGGATGTTAATGTTTCGGGTGCTTTCGCTTCGCAAGATGCTGCAAAATGTCTTAATACGTCACTTCCACGCAAGTGGCAAGTTGACGGAGTAGCAAAAAAGTAGTCGTTATCCTCTGGAATGCCGACGTGTTGGCGATATAATAAAAGGATATCATAGGCTTCGATTAGACGAGGGTATAATAATATTGGTACTCTTCTGCCTTTTTTACCACGAACTTCAAAACGCGCGAAGGTTTTTGAAATTGCCTTTTCGAAACTGCTTAAAGTTTCCCATATGTCTTGGTCAGTCTCTGAGTTGTGTTTTTTAGTATACGCATCGATATGCATCCGCTCTACCTCACCTGCTCGGCGTCTATTAAAAAGTAAAGTTTGAGCTAAAACTACTTTGGCCAAACTTGTCCAATTATGCGTGGTCACTTCAGCGTTTTTCAATATCTCAACATATTTTTCTCTTTCTTGACATAAATATTTATTGAGTCGTTTCACATCTTCTGCCAATGGTAATCGATTTGGCATGTTCCATTTGTTTCTATAAAGCGTCGCTAATGCTCCCGTAGAAATATTCACCGACCATTCACTTTCACAAAGCCGGATAAAATTTTCTGCTTGTTCTCGTCTATGAGGTAAACCGTTAATGAGGCATTCTGTTATTATTATTTTTGCGCATTTTTTTAGAGAATGACCGATCTTTAGAGCAAGGCTTGGTGTCGCATATTTTCCGGTATTGGTGTCATAACCCGAAACTACTTTCACAGCCTCCACGACTATCTCGAAGTTTTCAGGCTTTATACAATCGGCGAGACATTCAATTTTTGAATTGATTGTCCTAGCTACAATTAAAAAGCGGCCTATCTCGCGCATTTTTTGGCTTATGTAGCCATACAGATGAGAGTCTTGAGCATGCTTTGTAAGAAGTTTACTTCCCAGTTTTAATATAAGAATATCGTGTTTGACAACCATGGATATATCATCGTTCTTCATTCTAGAAAGGACCTCTTCTTTCAATCTTATGGTTGCTCCATCAGCAATGGGAAGAAGTAGAGAACCATGTGTTTGAACTCGCTGTGACTTTAAATCGTCTTTTTTTGTACAAGTTGAATAGTGCCTCGATAGTTTAGTTTTAGTATAAAATGCATAACAAGACGGACACGGTACTAGCGAATCCACGTCTGCAGCAGATTTACTTCTCTTTTGTGGTATTATTTCCCCTGTGCCTTTTTTAATAATGTTAATATTATGTATGTAATTTCCCTTTTTTCTTATTTCTTCTATTAACAACTAGCTGATGCCCGCGACTTCGTCCGCGTAGTGGAGTATTCATCCTGCATCCGAACATTTTTCGTCCCACCATATTCACGTTCTAGTTCCCGTCCCGCTCCTATCTCGTTACCGTACCTTACCGCTTCTGTTCTGTTACCTTCCCACTCCCATCCTGTTATCTTCCCGCTCCTATAGCGTTACCGTAATGCTCTAGTCCTGATTCCGTCCCGCTCCTATATCATTATCGTCCTGCTCTGCTACCAATCATATTCCGATCCTAACTCTTTATCGTCCTCCCTAGCGAACCTCCTACCGTGTTATAGTTCCCCTCCTATACCGTTATCATCCCCTTTTTGTCCCTTTGTCATCCCACTCCGGTCCCGATATAATTACCAAACTTTTTGGCCCTAACTTCATTTGTGAGTCATGTGTTTATAGTTTCTTTGACCAAGTATCAAACGTACAAAATGCTAGCGTAGTAGTTTGAAACATATTACAGACTATAGAAACCGGGTGGAAATGAAACGTCGTCGGGGGGAACCACCACGGACCCTTTACGATTCGTAATACCAGTAATACGTACAAACGGGCGGACGGTGCGGCGCGCGTGGTCCCGGTCCGGGTTTGTAATCATTTACATGAGTTTGCGGTGCGGCGGCAGCGCCGGTCCGGCGCCATGTACATACATGAAGCCTGAGTTACAGAAATCTTTGAAACCTAAATCTCCTATTTACATATACATAGCTGTTGCCCGCGACTTTTGTACGCTTAATAAAATAATTCATTTTGCTCCTGGCTATTTCCGGCTGCTCTCGCTTCTATGCCGATTTTGTCCTGCTTCTATCCCAATCCTATACCGAATTCATCGCGTTTCTATTCCGATCTCTTTCAGCTCTTATCTCGTTTTAAATAGACAGAATACTTACATTATAAACATATATTTTCTTTACAAATTTTACCATCCGTTTAAATCTATCAGGGGATGGGATTCAAAACAATCGTAATAAAACATGTGTCAATAGATTTTTTTTGGCTAAGTATATGTAAGTATTTTGGCCAAAAGTCAATCGTCGTAGCTCCAGAAAAAATATTGTATGTCGCAGGGAAATGAGGATACCAGGGATTTCACGAAATCTCTAGGGATATGACGTACAGTTTTAATAAATAGGCTCTCGCCAGAACTCTCGCTTCGTCATCCCTTCGCTCCACTCGCGCACTCGACCATCACTCCACTCGGGAGGTCGCCGGCTCGCTACGCTCGCCACCTCTCCCCCTCGTTTCGTTCTGGCCTTGCGCACTCGTTCTGCTCAGGAACTCCTCGCAAGCTCCTGGCTCCGCGCTTTTTATATACACTCTAGGGGTAAATGCTAGTCGGACCGCGGAGAAGTGGTCCTTACCATACATGATTATACCATGATTTTGTCGTATCCCTAGGAATATCGCGAAATCCCAGATATCCTCATTTCCCTGCGACACGTACGGTCAATGACAAAAGTTTAATATTCCTTATTTTTCTGAATGTTGCATTTTAAAAGTCTTTTAAAATCCTGTACGAATAAGGAAATTGCAAAAAATTGCATAACGTTAGAAATCATTTATTTTGCCTAGTCTATAATACAAAGTTTCGCTTTCACCTTACAAACAAAGGTTTTCCACACAAATATTTGCCATCCCGTTTAGACCTTTTAAGATGTTTAAAAAGTAGTGAAACATGTGCGTATAGTATCTTCGATTAGTATATATGTACCGAATTTCATAGTCATAAGTTTAGAAATAAAATTATTATCTACCTTGTTTAACGTTTTTAGAGGTTAATTAATATAGAGAGTTTCGTTTTAATTTATTACTTTTGTGGTCTGTATACGAAATTTCATTACTACAACTTCATAAACAAAAATTCTCCACACAAACTTTACCACTCTGTTAGGGGATGATTTCAAGACATGGTGAAATAAGTGTTTATAATTTTATTGGCTGAGTACTTATAATAAATTTCAACATTGTAGCATTAACAAATTATTGATACTTTCCACCCTGTTTAACCTTGTTAGAGGGTGAATTTCAAAAAATGGCGAATTACGTTTAATTTTATTTCTTTTGCTTACTCTGTGTACCAAATTGCCATAACTTCATGAACAAAGATTGTCCATATACTAACCGAATTTCATCGTCGTAGCTTCAAAAAATGTAACTTCATTTCACCCTTATTAAACCTGGTTATGGGTAGATTTAAAAAAAATGTGAATCACGTTTTAACTATTTCCTTTTTCTTAGTTTGTGTACCAAATTTCATCATAACCACAAACTTCATAAATAAAAAAAGAATTTCTATACAAACTTTACCACCCCGCTTGTTGGGGGATGATTTAAAAAAATGTGAAATATATATCTATAATTTCATTGGCTAAGCACATATACCACATTTCATCGCTGTAGCTTAAAAATAATAATCTTCACTTTTCATCCTGTTTAACCCTGTTAAGGGATGATTTTCAAAAATTATAAGCCACTTTTTAATTTTCTTTTTTTACCAAGTTTTATCATAGCCACGAAACTTCATAAACAAAGATTTTCCATACAAATTTTACCACCCCACTTAGGCTTGTTAGGGGATGATTTTCAAAAAATGGTGAAATACACATTTATAATTTCATTAGCTTACCACGTACACCACATTTCATCGCTGTAGCTTAAAAATAATAATCTTCACTTTCCACCCTGTTTAACCCTTTTAAGGGATGATTTTCCAAAATTGTAAATCACGTTCTAATAATGTTTGTAAGGTGTGTGTACTAAGTTTCATCGCAATAAACAAAGATTTTTTATGTAAACTTTACCACCTCGTTTAACCCTGTTAGGGGTTGATTTTTGAAAAATGCTGAATACTTGTTTTTAAACTTCTTCAAACTTAATTTATTTACCCAGTTTCTTTACTGTAGCTACAGTGTCGCATTAATAAAAAATCCTACTCCATACAAACTTTGCGACCCTATTTAATGACCTTAGGGGTTGATTTTTGAAAAGTTACTGAAAACTTATTTTTATATTCTTATGTTTAGTCAATTTACTAAGTTTCATAACTTTACTAAAAAAACCTACACCATGGAAACTTTGCGACCCCAATAAATGACCTTAGGGGTCGAATTTCAAAAAATGCCGAAATCAAGTTCCTACTATTTACATACTTAATACTCACACAACATTTGATAACTACTGGTCAAGAAACAATCACCATAGCATACATTATAGTTTCCGCATTCCAATCTAAAAAACCACACTAAACCCCCCTTAAGGGTTGATTTTCAAGAAACTGTGATACACGTGCTCTTTTATTTCTTTTGCATAGTATACTGCCAAAGTTTTGTGACCGTGCGACAAAAGAATTTTTTTTCCCCATACATCCTTTATGACCCCATTTGACCCACTTAAAGGTCAAATTTCGTAAAATCCGTTCTTAAATGACGCCTTCATTACTTGTAGAATACGTGGTCCAAATTTCAGGTTTCTATGTTAAGCGGTTTCGGCTGTGCGATGATTGTAGAAAAAAACTCTGTTCTTTTATTATATAGATTTTCTTTCTTGTGAACCTTTTTGGAAAACTTGCATTTTCACTACTTCCGTTTCATTTTTATGTTTGGCTAATAAATGTCTGGGGAGTTTGGACACAAGTTTTCCGCAAAACAAACATGCCTGTTTCTTGTCCCATTTTCGTTTGTCCGTAGTATTAGTGGTCTTTGCAACTTCAACAAGCGATTTAGTAGTTTTAATAGCTGGGTCCGTAAGAGTCAAATCATTTACATTCAATAAATCAACGTCCGTTTGTGTTTTGTTTTGAATAGTCAGTGTGATATCATTTTGAGGATTCACTTCATGGTCTGTTGTAGAGGCAGCTCTTAGCATATTCCGTTGAGTTATGAAATCATTTAAACTGTCATTTCTATCGTAGCAACTGTTTGTAAATAATTCAGGAGTTCCACAACTAGGAAATTCGCGAATACTTACTTTATTACTTTTTTTCAGTACTTCACTATCTTCTATATCTAACAAATTCTCCTGAACTGTGATATTACTAAAAATATTACTGTTCCAACTGATACTACTAGTATTTGGTAATTCTAAGCTCCCACAACTTAAAGAACGTCTCATTTTTCTTTCGTGCTGTTCCGTTGTTACTTTACTATTACCTTTAACTGCATTTTCCTTATTTTTTGGGTTATTATTCAAGACGTTACTTTCATTGCTTGTGTTTGGTGCATTTAAATGAGCAGAATCTGATTTTTTATTTCTTTCATTATATTTTTTTCTTAATGGACGTCGTCGATTTTCTTTGTCAGAGGATTCAGGACTAGACGGTGTATAAGATTCTGTGGAAGGAGAAAAGTCTTCATTTGGCTCAGAGTCCTCGTTTTTGTAATTAGTTTGGCAGTTTCTGGTACATCTCCTAGAACGTAGTTTTCGCTCAGGAGATCGCGAATTTCGTTTTACAATATTTTTTTTCTGTACAATTTCTTCTGTTTCTATTTCGTCTTCAGTTAAACACTCTGACGATGTATCTGATACAATTGTTTTGTGGAGTATTTTGTACTGTTTCCGTTTAGAATGATAAAAATCCAAATCTTCTCGAGAGATGGTAATTGCCTGTGGAATTTCGACAACTGGAGAAATAGAACCATCTCTTTCCTCTTCAACCTGGTTTTCAGTATCATATGCCAGTTTTGTCTGATCGTCAAGATTCAATATGTTTTTTGTGGACAGGGAAGGAGAAGTTGACTCTCCATCATTATTTGAAGTAGTTAAGTCCATTTTAATTATTCATGAATCTGTAAGAAAAACAACAATACAATAATAAATAAAACCCCATCAATAATCCTAATGTATTTACATACATTGCTTACAGCACCGATCAATGCGTGGCTTGGAAAAATATAACGAATATAATTTACTGTAAGTATTTTTCTAACAGAATTAAATAATATGCAACATATTACAATGACCCTTTAGTAATTAATAAATCCATGAAATAGTTGACTGGAAGATATTGCTTTTAGTGATAAGTCCGCCCGTTGTACTTAGTTTAGTAATTTTCCTGTACCTACTGAGTATTATTATTTGGTCTAGGAATTTTGTATTTGTATTTCTAAAATGCATTAACGTGTACGTTCATCCTTTTACAAATTCAATAGATAGAACTACGATTCTGGTTTAACGAACGATCGATCGGTTTTCATAACAAGACATGTAATAATTATTTCAGAAAGTAACTTTAATACATCATGTAATTATTAATTAAGTCCGTACCTACTATCTAATTAATTTTGAGGCTTATTAAAAAAAAATGAAAATATGTTGTATAGAATCTGGTATCCATAGCACGTGTAAGTGGTTAAGGGAAAATAAATGATTATTATAAATATAATTCTGATCAAACACATCAAACGGACACTATGTATAGTCTGCAGTATTTAGTATCTATTCTGTGCTGATACAATTTTATAAATTACGATTCCTTGTTTATCAATTCTCAAATTATTTTCTTCGCAAGTTCATTAAAGTCAAATAGAACAGTCCTACTTAAGCCAATTTTATTTAGTTTCGGAGATTATGTGGTTATAAAATCAGTTTTTCAATTAACCCATAAGTATATGGTATGCCTTTTCACGTAATATAAAATTTTCATCGTCTCCTAAGAAGTAGATATATAATAGTATAATAGGTTCGTACACACTTACATCTACATAATTATATGTAAGTACTACTTTTCTACGGTTATTTAATCCCTCCCGTTTTTACGTCCCGATTTTTAGCCCAAAATTGAATGTCCCGCGCAAGACAGGCTTATTAAGTGTCCTAACTTCAAACGGCTTTCCAGAGCGCGTTTTTTCCCAAATGCATTTAAAAATGATGGTCTGATGCCAGAAATAAATGCTCCGTAAATTTAATGAAAGCAGAAATACTCATCCAATTCAATCTGGAGCTATCATGTGCAGAGTTCTTCAACTATATTAAAGAAAAAAATGAAACTTTAAATGAAGTTAAATCTACAGAGAAATAGAATCATTTAAATATGTACCTGCGTTTTCTATAGCTATCTATCATCAACATCATTGCAAACTTAGTTTGAAACTTAGATAAAAGCGTAAGTATTAAAAAACTACTGATTATTTACGTTTTTTATTATGTCCCGCTTTCGACGAAAGAATCCCGCTTTTTTACTCAAAAGGTTTCTTAATCCCGCTTTGCCCGAAAACAATTCTGACAACGCTGGTAGGTACCTAAGCTTAAACACTCTTTATAAAGCATAACTTTTATCAAATTTAATATCTTCTGCTCACGTTTGTATCATATAAATATCAATAATATTAAAAAAAAACACTTACCTTATTCTCTATTTGCGCAAGAGTCCGGGTCGCGCACGTCCACACTGCACGAAGTTTTAGTTTAAACTGAGTAATGCAACGGCTGCCGTCACGCATCGCAGCGCCATGCCAGAAACAAAACACCGACCTTTCGGCTTTGACCATTGCCGACAAAGGATGCCGCAAAGAAGACTTCGTTTTGTATATGTTGGACCACAGAATAATACAGAGTACATACAAGTAGCGGCCCTCGCTTTGGTAATGAAATGTCTAACACAACGTCCTCGAAAAGTACATAAAGTTAGACTTTGTGTAAGGAAAAGGTCCTCAAATGGGTGTCATTTGACAGGTCAGTGAAGTGCTCGGAAGGCTCACACACATCGTCCTCGTTTTGTATACCGAGTATCATGTGATGGAGTGTATTTTGTCCTCGGAAAGTACCTGAGCAGTTCGGCGAGGTGCTCGGAAGGCACACACACATGGTCCTCGCTTTGTATACCGAGTGTCATGTGGTGGAGTGTATTTTTGTTCTTTGACTTATACCGACAAAGAATACCGCACAGCGGTCCTCGGTTTGTACAAGCTGAACTTGGAAAAGTCGTCCTCGCTTTGGTGATGAAATGTCTAACACAACGTCCTCGAAAAGTACTTGCAGTTAAACTTTGTGTAAGGAAAACGTCCTCGAAAGGATGTCTTTTGGCAGGTCGGTGAGGTGCTCGGAAAGCTCACACACATGGTCCTCGCTTTGTATACCGAGTGTCATGTGGTGGAGTGTATTTTGGGTCCTCGGAAACAACGTGAAGATTCTGGTCAAAAAAAGTTGAGATAGCAATATAGAAACCAGCCAGTCAGGCTTAGAATTTGATTTGCGAACTACTCGTCTAGGAAACGATGACGTACGACGTTGTTAAATACCTTTTCTGAGACGTCCTCGGATGGATAGGTTTAGGAGAGGTCCTCGCAAGGTACTCTGTACAAACCAGGGTGTGCGTGTGTGTGTAAGGGTGTGTGTGCGTATGTAACAAACAAAAATAACTATTTATTTTTTCGTCTGGTTTCTGTTAGTAGATTAATGAACAAATTATCACGAATAATCCTGCATTTGAAGTAAATATGGCTAATGATTTCAATAACACTCTATATACACTACTACAATTTGTTAATGTGTAGATCTCTCGATAAGCGGAGGCCGTTCGAGGCTATTCCCTAATTCAGCCGTAAATTCGGCCACGTCGCCACTACAATTATGAGCAGGAATTATTGAGTGCTTTATGAAAACGTTATGCTTGTCTACGTATCTATACATACCTAAATAAATACTGTATAATTAACCTAAATACTTTTTTGTCAGCATTAACAAAATACTGGCGTAATTTATGTTTTTATGTCATTGAATGATCAGACCAGGAACCAGGAACTATGGGGACCAGGGTCTCACAACACCCAGGTACGAAACAAATGCTTGCTTTTTTTTCTGTGCACAAACCGTTTTCCCGTCTTAGTAATCGAACCCGCAACCTCACTGATGTATGAGATTTGAGCCAACCTTCTTAACCACTACACCGCAAGGTTGTCTCATATAAAACAGTTGACAGACAACGAACAGCCTAAACCACTGGAAATAAAAACATGAAATTTAGAATGTAATGAGATATGAAATGAATAGGGTGCACTACGAAAAGATTTTTTGAAATTCCTACGGGAAAGTGGATAAAACGCGGGCGATTTTATACCATTGTTATGAGTTAATATTGGCGCCTACCATTAGGCGAACGACTGGCTCGTGCCTTTGCTCAGTTTCGTAAAAAAATTAATGTTTTTAATTACTAATGAGTCTAATTACTAAAAATTATTGAATAATTTATAAGCGTGATTCGAGATCGTTGACGCGACATTCAATCGTTATCCGTCAACTCCGTCACCCATCCTACACCGCGAATTAGGGTCAATGTTTCAAGGTTTAATTTTGTAATTTCGCCGTTAAGGCGTCAGCGATAACGATCGTGACGCCACTGCAATTATTGGGCAGGTTTTGTCAAAATGGCTACACTTAAAGTAATTACAGAGCAAATATGCCGACTCATAGTAACTCAATGGAAACTAATTATGGCTTTTAACACTTCTGGGTATGGTTTGCATTTGTAGCGTCTTTTTTTTAATAGCTTAGATGTTGTGTTGCATAAGGTGTCTATGTAATTACAGTGTAACTTTTCGAAAAGCATGCCAAAGCTATAAGCGAAAAGGATGCCCACGTCGATTCTTCGACGAATATTTAAAAAAGTAAGGGGGCAGTTTTTTGGTACAATTTAAAACCACTTGAATATTTATTCTGATCACGTTTATTCCGATAAAGATAAACATGTTTTCAGGAAACAAATTGTTAAGTTCTTTTAGGAATGTTTTTTTATAGGCTTGCGTTTGACCGCTATCTCACCTGTTGTTTAGTGACGATGCGGTCGAAGATGTAGCACGCTTGCCTAGAAGAAACCTGTATGTACCTGAATGTAAGATCAATTCAATTCTTTATCGAACTCAAAGTTTACTGCAATAGTATGTTCCTTCTTCTATAAAACGAGTGGTATTATTTCTAAATAGCAATTTCTACAGAAACATAGAAGAAGATTTGAGTACAACATATTCATTTCTTTTCGATTTCCAGGTAAAAACGCCAGGCAAACTTTTAAATGATATTCATGAATAGCTTTAAAATCTAGAGCGGTATTCCCATTTACGTAGCTTAAAAACTTTGTTCAAAGAAGCACTCTGAATATGAATGAAAACTCACGGTTTGCCGGTCAAGCAGCCGGGTTGTTTCTACATTTATTTTCCGGTAGAAAACTCAAAATTATCATTTGAAGCTTCGCACACTTCTAAACGAGTAATAAAACTGGGAGTCTTCCGCGCGACAGGCGCTGATTAGTACGCATGCTGCGATTTTATACGCATGCTGCGACTGATGGCTAGAATATTTCAGTCAAAGTGCAAGCAGTTTAAGGAATCTGCACACTATATTCTTTCTCACTTTCTATCATAAAAGCACTAGTCGTACCTCAGACATCCAGTAGGTGCTGTGACCAATCACTGATCTATCGGTTTACTGCGATAAATCAACATATTAGCCTAATAGTAGGTGGAACCCAGGCATAGAATACCTAATAGTACTACGCAATAGTCTGTAGGTACTAGATGAAACAAAAGACAAACGTAATTTCTCCTGTGATGTGTGGTTTGATAAAGTAAGGTAAAAAAGGCAATGCTATGTAAACGGGACAGTATAATTTTAAATATAACATAATAAGAGCGGTCGCATGTTAAGCGTACGGGAAATGAAATTACGTGGGTTCAGCTCCGTAAAAAGTATATGTGCATTTTTCATCTTCTATGACGTTGGGCTATAAATGTTTTTTGCTTAGAATGAGAATGAATGGAACTGTATAATATGAGTTTGGACAATGGGAATTTTTCACAGGCTTTGTTTACATCTAGGATAACCGTCGTTAGTTTCTCAAAGAAATTTTACAGGTTTGAATATGGTTGGTAGTTATCACTAAGAACTATTTTGCGTGTTCAGATGTGTTTGCGTTAATGTATTATTGACAAACGAGATTAAACAGTGTGTGCTCAGCTATTATGGTTAACACAGCTCAACAAGGCATCAGTAAAGCATCTCACTATAAAAGGGTACAAAAATAACTTTAACTTTTATAACTAACATACCTAAACGTGTAAAGTTATCTACTAAGACTTACTTAGAAAATTATGAAAGGAAAAATACGTGTGACCCTTCCTGTGCTTCGATTTTCTTCAACCGTGTTTCAAGAAGTAGTTCTTTGTACTTTGCCTTGAAGGTATTTAATGTCGATATGAAATATAAATTACCAGTTATGTGACACAAAGCTGGAAAATCAAAAAAGCTTTATTTTAACTTACACCAAATTGAAACAGGTAGTGTTGTAGAAAAAAAAGCCTATATAACTAGCTGCGCCCCATGGTTTCACCCGCGGTTTCCCGGGACCAAAAGTAGCCTATGTGTTTATATTAAATTTCACTCAAATCTATTGAGCAGTTACAAGTAGGTCTGAAGAAGTAACAAACACACTAACACATAGAAACTTTCGCATTTATAGTATTAGTGGATTGTAATGTGCGATAACGTATATTGTCATAAAAAGTAGATGTTCGGTAGCTTAATTAATATAAATTTATATTCCTATTTTAGATCTAATTCGCTAAAGTATCAGATAAAAAATAACCTTTAAAGGATTCCCTGTATATATAGTATGAGTCAGTCAACCGGCATGCCCGTTAAAAGATTATCTACTTATGTAGTCTGTGGTCTAATGTCATAACTGCAACCACAAAAGCTACCGTTACAACACTATAATTTGTAGAACACATTGATAGATTTAATCGTAGTGAGCAATAATTGCTGCTGTCATTACCTATATTGATTTGCGGTAAGCTTTCATTGAAAGCTCGAATTATGGTTTTTACTACGAAAATTATTATACTGTGGTTTTCATTAACTTTGTATTTTTGCAGCGATTTATTTGAGTTTCATGTCCATTTTCTTAACAGTTAGTAAATGAAACTATAGCTTTGTTTCCTCTAGATAAAACAAAGGCCCGCTTGCTAAGGTTGCGAGTTAGAATTAAAATATCATATAATTGCAGATGCAGTAAAGTGTTATCTATCTATCTCTCTATCTATATTATGTAAAAGTCAAAAGATATTTATGAAATAGGCTCAAAAAAATCTTTGAACGTCAATTATACATAATTTAAATCAATTAAAACACAACTTAACCATCTAGACTTAAAAAAAAATGTAAGTATGCTTACCTTTTCTTTCTCATAATTAAATCCGGGCCTAGAAAAGAAATGCGAACTTTTCTTCTCATAATCAAGTCCGGGCCCAGAAAAGAAATGCGAAAACTGACTCCTACAGTGCTTTGGAAATACTAGAGAAGATAGCACTAAGAAACTCTGCGGGCATGTCGTTTTTTACAACTCTTTTAAAATGTCTCAAAATATGAAAATTAACATAATGTCAAACAAGAAGTGTGAGTGAGATGTCCCATAGTCATAGTATCAGTAACAGAAAAATATATGAATAGGTATATAGATACAGTAGAAGTTAGAGTGACTAGACCAGACCAGTCCTCACAAGCGCACAGTAAAAAAATTTAAACCCCTCACAGTAATTACCTTTATATATGGCCGTTTATCCATTCTGCACGGTAGATGGTACACCGAGATAACTGCTGTCAATATGCGATGCAGATCGGGCGGTATTTAAATATTTAGCTATTCACTGCGCCTACCCCGAGCCGACCATATGGGAATTTTATTTTATTCATCTCCCGTACCTTGCATCGGCGACATACTCTAAAGTAAACGATTGGGGACTGCACAGTTGAATAGGTTTTACTTTTATTATTGAGTAGTGTAACGAATAAGTAGTCCACCTAATGGTAAACAATACGCCTGGGCATAATATGAGACCTAATATCTGAAGTCTCGAGGTGATGAGTGTAATGCAGTGCTTATTATAGTATTAACTTTCTGGACGGTACTGCAATTGTAATGGGCAGGCGTGGCGCTTACCGTCAGGCTAAATACAGGCTCGTCCTCAGTTCCATAAAAAAAATTGCAGCGCTACCCAGAATCTCCTTTGTAAAATCCTGCGCAGCACTGCGTTAGTCTTTCAATCAATAGCTCTTAATTATAACAATGAGTCTAATAATAAATAATAATAACTCCTTTAAATCATATCCCTTCAAACCGGAAAAAAAAATTGTTTGCACACTACTGCTTGGTGGTTGAATAACTAGCAAGTACGGTACTGGAGGATGACCGCTGTCAATACGTCTTTTAGCCGACGCAGATAGGACGTTAGTGAAATATTCAACTATCCACTACACCCACCCGACCTGACTCCATGGGAATATTATTTTATTCATAGTGACCTAGACTTAGTTATTTTTCGGTCGTAAGCTTCTGATTCCCTAGATATAATAACGGTCAAGATGTGGGTACTAGGTATGATGTACGATTGTACGTAATCATAGGGCGTTTTATTTAATAATTCAAATTCAACAACTAAAATGATGAATATACTATGACGGTATATGGGGATAATGCAAATGTTCGCAGTCGTAACGCACGCAACTCATGATTTCTTGCAATTCTCGGTTTCCTGTTTCGGATTATTCTTCTTCTTCTTCTCTCGTGTGGGTGTGTGGCCAACGATGTTATCGGAGTTTTTAGACCGCTCGAAGGCCCCGACATGGCCTTATGAATGTTGTCCTAGGTAACAACAACCGGGACCGTGCCGTCCGAAGCACGGTGTTTCGGATGATGATAGTCACTATCAGATGGCTTCTATGCTCGATAATAATAATCCAAGTGCTAGGGTGTTTTGTTCTGTTTTACTGTTGTGTAATAGTTTAAAAAATATTTGCTTCCAGACCAGTCTCACGATGCACTTATGAATGTGTACAGCGGTGATATCACCCCTCGAGCAAAAAGGTTTATTTCGTTTTCGTTGTGAATATTTAAAATGTTCGGTGTTAATAAATTGCTTAAATTTATTTATTTCTGAACTTCAAGCTATATTTCCGATTATTCATTCCACGTGGTAGTACGGTCGAGATAACCGCTGTCAATACGTCTCATAGTCGATGCAGATCGGACGGAAGTAAATTATTCAAACATCCACTGCGCCGACCCGGCCAGATGGGTATTTTATTTAAACCTTGCATCAGGGATATTTACTAAAGTGAATGTTTTTCATTGCGTTGCAAGATTTACAGTTTCGTGAAAACAATGAGAATACTAAAGATATTCATCATCTTCATCATCACCATCAACAGCCACAGCCCACTGCTAGGTATATAGCATTCTCTCTCATATCTTGCTATTCGCCTCGGCTCCGGCACTATCTTTTTTTCTCTCTCTTTCTCTCTCTCTCTCTCTCTATTAAGTAATTAGTTAACATATACATAATTTTAGACCTGAACCTAACCTAGTCATCTAAATACAATTCAAATAAATAATGAACACCTAAAAGTATACATCTTATAACAATGAAACTGACTTCCCTTCTGATGTATCTTCGAAGTCCAAGGTCGATTATATCCATGAAATTTATATGGAACCGTTGAAGCTATACTGAACCGAATGCAAGATTTTTTTCCAAATCTGTTTAAAAATGACAGAGTTCTGAAGCATCAACCATAAATAAGATTTTTGTTGAAAAATATTTTTTTCAAGACAAGCTTTTAACAAATTCGTAATTGGAACCGCACGCAGATTAAAATCCGCCCAAACACTAGTAGTTTACGATTATTCGTCAAGGAGTTTCATTGCCCAACTTCTGTCTACATCATCAAATCAGCTGGCTGTCACCATAATATTGCATTGTCATCGGACTTTGACAAGTATGCAAAATTTCAACTCCGTGGGATAACAGGAAGTTTTTCTAATTCAGGTTGCAAGATTCCACCCGGACAAACACATAGGTATACCTTGCAAGTTAAATAAAAGCTTGTAAAAAAGCAACCAAATTGAGAACCCCCTCCTTTTTTTGAAGTCGTTTAAAATATAGTAAAAGCAAGTGGCATTTAACTGTAATATAGTCGTTACTACTGGATCAAAGTAAATAAATTAATTTACATTCTTCTAATAGAGGAATGTTTGTAACAAAGAACGTGATTCATCAAAAGTCGACCACATTCAATCCATCACATATAGGTCTACATATCCTCATAAATAGCACATTTATTCATAAGATAATCAACATTATTCATATTAGCACGTAGAATATTCAATATTCATATTAATTTATATATTCTTACTATTTAGGTTTTTGGGTCACTGTTCAGCCGCCTTCGTGAAACATAAAGTGAAGGAAAGACCCGCATCATTCCGATTTGGCGAAATCATTAATCATACAGCAAATGTATTATGTTTGTGGAAGATACAGGAAGCTACTTTAGTATAAACGTATGTGAAATACTGTAGCGTAGCTAAGAGAAATAAGAACTATTATGCAATTATTTATAGGTTACATTTTTATTATGGAAACTAGCAAGACAAGCAAGTTGTTCGACTGATGGTAAACGCCACACTTGCGTGCCACATAGAACTTTTAATATCACCTATAACTGCATAGCCCTGCATTCATACCGAGACATCAGATATTAAGTCGTTTATGCCTGGGCATATAACGCACATGCATATAGCGTAATGACTGGTCATTGCGCTTCAAACTGGAACACAGTAATGCTTGCGCACTACTGATGATGATGATCGGTAAACCGTCAGAGAAGACTGGTGTGAGCAGTTGCTCAGCCACCGTTTTCGTCTGTGCTTCTATCGGCCAATATGGGAGATAGTGGCCAAACATAGATTTATACAGGGCATACGTAAATTGTGTTTTAAACCTATCATCAAAATGATACCGAAGCAATTTACACCTTAATGATCCTTATAATTATAGGTAAAAACAAACTATACGAGGAGTCTATTGTATCCCTCGTACATACTATATAAAACTTTTCTAATTAGTACCTTCGTGTCAACGTGACCTCGCATTTTAAAAGTATAATAATTAGTTGAAATCACTCGATAAAATATGTGTTCAATGTAATGGCGTGTTAAAATACCCGTCACCTACTAGTATATAATAAATACTTTGCTTCCTTGTGCGTCTCAACTCACATTTCAACGTGAATTTTTACGCACTTGTCAGTTACCATCGTATCTTTGTCAGTGATGAATATCCTATGTTACATATTAATCTTTATTAATATAACATCGTAATTTTGAATGTTTGTTACCTATAGACTTGAAAATTGTTAAACGGGTTTTAGGCCCGGGCGGGTGGCTTAAACATTATAACAATATCCATGGACAGTGTAAATCGGAAATGAACGATGAAAAGAAAAACATAAGAAATCGTGTCAAGTGACAACATATTATTATAAAGAAAACATGAGAACTTCATGATGACTGCACCATTTTTGGATAATATATTTTTTATAGATTCAAAATCTTTGTTTGGTGACTATCTTGCCTGATCTTAAGCAATGATGCGGCCAAAGATGAAGCACATAGATCTAGAGGAAGACGTTGAGTGACTATTCAGACCTGTCTCTCTATGTTTCTTCTAACATTATAGTGAAACAAGGTCTCGTCATGATTTGTTCGGTGGTTAGTACTTATTACAACCACGGCCTACCACTTGAAAGCGCGCAAGGGGGCTTACCACGATGTTTTCCTTCGCCGCATTAGAGCGAGCGGGCAAATTCCGCACTTAGATTATTAAGATAATATTAAGATCAAAATAAGATAATAGATGATTAATAAATAATAGATTAATAGGTGCAGGGCCTTCAAATACGGATGCGTCGGATCGTAAAGCGCACAAGTTACTGCTCAGCTACACTAGCTCTGTAATGATCTCTCTATAATATATGTCTAAAGCCAACAGTTTCTCGACAGAACGAACGACTAGTAAGCTCTGACCATACATACATTAAGTAGATAATCTCTACGTTAGCCCCAACCAACAATGGTTTATATAGCTGCATATCCCATCACAATTTTCCAATCTGTGTTCTTAAGTAATAGGGAAAACCGTATTTTATTTTTCCTAATTACAATCGTTAAATATACCTATACATTCTTATTATAAAAAGAAAGTTAAAAAGAAAAAAATTGGAGTGCACAAAAACCATATAAAGGATCTGTGCAGTACATAATTATAATCATACTTATAGAAATCTCTCGTATCGTTTCTGAACGCAAATTGCACAAACAAAGATCCACAAATTGTTCACGTGAAAAGTGACAAATGAACCAAAATCAACTCACTGAGTGAAAACCGATAAAATTGAATTAATAGCTGTTGAATATGCAGCGCTGGACATTGCTGAAGTCGCACTCGATTAAGCTTGTATTGTTTCGGTTTCTGATTATGTCAATTGTGAGTGATCGAAAAAACTCTTAGATCCTAAATATTCAGAAAATTAAATTAAATTGCTCTGGCAGGATGTGAACATGAGTTTTCGGAATACCAACTTAGCCACTAAGACATCTGCTCGAGGAAGCAATTCTGTTCTATTCTTTTTTCTCAACTTACGGGAACAATTCGAAGGTTTGGGGAAGGTATTCCAACGACACAGGTTTGAATCCTGCACGAACAATTTTGTTTATCTTCTCTCTGAATATTTTGATATTTGTTTAGTACTTATCTGGTTATTTTATTGAGAAGCCTTGATTCTGAGTACCTACTTAGCTCCGTTTTCTGATATTGAATGATTAACTGAAGCAATAACTGTGTGTGGTCTGAATAAGTTAGAGAGGTTCCTAGTTGAAAGTCCAAGTCAAGGAAAAGCCTTTAAAATATAGGCACAAAAACGCATTAATAATCGTATTAAACATGCACTATACTACACTAATTAAAAGTTATAATTTGTAAAAGTTATCATGACTTTGGAAAAGGTTAGCATGTCTTACCATTTTTTTCCCACACTCAACTTGAAGTCCGGGCCCAGAAAAGAAATGCGAAAACTGACTCTATCAGTGCTTTGAAAATAAACCCGCTAGAGAACGCCTGCGGGTACTCTGCGGGGAATTCTCTTTTTAAGTTCGCTTTTCACATATCAGATTTATATTAAACAATATATTTTAAATTGTTTTAATTAACATCCTCACCAACTTTAATATGTATTAGTAGGTTTAGTAAGAATTACGATATAATCACTAATACGATTTTCAGCCTTGCTTCAAACGTAATCACACTAATTTTATAATTGCGAAAGTCTTTATGTGTGTTAGTGTGTTTGTGTATTTGTTTTCTCTTCACACTGTAACGGCTCAATAGATTAGAATGAAATTCGGAATAGAGATAGCTAATGTCCCGGGAAACCGCGGGTGAAACGGCGCAGCTAGTAAACTAATAATGCTTTAGTACTTACCACATGTTTTCAAAATTTTATAGACGCATATATTATCGTTCTCATTCCCGGCGCTAATCTTTGTAAACATGGTGAATTCGTTCGAAAACAAGAAAAACACACATTTTTATCCTTCCCTGATTAATAAAGGAGCCGTTTGTTATTCATTTCTCGATTTACTCAGACGCAAAACACAATTTGTGGATCGAGGGATGAAATTGAAAAAGTTTCCAGTTATTTATTTGGAACGTTTTGCCGCCGGCTTTGCCATTGAATTTTATTTTTCAACTCCCTCAAATCCTTTCATTATGCGAAAGCAAATGTTTGTTTTTTTTTTGTATAAAAGAAACATTTTTATTAATTTTGGTTATTCGAATAAATCGGTCATATACTTATACATCCACAGGCACTTATGTAACTGGTTTTAAAGATCATTTTTAGACAGACGACAACCGTTGATATTTTTCCATATCAAATTTTGTGCAACGCCTGACATTGTGTTGTACCTGTATCCAAATAAACACAACAACGTACTAAAATGTCCATTTAATTTTGTTTGACAATATTATAAAAAGCATTGCAAAAAGCCGGAAACTATTTTACGTATATTGCACAAGCACTCAACTAAATCTGTAACACGTTATGAAAATGCTTCAAGAACAAATAGATACTTATTCTCAGAAACTTAAACCTTCTTGCACTAAATTAAAGTTCAGATTCGCATTCGTGTTGCTTTCTGTTGTCTATTCCGACAAACTGAGAGATCAAGGCGAAGTACTAACGTGCTTCAACGGAATGTTTTGTATGTGGGAAAATTTTGCTCAATTATTCTATTACTACGACAAATATAAGTACGAGTACGAGAAGTTTAAATCTCTTATACAAGAGAACACGAGTAGGATTGAAACATAAAATAACTTACATACCATATTATGCTTGTAAATTATTTAAAGACGACAAGAAATATATGTATAATAGGGGATCGGACAACTTTTCAGATATTGTTTAAAATCACCATAATGTATATATATTACCATGAAAATATTATTTTAATTAAATAAAGTCAAAAAGTACCTAAAACTATGTTTAAATATTATATTTCAAATATTGCCGCGCAAAATGTCACTTCAGAACGTGTGACGTCATATGAAGGAAAACGAAACGATAAACTATACGAAAGCAAACTTGGAAAGCGATTTATACGTTTTTGTGAAGTTTAAGGACTTTAAGGTCGTCGTGGAATGAAAAACATATCTATCGTTTTTATTTAGATAAAAAGCAAAAATATAAAATAAACACAAGCACTCGGAATTTACTTTTAAATGACGTAATGCACTGCGATTGGTGTTTCGTTTGAGATAAAGAACTGATAAAAATGTACGAGTTATTAGATTTTATTTATTGATTTAACAATATAAATCATTATAATTTTACAAAAATCTTTCGGACTCAACAAACATTTGTTCTCACTACATTTTAGATTATTTTTCAATTACTGTCCGATCCCCTATTATTTATCCCTTTGTAGAAAATTTGCCTGCTGTAGCTAAAAACCTAGGTAGTAAGTGGTAAACTGCTACTAAGAAGCTGTCATCGTTTTGTTTCAAATTATTTTGGTAAACGATATCTATCTATATCTTCCATACTCTCTTACATTATACATACCTACCTAATAAAACATTTACATTAGCTTCTGTTCGTTATTTTCCACAAACACTCAGTTCCCTTTGAGTGCATTTTAAATGAACCCTATTCCATTTTAACCGGGTCTCGGAACAAAACTCGTGAAGCTACATAAAATATGAGCTGCGAGGTTACTTTGTTTAAAATCTCGCTTTAATTTGCCACATTTCGCTGAAAACTACGCATACTATCGGCTATGTTATAACTTTAGAAAGTTAAAACGACAAAGTTAGCCGGGGAACTTAGAATTAGCTCCGATGTCGATCAAGGTAGAACTAAATCAGTTGCCTACATCGCACACGTATTTTTTTTATTATCTTTTCTTTTTATGTTACTGATCAATAAGCCGAGCAAGCCCTTTGCCTGAAAGTAAGCATTGCCCTTGCCCTTAACAATTACAGTGCTATAAGCCACCAACAATTTTTAATAACATGCAAAGTACTGCGTTGCTCAGCATTGCGTTCGTCAATTCAATTCAATTCAAAAGTTCTTTATTTCAATTTTGTCGTCACAGACGCACTTATGAACGTCAAATATTACAATGACTCTACCACCATATCGGAAAAAGAACCACTACTCAGATATATACGAGATACTCAGATACGGCAAGAAACTGAAGGCTACTTGGCAGAAGCGGAATGTTCCATGCATCTTTGTCTTCTATGTAATTACTATCTGTATAGTATGTTTTTTCATTAGAATATTTTTCACACTCAATTTGAATCTACTTTCTGTGAACTCTGTTATACATTTTGGAATTTTATTGTAATAAAGTACACAATCGCCCATGAAGGGTTAATTCGTCTTACTCAGTCTAAACCTAGGTACTGCAATTCTATCCTTATTTCTAGTGTTTATGTTGTGGTGGTCACTATTCACCTTGAATTTGTGCAGATTTTTGCGAACATACATTATATTTTCATAAATCAATCGTCACCCCAAGACACTATTGTCACCCCAAGGCTCTATTCTCTTCAAACTGGAACATAATAATGCTTGCGTACTATGGCTTGCATTACTGCTACTTGCATTGAGCGCATGTCTATCCCGCCCTTATTCTGTCTACGTAGTATTTCTAGACAAGGTACTGTTAATTTTCTGTCATTGTTCGAAACGGTGCAAGTCTTCTAAGTAAACACATCAATGTAATGAAGTTTGCATAATCAAGCCTCGGACTATAATGGAAGTTATGTTCCTAACGTGCCTTTATAATGAGGATTGTTATGTCGAGTCACGAATAATCTCTTTCATTTTCACCTTGAAATTATAATGTAAATTACACTGGGCAAGTATGCTTTTTTACAGAACTGAATGAGACGTGCAAGTCGATCGCCTCAAGATAAGCACGCCTGGTCATAACAATGCAGTGCCCCCCAGAACTTTTAATACCATAAATAGCACTGCGTAGCACTGCATTGCGCTCGTCAACCCGAGACATCAGATATTAGGTCTCATATGCCCAGTAATTTTGCTGGCTACCCTTCAAACCGTCTCTCTCTAGATCTATGTGCTCCATCTTGGGCCACATCATCGCTTCACATCATGCGAGATAGTGGCCAAACATAGATCTATTAAGCGTAAAAAAATATATTTGTCTTAGGGTTTGTAACTTTTGTACTGTTGTTGTATGTTTTTAGAATAATTTATTTTATAACAAAAAAAGAACCCGACTTCAATTCCGATGTATCTTCGAAGTCCAAGGTCCAATATCGACGAAATTTATATGAGACGACCTTGTCATTATACTGAACCCAACGCAAAAATACAAAGGTTTATAAATGTCGGAGTTCTAAGGTAACAAACAAAAACAATTCAAACGAATTGAGAACCTCCTCCTTTTCAAAACAAAGTTGGTTAAAAGTAATCACACGAAATATAATCTATATGTAAAAAACACTCACAGATAATAAAATAAATTTAAAAAAATGAGGGTAAGAATAATTTCACACCTTTGCTTTGATCATAAAGGCCTTGGCTGAGTACTTATCGCATTTTCCACAATCTCCCAAGGACCCATTAAGGTAGATCAAACAAGTGGGCGCTCAATAGGTCTACTTATAACGCCATTGTGGATTTATCTTGACCACCTTCCGGCACCTTATCGTTATATTGTATGACTGAATTTTCAAGAAAAAATATTGGTATATTGAATTTATAATTTTGATACGTATATTTTTGTATTTTAATGTAAAATTTTTGTAGTATGAAGGTTGAAATAAAATGCAAAAACACATTAATGCCTCCAAAAAATATAGGGATGAAACAGGATTTTAATATCTCAAATAGTTCTGCGCGGCATTGCAATTGTTATAGGCAAGCCTGGCGCTCAGTATCCAGAAACACTATCCACAGCGAATTAAAAATTAATCACTTTTAGATTTTTCTCATTACATGTGCTAAGTATATCTCTATCGTTTATCCAAATTTCACGAACAGTTTATGCCAAATGTTCTGTACAACCTCTGAAGATGACAGCCATGTAAAGGAGAAGTGACGTATTCGCCCCACCCTGTATCATGCGTTCGTGATCACGGCCCAAGCGTTATTTATGAGAATACACTTGATTGATTACATCCCGTAATTTCCCTACATGTTTAGACGGGCCCTTTCCATGTCCATGTAACCTACATTTCGTACGCAAACATTTTAGTTAATATATTTATTTATATATCTATAAGTAACTAGCCTTGACAAAGGTCAATGATGACTATGACGGCGCCTGCTATATCTGCTTTCATGTGTGATAGCTATATATTTATATGTAATAAAAAAGTTGAAAAAAATGTTGCTAATTTAAAACGTAATTCTTTTTATTGTATTTCCATAGTTGGATGAATTATTTTACAATGAATCAGTAAATTAAAATTTAGAAACCCACGACACAAAAAAACCTATAAAAAGTAAAAAACGGCTAAATAGATTTTGATAAAACATATCTAAAACCCACCGCTAGAAAACCTGCTTTCAAATAAAAAAAAACTGTTAAGAGCTACAGTGCCACAGACAGATACAGACAGTGGTCAAACTTATAACACCCCCTTTTCGTCGGAGGTTAAAAACTTACGAATAAACAACAAGACGATCAACCATTGGATATAACTAAGCAAGAAATGGAATTTTGGGAAGAAAGTTTGATCGTTATTTCTTATTCGGCAAGTAGCTTCCGTAAAAATACTTTCAACAATCTCGTTTGCTTGCAAATTATTTTTTATTTCGCGAAATCTTCGAGCAACTTAATTAAATTTCGGAAAGTTGTGAATTTTGTGTGTAAACATGAGGATGGATTCGATCTTGTCACTTCGAGAGCTTTTACTTTCCTGGCGGCTTGAGAGTCCTTAGGGTGACGCATTATAATATTTTAAATTTACAACGTCAAGCGGAACTTGAAGACAACTTGGTGAAAGTAGGTACTGTGAGCGAAGCGAGCAAAGTTAAAATGAAGCATGCTCTCATTTTACAATAGAAACTTGTTGTTATTTTAGTTTATTGTTTAAATTATAGTTGTTGTTTCCAATTTTGGGTAAAGTTCACAGGCGAGCGGGATACCCCGCTAATGGACAAGTTGGCCGTTTCCCTTTATTTATCTCACTTTTACCTTTAACGATAACTGCAAGTTTCACTCTGGGTTCATAAATAATCTGCGAGAGTTGAGTCGTGTGGGTTTTAAGCTCTTCCTCTGAAAAATTAATTAATACAAATGAATATTAAATAGAGACGACCGTCAGTGAAAATATTATTTTATCGATAAAACAACGAGTATTATTCTGGTACTAATACCTATGGTAATAGATTCTGTAAAAGGTATTTTTTTTCGAATTTGTATGTAGTTGTCATGCATCATCTTGTTTAAGTTTTCATTTTTAACAAGAATTTAATGTGATAATGTTACTGAATTTTGTGATTTTTGGACGTGCCAATTGTCTTAAGATGTTTCCCTTCACCATTTTAGAGCAACTATTTAATGCGCACTTAGTCAGAAATGCAGCTGTCAAGGCATTGTAGTCAGCGGAATTACTGGGCATAAAAGACTTGATGTCTGATGTCTCGGGTTGCGCGCTTGTCGCGGATGTAATGAGCGCTACGCAATGCTACGCATGCAATTTTCCCATTAAAGGTTCTGGGTGGTACTGCAATTATTATGGGAAGGTGTAGCGCTTACCATCAGGCAAAAGACTTGCTCGTCTCATCACTCAGTACCATAAAAAAGCTAGTTAATTATAACGTTCTAGTAAAATACCCGTTTTCAGATTTAGCCTTCTTATAAAAGCCTTATCCAGCATAAACGGATACTGGCAGATAAACCGAAAGCTAGTTCATACAAATCGGTTGCAAAGTATCGATCTCGCGGCATCACTAAGCGCTCGCCGGACCGGACTCTCCCTTTCACGGATTATCTCCATGGAACAGTTTAATTTCTATTTGAATAAAGGAATTATGCTAAACAGTACCTATCTTGAACGCAAAGAGGTTGTTATGAAAACTCTATAACGTTTTCTTTGTGTTGTGGCGGCTTATTAATTTCTTTGTTGTCTTAACCACGTAAATAACGTTTAGATGGCTCGCTTATGAAATTAATTATATTGTTTTATGTACTAGCTTTTACCTTATAATACAATTTACAACGAAACTCACATAACAGGAATAGGTAAATATTATTTCTTATCTTTCTTTCTCGTGAGGGAGCGTGGCCAACCCTGTGTCGGAGTTTATAGATCGCCCGAAGGTCTCCAACATGGCCTAATGACTGTTGTCCTAAAACAACAACAGTAACCATCCAACTATTTTATTACGTCTTTGAAAGTATAAGATATAAACAGATCAACAGAGGACTGCAGCAAATATGGCCTTTTACAATTAAAATGTAAGATAAGACCAATCTTCCGTTCCGCATCTTTGACTGTGTCGTCAAAATAAAATTAATAAAAAAACAAATATAGAAAAGGATATAGAAAAGGTAGTAGAAATGTAGAAAGTTACGTGTTCAAAGGTACCTTCAAATCAATTTTATCAAAGCACAACTTTGTACCTAATACCATCAACGTAATAGGTACCGAAGGCTTCACTTCACTCACCTTGCTAAAGGAGTTTAACAAATTGAATACTGCGAAGTCTAAAGAAGTAAGATGCCTGCTTCACTTTATGTATTTCTTACAAGCTTTTGAGCTCAATTTGCTTCATCGGAAGCCCGAATCGAAACGCGAGAAACCAAATGTGATGTTTGGTTTAATTCAAAAGTTTGAGGCGTAATTAAAGGGGATTCTCGTAGATGATACGAGTGTGTTCTGAACACGAAAAAAAACAGTTGTAACTATTTGGATTTAAAGAAACGTAGAGGTGTCTCATATTAAGAGTTAAATAAAATAAGACGCCTAACGTTCACATACATAGATCCTGACCCCTAATTAAGATCTCCTGTATCTAGGGAACCAGAAACTACAAGGACCATGATCCCACAACACCCAGACACGAAACAAATGCATACACTTAATATTTGTAGATATTTAGTTGTCGTTACTACATGTAGCAGACGGACACACTTGCGAACAGACAAATAAACGGAATATCAGCGATTAGGTATATTAGGGTGTTAGGTAGATAATTTAAACAAAATCAATTGCTTAAAAATATATAAGATTTTTGCGTGCATGAAGAGTAGCTATAGAAAAATAAAGAAAAAGTTCCAAAACGATATTTTGAGAGGTTATTTCGATATCGCTAACTCTCATAACTTATTTCTCTTAGCAATCTTGCAAAGTACGTACGAATGCCGTGGAAATCCAACCTGCCTAATCGATTTATAGCCTTGCCTGATTCAGGGAAAATACATTTTATAATGAAACAACAACCCCACGCTTCCATTAGCTAAATGCATTCTCGTTTCTTCAAATCACGTGTGGATTTTCAAACGAGATATTATTTCAAAATTTTGATTGAAACTCCGTACTTCATTGTCATTACATTTTCAAATGCAACTTAAATTTATTTACTTTCATGGTAAAGAATTTTAGTTATTATTTAGCAGGACATAACTCTGTTATAAACTTACTATCACAGCAGTTTTTAATGTATTTATTACCTATTGGAAGTTCTATTAGCGAACCATCGACTCATTGACTAAGGCAAGTCAAAGTCAAATATTATTTATTAAATAGGCACAAAAGTGCACTTTTAAAGGTCATTAACACAATACAAATAAAATTAAAAATATGTTAAAAATTTTAACTTAAGTTAACATGCCTTTGAAACAAGTATACGTTTTATCAAACAAAAAACCGACTTCAATGTTTTTTTTTTTCTTTTACACTTTATAGATCTATGTTTGGCCACTATCTCGCCTGATGTGAAGCGATGATGTGGCCCAAGATGGAGCACATAGATCTAGAGAGAGACGGCAGTTGAGCGGCTGCTCAGACCCGTCTCCCCGATGGTTCACCAAACATCATCCCGAAACACGACTAGGTCGCTTGACGGCATGGCTTTGTTCGGTGGGTGGTATTACAACCACGGCCAGAGCCTACCACTCCAAAAAATGTATCTTCGAAGTCCAAGGTCCAACTATCGATGAAATTTGTATGGGACCACTTCGTAGGTATACTGAACCCAACCCAAGAATTTTCCAAATCGGTTCATGAATGATGGAGTTCTGAGGTAACAAACATTAAAAAAATACACTTAAATAGAGAACCTTCTCCTTATTTGAAATCGGTTAAAAAGGTAAGTATGTTTACCCATTTCTTTCTTATATTCAAACTGAAGTCCGGGTGCAGAAAAGAAATGCGAGAACTGACTCTACCAGTGCTTCGGAAATACGCTCGCTAGAGAAGATAGCACCAAAAACCTCTGCGGGGATGTCTCTTTTATTTTTTTTACCCATCATTAGATACGAAATTTCCAGAACTGTAGGTACTATAGTTTTGGAGAAATCGCCTGCAAACACTTATCGCTTCCACCCTGTATATTTTTATATGGTGTCTAGTGTCCTTAAAGGTCCTTTTAGCTTTATATTAGCAGCCTGATTATTAGTTTAAATACCCGCCGAGGATAGAGGAAGATGCCGTAACATCATCAAAGAAAAGACAATGGATGGAGGTGGTCACGACCTTTATACATGAGCCATACGATTCAAGGAGAAGGATTAGTTAAAATGATTTGGATGGATTCTTCGAGATATAGAGATAGGTTTCCTTTACCACAACTCTCTTCTTTAAATCACTTACTGCTTATACGCTTACAACCCCTGTTTTGATAATATGTCGATCATCAGCTGCTGGACATAGGCCTCTCCTTATGAACTAGTGTTTGGTTTTTCTCATCTAGATTTTTCCGGCTGTCGCGCTGTCTCACCATTATTTATACCTCGTTACCGTCCTAAGTTTATGCGGTAGATAATGTAGGTATCGTGTTTATTTTGGACGGAGCCTAATGTGTTCTGCGCTGAAGTCAACAGCCGGATGACGTTTAAGCAATGTTTGCACCCACTAAAAGCTGGTCCGTGCACTGTCTATATCTACACGTAATGTGTGTAGGCATGTAGAATATACTATAACTACCTACGCACTTGTAAGATATTTAGTTGTAGTTGGACTTTGGAGCGTAAATTTGAATAGACAAGTGCCAGTTTCGAAGTATCCTGTGCATTATCAGAAGCCTTTCGTTTTTAGGCATCCGTAGTCTAACAAGAAAAATCCTTTTTTGTAGAAAAATATTTTCTTTGTTAATAACAGGTCATGAAACGGTGAAAAATATTGCCTTTTTCGTAGCTTCTGAAAACTAGTTACGAAAACGGAACAAAGCGTAAGTAGCGTTTGATGAAATTTGGTACTTTAGTTTAAGCAATAGAACATAAGATAAAAAGAAGGGAACCTAATTCTAACGGACCGGAATCGCGGGTATCGGCTAGAATGCTTTTAATTTTAAAACAATATGATAAGTTTTAAAGTGATGGCAACAAAGTTCAAATTAGCATGACACAACTCAAACATTTACCAGGCTAAGCATCATGCCAAGAGGATGCACTCCTGTCACAAGGAAATGTACGGCTCACGCAGCAGTTAAATCACTCCACAAGTTTGGACCAACTCCAACAACAAGTTAGGTCAAACCAACACCACTTTTGGCAAACTTCGTTTCCAATAACTGGATATGGATGGTCAGTAAATCATATCTCGCTTTTGAAGAAAAAGCAAACTTAAGAGGTTGTCTAAGCTGTTATAATAAAAAATAAAGGTAATATATATTTAGGTTCTAGGTAATTTTCAAAGCTACAAAATTATTTTTTTTTACAATAGATAGATCTACGTTTGACCACGATCTTGCCTGATGTTAAGCGACGATGTGGCCGAAAATGGAGCACGTAGATCTAGAAGATACCTATTCACTCTGGCCTTGATGATACCCAGATTGTAGTTATTAGGAAACAGAGATCTCATATCTCAGGGTGACAAGTGCATTGCAGGGCTACGCAGTACTTTGCATGGCATTTAAAGTTCTGGGTGGCACTACAATTGTAATGGGCAGGCGTGGCGCTTACCATCCATCAGTCGAAGGAATTGCTAGTCCCGCTGCTCAGTTAAATAAAAACAACTATAGAGACTGGGACATTATAGATTCTGCCTGGTGACCGAAGAGAAACTAAAAGATTAATATTATATATGTACATGAAACTAATATCAGATTTGTACACACATATTTATCAGCTTTGACATCACCGAGCCTGAGTTTGCCTTCTGATATTTTGAAAAGGTTTTCTTAGCTCACCAGTTCCTATATAGTGTATTTCTAATACAACAGGCCCCCGTAACACGTACGTAGGCCTCGTCATCCCTTCAACGCCAAATTGAGTTACCCAACAGAGCTAATAAAGAGATCTAGACGTGACTCGACTAGTGATGCCGGAATCGCTAGATATTACTCAGATGTAAATTAGAAAAACCTAGATAGAGGACATGTTTTTTTAATCACTGTTTATTCATGATGATAAGATATGACACAACTTTTAAATCTTTATACGCCAATCTTTGACCTCTTATAGGGTTAGGAATACGCGGCTTCGGTTCAAGGAGCTGTCTAGACGCCTCATAGAAATAGCAGGTGACCAAAGATTTGGCGTTTACCTCGGCCAACGAATTGCCATTCAACGAGGTGATATCACCAGCTTTTTGGCAACCTTACTCACAGCGGCTGACCTAAATTTTGTTTCTTATCTTTAAATTTACTTTATTAATTTTGTTGTAGGTTAGTTAAGTCTTTATCACTCAATATATACGTAAATAATTGGACATACCTAATGTAAAGTACCTAACTATAGGCTTAGGAAGAAAAAAACTTTGTTAGTTTCGTCTAAGTAGTGGAGAAAATGTCTGCCAATCTTATTACTGGTTTTAAAGAAGCCCTTCCAACAAACTTATCACCTATTTTTGTGTTAATATCCACGACAATAGCAAGATTACCATTTTCTCTTTTCTAAACCGTCGCACCTTGAATTCGCTTTGTACTCAAATACTTGATAGTTTTGATGCTATTCTCATCATCATTTTAAACAAAAATTAGGAAGCATAAGCTTAATGAACGCATGCTCCCCATGCATGCCGAGGCAGCTCGATAGGTACATACAACGAAAGTAGGTATAACGTTTCTACAAATATGTCTTAACTATGATCCCCTTGATGCCCGAAGCCTGGATTTATGCGATTACGGATCGACGACTATACGGAATTAGCAGGACCCGGATAAGCTTCGCCTGGGCTTCGGAAAATCGATGAACTGTTTAGTTGTGAATTGTTGAACTAGTTTGCTTTACTGCATGGATGCAAGATTAAACTAGGCATTTTACGCGCGAAGGGTTGACCTTTGAAGTATAGCCATATATTAGCTGTGCTCCACGATTTCACTCGCAGTTTCCTGGGATAAGAAGTGTGTGTTAACCCGGCTATAAGCTATCTCCATTCCAAACTTCACTAAAATCCGTTGTGCTGTTACAGCGTGAAGAAGTAACAAACACACTTACATACAAACTTTCGCATTAGTACTAATAACAACTCTCTATGACATTAGTGTGATATTCGGCCGATCCACCAACTCGCTAACTAGGCCAGCGTGGTGGATTATGGCCCATACTCTCTCTATGAGAGAAGGCCCGTGTCCTAGCAGTGGGAACGTGATGGGCTGATGATGATGATGAATCGGCCAATGCGGTTACAGAATGATATCGTAACGTTTAGAATATTTTTAAACCTAGACAAAAAATAGGGGTGTTATAAGTATATATACGGCTTTTAATTTTAATTTTTATTGAAACTGGTACATCGAGCTATTTTTTAGCTGTTTGATGAAAATTTGTCCTGCTGTTTAAAAGTTAAGAACTAGAGTTAGTTAAAAACTGTTTGTCAGGTTTTTTGTTTTTATTTTAGGATTGTTTTCTTATATAACTATTGACTTTCCAACGATAAACGCTCCATCTAGCCATAACAGTTGTAGCCATTATCGAGACAAGGTGCAATACAACTTGCAGTTTTCGGTGGAACTTTGAATTGCACTTTTCTCAATAATATATCAATAAAAAAGCTAATAGATAAATATCTACTACTACTTCACTCAAAGGTACCTTAACAGTTTTTATTTTTCTGTCTAGCTTTCAGGGTCATCTTATGAATTATGAAATAGTTCTATAATGTCCCAAGTTATCGAGTTAAATTGTCTAGAGAAATATAAAAAGTTGGTCCTCATCTTACCTAACGTACCTTTGACGCACCTTTTGTATTGATAAAAGAATAAATCCAGTACGAAAATTAATATCTGAAAGGTTGATTCAATATTCTCTTCTCGTTGAGTGCACAATTTTCCATCCCCGTCACGTCGACTGACTTTTTGTTTCAGGCCTTTGATGAAAAATAAGATACCTACGTTCCAAGCCTTTGCCCGGTTGCATTTGTAAATTGAGTCCAATGAACCCAATAGATTTTTTCGTTAAGTTGACTGAACCTATCATTGGATCGTTTCTTGGTTAAATTAAAGTAAATAAGCATACATTTTTGTAAAGATTACTTATATCGAGAAGAAGTACTACTTCTTACTAGGTCTAGTCTTTGTGGAGGCAGTGCCTTTTCCTGTTCAAAGTTTCACACATAATAAGAGTAAAAATGTTGTATCTTCGTTTTTATTCAAAGATTTCAGACCTTTATTTTTTGTAACTACACCGAAAGCCCAAAAGCTACACAGCTGTCGTTCCACTTTCGCTTTTTTAGTACAATGGGCATGAATAATTGAAATTTCTCAAATAAATATGAAACTAAAACATTTCACGTTTTCTTATAGGTATCCGAAAATAAAGCATTTGATTGCAATCCCATATAATAAAGGCCGTAGCTAGCCCGCCATTTAAAATAATTTGGGTCACAGTGCGTAGTATGTATATTTTATATATGTATATTGAGTTTTTTTTCTGTGCACAAAAAGTTGTCCCGTACCAGTATTGATCCCGCAACCTTCTTCACATATGAGATGAGCTGATTAGCGCAACCACTACACCGCAGAGGTTGTAAATTATTGTCAAAAGATCTTTTACATACACTGGTCAGCAAATAAACCGAGCCACCCGCTACCTAGGAACTCTGATTCGATTTTCTCAAAAAGTATAAAACTTACAACTATCAAAGTTATACCTACAAAAAGTGCGTTTCATGGTGATTAAAATGACTACAAATTAATTCGAAAGTACCCTTAACTCACATTGTAATCAAGCAACAAACACAATGCTAACGATTTGTTCTGTTTTCACCAGAGTTTGAAATTAGCGTTCTTTTTCTCTACAATGAGGGTAGTCGGATATTTCTTATCATTTCTTTAGTTTTTGTCCATCGTTTGCTCAGACGCGTGTGTTTTTGCTACTTTTTTCGATTAATAATGGATACAACACCTCAGGAAGCAGCTCAAGCTGTAGCATTACTTCAAGCAGGCATTGCGCAACGTGAAGTCGCTCGAAGGCTTCGAATCAGCAGATCTTCGGTGCAACGAGTTTACAGACGATACCTAGAGACTGGAGCATTCGATCGCCGTCCAGGTACGGGCAGACCTAGGGCTACATCAGCAGCAGATGATCGTTATATCCACCTTACTGTTCTGCGAAATCGCCACCTCAACGCAGTTCAAGTCCAACAAAGTCTGCGTGACGAACGACAAGTGGTCATAAGTTCAGATACCGTCAGAAGGAGACTTGCTGAACGGAACCTGACCCCAAAAAGAGCTGCAACAGGCCCAGCATTAACGGTAGCACACCGTCGAGCACGACTTGAATTTGCTCGAGAGCATAGGGATTGGACATTAGAGCAGTGGAGTAATGTACTCTTCACTGATGAGACCAGGGTGAGTCTACATGGAAGTGATCGACGTCAGAGAGTATATCGTCGCCCTGGAGAAAGGTATTCTCAGTGTTGCATCGAGGAAACTGTTGCTTATGGAGGAGGATCTGTAATGGTCTGGGGCGGCATCTCGTTAACAGCACATACAACGTTAGTTTTCATCGAACCGACGGGCCGTACACGTGGACTGACTTCTCATCGCTACATTACTGAAATCCTCGCAGACCATGTTACCTTACGCAGGATATATCGGACAGGATATGCAATTGATGCATGATAATGCACGGCCTCATGTTGCTCATGTGGTGACCCAGTATCTACGCGACGTCAGCATTCGTACGATGGACTGGCCAGCTCGAAGCCCGGACTTGAATCCGATAGAACACTTATGGGATGAGCTGAAACGTCGGGTTCGAGCCCGAGTACCTGCTCCAACAAGGCTTCCAGAGCTGCGAATCGCAATTGAAGAGGAGTGGAATACAATTCCTCAAGATTTTATCGTCAGGCTCGTAAGGTCGATGAATACAAGGATGCTGGCAGTTATCCGAGCAAGGGGAGGGAATACGGAATATTAATCAAAAACTTTTTTTTGATTTTATCTTTGTTTTTGGCTTTAATTTTTTTTTTCACTTTATCATTACTAACGATTGTCACGACTGGAAAACGACTCTTCTTTGTAAAATCCTTAATAAACACTGAAATATTGATTAAACCCAATGAGTTTCCTTTCATTTTAATCACCATGAAATGCACTTTCTGTAGGTACAACTTTGATAATTGTAGGTTTTTTAGTTTTTGAGAAAATCGAATTAGAGTGCCTAGGTAGCGGGTGGCTCGGTTTATTTGCTGTCCAGTGTAGAATCTGTATACTTCTGTGTACATTTTTTTATATAGCTGTATGACAAGACGAGCTGGTCGTTAGCCTGATGTTAAGCAACACGCCTGTCCATAACAGTAACAGCACCACCCAGAACTTTTTGCAAAATCCTGCGCGGCGCTACACATAAAGGCCTTTTTTTATTTTTATTTTTTTATTTTCAGGATCAACAGGCAGTATTACAATATTGACGTAAGATAATGTAGGTATAAAAACGTACGTAGGTATTTCTTAGTACCGCAATAGTATCTTTGTTCTCACATAAAATTAACCTGTTGACTCAGTAAAATGATGTTTCTTTTTTTTTCTCTTTTCTTTAATTTGGTTAGTTTTTAACCGACTTTTTTTTTAATTTTTTTGTATGTTTGTTTCGCAAACACTCCGTCATTTATAAACTGATTTGGAAAATTATTTTTCGTCCCAAATACCTAAACTTCATCGATATTCGACATTGGACTTCGAAGATACATCAGAATTGAAGTCAGTATTTTTTTGTTAGAAAAAGGAATTATTATATAACTTTGTGGTTCTCAAATAAAGATTTTTTCTCTTTTTCTCTTTTCTGTTTAACAAAAAATAAATAACGCTAATGGCATAACGTAAATAGTTGACTAATTCATAATTCACTAATTCTCTTGACGTTCATAAATATGTCTGTGATGCCAAAATTAAATAAAAAGAATTGAACTTTGAACTTGAATACCAATAAAACTTCTTTATGAATTCGTAATAATGCATTTGAATATATTTTAACAATCTCTGTTGGTGCTGCATTCACCTCCGAGTATCTACATCTAATATTACTAACTAGTGTTTACTTCCACGAAGTCATCAAACATTCAACCACAACTTCACACGATGTCTGGTACTTATTCGCCTATCAATATTCTGCAAACGATACAGCTTCGTGATTATGTGGTTTATACCTGAACATACGTGATAGTATACGAGTACGATACGATATGTTGCTGTATAATAGGTAGTATCAGCGATATGGTATCCGGTATTCAGAGGTAAGACGATATTCGTGGAATGTTTAAGTAGGTATTATAAGATGATGTAGGGAATACAGGGTCTAAGAGTATAAGACGATTTAGGTTCTCTTCTCTACAATTAGACCTTTAAAGTCTATTTCATTTACAGTAGCAAGTTTACGACGTAAGTACTACTTCATTTGTAAGCACTTAATAATTTTGATTGCAAATGAAAACAAAAAAAGATATAGCATGTTTCCCTTTTTATAAATATATTTTTACTAGCTGCAATCTGCGGTTTTCCGGACCTAAAGCATCTACATACCGAATTTCATGAAAATCCGTTCAGTAGTTTTTGCGGATTGAATAACACACATTCTTCTATCCATTTATCCAAACATACATCATAACAAACTTGCGTATTTATAATGTTAGACAGAAAACGAATTATGTTTCTGATGGTAAGCCCCAAGCCTACATATATGTTACAGTAACAGAACTGCAAAATATATATATAGTTTATACCTAGCACTTCTGCTGGGCTCACCCTGACAACCAATTTCCATCAAACTTTCAAGTTCAGGTGAAAGCATTTTCTAATATATATTCATATTCATATCAATATTCATTTACATGCTTTTTTTAACGGACGAATGCCTTTCTTTTTAATAACAAATCTTCACTCTACTTACTAAAACTAAACTAAAAGAGAAGCAATTGGACAAACTCTTGATAATGGTCAAGAGGTTGTCCAATTGCTGTTCTTGCCAATAGATAGATAAACGCTCCAGCCGACTACCAGTTGACAGCGTACCCAAGATGCTAGCAGTATTGCCCCGTTGGAATATTCGTAAATTATATTAATGGTTTTGTTTTAAATGTTGTCTATTCATACAATTTAATTTTAATTTCTCTAATTAAATCGACGCATAAACTAAAACCACAACTAATAACCATTTGTTTAAGTTTCAAATAACCTACTTCGAAATGTAAACCTCCGCCAATAGCGAACCTAAAACAACAAGTCCGAACATTGCGAGCTATATAAAGTACAAACTCGTGCGAAATCAACGCTGTTTGAGGAACAATGAGTTCTCATTGTTTAAACAGCTAAACAATAATTAAATTAACCGAACGTCGACTGCAACTGGTGTTATCGAATGCTAACTGCAGAACGTTAAGCTTACACCAGATTTTTATTAGACAGTACCAGGTTTTTCAGCTTATTTTAGAAATAAAACTATATTTCTTAACGCTGAAACGTAGTTAACCCGTGTAGTTGTATCTATCATACCATTTTTACAGCAAACTGCAATGCAAACGACTTTACGCAACATTTTTTACACAACTGAGTGTTACAAGCATGTCATTTGCCGGATGATAAACGCCACGTTTGCCCATAACAGTGCAAAGTGAAAACCGGAAGTTTTAATACCATGAAAAGTAATGCGTAGCACTGCATGAGCTTTTCACCTGATGCATCAGATTTTTTATGCCCAGTAATTTTGCTGGCTACAAAGTCCTTAAAATCGGAACACAGTACACATTAGACAGTAAAGACTGCTGCTTGACGGCAGAATAACTGACATAGCGGTAGCACTAACCCACAAGGCCTCTCGCGCATACGAGAAATCATCTTCCTAGTACAGCACATCATCTAGAGAGAATAAAATATGCCTTTCGCTGCCCTAATAAAAAAGGAAAATGCCCAGAACTACGGTTTATCAGAAAATTGACTTTCTATATTAACGCCTAATTAAATAAGAAAGAAAGAAAAAACATTTATTTGAGGACCACAAAATCATACAACTAACAAAATAAAGAACAGAAATACAAAAAGAAATAATAAATAATTATATAAACAGTATAAAGAGACAACTAAACTTAAATTACTACTATGTGGAGCCAAATTCGATTTTTGCTCAAAGACCGCCGAAATAAGATACTGAACAAAGCAAATTAATTTTGACGCAGTGCATTTCGCATAATCGTGTAAAACGACGCCTTAGTACCTGTTCCCACAGAGACGGATGTAGTAAGAAAGTTAGCTTTAACAAACCGAAGGTCGTTCCATGTAATCGTTGATGTCAATCCTACATATACTTCGAAAAAAATCGTCGTAATGAAACCGTCATACTTAAGGCTCACAAAAAATGTTTTGTGAGCCCTAAGTATGACGGTTTAAGAAGCTTTTATACAAGCTTTTTATTTAACTTGCAATGTTTATTTGTTTGGGTCAAATCTTGCAAGTTGAAACAAAACCACTTCCACTTATCAACTCCAATTTTATCACTTCCAATTAAATTTGGCATACTTGTCAAAGTCCGAAGATGCAACAATGCAATATTATGGTGACAGCCAGCTGATCTGATGATGGAGACGGAAGATGAGCAATGGAAATCTACTTTTTTCGAACCCCTACCCTCCCTACCCTTTTTTAGCCTCCCTACCCTTTTTTTATTTTAGGGGCTGAAAATGCCGCTGCAATGCCCGTCTACCATGGGGGTGGCAGAGGCGGGTGTGCGGGGCTCGAACCCACTAAATCCTTCCGTGAGCAGTCCTCTGCCGAGGTGGGGCGAGATGGGGTCTCACTAGCACTCACCATCACGCCCCGGCGGTAGGCCCGGGTGTTACCTGGCCACTACGGGCAGTCAAACCGCCTCCTCCTCGCCCCCCTTCGTCTGCGCCGGAGCGGGTCAGACAGGGCATTCCCTCCACTTATCTATATATATATCCATTGCCATGTAACTTCGATGAAATATCGTCGTAATGAAGATGTCATATTTAAGGCTCACAAAAAATAACACATCCACCTAATTTACTAAGCTTGCAATAGATTCGCGTGGCGGCGATCGGCAAGAATATTTGAGAAAAGATACATTATGAGTTCTATTATAAATGTAAATCATACACTGTAGAGAAACAACACATTTCACGAATAAAATATATATGTAACACCTATAATTTGTTTATTACAGACATATTACGTACATTTTATTTATTGTTCTGAACCGTTTCGTAATAATTTTTTTGCCCGCAACATAGTGAGAACAAACCCTCTCTTAGAAATGTTAGAGTTATTAATGAATTACGTAAAACAGCTTTAATGTTTTCCTCAGAGGTAATGAATCTGCGTAATGAATTAAGGTAACGTGATACTTGTGAAATCAGCTCCCTCGCAGAAAAGTACCTATTCAAAATGGAACAGATATGTTAACTTGATGGCTTCTTTTTTTTACAAGCTTTATTATTTACTAGCTTTTATTTAACTTGCAATGTTTGTTTGGGTCAAATCTTGCAAGTTGAATCAAAACCACTTCCTTCTACCCTACGTAGTTGAAATTTTGCATACTTGTCAAAGCCCAATGACAATGCAATATTATGGTGACAGCCAGTTGATCTGATAATGGAGACTGAAGATGAGCAATGGAACTCCTTGACGGCTAATCGTAAACTACTAGTGTTTGGACTTATTTTAATCTGCTCGCGGTTTTAGTTATGAATTTGTCAAAAGCTTGTCTTGAAAAATGTGGTTTTCAACAAATATCTTGATTAAATTTAAAATTGTAGCAGACAGCCATCCTAATGGAAAGTCGTCTCCATCGCCTGGACATCTGCCATATCAACATTTTCGTAAGTAAAGAAGGAGGAAGGAGATGGCCTCTTATTATTATTATTAGGAGCCTATATTGTCTCACTGCAGCGCAAAGGCCTCCCTACCCTTTTTTTATTTTAGGGGCTGAAAATGCCGCTGCACTGCCCTTCTACCACGGGGGTGGCAGAGGGGGGTGTGTTAGGCTCGAACCCACTAAAAACCTCCCCGTGAGCAGTCCTCTGCCGAGGTGGGGCGAGATGGGGTCGCGCTAGCACTCACCATCACGCCCCTGCATCATCTGTTCCTGCCAAAGTATTCACATTTTACAATTATTTTTGTGGTAAGTCTAGTAGTTAGTAGTGCTTACCTTATCTTCAGATACTACGTCGAAAGAGATTGTTTATTTTATTAACAAAATAATTTCTTTAAGTTACATTCGGTCCTTCTAAGGGCACGTAAGCCGTCGGTCCCGGTTGTTGTCTTAGGGCAACTGCCGTTAAGTCATGTCGGAGGCCTTCGGGCGGTCTATAAACTCCGACACCGGTTGGTTACACACCCACACGAGAAATAATGAAGATTAAGTTACACATACAGCCTCTGTGGTTTGGCTGGTTGGCTCAAATTTCATACACCACCGAGGTTGCGGGTTCGATTCCCGCGACGCGACAAATGTTTGTGCACAGAAAAAGAAGCACTAGCATTTGTTTCGTGTCTGGGTGTTGTGGGGCCATGGCCATCGTAGTTCCTGGGTCCCTAGATACAAGGAATCCAATAGTTAGGGGCCAGGACTTATGTATGCATCGTTATAAAAGAATGTTGTAATACTATCTGTCGTAAAAGTAGGCAGTTTTAGCTTTCTAGATTCTTTAAAGTACATAGGAAAGTTCTAATTTGGTAGGTACTCTTTGCCTTCAAAACGCTCGTACACGTAAAATAGGTATTTAAATTTATTTGTGCTTTATCCGTAGACTACATTTTACATTATATAAATGCAGGTACCTCTATGTATACGTAAATTAATTAAAATTATGATTAATATTAATGATTTAGTTGTTTGATGTTCCGAAATAATATAATTAAACTAGCTGACCCGGCAAACGTTGTTTTGCCATATAAATTTAAAAAAATGTTAAGGGTGAACAACCCTTATCACTTAGGGGTATGAAAAATAGATAGTAGTCAATTCTCAGACCTACTGAATATACATATAAAATTTGGTAAAAATTAGTAAAGCCGTTTCGGAGGAGTAACTAACATTGTGACACGAGAATTTTATATATATGATGATTAATAAATATAATTATTTTGTACCTACTAATTTCTAATGTTTGGTGTACAATAATTCATTTTGTTTTTGTGTTATTCATCCTAACTCTGTCATGGACAAATTTAACCTTCTAATCTTAACATCTTAATAATAATAATCTCTTAATATCTTTAATCTCTTAAATTTGTAATTTATAATTTTTAATGCAGAGAAATATCTAAATCTAAACTAAAATTGCTTAAATAACTATATACAAAATATAATACAATTATTCTAAAAGGCCTATATTTAATTTAATCTCTTAATATGTTTATAGCATTTTTTTAGGAATAATGAAATTAATAAACTCGGCCAATTGGAACTTCCATATTCCGAGATTGTTTTCAATAACGCCGAATTGGATGTCCGAAAACAGTCAAAAAGTTACACAAATTCGTGTCCGAAGTTTGTTTCAAATAGTATTTTTTGTCTTAGTAAGTTTCGAGCTGTAGAGTGCGGAACAGAAGTAACTTGACATATCAATACTTGAAGACTTGTGTACATATCAATAAAAGCTTAGTCCAAAAGTTACCTCTACATAAAGTCAGTGCTCAAGGGTCATCTTTGTCGGAATTATATTTGTATCATTAAATAGATCCTATAAGATATATCCTATATCCGTCTCTCTCTTAGGCCACATCATCGCTTCACATCAGGCGAGATAGTGGCCAAACATAGGTCTATAAAGCGTAAAAAAATGATTGTAGAGATTGTGGCCAACACTATCTCGCCTAATTTCATCGACGATGTGGGCGAAAATGAAGCACATACGAGTAGATCTGTAAAATAGGAAGACTAAGAATAATAGGAAGGATAGTAAGGTAGTTGAATTGACAGACCAATCTCCATAAAGGTTTATTAGGTGCCATCGACGACAGTTTCTTACTACACTTTTTTACTCGTGGTAGGTCTCTCGTATGTGGGAGGCCGTCTGGATAGGTACCACAGCTATGCCAGTTATTCTGCCGCTAAGCAGTAGTGCGCAAGAATTACTGTGTTCATGTGTGAAGAGCAATTCGAAAAAGAAGTCTCGGTGTGATGAGCGCTATGTAGTGCTACGCAGTGCTTTTTACGGTATTTAAAGTTCTGGGTGGCACTGCAATTGTTATTGGCAGGCGTAGCGCTTGCCGTCAGGCGAACGATTTGCTCCTGTGATCAACCAGTTTCATAAAAAAGATTTGTTAAGTTAGTTTATAATTCAATTCAATTCAATTCAAAAGTTCTTTATTTCAATTTTGTCGTCACAGACGCACTTATGAACGTCAATTATTACAATGACTCTACCACCGTATCGGAAAAAGAACCACTACTTAGAAGATACGGCAAGAAACTGAGGGGCATATTTTTTAGAACTTTTTGTTACAATATTTTATGTTTGTTTTTGACTATATTATTCTTCTTATGTGCCAGTTGGCTACTTGGCAGAAGCAGAATGTTCCATGCATCTTTGTCTTCTATGTAATTACTAACTGTATAGTATACTTTTTTCATTAGAATATTTTTCACACTCAATTTGAATCTACTTTCTGTGAGCTCCGTTATACATTTTGCAATTTTATTATAATAACGTACACAATTGCCCATAAAGGACTTATTCGTTTTACTCAGTCTAAACCTAGGTACTGCAATTCTATCCTTATTTCTAGTGTTTAAGTTGTGGTGGTCACTATTCACCTTGAATTTGTGCAGATTTTTACTTATTATATTATTATCATAAAATAGTTGAATTAAACGAGTTATCAGACCCGTCTCCATAATGGTTTATTAATAGTGATGGTTGAATAATTAAATTACAATTGATAACACCTCTATCTCTAAAATAGTATAAAAAATGAACATGTCTGTTTATTTATTCGGTGATTATTTCTCAACTGCATGGAGCTATCACAGCGACGGCGTGATTCAGAAAGGGTTGAGTTTATAATATGTGCCTCATGTTAATAAATACTTAGGTAGTTAATTTAGATTGATTCACTAATAGTTAAAGTCATAATGGAGCTTTCACACCTGCACACGAGCACGAACAGTGCTCACGAAGCGCTGTGAACTGACCTGTGGACGCATCGACCGACGACAGTTTAAGAACAGATCGCGTGCATGCTCTTGCTACTACATAGTGCGTTAAGTGTTCGCGAACGCGTCCATGTGTATTTTCTCACGAAAATGTGCACGACTGTCATAACATCAAAAACATCCATCATCAATCATTCATCATCATTTCAATTGGAAATATAGCGCAATATTCAACCTTGAACTTAGCTTCTACGTTCAAGTATTCAACGATAAGCAACGATTTTTGAGCACCGATTTGTTTTGGCACCAAAACTTTTCCAGTTTCAGCACTTAAACAAAATATAGGCATTTTTTTGTTAAGGTATTGAATCCGGAATAAAAATGTGTAGTTTGTAAGGTCCTAAACCTTAATTTATAAAGAGATTTGCCTGTTTAAAATCATATACAAAAAGTACTGACATTTTCATGTGGAGTCCCAAATCTCATAGGTTTTACTATTAACTATTATCTAGGTATAAGCGGAATACCGCCTAGGTCGGACATCCGGCGACTGACAACTCTCGGGGAACATTCAAACCACAGAGATAACACGACTCAATAACCTGCTTACATAAAGAACACCCAAATTGATGAACATTGCAGCATTTTATTTTTTATTGAAACCTATCTCAGACGTTGGATACCTTATCTATTTTTCTCATAAAAGGGTAAGGAAAAGGAATTGAAGATTACTATACTTTCAACCTTTTGACGGTCCTTTCTCTTTAAAAAGGAATTGGAAAACACGAAGTATAAACGATTCTACACAAAAAATGTTTCGTTTCTTAAATCTTGAAAATGAGTCATCAAGCTAATTATTTAATGAATTGCATTAAAATTCTCCCTAATTAGTTCACCAAATATTTAAAATTTAAGTATTCAGTTCAATGAAAAGACTCTTGAGTAAAGCGGTAATATAGAGTTACATTGCGGTAAAAGTTGGCGCGCAACACAAGTAGCGGCGAAGGTATTCAATTTTCAATTCTACTAAGACTACACACGGTCGATAAGGATTGATAACTCACTCTTATATTTATTCAATAATTCAATGCGTGTGTAAAAGAGGAGAGGAGTATACTATATTTTGACAGTCATATAGTATATATGTAGGTATATATTCGGGCCTCTGTTAATTTTACTGTAATGTACTTTAATATTGCCTGAAATAAAGAGTTTAATAATAATAATATTATTATTATGTACATAAGTACTAATTATTACTACATCAACATTGGGTCTCTTACATACGAATGACTAGTAGGTAAGAGAAATTAGTGAAGAGGTGTCAACTGACCAGAAGATACCTCGCAAATTCATATTTTCTAGGTGTGATAAAGAAACTTTTTAAACTTTTTATTGTAATGTTGCGTACAAACAGCTATTGCAAATGGTACTCTTATCCAACCTATAACGGTAATATAGGCAATAAAGGCGACCTAACATTACAGAAAGTTGGATGCAAGCTTTAACAAAATATGTAATTCAGGTGCAAAGTTCGCCAAATCCTGAACATCTGGGTTACAATGACAACATTTTAAACGGCGCCGCGCGAATCGATCGCCACAGCGGAGGAGCGGTTTCAGACTGCAGTGAAAAAAATGTGATTTATCCGACGAGCGTGGTTCGTTCATTACGCGCCTTTCGGGCACTGACTGCACTGTGCCGGAAAATAAAATGCTAACACGTGCCGCGGAGAGAATGTGGAAGAGGAAATTGGAGTGTCCGTCTGTAGCTATAGTAAAATACTGCGCTTGGAGTATGCAAAATTGACCTGGGAGGCTTCACTGCAAGCACGTCACTTACATACTTACTTGTTACAGTCAACCTAGTCTAATCGCGTTGGCAGGCCTTTTGTGTTACTGACAATCAAACTTGTGTGATTGTCAGTGGCACAAAAGGCCCGCCAAAGCGGTAACCGTTGCCTATAAACATCTGCAACGTTAGAAGCATTAGCGTTGCTGACTCTATAATGGGGAGAAAGAGGATACGAGAAAGAAGGGGAGGGGGAGATGCTGGCCTCTTGCACCGGTTCTGAATCAAATCGAACAGTCAAATGACCAATTTAAGTACGGTCAGAGATTGGCGTCAGAACTGGCGCTGAAAGCTGATTAATACTAGTTAACAGAATCAGTCGAAGTCAGTCAGCACTGTCGTGACTTAAAAATCAATTTAGACGCAGTCAGTACCAAGCCAGCCCTGACTTTCGGAGCTCGATTTCGGAGTCAATCGCTGACCGTGTCTAAATTGGCCTTATTCATAAACTCCTATTTTGGTTAGCTCAAAGTCTGAGCAAGTCACGAGTCTCAAGCAAAATGATTTCGATTATAGAATTGAAATGAACCATGCGATTCGATAGACGCGAGGGGCGTTATTTGAACCAGAAGGTGCCGCGTTTCATCTCTCTGTTACGTCTACAAAATACCTCCGTTTCTATCGTTAGGTATATTTTGTTATACCAATAAAGTAAACATATTGGAAGCTATTGTAAGTATTAAGTATTTTGTGGTAATATAGTAGTAATAGATACATAAATTATTACATCAGTCAATGGTAATTAAATATTATTTAAGAATTTCAACATATTGGTAATTATAGGTGGAGAGTCAGGCATAGAAGCAAAGACAATTTATAGAGCTTGCTGGTGGTCGGTTTCTCATATGCGAGAGACCTTCTTGGTAGGTAACACCGCTTTGCCAGTTATGCTGACGCCAAGCAGTAGTGCGCAAGCATCACTGTGTGGTTTAAAGGGCATTGTAGCTAGTGAAATTACTGGGAATATTGTGACAGGGTGACGAGCGCAGTGCAGCGCCCGCCGCGCGGGATTATGCAAAACATAGTTCTGGGAGGTGCTGTAACTGTTATGGGCAGGCGTATTGCTTACCATCAGGCGAACGACCAGCTCGTCTAGTCACTAAGTTGTACAAAAAAAACTAATTTGGTAACTAGTAAACAACTTTTTAAAAGTATTTTTGTAATGTTCTTTGATGTATACCTATACAAAAATAGCATATTATTTTGCTGTAAAAAGAACACCGAGCTATATTTTGATACCTTCCGATGGAAATTTTGCAAGGCTGATGTTGGTACCATCTGTGTTGGAATGGTAATCGAGTGGGCATGGATTGGAACGAATTTATATGATTTTATGTAAGTATGTATGTATTGATATCTATGGGAAAAAAAGGGGTCACGCGTTTATCTGTTAAATTAATGCCAAATAAATATTTGGGGGATCTTTTTACAATACAATACAAAATGCTTTATTGCACACCAAACAAACAGAATAAGTAGATACAGGAACAACTTACAAACTAAATACAATGGGCGGACTTATCACTAAAAACGATCTCTTCCAGTCAACCTTTACTTATTTGCAATCCAATACTAACTAGTACTATATTTTATTCTGTGTCAATGTCAATACATACAATAACTACTTATTGTATACCATAAACATAGTCTCATAAAAACACTTTTACTAGGGTAATACAATTAATGCAATGCAATTCGGGTAATGCAATTTTTAATTTTTATTTTTAATTTGCCATTTTTAATTTGCCAGCCTCTGTGGTGTAGTGGTTGGGTAGGTTGGCTCAAATCTCATACATCACTGAGGTTGCGGGTTCGATTTCCGCGACGGGGCAAATGTTTGTGCACAGAGAAAAAAAGCGCAAGCATTTGTCTCGTCTGGTCTGGGCGTTGTGGGACCATGGTCCTCATAGTTCCTGGTTCCCTAGATACAGGGAATCCTAGTTAGGGGTCAGGATCTATGTATGTGATCGTTGGGCGTTATTTATTTATTTAGTTATTGTAGCAAAATTAAACAATGGTTTTGTAACTGGTGTAACACCTTAAGGTGTTTCCACTGTAAGGTGCTCCGTAGGTTTCAATAAAGTTTAAACTAGGTTAACTAGGTATAGGTATAGGTAGGTATGTGTGCGTTCGACTTACATAAAAATATTCTAAAAAACAAAATACTGATTTAAATTTAACGCTTCATATTCAATCTAAAAAACCATTGTAACACTTTCAATAATTGTTTTTTATGTAATGTCTGTAATTTAATGTTTGCATTAAAGCGTTCATCTATCTATCTAAAGCTCACTCAGTCCATACTGAGTAGGTACATACATTTCGGAAAATATCGAATTCCATTCCACCCTGTATATCAAAGAAAAACTAAATATGCCTTGTGATCTCTGGTGGCTTAGCAGTTACTTGTTAGTAAGCATTTTTACCCACTTCATGAAGGTATAATGAAGGTAGTTATAATGTAGGTGTATACATTTGTACAACTCCTCTACATCTTTATTTCCTAAAGACAGTCATCTTAACAATTAATTTAATTCGCTGCCAAGTTAAACATATATAAACTTCCTAACAAAGCTATTATTTAACGAAATACCTACACAACGCATCAAATTTTTATGACTGCGTTTTACCCCAAACACTTCACATAATATTTCGCGGGCGAAGCTTTTAAGCCACAAAAAAAGGGCAAATTAAACCTACATAAAGTGCTCGTCTTATAAATAATGCGGTGATCAAGTCCGCGGCAGACGCCAGAGCAGAGAGGTTACTTAAAATTTTACTCCTGCCATCCCAACAGCTATACAGATACATAATTATGTAAATACAGAGGGCGTTTAACCAAAATAAGGCGCCAGTTATATCAACTGCGAGCATAGAGATGTAATTGAAACGAGGGGCGACGCCCGTTTAAATTTTCATACTGTTTACAGTTTATCCCGTAGCAAAGTTTAACAAAAAATTTTAGAAAAGCGAATAGAGTCCCGCAGGCAAGAATGCCTCAGTGGGATGTTTAAAAATTAAAATGGTCGCGATGGCGTGCGTTAAGCAGTTTAACAAAAGCACTTGGCTGTTGTTTTAAAACAGAGACCAAGCCTGTCCTACATAGTATCTTGTTTAAAACGATGATTATAATAAAAAAAATCTCTTGCAATATTTCTTCGAGCAAGATGAAACAGAATTCCTTTTTATCGTATCAATAACTCACATTGGTAAGATCATAATTTAACTGTGTATAGAATAAAATATTATCTTAACTTTTAACCGCTAGCTTTAAACTACTCCTCATAAACTAAATTGTTCTAAAAGTCTGACTTCAGCAGAATTTGGTCATTGGATGCAGGACGTCGGGCCAATATTGGCTATAAATATAAAATGCTCTTTTGCTCAGAACCAGTAAACTACACTGCACCAAAATTATAGATGATGTCTTTTTACAAACGCTACGTTTAAGTAAACACTGTCTCAATTCGGCCCTTTCATGTTTTGCCTAAATATGTGATATTATTATATTTTGGTCGAAACAAATGATTTTCCATCCATTTGTTCCTTCTATCTCTCTGTTTTTGTTAATGAACTTTAATTACTAGGTTTATTTAAGACTAGCTGTTGCCCGCGACTTCGTACGCGTAGTGTAGTAGTAATTCATCATGCTTCCGACCATTTTCTGTCCCAAAATACTCCCGTTACAGCTCCCATCCTGCTCCTTTCTCATTACCGTACCACTTCTATTCTGTTACCTTCCCACTCGTATCCTGTTATCGTCCTGGTTGTATTCCGTAACCGCCGCGTTCTGGACTGTCCTGTCCTTCTCCTATACCGTTACCGCTCCCTACTATCCCGTTACCGTACCGCTCCGCTCCTGCTCCAGTCCCGCTCCTATATCGTTACCATTACGCTCCTATCCTGTAACTCGCGCTTATCCCATTTCCATGCCCATCTTATCCCGTTATCATCCCGTTCCGCTCCCAATCCTAATTACCAAAGTTGATAGCCCTATCTTTAAAAACATAAACTCTCATTCCTTTTGTCCGCTCTCGTAATGATCCCCTTATAGAACTTACATACCAAACAGCTTCATAGGTTTTTGGTTTTCGAGGTGTGATGTGTGTGTGTGTCTGTGTCTGAGGGAGTGGATTATTTTTATATTTAGATATATATACATTTTAGCAAGTTCTTTTAGGGATGTTTAAAAATTGGTGAAAAATGTGTTATAGTTTCTTTGACCGAGTATACGTATCAAATGTCATCGTTCAGTTTAAAAAACATATTACGGGACCACGGAGGCCGGGTGGAAATAACACGGGTGGGATTGCCATCGGGGGGAACTGCCATGGACCCTTTACGATTCGTACGCAAAACTGACGGTGACGGTGCGCCGCGGTGCCACGCTAGCCGCCGCGGCCGTTCCGGGCCCGGTACGGTGTTGCTATGCTCTTTGTTCGTCTATACCAGCAGTTACTAATAGTTGTTCCACGGAACCCTAGGGTTCCGAGAACTGCCGACGCTGGCCAGCATTTTTATCGATATACTGACCCGCGCAAAAGTGCTGAATCAATTTCGATAAAATTTATATGGGACCACCTCTGAAGTATGGCCTACCAAACAAAAAAAGAATCATCAAAATCAAATTATAATTGGCGGAGTAATCGCGTAACAAACATAGAAAAAAAACATACAGTCGAATTGAGAACCTCCTCCTTTTTTAAAGTCGGTTACAAATATGAGTTGGGGTTCCGCCAAAATTAGGTACATAATTTAGTGTTCCATAGCTAAAAAAAATTGGGAACCGCTAGGTAAAATTCCTTTACTACTTTCCAAGGCGACATAATCGCATCAGCAAAAAAGCGTTTTGCAAACTGATCAAAAAAAAGCTCCGGTGCAGGTCCAGCGCCATGTCCATAACACCCGTCACCGCGAGTCAGAAAAACGCCCCTTGATAAGACGTGCTATCTATGGATGGCTCGATTTAAACAGCTAATTTGCCTTGCAACGGTACTCAACGTTATACCACTCCACCAGCCACCGTCACCGACACCGCCAATAGTCGCCGCGATCTCGCAGTGTAAACTCGCCCCTGATGAAGAGCATCGGACATGCTCGAAACCTAGGTCGACTAATTTGACAAACTACGTGAGTCCTAGCCGTTTTATTAAATATTTATAATTATAATGAATCAAACTCACGAAAACTTTCATACTAAAATTGCTAATCGGTAGGTACTCAACGTTGTTAAATTGCGTAATAACTCCAGTTTTCGTAAACCGATATTTATAAAACAAAGTTTGTTATGTAGCCTAGGACTCCACAAAACATTTTTTAGAATACCATCATGTCAACCAATACCTTAGTTCTACAAACTCTGAAGGTAAGTAATAAACCAGTATAAGCTGAGCCATGTGCACAAAGGGTCCGGTATGTTCCGTGGTTCAACTTATAGTGGACACGTATATTTTTTCCTAAATTCCGACATAACTTCAATATTACTGGACCGATTTTGATGAAGCAAAGCCTATGTGTAGCGCCGGACTCCACAGAACATATTTCAAAAAACTGCATTCAAATTCGTGCCCTAGTTTCTGAGTTTATCCCGGACAGACAGACAGACACACAGACAGACAAAAATTTTAAAAATTGTATTTTTGGGTTCTGTTGCTACCATATACTCCTAAAAAAATTGATTTTCAAAAATATCTTCAATGTACAGTAACCGCTTCGTTACAGTTTTATTATAAGTATAGATTTCAATGACCTGCCTTTACACTTTTATTTTGTACACAGTTAAATAAATTTTGTTAACTCTGCTCCTAAAGTTTATATAAGGTTTTAAAAACTAATTACATGTTTACTTAATTCAATCTTGCTGTGTGAACTTTGAAGCGATATTTGTAAAAAGGTTGATGTTTGTTGAAAGACTAAGATCTAAGATCTTACTAATAATATGCCATCCTAAGTCTACAAAAAACCGCAGCATTATCGAAAAGAAATGAACACCGTCAAAAACCTACCATCTCCGTTCCGTTGTGGGTAAACAATATCGAGCTCTCATTCAGCAATGTAAAAAAAAATCAGGGACGTACAATCAATCCCAATCAGATTTTCAGTTTTATAGGATACACGTCGAATATTATGACAAGCACTCAATTCCCTCCAGCGTTGACGCGATGATGTATCAACAAAACCGCGGGGATTATCTGCAAAATATGTCCTTTATCCGTCCGGTGGAGTGGCCATTGTGGATATTAAACTAATTGGTCTGCACATTGTATGTCCAAAATATATCTACCTACGTTTTTTGATAATTGAAACTGATAGAATGTGAGTAATAGTAGGTATTGCATCATTTAATTAAATTGGTCTCTAGATAAATTTATATGACCAATATACATTTTTTAGTTTCAACTTTCTTAGCGTTTTATGGTGAGTACGAGTGCTAGAAGGTACATCTTCTTATAAAAAAAAGAATATACTTCTTCACCTCTTACTTTAGGATGTAAGAGCCACTGAGGGCCTCAGATAAAACGAAAATAAGACGACGACAAAAGAGAAATTTCCCCCAAATCTTTACAAATATTCAGATTTGTGTCACGCCACACGCAACATTTCCAGGAAAGACTGACACCGCGGAAAGTACCTAATTTCTATAACCAGATTCCCCCAAATGCATTTACACACTGTGTGCTTTCACGTCCAACCATTGATCCTGTCTGACTTTACATCATCCCTTTTTGCTCCACGCAAAATACATCCGCAGGATTCACTCGCAATATTTTATTACCAACAGTAACTCAAGTACAACGCGACAGTTATTTTACTAAAAGCAATTTGTTTTCACATTGGCAGTCATGATTTGGATCTGGCAAACGGTACATACCAATACAAAAGAAAACTAAATATTACCGTATACCTACCTGTGTAAACCCCATCGAATAGCGCTAACTTGCCCAACCTTTCCTAACATATTTACTAAGACCTAAGGCAGTTTATTACTGTAATTTATAATAATTAGTTATTATTATTAAACTCTTTATTTCAGACAATATTAAAGTACAACAAAGTAAAATTAACAGAGACCTATAGAATATATACCTTACAAATTAACATACATACAAAAATATAACATAAAATTTTATAAACCATACACACTACTTCACAGGGTTCAAAAATTTCACCCCTTCCCTGTATCTCCGGTATACTACCCCTACAGGCCAGAAGTCAGAATTCAGGCACAGTTCTTTATGCACCGCCGGAGTTTATGAGAATTTGGAGTCTATAGGACTTGAATTCAGTGGTCCTTGTAGACTCCAGCCTCGACGGTCGCAAAGCTATATATCCCTGGATCCGTCTATGAAGCGTTTCTGAAGTTAAGCAACGGTTGTTGCCGTTTGTGTGGTATAATTGACATCTAAGAGCTACCTTGCTTCGGAGGGTACGCTTAGAAGGTTCGGAGGCCTTTATACCTCCAAGTCCTTTGACATCAGAGTTGGCCACACACGCATACGACAAACAAAACTTAGAAAAGACCTTCATTTTATTATCTATAAGAAGAGTACCTACTGTTTGTTCTGATATTATGCCTCTACCGTAGTAGGGAAGGCTTTTAGGGAGGGCAAACATCATTGACGCATCACGGGGGTTAAAAACGCCTGGGCTTTTTTGTCCCACTCCTTTATGGTGAACCTGGCTCATCCGCAACGAATAGGCTTTTGTGAATAGGATAGGCTGTTAGAATGATGGCGTGGCCTTTTATGCTTTGACCTGTAACATGCACATTTTTGTGTTCGATTCAAATTTATTTTGGACCAATAGACACAGAATTATAGCATACTAGCTGCGCCTCGCGGTTTCATCCGCGGTTTCCCAGGATATAAAGTGCCTATGTCCTTTTACAGGATATAAAGAACCTACATAAGTACATACTACATTTCATCAAAATCCGTGCAGTAGTTTTGGCATGATTGAGTAACAAACTTCCATAATAAAAAGAGACATCCCCGCAGAGTTTCTAAGTGCTAGCTTCTCTAGCGGGCGTATTTCCAAAGCACTGCTGGTAGAGTCAATTTTCGTATTTCTTTTCTGGGCCCTGACTTCAATTTGACTATGGGAAAGAAATGAATTGACATGCTTACCTTCTTTTTTCAGTCATTATATAAGTTAACATTTTTAACGTATTTTAATTGATTTGATAATGTGTAGGTATATACCGTTTAAAAGTGAATTTTTGTACCTTATTAATACTAATTTTGTACCTTATCTTTTGAATTTCGACATGACTTTTGACATCCATCCATCCATCCATTAACTAAAATATGTTAAGCCTGTGGCCTTCTCTCTCTGTCCTTCAACTTGTACTTGTTCGTGCTATAAAATTAATCTATATTTTTACAAAGAGATTTTTTTTATCCCGCTTCATCACTTGAGAACGGCTGGACCGTTTTGGCATTTTTTAATGCTTGTAATAGCCCAAATTAGGTTTTTATGTAAAGAAAAATTGGAATAGTTGCCTGGAGGAAATTCGAAATTGACGATTGAGGAAATTTGGGAAATCCTGAAAGTGCTTTCTCGCGCGGATGAAACCACGGGCCACAGCTAGTTCTATATAGTTATTATATTTTTTTGTTTGATCTACGCTTTAGCTCTATGCTTTAGCCAAATCTTACTTAAAGAAGGTGTAAAATGTGGCAAAAGTGAGTCGAATATATACCGAATCGCGTCTATTTTGCCTCACACATGTAAAATCAATAGCGAACGTTCAAATTGGAAAAGTTCTTTGTCGAAACTTGTAAGCGTCTCACGTTAATAGTGACATTATACACAGGTGAAAGTTTTCTTCGTATTCTGATACGCTAGAGAAACCATGACTTCAGAGCACACACACTTTTTTATTCTAATGCTAGCTGCGCCCCGCAGTTTCAGATCCGTTAAGCCGTTACAGTGTTAAGAAGTAACAAATACACTAACACACAAACACACTTACGCACAAACACGCTGACATACAAACTTATAAAAAAAAATACTATGTTAGGTCTTTGAGTGAGATAATATACAGCTTTTAAACAGATAAACAGGAACTTTCGAATAGCAGGCTGCAGTTGCGTAGCTAATCAAATAATGTCAAATAATAAAATTATGACTTGTAAACTAATTAAAATATTGTAATGTGAATTGTATTGCACACCCTTAAATACGGTAGATTATATGGCACAATACATAATTGTAACACCTAGATTACCTACCTATTTACCTACCACCTAGTTTATGATTTATCATCACTACATAGTATAAAACAAAGTCGCTTTCTCTGTCCCTATATCCCTATGTATGCTTAAATCTTTAAAACTACGCAACGGATTTCGATGCGTTTTTTTTTAATAGATAGAGTGTTTGAAGAGGAAGGTTTATGTGTATAATAACTGTACGAAGCCGGGGCGGGTCGCTAGTGATTTAATATAATGCCGCAGATCGTGAATGGGTAAATAAAAGTAAAGTAAAAATATATTTTCCAAAACTCATCTTAAATCTGAAACGCAATGAAAATATTATCTAGTGTAATTCCGCTGAATAAGATGTAGGTTGTTGTTGAGCAATGTAAAATGTATGGGAGTAGATAGTTAATGTAAAATGAATTAATGTTAAAGATATATTATATAATTTCCTTCTGCTGTTAATTTTTAAATTTAATATGCTAGTGAATTTAGTATTGTATATAAATAATTATTTAAAAAAAAAAACAAGATCCGACTTTAAGACTAAACTTAATGTTTTGGTTTTTGTTATTTTTATCAAAAATTGCTAAATCAATTTGATAAAATTTATATGGGACCACCTCTGAAGTATGACCTAAAAACAAAAAAGAATCATCAAAATCGTCGCCCCTACCACTAAAGATGGGTAATAATGGTGACGATACGAGAATGTCATTCAGCAGTGTATGAGTTTGGTTGTTGTGTTTTAATCTTTTAATACATAATATTCAGCGGAATTACACTACATATTTTCATTTCATTTCAGATCTCATACACCACTGAGGTTGCGGGTTCGATTCTCGTGACGGGACAAATGTTTGTGAACAGAAAAAAAAAAGCGCAAGCATTTGTTTCGTGTCTGGGTGTTGTGGGACCATGGTCCTCATAGTTCTTGGTCCCCTAGATACAGGGAATCCTAGTTAGGGGCCAGGATCTATGTATGTGATCGTTGGGCGTCATTTATTTTTATTAATTTATTTTAGAAAAAATGTCTTACTGATGGTCTCCCTCCGCGAGACTTGTTTAGCACAAGTAAACTTGTAACTGAGACGAACTCGGTGTTTACTTAAAACTGCTAAGACTCTCAAACTTTATAAGTGAAATAAAGTGCTAGGAGCTGATTCACGTGCCTGTGTGTTATCAACTTTATGTAGAGCGTTCATTGCGCGTAGTTACGAGCAAATTGAGTTTGTTTTGAAGGCGCAGTTGTAAGTTTAACAAGCTTATGCTGTTATAACGAGCTTGTGCAATTATAAAGTTATGCTGATTAGGTGTAGGATTAGCCTTATTCGATCTCCTGTCTTCGTTTATTTTGTTATAAGCTCAGTATAAATTGAGTTATAAGTAATATAAGTACGTTATAAGACTTGGCCTAAATTTTAACGTTACCGAACTAAATTGTTAGGCAGAATTTGATGAGTTTGATTAAATTTTGTAGCCGAATTGCCAAAAACTAAATTGAACCTTATAGTTGCCTCATACTCTAACTAGGTACACTTCCGAAATTGTAATATTAATTCGTTAACAACGTCAGGTGGTCTGAAAAGTTTCAAATAATTTACTAAAATTTATAATCAAATCTATTCCAAACTAGCTGCTCCCGCGGTTACATCCGCAGTTTTCCCAATAAAAAGTAGCCTATGTCCTTTTTCAGGCCCTAAAAAACCTACACACCAAATTCCATCAAAACCCGTTCAGTAGTATCAAACATTCATCCATCCGTCCTCACAAACTGTCTCATTTATAATATAAGTTGGATAACGAAGCTTTCTGTCGATTTTTGATCAAAATTTAATATTTAACGTAACCACATATAACTCGTCATCTGAAAATAAATACCTTTGTTTCTATTTTCATAGATATAACTAGCTGACCCGGCAAACGTTGTTTTGCCAAATAAATAAAAAAAAAATCACTTAGGGGTATGAAAAATAGATAGTAGCCGATTCTCAGACCTACTGAATATGCATATAAAATTTGGTAAAAATCGGTCAAGCCGTTTCGGAGGAGTATGGCAACGAAAACTGTGACACGAGAATTTTATATATTAGATTAAACGATATCCATTAGGAGACCCATTAGATATAAAGGATTTATTATTACGTTTTAATATTTCGTGAAGGCAATTAAGGTATAAATTAAGCTAAAACTTTCTTTGTAACGCCCAATGGGTAATTATCTAATGGGCGTTCTTATTTTATAATATGTATTTATATATTATTAGTATTTTTTATCGTATAAAAATGTAATATAATAACTAAAATATATTATTAAAAGGAGTCCCTTTTAGTTTTACTGCATTTATTAGTATTTGTATATTCTATTTTATATTTGAAGCCGTATGCCGTATGTTCGTACACCTTGAAGTTTTTCTGAACAGCTGCCAAAATCCCCTTTAGCACCATTATTCCATCTCTGTTTTTGTTTATGAGTATAATATTTATCCGTAAAACATTTTTTTTACGCTTAATAGATCCATGTTTGGCCACTATCTCGCCTGATGTGAAGCGATGATGTGGCCTAAGATGAAGCACATAGATTTAGAAAGAGACGGCAGTTGACCGGTTGCCCTACATTTCCCTTGTTTGTTATTTACAGTGTTTCTTATGTAATTGTGTGGTTGTCAAATACATGTATTTTCGTTTTCTTTCTTTCTTTCTTATTATAACAAAGAGCACATACACACCTTCTTCTTGTTTCGTGTGGGTTCGGCCATTCCTGGTGTTGAAGTTTTCAGACCGCCCAGACACAACTCAGCCTCTGTGGTGTAGTGGTTAAGCAGGTTGGCTCAAATCTTACACCACTGACGTTGCGGGTTCAAATCGCGCGACAGGACAAATGTTTGTGTACAGAAGAAAATAAGCACAAGCATATGTTTTTTGTTTGGGTGCTGTGGGGCCATGGCTCCGTAGTTCCTTGTTCCCTAGATACAGGGAATCCTAGTTAGGGGCCAGGATCTATGTATGTGATGATCGTTGGGCGTATTTATTAAAAAAAAAATTAACTTTCTATTTGAGACTCTCTCATCTTATACCATCGTATCTACAGCTGTGAATTGCCTTGAATATTTTTTAAGAATGCCTAATTATCAGGGAAACTGTATAAAAAACCGGACAATTGCGAGTCGGATTCGCCCACCGAATATTCCGTACAAATTTGTAGGTGTAGTATATATCGTTCAGGAATCGAGTCTCGCCATTTTTTAACCTCTGATGATTGAGAGATCATCATGAGATGAAATGATTGATTACGTTCTTTAAATAAAGACTATATTTTTATGATTTAATAACAAATGCATAGTTTTCAGATTTTTCCCTGTACTTGTAGTATAAGACGATATTACTTACCAAATTTCATAGTTCTATGTCAACGGAAAGTACCTGATACCAACCTACCCTATAAATTTTAATTCCCTTGAGTGTCGAAATATACGTTTTTGCGGCATAAACGGTCGTATCTTTTTTAGAAGTTTAATTTTTTCACAGCTTCAAGGGACTGTAAATCAAAATATATGGTTTTAATTTAATAATAGTACTAAAGTAAAACATAACAGTACCTAACTATTCTATAGTGACAGAAAAAACTGGCTTTCTAGCCAGTTTTCCTTTATGCAAAGCCTACATAAACATTATATTAGAACGGATGTACACAAACTTCTCGTGCAAGTTACTTGGTCCCCGCATCAGCTGGCGAGTTACTGACACGAAAAATACAATTTGAAACAAACTTCGGCCAATTTATGTAACTTTCTGGCTGTTTCCTGACATCCATTTCAGCATGAACGAAAACAATCTTCAATTTTGAATGTTTCATTGGACCTTCTGATTCATAATTTGTAGGAAATATAAGGCTTTTTATTGATAAATCGTTATTAAATTGACTTAGCTATACATATAACTATCACTAATCAAATGCAGATATTCTCATCATGTTTAATGAATGCCTTGCTTATTATATAATTTGAAAAAGACAGTATGACTTTCTATGAAAATATTTTTTTAACTATAGTCAAGCTTGTTTTATGCTTAGAAACTAAAAAATTTATAGACTTTCTATGAGTTTATAATGCCTGCAAATACCGTCGCAGGGAAATTAAGATACCAGGGCACGAAATCCCTAGGGATACAACGTACAGTTTTAATAAATAGGCTCTCGCCAGAACACTTTGTCATTCTTCGCTCCACTAGCGCACTCGACCTTGACTCCACTCGGGATGTCACCGGCTCGCTACGTTCGCCACCTCTCGCTTCGTTCAGGCCTGGCACACTTGTTTTGCTCAGGAACCCCTCGCTAGCTTCTGGCTCCGCGCTTTTTATATACACTCTACGGGTAAGAGCGAGTCGCACCACGGAGCAGTGGTCCTTCCAACACATAATTATACCGCGATTTCGTAGTATCCCTAGGAATTTCGCGAAATCCCTGGTATCCTCATTTCTCTGCGACAGACCTGACATGTTATTTTTGTCATTTCACGGAACCAGTTCTGGTATTTGTTCAAATCACTAGATGTTGCTTAGGGAAATGTTAAATTGTGTTTTTACTTTAACATCCTCCGTGATTTGATCAAATCACTTGGGGAATTGACCAAATCTTTTTTTATCTTATCCCTGCGACATACCTTTGCACATTCTGACAAACGATACACAAATAAAAACTAAAACTTTAGGAACCCGTTAAGCATTCAATGTACGTGAAGTGCAGCTGCAGCGACGGCTATTGAAACAGTTCAATAGTTGGATGGAGTTGGAATAGTTTGTAAAAAGCGGCTTATAACTGCTGAGCCGGAATCGAACCGTCCACAGCAGACGCGAAAGCGCTGACAGTTCTTATAGCGACACTTCAGACAGTCGCCGTTCTACTTCTATTGAAGCTCGGTGGTTTTAATTATGCGAGTAGGCTGGCTTGGATATAAATAGAGCATGAAAATGGATCATCTATAGCAACATAAACAACAGATAGGATGCGATATTTTTTTATAAGTTTAGACACAGAAGATGGAATTTATAATTTTAGAGGATCCTTTTTGTGCTTAACATTTATTATTTATGCCAAAATATAGACACTGGTAAAGAGAATGTTTTTGAGACTAAAAATGTCTGGAAGTCCCTAGAAAGGGCAATACCAATGACTCACCTCTTGCAATACTTACTTTCATATTCTTACGAAATGTAAAGAAAACACCTAGGTTTTGCTAAAAGATGCTAAAACATATTTCTAGTTCAATCTGTGCAAATCCAGTTAACTCCGGTGTGGCGTACATAAATCCAGAAACGTATTCACTATCGGAATAACGTGTTATTCATCTTGGAGCTCTGCCATGTTGTTTTGAAAAATTAGAGAGAGCAGCGGGAAAGCGACAGCTCGGTAGATACTGCTATGCATTCTGTTCCATGATACAATGCTGCCAGATTTGGAAGTGTCCCTGTGAATATGGCGTTATCTAAGGTATTATGAAAGTTATGCACAAGAATCGTTTTAATATAAACAAACAAAAAATATCTACGTTTAGAAGAACAGCATTTTATTTGATTTAATTTTGCTTTTTCTCATAGTTTTAAGTCGAGCCTCTATCCAACATCCAATATCAGTGTTTCCGGATACCTATAATCTGGGGTGTTTTTAAGACAAGAGTGAACAGGTTTCTTTTAGGCGAGCATACTACATCTTTGACTGCATCGTTACTTAACAACAGGTGAGATAGCGGACAAACGCAAGCCTATAATTAATAAAAAGAAATATTTGGTTGGGTCACTCAGACATTTGATAAAAAAACTAAACAGAATAACTGAACGAAAGTAAAATGTTTTTGAACTGAGTTAAGACAACGAGTATGAAGAGATTTTGTATCGCATATGGCAACACTAACTTGGTAGGGAGCCAAGAATTCTCGCAGTTATGCGCCATGACAGCTCCCTGATAAAGCGCGGTTTCAGACCTGCGATTTATACGCGCGTATAAGCTCGTTTTTGGAAGCACATGTAGGTGCGTATAGGCGCGCCTCCTGCCACACGTGCGACTCGAACGAGCGTTGACGCGCTTATAAGCTCGTATATGCGCGAGCCGCGAGAGACGCCTGCCATGTTGATACTGACTCACCAGTACAGATTTGAGTAAACACGCCGGAATAAGCCCGAGTACGCGAGTCCATTTTTTTGATGCGCGTCATGTAGCGCTCGTATAAGCGCGTATGCTAAAACGACCGTATACGCGCAGAAAAAAACGCTAGTCCGAAACCGCAGAAGGCAGCCCTGAGCAGTTACGGCTATTTGCTGGACAGTTTCATTTATACGCTCCAAGTTGTTAAACGCCGGTTGGCGCTAAAATTGTGTCATGCCTAAAGGCTGTGAGCTTCTTGCTTTGTTCGCAGACCGTTTTGTAAAACTGCAGTTATTTCTTATAAATGCTCAAAGATTCAAAAAGTCTGTATATGTACATTAACTACTCACATTTTACAAGTATATAAGTAGTACTATATGACTTTTATTGTGTGTGTTTATTCTTTTGTTTAGTTGGTATATACACTCGAGAGCAATGAATCCGGGTCACTTAAAGAATGTTAAAAATCTCGGAAACTAAAAATGATAGGTTAATGCAATAAATTGTATTTAATAGACAATGTAATACTCCTTAAATGAAAGTAAAAAAAATATGAGTCACCATACATTTTATTAACACAAAATAACATAAAGAAAAAAACTGCTGATCTCTCCTTAAAACAAAAATAGGAAACATGAAATTTTTGAACTTTATTACAATTTTCTTGAATTTTAATACTTCGTATTGCCTCCTCGTGCTTCCATTACTGCGTTTACGCGGTTTGGCATGCTGTACACCAAGTTCCTTATACGATTTTGGGGAATATTCTCCCATTCCTCTGTGAGAGCAATTTTGAGCTCACGAAGCGTGATTGGGGGAGGGTTTCGTTGTTTTACGCATCTGCCTAGCTCGTCCCAAGCATACTCGATCGGGTTGATATCCGGGCTGCGCGCTGGCCACTCCATACGAGTAATGTTCATCTCTTGAAGGTAGTCATTCACAATCCTACCTGTATGAGGTCGGGCATTGTCATGCATAAATATAGCATCCTCACCTAAATTGACCATAAATGGACCAACGTGATCATTGAGGATTTCTTCCACATATCTTACGCTAGTTAAAGAGCCGTTTTCTATGATCACCAGCTCTGTGCGACTTTCAGAAGAAATTCCGGCCCACACAAGTACAGACCCACCACCGTAGGCTACTTTTTCTTCGATGCATGCTTGCTTGAATCTTTCCCCTGGTCTTCGATACACTCAGTGTCTTCCATCGTGCTTGTAGAGCATAAATTTTGATTCGTCGGAGAACATAACTTTTGACCAATCTTCAATACTCCAATTTACGTGGCTCTGGGCATATCTTAGTCTCGAAATACGATGCCCACGCTCCAGTTTAGGGTCGTTTGCAGGTCTAAGGGGTTTTAAGTTAGATTCAGCAAGCCGACGTCTTACTGTCCATGCACTTGGGTTACTTCCTCCGAGGCGTCGAAACTGATTGGTAAGTTCAGTTCCTGTGAGAAAGCGATTTCGAAGCATGGTGTTCACCAAGTATCGGTCTTCTCGTGCTGTGGTACACCTGGTTCTGCCCGTTCCTGGTCTGCGTAGGTTAGAACCAGTTTCTTCGTAACGTCGGAGAACTCTTTGTACTGTTGACAGCGACACACCGACAGTCCTGGCTGTATCGCGCTGACTCCGGCCGGTTTCCAGCATTGTAAGTATTCTGGTGCATTCTTCAGGCGTAAGCGACATAATTTCAGCTTGAATAATGAATATAGAGCACTATCAACATGGTTTATGTACCCACATAAATGACAGATTACAAACAAAAGCAAAACCAAATGCTGTAATTTCGTAGTTCCATCTTCGAAAGTGGCCCTTTTTCAAATTTGATTTTTATGATATAACTTTACAATAACTAAGAAGTTTTAATACCTTCATTTAAGGAGTATTACATTGTCTATTAAATACAATTTATTGCATTAACCTAGCATTTTTAGTTTCCGAGATTTTTAGGATTCTTTAAGTGACCCGGATTCATTGCTCTCGAGTGTATTTGATGCTTTCATACCATCTTTGACCCCAAAAGAGTTGATTAACTTGGGTTTTAAAGCTTGCAATCTTTGGAATCCTACTATTAGATATAAATGCGAAAGTTTGTGAATATGGATGAATGGATGTTTGTTTGTCAACGGATTTGGATGAAATTTGGTGTGTAGGTTTTTTAGAACCTGAAAAAGGCGATAGGCTACTTTTATACCGGAAAACTGTGGGTAAAACCGGGGGCACAGCTAGTAACAAATATAAGTGACCGCCCAAAGAAACAATAGAAAAAGGTGTCTATTGCCTTCGAGTATGGTATTACTTGTTCAGTTTTTAAATCTATATCATCATCATCAGCCCATTACGTTCCCACTGCTGGGACTCGGGCCTTCTCTCATAGAGAGAGTATGGGCCATAATCCACCACGCTGGCCCAGTGCGGGTTGGTGGATGTCACATGTCCTTGAATTTTTGTGATTAATTCTTGGACATGCCGGTTAGCTCACGATGTTTTCCTTCACCGTTTTCAGAACGAGTGTTAAATCCGCACATAGCTTAAGAAAGTCAGTGGTGCGAGGTCAGCCGGATTCGAACTTGGGTACGTCGGATCGAAAGTCGCACGTTCTCCGACTGAGCCACACTCGCTCTTAAATCTATATACTTCAGCAGAATACTAAGACTACAATTTTATTGTTAAGTTTTTAGCCGACTTCAAAAAGGAGGAGGTCCTCAATTCGATTGTATTGTCTTTTTTTATGTCACCTCTGATTTCCGTCATTTATGAACTGATTTCGAAAATTCTTGGACTTCCAAGATACATCAGAATTGAAGTCAGTTTTTTTGTTATAAAATGTATTATTTCATAAGCAATTATACCAACCGATCTGGTTATATCGTCATTGCAACCGATGTTCATAGAATATATCTGTATCCCATCAAATCAACTAAGGTTGCTAAACGTTGAATAGACTCCATTTTATTCACTTCAACCTTCCTCCGAAACGAGATTTTCTCACAAAAACGTCAATTTACAAAATATACTCCGCGAATGTAAATAAAACATTTTCTTTTGAATCACGCGACTTTTGATCCTAAACCACTTACACGGCAATCTATAGAAAATTATTCTTGCCTTTTACATTTCCCCGCAAAAACGAACCTTTTAAGGGAGTCTCTGGGAGAGTAAAAGCAATAAAAGTCAAATTACTGTTCGAGTCATGCATCACGAAAGTTTTGGGTTCGAAAGTTACAAATTGAATAAAATTAAGGTCAGTATTTTGCTTACGAATGTGTGGGGTGTGAGAGATGTGAGGCCTCGGAATGTTGTAGAGTACAAGCAGCTTGTTTGTAGTACGTAAAGCGCTTTTAGGCAAAACCTCTCTTTCTCCTATACCTTACCACATCACATCAACATAGGTAGTGCCTATTATATTATTATGTTGTTCTTTCTCACGGGTTATACACCCGGTCCTTATGGAAGGCGCAGGGACATTAGTCCAACACGTAGACGCCTCTTAGATCATTTAGTTATGGGGAATGTTCTGAGGAACTATTTGATCTCATTCCTCCATCACGGTTTTATTACGCACTGCCCGACATCGTGCGAAAGCCCATCCACATACCATAGATCTATGGAAATCGCATACTGTCCGATTCTCCAGATCTTTCTTGCCGCACCTGCAAAATATGGAATGGGCTTCCGCCCGAGGTTTTCCCGCAGAGCTATAACATGGAGTACTTTAAAAGAAGGGTGAAAAGGGTCCTTAAAGGTAGGCAACGCACCAGTAATGCCCCGAGTGTTGCAGGTGTCCATAGGCGACGGTAACCGCTTACCATCCAGGCGGGCCGTCTGCTTGTTTGCCTATTAGTCATATAAAAAAAAATAGTTTAGATATGTATGTAATGGGCAACACTTATCGGAGACTGTCTCTAAATGCATCATTTAGAAGGTACAATCAAAGACAGCCCCTGATAAGTGCGAGGACTATTATTGGAGATAGGGAAATTACTTATGATTGGGCTATTGAGGTGAAATTTTAATGGATATTAATATTACATTAAGTAGGGTATTAGTGGAAGTTTGATAACAACAAAATATTGAAAATCCCATAAAAATACTGAAGAAAATTAATAAAATGTTCTCCCTCAAAATATTTACATCTGCATTTACCTAGAAATAAATCCGCAAATCTGAGACAAAACAACGTCAGAACCAACAGATGTGTTTCCATAAATAGAGACGCTCTCATACAGAACTGAATTTATAAGCAACGACAAAGGCGACAAAAGACTCCTTCGGTACACGAATAATCCGCTTATTCTTTGTGATATCAAATCTCATAGTAGCTTTACTACACGAATACAGTCCGTATAGGTATAAGGTAGGTACATACATCGCAATGAACTCTTGAAACAATTTATAAGAACTTTGAACCGCTTTTGAAAGTGCATAACAAAATGTTAGACCGTCTTGAGAAATCGGCTATTTCATATAATCATCATCATCATCAGCCCATCACGTTCCCACTGCACTGGGACACGGGCCTTCTCTCATAGAGAGGGTATTGGCCATAATTCACCACACTGGCCCAGTGCGGGTTGGTGGATGTCACATGTCTTTGAATTTTTTGTGATTAATTCTTAGACATGCCGGTTTCCTCACGATGTTTTCCTTCGCCGTTTTAGAGTGAATGTTAGCGGTGCGGGGCCAGCAGGATTCGAACTCGGGTGCGTCGGATCGAAAGTCGCACGTGCACCCACTGAGCCACATTCGCTCACACAAAATTAAAGAACATTTTTGAACAACTTACTGGACTCAATAATTACACAAGCAGTTGTTGAACCTCAGAACGTAAGTACGAACGTACGTATGTAAGAACCTGTATCTGTTGGCGACTTTTTTCGATACTGGTGCATGGGTTTAGAAATGTCCCCATTTACCTATTCTCGGATTCCTTTCCTCCTTTACAGGGCCGGCAATACCTCTAGAGTTGCAGGTGTCCGTAGGCGACCTTAGCCCAGTAGCGGGACAGCATACGTTGATAAAAAAAATTGGAAGAACATTTCTAAGATCTGCTGTCTTTGAAATACCAATTAAAAGGTTAACGACCAAAACCTGCAAATTGCTTCGATATATGTAAGTGCAGTTAGTTAATGACAAATACGTGCATCTGTTTGCCTAGAAGAGCCAAGTTTAGAGGTTACCCAGTCAGTCTCACCTGTGACCGATAAATCCCGCTCATATCCGCATTCAAAGAAGATTACACCAAAATTTCAGGACTTTGTCAAACATTTTGGGGCTCCGAAATTGGATTCGAACATCTTTGAAGTTTATGTGATTTAGTCGGTTCAGGTTTGGATATTTTATATTTACTGTACTAGGTAGGTGAAATATACTTACCTAAATAAACAATAAATTTTATTATCTACGTTTACATATGTGCCTACTCTCGTTTCCTAAATTAAAAGATGTATTTTAGTTATCCAGACCTTCGATATGATCGAAGATCCAGACAGCTGATTTTTATAGGAACTAAATAGTGTGTTTGTGTGTATGTTTCTATATCAACTAGAATATTATAATAATTCTATTATATTCTACTAGCTACGCCCCGCGGTTTCACCCGCGGTTTCCCGGGATAAAAAGTAGCCTATTTGTTAATCCAGGATATAAGCTATCTCCATACCAAATTTCATCAAAATCCATTCAGTAGTTTTTGCGTGAAAGAGTAAGTAAGTACATCCATACTTACAAACTTTCGCGCTTATAATATTATTAGGATTCATATTTCAAATTTTACGGTGCTTCAGGAGGCCTTTTCTCGGAAATGTGGTATCTGAGTATTTAAATATCATATCATTCCCTAAATATATTAAGAGATGAAAATTATATATGAAAAAAAATTAATCGTAATATTAACATGCCTATTTTTTGTGAAACAGAACGAACATCAATGACATTAAGTGTTGCCGTATGTACGGATTTGTCTGTACACGAACGGAATTTCTGTACGGATAAAAGTTGGGTACGGACATGTGCTCGGATTTTCACCGATACGTTATTATGCTAGCAAGTTACACGGAAAACAATATAACACATAAAAAAGTAACACATAAAGAAGTACCGAAGTACACGAATATGTTTGTATCGAGTGCTCCAGACCACTCGATACATATCTGGCGGTTTTCAATCGATATTTATCTAATGTGACTTCTCGAGAATACGGAATTTTCTAATCATTAGATACTTTGACAGATCCTACGATATTTATCGTATGTGATATTTATTATATCCACACGTCGAGAATAGGGCCCCAAAACTTGTAGCGTATAATATCGAGCATAAACTATAAGTACGAGTACAAGCTCGCAAAATATTCAATTTACGATTTATGTATCTTTTATTACTTCAAATCTATATTGGATATACATGAAAAAAATAGCAGACGGCTCGCCATAAAATATATAAAAGGATCGATAAAGCACTAAAAGCATTGGGGTGTTGACGAGAACACATTATAGCAAATACATCATAAACTTTTGATGTGAAGTAATAAGAACAAGCTTGAACTACTAGTTTTTTTATGGAATTGAGTGACGAGCACCATAGCTCGTTCACCTGATACAATACGCCTGTTCCTTGAACTAATAAAAAAACATACAGTTAAGCACTCAAGGTATCGCTAAAGCACTAAAGCACTAATTTTTAAGTTAAGCACTGAAGGCCCGCTCGTTCGTACACAAGCCTCACGCACACGTTTACATCAAGCTTTGCCGATCGGCCGTCACATCGGCCCTCCTATCACTCAAACTTACGCTACCTGCCATTGCTATACTTCAGTTGTTGCTTAACGACATTCTGCCCAATTCTTTTTTCGTTTAAGGCCTGCTCTTAACAATTACAGCACAAGCCAGAACATTGTTTTGCACCCTGATATGTAATTGTGCTCGCTACAATGCCCTGGAACACAGTTTTGCTTACGCACTACTGCTTGGTGGCAAAATAACTGACAAAGCAGTGGTAAGTACCTAGACGGCCAGTCAATACGGCTCAAAATTGCTAGGTATCTATATCAATACGAATATCATGAATACAGATAATAGTGATCGTGGGTTATGGACACAGACTGTAAGCAACTGCAAACACCATTGGCGTATTTTACTTAATATACCTCCGAATTATTACGTGTGATAAAGTAGTGCAACGCTATTGTAAGAGCTGTTTAGACTCATACAACCCCGCTTTTTTCTGCCCTCGGCCCGCATTGGTGAGTCGTATTTCAATGGAAAAAGGCAGTTCATTTTTCTATGCAGTCCGTGGTTATGGCCAAGACTCTCCTCACTCTCGGACTGTATTTCACTCTTTATTTTTTCTTTGAGAAAGTAAAGAGAAGACATTTTTCAAATAAAGTTAATTGAGCTTTTATTATGTTTTTACTGTTATAAATGCCTGTGACAGGCAGGGTTGGTCGCTAGCTTTGCTATAATATGAGCACGTTACCACAGAATACATAACGTTACTCTAACAGTTACAGTGCTATCACGGCTTACTACCTATGTGCTTTGACTTGAAGTGCTTAGTTTAAGTTTGAGTCTTAAAATGTGTGACTATTAACACAAATTATGCTGTTATACAAAGAGGACTTTTGCATTTTGATGGGCGTTTTTACGAGCCCTAATTTGTACTTTTAACCAGTAATTTATGTAATTGAGGGCCGTTTCGTACAAATTATGAATACAATTTAGACGATATAAAAAACGTAAAGCAGTTCATGAAATTATAATTTAATTTTTCGAGCATACTCGAATCTCTTAAGGGACGCACTGACTGCTCAATTATGTATGAAAAATCATAAAGGGGCTTATTTAAACATGAGACCTCTATATATAAAAAAGACTAGGTTTACTTTTACCATAGCCATAGGTTAGCTATATAAAATCCCCATAACACACAGTCGTAAGCAAGATAAATAAAACGAAACAGACCCCATACAGTCATAATTGACCATCTAAACGACCGCAAATAATTACCCTGGGCGCCAAGGCAATAGCACAAAACATACATAAAGAGCGTATAGCTGTAAAGTGGTATAATTGCAGCTGCAATAACAATTAAACAACTGCTACGTTATACAGCTACTGTACTGTTATATGCTACCCGTTAACTATCCTCCCTGCGATTTGGGTGCACTGTTCTAGAAAAATCGTCGCAATTATTTCTATTGTTCACAAAGTTGCGAACAGTACTTAAACACGTGATTTTAAATAGGTAAACGTTTTAAATATGGAAAGGACTCGCACTTTCCTTCCTCGCACTTATAAGATGTGGAACGACCTACCTTCGTCGGTATTTCCTTTGAGCGACAACATGAAGTCCTTTAAAAGGGGAATTAATAGTGCCCTTAAGGGTCGGCAACGCATCAGCAATGCCTCTGGTGCTGCAGATGTCCATAGGCGACGGTAACCGCTTACAATCAGGCGGGCCGTCTGCTTGTTTGCCGACATATTAAATAAAAAATAAAAAAGGGGTTGCATTTCAGTCATTAATTGTTTGATTCTAGGCAAAAAATATTGATTTACAGAACCAATTAACAATTATGTACAAACATATAGAATGATAAAAACTAAACTAACCTACAACAAAATAAAAAAATGAAATTAAATATAAAACACAGAATTTAGGTCACCGTCCGCGGGCAGGGTGCCCAAAAAGCTGGCAACGTTACCTCGTTGAATGGCCAGACTAATTCGTTGGCCGAGGTAAGCGCCAGCTCTTTGGTCACCAGTTGTTTCTATGAGGCGTCTGGCCAGCTCTTTAAACAGAAGCCGCGCTTTTGCCCCCAAGGCCCCATAGTTTCAACCCCAAACGGAAGAAATATGTATCCCTCGCCGAGTGATGCATATTTCCTCCGCTTGAGGCTCTCTGCTGCTTCTGCCGCCGCTCCTGCCACCCTTGAAGTACCGTTGAGGTGGGACGGTGCTAGTGTATCGGTACAAGTGGCGTCCCACACCAACGGTCTTCCACGGCACGAAGGAATTAACGTCATGCCGTCGGGCCTCTTGCCATCGTCACGAGAAATACCATTCGGCTCTAAAACAGCCGGCACGTGAACGGTAGCAAGTGCCCGACGAATGACGTCATTAAGGGCGGCATGGCTTGAGAGTCGACCTGCACTGCGGCGGCAAGAAATATCATGGTGGCCCAATTTGTCTACTTCGCCGCCGCAGTGACAGTTGTGCGGTTCTGTCGTCGAGGTGCCCAGACGCAAACCTATCGCAATCGAAAAACTTGTATTGTCCAAAAATGTTCCCACATTGGACGAAGGGATCGCGTGCAGCCAGTAGCCTGATTCCCGTTCGCTTGTAACAAGGAGACGAGCCCGGTCTGCAGCGTCAACGCTGTCTCTGACTAAAGTTCGTTGAGCGTTTTTGCAGAGCGGCTCGTCCCATTGCCTCTGCGAACGGAGGCATTTTGGGAAATCCACACTCGGACAGGCCATACTCCACGTGTTTCTGGCCTCATCAATGCCCAGCATCGGCACAGTGCCAATAGATGGCGTGATAATTTTGGAAAATAGTCGGCCGGTGCTGTGAACAGAGGACAGAAACGCTGGCAGAGCAACATTTGAAATTTTGCGTATGCCAATACCCCCAAACCGAATAGGAAGGGAGGCCTGGCACCACGATTTATCCGAAAGAGAACAATTTAAAATCTGAGTTAAAATGTGTTTGACTGAATCATCCAAACTTGACAAAAGATCAATATGGTTCCAGAAAGGACAACATCGAAGAACATAGGTAAATTTTGGAACAAAAAGGCAACACCGAATGATGTGGAAAGCAACATGTGAATGAATTTTCAGAAGACGATCAGTAGTTGCAACAAATTTTTGGCGTTGTTCTTCGATGAAACCAGAAAATGAATTTTCTAATACCGGAGCACCTAGAAGACGAAGCGATTCTTTGTTTAGGATTTTAAGATTTGGGGCCAAAATATTAAATTTACTAATTAATTGATCCCTCTTGTCACAAGAGACCACATCTGACAGAAAAAGTTCACATTTTGAGAAATTTAGTTCTAAACCAATTGAATGAAATTTAATTATTAAAGTTTCTAAATCTTCAAGTACAGTTTGCGCATCGCCTCCTAGAGTACCATCGTCCAAATACCACATGTTTAATTTTGAATTTAGGGATTGATTTGATTCTATAAATAAAAAATGTAAAGAGGTATTTATATACATATGTATATCTACATTCTAACAACCTACCTACATACTAACACCTAACAAGATTCTTGTTGAAAAATATATTTTTCAAGACAAGCTTTTAACAAATTTGTAGTCAGAACCGCGAGCAGATTAAAATGAGCCCAGACACGTAAACAGTAGTTTACGATTATTCGTCAAGGAGTTCCATTGCCCACCTTCCGTCTCCATCATCAGATCAGCTGGCTGACACAATCATATTGCATTGTCATTGGACTTTGACAAGTATGCAAAATGTCAACTCCGTAGGATAAGATTTAGTGGTTCTGATTCAACTTGCAAGATTTGACCTAAACACTGCGAGTTAAATCAAAGCTTGTAAATACAAATTACTGTTATTAGTTTTATAACAATGCAGTTTTCTAGCTGACTGTTGATATCTACCTACTTATTACAAAGGTTGAAGCTGAATATACTGCCAAACTACTAATGGAGTCATTTAATCCTAGCATGACAATATATCTCTCCACGCCCTCATTTAGCAACAAATACGTATCTCAAACTTACCAGAGCGAGATCCAGCATTTGACTGAATTACCCTGTTTACCTTAACTGACATTATCTAAACCCAGGTTAACCAGTGGCCAGCCATCCGTTAACCAAGCAGAATGGACAATACACCCTGTGCCGAGCCTAATTAACAACGAGGCAGTTTCGAAACTGGAGATGCAGTTGGTTGTGGTTTAGCCGGATATACACTACCCGCACTCCACAAATATTTTTCAGGGACCAGTCGTCTCAGTTATCTAGTTAGAAAGTTCTAACTATTGTAGTTGTGGGCCAATTTTCTAACTTCCTTATAATTTTACTCCATTCAACGAAAGAACGTAGCTATTGAAAAATTGTGACTTAAGCAAGTATAATAAATTGATAAAGGTCTACCGCCACTTTTAACACTCATATGATTGTGTTAAGTTGCAAGATAAATAGATAACACTTTATTGCACTTAAAAAAATAAAACAGAATTACAGTTGATGATACATAATTAATAAGTACAATAGGTGGTTCTTATCGCTAAGCAGCGATCTCTTCCAGACAACCATAGGGTAAGGAAAACAACATTTTAAAGAGGATAGGCAAGTTATATTTGTATTTGGTAACGCATCACACAGGCAAATACCTGCCTACATTTGACGTTTGTGAAATGTTTTCAAACTTGTCTGATTGTATACCAGTTATTCTTGAAGGTGTTGAGCATTTCTCGCTAACGACTATGACTATGACTAACGTTTTTTTAAATACTAGAACTGCGCTACGTTTAATCTGAAGTTGTGTCATAAAAATGTTGTAGGAATATGTCAGGTGGCTAGGTGGTGCCATCGGTAAAAATATATCTATCTATATATTTAATAAAAACAAATTACACATTCGTTGGACATTCCGAAGAAAATTAAATGTCCCCAAGTCCCCGGCTACGAATTGATTCGTTTTCATCAGATATTGCAGAATATATTTCGAAAATGTATCCAGTAATTATTTTAGTTGATTTTTGGCTATACCTTTTTTAAGTGATAATAGGACTTCCCAATATTTCACATGGCGCTAAATTCAACATAAGACATGCTATGGCTGAAACGCAATAAAAATATGTAGTGTAATCCCGCTGAATATTGTGTAGGTTGTTGTTAGAATAATATAATATGTATGGGGGTTGATTGCAAATGTTAACCCCCATAGGAGGAGGCGGAGGGATTACATATATATTTTTTTTAATTTTAATTCATTTAACATTTGCAATCAACCCCCATACATATTATAAAGCGGATATAAGTTTTATCGAAATTCATACAGCACTTTTTGCAAAAAAAATAGCAAAAACAACAAAATTAAGTTTAATTTTCAAGTCGGTTCTTGTTTTTTTTTGTAACTGACTTTCTAAAGGAGGAGGTTTGTATTCGACTGCTTCACCTGCTTCACCCAGGGTTGACTTCCGGCGAGGAAGCTCCTCAACGGTGAATAGTGCAGACACAACATTTTATAAATGGATTTAACCATAATAGCCTGTTCTAAATTCCATCATGACATGGCTGATACACCCAGGATTGACTTCCTTGATATATTTGAAGTCGGTGCAAGCCAAGTCTAAAAGGTAGTAGATATATACTATGTATATACTAAGTAGGGAGATACTTGTAGGTAGTATTTATCTACAACTCAGACTTGGCTGGCAGCGACATCAAATATATGAGTGGGTAGCGCTTATAATAATTATATTAATTTATTTTTCACTTTTGAGTGCCTATTTAAAACCACTAAAGTCGGTTTAATTTTTTTTTGAAAAATTATTTATTGTTAAGTGGCTTTGGAGATAACATCATCAGTTGCCGGGAAAAAAATTAAGTCGGAACTTCACAACCCTATCTGAATTGGTTAAGCATTCAGGAAATAGCCAGGAACTAAGTTCCCAGTGGTTCGAGTTGAGAACCAGTGTTGCGTACATTTTTAATTACTGCTACGTACTCGTAACATGTAATCGCAGAGTAGGTAATTGGGTCAAAGTAATCGATACCATATATTTGAGGTGGTGCCGCTAAAACTCATGCTAAAGATTTTTCTGGATAACTCTGCACTTATGAAATGACAAGTAACAAGATTTTTGTTGAAAAATCTTGTTTTTCAAGACAAGCTTTTAACAAATTTGTAAACGAAACCGCGAGCATATTAAAATGAGCCCAAACACTAGTAGTTTACTATTATCCATCGAGGAGGGCCATTACCCATCTTCCGTCTCCATAATCAGATCAGCTGCCTGTCAACGTAATATTGCATTGTCATCAAACTTTGACAAGTATGCAAAATTTCAACTCCGTAGGATAACAGGGAGTGGTTCTGATTCAACTTGCAAGATTTGACCCAAACATTGCAAGTTAAATATAAGCATGTAAAGATAGATTGTTTAAGACATTTTAGAGATGACCCGTTTCAGCATAAGTATCGATTTCAGTTATCGCATTCTCGAATTTGTTCGAAATAAGGTGTGTCTTATCGGAAAGTCCTACAAGTGAACAATCGCCCATACTATATGAGCTCTTAGTTCTAGCACGAGTTGAACACGCTTTATTGTTTTATATTTTATGGCAGTCTACATCCTCCAGCTGTCAACTACGAGAAACATATCCAAAAATAATTTAATTTACCCATAACTTGTCTGGAGGACCAACTACTACAGGCCATATCTAAATCTGTGATCCCCGAAGTCGCCCTGATTTTCCCAGCGGTTGATTATTGTCAAACTTAGTTCGTAACGTCGAAAGTTTGTTCAGTTTACATTTCGCAAGGCGAATACTGAATAAGTTTCCGAATAAAAAAACGTAGCTGCGGTTCGAAGTCGCATTGAATTGGCATCGAATGAATAAGAAGTGGTTGGTAATTAAAAACGATACGTTTCGTTGGTTCTGACTTCAGTTGATCATTGCAATCCCTAGTTCTGCTTTGTACTATTACGTATTCTGTAGTAAAAAATACCCAAAGGATTTTGAATAGTTGAGGAAAAAACACTTGAAATTGCTTTGTAAGGACCCCTTAAATTTCAGAAATTGTTGAATCACTAGAGACTAACACCTACCCATCTACGCGTAAAAAATCGAAACTTCTGGCAAACACGCGCAGTTCAATCACTGACATTAAATAATGATCTCCCAAATCCTCCGAGGTTAGTCGCGGATGCAGCTCACAAAACTACCTTCAATAACGTTCTGTTAAAAAATTGAAAAGATAAAACTCAACAATCTAGTATATAAGGCCAGTTCTATAATTCTTTTTGAAGGCCTTTTTTTTACTTTTGTAGCGATTTTACTAGATATACGTGGTCTAAAAAGAACTCAAGCAAGTAATGACCTTACTGCTATGAGATTGAGGTGCAACATTGCAGAGTGATGGCCACTCATGGGCAACAGTATGGCACTACTGGTGCTTGTTTTTCTGTAAATGTATAAGTACTTAAATAGAGTTATCTCCAATTTTCTTCTGTGTACCTAATCCCTTTCGACAGCATTCAGTAAATTTAATTTCACATCCAGACGTGCAGCACCATAATCAACTCTAAAGTGTTCAAACCCTATCCAAACTGATGTAGGTAGATTTTCGGAAAATGACCAAAGGATTCGCAAAAAAGCCATGGGGACATCAAACAAACGGTAATTTATCCTAATTCAATAAAACCCTACGTAAAGTACGAAGGGACGTCACAGGACCGTACTAACTCGATAATAAAGGTTCCAAGCATTTTATCATTATTTTGTGACGATAAAAAAATAGAGATAAACACTTTACGCGAGACAAGGTGAAAGGTTTATCTGTATTTACATTCCATTACGACGCAAATTTGTTTCATATAGAACGCAGAGAAAACAAATCCCTTTATTTTTGTAACGTTCATTACGAGTTCCATACGTTTCATATATCAATGGAGAATAAAGGTCATAAAAAGTAATCACATCAATAACGTATCTGCAAACAATGCGTTCAAAATGGCTTTAGTTAGACAAAAGGATGAATTTTTTTATTTTGTAATCAAATCCCTCTCCTCATCCATTCTTTCGGGTCTCTCTCTTTCCCTCTCTATCTTTCTATCTCTATCTCTTTCTATCTCTAACTATTTCACTCTTTATCTTTCTGTCTTCTTAGACGATGATGATCGCTTTCATTTATCTTTATTTATTACTCTTCCCTAGACGTTACTAATCATTATTTTGTATAATGTGGTATAACGTAGTATTTATTTGCCCTTCTGGCGCTAGATCCATCCCTGAGCAATTTTATTGCCGTCCGCATAATATAGTTGGTGAGCGCAATATTTATCGCCAGCTTAGACTGTTTATCAAGAACAAAACTGCTCGCCAGCACTTTCCTTCTTTCGCTTTCGACGCAGTTTCGTCGGGGTTATTCGCGATTCCATAGTGCGCAGCAGAAATTATGGGACACTCTATATTAATATTAATAACTCGTCTTTGTTGCAAAAGGGTTTCGTGTTATATATTTTAGTTTTTCTTGGTAAGACGCATCTCGATAAAGGAAGGTTACAAAAGATAATCTAGCTCAATCACAAAATTTGTTTATACTGGTGTTAGGTCTCTCGTATGCAGGAGGTCATCTGGGTACCACTGCTTTGCCAGTTATTCTGCCGCCAAGCATTACTGTGTTCCGGTTTTTTAGCCAGTGTAAGTACTGAGTTTTTATACTAGACATTAGACTTATTATCTGATGTCTCGGCATGATTAGCGCAATGCAGTACGACGTTTCATGTTGACATTTCATAGTATTGGAAGCTGTGGGTGAAACTATAATTATTTAGGGCAAACGTGGCGCTTAACATCAGGCGGACGACTGGTTTGTCTCATTGCTCAACTTCATGAAAAAATGTTTTGTCCCAGTAGCATGACACTACTTAGGATTTTCCTGATTCATTTTGAAAACTAAGTGACTTGTATAATGTGTATACCATGACATTAATTATATACCTATCCCAATTCTCAAATTATGTTATTAGAGAGTACTCTCCTATATTTTAAAATTGGAACTATTCAACCGATTTTCCTCTCGAGCCATTTCCTTCTCTTTCGTATTTTCCCATAAATTCATTCAACCTTCGTCAATCACGAACACTATTTCACCGTTAAAAATGCTGTATGAATAAAAATCTGAGGCAGCGTCATAACCAGTGAAAGAAGAGAAAAACATACCGACGCAGCGTATTGTGAATGAAACAAAAGTCCCTGTGGCCATTTTTGATTAAATTTTTAGGACTCTCTGGTTAAGGTGCTAGGGTGGATTTTTCTCTGGCTGCAGGATTAAGGCAATTTTGACGGCCGTTAACATGAAGGTTCGGACGGCAGACTGGATACGTCGTCCGAAAGTCAATTAACTAAATGTGAAATATGTAAATGAAACAAATATTTTTTTGCTTTAACCCTTGTCTGCATGCCTGAATGAAGAGTGTGTTTGGAAACTTAGTTAGGGAAATGTTGTGATGGTTACTGAATGTTTGAAACCGGATACTGTCTAGACGACACTGTTCCAATGCATTAACTGCATCAACGTCATATCTGTATCTATATATTTTAATTTTTATAGAGCATAGCGTATTAAAGCGTAGCGCGCACAGCTTGTTACTTTTTTTCTAGAAATTAAATGATGTAGCGAGTTGCAGTCACGATAATAATTCATTTTGTAACAAAAAAAAACCCGTCTTCAATTCTGATGTATCTTCGAAGTCCAAGATCTAGTATCGATTAAATGTATGTGGGACCACTTTGTAGCTATACTGAACCCAACGCAAAAATAATTTTCTGAACAAACATAAAAAAACAACTGAATTGAGAAACTCCTCTTTTTTGAAGTTGCTTATAAAACCGCGTGTTAATGCGTGTGATTTAATAGTCAATCAATTTTGCCACTTTATAACGCAGTTAAATCGTGCTTAGTTAGTCTTTGTACGTGCTCGGCCTAACGCACAAAGAAGCTAATTTAAAATCTCAAATAGCACATTTACTGGCCAGTTCAAAAAGAACCCAATTTTATTGAACATCAAGTAAAAATAAGCTGAAATAAATGTTGTATGTAATTATCGAGACTTAAAAAGCGAGTGTGGCTCAGTGGGAGCATGTGCGACTTTCGATCCGACGCACCCGAGTTCGAATTCCACTGGCCCCGCACCACCGACTTTCTTAAGTTATGAGCGGATTTAACACTCGCTCTAAAAACGGTGAAGGAAAACATCGTGAAAGAAACCGGCATGTCCAAGAATTAATCACAAAAATTCAAGGACATTTGACATCCACCAACCCGCACTGGGCCAGCGCAGCGTGGTGGATTATGGCCCATACTCTCTCTATGAGAGAAGGCTCGTGTCCCAGCAGTGGGAACGTGGTGGGCTTCAGTATAACGTTTGCAGCAGACATCACTTGTATTGGTATTGGATTTACATCTGAGCGCTACCGTGCTTCGGAGGGCACGGTCCCGGTTGTTTTCTTAGGACAATAGTCGTTAAATCATGTCGGAGGCCTTGGGGCGGTCTAAAAACTCCGACACCAGGGTTGGCAACACACCCACAAGAGAGAAGAAGACCAACAGTCATCCGATCAACCGTTTTGCCAGTTATTCTGCCGCAAAGCAGTAGTGAGGAAGAAGCATTACTGTGTTCCGGTAGTATTCTATGGTTCCGGTTTGAAAGACATTGTAGCCAGCAAAATTACGGGGCATATTAGACTTAATATCTGATGTCTCGGGGTGATGAGCGCAAAGCAATGCCACGCAGTACTATTTAAGATATTACTTAAAAGTTCGAGGTGGCACTGCCATTGTTGTTGCAGGCGTAGCGCTTACCATAAATTGCTCGTTTCTTTACTCTGTTCCATAAAAAAGTCAGAAGCTTAAGAGCAATCTTTTTTCTGCGCCTCAACCGTCGCCATCGCTTGATTGGAGATAGTTAGCGACGTGATCTGCAGACGCAACTACCTCAGGGCTTTACTATTCGACATTCAATTCTAGCCGCCGCCGATTGAGTAGTCGGCTAAGGTTAAGTCACAGTAGCCACGCCTGACAATCTAATGGCATTTTTGTTGTTGACTGATAATAATCAAACGAAAAAGTTGATAAATATCCTAGAATTTTCTGTAGGTGTATACAGGATACTCGTGACTCCGTACGCGTAGAATTAGGTTTATAGTTGTACCCTAAGGAGCTGTTCGCCTTTTCGGGATGAAAGTATCTCATGTCCTAATCCAGGACTTACAGGATACACACACACTTACAGGACTTAGTATTACCTAAATACCAAATTTCATCAAAATCCGTTCAGGAGCTAACTGGCATCAAATACAAACACAACACATACACACACACACACACACACCCTCACCCTCTCACCCTCACACACATACAACCCTTTCGCATTTGTATTTACTATTAGGAGGATTTATTATGGTGTGAAAATCTTTTTCGGATACGGTGGTAGAGTCATTGTAATAATTGACGTTCATAAGTGCGTCTGTGATGCTAAACATGAATAAAGAACTTTTGAACACTTTTGAACTTTGAAAGAAACTCTTTTAGGTATATGAAACGAAACGAAATCTAGGATTTAAGGAGTTAATAAAATATGAGCGTTCAGCATACGACTTTGAATTATATTAATAGTAACGAAGAGGGTGAGACATAAGCTACTTTTAGTTTTACAAAAGTCAGAATATAAGAAGCTACTTTTTTATCTGAACCGGCGCTTGATTGGAGATAGTTAGAGACGTGATCTGCAGACGCAAATACCCCGGGGCTTCACTACTCAATATTCAATTTCCATGATTCAAAGTCTGTGCGATTGTAGGTAACTGTAACTATTTAATTGCGTGACAAGTTATCGCTTGCATCTGTGATATTATAAAACTGTAACTAATCCAGTTCTGTACATTGAAGAATTTTTTGAAAATATAATGCTAATAATCATATGCTGTCACGAATTTAAATGGACACGTATGTTATTAAAATTTAGTGTCGGCTCCACAGTCTTAATTTGCGGTGACATCGAACTTTTTATCAGGCAACACATGAAGTAAGTAGTTATTTTTACATGTATCTGAGAGCTTCTTTTATATATTACCAAAAAAGTTCATAAATATGAGGACCACGTTCCCACTTCTGTGACACAGTCCTTCTATAACGGAGAGAATATAGGCCATAATGTACCACACTGGCCCAGCGCGGTTTGAATAATATAGCATATTAATAAATGAATTATTAAATTTATGCTTATATTTAACTGACCACCAGATATAGTAAAATGTAACCCCAAAAATAGTAAATAATTACCAAAAAAATACCACCATATAAAAAAATATAATCACCAAAAAATTGTAGATGATCACCAAAAATAGTAAATGGTCACCGTAAAGTAGGCTCCACCAGAAGTCTCGCTCATCACCCTTTTATGTCACATCCCCTACTTGACATTCGCTCCGCTGTGGAAGTCGCCGGCTTGCTTTGCTCGCCACCCTTTACTCCACTCGGCCTCGTAGGCTCACTTAATTCAGGACCTCCTTCGCGAGCTTCTGGCTCTGCCTTCGCTGGCTTTATCTGAGGGCTCTGCGCTTTTTAAAGCAAGATGGATCACTGAAGAATTCGGGTAAGTTTGGTGGTCATTTACTAAATTTGGTGATCATTTAGTAAATTTGATTTGTCGATACAATTTTTGGACAGCAGTGTATGGGGATCAAAAAGATTTATGGTCATTATATTTTCTCCCTAAAATTTATTGTTTTCAGTCAAAATCAGTAAATAATACTCCCTTCTAAGTTCAAGCTTAGCCGCTTCAGATTACAAATTCGGAACAAGTGCAAAGTAAGCCGCGAACAAACGATGCTGGTGCCATTGAGATCTCTCGAGTAGACTTTAAGCCAAAGAACATAATACACATGCAAATGCTGGGGAAAGCCGGCGTTATCGGTACACCATACTCGAAAACCGCATGCCAGAATGGAGGTATCGAGACTGGGAATAAGAGATGTGCGTTAAATTCGTTTAATTTTAATGCTTATACTCTCGATAATAGATTTTACGTGACTCCATAAAGCTAGCTTTGGTAGGTAGTGCAGAATATTTTCCATCTAAAATACTATTCGTAAACAGTAGTCAATAACTCGCCCCACGGCTTTAGCAGCGTAGACAATTTAACCGAATAAAAAGGATCATATATCTAGTATCCAGTATCTAAAACACCTATTTACAAGACTTTATCAAAATTCTTTCTATAGTTTACCATCAACTCTTAGAAACTTTTGAATTTGTCACCTACGTGGTAAATTTTAGGTCATTCCCAATTGTCACCACTTTCAATGTTCTGGTGACAACTGGGAATTGTTTATAGAATGCGTCCCATTTTTCATCACTGGAAAAAATGGGAATACCATTCTTATCGTTCTCAATTGTCTCCAGTGGCGACATAATCAGCGGCAAAAATACCATATTTTTGTCAAAAACTGTAATCTTACTACGAAAAAATGTAGCCTGTTACCCGTACACAGTATCGATTTTAGTCGAATGAAACTGATACCTATGTACAATCAGTTTCATTCGACTAAAATCGATACTGTGTCCCATCTCTCCAATGAAGCTCTTCAAGGATTTATAAAAGTGGGTTGTATTGTAGCATCGAATCTGGGAATAATGATCGCGAACCGACACAGAATGCTTCGAATAGGTACTCTTTGATGCTTCGGATCTTGAAGTGTAGTCGTTATTAGGAAGGGGTTTAAAGTATCTACTTTCGAAAGAGCAAGCTTAACTGCTAGTAATAAGAGTAAGTATAGATGTTACAGTCAAACATCTTTTCCAATCAAAAGCAGTTTTGTGCAATACAGAGGTTTTTTTTTTATATTTCATAACGATCACATACATAGTTCCTGGCCCCTGACTAGGATCCTTTTTATCTAAGGAACCAGGAACTACGACGACCATGGTCCCACAACACCCAGACACGAAACAAATGCTTGCGCTATTTTTTCTGTGCACAAACATTTGCCCCGACGCGTCGCGGGAATCGAACCCACAACGTCAGTGGTGTATGAGATTTGTGCCAAAATGCCCAACCACTACACAGAGGCTAACTCCGCTGATATCTATCTATTATACCTATAAGTTTTTAAACTATCATGGTATCTATTACATGACTAGCTGCGCCCCGCGGTTTCCCTGGAAAAAGTAGCCTATGACCTTATCCAAGACCTAAAGTACCTACATACCAAATTTCATCAAAATCTGTTTAGTATTATTGCGTATTTGAGTAACAAACATCCATCCATCCATCCATACTCACAAAATTTAGTATTTATAATATTAGTAAACTTAGTACGATACAGAAATTATAACAGCAAAAGAAAAACTAAATTATGCAATGGGTGGTAAAAGGTATCTCAAACCGATCTCTTCCAGACTACCTTTAGATAAATAAATAAAGGTATTTTAAATAAATTTACTACACTTTTGAATGTCAAATTATCAGAATATTTTACTTAACGTAACATAATATTGCAGTTACTTGTTTATTCGAATCCTTTTAACCGCATCAGTTCACTCCCAAAGCTAGTTAACAGGTAACCGCCAACGAAACCACCGTAAAATTTTAATCGTAGTCCCTCTAAATGTTAGGCAATTAAAAGTCCGAGATAGTGTTGTTCTTGATACGGCAAGAGTATACGGCAGATTGTGAATGCTAAAAGTAGCATGTGTGCATATAGCATACTTTATAAATAACAATTTAATTTTTCATGAACATTCTATAACTCCGGCCCCTGGATCGTGCACACACCAACACAAGAAGAAGAAGAAGAATCATAACAGTTTTCATGCATCATTTTTCAGTAATAGTTGATAATAGGTATATAGGTAGGCATAATAAACTATTCTTGAGTTATTATCAATACAATATGCTGTATAAAACGCGCATCTGTGTCTTTCTGTTCGCGTTTTCCGGGATACGAGTATCATATGTCCTCTGGCAGGATACTCACTCACACACACTCACACACCCTCACACACGTTACTTTGGTACCTAGAATAAGACAGAGCACTTTTTACCCCGGAAACTATTTCTTAATGAACGAATTATAAACTGATTACTGCGGACTGAACTATGCGGACGAAACCGCAGGTATTGGCTAGTTCGGTATAAAAAAGAGAGAACCGTAATAGATTAAGAAAGTAATCTAAAAGCCACGTTTTCACGGATTTAGAATGCGCCGGATAGCTAATCAGAAAGTGCTCGAAATTTGAGTTGCAAGATTCCACCCGGAACGCCAGACAGACAAACAAAAAAGTGATTTAATAAAAACGTGGTAAAATAATCTGCTTCCAGTAGTGCTGGACTGTTTTTGCATACGGCACACTCCTATTGGACAGAAACCGCTAATGTCCGAAACATTAGCGGTTTATATTTTATTTAGCTGAGACCCGGTGCGGCGTAGCAAGGGCAAGTGTGTAGCGAAGGACCTATGTTAGAAGTTGCTGTTTTTCAGGTAGTGTGGTTCCTGAAATTGATAGCAACAACACTAGTCCTAGTTTTACTACTTATTTAACTAGTTACAAAAAGGGATAGGTACCTTCAGAAAACATACGGATAATTGAAAATGGTATAATCCTGTTAACGACTTTTGAATATTAATGAGCCCTCTCTATGCGGTCATTTTAATATTTAACTGTATTGTAGAAGTACTCAGAATAACTTTTGTTAATTTTATTGTCTCGCTTAAAGCTTTGAAGTGTCGGGCTAATGAATGAATTATTTAAATGGCATGACATTAAAAGTAATGTGGTTTTATTTGGAAATGGGTAAAGTCTGTGCAAAATAAAGTGACGTGGCTTTACCTACCAAAGTACGTACCTACCTTTTTGTAAATTACAAACTGTTTTTACAGACTAACCGTTTATCCGCTTATCCCATGATTTTTTAGTATTTCCAGGGCAATTCAATTAAGTATGTGTATTCGTGAAGATTCAAAGGCGGGAAGAGTTTATTGTAAAATACTTAGGTCTAAGAAGCAAAATTATAGCAAAAGCATTGATAATTGCAACATCTCGCGAGGCTCGGGGTAGGATCGAGTCAGATGCAAGAAGGCAGTAACTTCTTGACACGGCACGTTTATACCTTCGGGAAGTTCATCACTCTGCAGCTTTAACCGACGGCACCGGTAGTTTGGGCCCAGCCCCGCATCCACTTTAGATTTATACTTTTGTAAGATATGAGTTTTTACATGAATCTATAAAATTATACAAACTTTTATAGATATCATGTAAAAATTCATATCTTCAAATGAAAATCAAAAATATAAAGTACCTACAAAAATTCATTCACGCTTTGATACTCATAAAATCTATTTATTACTGGAGTAAACGTCACGAAAAAGTCTACAGAGCCTACTGACATTAAAAAGTCAGTAGCTAAAAAACATTTTCCGCCAACAAAAGAGGCCTAAACTTCTGTTAATTTTACAACAGACGATTTTTATATTCCTACTTCATAAACCACCATACTTTACGGCAATAAAGCCCAGTCTTAAAAAGCTGGTCCCTTAAAGCAACCTTTTGAGATAAAACTGCCCTTTACATTCGCGCCTTTTTTATGCGTAAAATGTGTCCTTTTGTCATCTTTTTTAACATGGATCGTTTTCGCGTAAATTATATCGGTATAATATAATGCTACAGCAATTCGTCAATATTAAAATGTTTATATAATCATGGCCTAGGAGGGTATCTTTTCTCCGAACCTGACGATACGAATATCACAATAGTTTTTCTACCGCTTTGTGTCGATATACAGTTTATCGCCGAAAACAGGTTATGCAGTCCCCGTTTTTATGGGGTTCTACACAATACGGCAAATGAAGCCGACGGGAAATTGTCATTAATTACATGCAAACGAAGTTTATTCCTTTCCCACTTCATAATTGGAATCATGCACTGAATAAATTAGCAAAGGAGAAAAACATTTTTGCGCTATTTGCGGACAATTTAAAAACGCGTCCTACTGAATTTACGTCAGATTGTTCGGCTGTGAAATTCTAAATTGTTTATTAGGAAAAGGCGTGGATCTCTGTGAAATAAGACTAAATCAAGTTTAAATTGATTTGATAATAACTGAGAAATAAAATTCTTTTGAAATATACCTACTAAATAGCAACAGGAAGAAGCTAAACTTGTATTAAGTCAACTTTCTTATATTATTTAAAATTATATATTGTAATCCTAAATGACTAAGCACGTACTCTATGTATAAAATGTAGAAATGTATGTATAGAGACAACATAATAACTTATTAGAGGTCTGATACCCAATTTTTTGAACTATATATATTGTATACTTTTGTTATAAAGATTTTTTTTTTTATGTAATGACGGCTCAAGTATAGACCCGCCATTAGAATTACAATCTAGCCTTATAAGACTAATAAGTAATTTAAATTTAACTTAAACTGCTAAGTAGAGTCAAACTAAGAATATGTCCATCAACACTTTTCTTATTGTCTCTATTAAGGTGAAGATACTATGTTCTTGTGTTCTTTACAAGTAGCACTAACTGTTTATGCTACGGTTCACTGGCACTTCACTAAACTAACTCAAAAGGTTTTGTCCTTTTTAATCTTCTCACTAGGTCTGTGTTGTCGAGGAGCTGGATAGCCTCGACGTTCACGTGATGGTGAAGCCTAAATTCATGAGCTTCGGCATACTTATTAATTACACTAGTGACGAGGTCCACTTTTAGGTCCCGATGGAGGTCGTCATTTCTAATATACCACGGAGCGTTTACAATACCCCTGAGTACTTTATTTTGGAATCGTTGAATTATTGCTACGTTGTTTTGATTGGTACATCCCCACAATTGGATTCCATAAGTCCATATTGGCATGAGGACTTGTTTGTACAATAGTAATTTATTGTGCACTGACAACGTAGAATGTCTTCCAAGTAGCCAATACATCTTTCTATAGCGAAGCTCTAGCTCGTCGCGTTTCTTTTTGTCGTGTGCCTTCCAGCGAAGCTTTGCGTCTAGTGTCATGCCAAGGTACTTGGCTGTATTTTCGTACGGTATCGCTTTATTGTTTATTAACACCGGATGATAGTGTGGTCTTTTGTTCGTAAAATCTATGTGAATAGATTTTGATTCATTCAGTTTGATTTTCCATTTTTTCGTCCAATCAAAGATGGTGTTGATGGCTGTTTGAACCTTTGTTATAAAGAATGATTGTATGTTTGTTTTGAATGTTCTATTTGATGATACGCCTGCCTTTTTCATTGAATTTTAACTGTCTAGAAGCTACCATTTTAGCAGTCTTGGTGGCAACAATATAGTCAAACCAAAAGAACCTTCGTTGAAAGAACTATCGAATCGAAAATAATAAGACCACCAATACCCGCCCCTCAGTTCATGCCGGCTACTCATCGCTAGGTATAAACTCTTTTTATGGTCCGTACCTACTATAAAATCCCGGGCCAGACCATCGCACATCAACATTTTTCGAACAAGATTTATTCGTTTGATATTGACGGCTTTCCTCGTATTCACATCGGAATAGAGCTTACTGTGGGTTCACATCACTACGCTAATGTTTTTGGACACAGTATCTAAGTTATCGCATCTTGTGAAGATCGAAAGTTGTAAGCCACGCTAGAATAAATACACCAACCAAAAACACCAAAACACCATCACAACACCAACGAAAAACACCCAATGATAAAAATATTAGCTGGACATTGACATTGATTTAATTTTTTTAACTCTTTTTATTACTTTTCAGCCTTCTCCTCATTACATACGTCTCCGACATGGCCTAACGACTCTTGTCCTAAGACCAACCGGGATCAACAGCCTAATGTGCCCTCCGAAGCACGTTAGTGCTCAGATGTAAATACCACACAAACGTTTACCTATCCAAGTGGTAGACCGCAGCAAATGTTACTTAACCTAGCAGATCTGTTACGAACGGCTAGGTGAGCTACGCGTACTACGCTCTACGCTATAAGCGCTACGGCTACGCTGCGAGCACTACATTTTATGTAAAATCACACTATAAATGGGAAAGTTTGTGTGTGTTTTTGTCATCGGATTTAAGTGAAATTTGGAATTGAAATAGCTCATATTGAGATACCTACCTAAAGATAAACTACTTTTTTTCCTTGAAACTGCGGGGCGCAGCTAGTTAAATATATTGAATGTTAACGCCATACCCCTCATCTTCTCTCCCATTATAGCTCGTTAGGCCATGAAATTAATATTCCACACGCAAGACTAGCATCCTCTCTCTCTCTCTCTCTCTCTCTCTCTCTCTCTCTATCACCAAGGTTGCGTAGAAAGCGACGAGCGACAACGAGGCTCTACGGTCTACGAGACACGCCACGCACATGCAAACACTTTCAATCTGTAATTCTTTGGTTGTGTGCGCGTGTGACTACATTATGTCAGCGCTTCGAAGGTTGCAACTCCATTTAAACTGAACTGGTGATATAAAAGAAAATTGAAGATCGACCACTGTCCCCCACGGCACAGTGGGTCCCCATCACGACCATCAATCAAATCGACTTATCGCGTCGTCCACGGACCGGGGGCCATATATCTGGACACGGCCAAAGTACACTCGCCGCCGACCGGCGGCGACCCCTAATTGGTACTGAATGTGATGACTGCGTAATAGATTTTAATAAAGCCTGTCTGTTGACTGACAGCCTCATATTTTTGCTTTATCGGTGTGCTGAAAGTAATAAATGGTGATTTACAGTACTAATTTCATATCAAATAAACACAAGCTTAATATTTTTTGCGAGACGTTTTCAATGTTTTATTTATTCTAATATAAAATTGTCGTTACAAATACCTTCAACATTTCTATTTTGTAACTATATCTGACTACAACAATATCAAAGACGATCCAAGAAACGAAGCATCTTTCATTTATTAATTTTCAATACAACATTGTTATTACAATTTTCTTATTTGCATTAAAAAACTTGCTTGCCTAACATATTTAAGTGTGTGGCTTAAAATAATTGACTACAAACACGTTTTAATATTATTTAAATGTTTATTGTAGTTAAACACTTTCTACCCACCTGTACTCCATAGCATGGCAATCTACGATTCGACGTCTGTATCTTATCAAGTCGGCCTGCATTCGAACTCTAATGCGGGCTGCGATTGCGATTCCGAACATCGAATTGATCACGAAAATCGGTCACGTAGGGAGAGGCTAATGAACAAATAGGCACTTCACTAATTGTAACTACCCAGAGAGAACAAAGAACTTGAAATCTTTAATACCATCCTTCGATCCATTTTAAATGAAAGGGAAAAATGAAACGGCACAAAACTTTTGGTAGTATAGAGAATTAGTTAGCTTAATTGCCGCGACATGCTGAAGAACCGTCTCTTATTATTAGTTTAACTCTCTAAAATTAAAAAGGTTATTTTAATCATAATGAGATTTATCGATGGTTAAACCTGATAAAATTGAATCGATTAAGAAAAATAACTGGCATGTCATTCTCTTAGGTCCGCGTAATCAATTGGGACCAGCTGAAGTTTATTTTGATTTGGGTTGTGGGCCACCCTCTCCCTAAAGCTAGTAATATTTAGTTTTCTTTGCTAAAGCTGAATCCCGTACACGGAGATAAAAAGTCAACGAAAGCAAAAGTGATAATGGTCTATATTACCTGAACTAAGCTCTGTACATGTACTTATTATAGGAACATCATTTTATGAGGAATATTATAAATGTGAAAGCTTGTGAAGATGGATAGTTGTTACTTAATCATGCAAAAAACAACTGAACGGATTTTAATGATATTTGAAACTTTAGGCCCTGGAAAAGGACATAAGCTACTTTTTATGCCGGAAAGCCACGAGTGAATCCGCGGGGCGCAGCTAGTTTACAATATGCATGCTAAATCCATACGTACTTTTAATAGGTACCAGTTGTAACAAGTGGTAGAGTCATTGTAATAATTGACGTTCGTAAGTGCGTCTGTGATGCCAAAAATTAATAAAGAACTTTTGAACCTTGATCAACGTGAAACAAGCTCACAGAAAAAAGAACAGATTTTATAAGCCGACCGCTCATTTAGTTGAGCTAAATACTTGCTTCACATTCTAGCCAAAAAAGCTAGCTGTGAAGCTTAGAATCCACGGAAACGGGGTCAAACAAAGAATGCAGAATAACACAAGCAACCGAAACTTTTTCAATTCTGCGTTGTATGTGAGGGGTAGTATTTCAGAGCTACAGTGTTTTGTCGCACTGTTCTCGCATGAAATTCTGGTTTACAAATAGTTGGTGCTACATTTTAGTAAATCCAGCAATATGTGTTTTTAAACTACGCATTCATCTGAGTGAGTTCTAAATTATTCTTGGATATATTACTCCACTTCGAGAATTCATACCTAATGTTAAAACATTTGTACAATAGAATAAAAAAACTCTTCATTGTACACCACAAACATAGTCACATAGAAAATGATAAACTAAACTAGGAGATATACGATTGGCGATCTTATCGCTAAAAGCAATCTCTAACAGACAACTTTGGCATGGACTGGACAAATATAAAAAATATTAAACGGTGGTGGTAACTAAAAACCCAAACATCATTACACATGCTTATGTGCCTAAATAACTTAAAAAATCATTATATAAAAAGTGCTCTGTCATTCAAATATCTACTTAACTCTTTTCTTTTATTATCTCTTGACGAGCGCAATGCAGAGCCGCGCAGGATTTTGCAAAAAAAATTCAAATTGTTTACCATCAGGTGAACGACCAGCTCATCTCGTCATACAGTTATATTTAAAAATAAAGTTATAAACCCACATTACTACTTCCATCCCGTCTCGTTATGGATTGTCAAAGTAGGGTGACCTACTTGCTCTTAATCAACATTAGTCAATATGTATCTTCTACCTGTTACGTCTTCTCTTTACCTTACCATATTCGAGGATTATAAACTCTGCTAATTACAAAATCTGAATATCCTGAATGTGTTGCCTTCTTTTCATATTATATCTCCCATTCCCTCCCACTACCGATTTCTAACATTTGTGGCCTATCCATCTCTTTAAATTCGCTCGTTTGCCCTGGTGCAACTACGATTGCATAGACGAAAAATACATATGCATACTCGGGCCCCATGCAACTGCAGTTGCCCCTAGTCATCCTTAGCGTATACCGCATCTCCGTCCGAACTATTGCTTTTTTCGGGATGAAAATAAAGTAATATTCCAGGACCTAACGTACCTACACATCAAACTTTATCAAAATCTGCTCAATTGTCATAGAGCTAAATAAAGACTATACTCACACATACACACACCCTCACATACACACATCCTGACACACACCCTCACCCTCACATACACACCCTCTCACACACACAAACTTTAGTATTTATAAAATTCGTAGGAATATACGTTTTCTAAATCGGCTCGGAAGCACCGAAGTCGTGGTGAGGCTCGTAAGACATTAAGTCCCTGTCCAATTTCCCAGCATTGCCGAGGAGCCCCACAGACGACCGCAACTTAACATATCTTGTTATTACATCTAGTTTTCCAGATGTTTTCCCTGAAGTAATCTCTATTCGTTGATATTGAAAGGAATACTAAAAAACGATTTTAGCAAGGTAATAACATCCAAGAATTCTATACGAGTATAGGAGTCCCTATATCAAAGGAATTTAACACTATATGAAGATTTTTAGGAAAATAATTTAGCGCTCGAAGCGGAAGTCGCCTAGCTGTTCGTAACAGATCTGCAACGTCCGCAGCGGTCACAACATGGATGGGTGACCGTCTGTGTGGTATTAACATCTGACCCCTACTGTGCTTCAGAGGACATGTTAAGCCATCGGTCCCGGTTGTTGTCTTTAGACATGGCTGCGTTAGGCCATGTCGGAGGCCATTGGGCGGTCTAAAAATTCTGACACCAGGGTTGGCCACGATTCCACACGAGAGAAGAATGAAAATAATATGGATGACTTACTTAGTTACCTACTCGTTTTCAATGTTCAAGTACAAGTTTTAATGGTGGTAGGTTTCTCGTATGCGACAGGTCGTCTGGCCGCTTTGCCAGTTATTCAGTCGCTAAGCAGTAGTGTGCAAGCATTACTGTGTTCCGGTTTGAAGGGCATTGTAGCCAGCGAAATTTCTGGGCATTATGAGACTCGACAGCTAATTGTCTCAGGGTGACGAGCGCAGTGCAGCGCCGCGCAGGATTTTGCAAAAGAAAGTTCTACGTAAAGGATAAAGTAAAGGCAAACGACATTCAGTTACACAAAAAAAAACACGTCAATAAAACAGAGAACAATATTGCCAATACGGGGAGTATTGTCAATATTGTTCTCTATTTTATTATAATTTAGTCTTGTATTACCTTGTTGAAAACAGAATTGATGTTATACCTTCCTACTTCTACATAGATATCATCAGCCTATAGTACATCCCCAACCCTGGAAGAAATGTGGGCTTCATTTAAACATCACCACATCGAAAAAAAAAATTGTTTTATGTAACTAAACAAGTCGTTCGCTTGGTGGTAAGTGCCACGCTTGCCCATAACTATGGCAGTGCCACCCAGAACTTTTAATACCATGCAAAGTACTGCGCAGCATTGCATTACGCTCATCACTCCAAGACATCTGATATTAAGACTCATATTCCCAGTAATTTCATAATACGTAGTAACTTTGCCACTAGTTATCAGACGTGCTAAAACTTTATCAATTTTCAAAAACATGGTCAAAACTCACTACCTTTCCCACAGTAACACTGCTTCCTAATGCTATCATAAAACTGAGTTTATGCTTATTATGAATATATATTAGTTTATAGTTATATCAATATTTATTTATTAGGGTTTATATTTATATAAGTATCTTTTTGGTTTAATAGTATTATTTGTTAATGAATTATTGTACAACACCGTCTACTCCTTTTCTTCCAATACTGTCCATCCAAAGGTTGTCTGGAAAAGATCGCTCTAAGCGATAAGATCGCCCATTGTACTAACCTCGTTATAAAGTTTATCTGCAATCATTTTTTTATGTTATTGGTATACAATAAAGAGTTTTTATATTTGTATTTGTATATAATAATACCTCATTAATGTAAAAACCACATCATTTGGACAAATTGATTTACATTACGTATATTATATTACACTGAGCATTATTACTGTGTAAGAGCGAGTGTGGCTCAGTGGGAGCTCGTGCGACTTTCGATCCGACGCACCCGAGTTCGAATCCCGCTGACCCCGCACCACTGACTTTCTTAAGCTATGTGCGGATTTAACACTCGCTCTAAAACGGTGAAGGAAAACATCGTGAGGAAACCGGCATGTCCAAGATTTTTTCACAAAAAGTCAAGGACATGTGACATTCACCAACCCGCACTGGGCCAGCGTGGTGGATTATGGCCCATTCTCTCTCTATGAGAGAAGGCCCGTGTCCCAGCAGTGGGAACGTGATGGGCTGATGATGATGATGATGATTATTACTGTACAAAGTACAAGTATACATTTTATCAAAGATAAACCGACTTCAATGTATCTTTGAAGTCCAAGGTCTAATATCGATGAAATTTATATGAAACCACTTCGTAGCTATACTGAACCCAACGCAAAAAGAGTTTTCCAAATCGGTTCATAAATGACGGAGTTCTAAGGTAAACATTAAAAAAAACAATCGAACAGAGAACCTTCTCCTTTTTTGAAGTCGATTAAAAATGAATAGATACGAGTGGATCTGCTTAATCCGCAGAAACGGCATGAAAAGGGACTTAAATCTAGACATAGGTTGGATCCGGTTAAATAAGTTGGAATACCTCACTTTATTTTTGACAGTTGATAGAAGAGTTTAGGATTTGATTTAGATTCATTTAGTTGGTACGGTCAACGACAAAAGTAGCTGAACATATGTGAATCTTTGATTGACTACACCTTCAATATTTGTCTTATATCTCTGAATGTTGCATTTAAAAAGTCTGTTAATATACTGTACAAATAGAGAAATTGCAAAATTTGTATATGTTTAGTGTTATTGACGAAAAGATTGATTAACCGGTCAAAAAATAACAGTTTTACAATACTTTACGTATGTAATAATGACAAGTTGTGTGTATAGTACCTACTTATATGTGTACTTGTGTATAACAGTGGGGCCAGTAACATAAGAAGGGCTGAATTTGGTTTTAATCTACTCTATCACATCTTTCAAAATATCGGGTTCCCAAATTAATATCCTAAACCCTCGGATCAGTTTTAGGGATACATTTCCATAGCAACTGAATTAAACGGTGACCACTTTAACTTGTCCAAAACTAAAGGGTTGATCTTGAATACATTATCAAAACGTTATCACAAACTATAGAAGTGATGTCAACAATGCCAGCAGAGACACAAACGCCATCCTGATTGCAGTCCTCATTTGCATGTTCCATTGACCGACAATTTAATTTTCAGACCCTCGGGTCCGTTAATTTACGTTCATTTGTAGTCTGACACATTTTCATAAAATACATTTCGCGTCCGTTTTAATTCATATTAATTGTCACCTAATGAAGCGGTGCCGAAATAAACGTGTTCTGAATTTTGAGGAAGTTTTGTTTGGGATGTTTATACAAATTATTTATGAAGGTTGTGCAAACCTTTTTTGCCTTAATTATCTCTTTTGTCCCTTCTTGGATTTCCCACTTTCTCTCCCCAAAATCGGACGATACTGTTACAATATTACACAGCACATTTACTCTGGGTCGCAATGGCGCGTGGTAGCTTGATATATTATTAGTAAAAATTATAGCCCATCCCCTAGTTTTAGAGCCTGCGCCTGAGCTAGTGGCACAATGATATATTAAACTATACCTGTACCAGACCCCCGACACTCCATACAAATTCGCAGAGCTAACTGTCTAGTACTACTACTGGTGCACCGGCCAGTCCGCACACGTTTTGTGTGTGTGCGTAATTGTTGTAGGGATGAGCTAATACGATCGAGCGCGACAAGGACAACGCTATACGTAAGCAACCTAAGTGTTTCTCTTTCACACCTAATATCGCTTGGCGGGGAGACGCGAAAATAACGTAAGGAAAACCAAACAATCTCCGATTTTTACATAACGATAACGAACCATTTTGTTTTAGGTATATTAATATTGTATCATAGTCAATATATTGAATTTTAATGAAAAAAGAGAGAGGCAAACCTCCGTCAGTCAGGTCAGGTCCTGGTCAGCTCCACCGTCTTCAGCCGTTCTCCGTCTTTTTCTCAATATGTTTCGTCCAAATGTCAAAGTCAAATAGTCAGCCGGCCTGCTCTACTTCTGTAAAGCAGGTCGTCGTCATCATCCAAAAAGGTCTTAAAAACCTCAAATAACATCAATTGATCGCACATATAAAATACACATGTTTTGTTTGGGAATTAATTAATTTCCCTCCCCCTTCCATCACAGGATGAGCAGAAAGTCGGCCAAATATCATCTCTATATAGTAGACATTCCGCCAATTCGAACGAAGCGTTTTGGTTCCACGTTTATAGTGCGTACTGCTAAGGAATGGAACTCCTTGCCGTCTTCTCTGTTTCCTGAAAACTATAATTTGGGCGTCTTCAAGGCTAGAGTGAATAGGTATCTTCTAAATCTACGTGCTCCATCTTCGGCCACATCGTCGCTTATCATCAGGTGATAAATCTACGTTTGACCACCATGTCGATGGTGGTCAAACGTAGATTTATCACAAATTAAAAAAAAAACACATTTGAATCTCACTCATTAGTCATCGCAGCGAGCGGTGACAACCGAGTGAAGCAAACACGGCATTGCCCATTTCTTTACCGATGCATTGCGGGCGACGACAAATTGGCGGGGGGGTGGGAAAGTCGCTTCTTTACGTAGTAATATTTAGTTTTCTTTGCCTGTAATAACTCTATAAAATTCTATATTGTTATAATACTAATATTGTCTTATGTATGAAGGATGACAACGAAACAACTGGATGAAACAACTCGAATTAGTAATTCGAGCTATAGGCAAATATAATAGATATTCAAATGCCAAAAGATTCAACGCCCATGCACATGTTAATTTTGGGATATTGTCTTATGTCTCAGGGTTATGAGCGCAATGCAGTGCCACTCAGTACTTTTTTAGTATAAAAAGTTCTGGGTGGCGCTGCAATTGTTATGGGGAGGCGTGGCGCTTTCCATTAGACGAAAGACTTGTTCATCTCATTACTCAGTACCTTAAAAAAATATTGATTTCCAGTAATAGCGAATATGTTCAACTCTTCTATCTTTGTACCATATGCAATAATCAACCGACTTCAAAAAAGGAGAAGGTTCTCTATTCGATTGTTTTTTTATGTTTGTTACCTCAGAACTCCGTCATTCATTAACCGATTTGGAAAATTATTTTTCTTTGGGTTCAGTATAGCTACGAAGTGGTCCCATATAAATTTCATCGATACGTCAAAAATACATTGAAGTCAGTTTTTTTGTTTGATAAAACGTATAGGTACTTGTTAATTTACGTCCTGTAAAAGGACATAGGCTACTTTTATCTTAGAAAACCGTGGGTGAAACCGCGGGGCGCAGCTAGTTTAAAATATACGGATGCAGGAGAGTACAAACATACCACAAGAAGCATCCATCCATCCATCACACAAACTTTAGCATTTATAATATTAGTAGGAAGTACTATGCTACCAACACAATCTAATCGGTTCACGAATCATTCTTTCTCCGTAAATCATATCAACAGCCTAGGTTTACTCGTGGTAGGTCTCTCGTATGCGAGAGGCCGTCTGGGCAGGTACCACAGCTTTGCCAATGAATCGGCCGTCAAGCAGTAGTGCAAGCATTACTGTGTTCCAGTTTGAAGGGCATTGTAACCAGCGAAATTACTGGGCATATTAGACTTAATATCTGATGTCTCGGGGTGACGAGCGCAGTGCAGCACCGCGCAGGATTCTGCAAAACAAAGTTCTGGGTGGTGCTGTTATTGTTATGGGCTGGCGTATTACTTACCATCTGGCAAACGACCAGCTCGTCTTGTCATTCAGTTACATTAAAAAAAAAATTCCAAATCTGTAATGTCATTCTCTCTCACATATATCTCCTATTATATTTTGATCCAGAAACTACTCAGCGTACATTTTCCTGTTTTATTATTTCCATTATTATAGATCATCTCCGGATCTCATTTTCCCTCCAATTCTTACGGATATTTTCTGATAATGAAAACGGAAAGAAAGTTTTGGTGGTTATTTTTATCATTTATTCGCATATAAATCTGAAACTAGCTTTCCTTATATGGAACTAGTTATACTCGTATACTGCTGATTTTCTATTCGATTTAAAATTTCGTTTTTGTTGTGTTCGTTTTCAAATTGATCAAAATAATCATAGGTAAATAATTGTTCAAGCGGCAACTATTAGCAGGTTAATTTATATCAAGTTTCTGATATAAATTGTACCAGAAACCCGCTATAGATTTTATCAGAAACATTATATAAATTATATCAGAAACCAGATATAAATTATATCAGAAACCAGATATAAATTATATCAGAAACCAGATATAAATTATATCAGGAACCTGATATAAATTGTACCATTTTATTAATTTTGCGTAAATAGTTCACCACGCATAAATTAAGGCATTTCTACTAATCAGTGAACAAGTTAATAATGGTTGAATTTTGTATGAAAAACGTACCGTATACCTACCAGCTTAAGAGTCATAGTACAGTGCAGTGCCAAATGAAGAGTGTGTAAAATTTGCGTGTTACTGCAACTGTTATAGGCAAGTGTATTGATTCTTACGATCAGGTGAACGTCCCTCGTCTCGTCACTAATTATTGTAAAAAAAATATAATTGCTTCCATTATCAATTTGCTTAGTGCGGGTGCGAGTACATACATTTACCGTTCAGTGTTTATTCATAAAATTACGTAACTACTTGCACCAATCAAGGTGGCACATTAACATTCTAAACATTTTTTTTCGTAATCCAAGTCCAGGTAGAAGTCCAAAAAATTATAACACAAATATTTTTTATTTATAAAACTCATCAAAATGGGTGTGATAGTTAAGATTTGTAGTACCTATTTTAGTTTTGAAATATCCAACTAATATAAACTTTCGCATCTATAATGCGAAAGTTTCGCATTTATGATGCGAAAGTTTCGCATTTATGATGCGAAAGTTTCGCATTTATGATGCGAAAGTTTCGCATTTATGATGCGAAAGTTTATATGTAGTGTGTAAATGTGTTTGCTTCATGCCGCGACGGCTGAACGAATTTGAGTGAAACTCGGAATGGAGATAGCTTCTTAAAGCCTGCATTACCACTTTTTATTCCGGGAAACCGCGGGGAGCAGCTAGTTGTTTATAAAGACTATTAAACTGCTACTAATAAATCTTGTATCCTCTGAATTTCGAAGATTTTTTATTAAATCGAAAATATCACCCTTAATCTGCTGAAGATCCGAATATCCAGCTCAATTTATATACTGCTCCTATTATAGTTCCTATAGATTCCCGGAAACGAGTGTAATGGTCAAGATAATGTTTTATTCCTCCGACGTACTGGGAACATTAATATTTGTCAAAACGTCGTCGGGACGGAAAAGCATTGTACGTCAAATGGCGCACATATCTGTTGTTTTTGCGGACAATATGGTAGGATGATTCTATACGAGACTTAAGTTTTCTCGTCTCTAGACAGAACGACAATATTTTTATTATTCGTTCTGGTTTTATACTCTGTCGAACAGCGATTTATGATATTAAGTGATTTGAGCAGTGAATGATTTCATAAACCGAAGGGCTACATTTATGTATTATTCTTAACAAGACAAGTTGACAAAATTCGAGAAACGGAAAAGATAAATTGAGAAGGGAATTAAGGCACATATTTCTTGATTATATATATCCGTAGATACATTTCTCAAGTATCATTCATTATTAATATGGTTCGTATTTTCCTTATATCCGCTAAAATGCTCGTAAAATCACCATTTCGTAGAGGCTTGAGGCGTCGTAGCTCGTTCGTAGCATAATGTTGTAAGTTACGCACGGATAGTGCTACGAGTGCTACGTGCCTACAGGAACCATTCGAATTGAATCTTTCGCCTTTCTGATAATGTTTTGTGTACTCTTACGTTTTAAAATTCAGTACCATGCATACATTTTTAATTAAGCTCTAGAGGTTCATAAAATCTGTTTCATAAAGTGACTTATACCCAAAGTCGTTTTGGAGTACATCAAATAAATTACCTTTAACATTATCCTGCAACATACACATAAAAGTAATGATCAAACATTATAGCAACTGAAGTTATAATTAATCTAGAGACATTAGACCTTTCACAAACAGACCGAGACCCGCATAATGCGACAAGTTGCGACAAGTTGTTGCCGGGTTTTGTCGCTATTTGTCTTGCTCTATTAGTAGTGTTACGGAGAGCTGAGGGCTATTGAGTTAATCGGAAGCGACATGGTCGCTAATTGCTTGAAAACCATGGTCGCTAATGTCTTGACATCACATTTTGTGTTAACTTTAACTTATTGGCATGTATGCTAATAGATGGCAGGTCTCTCGTATGCGAAAGGATGTCAAGATTGATTCCACCATTTTGCCAGTTATTTTGCCGCTAAGCAGTAGCGCGCAAGTATTACTGTGTTCCGGGTTACTGAGAAATCGTTGTGGAAGGACTGGTTAGCTGGAATGATTTAATAAACGGTAAATAAAGTTAAGCAATGTTTAACATGTTTTGTCACTATTCAACTTTGAAACCAATATGTTAGAAGGAGAAAAATGTTTAAACATTAAATAAGGTTTTAAACAGCGTTTATTAATAAGGGCCTCATTGTTGGGGATACATCTTGTATTTACTGATCCTCAGACCACCGCATTTAATGATAATTATTTCATATACCTCCTTCGAAATTGACCTAAACACAAATGACTGCCCACACGCAGCGAGAGGAGCATGTTGAATTGAATGATCGCTTCATTTATACGCTTACAAATCGCCAGTATGGTTAAGTTTTCGTAGTCTTATAATCGAAGTACTTCACTTGAGCAGGAAGTATTTATACTGCGACAGAAAGTTGTGGTTCGTATCGAACTCTGCCGAATGAACTCGTTGCAAACCCCGCGATGCGATCTGATAAATGTAAATTCAACTCGAGCGGGCCCGCAGTGTTTGTGTACAGTTTATTCCACATCGGCCTCGTTTACAAACTAAATAGAAAACAGTATCTTCTGGCAAGATCCGGATACATTATGCTTCTAGGGTCTTGTGAAAATTCCATTCAATCTCTTAAAGTTTTTTGTGCAAGCGCCATTACATGTTTAACCATCGCAAACGATTTCAATATAAAAACAAAGCTAAGGACCGGACTGCATAACTAATTACAAATAAAATCACTTGTAACTCGTACAAAAAAAGCAGTCAAAAGTAAGCAGGGACAGATGTTAATTAACTTTTCGTTCATACGTGGGTAGTTCGTAATTAGGAAGCGTCGTGTGGTCGTACTATTTTACTCGTTGATGGTGCAAAACAATGTATTGTTTCGAGTAGGTTTCCTTTATTGCACATATATTAATTCTATTTCTCTAAATATACAAAAAATACTTGACATATTTGCTGATACACTTGGCATCTTTCGAAATACATACTATTTCGAGATGTGCCAACTGTATCAGTAGCTCTTTAAGAGTGTTTTATTATTTATATTATATTTTATTATTTATATTTAATTTTGTAATTTTTTGACTGTTAATATTCAATTTGTCTATTTGGTATATTTTTGACATCCAATTATTTTATTTGTTTAATTTTGTATATTGTTTGACATTCCATTTTATTTTTGTTTCATTTTATTGTATAATTAATATTGTTATTGTTATTGACTAAATATGAATATTATGCATGACTACAATTTTGCTTTGGACATAATTCTGTAATGAAATTGTAATGACATTGAATGAACAAAAAAAAAAATAGTATAAAATAAAGTCGCTATCCACGCCCTATTTTATATTTTATATCTGTTTCTCCGCTTACTTCTTCTGAATCATGAAAAAAATTTTGTTACGGTTTTCACTGACATTTCATGATCATTCATGACCTTTTCGCATTTATAATATTAGTAAAATGTTTTTCGGAAAAGTTTCAGTGATGATGATAATAATTACAAGCAAATTTCAGTAAACTAAAATTTAAAAATCCTTCGACACAAAAAAACCTATAGGTAAAAAGTTAAAAATGGCTGAACTGATTTTGAGAAAACATGTCTAAGAACCACCGCTAGAAAACCTGCATTCAAATAAAAGAAACCGCAGCCAAATCGGTTCACCCGTTAAAGAGCTACCGTGCCACAGACACACACATAGTGGTCAAACTTATAACACTCCTCCTTTTTGCGTCGGCAGTTAAAAACCTAAATGTAAACCAAGGGAAACATTTAGGGCCATGGGTAAAAATGGTCTTTCCTTTTTTACGAATGAAGCTTCAAGAATGATATCTGTATTAACAAATGTATCATCTAAAAAAATTGCTATAAATGCATATTACGGTTATTTATATCCTATATTGAGTTACGGAGTAATATTTTGGGGAAATTCTGTTGAGGTAGAGTCTACGTTTTTATTGCAAAAAAGATGTCTTCGAAGTATTTATAATCTTAATAGCAAAGATACTCTCCGCAATATATTTAGGGAAAATGGTTTTCTGACATTGGTTTGTATTTACATATACGAAATTTGCATATTTGTAAAGAGTAATAATAATTATTTTTTTGATCTCAAATCTAGTCGATCAGATATATTGCGTTCTAAGTATAAACACAATATATGTTTACCCCAAGCAAACAACACACTTTATCATAGAAGCTCATTTTTTACCGCTATTAAAATTTATAATAATTTGCCAATAGACATCAAAGCACTGCAAGGCTCACAGTTCAAAAATTATTTAAAGTGTTGGTTAATTAGTAAAGGTTTTTATAATTTAAATGAATATTTCGATAAATAATTAAATTGTTTAGCTTACATAGTAATTTGTTACTATAAGTTATTTATATTTCTAGACTAATGAGTAGTAACATAAAATAATTATGTTATACCAAAACAAGCTATTTATATTAGCTGTTACTTTTATTGTACACCCGAAATGGGTAAGCTGTTGAAACTTGTTTGTAACCAAATAACATCTTATGTACACAGTTTTTACGCAATAAACGATATTCTATTCTATTCTATTCTATGGTAAAAAAAATAAGTACAAAATAGTTTGCAGGTTATACAAACACCTAGGTCGTCTAATTCGACAAACTACGTGAGTCCTAGCCGTTTTAATAAATATTTATTATCAAAAACGTTGAAAAATTACATTTTACTTTTACGCTGTCACTTTAATATTTAAACAGCAACGAAACATGCTTTCTTGCTTCTATCTTTCCTTTCTTCCTTCCTCTATACATTATTTGCTTCCTTTCCTACTTCCTTCTTTCCTTCAAACATTCTTTCCTTCCTCACTTCTTCCCTCCTTCCTTCTCTTCTACCTTCCTACATTCTTCCTTTTTTGCTACAGTACTAACTAAGCAGCATAATCGCATCAGCCACTAATTAACACTCTGAACGTGATCCCGAACAATACTTTCATAGTGTATGCTGCTTGGCAACCAAACATCATTAAATAAAGATAGAAGATAGAGAAAAAGAGAAAGAAGGAAAGATGAAAGGAAAGTGCGTTTATTATTATCCAATATAACAATCTTCTTTTTGTGAAAATCAAAATCAATCAATCCTCATTTTCTTCTCTTTTGTTTTTCTTTGGAGTGGTAGGCTCTGGCCGTGGTTGTAATACCACCCACCGAACAAAGCCATGCCGTCAAACGACCTAGTCGTGTTTCGGGATGATGTTCGGTGAACCATCAGGGAGACGTGTCTGAGCAGCCGCTCAACTGCCGTCTTTCTCTAGATCTATGTGCTTCATCTTGGGCCACATCATCGCTTCACATCAGGCGAGATAGTGGCCAAACATGGATCTATTAAGCGAAAAAAAAAATCTTTACTAAGAAAAAAGAGGCAACAAAATTGTGGGTGCATAAAATGGCCATAAAAAGACACAACTCAGCATAAAGCATTATTATAGTGCGCTTATATTAAAAACAATTTCAAACTATAAATCTCTATAAGAAGAAGGAAGAAAGGAGAAGGTTCTCTATAGGAAGATAATGCTCACTATGGTTCTCTATATTGTTGAAGGTTCTCTATAGGAAGATAATGCTCACAATGTGGCAGAGGCGTTCCTCAGGGATCAATTTTAAGCCCAATATTATTCTCAATTTTCACAGCTGACATGTCAAATCACATTAAACAATGCAAATACCATCTGTATGCCGATGATACTCAAATATATCACTCGTTTTATGCAAAAGATACCACAGAAGCAATGCTGCTCATTAACGGCGATTTAGAAGAAATTTATAAATGGGCTAAGAACAACTCTCTTATCCTAAATCCTTCCAAGTCGAAAATGTTAATACTAGGTACTAAAACTCAAATTAGTAACGTATCGACCCATAACCCACAACTGTCAATTGATGGAATTGGCATACCAACTGTACCGGAAGCCAGGAACCTGGGTCTCATATTTGACAGTGAGATGAAATTTGTGAAACATGTAAACGAAAAAATCAAAACATCATTTTACAAACTGAAGACTCTCTATAGTATTAGGAAATACTTATCTGAAGAGGTAAGGATATTACTATGTGATCTCCTGGTGTTATCACCATTTAATTATTGCAGTGCAGTTTATGGGCCGAGGTTGTATGCTAAAACCGAGAATAGTATTCAAAGAGTACAGAATGCATGTGCCAGGTTCTGTTTTAGCATACCCAGGAGAGAGCATGTAACTCCTTACCTAGTTAAAAAACAAATACTAAATATGAAGGCTAGGAGAGAGCTTCACCTAGCTTGTACCACTCAGAGAATATTGTGGAATAAAGAGCCAGAATATCTCTTTGAGAAACTCACGTGGATAAAAGATGTTCACTCTTTAAATACTCGCTCAAGAGCTCTATACACACTATCCATTCCTAAGCACAAGACCACCGGATTTAAAGGTTGCTTCAAATACAGCGCGTCCAAAGTTTGGAACAATATCCCGCCTCCTATGAGAAGGAAAATTAGTTCCTACTCATTCAAGTACAAATACAAACGCATACTTTTGGAACGCATCAAAAAGAACTTTGAAGCAACCTATATAAATAAAACACAACCCATAAACACATAACATACACACTCACACACTTTTCCTTACACCACTCACTCTCACGTCACTCGCCCTCGCACCAGACAGTCACACCACACACTCTCACTCCACCCCCACTCACACATCTCAGCACATTTAAACAGAATGAAACTGTAATTGACCTTCTCTTCTAATATTTATATTATATAATGTACATTATTATTATTAATTTCACGCTGTCCATCTTATCTCTTTTTTTTTTTTTTAATTAAATATTTTTTTTGTCTCCGCTGGTACAATTTGTTTACTTTTCGGCAAACATCTGAGGTCGAGCAAAGGGGTACGCTGAAAACCAGCCCTGTGTAAACTCACTAGAGTTTACACAGAACGATGCTGAGCCTACCCCTTATTGCCAAACCATAATACTGTATGAATATTGTAGTTATATTAAGTTATGTTAAGTTATTGGCAATAAAAAAAAACATTTTCTTTCTTTCTTTTCTCACTAGCATTAAGTTCGCCTATGTACTTACAAATTTGTTTGTGCGATAAAGAATTTTCTATCTATCTATCTATCTATAGCCAAGAAACTTGCCAAACATACGAATACCGTTTTTACATTCAGTTATTGCCCAAGGACCACTAAAGCTGATGTACACTCGACTCTAGCTATATGACTACTACAGTCCACCGCAGAACCATTACTATTCCGATATATTTACATAGCTTTGCCCACTGCTTTGCCCTAAGGAGCCATACAACGCAGTAAAATGCAGAACATCACTTTAGAGGAATACATTCAGTTGTTACACAATGAATAAGGAAAATGCGCGAGAGATGAATAAAAATCGAGGTGGGTAGAAGTCGTGCTACTAGCGCTAGTTCTTTTTCGTGAACTCTATGATTCCCAAGCGGGAGCGAGTGTGGCTCAGTGGGAGAACGTGCGACTTTCGATCCGACGTACCCGAGTTCAAATCCCGCAGGCCTCGCACCACTGACTTTTTTAAGTTATGTGCAGATTTAACACTCGCTCTAAAAACGGTGAAGGAAAATTACGTGAGGAAACCGGCATGTACAAGAATTAATTACAATAATGATGATGATCATGAGGTCTATGACGTCATCGAGGGAAGTGGAGGGAGGTCAAACATATATTTGTCAGATGGATGTTCACAACGATAAAACTATCATTTTTGGAACGTTCAAATTTTAGGAGCTTTAAGTTTTCAAATGTACCTGTCTTATATAATATGTTGACACCCCCGTCTTACTCCGTCTTACTGTTTCTTTAAGTCCTCTCCATCCAAAGGTCTCTTCCAGACAGGAAGAGATCGCTTTGAGCGATAAAACCGCCCATTGAACCCCTTAGTTTTTTAGTTTGTAATTTTTCTTTTGTTGTAATAATTTCTGGTGGTGTAACAATAAAGAGTTATCCAATCTACATATTTTTTAAGTCGCCATTTTTCTGGAATGCCCACCGATACGACGTGGAAGACGTCCATCGAACTCATGTCATAACGGACGAGGCACTGGTTGGATAGATTGATCAATTTATCATTGTGTAAATGTACGCAAAATAGCTCGCCCTATCTTTCTGTCTGCACTCGTTCTGCGACGCCCGTAGGTATAATGTTGATGGTCCCAAAGAGTGCATCCTGCTAGCATCTAGAGTAAGCAGCGCCTAGCCAGTCGTAACAGATCTTCTAGGATAAGCAACGTTGGCAGCGGTCACAACTTGGATGGATGACCGTTTGTGTGGTATTTACATCTGAGCGCTACCGTGCTTCTTTTTCTTAGCGAGTCGATAAGTCCTGGTTGTTGTCTTTGGATAACAGTTGTTAGGCCATGTCGGAGGCCTCCGGACAGTCAAAAATCTTTGCCACCTGGGTTGGCTACACACCTCCACACGAGAGAAGAAAATGTATTTTCCTCCTCATCTTCGTTTAACATTAGGATATAGTCTCGGGCAGGTCTCATAATTAAATAAAAGACTTATCCGATTTGCCTCTTTCATTTTGTCTCTGTTTGCGGTTTTGGTGCGATAAAACTTTGTCTTTTTAACAGACTTCAAAAAAGGAGAAGGTTCTCCATTCGACGGTATGTTTTTTTTGTATGTTTGTTACGCAATTACTCCGCCAATTATGAATTGATTTTGATGATTCTTTTTTGTTTGATAGGTCATACTTCAGAGGTGGTCCCATATAAATTTTATCGAAATTGATTTTGCACTTTTTGAAAAAATTAACAAAAACAATAAATATAAGTTAAGTCTTGAAGTCGGTCCTTTTTTTTCAAAAAATTAATTATTGGCAATAAAATACCGTTACAAAATCGGGTTATGGTCTTGGTAGAAGAAGACAAACGCTTCCAATTTTTTTTTTCTCATACCTAATTCATATATTGTTCTAATCTAGTTTTATATCTCAGTCTATTTACATTCTTCTTAGTCCCGCAGAATCATGGTGCAATAAAATGCAGAATTTGGTTGTTAGAACTGTTGTTGTATCTCTGTGAGATTTTCCCTCTTGCTTTATTCATGAGCACGTGAGCGGGACGGCTGACACTGAAGAAACATTTGCAAGTGCAATTCGTTCAGGAAATCCTTAATTTGCAGCGACAAGCTTTGAGCTTGCTTTTGATAGTTTAATATTCATTTCTTTGTAATTTGAATGCTGCCATGTACGCGGAATCATAGGGATCAAAGGCATCCACTTATTATCGTTTGTAATGCTCCGTTTTCTTGTTGTGTCTATTCAGCCTCTCTATAAAGGCGCTTGTACACGGTGCAAGTAACTGGAGCAAGTGGGGGCTATATGCGTACATGCATCGCATATTGAATTGAGGACAAGCAGTAAAAATGTTTTTTAGATCATAGAACAGTTATTGAGGGTTCTTTTTGAGCAACTGAGCAATGAGACTAGCAAGTCGTGTGCATCATATTAGCGCCACTCTTGCCCAAAACAATTGCAGTGCCAGAACTTTAAATACCAAAACGTTATATAGTTATAGGTATATCTTAGGTATATAGGTTTCAATTCGGGCCTCTTCTTTCATTACAAAAAGCTATCTAACCAACTTAACCACCGAATTAGGTAACTTGATGGCTGAAATATATACATTGTACACAACACACCCTAACTTAACTGTCTCATGGTGAAGGATGCAACATCATCCATAGAAAATGTTTCACACATTTGGAAAATATTTCTACCAGTAAGGTACAGGGTGTGGCAAAATTTTGGGACGTTTTCCATACATTTTAAGCAGATACTTGATATCGTTCTGCCAGTCAGACATTATTATAAGCACTGATGTATGGTCCGGACGGTGCGCCGAGCCTTATACCTATGGTAGGTAATGTAGGTATATAGAAAATATACATAAAACGTTTTTTTCATAAAGAAAATGTACATAAAAGGTTAATTTTTTTATTTTCTCTAAAACTTAAGATGTTTTGATGAGGTAGGTACCTACTTTAAATGTAACATTCCTGCTGGGAAATAGGGTCGATTAACACGATTTAGTTTTTTTTAATATTATTGAGAGACGAGCAAGTCGTTAGCCTGTCGCTTTTTTGAGAAATGTATTTTTTTTGCCTTTTTTCAAAAAAACCAAATAAGCAGTCTTTATTTCCTCAAAAATGCACCCAATGTTTCCTCAGTACAAAACTTCCTCACTACAATGGAAAAGTTCTACCATGAAGGGCCTGAAATTTGGCCACACCCTGTATAATTGCTCGGGGTTTAATGCAAAGGGTTTTCAAAAGTCAATTAGGTTTTAATAACTAGAGAAGCACATTTTATCATTGTTATTGCTGTTTAATCATTCGAATACCCCTCTAAATCACGTAGCACATCCTAATCAGTATAATACCATTATATTGCCGTTATACAACAATTTGTTATATCATAATGACCTCAATTGAGATGAACTATCATTATGTTACAGTTAACGCGTTTATCTAAAATTACAAAGGAAAACCGATACACCCTAATCAGGGAATCGAGTGTTGCCATTCACACTATATCTAGATTATTATCCACTGGCTATTTTCACACGCATGAATTGTTTTGAAACGGACCCCGATAGGCTTACGATATTGCTGGTGACCTGCGAATTGATAAACAATATTTTTTTATCGGGCAACACAGGCCGGGTCGTATTTTTTGAGGACAGTAGTAAAAATTATGGCAATTTTATAACTGCCGTAACATGCGCTGGCGATATGTATTTTAATAAAATTCAAAAAATATACGATACTAAAAGTAAAAGGTTTTTGGTACAAAACGATATTTTTGGGCTAATTGAATAATATTGTTGGTAGAAACGTAGAAGAAAATAACGGAATCCGCACCAACAAGTGATTGATTGATTCATAACGCTTCATTGTACACCAAAAACAAATAAAAATAGAACCTATTTTTTTTATTATGGTCTACGGTCTTATCGCTAATAAGCGATCTCTTCCGGACAACCTTCGGAGGAGGATTAGTGATATGCTATGTCAGGCATTTTCACTCTCACTAATATTTTGTTAAGTAACAATTAAAGAATAGTTATCCTTTTGTAATTCATTTTGAATAGTGCAATAAAGAATAAAATAAATAAATAAAATATCATATGAGGAAATCAGCGTGTTTAAGAATTACAAAACTCAAATTCAAATCGCATTGATCTCACGCAGTAGGTTAGGGTAATTCATACCTTCTCTTCTCCTATGATAGAAGGCTTACAGATAAAAGTATAAGTAATGAATAAAATATATGGCTAGGTAACCTATTTGAAAGTACAGTTCTTCACAATACGTAGCGTTTCTCCTTTATACCTACAACGATACCCATAGACATTTTTATTTTGATGTCTGTGACGGTACCGTTCCGGTACAACATACTGTTATAAACAGCAAGGGGTATGTACAGTTCCATAGCAACATTTATAGTACAACTACAGATACAACTAAGATAATTTCATTACAGAAGCCTGTTATAGGTAGTACATCCAGAAACAAAGGTTAATGACGTTATCGCGTGGTCTCCGCGTTGTCTTTAGAAACATTTACCCACCGGGAACCTGCAGATGGTACGTTCGCATTTATAGATTAAATGAAGTCTCTAAGAATAAAATGTACAACGTAAGTCTTGGTGACCTGTTCATTCATTCATTTCATGTCAATTCAGGTGAGATAGTGGTCAAACGCAAGCCTTAACAAGTAAAAAAAAAATGATTCGGTCAAATTAATATCAATAGGTAATCACCTCCACAGGTTCTTCTGTGGTCTTGTTAAGTTCTTCCTGGGTGCAGGAAAAAGGACACGGCAGGAGAGCAAGTGCGACATGTTTGGTGCTGGGGCCCCACACTTACACTGGATGAGAGAAGAGTCAATGATACCTCATCCGGTTAGGTTTGCCTTTACAGCGGTCAACCTGGGTGCAAAGTCTGGTAATCTGTTTGCCTGCTGTTTATTCTGTTTGACCAATAATTATACACCAATAGGTTTCCTAATGACGAACAAGGAATACGCTGTGCGCAATCATTACTGTGTTACGGTTTGAAGGGCATTGTAGTCAGAGAAATTACTGGGCATTGTGAGATACAGCTAATTGTCTCAGGGGTGCAGCGCGTTGCAGCGCCGCGCAGGAGATTGTAACACAAAGTTCTGGGTGGTGCTGTTATTGTTATGGGCTGGCGTACTGCTTACCATTAGGCAAACGACCAGCTCGTCTCGTTATTCAATTACATAAATAAAACAATTTGCGTTGTTAGGTAATGGAATTAGGACATAGCCTATCGTTGCGTAGAAGTGTTAACCTTCTTCAAAAACATGCCCCCCTAGTTTTCGATGCAGGTAAAAGTAATAGGATGTCGGCGCTACCCATTACGCAATGAAAGTTTAACAAGACTATCTTTCTAAACCGTACGCTCATACCCAGACCTTTGATACGCCCGTATGCCAAAACTGCTGATAAAACCCATTACCCCGACCTCGCACAAAGCCTGATATCTAAACTTATCAGGAGCGAAACTAAGCCTAACTATCGAAGCTATCATCACTAAAAACAGGGTCGGAGTTCAAAATCATATTATGTGGCTGGATACAAAATTATTTCACAGCAAAATATATGCAGAATGATTGGCGGTAATCCTTTGATGGACACTGTCACATATTGTGGTCTTAATCAAAATTATGAACATTATATTAAGTAGCAAAATGGTATGTGATATGAGAATTCGAGTATCATCACAAACATCAGAGATGTATCATATTTCTAAAACCACGAGCGGTAACGAAATTTAACTGCACCAAAATAAATTTATCTTTGTAAGACTTACATGATATTGGTTTTTGTACAGTTTAAATGACATTGTATCAACATTTTTGTTTGATAATGATAAATAATCATGTAACTTTATATAAATTTCTTCTCCGTCCTGCTGACGGCCCTGCCCGTACAACACAAAAGTTATCTATCACAACAAACTTGTTCTAACCGAGGCTGCCAAGACATCGACGCATGTCTGTGACACCACACTAGTTCCGTTGTGTTAGGAAAACTACAACTTTGCCAAGTTTCCCAAACCGCAGTCTGTCGCACAGTGCTGTAAGACCACCCTAAATTGTCAACTCTATCTTTAAACCAACATTATCATTGTTTTTAAGTTTAAAGTTTTAAATGAGCTACTTTTAGAGACAACTTGATTTGCATGGCGTGCAGTTGGAGAAGCCTATGTCCAGCAATGAACTGTGACAGGCTGATGATGATGATGATGCTTTGCAGTTTAAAAAAACATACATCGACTTGTATTGGAATAGGTACCTAACATATTTATTGTTATTTATTGTCATTGGTTGTCTGGAAGAGATCGCTTTAAGCGATAAGACCGCCCATTATAACACTAAAGTTTTTAAGCTAGTTATTGTACTTTTTGTTATTATGTTTTCTGGTGGTGAAACAATAAAGAGTTATCTAATCTAATCTAATCTAATCTAATCTAATCTAATCTAATCTAATCTTATTGATACAATTCATCACGGTGAACAGACCATTATCGGCGACAGAGGGGCAGTTAAAATAATATTTATAACTTGAAACGCGTGCCTAAAGTAGAAGCTAAACCAAAATATTTTCTAAATTACTCTGAAATCTTGTACCTATCTATTAGTGAGCTTGAGCAACATACGCCTCTACCAACTTGGGTGGAATTTCCACAAACTCTGAAAGGAATCTCCGCCAAGTCTCATATGGAATTTTTACCAACTTTTCAAAGCATTTTCACTAATTATCGCCACGAAAGTTCCACCAGCCTTTTAATGCTGACATTGTTATGTACCTAACATACTAAAATTGGACATATGACAATAATTTAATGACAAATTAGTTATTTAAAGATCGTTTCTGCAATTGGGTGTTAGACTATAGACAATTAGTTATGTGGTATAAGTAGGTAGTTATTCTGCGAAATATATTTTTCCAGCTCCGTATGACCTTTTCCACGGAACAAATAATAGACGATACAACCACCCTGCCAACTTATTCCTTCGTTTCCGATCGTTTCGAACTCAATATCCGATGTAAGTACGCTCTCGGCAGGAGTTATGACACAAGAAAGCTTTTATCTCAAACCATGCAACGTGAAATTGCCGATTTTCAGCTCGCGGAAATGTGGAAATTCGAATCTTTAGATTTTTACTTTAGACTTTACTTTTGTTTTAGAGTTTAGGTGAATAGCATGATTTACTGATGAGATTTCTCTGGTGGCATTTAAGTAAGCTGGATATTTAAGGTAAACATTTTTGTTCATGGAAATGTTACTAGTATAGTATAAAACTCCTTGTAAGTGTTTAAGTAGGTACCTCCCTACTTGGCACATACTTATTTCGCCTTCACAATATCGACCAAAATATTTTGGTCGAAGATTGGCTGTACATATACACCATGATTGTTGTGCTGTAGGACCTTTGTGTGGGACAGTGCTGACCTTTGAGACCAATAAAACCGATCTATATTTAGCTAAATCCATAAATCATTTCTGAACTTCTGTCTTGGTCTTCTTGTCTTGGTCTCTGGTCTTCTTCTGATTTTAGACGCACTTCCACTTACCTGTATTTTTATAAGACCCTTGTACGCTCCCAACTAGAGTATGCGGTACCCGTCTGGAATCCGTATTATAATAAATATGTAGATGCCGTTGAGCGAGTGCAACGCAAGTATCTGTGTGCTATGCATTTTAGATGTCACAGACAGTATCTACCTTATTCCCAATTGCTCATCAAGTACAACATGCTATCGCTTGAGTCAAGACGTCAATATTTAGAAGTAATCTAATCGCTCTTCAAAATCGTCAACAATTATTTCGATTGCATCGATTTAGTTAATTCTTTATGTTATACTGTTCCTCGAACAACTCATAAAAGAGAAGTTCGCGCAGGCCGTTTGTTTGCTATCGGTTTGTGCCGCACAAACAGTGGGCAGCGAGCTCCTATCCGCCGGATGGTAGAGACTTACAATAACACATTTGATACAATTGATATTTTTGCACTTAGTTTAAGTAAATTCAAAACAGCAATGTATTTAAAATTACAGGATAGTTAATTTTGATTTAATATTACATATTATTATTTATGTTAAAATAATTTATATTATATTATTTACAAAATCTATTATTATATCTATATTTTGTGATTTTGCATTAATTGTATTTATATGTTTAAATTTTATCACTTTATTGTATGTTATTTCGTTAGTATAATTTTATTCATGTAGCTCAACTAATGCCAGTGTTTAACTCCTATGCCAATCTGGCGGTAACTTTATGTTAACTCTGATTAATAACATGTGAATAGCGTTGTGGACTACATTATTAATAATAATAATATTGTATTAGTTTAAGTTATTTATTGTTACTATCCGTGAGAAAACTGTACATTGTACAATCAGTTCTAAGAGTCCACAAAAATTTACCATTCGATATTAAAATTCTAAATAAAAGAAGAAAAGATAAGGCAATTGTGGTCAAACCCTCAAAAACTTCCTATGCTAGCAACCAATTCGTAAATAAGTCAACACGTTTATATAATGTTTTAAACAAAAGCTTAGATATTTATCCAAGAACATATCATGATTGTAAAAAACTTCTTATAAATTGGATACTCACTAAAACATATGATGAAACAGAAGCACTTCTACATATAAATAAATAAGTAAGTAAATAAACAAATAAATTAATAAATAAACGAGTAAACAACAAATAAATAAATAAATAAAATACTTAGGTAAACTATAGATGAAAACGTGTACCCACCCTTAAATACTTACCTTATCATTCTAATATACTGGATACACAATGAACATAAACCAACCTGAATTCTCAGGCACACACGAACTCACCACGACACAGATACACTGCTGGGCATTGTCGCGCCCAACTCTCAAGAGGCTGGTGTTCCGTGGCAATGCCACACATTACACAAATACAAACACACCCCCTCACACAAACTCACACACTCACTCACACCCCCACACACCCCCGTGGACATGGCCACACACCCAACTCTTACGAGACTGGTGCTGTGTGGCCATGTCGCACATTAGACACTCACCCCCCCCCCACACACACACACACGCACCCACCTCCCCCCACACACACACTCCCTACATGCACCCTCATCACACATAAACATACGTACTCTCACCACTAAGATTGTTGTATTGAAAAGTGTAACTATGTAAAATATATTTATTTACTTAAAACATAAATTTAAATGGATATGGAAGAGCGGGGTTTTCTGATACAGGTATTTTTATACTTAATAGAAGGCCCCAACCTATGTTAAATAAGTTGAAACTTGGATACTGTAATAAAAACATTTTTCATTTTTCATTTTTTCATTTTTCAATGTAGTTGTTTGCTATTTCAAATAAAAATAAATAAATAAATAAATAAATAAGTATATAATACGAAATAAAATATATCTATTCGACTTATATTGTGGGCAAAATAGAAAGCCTTTTAAGTAACCTTTGAGAGCGCCGTCTATACAAGAATGACGTCAACAGAAAATAGCATCTCAAACTTTATATCAGAGAGCTTACTACAGTCGAGCTTTCAAGCCGTTGTCAAGAAATATCGATAGATGGCGCTATAACTAACTTCTGCGTTCTGCGATAAAAACCTCTATTTATTATGAAACCTCCTCGTCTCAGCAATTAAAAGTGATATTTACAGGTCCCGTTCCGCAGAACTCTTTAGGAGCGTGAGTGATAAAGGAAGATGGCGCTACTAGTAACGCGACATTCAAGTCCACAATTTCTAAATAAGTAGGTACTGGCTACATTCTTGTTTTGTAGGTACTGCATTGTAGCCATTTGTCTTCTCCATACACGAGAGCCATCATTAAAAATATTACGTCCTTGACCTCGATATAACTCCACTATTTCTATCAGTCTTTATGTTTGTATCACCTGTGCCTATTCCCACATGACTGTAACAAGCATGGTTGTACATAATGTCGTGACGAAATGGAAACATTACGTTACACACAATAGAGCGGTAATAACTAATTGTTGGACAATTATTATCAAGCGTTACTTAATATTGTTTCATATCAGCTTAAATAATTGGGCTAAGTATGGTAATAGATAGCTTACGTGTCACAAAAACCTTTGAATTTGATTATACTTAATGTGACTCAAAATCTTCCATTTCCAGACTTCCTATCTACTACTACTTTACTATTTATTAGTATGAGTACATGTTATTTCAACACGGCCACCCTCTAGCTTACCGCTATAATTTTATATCATTGGTTATATTTATTTAATTCCTTCTTATCCTCACAAGTTATTTGCCTAGGGGAGGTAGGGGAGGGATGGGCACTTTTTCACATAATTAATAATAATTATTAATTATTAACAAAAACACATACCTTTGGCTGGTTCTTCGTTTATTTACTTTGAAACCACAACGAAATATTTGCATTAACAATATAGTATATATATTGAGAAGATAGTCTATGGATGAACAGTATTTTCAGTGGGTAAACTAAACTACCAAAATAGAAAAATAAAAAAATCTATGATACAATTGGAATAACAGGGGGGTGCCCATGTCTCCCGACTGCCCAACCCTCCCCTATCTCCCCTACTAAATCACAACAATATCAAGTAGGCAAATAACTACACTAATATTATAAATGCAAAAATGTGTGTGTTTGTTATCTCTTCACGCCGCAATGGCTTAACGAATTTCGATGAAATTTGAAATGGAGATAGCTTATCCGCTGGACTAACATAGGATACTTTTATCCCGGAAAAACGAATGGGGACTGTTCTGTTGTTAATTGTTGTACTGCAATAGGGTATCGGACAACTTTTCAGAAAGTGTTTTAAATTAACTACAATGAATATATATAGCCATGAAAATTACTATTTTAATAAAATAACGCTCTAAAAGTACCTAAAACTATGTTTAAATATTATGTTTCAAATATTGCCACGCAAACGTGGTCAAAAATTGTGACGTCATATGTAGGTAGAAGTCGACAAACTCTTCGAAATAAAACTTGCGAAGAGATTCTAATACGTTTTGTGAAGTTTGGGGACTGTATTGTAGTAATGAAACGAAAAAAATAGCAAAAATATATTTTATGAAAAGCAAAAACGTAAAATAAACACAAGCTTGACTCACAGCATTAGTTTACAATTGACGTCATGCGCTGTGATTGTTGTTTGGTTTAAGATGAAGAACAGATTAAAAATGTCATAATTATTTATTGATTTAAAAATATAAATCATTATTATTTCACAAAAATATTCATTGAATGATCTTTCTGGTTCGACGAACATTCGTTCTAACTACATTTTAGAATTTTTCTCGATTACTGTCCGATCCCCTATTTCACGCGGGTGAAACTTTACGGCACAGCTAGTCCTACGAAGTGCTATCAAGAATTAAAACCTATTAATATAAGGTACTTGTTAAAAATTAATACGTCGGTCGCGTCATTATGCTTTATTAAAAATTAATACTAAATAATCTTTCACGGCTCTTGTAACTGACTGTATCCCATCATACATAGCACAAATTCTATAAAAGTCTCCCTTCCTACTCTAAAAGTTTGTAAACCTTTGTATGCCAGTTTCTGGTGGAACGTGCCGACCTATTACATAAGTGTGATATCTTATTTTATTCCATGTTTAATGCAAAATAACAATTTTCATTTCATTTCGTTTCGTTTCATTTCATTTCATATCATTTAATATCTATATAGGCCTCTATATTGTACCTAGCTTTTAAAATAGGTTCTATTTCTAAGTATTTACTTATTAAAATAGTAGATTGTTGAACGTGTTGGTAAGATGATCCATTTAACTCTCGAAAATTCAACTGTTTCCTATATGTTTCCTAAGTACAAAACTTCCTCACTGCAAGGGAAAAGGTCCCTGGAGGTCCCAAAATTATTCCTCACACTGTATATAGCCGCTCTCATCTTCTAGTAGACACTTAGGTATAGGTTATAGATTTTAGCCAATCACAACACAATTACTATCAAATCTGAAGCGTTTCCACTAATGTTTACGTGTTTCACCAACAGGCAACAATGAAGCAGCTATTTTCAAAAAACAAAATATGCTGCGGTTCGCAACGAAACGGCTATTGGCAGTTCCTCTACCGCACCGCCTGCGGATGGCATTCAGCATCCACCACCTATTCAACCAAGTCTCATTCATACACTGCAGCAACCAGTACGTAACCGACTACTTTACTGACGACCTTATAATTAAGCATTAAGGTTGATATTTCAATGGCGTTTTTGTTCAAGGATTTGGCAGAATTTAGACCTATTTAATACATTTACTTGTACCTTAAACCTAAGCAATAAAGTTGATATTTCTCTAGTATTTTTGTTCGCAGGATTGGGCAGAATTTCGTGCTATTTTAGCTATCCTTTCAGTATTCATGGCACGTTCCCGTGAGACTTCTGGGAGCGGACAGTACTTGAAGAAACTTCAGGTATGGTTCTTGGGAAATCCAATTGGGAAGGGCAAGTTTTGTCTCGGAAAAAGGTAATTAACAAGGTTAGTTAACCTAATTCTGCTATTCGTATATATTTCAAACATTAAAATCCTACTATTATAACCTACTAATCCTCCTATCCTATTCTCCTATCCTATCCTCCTATCCTATCCTCCTATCCTATCCTCCTATCCTATCCTCCTATCCTATCCTCCTATCCTATTCTCCTATCCTATCCTCTTATACTATCCTCCTATCCTATCCTCCTATCCTATCCTCCCATCCTATCCTCCTATCCTATCCTCCTATCCTATCCTCCTATCCTATCCTCCTATCCTATCCTCCTATCCTATCCTCCTATCCTATCCTACTATCCTATCCTCCTATCCTATCCTCCTATCCTATCCTCCTATCCTATCCTCCTATCCTATCCCCCTATCCTATCCTCCTATCCTATCCTCCTATCCTATCCTCCTATCCTATCCTCCTATCCTATCCTCCTATCCTATCCTCCTATCCTATCCTCCTATCCTATCCTCCTATCCTATCCTCCTATCCTATCCTCCTATCCTATCCTCCTATCCTATCCTCCTATCCTATCCTCCTATCCTATCCTCCTATCCTATCCTCCTATCCTATCCTCCTATCCTATCCTCCTATCCTATCCTCCTATCCTATCCTCCTATCCTATCCTCCTATCCTATCCTCCTATCCTATCCTCCTATCCTATCCTCCTATCCTATCCTCCTATCCTATCCTCCTATCCTATCCTCCTATCCTATCCTCCTATCCTATCCTCCTATCCTATCCTCCTATCCTATCCTCCTATCCTATCCTCCTATCCTATCCTCCTATCCTATCCTCCTATCCTATCCTCCTATCCTATCCTCCTATCCTATCCTCCTATCCTATCCTCCTATCCTATCCTCCTATCCTATCCTCCTATCCTATCCTCCTATCCTATCCTCCTATCCTATCCTCCTATCCTATCCTCCTATCCTATCCTCCTATCCTATCCTCCTATCCTATCCTCCTATCCTATCCTCCTATCCTATCCTCCTATCCTATCCTCCTATCCTATCCTCCTATCCTATCCTCCTATCCTATCCTCCTATCCTATCCTCCTATCCTATCCTCCTATCCTATCCTTCTATCCTATATTACAAATGCGAAAGTTTGTAGGATGAATTGATGGACGGATATTTGTTACTCAATTACACAAAACTACACGAATTTTGAATAAATTTGGTATTTATGTATAAGATTATTTTCTATCTCAGAGAAGCAAACATCCCCTATGTCTATTTCCAGGACCCTGAAGTACCATTAAAATCCGTTAGGTAGTTTTTCAGGGGAGCAGTGTTTCCACGGCCTCAGGAGGGAACAGAACATCCATCCGTCATCAATTCATCATCTTTGGCATTTATAATATTAGTAGGAGTAGAGTTAGAAGGGTTCATATTCACACCCGTGCAAAGTGGCGGGTCGTTGAAACATTTAAAAATCTTTTTAGCTCATAAGCCCTTTTTTATGGAACTGAGTGACGAGCTATTCGTTCGGCTGATGGTAAGCGTCACGCCTGCCCATAACAATTGCAGTGCCACCCAGAACTTATACTTATGGTATAGTGGTTGGGCAGGTCACCTCCAATCTCATGACACGGGGGTAGTGGGATCGATTATCTCTAGGGGACAAATTTTAGTGTTCAGAAAATAGCGCAAGCATTACTACTAACCTACCTACTGTCACTGTAGTTCTTAAGTTACTGTAAATCGGCCACAGCCACCCGCGATACAGGCTTGCCCTAGTGCGGGGACTACTGTTAATTCCCTAATATGTTTATATTTTTCTTTTGGCAAATACATTATTTTTTATTTGTATTTGTTTCATGTTTGGGTGCTGTAGGACCATGGTCCTCTTAGTTTCTGGTTCTCTAGACACAAGAAATCCTAATTAGTAAATAGGAGCCAAATAATGTATGTGATCGTTATTGTTGGGCGTTATTTATTATTATTTTTGACAAAGCTCTAAACATGACCATAAAATGTAACTTTTTGAGGACAGCATAGATTTTTGAAGAAAGCTCCTAAAGAGACTTAAATATACTTAGATAGCCTCTGTGGTGTATTGGTTGGGCAGGTTGGCTCTAATCTCATACACCACTGAGGATGCGGGTTCGATTCCCGCGACGGGACAAATGTTTGTCCGTAGAAATAAGTGCAAGCATTTGTTTCGTGTCTGGGTGTCGTGGGACCATGGTCCACATAGTTCTGGTACCCTAGTTACAGGGAATCTATGTATGTGATCGGGCGTAAAAAAATAGACCTGAATAATTTAACAGAAGACAAACCTTCTTGGGCCCAAATTCACTATGACAACTTGGCGTTTCCTTGCTTCGAGGAAACGTTGATTCCTTCATTAATAAACGACATCTGCGAAATTTGCATTCCATACGCATACGCATACGCATTCATATATTCATATATATGACGCGTCATAGAGATGTCGTTTATTAACAATAACGATATTTTATTAATGAAGGAATCGACGTGATTATAGTAGTATATAGATAGACGTGATTATAGTAGTATGTAGATAAATACTATGACAACTTGGCGATTCCTTGCTTTGAGCAAGGAATCGCCAAGTTGTCATAGTGAATTGGGGGCCCTGAGCTTAAACATTCAACAGTCTCTTCAAATTATTCAGTCACCTTTTCCTCGCAATAAAATTTAAAATCTTATGACAAGGTAACATAATACCTTTCACCTTTCCCATTGTTATTCTGCCCAAATTAGATAGAAAGATTTTATGAAAAGAAAAGTCTTATGTAAATTTACGATTCCAAGTAAAAACCTGAAACAAAAAGGTATCTTTTGAACTGGAAATCTAATTTATAAAGTAAACTGTGACTATTGGCTTCAAAATTCTCACCCCCATTATTTACCAATAATTAAGTGTGAAAATGGAAACGTTATAAGAAAATTTAGATCTACTTCAAAATAAAAAAAACATAGTTGGGCGTTCTTTAAATAATAATACCAAACGGTATAGACGATCACATATAATAAGTTTAACCCTAGGTAGTGTTAATTATTCTGTGGCTTAACTTGTGTAAGTTTTCTAGTTTCTGCTGAAGTCTCTGTCAATAAATATCTGATCAAAAGCATACAATTTATCAAGAAAGTGTAGTTTAATTTCTACATCATATGTTGGTCTCCAAAACAGCTGTACATTCTTTCTTTGTACATAAACATAGGTACTTAAATACATACCTATAGGTATCTGATGTATAAAAAAAAACAAACATTTGATGTTTTGACACGTATAATTGAATAGTCCTAAGTCTATAAAGAAAGGTACTCTCTAACGTTGGATTAATAAGCATTCGCAGCATGAATAAGCTGCTAAATTATATTAGCATTAATCAAATTGATTGTAGTTGTGAAATTCGATGAATGCTAAAATTCATCGCTTAGCACACCACTTCGCATCGCTTAGCAGGCCGCACGTGGTCTGCTAATGCTAATGCTGTGGCGATTGCTAATGGATGGAGTGTCCCGTTCGCTCGTACGCCTCGTCTGCGCGACGGGAGATATTTAAGGCAGATATTTAAATTAGTTTTGTTTGATGTTACTTTGTACGATGTTTTAACTCATCGAGCTCTGTCATTTGCAGCTAAACACGATGAATCTATGACCAATAGTTTATTTTTATTTTTCAACTAGCTGCACCCTGCGGTTTCAAGTATGTGTTAAATCAGGGTTTAAGCTATCTCTATACTAAATTTTATCCCAATCCGTTAAGCCATTACAGCGTGAAAGAGTAACAAACATCCTTACAACTATAAATCCGTACATACAAACTTTCGCGTTTATAATATTAGTAAGGACAATTTCATAATACAAGTTATGTATTAAAAAAATTTCGCACGAAATTGTGTATTCACATCTGCAAAATTTCATATTAGCAATTAGCATTGCAATAACACATAATATCATGCTATAAAACAATATTTCGTATGCTAATAAAATTAATGAAAAATAGCAATAATTTCTATTACTAGTACTCTCTACCTTATAAAATGAGAAGAGCAAACACGTTTTTCCACTCTTTCTTTAATTTATAAGTCCATCTGGAAAATAAGACTGCAGCTGTTGTTGTAAATACGTATTCTTGTTCTCAAATTATTAACACTACTTCATCTTTTTTTGCTTGTTTATCCTACTGCTTCATCGACTTACAATGTAATAGTTAAGTACCTCGTTACAATACACAATTTGACATTATCTTTTATATCTGAAAATGGACCTTACAGAATATATTGTGATATGGTACTAAACCGTATAATAATATAATTAGCAATAAAATTTAGTAGTCATCTGTCGCAGCTGAGCTCGTAGCTAAAGATAAATTAACAACATTTGGCGCTGACTGTACTTGATAAGCAGCTTGTAGACCGCAATTTAAGAGTTACGCACGCTCTTTGGACGGCTGCTGCGTTTTTGTTACCAGCTACTGAACTGTTGCGGTCAATTATATTATCAAATTACAATGATTGTTGTGAATATTTTGTTTACTTTGTTCTATATTTGTGTGTTTATAGTTTATAAAGTTTGTGAAGATAGTGGATGGATGGATGTTTGTTACTCAATCACGCGAAAACTACTTACTGATTTTGATGAAATTTGATATGTTTGTTTAGTACTTTAGGCCCTGGAAAAGGATAAAAGCTACTTTTTATCCCGGGAAACTGCGAGTGAAACCGCCGAGAACAGCGAGTTATATTGTACTGCTAATAAAACTCTTTAAGAACAGCCGCATGAATATTCCACGTATAGTCTCAATCCTGAGAAGAATACAAAAGAAAATAATTCGTCTATCCATATCGGTCGATGAACCTGAAGGGCTAAACGACTGCCTATTTGTATCCATTGCTTTGCCCTCGGCCTCTCAGTGGAAAATAAGGATAATGCTCCAGTCCTCTCCTAGGTTATTGACCTCTATACGAGTATACGGCTTGAACAGCCAACTAGCTTAAAGAAAATCCTTTGCATATGTGGACGTCGCTAATCCTGCGATTAAAGGGTTGAATACATTAATATATAGGCTTATGTATATAGAACTAGTTTGCCGCCGCTATACACGCAGTTGTCCTGTATTATTATTATATTATTATTATTATTATTTCGAGCCTACAATGTCCCACTGCAGGGCAAAGGCCTCCCTTTCCTTCTTCCACGTTTCACGGCTCTTCGCTATTGTCGTCCAGTCTTTCATGAAGGAGTCCAGGTCATCCCGCCATCTCCGTCGAGGCCTGCCGCGGGGCCGTCGGCCGTTGTTAGGGGACCACTCTGTTGTTATTTTTGCCCAAAGTTCGTTCGGCATGCGGCAAATGTGTCCAGCCCAGTCCCACTTCAAGCCGGCAGCTTTTTGGGTGACGTCTATAATTTGAGTTTGGGAGCGCAGTGTGGTGTTTTTAATGCGGTCCGTAAGTTTGACTCCGAGGATACTGCGCTCCATTGCTCGTTGGCAAACCTCGAATGCGGACCTCTGCTGAGCAGTCAAAGACCAGGTTTGGGCGCCGTATGTGAGGATGGGTAGTATACACATGTCCATGAGTCTTCGCTTAAGGGAAATAGGAAGCTTCCCTTTCATAAGCTGCTTCATGGACCAATAGCTCCTCCAGGCGTTTTCGGTGCGTCTAGCAACTTTTTTGTCCTGTCTCGCCTGGAAGGAGACTAGTTGGCCCAAATAAATGTACTCTGGACATACTCTACCACCACATCGCTTACTTCCACTTTGCGTTTAACGCTATTAGTCATGAGTTTAGTCTTTGACATATTCATTCGAAGTCCGACCTCGAGGCTTGCCATGCTTAGATCTTCTAGCATGTGTCCCAACTCAGTTGCTGAGGAAGAAAAAAAGGACGATGTCGTCGGCAAAACGAAGGTTGGTTAGTCTTCGTTCACCGACAACGATGCCCTTCTCTTCCCAGCCTGCTGCCAGCTTTCGGAAGACTTCTTCCAACACTGCAGTAAACAATTTTGGAGACAAGGGGTCGCCCTGTTTAACTCCTTTCTGAATTAGGAAATACTGTCCTGTGGATTGTAATTTTAATGCTGCGGTACTATTGTTGTAAATGTTTTGCAATAAATGGATATAAGTTGGGTCAATTTGTTGATTTTGTAATGAGTCAAAGTTGTCCTGTATAAGGAAGTTAATTTTTTATCTGAATGTAACTTTATGAGGTGTTAATACTATACATATACATGTATATAAATATAATAATAACATTCTTAATACTATTCAAATAAGTTCAGCTGTTTTGGCGTAATATCAATCGTATGCTGTTTGAAAAGTTATATTAGTTTGCTTAGAAGTGAATCCCTTACTGAAGTAATTTCCCGATAATTATAATCTAGGAGTATTTTAGGTTACTAGGAGTATGTAAATTTTTGAGTAAATGAACCGGTATTTTATCCGGCAAGCGCGCTCCATCGTCGACCCTAAATGAGTCAGTGGTGATACGTAAGCCAACCCTAAACAATTCAAAACTCTATAGGTCCCTTGGCTACAAAAAGTAGTCCTCTTTCAACAAAAGATCTCGGTATAATTAAAACCCGTCAAGTGCGAGTTGGACTGGAAAAAGGAAAAAGGAAAGTATGGAGACAACTTTTATAAAAAAATTAAAGAACTTCCTAATCTCTAAATGTTATTACAGCCTTCAAGAATTTTTCGACGACAAATTATTAATTAATTGATTATTATTACTCATTGTACTGCATTATTATTAATTAATTGAATAAATTTTGTAATTAATTAATGTTGAAATATTAATATAACTATTTAATTTATATACATCTAATTTTTATTACATTTTTCATAAAATTTTGAATACTGACATTTTTATTGACGACATTTTGACATTAATTAAAATCAACCTATAATAATCTAACAATTTGAATTTAATTTGATTATGTTGTTTGAAATTATGTTAATATTGCACACCATTGTCATGGTAGAATGTTAGGAATTATTTTAATTTGTCATCTTTGTATATACAACATTCTAGCAATAAACAATTTGAATTTGAATTTGAATTTGAATTTGGACTCGCGCACGAAGGGTTCCGTAACATTATCTATAAAAACGGCAAAAAAATCATGTCTGTTGTATGGGAGCCCTCTTAAATATTTATTTTATTCTGTTTTTTAGTATTTATTGTTATAGTGGCAACAGAAATACATCATCTGTGAAATCCCTTTGCTACAAAAAGTAGTCCTCTTTCAACAAAAGATCTCGGTATAATTAAAACCCGTCAAGTGCGAGTCGGACTCGCGCACGAAGGGTTCCGTAACATTATCTATAAAAACGGCAAAAAAATCATGTCTGTTGTACGGGAGCCCCCTTAAATATTTATTTTATTCTGTTTTTTAGTATTTATTGTTATAGCGGCAACAGAAATACATCATCTGTGAGAATTTCAACTGTCTAACTATCACGACGTGCGGACAGCGGAGTCTTAGTAATAGGGTCCCGTTTTACCCTTTGGGTACGGAACCCTAAAAAGTAAAAAGGAAAATAACGAGCAACCTTGAACATCCGTCTCGGTACAAAATTATAATAATGGAGTGTCCTGCAGACGTCTCCTAAAGGGTATTGATCCAAATAGACTCCGCAAGATGTTAAGGGCAGGTGGCACTTTATAAATACGCGCCAACTGTCTGCAACTCGATACCAGTGCCAGTGGCAATAACCGGTTGAACCACGAGAGACGACTGGATGGCCCGACATTGTCGGAAATGATTGAAGATTCTTGGAAACCCAAATTAAGGAGTATGATCATTACCCATCTTTTTCCGTTACGGTGGTAGTCATTGTAATAACTGAAACGCAATGAAAATATGTAGTGTAATCCCGCTGAATATTATGTAGGTTGTTGTTAGAATAATATAATATGTATGGGGGTTGATTGCAAATGTAAAATGAATTAAAATTTAAATATATATATAAGTAATCCCTCCGCTTTTTTTAAATATATTATATGTATATATTTTTTTTTTCACTTAATAGATCTATGTTTGGCCACTATCTCGCCTGATGTGAAGCGATGATGTGGCCTAAGATGGAACACATAGATCTAGAGAGAGACGGCAGTTGAGCGGCTGCTCAGATCCGTCTCCCCGATGGTTCACCGAACATCATCCCGAAACACGACTAGGTCGCTTGACGGCATGGCTTTGTTCGGTGGGTGGTATTACAACCACGGCTAGAGCCTACCACTCCAAAGCGCGTAAGCGGGTTTCATCATGATGTTTTCCTTCACCGTTTTAGAGCGAGCGTACAAAATCTGCACTTAACTATAAGTCATATTTAATAATAAATATGGTAATGAGTTTAATATTGTATATAAGAAAAGGTAAATAATGTATTAATTGACGTCTTTAAGCGCGTCTGTGATACCAAACTTGAATTAAGTTGTTTTTTATTTGTAATTTGAACTTTGACTTTTATGATGAGAAACATGTCGCTACGTCAGACAAAATAATGTTCACTTGGTTTATGGGACAACTGCAGTCGATAGTTTTTATTATTCTTTGAACCGAATAACTTGGGAAGATATAAGTTGCTTTTATTGCTCCAGAATATACCAAGGACTACAGCTTTTGCTATCATTTACCCACAATTGGTACGAGTAGGTATAAGATAGGTATGTAGTAAGTGAGAGTCAAAGTAAGCATAACATTAAAGTAAATACCCAACTTAAGTTGACTATATTAAGTTGTTAAGTTGTTGAATGCAAGGATTACTGTGTTCCGGTTTGAAAGGCTTTGTAGCCAGCGAAGTTACTGGGCATTGTGAGACTCAACAGCTAATTGTCTCAGGGTGACGAGCGCAGTGCAGTGCCGCGCAGGATTTTGTAAAACAAAGTTCTGGGTGGTGCTGTTATTGTTATGGGCTGGCGTATTGCTTACCATTAGGCAAACGACCAGCTCGTCTCGTCATTCAGTTACATGAAAAAAACTATTTCTACTCGAAACAGAGCTGTCACTTTTGGTGCCCTTTTTTGGCATATAAACCTTTTAGCAAGACAACCGCCCACGCTTTTAAGAGACTCTTATTTATTTGCCAATGATTTCAAGAAAGAAAAAGAGAATACGAAAATTTACGACACGCTTTCTCATGAATAAAAAATGTTAAGTCTAAAGTAAGCTTTGTAATTCTGGCCTCAAAGTCTAAAAGAATTCGGATAAATGTAAATATGGATAAAACCGCGAAGCTATTAACGGAGGTTAACACGAGGACAAAATACTTACAGTGGCCTTCGACGAAACGATAGGGATCAGAATAATACTAGACGGTCTAGAATTCCGTTCTACCATTCGATGAAACCATATACGTATATAGTATACATACCTACATATTTGCCTTCGTACTCCCTAGTCGTGTTTGTATATTTTTGTGAAACATATTTTATTATACTCGAAAGTTAGGAATAGACACATACCTATAATAGGTTTTTTTTTTACACTTAATAGATCTATGTTTGGCTACTATCTCGCCTGATGTGAAGCGATGATGTGGCCTAAGATGGAGCACATAGAGAGAGACGGTAGTTGAGCGGCTGCTCAGACCCGTCTCCCTGATGGTTCACCGAACATCATCCCGAAACACGACTAGGTCGCTTGACGGCATGGCTTTGTTCGGTGGGTAGTATATATAAAGGTAGTATATATAAAGTAGCGTCATATTTGTTTTTGCACATATCGAAAATTGATTCAACTGGTTCATAAGAAACATAACATTGTAGAAAACCAAAAAACCGTAACAAAATCTCTAACACAAATGCCCCTCGGTTTCTTGCCGTATCTTCTGAGTAGTGGTTATTTTTCTGATGCGGTGTAGTCATTGTAATAATCGACGTTCATAAGTGCGAAAACTGAATAAAGAGATTCTGATTTGATTTGATATTCTAGCTATAAGAATTCTGTGAAATTCAGCTATCTTTTGAGTAGCTTCTGTTGAGTAGGTATATGCCAATTTGCCTGGTTAATGATCGCATACAAACAGAGGTAAATATAAGATATTACGTGGCCCCAAAAAGGATTCACGACTTATTCAATGATCTAGAGTAATAGTAACATGCGGTATACATTACCCTGACACGAGATACACGGAACAAGGTTAAATATCTATTCAATAAATCTATCTATTTTATTCTAATATCTATTATAGTAGTTATGATACTCGAACTATTGTACGCACCTAGAATAAATAGTTCTAGGGACCAGGACAACCAAAAAGCTTAAATGGCTACTTCTAAGTTAAAAGACATATCTGATCCTACCTATTGTTTAGCTCACGTTTATTTAGTTATGTTGCTAACTGTGAATATGGATCCCTATATACTAACTATATTTAAAGCATTTTACGGAGGAGACTAGTGTCCCACGACACAGGGAATCCTAGTGTGGGAACTAGTGGACTTTAAATAACTTAATTATTATTCCTACCCTATTTGTAAACCTTAGAATAAGTTTCCGAGTATACTAATATTAAGTTTTTTTGTACCAACATTTCTAAATGAATAAACAAATTATTATTATTATTATTGTTATTATTATTGTTATTATTATTATTATATTTAACCTTTTTCCGTGAACAAATTAAATATTTGTCTTGTTACGAGAATTAAACCTGCTTCCTATAAACATGTTACTAGCCAATTTGCCCAATTACCATACGAATGCTGTTAATAGAGGCTATAATATGATAATTCTACGTTATTTTAACAATACTTATAGCTTTTCGATGACGTACTGAGATGAGCAAAACTAAAGAAAAAATATAATGAGTGGTAATAATACCTTTGCCCTAAGAGGGGTCCTTAGTTAAAAATATTTTAAGTTTTAATTTTTGATTGTTGAATGTTAATTGATAACTGATACATTTTTAATTTTTATTTGCAAAAATATGTGTTACATGTGATTGTTGTAACTCTGGCTTTTGTTTTAGTTAATAAAACTCTGTTACAAAAGACAGCGACTTCCAAGATCAGCCTGCGTATTTACAATAGTAGAATATTAAGAACTTAGTATATATACCTGATTTAATAAAAATGTAATATTGAGAAGAGCTTATTTATTTAGAAGAGCTAAATTATCCAATTTCATTACTCACATTTTTTGTGAGTTAGGGACATTATTTTATCTATAATTTTGATCACACGACTAGCCCCCGCAGCCCCAGATCATAAATCTATACAGCCATAAATGTAACATATGGCGTTATAAGCGAAATTTACGAACTTTCTAGGTCATAACTCTATGATACCGAGCTAGTATTTACTGTTCTAATCTCAATAATCCATCTAATTATTTCACCCGATAAGTTGCCAGTCGCAATAGTTGATGTGAACGTTTGTCTGCGACCTCGACCTTTCACCTCTCTGCCCTTCACACGAATCTAAGAATAGGGACTCTGAGAGCTAAAGCTCTGAAGCTGTTAGCATCTAGGTTTGTTTTCATGTTTTCATTTCTCAACACCAACGATGCTAGTAATGAGAGCATCTACTTAGTTTAGTAATTCGATCTCACTTTTTGCTTTTAAAGGTAGTGGTGTGGTAGAGCTTTTAACCCCCGACACAAAAAGGAGGGCTGTTATAAGTTTGATCACTTTGTGTGTCTGTGGCACCGAAACTCTTAAACGAGTGAACCAATTTGGATGCGGTTTTTTATAATTAAAAGCAGGTTTTCTAGCGGTGGTCTTAGACATGTTTTATCAAAATCGTTTTAGCCGTTTTTTTACTTTTTATAGGTTTTTGTGTGTACTAGCGTAGAGATAACAATTCTATCAATAAGCAGTAATCTGAATACACTATTATGATGTTTAGGTTTGAATGCCTTTTTTATTTTTTTCTTCCTATAAGGGTTCGCACGTTTTGTGTATTTAGCCAGTGCCAAGTATTTACAAGCCTTTATTTAACTTGCAATGTTTGTTTGTTTGGGTCAAATCTTGCAAGTTGAATCAGAACCACTTCCTCTTATCATATGGAGTTGAAATGTTGCATACTTGTCAATATTATGGTGACAGCTGATCTGATGATGGAGCCGGATGGTGAGCAATGGAACTCCTTGATGGATAATCGTAAACTACTATAGAGTGTTTGGGCTCATTTTAATGTGCTCGCGGTTCCGACTACGAATTCGTTAAAAGCTTATCTTGAAAAAATATTTTTTAACAAAAAACTTGTTTGATACCAAGTTTCAAGTTGTGAAAATGAAATGAAATAACTCTTTATTGAAACACACAGATAATTAAAAAAGTAACAATAACAGCTTATTTATAGTGTAACAATTGGCGGTCTTTTCGCTAAAAGCAATCTCTTCCAGACATAATGCAAAAATAATGGACGGTGGTTTTCAGTATCTTAATACACTTACATAAACTAGTTACAAAAAAATACACACTAATAAAATAATAAATGATCTAAATACATACAATACTTTTAAAATATAATACACATACATATACATTAATATATATAAATATTACATATATTACAATAACAGGATAAAGATGATTGTAGCTATTGTGAATAGTAAAAGACCTTTACTTGGTGCTTAAAATTTGTGTTGAGGTTCATGGCTGCAACTTGCTATCGAGCTGCTTTGACTATTTAGTCAAATACACTATTAGACTATTCAGTCTATTTGGTATTCTGCTATCGTATTCAGGTAACATTGGTATGGCAACACCTGGGCCCTAATTCACTATGACAATTTGGCGATTCCTTGCTTCAAGGAAACGTCGTTTTCTTCATTAATAAACGACATCTGCGAAATTTGTATTCTCTATGACGTGTCATATATATGAATATATGAATGCGATTTAGAGATATTAATTAAGGAATCGACGTGATTTCGAAGCAAGGAATCGTCGTGATTTCGCCAAGTTGTCATAGTGAATTGGAGCCCTGAAAGATTTTCGTAAACCGTACAACTGTAACACAATAGCGGTATTACTTTACGTTTAACTTGATTTGATAGATTTGAGACAGCCTCTGTGGTGTAGTGGTTGGGCAGGTTGGCTCAAACCTCATACACCACTGAAGTTGCGAGTTCGGTGCCCGCGAGGGGGCAAATGAAATGCAAATGTTTGTGCATAAAAAAAAAGCGCAAGCATTTGTTTCGTGTCTGGGTGTCATGGGGCCATTGTCTTCATCGGTCCTGGTCCCTAGATATAAGTAATCCTCGTTAGGGGCCAGGATCTATGTATGTGATCGTTGGGCGTATTTATTTATTTGATAAATTGGAGATAATCTCAGTAGTTTGATGCTTTGACAATCATTAACAGATTGATTAACAAATAATTAACAGACCAGTTTTAACACCTTAATTGCTATTAGGGGTGCGATGACAATCTAGATTAGCGTACCGAAGAAATTGGATAATAAAACCTTTTATTTTATCATTGCATTTCTATTCACCGACATAAAGCCGTCAAATGAGATGGTGACTTAACGATACCTTGAAAGCCTTTTTATGACTACGCAGTAAGCAAAGAAACGAAGACAAACATCGATGCAGGCATAGGCTTAATAAATATGCGAAAAGCTTTACAATTTTGACTTTATTTCAACGTGCTTAAGTTTAAATTGGAAGCGATGGTTTGTGAAAGATGCGAGATCATTGTATTGAGTTTCTAACTTTCATCAATATGTTTCGTGGCTGAAAGGAACTTCATCCAATTAAAAGTTTTGGTAACTTTTTGACTACAGAATAAAAACTGGAAATTGGTGGTCACATTTAGTGGCTAGTCTCGGCATGGCTGTTGTTGATATCTTTTAGTTTTCAATTATTAATTAACTATTCAAAAAGTGCCGCATAGTTTTTAATATTTTAATATAATTGGCTACTAGATATCGTCTAAAACCATGCGAAGCAGACATTTTTCACTACAGTTCGATATTTTGGATCAAGGCTTGATACAATCTGAGAGCCCAATGTAAATATATGTAATGATTTTATTTGCCACTGGCTGAATAGAATAGGTAAACTAAACGTACACTAAAGTAAACCCACACTAAACTTACACTAAACCTACAATTAACCTACACTAAGCCTACACTATACCTACACTAAACGTACACTAAACCTACACTAAAACGACACTAAACCTACTCTAAACCTACACATAACCTACACTGATTGTATCCAATGTCCATACCCAATATCTTGTAATATTATACATAGATATCTAATAGGTATATGTTGCATTAATTTCGTCTTGGTTCCTACCCAAAATAGATAGAAATGGAAACTTATATCCACATTTTAGGAGACTGTAAGGAACATTTTATTACTTTCAGGAGGCCAGGAATCCTCCAATTACATCCCACAATTGTTTATCGGCAGCTGTAGTCGTGACCCATTTGCCTGCGGAATTAACTTCAGAGATCCAGGTTAACGAGTCACTAGGAGAACTTCCTCCCAAATTTATTAAATAAAGTGAAGTATTATTAAATACAACTAATAAAATAATAATAAATAAATAACGCCCAACGATCACATACATAGATCCGATAAAAAACACTGATAAAAACTAACTAACTGATAAAAAAATCCCCGTTTCTTGCCGTATCTTTTGGGTTGAGTAGTGGTTCTTTTTCTGATACGATGGTAGAGACTTTGTGATAAATTGACGTTCATAAGTACATCTATTATCCCTCAATAAAGAAATTTAAAACTTGAACTACATTTGAACCTTCGGTTTAATTTATGGTTTCAGGTTTTAAAATAATAAATATATAAAATATACACTCGAGAGCAATGAATCCGGGTCACTTAAAGAATGTTAAAAATCTCGGAAACTAAAAATGATAGGTTAATGCAATAAATTGTATTTAATAGACAATGTAATACTCCTTAAATGAAAGTAAAAAAAATATGAGTCACCATACATTTCATTAACACAAAATTACATAAAGAAAAAAACTGCTGATCTCTCCTTAAAACAAAAATAGGAAACATTAAATTTTTGAACTTTATTACGATTTTCTTGAATTTTAATACTTCGTATTGCCTCCTCGTGCTTCCATTACTGCGTTTACGCGGTTTGGCATGCTGTACACCAAGTTCCTTATACGATTTTGGGGAATATTCTCCCATTCCTCTGTGAGAGCAATTTTGAGCTCACGAAGCGTGATTGGGGGAGGGTTTCGTTGTTTTACGCATCTGCCTAGCTCGTCCCAAGCATGCTCGATCGGGTTGATATCCGGGCTGCGCGCTGGCCACTCCATACGAGTAATGTTCATCTCTTGAAGGTAGTCATTCACAATCCTACCTGTATGAGGTCGGGCATTGTCATGCATAAATATAGCATCCTCACCTAAATTGACCATAAATGGACCAACGTGATCATTGAGGATTTCTTCCACATATCTTACGCTAGTTAAAGAGCCGTTTTCTATGATCACCAGCTCTGTGCGACTTTCAGAAGAAATTCCGGCCCACACAAGTACAGACCCACCACCGTAGGCTACTTTTTCTTCGATGCATGCTTGCTTGAATCTTTCCCCTGGTCTTCGATACACTCTGTGTCTTCCATCGTGCTTGTAGAGCATAAATTTTGATTCGTCGGAGAACATAACTTTTGACCAATCTTCAATACTCCAATTTACGTGGCTCTGGGCATATCTTAGTCTCGAAATACGATGCCCACGCTCCAGTTTAGGGCCGTTTGCAGGTCTAAGGGGTTTTAAGTTAGATTCAGCAAGCCGACGTCTTACTGTCCATGCACTTGGGTTACTTCCTCCGAGGCGTCGAAACTGATTGGTGAGTTCAGTTCCTGTGAGAAAGCGATTTCGAAGCATGGTGTTCACCAAGTATCGGTCTTCTCGTGCTGTGGTACACCTGGTTCTGCCCGTTCCTGGTCTGCGTAGGTTAGAACCAGTTTCTTCGTAACGTCGGAGAACTCTTTGTACTGTTGACAGCGACACACCGACAGTCCTGGCTGTATCGCGCTGACTCCGGCCGGTTTCCAGCATTGTAAGTATTCTGGTGCATTCTTCAGGCGTAAGCGACATAATTTCAGCTTGAATAATGAATATAGAGCACTATCAACATGGTTTATGTACCCACATAAATGACAGATTACAAACAAAAGCAAAACCAAATGCTGTAATTTCGTAGTTCCATCTTCGAAAGTGGCCCTTTTTCAAATTTGATTTTTTTATGATATAACTTTACAATAACTAAGAAGTTTTAATACCTTCATTTAAGGAGTATTACATTGTCTATTAAATACAATTTATTGCATTAACCTAGCATTTTTAGTTTCCGAGATTTTTAGGATTCTTTAAGTGACCCGGATTCATTGCTCTCGAGTGTAGTTCAATGTTAAAAAAACTTTACCTCTTTATAATAATCATTAGCAAAGAAGTATAGATGACTATTAAGTATGTTGAACTTAGACTCTAAAATATTTAAATAATATACTAACATTTATTTATAATTATATTATCATTTAAATATTCTGATTTAAAACTCACGCGAATTAATTCACGAAGGACAAAAGTAGATACTCATTAGGTACTGTAAAAATAGTAGTTAAATGTATTTAGGTAGGTACATTTTTCAATTTAAAAATAAGCACTTGGAAACAATGTTGCTTTCATTTATAAACCAGCTCCTCGACACCACAGACCTAGTGAGAAGGCTCAAAAGGACAAAACCTTTTGAGTTAGTGTAGTGAAGTGACAGTGTATCGTAGTACCTATACATACTTTAGTGCTACCCGTAAAGAACACAACAACAAAGTGTTTTCGCCTTAATAGAGACAGTAAGAAAAGTGTTAATGGACACATTCTTAGTTATACTATACTTAGCAATTTAAGTCAAAGTTAAATTACTTTTTAGTCTTATTAGGCTAAATTGTAATGTTAATGGGATGTCTTTCTGAGACAGATCATTACAAAAAAAAATAATAATAATAATTTGAAGTGTAAAGAAAGTAGGACGTTCACGACAAAACCGATTCTTAAACTGTTTCTAGCTGACGAATCGCATGACATGAACGTATCATCGATGTAGGTGGCCCACCCACGGCTGCAGCTTAGACCGTAGAGTGACCATCGTTCAAAACTGTAAATACGTTACAGTAAACGTTAGGTTACCGACTGGGCGACCGTAAAAAATAGATCTTGAAAATCAATAAGTAATCCAAGTAACAGTTTGTAGTAGTCAGTAGTAGTAGTAGTTAGTATCGGAAGCCTTATAAAAAATCTAATATATGTTTTAATAGAGATACTTTTTTATAGAGAAAGAGTAGTCTCCCCTTAATCACAGACTGGGATTGATTGAGATACTTGGATGGAGCCTTATCAAGCGGTGTATTCCTATTCTGTCACTGTCTTGTAGTGGTAGGCATCTTCTGCTAGAGTCCGCCTAGGGAAGTAAGTACCTCGTCTTTACCAGATATTCCACCAGTACTAGGTATGCAAACATACGTGTCTTCCGGTTGAAGAGCATGTTTCACGCAAAATTACTATAGATACTATCCTATCCTACTGATATTATAATCGCAAAGTTTGTAAGAATGGATGTATGGATGTACCTTTGTTACTCTTTCACGCAAAAACTACTGAATGGATTTTGATGAAACTTTACAATAATATATTATTGTACATACATCCATTCTTACAAACTTTGCGATTATACGCTTACACATCAGAATAACACATAGGCTACTTTATATCCCGGGAAACCGCGCGTGAAACCGCAGGGCACAGCTAGTAATAACATAATAACATTACATACGGCATAGATACTATTCCCTTACTAGGACTCTCTGTTTCTAGGGAACCAGGAACTACGAGGATCATGGTTCTACAACTCTCAGACACGAAACAAGTACTAGCGCATGTTTTTCTGTGCATAAACATTTGTCGCGTCGTCGCGGGAATCCGCGAACAGTTTGTTGCAACCTCGATGATGTATGAGATTTAAGCTAACCTGCCTAATCACTACACCACAGACGCTATCAGAGGGCAAGGCAGCATTATACAAAACGAGGTTCTCGGTGGCGCTGCTTCTGTTCTGGGCAGACGTGTTGCGTGAAAGACCTGCAGGGGAATCATTTAACTAGAACACCTTTCCGCTTTAAAACGTATTGGGTTAGCGATCTTGATCGGTATTTAAAACTGGAATGTCTAACTTTTATACTCAAAGACCGCATCCCAATCCCTGCCTCAATCACGATTGCTAAAAATTATTGATATCGCAGTATGAAGAATGCCAACACCTTCCAAGTTTGAAATTGAAAGCGATCAGTGTTTGAGTTAGACGATTCCAGTAGTGGAATTAGTCCAGTAGTTGCTTGCCTCGCCACTTAGGTACCTACATAAAAAAGCACCTTTTCTTATTAACTCATCTTTCCACCGTCCTTTTTAAGACCACACAAGACAAAAAGGAAGAAAATTATATTAACACGTAAAATGGCTGTCTTCTTTTCATTTTCTAGCGCTTGATAATTCATTCATTAAGGTATATATCTCACTTTGACCAGATACGAATAAATTGTCACCCTACAATAATTTTAGGTTACGATTAGACATCGAGTACCTGCCTTCTGCATCCACGCAAAGGCGACATAATAGCATCATCATTTCAATTACTTCCATGCAGGATGTTTACTATGTAAGTAGGTACAGTTCACATGAAAGTACATGTACTGTGAAACAATCAACGAATAAACCATTTTCTATGTGCTTCATAGAGTTGAATTTTCAAACATCTTTATAGATAGAGAAATTATATTGGCCGACGACGAACTAGTTGCATTGGTTTAATATTTTGTAACTCTTACAGCTACCTCCTTTTATTTGTATTTTAAGAAACTATCTCCAGTTAAACCGATGTTGAAATTACCACAAACTTGCAGTTGGGTACCATTATTGTGGCTTAATGTTTAACTTTAAGTATGTTTTGTACCTACCTCGTAGTTAGATGTTTTGGTAAAAGTGATGTGATGGTATGATGTTACAATATCTTTGTTAATGTGAGTAAATTATATTGTCTAAATAGGGAAAATACTAACTAGCATCGTAACACAGGTCTATCCTAGTACGAATGCTAGTGATTATCTTATATTTATTTTATGTGTCAGAATTATGTACGAGCTATTTTTATACAATACTACAATTAAGATATTATATTGTATTGCATTTTTTTTTCTGCTTAAATAAATTGAATTGAATTGAATTGAATTGAATTGAATTGAATATTATATTCATTTTGTTTCAATCTTCAATAATGCCTAATTTGGATCACTGTTTTGCTTTTTACTTTAGATACTTTGGATGGAGGATCATAATTTATTAGTATCACGATTGTCGGGAACAGATCGCTTCAAGCGATAAGACCGCCCATCGTAACACTTATAATTACCTAAGTTTATCTGTATTATTGTGGTGTTTCAATAAAGAGTACATTCATTTATCACTGGTATAAAAAATTATTAAAGACAGATTTGGTCCAAAACTAATTTTTTAGTCCAAGTTTACTCATAATTTTTCCCCATTTCGGGCAAAAATATTCGGTAACCTCAAACCACCCATGTCTTTAATAAAAATAATTGGATTTTTATACATTTCTGATTTGTTTTCTACCCTAGTGCTTTTTTTAAATAAAATTGATAATAATTATTCCAGATTACTAATTCTAAACTAAAATAACTTAAATACATATACAAAATACATCAAAATTATTCTAAAAGGCCTATGGTGGAGAGGAACTGCCCTGACCGCTGGCAGCATTGCCACGCTGAATGACAATGCTGATTTTTTGACCCAAATATGATCCAGCATTCAGGTCACAAGTCGCCTCCACCAGACGTTTTGCCAAGTCCCTATAGATTTCATGGGTGCTCGGCACCTACTAGTTAGATAGACTAGAATGTTTAAGACATCGAGCATATGAAAATGATATGATAATATTTGATATGATAATATTTTCTTTCATTACGTGCCAGTACAAATAACAGACGGTTCCCCACCCCTTGTCTAATACGTCAGTCGACCTAAAGAATCTGATTTATAAGGGGACTAGGTTTCGTCGCTATGGAGACCAGCCGACAACAAAGGGTTTTGGTACAAGCGGTATTGCCTATACTACGTAACCCCGTTCGTGGAAAACGGCACAATAGGCTTAGCGCTATAGGCTTAGGCTTCGCGAATATAAGGTTGCTGTTACAGACAGGCTGGAGAGTGATAATTTACTCATGCGAAACCAAATGGCCGGCCAATTCCCTAGCTTTTTCCCACGAGTTCGCCTGCGTGGACGACAGAAGAAGCCCATTCGTCTTTTTTCCAAGGTCAGTTTAGCAAGACCCGCCTTGCATATGAGAGCGCGTACTACGAAGAAGTCAAGCAACCAACCAATGTTGATGTAATACACCCTATAATCTAAATTGGGACTTATGTTAGCTAACAAACCCTGAAAACCGTTTAGCAGTTTTCGAGTCAATAGATAACAAACATACAAGAAATTCTAAAAACCGTGGATTTGCGTTCAGTGCCCTCTTAATAGTCGATCCCAGTTGGTTTTTCGAAAATATCTGCAGAAAATGTACAGAATTCTATTTCCAGTTCAATAATTCTACAGCGAAACTTCAGGGCAAACTCATACATAGGTACGACGACGAGCGAAGCGAGGAGGAGTGTTAGGTTACTGGTGCACATCAGCCGAGCGAGCGAAGCGAGCGTGCCACGGCAGCGGTCGCGATACGCCAGAAGAAGAATAATCCAAAGCCAATCACACACTTTTGCTGTAGAACTATTCGTGGTCTTGATATTTTGTTGTTACGTGATTCGCTGTTGTAATTTGCGGTGTCTGTTACCGAAATAATATCCTCATTTACATAAATTCTTTTTTCTTCTCATTTGTATGAGTGACGAGAAGAGCAAGTCGTTCAGCTAGGCAACTCACCTGCTCACCGACGTATTTCCGAAGCACTGGTAGAGTCAGTTTTCGCATTTCTTTTCAGCACTCAGACTTCAATTTGAGTATAGGAAAGAAATGGGTAAACATACTTACCTTTTTTTCAAAGTCATGTTAACATAAGTTACAATTTTTGACATTTTTTATTTGTATCATGTGTTTATGACCTTTAAAAGTGCACTTTTGTGCCTATTTAATAAATGATATTTGACTTTGACATAACAGTGGTAACTCTCCACAGATATTTGTTTTGCTGAATTCTGCTTGGCTCTGCGCTTCCCTCGTCATCCTGAGACAATAGCTTTTAGATATCAATGTCAAGTAACTGAAGCAGTGCCCTACAACCCGGAACACAGTAGTGGTGGCACACTACTGCTTGGAGGTTGAATATCTGGCAAAGGTAGTACCTTGCAAAGGGGACTCTTGCAAAAGAGACCTTACAATACAACACACTACGATATTGACCATTGACGAAAAATCGTTGTCAGAAACATTATTCATCTTAATAAAAAATCTTAATTACCTTGTTGTTGACGAGTAACCAACGTGTTATTAGACGTATGTGGTAAAAATAATCCATCAATGCCAATGCCAATATCGTAAATAAATAGGAATGTATCTATATGATCTTGAATGACTTGTGTTGAGCGATTCGACCTTATTTTTATATCGTGTAACAACATTGGAAATGCATTGAAATCAATCAATAGTTATTATCAATTTTGCAACAGTCATCGTAAAGCGTGAAAGCTCAAAGCCTGAAAAATATATATACCAAGTACTTCGGGTTTGCTTAAATCGCTCTTCGAATCCAATAAAAACACTGCTTTATATGGGACTAATCAGCCAGGAAATTAAAGAAGCCATTAAAACATTGTTACTTTATTTTTAATAAATAAAAAATGGTATAAGTTTTGTAATAAAATGTGTAACTGTTTTATTTACCGTTTTTTTATCATGTACAAGCTACGCGCAGTATTGTGCAAAGTCCGTTGGCCGTGAACCAGTACTCCTTGTCTATAGTTTTTGTATTAACTAATTGCAGTGATGCCCTTTTCCAGGACCTTATATAGATATCTACATACCTCATCAAAATCTGTTCAGTTGTTTAATTCTGCGTGATTGAGTAACTAACGACCATTCATCAAAGTTCAAAAGTTCTTTATTCAATTTGGGCATCATAGACACACTTATGAACGTCAATTATATCAATGGCTCTACCACCATATGCGAAAAAGAACCACTACCCAGAAAATACGGAAAAAACTGAGAATCATTTTTTTTAGAACTCTTGTTACAATATTTATGCTTATTTTTGACAATAATATGTTTCTTATGTGCCAGTTGGGTACTTGGCAAAAGCGAAATGTACCATGCATCTTTGTTTTTATCCATCCATCCATCCTCACAACCTTTCGCATTTATCATATTAGTAGGAAGTAGGATTCATGTAATGTACCCAAGCTTCTGCTTTAAGCGGTAAGGCCGCCCATTGTAACTCAAATTGATGTCATCATCAAGAGCCCAAATCAGTCTACTGCTGGACATAGGCCTCTCCCATAGCACGCCACTGAGCCCGATCTTCAGCTTTTCTTCTCCAGTCACTATCAGCAACCCTGCGTATATCGTCGCTTCATTTAGTCGCAGGGTCTCATACACTACGTTTGCCGATTGGCGGTCTCTACTCTAGAACACGTTTACCCCAGCGGTTATTGGTTCTGCGGTTATTTTGTATTTTGTCTTTATTAGATGTGCAATAAAGTGTTATTGTATTGTACCTACAACTTGAGCAACATACATGTAATCGAGATGGAGCCACTGAAACAAAGGGCGAATGTCAATAAAGATTCTTCTGTAACTGTAAGTAGCATCAATTTATTTTAAGCGCCATACCTACACACCTGTGTATATATAAGTGTATTTATAACTTCACCTCTACTTAAGTTTCATGTTATTTCCTCGATCAGTTTTTAGTATCGATTGAGTTTCACCCCACGAATACAAGGTACTACATTATTGACAATTGCTGCACCACCCCTACAAAGTTACCCTCCTTAACCATTTTTTTACCTGCCTATATGATTGCAGTTGTAAATATTTGAATACAATGAAAAAGTGCCCAGGAAATAGAGAACTTTTATCGAAGAAAATGCGGATACCATGAAGGGAATGCTAGGTATATATTAGTTCTGCTTCTAAGGTACTAATGCAACGTTGGTCGTGGAATATATCGTAAAGGTGTGATAATGTCTAGATGTTATAAATGTGTCTTTTAAATAAATAAATAAAAACTGACTTCAGATCCATAAAATACATAAAAAAACTAGCCAGAACGCTCGACTTATAAAATGCAAGTAAACCACTTTAATAACTGCCATTGGTCGTAATTGCTCATACCCAAGACTCATCTCAATGCCGAGCTGGATTCTAAGCGCCGAGACCACCCAGGTAGAATCTCGGAACTCTTCGGGCCATTATATCTGGACCCCAATTCTTGATTAGTAGTCTTCGTGATGTCGATAGAGATATATCTATTTTACGATTTTATGTCGAAGGAGTATCGTCGAAAATGTCGTGTTTTACTTAGTAATAATTAAGATTTTTCAGTGTTTTGCTAATTTATGTCGAAAGAAAACCCGGTTATTCTATGAAAAAAAGAGATTAAGTTTTACATATAGACAAAACAAAGAAAAACCGCCGAGAGGTCACGTTTACCTTCGATATAAAGTCGATAATAAGAGATATCTCTACCGTAGATGTATATAATATCTATTGGGCTAGAATTGCTCTCCTTACGGACATTAAGGATATTACCACAGATTAATAGATAGTTACTACGTATATTACTGCTATTATAAAGGCACACACCACTGATTTATGGGGCAATTTGTAATGAATCTGTTGTAATGAACTTGTGTGAGCTTTTAATGTCTCTGGAGGTGTGTAATTCCGCTGAATATTATGTAGGTTGTTGTTAGAATTATATAATATATGTATCTAAAATGAATTAAAATTAAATTAAAATGTGTTATATAAAATAAACCCCCCGATTTTTTTAAATATATATAACAATTATAATAATAATTGATTGCATCTTCTTAATGATGCACTTAGAGACAATCCCCGATAAGTGTTGCAACTGGGTGTATAACCCTCACGGGTTATTTCTGTACAGTTCTTTATATTATATATTATTATATTATTATTATATCTTTATCACTAAAGAGCGATATAATAATAATAATAAAGAATTATTAAAAAAAAAACAAATAAATGATTCTTTAGAACATTAGCATAGCTGAGCACAGAACTTTTCAGACTGCATTGTACACGGCAGCGGGGTCCATACACATGCTGTAATTTTTTGCCTTGGCTTTATTAACTTGTTTTTATTTGTGCACTTGTTATGTTTTTTTTGTGCAGTTTTGTAAGAATAAATTGTTTCTTTCTTTATACTTACTAGTCAAAAACTTATCTCTCTTAAACACAACCACATTTTAATAGATAGTAGGTCTCTCGTATGTGGGAAGCCATCTGGGTCGGTATCACCGCTTTGCAAGTAATTATGCCTGTTGAATTATGCCGCCAACGGAACGCAGTAATGCTTGCACACTACTGCTTGGCGGTAAAATAACCCGCATATGAGAAACAAAAAGTAAAATACTTAGTTAAATTATATTTATTTTACTAGAAAAGTAGATACAACTTTTACATAATAATGTCAGGGCTCATCTCTACATTTATATTCGTTGGCAATGTTGCTAGCACGATATACCAGAATTCGCAAACTCAAATCTGGACATACTATTTGAAATCTTGACCCAGAGCAAAGAATGTTTCATGAACACACATTTTGTACCACGATAGCGTCTGTGGTGTAGTGGTTAAGCAGGTTGGCTCAAATCTCATACACCACTGAGGTTGCGGGTTCGATTTCCGCGACGGGACAAGTTTGTCAGAAAAAAAGGGCAAGCATTTGTTTCGTGTCCAGGTGTTGTAGGACCATAGTCCTCGTAGTTCCTCCTTCCCTATACGTGGAATCCTAGTTAAGGGAAAGGATCTATGTATGTGATCGTTGGGTGTATTTATTTATTTATTTAATGAATACGTCTTGCTCGACTGCTGCTCCCAAAACAGAAGACTCGAACTAATTTAGTCTAATTTATTACGACACGGCTTGCTCCTAGCTGCAGGATGTAAACGCCGATACAGGCTTGCCAGTTGTGCTGCCAACAAAGCATTTATACCAAGTTACCACAAGATAATCTCCTGTCTTAATTCATTGGCAAGGATCAGTAGGTACCGCTATATTTTATGTTCCTGAATCGGAACAGTGGCGATAGGCCATCAATGACGTATTTCATGATGATTAAGTCCCTCGTATACGATTTTCTAGGTTGATAGTGATGTTTGCAATAGATAGAGGGCACTTTGGTACCGCTAATAAACAGGGCATAACTTTAACCATAGTAATTATTTTTCATACTCTCGAACTCTAAAATTAAAACAACAATAGCGCCCGATATAATTATACGGCCCAGATAGAAAATGTTCAGAAATGCTTGCCTTTCTTAAAATTACGCCCGTTGTTTTCTAAGAACACAAAAGTTACTCACTGCAAAGAAAAAGGTATCCTGCGGGTCCTCAAATTTTGCGACAACCTGTATATTAATATGGTATAACACTAATAAATTATTAAAGTTAACTATAAATATCTCGAGCTTGAAAGTTTACTACAATTCATATCATCTATCTATCACCTAAGCTCACCAACCACATATTTTGTGGCAACTGTGTTACAACTAGTTTAGAATTGTAAAATTGTTATAAATAAATAAACTAAGTAGATATTTTTCCTTAGTTTTGTCATCACATACTGTATATCTGCGTAAAACTAACATTCTTCCAAAAATGCACCAAGTGTTGCCTATATTATTTCTCAAGTCGCCCGTTCAAATGTATCGTAACTTTGAACCCTTGAGCGTAATGCGACGATGCATCAATGTCACTGAGCCGGGGATGCGACGTTCCTTACCCATAGATAAACGCAATGAATGTGCTCGTTTAGCCATGCCTGCCATGGCTATTATGGTGCTTGCCTTGGGTCTTGAGGCAATGATCGAAAGGGCTCTTGATTTTATATATTCAGAGCCTCAGAGCCCTGATTTGGGGTGCCATGTCACGTTTAGCATTAACTAAACTGTGATCTTACACCTTTAGCCTACCCGCCCACGTCAGACAATCGGCCACCGATTTTTGTCGGTGAAAATGAAACATACAGTTTCATATTGCAACGCACACGTTTTACAAAATGTCGGTCACCAAATAGGTGACAAATATCGGTGAAAAAATCGGACCTATAAAAAGTCTGACGTTGGCGGAGGCACTTATCCAAACGGGGACAATACTTTGCCGTAAACGGGAGTTTGTTCATAAAAATATCTCGTAACAAGTTTTCAAACAAAAAATGTTTTAACTGCGCCCGGTAAGCTGTCAGACTAGCCATAAAACTGTTTTTATAAGTGGCAACACCCTAATTGCGGTGTCGCCAGTCGCCACTCCTGTCTGTAAGATAGGACAAGAAACGAGGCACAACGGAGATCAGAGATAACAACACAATAGTATGTGGACACTGAAATGGCTAGCTAATTGCTACTAAAGATCTTTTTAAAGTGGCTTTTGAGCACCAAGCTAAAATATCAACAAGTGCTCAAATGGGAATACCAATTGGTGCTCAATAAATAGGTGGTCATCGCCAGCATTCCCACATTTATACTGATATGTTAAATTCAACGGAAGTAAAGTACTAAACTATTTAGATAATTAATTAAAGATGGAATAAAAGAACAAATTAAAATTAATAGTAGATAATCATAGACGTACATATATATATATCGATATATAGAAGGAGGATAATTAAAGGTATAATCGTAATGCGAAAGTTTTAAAATTTGATTTAATTTAGTTATAATAACAGTTATAAAATGTTATCTATTGTAACAAGTATTTACTCTCACTTAAAATAAACAAGTTAATTACCTACATACGGCCGTCCCAAGTTATTAACCCTCGCTAAGATCTTCAGAGACAAGAGTGCGTAATTAAATTCCAAAGCAAATAACATTTGCCTAAGTAAATTAAATTATGGAGTCTAGGCTGTAGATAACGAAGGTCTGTACAACATGCCGACTTGTTAATTAAAAGTCATAACTTTTATAGCAAAACTTTATTATTTAATATCTGTCAAAACTGTCAATATCATGGATCTTCTAAGTATAATTAATAATGCGAGATAGAGGATCAAACAAAAGGTGTTTAAAACAGCACAGCAAGAACCAGTGAATTGTAAAAGATGTTGTTGTTATATCTCAATATTTTGTGCACCTCATTTCCAAACTTGAAATGCATTACATGCAGACTCATTCGTTCTGGTGCTGCACTGTTCGCTGTAGCAAAACGCCAAAACGTGCATGCAAATCAACTGCATTAAACACACGCGTGGAAGTGACATGCAGTGGTTTCAAAATAAAAACACCCATCGTGCGCGCTACCTGCGCCTGACGACGCGACGGACGGCCGAGTTCACCGAGTTGTGGCCGAGCGCTCGGACGCAGCGAACTTCGTGCGAGCGCATCCGAACGCAATATTTCGAATTTCGAACGCGCCTATCGCCAGTCCGGAGGCCACCGCGGGCGGGGCGGCACGTGCGGTGCGCGCCTCGCGATTTGCATTGTTTTGATTCACCAGTGCTTCTACAATCAATACATTGAGTGTGTGATTTTACGGCCTAAAGCCTGCATTTATCTGCCTCTAGTGGTTTCTAATAGTGCCAGCTCTGAAGTGATTATCTGCGGCCCTAGATACAAGACGGTGGTTTATTGACAAGTGAAACTCTTTAACGTTCCATTCATCCGTAGGACGGTCTGTTTGTTGGTATTTGTTATTGAACAACGTGCTAGTGTTCTTTGTGGAGAGGAGAATGCAAATCAATAACTGGATGTCTCAGCTGCGAACTACAGAGGTCCTGCCGTAAAGTTTAATACACCACTGCATATTGATTGGTCCTGTATCCTGTGCTGGGTTCACAGGGAATTGTCATCCAATTACGGTGAGCAATATTGCAGTCCAGTCTACCTTAATTAATTGCTATACACTTTGATATCATTTCAGATTCAGTAACAAGATGCAAATGAAGACGAGCTCATGAATTTTCAGACAAGAGAATATTAAAGATGTCTAATGAACTGAATACATTAGAAACACATTGCTTTAGTCTCTTTTTGGTTGTTTCTGTCTCATTTCTCATTATTACATTATTATACTTTGGCTTTGTCCTTGCTTTATCTTTTATTGCCACAAAAATTCAATAGTATAAAACAGACACAAATAAGAAAGAAATTTGTAAAGATGAAGAAGACTTCAAAACATAGTGACTGCCTCAGTATTATCGTTAAAAACAACATACAGTAAACAAATGGTTGTCGACGTCCGAGGACCCCTTACTTAATTTAAGATAAAACGTTCTGATGCTATAATCTGCTACCTATGAATAAATTCTTCAAAGAAACAGTCAACATCCCTAAAATAATATATAGGACAAACAAAGAATATACTGTGAAGAAGGTATTTATAGTTATACTAACCACTTCAAAATTAAATACAATTATTATTTATATAGACAGGAAGAAAAATTATGACGAATTTATAAGTAGGGATAATCCAATAAAGGAACTTTAAAACAAAAGCAATCCAATTACACGGTGAGTAAGATGAAGCCAGATGGCATAATGAAAACAAATAAGTATAAATAGATATTTGTTATAATAGAGACAACAACCGATGATACGCAACATGTGTGTCACTATGTTTACAAAATATTGACTGCTTGGAGTTCTAAGAAGGGTTTGCAAATGTGCCTGATACTTGAAAACATGTATGTCAAGAGGCACTTGAGACATCGACCACTGAACCTAAGCCTTATAATCTGAATAATACTCCATCCCGACGATCAATTTTGTCGAAAGCTATGTGGAGCAGTTCAATTCTAGAGCGATCGTTGAAAATCAATGACAAAATCTATCATCATCATCAGCCCATCACGTTCCCACTGCTGGGACACGGGCCTTCTCTCATAGAGAGAGTATGGGTCATAATCCACAACGCTGGCCCAGTGCGGGTTGGTGGATGTCACATGTCCTTGAATTTTTGTTATAAATTCTTGGATATGCCGGTTTCCTCACGATGTTTTCCTTCACCGTTTTTAGAGCTAGTGCTAAATCCGCACATAACTTAAGGAAGTCAGTGGTGCGGGGCCAGCGGGATTCGAACTCGGGTGCGTCGCATCGAAAGTCGCACGTTCTCCCACTGAGCCACACTCGCTCACGACAAAATCTATAAATAAATAAAATTAGTCCAGACTCCAACATGACCCTATAAGAGCAGACTGCTTGAGTAATGCAAATAAGCAAACTTCCAAACTTTAATGCTGAGCAACTATTTACAACACAGTCATTGCCTATGCGTATACTATATATTTTTAGATTCTCCGTGAAAGTCAATTTGGTCTTCAAATACACTCCACAACCGGTTTAGATTCAAACACTCACTGTCAAATAGTAAAAACAAATCTAAAACATAACTAGTTTTGAATTTTGGCATAGTTACAGTAACCGTAAGTCTATCGGTGTGGATGAAGACTTAACCTCAATTCGCAACAAATTGGATTGGAATCTAATAACAGTTATCATGTGTAATGGGAGCCAATAAGCTTCCAATGGCTAAGATAATCTTCAACACCGCGGGGTAGTTAACCGGGATTATTTTAACCGCCAATATGAAACTGCGTTTACGTTTAATACTCCGCAGCTGCTATTTCACTTTTATAGACTCGTTTGATGCAAGAAATATAATACACTGACGAGCAAGTTAGATCGTTAAATCTACGTACATTTCTTAGTCTTTATCTAATAGCTATATTTCAATGTGAGTGGTAATCATAGACTCATTATAAATTCTTCTTAAACAGCATTAGGATTTTGCGAAGCACGATTACATCTAATTCAAATAAATTAGCTGCAAACCGTTTGTATCCTTTTGTGTAGAAAAGATACCTGACTACCTGCACGGCCTCGTGTCCAATCTTCGGTTACATCTAACAATGGGATTAGAAACAGAGAGCCAAGTGGGCAGGACAATACTTACTGCAGTTACTTATCATCTTTTATGTTGCTCTTATTGAATAAAACTGAATACCTTGCAAGTTATATTATGTATATTTTAAAATTGCCTATCAATTAACAAGTTATTTTTTTTAGGAGTTATTTACTAAAAATAATGCAATATTTTAAAGAAACTAGTCAGACCACCGTATTATCAGCTGTTTCCTGCTTTAGTCGACCCTATTTATATTGCGAGGTAAGGGGCGTAATGAAAAATCTGAGAGCAATTGCGGAGCTCACCTGACCGCACTAGAGGGGAAGGCAACCAGTTTCGCCACCTGGCCAATGCACGCACGTTGCCAAATCACACCTTGTGAGAACTCTTTCATAAGTCTTAAAGAAAAAGCCATATTATCAACTTATACCAAATGCTAAGTGCGAATAATTTTGCAGTTACACCATAGATGTGGCATGCCAAATTTTATGAGTAACAATCCAAACCTTGTGTAGTTTACACACTAAAATTAAAATTATACTGTAACACTTTAAAATTCTTCACATTTTTCCATATCTAAATAGAATTATTATGACTTACTATCATCAAACTTAACTTACCAGTACCAGCTATTAATAAAACAGCAACTCACGGCGGCGGAATATTTACAGCTGATACAATGCGAATAGAAAGCTATTCATTTGACGATCGATAATACCGACTTGCAATTACCTCCCGCTCTTACTTGCCACTCGATTAATTTCTTCACTTAAGAATTGATTCTCTCCGATGATGCTTCTATTGTCTTTTTTACGCTCGATATGCGCTTTCTATTATGTCATAGCAAATCGTTAAAATAAACTATGATATCCACTTTTGATCTATCGAAAGTTTAAGTGACTCAATAGTTTCGAGCCTTGTTATTAACATATCTAGTCATTTATTTAATGACATTTGAAATGACATGAGTTTTGAAATCTACGGTATCGTTATATACCCTTTATGTGTATCGTCAGTTACTTTAATATTCTAAAACAGGCAGAGCTAGGGAGAGTGAGACAGATTAAAATTTCTCGTCGACAAATAACGACTTCACTTCACATCGTGTGCGACTAACTTTTTTAATCACACGCGGCCGCTTTTCCTGATCACGTGTATTGTTAACGAACGATGTTTGCTCAAGTGTGGTCTTTACAAGTGTATCACCCTCGGGACAAATTACAGCACTTCTTTACTTCGGGAAATACAAATCAATCGATTTTAGCTTTTTTTCTTCTTCTAGATTGAGTCACGGCTTCGGTATTCGATGGACTTAACTTGTGGTTGGACATTCCAAAGCATCCCGTGATTCACTGTGTATGTCTTTAACCCCTTTTAAATAAAGAAGATGGCGATGTAAAGTCCGGACCTCCAGGTTTTCAATACAGCCGAGCCGGGTCTTTTGCAGTAGCTATTTAGTTTGTAACAGAATAGGGGCGTAAATGAACGAATTAAATATTACATTAAACTCTTTCAGAGACCCCAACGGTTTAGAGCACGGCTTTTCTCATTAATTTTGTTAGAGTCGAGTGCTTTATCCGAGCACTTAGCCTAAATTTAAATGAAAAGTTTCATTGTTTAACTATGTAAGCAACTAAGCAAGTACATAGTTTTATATGCTATGTAGGCACAATCATGTTATATTATACTCGTATAATTATATACATAATAATTATGACGGTAGACCTACTTACAATTTACATAGCTACTATAAGGGTTTTGAGTTCAGTTTAACAATACCTACCTACTATATTTCTAGCAACTTGGTTTACTTTTTGTCTTTATGTCGAACCTACCTAATTACCTGTATATTTATATCGAAATCAAACACTCTAATGTTTCTTCGTACAATAAATAAACTTTCCTTTGCGTTTTCAGGGATAAAAAGTATTTTTGCTTTAAATTTTTTCGTGATCTACCTATATACTATGTATCATCAAAACGCGTTTAGTAGTTTTTGCATGATTGAGTAACAATCATCTATCCATCCATTCTCAAAAACTTAGGCACTTATAATATTAGTAGGCAGTAGTATAGGAAGTGATATACACTTTTCAACAAACATCTTTATGTATCGTCACAGAATACATAACTACTTAACTTTACTAGTATCGTGGCGTGGTATCACGGTTACATAATCACTTTTGATATTTATTTTGTGACCACTGTCTTTTACGTTTGAAGGTAATGATACCAGTAGCTAACATTAAAAACAAGATTTTTGTTGAAAAACATATTTTTCAAGGCAAGCTTTTAACATATTCGTAATCGGAACCGAGAGCAGATTAAAATGAGCCCTAACACTAGTAGTTTACGATTATCTGTCAAGGAGTTCCATTGCCCACCTCCCGGCTATTATCATCGGACTTTGACAAGTATGCAAAATTTCAACTCCATGGGATAAGAGGAATTGGTTCTGATTCAACTTGCAAGATTTGACCCAAACAAACAAATAATAAACAGTGCAAGTTAAATAAATGCTTGTAATATTAACATTGTTTAACGGAGTTCTTCTCTTCTTCTAGTCAGTGAACGAACGGTCCTTTATTTGTCTTGTAATTAAATTTTATCATTTGATCAACTCCACTCTCATCGCTTTGTTTATTTAATGACTGTGCAAATTACTTGTCAAACTTTGAACTGTTCATCTAGCAATGTCATTCTGTTGTTTAGTTCGGGACTGGTTGGCTTGTATTTTGTGGCTTTTTGTTAATTGCTTTTTGATTTATTCTCGTAACTTATTAGTTCTTAACATCTTACAATAACGACCATTGATCATTTTGATTTCTAAGTTAAATATTGGCAATAATTGAATAGGTACATAATCTAATTTATACTCAATGCAAAACTTTTTGAATCTAACAGTATTTAAGTATAACAACAAAAGTTTTGTACTATTTAAATACTGTCAGTTATAAATGACTTATTATTCTGTATCTGGCTGGCTGATTATATTAGGGCAAACACTGGCGCCATCTTGTAAACTCAAAGTTTACGTAGCATAATATGCTTTGATTTATATAGATTTGGATGATGTATAAGTTATTCCAAGTTATAATTTAACCGGATGCATAACAAGTGATCACAATTGGGCTGATTTCCCACGCGTGCTAACGACCCACGCTCGCATTTGAACGTACATGTTAAATGACACATTATTTACAGGCGAGAAATCGTTCGCCGACAATGCCTTGTGTATAAAACGAATTACTGTTTCAACTGTAATGATCACAGCAATTCTTTTGAACTGCTCCGATAGATAATTTCGGGGAACTTTTAGTTTGATGCAACGCCACATAAATCACACCGGTAGTGTAGACAAAATAACAGATAAAAGAGGACTGTCGGAACAACAAACTAAATTTGACACAATATCAATGTGTATCTATTAATTGCTCTCAATTTCCATTATTCGACAAGAGAAGAGAACCAAAAATAATTACGTTTCCAAGTTTCAAAATTAAAATTGATGTGCCCATCAAATATGCGTCCCTTTAAACTTCAAAACGGGAACGTCATAATGGCAGACAAGAAATAAATAATGAATCAACGTGTCAGATAAATTGAAATTAATATTACATTGGTAAATTGAATTTGAAGTTGTAACCGGACTGAATTGGATAACGCAATAGGTACTACAATTGGTATTAGTTCAATTGGCCACGTAGGGCAATAGGTAATGGACAGAGAAACACTGTATTTGGGCTTGTCAATATTTGTAATTGATATTGTTTACGCTTCCGATCTAAATTATTAGGACCCTTGGAAGGTTAACTTAAAAAAATATTTTTCGAACAACAAGAGGTAATGAAAATTTTGGTCAAGTTCAGAAATGTCCCACCACATCCACACCACCATGTCCACATGTTTTTATGAATCGAGACCGGCATTCTAGAGGTAATCTAATAATGATAAGAGCCCACTTGTCTGCTTTAGTAAGAACAAGAATGGGGACAGTGAAATGGACTGCCTCGGCCCTTGACGTTTGTCCTACAAATATATAAGTGACAGTTTCGCTGAATTAGGGATACCCTGTTTAAATGAAACTCGCTTTGTTTACTCGTACTCTAATGCTGATGTTGCTATAAATAAATTTTCTGGGGGTGTTACATATTTACAACGATATAACAATTTGTTCTATACCGCATTTTTTTATTCTGATAGCTTCAGCATCAGTAGATGAATCGGATGTTTATGTTTTTTTGCTATCATATTTCACGTTTCCCTAAACACATTCGTTATTTTTTGCACAAAACAAACTACATGTACATAGATTACGTAAATTATATTCAAGTTTATCTTTTAAATCATTAGCAACCTTCTCTTCAACTACTCTAGCACTTATAATTTATTGCAGGAACCATAAATTAAAACTACAAAATTAATTGCAGCAATGTAGACGCGGAACTAATTTAGTTCATCGTTGATCGTGCACTACCTGTTTCCATATTGTTATCTATCTTATGCTGACTCACAGACTAACAGGCTTTATTGTTAAGACGAAAACCAGTTTTAATAAATCACTGTTTTGAATGTAATGTACCTTGAAAGAAGCTTTGTGGACTGTCAATGTGTTGTCAAATGCAATAACTATGGCTACCAGACTGAAGCTAAAATGCCTTCTAATCTTTTTTTTACTACTGAATGCATCATTGCCCTAGTGGAGCGTTAATTTTTATTACACTGATGGTCCTGATGGCGCGGCGCCTCGACGATTGTCACACTTTATTATATTTACTGTTTATGATCGAAATATATTTATTATTCTTGTATGTAGAAATAGAAACTATTAAACATGAAATAACTTTGCTTGCAATTGTAAAGTTTTAACACAATTTTCCATTTATATATTTTAAAAACATCATCATCATCCTGTAGTCGTCCACTGCTGGACATACGCCTCTCCCAACGAACGCCAAACAAAATGTATGTACAAAATGTATTGTATTACCAGGCCTAGCGCACTCCGCACTGTAGGTACGAAGCTACAATTACATAGCTGGACACCGACGGCGGGTCGCGCGTCGTTACACGCGCCGGTCCGAAGAGATAAAAGCGATGCGATAGAAAGAGAGGCACTCTGTAGGTTAATATGATTGGTAGGTATGCAGAGTTACGCGAGCTGAATTGAATTTTATTGCGTCATAGCAAGAGTCGCTATTTGTTTAAATTTCTTTGCGGAGTGATGCTTCTGTCCCTTAGTAGTCTGTGGTATTACCTAAAAGTCAAATAAATGTTACGTGACAAAGTTCACAAGAACATTTAAACAGTATCAAATAAAAACAATTTGTAACTTAATGTGGTACAAAACTACATATCTCTAGGATCAGTGTACTCTCTACCGTCAGCCATAATAACAATGTGGTTAACATTATGATGAATAGATGTTGCATCACCCATTGTAAGTTCCGTAGTCAGTGGCAAAAAGACACAAGTACCTACATGATTACGCAAAATTACTTTCTAACTCAACAACAATTTTGTTTATTAAACCATAATTTGCAAAGTCATAGACGCACGTTTTCGGCGTAGGTGAAAGAATCTCCAGATTTGGACTTCATCCACTTACATAATTTAAGAATAGAGTAGAAACCACATATTTTTTTGGTTAAGAGTAGGCGATTACCCAAGTTTGAACTCAACATTGATATTGCCCGAGTTCAACGTCCTCGGAATAGTAAGCTTGGTTGTTAAAATTTATTGAATATTGAAAGCTTAGGACATTCGCACTGACTAATGTAATAAGTAATAAGTAATTATAAATATTTTCTATGAATATTTTTTGATTGAGAAATCATGGGTGTAGTAATTTTGACATGAAAATGGCCGACGTATACCAGATTGATGAACAGTTTAAAAGTTAAATTATTAAACCCTATAAAGACTCATGTCATAATATGTATTACATACAAAACTATGTAAATATTAGACTAATTGATAACGTCATAGATAACGTACACTGTACACGCAATGGAATGCTAAGTAACGATTCAACAAATAATAGCAGCAACATCGCAACACTATAATATCAACACAGAATACAGCAATTTTGGTTGCGGAATTGCTGACGTAAGAAAAAATTGCTTTATCCAAAGAAACGCCTCTGATCCATTCATCATTGTCCAATATTTAGCAAGTCACAGTATGCTCTTTGATAGTAACTGTATTTTACATTATGAAATTGAATTATATCTTACTTGGCTTTAACTTTGTTTAAGCTTTTTATGTTTTAATAGTATTATTAATCTCTTCGTTAATTTATGATTCAGTTGAATAAATAGATTAATTATTAATTTCTTTACGAATTTTAAGGAGCGCTTATCAATATTCTTTTATTGCCTTGTAGGTCTTATAGCACAGTTTCGCAACAATTCGATTTATTTATTAATAATTTCCTATAAGTATAACTTTATTATGATTACTGTTTTATTATATTTGTCCTCAACTCATACGACTGTAACTCAGTCCTGTAACTCATACGATGCAATTACCAACCCGTATTTGTTACCGTTTTGCGATCAATTGGTTAAAAGGCCTGTATGCGACATGGGCCTCTTTCATTTGAATTGAAATTGAGTATGCAGACGATGTCAATCAAAATAACCGGCGATGCTATAACGATACTCCTTATTTAGAGTTTGGCTGTCCAAGATTTATTGGGCTGTCACTCACGTGTTGTGGGTGGCTAAAAAAGTAAGTCTGAGTTTTCGGACAGTCAATTATTTGAGACCGTTTTAAGCATAATTAATTTCATACTTAATAATGTGGTTTGGACTATGTTTTTAGAAGTGATAAAATGAATCATCCATATTCTTTTTCCCACATTGATCAAGTCACTCCAATTTAAAATGTAGATTTGCCAGATTAAAAGTAAAATTAAATTGGTTGCTAAAATAATTTTGCTGTTCTAAGCTTTTAACACAGGTTAAATGAATGTTGTAGCCACAAATGATTTAACCCAGACAGTCGTGTGGGTGTAGGTGGGAGCTTATTCCAGATTAACGATAAGTTACACTGGCTGTCTAACTTAGTTAACATTGAAATATTGGTGTTTTAATTGGTGAAGTCTCTGCGACCCAGATGGTCCGAGGGTAACGTTCGAATCGTAAAAGCTAGTTAATATTCAGTTTGAGCCTTAGTCCGGCAGTCACGTCCAACTATATGAGGACAACGCGACTGGACTTTATATCGTTTTAGCCATTCACTAAGTGACCAGTAAAATTAATGGCACTTGACCTTATAAAATTGAAACTCGCACGCAAAATCTTCATTAAACTTAGGCTTGCGTGATCAAATACTCCCTGCGTCCTTAAGACCTTCCTTACCGTAATATCTTGAGATCTCTCAGGAGCCTCGGGTACCTGCCTTATTCGTGTCGTGCGTCATTCGTCGTCGGTAAAAACCCGAAAACAAATTGTTCCGTACATTTCTAATTTGTCCCTTATCCCGTCTCGAGTAGCGGTCGAGGTTCGTAGCAATAATTGCTGTGGCCATTAACATTCCGTGCCTGTGCTCCTAACGTACTTTCTCGAGTGGGAGTCAGTGCTGCGCTAAAACAACATTGAGAGTCACGGAATTATTCAGCCGAAGAATGAGATTTATATGCCAGAGCAAGAGTATAATTACTCACGTGACGCGACCTCATTGCTGTAATGCTAGTGTTAATAAGGGATCCCTAAACAAAGAGGTCGCACTGATGACCCGAACTTTCCCAGCGGTTACAGAAGCGCTGACAATGGAATCCCTGGCGTCTATTCACGTGTCAACGGCTTGCGTCCGAGGGTTATCGATCTGAAATATAAAGGTTTCTCCATTGTCTTAAAGCGCTACGTTTCCACGATGAAACTGGCTAAACGTGCCCAAGTGCCCGTTCTGATACTTGTACACTATAACAACATGCGGGCTCGGCGGCGCTCATCCACTCAATGTATTTTTGAATCAATATTACTTTCATTTCACAATCAGGCTTATATTTTCGGTTCTCTTTATGATACTGTATTAGCCAATGGACGGCTTGCAGTATGTCTTAGAGTCGTACGTCTTTATTACATACTGAGCGTTTTTTGTTTTAATACGAGTATGAGACAGCCAGAACCAACTTATAATAATCATTAGGTTTATTATACACATACCGTTGGGTTTATTAGGAATTGTTATATTTTTTTGCAGAAATTATATTCCTTAGAGGTTCTTCAGTCCTTTCCAAATAATTTTTATGACTCTCTTTACGATTGTTTTGTTTTTTCTCAAAGTTATACATATTTATTATTCTCCCTAATAATAAGACACTTCCATCTCGAACAAACCGGAACAATCGTCTAATATTTTGTCATCGAGGACGTTTTTATTTCGGTAAAGAGCGCGATGTATAAATACTTCAGAGAATGAAGCTGTATGTGACATTGAGCTCTCTGAATCCAACGGCCGAGGGTAGTTAAAAATAGTTTCACACCCACTGTATTACGTTCTGCTATTAATGTCGTCATGTAACAGGAATTTTCTATTCGGGGTCTTTACGACTTACACAAATTTGTCGCAAAGCCAAGGCTGTGTTTCTGTGATTGAACATTTCGTAAACATGGGACATTTCCGTTGAATCAATGCCGAATGGATTCTAATGCTGGAAAGAAAGAATTACGTTGCGCTGCCAGTTCAGGTTGCAGAAACGGACGCGTAGGTTAATTATTAGAATTTAAATTAACGACCATTTTTGTTCACAGAGGAACTGGAATCTTGGTGTTCAACTGTACAGTGGAAGTCAAGAGTGTAAATTTCGAACTGAAAAACATTTTAAAGCTAAACAATAATCTTATTCAGGACTTTCTTGAAGCACGTTTAATTTAGGGTAACGTTTACTAAACTTCTCTACGATCACGTACATTTTGTGGTATTTTACCAATTCATGAAAACCATATTGTATCTCCATTCAAACCGGTATGATAATACGAAGTAGGTATATTATTTAGTAGGTACCTACCTACCTACTTTATTCTTTATGTGTAAGATTTTGGGCTCATTTTCCCACGATCCGCGGTTTAAGCCCATATCGCCCGTGATCACGCGTGATGTTAATCATTATTACTTTATTATGACTTTACTAGTGCTTTAATGTGACTTAGAATAAAAACACTCATTATGCTGGTCATAACCTTTTATTTTATCTCTTATTGTCAGCTTTTGTGAAGGCTTTCGCTTGGGTTTTATTGAGATAAGGGTAGGTACAATTTTTATTACGCTTTGTATTACATTCTCTATGTAAATTTATTAAAAAATTCTTTTACACATAAATTGTACTATCTAAATATAAAGTCTAACTCGGACTATGCTAGTTATTTTTAGCTATTCAATTTATTATATTTCTAGCTATTTAAGTGGCAAGTAATTATAAGTAGTTGTGTTTGAACAGCATACTTAGTTCATAGACGATTTAGTTAGCAAAGTTAACTTGACTTTATAGTTTGACTAAATTTAACTTGCCTGAAGAAGCTCTAAGCGAGAATCCAATAGAGAAAAAAGGGATTTCCAAAATAAATTGTTTAACAATCATCATTTACGACTTAGTTTCGCGATCGAGAATTGAAACGCTTTTACCTCTGGTCAATATTTAAGCACTCTTTTTCCGAACTATTTGGTTTTCCAGAACTTTTTTCGATAGTTTTCTATTATACGATCATTTTTAATCATAATCAACTTTATCCTGCTCAAATAGAACTTGTTGTACTTTTGTTCATTGTAGAACATGTTTACATTCTAAAATTGATATACATACAGCATTTTATACGTAATTAATATTATAAGCAAACAAATAGCCCATTGACTTGACTTCAATTTAACTATTGTAGGATGCGGGTGACGAAAGCTTAAACACGGCTTTGTTTAAAAGCAGCCTTGTTATATCCAAAGAAAACATTTCTATGTTTAGCTTAGCTATTAACAAGGTGAGAAATAATGAGTGTATTTTTATATATTTTTATTATCTTAGATACATCGTAACGCACACAGAAAAAAGAAAAAAGAAGCAACATCCTTGAATGTTTCTCCTGCTAGGTTGTTTGGAAGACATTGCTTTGGCCAATATGACCGTCCATTGCCATATTTTAGCTAATTTTAATTATTTTTATTGTTTCTATTAATTATGGTGTTTTAATAAAGAGTTAATCAATTAATCAGAGACAACAGAAATTGGGCAAGCAAGCTAAATATTTACATAAGCTCACTACATACGTTAAAACTAAGCAAGCTATCATTAGTTAGAGGTCAAATATTTGCGTATTCATGAAAACTTAAATCATTATCCAAATTATACATATCGACATATTTGTTTGGTTTCATAAGAATTGATACTTCAAGCATACTCTTAGGTGTAACTACATATTATTATATAGTAACACCTACGTATTTTGTTCAAAAGAAACATTAGATCCATTCAGCTTTCATATAGTTTCCATGGAACATGCTTAGTGGTAACAGACAATTTCATAGCAATTAAATCGTGCGCGTATTGGATGGTAGTGAATCAAGACAGGATGGCAATGAAATCTCGCCCGATGTTACGCGCGTAAATAAGGATTTCAGTCGCGCGAACTCGACTACATACGTTAGCTTTTCATCCACAAGTCTTTGTTCAAAATTCATTTAAAATGTATGCCAAAATCCCGGAACAGCAAGGGAATATACGGCCAAACCGCTCTTACCGCAGTATTTAAGCTCGGAACAAAGCTATTCGGCTTGAGTCATATACACATGTCAGTGCCAACCCAACAGACCCCAACATACTAAATGCATACAGTACTCTATACAGGATTCATGCGTGTCAGTCACAAACTCACGACTTACGTTGCGTCCCCTTTGACATAGAAAGTGTCCTAATTATTTGCTTGTCTATTCCTCCCTTGTAGAGCCACATGAGTCTGCATGAACACGACAAAAACGAAAACTAATCAGAAAATACTTTCTGAGAAGAAGAGGTTTCCTAATGATAAACCAACTGTCACAGAAGCGTCTACAATCAAAAGGTTAGCTGAGCCTTATATTTCATTTTCAAGTGCCGCTCCAATACTGAAGGTTGGAGTCAGCTCCTTAAACTTTCTCTTATCCACAACAAGTTAGCATAATTGTTCCACCGTCTTCTGCCCTGTCCAGTCCCGGATGTTTCGGAGTCACGACAACTCGCGTCTTCTTCGTCTTCCGAGTATGTTGCCCATCATTATGGTCCGTTGCAACAAATATTGGTCATTCCGTAGTAATTGACCAAGGTAAGCGACCTTTTTTGTTTGATGATGATCACTTATTCCAGTAATAGTACATTATGGTACTAGTGTGTAATGTTGGTGATCACCGCTGAGGCGCCATTGAGCCGTTAGGTGAGGGTCTTAAGAGAGCCGAGGACGGTAATCATCAATACACACGTGTATCATACGACGGTTTTCAACACACTTGTGAATAAAATAATAATAAAAACCCATTTTCAACAGTGAAAACGAGTTGTGAAAAATGATTCGCTATGGCGGGAAAAATTAATCAGTTTTCCTATGCGCGCGCATTGCGATCAGCCACAGACTAAAGGGATGAGATTTATTTTAATTTTCCGCGCATTGGGTTTGCGCCTATTCTGCCACGTACAAAATGGGGAATTTAAAGTTTTCTTTTATTACAGAGAAAACAAAATTTATATATGAGTGAAAGTTTTATTTATTAAACACGTACGAGTTAAAATTATCTATTTAAATAAGAAGTTGCATGAAATGAGCAAGCAATAGGAACCTTAATTTATATTTTGTTCTATTAAACACGATCTTTTTTGAATAAAAACTTTTTTAAGAACAAAGCACCTCAACCAATAAAATTAAAAAAAAACTATAACTCACTAGTGAGTTATAGCAATGAAAAAGTCACAGTTTGATTATGGGTGTCATTCTGTGCCTAATTGCGGTGACCATAGAGCCACTTTATGAGCAAGTGTGTTGAAAATATTATTTATCTCGGTTTCAAAACGTCTATCTAGTTTTGCATTGCTTATTCGTAGCATTCTCTTTTGAGCATTGCTACCAACGATTATCTTACGAGAAACGAAATTCACATCTATCAATATCAAGTCAATTTCCGTCACTACTCCATCTGAATCATATTACACTCTTCTTGGCTTACATAAGCGAGTAATGAAATTGCAATTTTACACCATCAGCGAGATAATAAGGAAGCGTTTCCCCATAGCTGTTTACCGTGTCATCGCTTAATGGCGTGGGATTGCGCGTTCTTCCCATTCCATCCAATATTTTCTGCAATAACGTCAACGATGTTGCCAGTAATACGACGAACGATGACTCTTTCAGTTAACATTTCCAGTAATGCCATGATTTCTGAGATAATGGAAGCTGTAGAGGCACGTGCGTTGCTTGGTTACAGGTGATTTATGAAGACTACATTATAGGCGCTCGTGGTAAGAAGGGAACAGGTATTGAAGAAGTAAAATAACCTGTAGGTATTCTATTTATCTAACACTCCTTATGCTCGTCGCGATATATATAGATAGACATAAAAATATCTTGTACGTATATGAAGTTCTTTTTTAAGTAGGTATATCATTACACGCTATATGTAGTTTAAAAACTTTAATAACATGAATAACTTTTTTGGCTAAAAATCTTTAGAAAATAATTCAGACAATTTATAAGTCAGCCCCACGCCAACATTTTTAACTAAAGACTTATAGTGTCCGTGACTTTCAAGCTTATTATATAAACTGTCTTATCCTGACTCTGGCTAGGCAACGTCTGGTCTTAATTGGTTTAATCTCTTTCAATTTAGATGCCATCAGTCTTCCTGTATAATAGTGTTACTAAATGTTACTTTTGCCATTTACAGACAGATAATAAACTTGATATCAAAGTCTGTAAAAGGTATCAACCAGTAATGGTACTGGTTGTACCTTCTTCTGTTTTGATAGAAGAAGTAAGTAAAAATATTAATAACAAGGTCTCGGCCGCTCGCATGTACGATCCAAGATCACAACCCTCGCGCCACTCTTCCGCAAGATAAGGTTGCCGTTTTTCTTTTGATATATCGTCACGAAACTTTTTCAAAGAAGGATTTATGTAAACTTTTCTGTCGGCCACCGCGAAAAAGCAAAAGCGTAAACACGGCCTAGGAAGGTAGATAATGTCTACGCAGCGGATGCTATTTTTAGCTGAAATGACTTCCTTGCACGACTCGTAAAAAGGCTATTTCTGCTTGAACGCAATAAAACGTGTCCCGGATACAACGTTTTATCCCCCGTGCCTATCTCGGCTTAAGGTTACTCCGGTTATTGCATTCACTCGTTGAACTCAAATAAACACTCACAAGAGGTCCTTAGGGAATGCTCCAATAATGGTACTTTCTGAACCCCTTAGTGCGACAAGCAGTTAAGGGCTCCATTGATAAGGTTATACTGCGTGTAAGCTTTAAACGATTGTCTTAACATAAGCTTTAAGGTCTTTATAAACCAGCTCTCATCTTAAAAGTATTTTTTACTATCAAATGATTTTAATGCTCTATAAAACCTGCTCATAAAACTGTTTATTTTGTGTTTTAATACAGTGATTCAAATGCCAAATATATGTATTAGCGAAACATTAATTTCCAAGACGTCAGGCGGCTGCTGAATGCTGATGAAAATATTAAAGTAGAATTGAGGTTCGATGTATCACTACTTTATTTCACAACATTTCCTAAACTGAGAAGCTGAATGTCCAAGTTTCTACTCATCACCTCAGAAATAAATGTACTGCGCATCGGTACGATATTCCGTGATCAGAAGCCCACGCAATAACACTGTGGAAAGCGTTTTATCCCTCGATGGCCTATTTCCAATACAACCCACATCACGGCATTCATCTGTCAAATTGTATTTGTATGAATTGCGTAAAATTCAACATACCTACTACCTACACATATACTTCGTCTATATACATGGAGTGACGAAAATATGACTATTTGGATCGAAGTTAAGGTCTCGAGGGATTAAAGGCCTCTGCACACACCGGGCGTGGCGTGACCACAGCGCGGCGGGCGTGGGCGTTTTTTTGAACACAGAGTGCGCGGCGTCAGTCGCCGCGCCGCGCCCGCCTACGACGACGCCGCGCTCTCTGTATGCATCGCCCAATACAGTTCAGTAAATTATGTACAACTAAAAACAAAACGCCAACGCTGCGCTGCAGTCATGTCACGCCCGCTGTGTGCAGAGACCTTCACAGGTACCCAGACTTGCCCATACCAAAGAAAACTAACCCATACTATATAATAAAGGTCAGAAAGGTATAGACACTTCAAATAATAGGTATATATATATATATATATAAATTTTTTTAAATAAATAATAGGTATATATGCTCTATAAAGCAAAACGAACAAAGGGATTGTAAGTTACGACCTCTTCTGTTTTTTTTATTATTATTATGACTGTCACATTGATTAGGTTTTAGTGAAAAAAAATTGAAGCACTTCCTATTTTTAAATGCTAGGCAACTGTAATTTTCGCTAGCAAGACATCAACAAATTATATAGATATCGTCACTACCTGAGCACATAATTTTATCATTTGCTTTATTTCAATAAATAAATAAATATACATACATAGATCCCGGTCCCTAACTAGGAATCCCTATCTAGAGAACCAGGAACATGGTCCCACAACACCCAGACACGAAATAAAATAATTGCGCTTTTTCTGTGCACAATTACTTGTTCCGTCGCCGGAATCGAACACTCAGCCTCGGTGGTGTATGAGATTTGAGCCAACCTGCCCAAACACTACACCCACAGAGGCTGTCAATGTATCAACCCCTAGTTTACCATTCTCTTGCTTCAACTTTGACATTCTATGACACTAGACATTTGTGTTGAGACAAAACCCCATTTGGCACCACATTTTGTTTTTTGTCGATTTGTGATATATGTTTCCGAAAACTTCATTGGTTTTCTCTTTTCTTTATTTATCTCTCTCTAGAGTCTAGATCTATGTGCTCCATCTTAGGCCACATCATCGCTTCACATCAGGCGAGATAGAGGCCAAACATAGATCTATTAAGCGAAAAAAAATATATTTTATTGGTTGTATAATTTTGTGGTGGCAAAACTAATACTTTTCTTTCTTCTTTTCTATTTTGATTCATTCTTAACTATGCTTGTTAATCTCCTTACAGCCTTATCACACTGGCTATATATTTTTATACGGCGAACTCGCGGCAAACACTCCGTCAGGGCTGACTTTCCATTTTGTTGGATATATCAATTCATATTCTGCTAGTGATTGATTGAGTAAGCGCACGTAGTGTGATAAGGCACTTACAATATCTATACTTATAATAAAACTGTAACGAAGCGGTTACTGTACATTGAAGATATTTTTGAAAATCAATTTTTTTAGGAGTATATGGTAGCAACAGAACCCAAAAATACAATTTTTAAAATTTTTGTCTGTCTGTCTGTCTGTCTGTCTGTCCGGGATAAACTCAGAAACTAGGGCACGAATTTGAATGCAGTTTTTTGAAATATATTCTGTGGAGTCCGGCGCTACACATAGGCTTTGTTTCATCAAAATCGGTCCAGTAATATTGAAGTTATGACGGAATTTAGGAAAATATATAGGTGTCCACTATAAGTTGAACCACGGAACATACCGGACCCTTTGTGCACATGGCTCAGCTTATACTGGTTTATTACTTACCTTCAGATTTTTAGAACTAAGGTATTGGTTCACATGATGGTATTCTAAAAAATGTTTTGTGGAGTCCTAGGCTACATAACAAACTTTGTTTTATAAATATTGGTTTACGAAAACTGGAATTATTACGCAATTTAACAACGTTGAGTACCTACCGATTAGCAAATTTTGGTATGAAAGTTTTCGTGAGTTTGATTCACTATAATTATAAATATTTAATAAAACGGCTAGGACTCACGTAGTTTGTCAAATTAGTCGACCTAGATTTCGAGCATGTCCGATGCTCTTCATCAGGGGCGAGTTTACACTGCGAGATCGCGGCGACTATTGGCGGTGCCGGTGGCGGTGGCTGGTGGAGTGGTATCACGTTGAGTACCGTTGCAAGGCAAATTAGCTGTTTAAATTTAAATCGAGCCACCCATAGATAGCACGTCTTATCAAGGGGCGTTTATCTGACTCGCGGTGACGAGTTTTATGGACATGGCGCTGGACCTGCACTGGAGCTTTTTTTTTGATCAGTTTGCAAAACGCTTTTTTGCTGATGCGATTATGTCGCCTCGGAAAGTAGTAGAGGAATTTTATCTAGCGGTTCCCAATTTTTTTTAGCTGTGGAACACTAAATTATGTACCTAATTTTGGCGGAACCCCAACTCATATTTGTAACCGACTTTAAAAAAGGAGGAGGTTCTGTTTTTTTTCTATGTTTGTTACGCGATTACTCCGCCAATTATAATTTGATTTTGATGATTCTTTTTTGTTTGGTAGGTCATACTTCAGAGGTGGTCCCATATACATTTTATCGAAATTGATTCAGCACTTTTGCGCGGGTCAGTATATCGATAAAAATGCTGGCCAGCGTCGACAATTCTCGGAACTCTAGGGTTCCGTGGAACAACTATTAGTAACTGCTGGTATAGACGAACAAAAAGCATAGCAACACCGTACCGGGCCCGGAACGGCCGCGACGGCTAGCGTGGTACCGCGGCGCACCGTCACCGTCAGTTTTGCGTACGAATCGTAAAGGGTCCATGGCATTTCCCCCCGATGGAAATCCCACCCGTGTTATTTCCACCCGGCCTCCGTGGTCCCGTAATATGTTTTTTAAACTGAACGATGACATTTGATACGTATACTCGGTCAAAGAAACTATAACACATTTTTCACCAATTTTTAAACATCCCTAAAAGAACTTGCTAAAATGTATATATCTAAATATAAAAATAATCCACTCCCTCAGACACAAACACACACACACACATCACACCTCGAAAACCAAAAACCTATGAAGCTGTTTGGTATGTAAGTTCTATAAGGGGATCATTACGAGAGCGGACAAAAGGAATAAGAGTTTATGTTTTTAAAGATAGGGCTATCAACTTTGGTAATTAGGATTGGGAGCGGAACGGGATGATAACGGGATAAGATGGGCATGGAAATGGGATAAGCGCAAGAGTTACAGGATAGGAGCGTAATGGTAACGATATAGGAGCGGGACTGGAGCAGGAGCGGAGCGGTACGGTAACGGGATAGTAGGGAGCGGTAACGGTATAGGAGAAGGACAGGATCAGTCCAGAACGCGGCGGTTACGGAATACAACTAGGACGATAACAGGATACGAGTGGGAAGGTAACAGAATAGAAGTGGTACGGTAATGAGAAAGGAGCAGGATGGGAGCTGGAACGGGAGTATTTTGGGACAGAAAATGGTCGGAAGCATGATGAATTACTACTATACTACGCGTACGAAGTCGCGGGCAACAGCTAGTCAACTCTAAGTCTATCGCCACGATCGATCAGGTTCATTACCAAGTTCGTTCCCTATTTCCAAATGATCACTAAACATTCCGACACAAAACTAACGGTGTGTAGTTCAAACGAGATTTGTGGATGTAAACATGGCTATCATCCAATACCTTCGTTATTTTATAAAAAAAATCTGTAAATGTCCAAATTATGTATATTTTTGGTTAGTGTAACACTTATGTAGATATTATCGGTAGGTAGGTATCTAATAACAACGATTCACATTTTTAGAATGATACAGAAGAAGAGAAGAGTAAATTGAATTAGTAGATAAGTAGGTAACAATTTTAACATTATAAGAAAAGTTTTTCATATCTTTAGCTTTTTCTAATAACACTTTGCAACCAATATCTTGATACTTGATTCCAACCCTTACCCAAAAAAATATTAGCTTGAATAAAAATGCGTTATCTGCGAAATAAAGGGTCACGGATTGAATTCCCCTATTGGGGCAAACATTTACATACCTCAGTATAATACTTGCAAACATTTGTTGAACACACAATATTTCAGAGAAAATTGCTTTTTCATAGGTTTTCCATTAGACGAGTGTATTTATACATGTTCGTTTTATTAAGTAAGACTTGAGATGTTTCCAAGTCTTACTCTACTCAAAACCTGAAAGTAAATAACCTTGAAAACGATCATCAAATGAAATAATATAGTATTCCATATTTCCTGATATCTTCCACAATGTGTAACAAAATAGGGCTATGTTAAACATAAATGTTTAGCCAAATATTTCCACGAAAACACGCTTACTAGGCTAATGAATTCAAACGAAATAAATTGCCTTCCTTATCTTGACTGTGTGGAAGTTCATCACGCTTGAAATAGAAGCCACAGAAGTCGGAGCGGCACGCGACCGTCGACATTGAGAAATGAACCGTAAGGGGGAGAAGGGAGGCTAATCCAAATGGAACCCACAACTATCTTAATTAGAACTTTAGAAAAATTGGCGCCACAGAGAGCAGCTTTTCCGTCATTGTTCTAGCTAGTTAGTGACGATGCAGTTTCGAAACTAGGAGAAATGGTTCCCGTAAATGTCTCGAACGAAGAAGTTTGTTTTGACGGACAATTTGTTGGGCAATTGATTTTTTCAACACACTTTGAATCAGTTTCCGTTCAGTCTGCGGAAGGTTACTTACATTAAAATTGGAAAACTTGGTCATTTATTTCAGTTTAGCGTTGCAAAGCGTTAGAACTTATTTTTTGTTTGATTATGTAGATGCGCATAAGCGTTAAGTATTATAGCATCAGCTACACAAATCACCTGTCCTACTGCCTTTTGATACCCATAACACCTTATCTACGGTTATGGCTACAACTTTAATAGTATTTATTGGAGAAAGTAATTTCTCTAAGAAGACATAAACCGGAGTGGGCGTTTAATTTGTGGCGCAATAACCATATAAAATGTCTAATAAGTCGAATCTACTCATTTAGTTTATGATGCTGCTACAGACCGCTATTACTTTGATTTAATAACATACCTATTCCTAAGCGGATTAGTTTAGTGCATTTAATGCGCGGCAAAATCCTACTAACATTATATATACGAAAGAACGTGTGTGTGTGTGTGTGATGGTATGTTTGTGTGTGAGCTTAGCTCCACTTACTCCCAGACGAAATTTTGGGTACCGGCGCGGCGATGGAGTTTTAAAAGGAAACGCACGAGTAAATACAGCTTTTTTTCTCTTTTTGGATATATGCACTTTTTAGAAATTCCTATTTCCTTTACATTATTTTATCTTCACATGTTATCGTACATTTATTTTACCTAATCTTATTGTTTATCTTTAGAAATATCTCTTGTGAAACACTTCGACCTTACAACTACGCCCACCTAAGAAGTTTCGATTGTTATTGAATTAACCTCGCTACCGCCGTCGCTTCTAATTAATTTAGCACTTACCCTTGGCGCTACTTTATCATAATTGTTTTAATCAAACAAGCCGATAAACAATAGGGATAGAGTAGTATTTATATCAGCTGCTACGTTATCTTATTTGACAAGAGTATGGAATTATAATATTAAGTTATATTATAATCTACTTCTATAACAAAATTACGAATTTTGTTATAAGTAGATTCGTATTACGCCTTATCTTTATTCCTCTTTGTCCATAGGTTACTTGGAAGACCAGCCTTTGCACTTATATTTTTAAAATCTCTTCGTATGTTTTTGTATTTGTTGGAGTAATTCTATTTAACTTCGTAATACTAGGAATCGTCATCCAACCTCCTATCCTATTCATCCTGTTCTAATCCTAATTTTATAAATATGTACAAAAGTTTGTAAGGATGGATCGGTGGATAGATGGATGGATGTTTGTTACTCAATCACACATAAACTACTGAACAGATTTTGATGTAATTGGGTATGTAGGAACTTTTGTTCCAGGAAAAGCACATAGGCTACTTTTTATTCCAGGAAACTGCGAGTGAAACCGCGGGAAGCAGCTAGTAGGTAATAATGTTTCCTCCCTATTTTAATTACAATCTAACATTAGGCTTAGTAAGTTTACTCGTGGTAGGTCTCTCGTATGCGGAAGGCCGTCGTGGTAGGTACAACGGCTTTGCCAGTTATTCTGCGGACAAGCAGTAGTGCGCAAGCATTACTGTGTTCAAGTTTGAAGGGCATTGTAACCGGCGAAATTACTGGGCATATGAGACTTAATATCTTGCTGTCTTGGGGTGATGAGCGCAATGCAGTGCTACGCAATGCTCTTTATAGTGTTAAAAGTTCTGGGTGGCACTGCAATTGTTATTGGCAGGTGTGGCGCTACCATCAGGCACACGCTGCACGTCTCATCACTCAAATCCATAAAAAAAGGTAATTTAAGTTTCTATTGATGGAGATGGGTGTCATACAGGCTCACTACATCAAACGGTGACGTATGATGATGGTGAATATCATAATAACGTAATTTCTCAACAGTAGACTCGCCACTATGACAGACTTGACGTAGGCAAATAATGATACCACACAAGTCAAGTAAAAATCTCTTTATTCAATTTTGGCCTCACAGACGCAGTTATTAACGACAAATTATCACAATGACTCTACCACCGTATCGGAAAAAGAACCACTACTCAGGAGATACGGCAAATGAGGGGTATTTTTTTTGAGATTTTGTTACAATTTTTTGGGTCAAATGTCATTTAGTCACATTAGTAATATAAATGCGAAGGTTTGTATGAGTGTGTAAGTATGTTTGTTCCTTCTTCACGCTATAACGGCTCAACGGACTTGAGTAAAATTCAAAATGAAAATAGCTTATACCCTAGATTTAATACGTAAGCTTTTTTCCCGGGAAACCGTGAGTGAAACCATAAGGCGCTGCTAGTTCACTACAATATATTGTGAAATTTATTGCACAAACATTTTAGGAATCACATTGCATCGTATAACACGTCCGCGCGTGCTCGGATGGCGAAAATAATTGCCATTCCTTTGGAAACTGTTTATTTTTTTAATTAGCGCATTAGAATATGAAAAGGGTTTTGTTCGAGGTAGCGGAAGCACGCTCCAATTCCCTGAGAGAACGAGAGCATTCTATACGGTATACGGATTCAGTGGGGTTTGGTTATAAAATATTACGTAAAATGACTTCAATAAAAATCTAATTAAAAATCGTATTATAATAAACAATCGCGTAAACACTGCTGATGGATATAGCTGCATGAATAGAACAATCGAAGTTGAGACATTAAAGGTTCACTTCTGTTGATTACCGATTTTACTTAAATTAAGTCAAACCTAGCTGCTCCCCCGGGTATAGGTCGTGCGGCTACTCCTTCTCTTTTTCCAGGATCTGTAGTATCTACATACTCAATTTCATCAAAATATCCTCATTAGTTTTTGCGTAATTAAGTAACAAACATCCATCCATCTATCCATCTATACACCCTCACAAACTTTCGTATTGATCATATTAGTAGTAAGTATTTTCATAACGCCGGAGAATAAAATGGAATTTGCAATTCCGATGTCGATAGGTTAACGCAGAACTAGGTACCTCTGCACTTAAAAAAAATCTCCTTTGATATCACTGCAATACAGCACATGCCGCTATAAAGTACCTACGTATGATATATGGAACAAAGCTATAACATTTTTATGTTAAGTGCCTCTAATAAATGGGTGTTTCGCCCATTATTTTAGGGAACCGTACCGTAAGCAAGCACCATAAGTGCATGAAATACAAACGCAGTGATAACAGTATGGATCGGATTTTGATTGCACACTAAACGCGTTAAAACAAACATCTATAGATACATTTTATACTTCCATAACAAAACATCGTAACCAAATCGTAATCGTAAGTACCTATAGTAAATTGCAACATTTGCAACGCCCAGTTTTCATCAGTACATAATTTTAGCAGGTTTCACTTCGCTTTTGCCAAAACATACTCTGCACTGACTGAGTATGCATTGTCATAGCCAACCTATAGTTAAATCGTACGCAATGCTCTTACTGCTGCTAATATTGCGTATGTGTAAATGCATAGAGTACGTGGAGTCGTTGATGGTATCGTGCACTTCCGGCCCCGTACAATAAGCACCGGAAGTGACGGCGCGTGCGCTCGTGCAATCTACCCGCTTATTCACTCACAGTTTTAAGGGCTCTGGCACACTGAGATTTAACGATAAGGTTTAATTAGTGCTGTTTTTATATATTTGTTGGTTTTTAATTAATTTGATTAAGTTCATTGATTAATCAATTCAATGATTGACTGTGACAGCCTCTGTGGTATAGCGGTTGGGTAATTCCGTTCTAATCTCATATACAACAGAGATTGCAGGTTCGATTCCTGTTACGGGACATAGACATTTGTTTTATGTCTGGGTTTTGTGAGACCGTCCTCGTAGTACCTGATTCCTAGGAATCCTAGGGGTATGTGATCGTTGGGCGTTATTTAATTATTTATTTCAGGCTCAGTGGGAGCACGTGCGATTTTCGATCCGACGCACCCGAGTTCGAATCCCAATGGCTCCGTACCACTGACTTTCTTTAGTTATTTGCGGATTTCACACTCGCTCTAAAAACGGTGAAGGTAAACATCGTGAGGAAACCGGCGTGTCCAAGAATTTTTCACAAACAGTCAAGGACATGTTATATCCCTGCACTGGGCCAGCGTGGTGGATTATGGCCCATTCTTTCTCTACGAGAGAAGGCCCGTGTCCCAGCAGTGCGAACGTGATGGGCTGATGATGGTGATGCTACATACTAAAGACTGAATGAATTAATGTTAAAAATGAAACTATTATCATAATTAAAATACCTACACGAGCTTCATGTCACCAGAAACAAGTGCTGTGTTTGTTTATCAGCTTATCAATGGTCAGGTGTAGCTGTTGGTGTTGCGCATGCATTCCGTTTCAATGATAGTGATATCAAGCATTGGAAAATTACGTGCTTTTGTTCGAAAATAAAAATGTAGTTCTATTTAAATACTTCATTAATGAATCCTAGAGTGTTAAGGTTTCGTTTCCAATAATACATATACAGTGAATTTCTTAAGTTATGTGAGAACTAGCTGCGCCCCACGATTTCACCTCCTTTTCCAGGACCTAAAGAACTTACATAGGTACCAAATTTCATCAAATACGTTCAGTAGTGTTTGCCTGATTGAGTAACAAACATCTATCTTCACAAACTTTCGCATTCATAATATTAGTAGGACAGGATAGGATTTACTCGCTCAAAACTGTAAAGAAAAAACATTATGAAATCAAAACATCAAGCATGTTATGATAAAAAAATTATATTGTGTTAAGAATCATAAAATTCAGAATCTGTAGAACAGGTAAGCTGTGGAAATGCGAATCTGTTGAAATAAGAATCTATAGAATTGGAGTTCTGTAGACATTAACGAATCCAAGGACATTGTGTCGTCCATCAACGCGCACTGGGCTTACGTGGTGGATTGCGGGCTATCGTGGTCCGTGTCCCGTGTAATGGGCTGATGATGAATTTCCTAACTCGCTCCAGTATCCGAACGAGCCAATTCCACCATAACCCTTTGTGCTATTTTCTCGTCTTTACTTCGAGTAAATCATTAATTAATCTTTTACAATTTGATTTCCCCTTTGTTTAACTAATCTTTATGTTCCCTCTTTCATTGGTGGCTTTCATTTCTCTCTGTTTATGTAGATTTCTTTATAAATCACAATCACAGAAGTCGCATTCTGTCTCATTTACAGCACACATTTACTTTGCTTTACACACACTACTACAATTTTGTACTCGTACTACGCTTCCACGCCTTATGTTTTTTTGGAGTGGTAGGCTCTGGCCGTGGTTGTAATACCACCCACCGAACAAAGCCATGGCGTCAAGCGACCTAGTCGTGTTTCGGGATGATGTTCGGTGAACCATCGGGGAGACGAGTCTGAACAGCCGCTCAACTGCCGTCTCTCTCTAGATCTATGTGCTTCATCTTAGGCCACATCATCGCTTCACATCAGGCGAGATAGTGGCCAAACATGGATCTATTAAGCGTAAAAAAAAACTTACAATGTTGTCAACGAACTCTTTACCTGCTAGACTTGCTGACGCTTCTTACATCCATCCGGTCACTGCTGTCACCCACTCACTGCCATTTTCACCGACTTTTTATCTGAAAGGAGAAGGTTCTCAATTCATATTATTTGTGTAAGTTACCTCAGAACTCTGTCATTTATATACCTATTTGGAAAATCTTTTAGTTCCGTCATTTATATACCTATTTGAAAAAATATTTTATTTTGCGTTGGGCTTAATATAGATACAAGGTGGTCCCGTATAAATTTCATCGCTATTTGACCTTAGACTTCGAAGATACATCAGAATAAAAGTCAGTTTTTTTTGTTAAAAAATTAGATATTTATTGTCAAACTTTTTAGGTGTTTTGGTGTGGTGATTCATGGCTCTGCATGACGCGCATGGATCTACTTCAACATTAGGCATACACGAGGGTTATCATCATGATTAATTTATCTAACTATATAACTATCTATAACTATATAGCTATCATTACAAAGTGATAGCATCAATAGTCGAATGAAGCAAGAAGTTCAAGACAAGAAAGGTCAAGAAGTTCGTTTGATCTTATATTATGGCAGTGTTCGTCAATATCCTTGTCGCAGTATAGCTAAATATGACTCTGGCTGAGACTCTTCCTATTGCTATTTAACTATGATTAAATTGAAATTCTATTCCTATTTAAGCCAGTGTTTAGACGATGATTTCATATTGACAGCTTATATGTATGTATTGTATGTATGAACAGTCAACGCTCCATTGACTTCCAAGGGCTCATTGTGTACTGCTGACGGATGTAATCAGTCTGTGATTTACCGGCGGGCATGGAAGGAAAATTATATGAGCTTTATTTTGAGGTCACAGTTAGACACTGCTTGTATATTCTGGAATACTTTGTATAGCTCATTGGTTTTGATTGGAACGACATGAACTTGTTAGTAAATGCTTAGAGAGAATTAGAAAGCATTCATTACGTACCTAAGTAAATAAATGATATGAATACCTATCTGTCTTGAGCGCTGGCACGTGCAGTCGATATACATTACACACACACACACCCTTAATCACACACAATAATTGTTATAATTACACTTGGATATGTATGTAGATCAATTTTGGGAACATCTTACACAACGAATATTTTCAAATTTTTTATTGACTTGATAACATCATAAACCTTGAAATTATTGCATCGCAAAATAAAGTCAAGGAATTTAGATATTATACTTGGCTGTTTTTATAGTCAGCCGAAGCCCAACTCGACGACGATCCATATCAAAGCCATAAAACAACAAAGTCGTATAAACCCATGCGAAATGCAGGTATTGATTCACCGGAGCACAATACTGTCCTCATGTCCCATTGTTTCACACGCCGTGGCTACGCAACATACATCCTGTAATATTGAAATTGAACAACCTTACAAATTTAAACCTTAAAGCCTTCACGTAAAGTAGAGACTGCTAAACATTTTCGTAAATACGTATGACTGTTATAGTCTAAATTTGTATGATAACTTGAAGAGTACGCTTCAGATGTAAGTTTTATTTAAGACAATGAATGGACCCCTATGGTAATAAAAGCAAATTGAGTGCAGCTCCAGTTTTACTAATTGACTATATTCCTATTGATAGTCTGTCGCAATGTACGACCATGGAAAGTATTGAGGAAAGTAGTTCCAAAGAATTTTACCAACACACCTATTTTGGAATCATATGCCAGTTCAGCGCGAGTCACACACTGACATTCTGACATTTTCTGTAATAAGATTTTGGCCTAGTGTTTTATTTCAAAAACTAACTTTTTCCCGCAACTTCTTCCCCGTGGACACAGAAAAGGCTCATTTACAGAAAAGGAAGTTTGACGGAAAATCCATTTCCTGCCCAATTTTACAGCAGTGATAAGCATATTATTATCTATTCTGTGGCAATGTGTTAATTTTAACCTTAATTGGATCGACTAACGTAGATCTATAGAAAGTAAGTTTGACCATCCTTTCTACTTATAAATTGGCACTCCAACAGTGATTGAAATCGATTTCAAAAATACCTCGGGCTGAAAATAAAATGTCTGCGTTCGTAACAATATTTCTCAACGTCTGGCTTCTGATTGATCTCGTTAGGACCTGATGCTTCCTAATACACGGGTTTTTAATCTTTTTAACCCAGACCATCTTGGTAAATTTTGTTTGGGGACGCCTAAAATAGAATTAGAGCAGTTATCACAGCCAACTTTTATCTGATGACAGTTTTGAGTATTTTTTGCAAAATTATCCTTGTTTCAATATAGGGTACCTATAGGGTATCCCTATTTGGAATTAGGGGTATGAATGAGATCGTTGTGCGGAATTATGATTGTAAAAATTTGCTAAGCTCCGAGTGGTTTGCGGACCTCAGTTTGAGAATCGCTTTATTATTCTGCGCCGGTGCCTGTCAAATTCAATCCTTCAAAGGGTTATTGGGCTTTACTAGATTCATCCTGAATTGAGCCTGATATAAACCGTCTACAGCCGTCGGCGTCGACAAGTGAAATATAGACATCTGTTCTATTACGCCGCGGGATGTTTTTTTTTTGTATATATTCTTTTTCTAAATAAAGCTTTACCATTGAGCAATTTAAAGTAACGTCTACGGAGCCTTGAAATATTTAGTAAACTAAAATTAATAAATGTGTTTTACGGGCGGCGCCAGCGTAAACAAAAATAAACAAAATTAAAATTCATCTTACAATATTTTGGAAATAACTGCTAAGGAACGATGGCTTGTGTTACGCTTATAAGCTCGTCTATTTTAGTATTAAACTTAACTACATTTACAAATTAATAAGAAATCTACTCCTAAAATGTGCCCGTAACTTAATACCTCAAAAATTCAGAATTAAAATTAAGACTATTGGGGGATGGTTCTGAGCTTACTTAATTAAAACAGAAGGAAGATAAGAATAGGAGTATTAATGGGCAGTAAGTATAGGAAGTAGTTTTAATTGATGACAGACACAATACACATCTAATTTAGTTCAAAAGAACTGCAGACGGACAGCCAGTCCTCCACATTTAGACATGACAAGCTCAGTAAGTTAGTTTAGTATGACAAATGGTTCGCCAGCCGAACATTTTGTACAAGACTGCGATTTATTATTATATGAATTATTATATAGATTTTATGACAAATAAATAAAAAAAAAAAAAAAAATCATAGCTTTTCAGAAACTAATAAGCACAAAAGATTATTTGTTTAGAATGTGATAATAAATGCTGATTTTGGCAAAATAATACAGAAGATACAGAAGATCGTATTAAATTGCACTCCATTAAAAATTTGCCTATTGATTCAGTCTTTCAGGCGCGGCGAACAAGACGCCTCTATCCGAGTGTGTATATCTCAAGGTAGAGCTTCGACTTCCAATTGGATAGTTACATTCTCTTGTCTCTGACGACAATCCATACTATTCAAAGCTATATACTACCTATAGATATAAGATATAAGACTGTACAATAAGCTTCCACATTTAGACGCGACGTCCCTATCTACAGAAGCACTGAACACTGAAGTGAACGTAACGATCTGACGTGCGATAACATAACAAGGATATATACATACATAATAAATAGCTACCTATAACGTGAATCCGTGACGGCGACGTGATACTAAAATACGTAATGAATAGATTATGTGGTAGAGGCAACTATAGAGCAATCGGAGGTGAAGTAAAAGTTATATCAGGAAAAGATACATATGGGAAGAATTGAGATTAGTCAAACACAATAATGGGATACGAGTATCAATATGAAATGAAATAATTTTGCAAGGAAAATAATCTGTTTTGATGTACCCAAAAGAAATGAAATGAAATAACTCTTTATTGAAAGACACAGAAAATTAATAGACTAACAATAAAATGCAACTTAACAGAATTATAACAATTGGCGGTCTTATCGCTAAAAGCGATCTCTTTTAGACAAACGTCTAGGGAGAGGATTAACGCAAAAATACATGGACGGTGGTTTTCAATTTCTTAATATACTTAATTAAACCCAATCATATAATATACTTGCATAAAAAAAGCGAGTGTGGGTCAGTGGGGGCACGTGCGACTTTCGATCCGACGCACCCGAGTTCGAATCCCGCTGGCTCCGCACCACTGACTTTCTTAAGTTATGTGCGGATTTAACACTCGCTCTATAAACGGTGAAGGAAAACATCGTGAGGAAACCGGCATGTAACACATAAATTTAAGGACATGTGACATCCACCAACCCGCACTAGGCCAGTGTGATGGATTACGGCCCATACTCTCTCTACGAGGGAAGGCCCGAGTCCCAGCAGTGGGAACGTAATGGGCTGATGATGATGACGATGACATGAAATACACACTAATAAAAGCCATTCTTAGTTAAAAATCGTCATCATCGAAGAATTTCATACAAATCGAACTCCGAACATTTAATCGAAAAGTAACAAAATAATCACATAACATAATTTTTTAACCTTCATAAAGTCGTGTTAAATCGGGTGGTGACTTCATCCAAATGGAAAACAAATTGAAGATGTTTATGTTTGACGTAAATCACGACACAATTTTCGAGTTGTTAAGACTAACTTAGCTATTTGGCAAATAACTTAACAACCATAACTATAAAAAGACACGAATCGTTTTACATTTGTTTTTTAACAGGCAGTCAATATAAATAGGAGGAGCATCTCAATTCAATGTATTCTTGTAATGCGCGTATGATTTTTTATCTATTTGTACCCGATTTCTCTAATGTTTGTGAACGGAATTGTATACTCTTTTATAGATATATATTAGACTCTTTTTTTATTCGAAAGAATGTACTTCCATTGTAGTTTGATATGGACGTGACTGACACTGACACCAAAAATATACCCACCAGTTTGTATTGTAAATATAAATGAACACGAATGTAAAATACCTATACAACGCTAATTTAAATGTCTTATATTATTCTCGAGTAATTACATAAAATGATTTAAAACTTTTAAAGAAGAATAGGTATAGGTACATGCAGATAGGTCTTATAGCTGGCTTTTTTTGAAGGCAGTCAATTTTTTTTTAATTGTAATATCACAATATTCTGAAACCCTACTCATAATTTAAATTGTAAGCTGTTCAAGATTTGCAAATAAACAATTGACTGTCAACTTATGGTATTCAATTAAACTTGTAGAAGTTGAAGAACAATATTGAAATCCAACTTTTCAATTTAAATTCTATCTGAGAAGGAACGGTCTGGATTCTTGCTAAAGTGCTTTCAAGTGAAGATTGAAGTAGATATTTGATACGTCGCTTTGATATTTGGAGCAGAAACTGTGCAAAATTCAACAATACGTACCTATCTACACATTTTCTTGGAAGTTCGTGAATAAGCAGCAGGTTTCAAAGCTTTCGGTGATAAAATGGGAAAGGTACAGTTCATAATGGCTAATTAAATGACTTCTGAAGTTCGATTCGGGTTACTTTACAAAAGTTAATGTCAACCTAACTCCGCAGGTTCTCGAAATCGGTTCTTTGACTAATGCCAATAGAACATAGTGAAGAATTCTAATAAATCAAAGGTTGTTTTGTAAAGGTTGCTCCCACAATGAATATGTAGATAGTTACTAATTAAATTACTAAGAAAACATTATACTTAACACATGATAAGTTTGCAATAGGTTATGTACATATGCGCATATTAAATTTTATAGTAATTAATTTAACATACTCTCGGTACTCGATTGTATTATTTACATAAATTATATTAAAACAAAAAATTTGCAGCGACCTGCTAATATACAATCAGGCAAAAACACCTGGGAAAGTAAATTCTACACCTCGCTTATATATACAAAAAAGTCGCGTTTCTCTTGGAGAAGTGTACCGTAAAACAACATCTTCCATTGAGCCGTGATGTTTTAATTTAGAATTACTTACGCACCACTCAATATGTAGGATAACCACTTACTCTGTGAATCCTCGTCGGAAAAATAGGGTAACCAATCACTCAGATCCTTGACACATTCAATTTATACGTATATTATTTCTTCTTTTCAGGTTATCGGATTCGTGAAAGGGATACGGAATCAACGAAAACGTAAGTGTTTTTATCCACTCTTTTTATCAAATATCCATTTTCACACCCGGTTTGGTCTCTGTCAATCCACTGCCGCTGATTTGAAAACCTATTGGTATTGATTTAACAGTAAAATTCGCTCTTTGTGCAATATTTTATTGGCTATATTAATAGCTCTACCACCCATATGTGTAGATACCTATATTTATATTTGAAATATTAATAATTTTAAAACATATTTACCTGCAGTTTATAAAGCATATCGACGGTTTCCTGCATAATATTGGGTATTTCAACCTTTCAGGTATTTCAACAATCACGTAAACACATACCTAAACTACCTCGATAGGATTATCGAATCGGTAATATCAATAAAAAAGCTTTCACATAAAAATCTGCATTTCAAAACCAAAATGATGTTACAGGATGTAACACCACAATATTCTCGACCCAATTTCTTACGTAAAAGCCCTTGTCTTGCATAATGTTTGTACTAAGGAAAATAATAGTTTGTCTTGGTTTTGGTTTCTCTTTGAGTTTACAATAACAGTTTGTAACAGGTATGTGTGAAACTGAAGTGGACAAATGACAAGTGACAAGTAAAGTAAACGTATCCACAAAGTTACGAGTTTACGCTTTAGTTGACGTAAGAGATTTCTTATCTCAAAATTTCCCCGGAATATATATATATATATATATATATAGATAGAGGTACTTATTGCACGTTTTTTTTCGCCTATCGCAGCTATCATCTCGTACGTTTGCTACGTATGTACCGTCTGATTAAAAACATGATCGTTGTCGAAATCAAACTGATAGTATTTTTTGATAGTTACAAATGTTTTTATTTATTGAAACTCTGCTCACGCAATGTTCTCTTTATTGCAAAACCGAGCATAAAGTAATTATCTCATGCTGGTTATAGATTTACGAAATAGTCAAATCCCGTGACCGTGTGTCACAATTAGGGGTGCGTGTGAACCGTGTAGGCGGTAAATTCACATGACCAGATTAAAAGATCCCCATTTCTCCAATAACCCAAACGTTTGTTAGAACCAGCCTGGATTTTAAAAGGGTTGCAGAGGTCTACATAAAATGGTTGTTTGTAAAAGCAAGGATAAGTACATGTGTGGGCCTGGCAGTGAGTTGTGGGAACTAAAACCCCCTTAGCCCCCGTAGGGATGCAAGATGCAGCCACTAGACGGAAATATGAGATTTTGTTATATGTTTCAATTATGGACCGCTCGCTAATTGGCTGATAAAAAAGATGCCGGCTGGGATATTTTTTTTTACTTTACTTTGACATGCAAGCCAATTATGATATTGTCCGATAACGATGCTATTCACTTGCATCTTTTTATAACATATCAACAATACCTTGAATTTTTGAAAAATTGATAATTATATTAGCCACTGCATTTAGTTTTACTACCAACCTTCTAATTATGTCTCTCTGAAGCGGAAACCAAAATATTTTAGTAACATTTGCCTTTGTACCTACTTTGTATTGCTCAAAATATGTAAATACAGCTTCTGATTAAAGCAATACAGCTGTGTTTGCTATTCAGACTACACCCCCACTTACGCACCGGAAATTAGGAGAGAAGCAAGTTATTGACGTAACATATGCAAAATTATATTTCCGGTACATTCTTCTTTTTTTTGACATGTTTTTTCGCTCGTCGTATTAGAGTTCGTCTGATATAATTTGTTAAACATCACCTTATAACATATATCTGGGAAGCATCATATTAAAATTGTAAATATTGTGGAGTAACTCTAATAAATAACAATAGCATAAAGGCTGTCCCAATCCCAAACTTTAAAATATCAAACATATTGAAATAATATTCAAATGCAAATCCATGGATTATTCAAAGCAATCACCCAGTCAGTGTGTCTTCATCATACGATACAAACCTATAAGTCTACAATAATACCAGATTCCCACACTCCGTATTAGAAAATCCATAATTTCTAATCTAAAGCATTTTAAAAAGGTAATCACATAACGTACATTTATATTTTCCAAATACCACGGCCATAACTTTGTTATGGATACATTGGCAATAAAAAGTACATTAAGTTACGCTAAGTAAGATTAAACAATAGACAAAAGGCGTGCAAAAAAGTAGGGACAATACCAGAATAACAATGTCATTATTATGCCTATACGTCAAATCTTGGGTTAAGTATGACATCATACAAAACCGCAGTTTGTTGTTTCAAGTTAGTAGGAATAGATAACCTTTGAAATGATTCATATACCCATGTTCTTTATTGTAATAACATGACATGTCTCTATGATATTTTTACCACAGAATAGTTAATAGTACAAGGCACCTAAACGCAGCAATAGAAGCATAAAAACAATAGAGAACATCTGAAGACATTTATCCAAGAAACATATCGTTATAGACGTAAAGCCGAGTAAATATTTACCGCACCACAGCGCACCGTCCATGCGACCTGTCCATCCAAAAATTATCTGGAAGAGGTTACTGTTAGCGATAAGGCCGCCCGTTGTAACTCTTTTTTTTCTTTTCTTTAAGATCTGTTTGTTGGTGTCAACACAGTTTTTTTTTTTGCCTGTAATTAGGATTCCCTGTTTTTAGGGAACCAGGAAATGCGAGGACCATGGTCCCACAACACCCAGATAATAAACAAATGCTTGCGCTTATTTTTTCTGCGCGCAATCATTTGTTCCGTCACGGAAATCGAACCCACTACCTCAATGGTGTATGTGATTTAAGCCAACCACTACACCACAAAGCCTGTCATTGTCTTTTTATATTATATATTCAAAAATCATATTGTTTAAATAACATTGCACTTATTATTATGACACGGTCTAACAGCCTCTTTTAATAACTAGGGTTACTCTAACCACGGTAATGTTATCTATATAGATAAAATAACTGTACACTGATGTACTTGATAATAACAAATGATTTATTTTTTAGGATCGACGTCTAATCAGTAATAACTTACATAAAACAATAAAATTTAATATGTAAGCAAAACGTGTACTTTTCATTGAAACTGTACACCCAACGATTTCTAAGAAAATAAAATATTTTTCATGTTTTTAGTACTCTGTAGGGCATGAAGGATTACTTTTTTATTCCTCGGGATCTAATGTAACATTGTAACTTAAAGTGTGCCGCCATATTGGGAGCGGTTACCAAAGTAGCGCTATGTACTAAACATAGATTTGAACAAGCTTTTGTTATGTTATACGTGGTTATACTTTAACGGTCGTAACACTTCGTATTGGTATTGAAAGTGGTTATTAAATGCTAGGCGTGTTCGAATTCAAAGATCATTGTGTTAGATCTGTTTATACCTACATATGCGACACCTCGTAGCTTTACAAAATGTAAAACAAAAGTGTTTTAAGGCCCGTTTAGACGATGTAACCTTCTTGCCAGTTGCATCTAATTATTATTACTTTTTATCATAATATTTTTTTTAATTGATTTAAGACTGATAATTAAATTGACGACATTTTGACATGAATTAAAATCAACTTATAATCATCTGACAATTTAAATTTAATTTAATTATGTTATTTGAAATTATGTTAATATTGCACACCATTATCATGGCAGAATGTTAGGAATTATCTTTATTTGTCATTCTAGCAATAAACAATTTGAATTTGAATACCATAATGATTTGCAATATTTTACTTGCAGACGGTGTATATTAGTATGTTTTTATCACGGAGCGTCATAGAACCACCTTCGCGATACGTTCTGGATTTTACGAATTTTCTGGGTTCTAGGTTCTTATAAGAATATGTACTGAAGCCTTCAAATTAATAATTCCACGGTATTTTCGTTTTATAAAATCGTGTATTTCGCCGGTTCTCAAGGTTGTCACAGATAATCAAATCTAACTATACCTTAGAAAACTTTACATTATAACCACAAAGTACTAGAAATAATGCAATCTACAACACGATAAATATTACAGAATATAAGGTGGTATAATAGTCCATTGTTGAGTCCACAACTTAGACAAATCTCAGCATTTTCTCAAATCGAGAGTGGCTTGAAATAAAGATAAAGTCCTACTGCATAATACAACTTATACAATATGTTGTTTTCTAAGCGATTTTCCCACACTGGCATTAACATACAACTCACAACAAACTGCGCTATTAAACACAACTTGAGCCGTCGACCGCAGCCTTGACCCAGCTTCTCAACCATAAGTTGGTTATAATCATCATAAACGTCTTCCCCTCCATTAGGCCTGCAGACATGACACTGCCTCCCCTTTTCACATAAATTTAATGGAGCTACAACAGAGGAAACCCAAGACCTTGCAAAGTTTGTCATGTCTACGAATTAAGGATATCTTAGTTTAAGAGATATTGAAGTCCCTGAAAGAAGACGGGGGTCAAAACAGTTGTAATGTAATCCTGTATTTTGCACTCAGCTTGGTTGCTATTTCTTGTTGAAAGCATAGTTATTAGGGTTCCGTATCCAAAGGGTAAAATGGGACCCTATTACAAGGACTCTGCTGTCCGTCCGTCTGTCTATCTGTCCGTCTGTCACCAGGCTGTATCTCATGAACCGTAATAGTTAGACAGTTGAAATTTTCACAGATAATGTATTTCTGTTGCCGCTATAACAACAAATACTAAAAAACAGAATAAAACAAATATTGAAGGGGAAATGAGGGGGAATCCTATACAACAGACATGGTTTTTTGGCGTTTTTATAGGTAATGGTACGGAATACTTCGTGCGCGAGTCTGACTCGCACTTGGCCGGTTTTTCTATATATGGCATCCAAATGTATTATTTATATAAATATATAGGTATATATTATACATATATATAAATATATATTGTTGTACCTACGTATAGACTGACTAAAACGAATAAGTCCTTTATGGGCAACTGCGTACGTTTTTATAATATAATTCCAAAGTGTATAACGGAGCTCACAGAAAGTAAATTCAAATTACGCGTTAAGAATGTTCTAATGAGAAAAGCATACTACACTGTTCGTAATTACATAGAAGACAAAGATGCTTGGAACATTCCACTTCTGCAAAGTAACCAACTGGTACATAAGAAACATAACATTGTAAAATCCCAAAAAATTGTAACAAAATCTCTAAAAAAAATGCCCCTCAGTTTCTTGCCGTATCTTCTGAGTAGTGGTTCTTTTTCCGATACGGTGGTAGAGTCATTGTGATAATTTGACGTTCATAAGTGCGTCTGTGATGCCAAAATGATTAAAGAGATTTTGATTTAGTTTTTTTTTTTTAGATATTGTGTATATGTATTATTGTTATTTATATATATATATATATATATATTATGTTTATAAAATATAAGTACATAATTATTAATGTATGTTCAAGTAGTTATATCAATGCATATACATATACACCACCGTTTTCTGTCGTATCACGAATCCTCTCCATCCAAAGGTTGTCTGGAAGAGTTCGCTTATTAGCGATAAAACCGCCAATTGCACAATTTCAATTTTTAAGTTCTATATTTTTTTTATATGTTCTGTATGTATTTTTTATTTTATTTTGATGTACAATAAAGAGTTATCTAATCTTATCTAATCTAGTAGGGATTCATCGCTGTGGAAAAATCGTTTAACCCTTTTTGGACCCACAAGACAATTATGTCATAATCTAATGACATCAGACAATTAAGATTGGGGATAATATTATTAAATCTAACGTAAGTATTATTCATAATTTGCTTTAATAACCGGCTGCACTCACAACACCGGTCGAGTGTCTCGACTAATACCCGTGAGTGTAGCCGGTTATTATTTCAAATTAAGATTGGGGATGCTCATATTACTCATAACCTATCTCTATAAAACAAATTATCTCACAAACAAAATATTTATTATCCAATAATACCAACAATAAGCTAACACTCCCTATTACACGCCTTATACAAGACTTGTAGATATATATTTGTTTTACCCCACATTATTTTATTAGGCAACTCATGCTGGCGAAGTGATGGGTGGAAAGTAGGTCGGATATTAGGGGACAGAAATGAGAGCGGCGGCCAAATGGGTCGCAGTCTCCGATAGGGTCGCCACGGGTGATGATCGGCTGGCGACTGTAATACAAGGCCCTCGATATTGGGCATTTTATGGGCACTCAACAATAGAAAGCTTTTGATGGATTCCTATTTTATTTTCCAAATACAAAATACATTTGAATAATGTATTTTTTCTGTCATGACGGACGAGCAGCTCGTTCACCTGGTAAGTATTTTCTTTATTTGTTTTGTAAATATTTGTTTTAGCATTAATATTTTTATAGGTTTTAAAAATACAAAAATACGCTGAAATATTATATTTATTTATTATATTTGTAAACGAGAACGCCTACAGGAATAGTGCTTCGAATTCGGTCACTCTGCGAATAAGCGAAAATCAGCGTCACGTTTTGGCTAAATAGCATGAAACTCGATTAGATCAATCATATGTGCTGAACATTGTCATTAAATTAAATGTTTTTTTTTTCATTTTATAACGTGATTTTCGAGAGTTTTCAATATTTTCAAATCCATGGTAACCCCACACCCTTACAGCTACGCGGGGTTTGACTTCCATCCATCACTGCAGTGAATTATTGATACCTGCCGAGCGACACAGAAATTCTATTCAGAAATGTCATCACTTCTGCGGGAAAAAAAGTTGCTCTACATTTTATGAAGTGTTCCACAAAAATTTTAATTTTGTAAAGAGAAGAGAGATACTTGATTAAATATCTAAAGTTAGTCAAATCGTTCTACACATAGACAAACAAGAAATAGTTTGTAAAAAATACCGACTTCAATTCTAATGTATCTTGGAAGTCCAAGGTCGAATATTGACTAAATTTATATGGGACCGCCTTGAAGCTATTCTGAACCCAACGCGAAAATCGAGGGAATCTTTCCAAATCAGTTATAAACAACAGAGTTCTGAGAGAACAAACATAAAATACATATCCTTTTTTTAAAGTAGGTAAAAAGTGCTAGCTCATATATTTGCGCATAGACCACTAGCACTTTTTAAAAGAAATGCCTTCCTACGAAGACAAATCGCATAAACAAGCAGGAAAATCAAGATACTCGTATTAAATATTTAATAATATTAATGAGTAATGATAACAAGACTGAATTAGTACTTGGAGAAAAATGTGTGACGGTATTTAGAATTCTTTGCCTTGTTGTGTTTATCAGACACAACATTAATGAAAATGGAATTACAGAACAATAAGTGGTAGTAACAGAAAAAATTCATAGACAGCAGCGACTCTGTCATCGGTCAGATTCACGTTTGTTTTTTAAAATTCTTTGCCTTGTTGTGTTTATCTGACACCTCATTAGTCAAAATAGAAAACACCACAATAAGTGACAGTAACATAAGAATTTCAGACAGCAGCGACGCTGTCATCGGTCAGATAGGCTTGTGGCACTCTTTTGTTTTTAAATTAGATTGTTTTAATGTTTGTATTTGTTTAATTTCCCTCGCTGAAGTCCGCTCTAATCTGCATATCTTCGCGGTAGACAGGCTTTATATAAAATGCTTTATAATATAACTCAGGTACGTACTTACTTCTTACTAGGATATCGCAAGCGACCCAAAGTGCCTCCGATAATGAGTCGCCACGTGGGTCTGTCTATCGCCACCTCTTTCCATTCCTTGACGTGGAGTTTGCACATGTCCCTTTCAACCTCATCCTTCCAGTGGTTCCTAGGTTGACGGACTGGTCGTCGATCAGTCGGCCGTCCCAAGTATCTCGCTCGCTTAACAGACCCATCTTCCCCCATTCTTTCAAGGTAGCCGATCCAACGGAGTTCGTGCACTTTTTATCTCGCCAATTATGTTCGGTTCAGCCACCAGCTCTTCTATTTCCCTATTCTTCCTTCTTCTCCATGTTCCATGTTATAATATAAAGTATTTTATTAAGCATTGCTAAACTTGCTACAAGTTATTTGACGTGCATAACAAAGAAATTGGACTCAGAAGTGTCGACGTTAAAAATAAACTTGCCTAAGCATTTCAGATGATAACCCAGAGGGCATTAAACGTTTCCGCCGTATTTTTTATACTATACAAAGACGAAACTTTAAGAACTCCAAGGAATGAATTCTAGGATTTATGTCTGTAAGGTTATTCAGGGAATTCGCAGAAAGTAAGGTCTACGTAATACTACAATATTTAACACACTTATTCGCGGTAAGACTCAAATAACTTAAGTAATATGTTAAGGAAAGTACTGTAAAACAAATACATGATATAGGACTTATTTATAGATTACAGAGAATCTTTTCTCTATCGCCTGAATTTTATTTGCCTTTGTTTCGTATCTTATCATAACGTAGGTGATAGTTTTATTTACTTACAGTAGTGTTATCGTAGACGTAGAGATAAGTAATATAAAACATTTCTTCTGACTTCGTAAATAATGTGACTCTCTTATTCATAAACTTCAGGTATAATTTAGGTATTCATAAAATATGTTAAACCTATTTGCGTTCTTGTTTTTTGTTCTTTTTTGTTCTTGTTGCATTATCAAGGAAAACCGTATGAGCAGTAAACCAACCGCCGTCTTTCTCTCGTTCAGTGTGATCCATCGTCGATTAACATCAAGCGAGACAGACATATTTAGAGCTATAACTATAATCGATGAAAAACGTAGATACGTAGATATTGTTACACGCTAACAATGCACCTACATGTCATATCGACGTTACATAATAAATAAATACAGTAAATCTAGAAAAACATTTTATCAGTGGCGTAACGATACCTACGTCCCGTGGAGATTTCCATAATGTTCTTATCGCACATTCGTCACACTGTAAAACCATTATATTTTAACTTACCTATTGCTTAATATTAAATTTGATTTGTAAATCTTGAAACATCGAGAATACATACTCAAGATTACATACCTAATACCCATACGATATGAAATATAGGAGATGACATGTAATCACTTTTGCGAAAAACAGGTTATTTTAAAATCATAACTAATGGTACCTAATACCATGATTATGACATTTTTTCAGTAATTGATGTCAACAAAACACAACCACCCGAAACATTTTTGCAACAATACACAATACTTGACTATAATTAAATTTATTTGGATAATATATAAATACCTAACCGATGATAAAGCAAATTTGAGAAAGTCACGAACAAAACTCCACCGAAAAGCTTTTCGGTGTCTCCGCTTATAATCCAACTTCTTATATAGCTATTAGTAACTACGTCTTCATAGATCTATCACCAGGAAACAATTAAACTGCTCTTATCTAAAGTCAAACAGCAAGGTTTGCGTCAACAGTGAACAGTCAATAGCGCACTGTTAACTTTAACTGATAATGTTAACGTTGTACGCAGTTACGCACTGGCGACTCAAGACCTAATTTAAGATGACACAGATAGATAAGGTTTTGTAACGCTATTATTTTATTCTGCCTATTTTCTTCAGTACATTGTGACAAAAATCAATTTACGGATGGATTTACGCGATCATTTACGCGCTTTCATTAAAAACAAACCAATGTTTTTCTTTCATTTAGCATCGTTGATTTCAGCTAGTGTTAGAGACGGTTTGGCTCTTTATTGCATTGTTTGTTCATTTATTTAATTTATTCAGAAGTTGTTGGTATGTCACATGTATGGCTGTGTCGCATTTTTTTTACTTCTGACTGGGTCAGCTTTTGTACATGATCGCATCTGATGGGGTCGAAGATGTAGCACGCTTACCCAGTAAGCACCGTGTTCTACACTTCAACAACATTTACGTTTGGTTACTTATTATGTTGGTATGCATATATTAAAATAAACATAGGCTGAATCTAGGTAAATAACTTTCTATTTTCCCATTAATTTCTTCAATAAAGTAAATAATCAAATTAAAGGAAAAAGGCCAGTCCGGTATCTTAATTTTATTTCAACCCACTTCAAAGTCTAGGTTAACGTCCAACTAACACACATACATATGCAAATAGCTAGTTCGGTAAATCACCAATCGCTAGAACTGGCGAACCGGTGACTTTGGTGTTGCCAGATGGGCTTCCAATAAGTACCTTGAATATATGTATGAGAGAAATTAAATATAGAGTAGCTACAGTGTAGCAACATTAAAAAATGCCTATTGATTATATTTGAATAAATAGGTAGGAAAAATAATGTGAGGCATTATCATCAATTATTAATCAAAACAACTAGCAATGTATAGTGTAGTTATAAACCGACGTTAAAAAGAGGGGGAAGTGCACTCCATTCGAAGCGTATACCTATGTATATATTTTTCCTTAGTAACCATACAAACAAACCAAACAAAACCAATTGGAAACCGCAACAAGCTGAAAGAGGATTGACCCTGAATCCAGAATTGGTTGTATTTTTTTATTCTCGTCATGGCTTCAATTTTACGAGGATGTCCCCCGAACGTGACAACACTGATCGGTTCCAATCTCAGGCGTCATGAATAATCATGAACTGTCCGGTAATCATGATCTAAGCGGAGATATTCCGGTCCGATGGCTGATTCGACAAAGCGTGTCTGCAGGTTTTCAAGGTACGCTGCACATTAGTGCTGTTTAGCTGTCGACATTTCGGACATTTGCATATTCGACGAAACAATGATATTGCACATGAGTATTGTTGAAGCCATGAGAGAACTGCAGAGAAGAATATCTTATGAAAAATAATTCAGAAAACCCTTTCAGACAGCGTACGCAAAAAATCCCTTTTCGTCCTTGGTTCTCCAAACTAAATCTGCGGGCCTTAGATTCGTTGAATTCTTCCACCTCAACGGACGACCCTTCAAAGAGTCATCCATGTTCTGTTCATTGATAACCAATTTTGTCTGCCGACATAAAAAGGGTCAAAGCTATTTATAATGTACTCTGAGCCTTATTTTCTGGTCTCAAAACCACCCGAGCTTTAAGCTGCTGACCATCTGCTGACGAATATTTTTTAGGTGCTTGAAATACTAATTGACGATTTTTCCATCTTGGCAAACCCTTTTCGGATGCTTTCAAAACCAAATTTATCTTCCCATATAAAAAGAAGGTCAGACCTTTAATGATTTTGATGTCTATGGCTCAATTCATAAAAGTGAAATATAGTTTGTACGTCATCTTCAACACACTAAAGCGATATTTCAGCCTATTAAGGGACATCGATCAGTCGTGACAGTTGGTAAGGTGATATTGAACGTTTAAGTTCAAGGTCAAGAGCTCTACAGCCTACCTCTAGCCCGTTAGGTTCAAGTTTGTGTGTTCATTCTTGTGTATTTTGTCCAAAAATAGAACAGACGCCGACAAATTGTAGGCTAAAGAAGGTTGCTCACGAAACTCCATTGTATTTATGCTGTACTGCGTGCCGCTTCAGTTAAGGCATCGCATACCCGTTTGATACTAGCACCACAGTTTTACAATACTGTACTAGCACAAAAAATGGAAGACTATATGAAAGAAATTCCTAGTATCTACCCAACTCCTTCACTTAACAAATTTCTCGGATATTCAAATGAGTGCGTTCTAGTAAAATTTTAGCTTGGTATTTTCATTTAGTCTTTAGGGCAAGGCTTTGTTAAAATAAGAGTATATTTCTTGCAAAATGTCTGCGTAAAATTCAAGATACTAACTTAATTCTCTATATAGGTATTGAAGCTTTTACGGTAACAACATTAATAGTAACTTCAGCTATCCATTACAAATCGATAAACTTTATCGATTATTCATACAACACTATCGCAACCTGCCTTGATCAAACCCTATAATTACAATACAATTGGAGACCTTGACTTCTCAGCGGATTATTTCGTTGAGGACGTAGATACGAAGTATTTGCGAGGCCTTGCTAATTGAGAAGTTATTATGTATTAAACATGTTATGGCTTCACTTATTCCTCACAGCTCACAGGCTAATAAAATTGCTGTGTAGTTGTGTAGTAATTAGAAAATAATTGCAAGGTTGAATTATTTCCGCATTTCTATTGTCTTGGGAGTCATTGGTGCCATATTGATGCGAATCAAATCCTTTTTTTGTGTTTAAATTTTTATTAGTACAAAGTCATGAATGACATTTTTAATTTTAAATGAAGTGACATTTTCATCTTGTCCGCTTATCATAGTCCACTCTAATAGACTTCTAATTTTATTAGATAAGTTTAAATGTTTTCGCCGAACTCAAAAAGTAAAACTAATTACATGTGCCAAGTCTCTAAGTGCACTTAAATGCCAGCAATTAGTGGTGAAGTAAGCTGGTCACTGATGGTTTAGGTATTTGTTATTTTTGCTGTTCGATTCTTCCGTTCATATAAGTATTTTCAAAGCATAAGTTTGGCATAAGTGCTCAAACGATTAAGTGCGCGTACATCATGTCTTTAACGAGTTCGGTAACTTGTTTTTCCTTTTCCTTTCATATTATCCTTAAATAGTAGAATGAGACGTGGCTTAAAAGTTTCTTTGCGAATGAGTTATAAATAAAAATATTTCCAACCGGTACTGAGCCTGTAATTCCAAACGGATGATGCTTCTTCACCTATTAAAATCAATGTGTTGTTCATACTGAATAGGTTCTACGACATACTGCGTACCCACGTCTTGCACAACAAATTACACTAGGTAAGTACCATAACATCCGTTTTGTGGTAGAGCACCTATCTAGTCTGGCACAAGTAGGCTACTAAGAAGTTTGCCAACCGCAGACACGTAATTACACGTCAAAACGCAGATGTATGTACTTAAGAAAATTATCATTTGTTAGTAATTTCTCAAGCCATTGACCGCGATATCTGACCTGCCTGATAGCCCCGGCTGGCTGTGGCAAGTTGCAAGTGGCAAACAAGATTACCCGCAAACTGCCTTAGAACGACTGACTTGATAATAAAATGCAGTTTAATACCATCAAAGCGCGTTTTAACCCAATTCAGAGAGGGGCAGAAAGTTTGCAGAAGTTGCGTCTTGGTGTTTGGCCTTCTTTTTAAATTGTATTAAGGAAGTTCAATTTGGTAATACCAATTTACAATGTTAATGTTATTGCTGAGTATGATACTCAGTATTTCCTGTAAAAAGGCAACCCAATCTTCATGCGACATCACATACAAATACGCTTCATACTGTAACCGTCTCTGACACTTCGCAATACTTATATGTAGTTTTAACGCAATAAGGAAGTGAGCTAATTAATTAATGGATACTTGGGCTTACACTATTCACGGCACTCGATAAAGCCCCTATTCAGCTCAGCTGTTTTGCATTAGCATTGAGGAACACGGCCTCAGTTTACGCCGACTTTAACTGTGAGAAAAGGCCGTCCGAACGCGAAACTCAATGCATTGCATCGTAACTCAAGACATGTTGTATTGACTGTCCGGATACAAAACCTCTGCTCAACGTACATTCGATGACGGTATCAATCACGGCGACGCAATCAGATGACAAGAGATTGATGAGCGACAATGCGGCCGTCACGAACCTGTTCTGAACTTTATCGCGCGAGAACAAGTTATGATTGAAGCTAGCTGTTGTGGCCTCAGTAGCCGCTTTGTCGCCATGTGACCCACTGCTCTGAATGTGTCTAAGCACTTTACTGGACATGCTTTTATGAGCACAAACAATATCGTACAAAGTTATGGTTCCATTTACATTTTGATATCAATGACATCTCGATGAAAACGTAGAATTATACAGTTTTAATACTGTGCTCATCTGCGAAACTCGAGAGTTTAAAACTCAGATACAGGTTTAATCGGTGCACTGCAGTCAAACAGAGGTGACTTTTAATCCAGCTATCCAAACATTGAAGCCATTCCGAAAGCAAATGGAAAGCAAATTGGAAACGTAGTGAGACTGCGGTCGCCGCCGGCCGCGATCTGACCGTCGGCTCTCGGTCTGGCAGCTGTTAGCACCACTAACGGTGACATTGCCGTAATTTAATCAAGAGACCAATTACTCTTGAGCCGTGTACTCACCGGTGGACATGACAGATGAAAAACGTTGATGGTAGCTTATCAATTCACATAACGTTACTAATGATCTGTCACACAAGATGGGTCTACTTAATGTATAGCCTACCATACATTTCTACAAATAAATGAAAATAAATACAGAACAATTAGTCAAAATATAACAATAATATTATTTTACAGTGCGCTTGTAGAATGTGCTTAATTTCAAATTACATGAATAGTTAATTAAACATTTCTGTTGACTTACATATACTATATATAAAACAGTTATACACTACAACTCTACCTGATCAGATACCCACCAGAAACTGGTTGGGCTTATCAGCTTTCACTAAATAAGCTGCCTGCAGGGTTCCTATGCATAATTTCAAGTTTTCCTATACCTAGCTAGATAAATGATTAATGAAACACTCAGACGTGTATACTTTTTCCATTTATTGACTTTCACTGAATGTTGGAAATAGAAAAGTAGAGCCTGTTCCCGTAACAATAAGAATTTTATTGTAATATTTGTCCCCCTTTGTTGTTGCTACATTTTAATGGCTGGTTTGTAAATTTAGAGATATTTAGCAGAATTTGCGAATAGTTACTGTGTAATTAGGTGTTAAGTTTTAGAGCAAAAACTGCTCGTTTTAAGTATAAAACTTTCGATTAAGCCTCCGGGGAGAAAAGTAAGGGCCATGAATTGCTAATGAATGAATGAATTATTTATATTTTTTATTCATTTGCATTCATTTGTTTTACTTGGCCTTGCCTTGGATCAAAGTCAATCCTTTGCTTTGGCAGTAAGTACTTTTTTAGTCGTATATTCCTTGATCATATGGCTTCAAAGCCAATTCTTTGCAAGAAGTATATAGAAACGGAGCTTAGAAAGCGATAACAGTAAAATAAAAGAGTACAATGTATCCAGTTACATACCTATCATGCGATGACGTAACTGGCACTTAAGTTCGTTATACAACCGCTTCCCAGCAGGTTCTACACCAATCAACAGTGCAAAAAAGGCCCATGCCCACAAAAAGCAGGTGAAGTCACGAATCGTAACGAACAGAAATCCATCATCGTGTGCCAGTAATCACGATTAAAGTTCATCGGACAAATGAGTACCGCAATATAAACATGTGAAACACCTTGTCGTAATAAAAACAAGGAATTTCGTTACAAAAATTTGAGAAGATTTGTTAGTGCCACAAGGGACGTCATCGCTGATGACGTATGAATATGAACTGAGGGAAAGTATAAATAAGTATTTTTGTTGAAAAATACATTTATTATTCAAGACAAGCTTTTAACAAATTCGGAATCGGAACCGCGAGCAGATTAAAATGAGCCCAAACACTAGTAGTTTACGATTATTCGTCAAGGAGTTCCATTGCCCACCTTCCGTCTCCATCATTAAATCAGCTGGCTGTCACCATAATATTGCATTGTCATCGGACTTTGATAAGTATGCCAAATTTCAGTTTCGTATGACAAGAGGAAATGGTTTTGATTCAGCTTGCAAGATTCCACCCGAACAAACGTAGATACATACATACATACATACATTGCAAGTTAAATTAAAGCTTGTAAAATGTAAACTAAATTAATTATATAATGGAAGACACTGGAAACTCACGACACAGGTAATCCTAGTGTGGGTTCCAGGGATCATTAATATTGTTATTATATTATAATGCAACAACCACTGTTCTATCTCCGATGTATCCAAACTTGTTTTTGATCGAGTAAAGACATTATTATTATTATTATTTAAAAAACGTGTTCCGTTTCTCTCCCACAACAGGAGGTGAAAAATGGCACGGGCCAAAGCCAAGTGCTTGTATATACTAAAGAAAAATTAGTTCAGCAGTTTGAAATAAATTTTCGTACTATCCGACAAGTATTAAGGATTACGGCTTTTTGTAGAAGAATATAAGTTGTAGAGGGGATACTTAGAGTTTCAAGACTTGTGTGAAGTGTTTTCGGTATTACTCCTGTGGTTGATATAATGATAGGGATGGTTTTTGTGGTGTTGACTCGCCATTGGGTTTTAATTTCAATTGAAAGATCTGTATATTTCGCAATTTTTTCAGTATGAGTTCTAGTGAGATTATGGGTATTACATATAACAATATCTATCAGGTACACTGTTTTGCTTTGTTTATCTAAAACTGTTATGTCAGGTCGGTTATAATGTATTGTTTTGTCCGTAATAATGGTCCGGTCCCTATTATTAAAATTCCGCAAAAGTAACGTCACTTGTGGCAATTACTAATCTTCTCAAACCTTTTTACATCAGTCATCATTGATTAACTTTGTTAAAACATAGTATGTTGGTCTGAATCTTACTATCACTTACACAACTCGCCTAGTTTGTACTGCATGTTACTTTTGAAATTGAAAGCAAAACATATTATCGAAGTAGCGAGAAATCAAGATCCTCTCATCTAATCAGATTATATTCTTTGAGAGAGGAAAAATAAAATTCGTCAAGAAAATAAAAAGAGACCGTTTCACAGAATTAATTGGACATTGTAGGTGGGGCTTAGAAAAAGCCGAGATTTAGAGATCTATTCAAAGTTGAATTCTCTTCCCTACAGAAAGCATTTTTTTCGTTAACTTAGGTTTTAAGACTTGAAAAAGCCTCGAAGGTCAATTGAACAAAACTTTTCTCTACTGAAATGAGAAAAAATATTACATATTTTTTAATTTTCTCTGTCACGAAATTTGGCAATGACTTTGTTGTTAGATATAACAATGTTCCTAAAACAAAATTACAATTTACCATTTGTCAACAAAGTTCCTGTTGTAAAATTCCATTTTATCGTTTCCCATTCGACGCTCCTATAACTGTGTATTGGCAATATACCTCTATATCTACTCACCGACGAGACAATACAAAATCCAATACATTACGTCACAGTTGAACTAGCAGTTGCTGCGGTAACAATGTACAAAGGTTCTCTGACAAGGTGTTCCCGCATCTCCCACGCCAGTTATGCCAATAAAATCGTAAACATTACCATACAATTCATATTTATTCATACAAACGCCTTCGTTAAGTGAAGCAAAGCGGCTGCTTCCCGTTTGTTCCATAGATTGTGCAATAATTACTTCATTGAGTCGTTCCTTTTTACGATAATTTGATTAAAGTTCTGCATGGCCAGACGTGCACAGTAGATACTGTAACTATAAGCTATTACTATTAGATATACATATGAATACAAAAGTATTGGCTGAAATTTACTTTGTTTTGCTGATGTTCGGTTTATGAGCTACAGTGATAATGATAACTATACCAACCTATAGCAAAACCTACTTATATCAATTAATTTATAACAGCGTTTGGATTTCAATTAGTATTATTATATTCTTTATTGTACACTGTCACAACTTTTACATCGTAGATTATAAACTACATGTACAAAGGCGAGCTTAACCCTAAAAAGAGTTTTCTTCCAGCAAACCCTTGAGGAAAGAGAACTGTCACTTGAGCAAATAGGTTTCGGCGTACGGTTATGGTTTGAAAAAATCAGCAACTATAAGCATAAATATATACTCTAAAATTAATATCGATAACTAAATATATAAATATAATAAATACAAAAATAAATGTTTCTATAACATACATAACTATAAGTTATGGAGTAATACATACCTACATAAGTACTTATAAAACGAAGCTATAAGGAAAGATAATGTTTTTAACTCTTGTTTTAGTACAATTGTATTATTACATGGAGCCTAAAATATCTCACTTTAAACATCGATGTTGTGATGAGAAAAATATAGGTACCTAATATACTTTCTTACTCTTATTCCATTGTACTCTAACAATATGGTTTATTATATAAAAACACTTTGAAAAAATTTAGCTTCTGTACCAGCAATAAGCCTAGTTTTCTTTTTCTTTATTTACACTAAACGAAGGTAATCTGAGTTAATAATGTTATTCAGTGAAAATGGTGCAAGGTTATGTATACATACCTACTAACCATATATTTACTCATGTGTTCAGTAAAATTATCCAGCCTTTAGAAACTCAAATAAACAAACATGCGCGAACTCAATTTGTTAAAAAACCTAAAATAACATCGTACCAACAGATTATTCAAAGCTACCACAGTATACAATATACTATTACTTATACATTCCTGTAAAATTTTGAGAAGTACCTACATATCACAGCTCTGCCTAACGTATAAAATAAATATTATAGGTTTGCCAACGAGTGGAACTCACCGAGTCTAGCCGGAGTCAGATTTTCACGATAGTTACAATCTTCGAGTATTCAAGTTCCGAGTGAATAAGTATTATACTTTCTTGGCAAGCGTGCTACGTCGTCGACCGCATCGTCACTTACCATCAGGTGAAATAGTGGTCAAACGCAAGCCAATCAATGATAATAATAATAAAAAAACGGCGGTTTTTGGAGGTAAAAAGACATATTATGTAGGTAAGGATACATGGGATTGGGATTTGTTGTATGGACAAAAAAATCTATAGACAAATGGGGACTGTCATATAACATTTATATAGGTATATACGCAAATGATACCATCGTAGATAATGCCGCTATTAGTTTGCTATAGTAATTGAAAAGGGAATAAAAACGGCCGTAAACGTTTAAAAACACAAAAATAAGGCTCAATCCACGCGTGTAATTACCGAGTATTGCCATATACACAGTTGATGAGCGTAGTTTTTGCTCGCATTTTCTAGTCTCTCCACACCCACTGGTGGAGGAAAATGAAATGGAATCCATATCTGTGAAATCCGTTAACTGCCCAGCTCATCAATGCTATAAATTTGTTATGCTGGACGTGTATTCATTTTTCCTTTCTTGAGGCATTAGAAACTAACTCTAACTACCTTTATTTATTTTCAGCCTGGTTTGTCCCACTGCTCGGCAAAGGCCTCCCTACCCTCCTTCCACTCCTCACGTTTCTGGGCTATTGTTTGCTATTCTATCAAATAGGATTCCAGTTGTTCATCTAACTACCCACCTACATATATCTTTTGATAGATGCACTATAATTATACGTCATAATCATAATAAAGACAAAGGATTTTAACCCTACAGCATCGCGAGTATAAATCCGTTATGATAATGCGCATGAGGGCGATTTCAACGGGTTAAGCAATATATTTTTACTGTTAAAAAATGCCAACGCTGTGCCAGTTATTGTGCCGCAAGCAGTAGTGCGCAAGCATTACTGTGTTCCATTTTGAGGGCATTGTTACATTTGTAACCAACATTTTTACTGAGAATACTATTGTCTCAGGGTGGCAAGCGCAGTGCAGTGCCGCGCCGGATGTTGCAAAATAAAGCTCTAGATCTAGATGGTGCTGTCTGCTGATGGTGTTGCTAACCATCAGGTAAACAACCTAGTCGTCTCATCACTTATACATTAAATAATAATAGGACAAATTCTTAATAATGGAAAAAAGAAGTAACTACAAAATAACATGCTTATTTACATTACACTAAACGATTATGCCGGTCATGCAACCCAACAATGCGGTACCAGGGAGGTGACATCTCCGCGATATTTGCGACGAATGGTTTGCTTAACTGTGGAGTCTACTACGAAAATACTCGTTTTACAGTTAATTCTTGGTCGAAATAGCACTTCAACTTAACAGTAGTTTCATTTATTACAATCACTCAACGTTTTATATCGACAGGGTTGCTTCTCTACTAACTGCTAAAATATGTTTGTAGTGAACTGTACAGTGTCATCTTACGGTGTTCATTTGTTTACTCGTGACGTGAAATTTCTCTAAATATTTGACGTCTAGCACGTTTTTTCGTGATACGGCACTTTTTGGCATGATCTCTAAATCTCGAGGGAACTAATGTTTGTCTCACACTTTTCGTTTGTGGATCTTTATTTTTGGCAAGTCTCTTGCATACGTCACAACAGAAATAAAGAGTGGCATTGACGTCAGTATTTCTTTATATTTTTTTATGGCCATGTCTATACTGCCAGGCCATTATAGACATGGCTACAATAAAATATCTAGTCTCGTGTTACGATAGGTATTATTGCTCGACTTTGCAGATGTATAAGTAAAAAACTTGTGCAATAAAGAACTATTTTATGCGTATTTTCTGTTACTATGTTACGAAAGACAACGGATTTGTTCTCAATTCGATAAGATCTTTAGATATAGCTGTCTTGTAGAGATTTATGTACATATACGTATGTACGTGTGCATAAATGAGTACGTATCCTTGCACACTCGTCCGTATGTGCTTGCGCGTCATGTGGATCATCATTTCGCAGGGTAAATGGGTCTATATTCCTTATTTATGATCATGTGTCACGTTATCATATTACAGGACCAAGTATCAGCCTAGTCCTAGTATCATAATGCGATATCGAATTTCAGTAACTGATACCTTATACCGAGTATCGATTGTAATATCCTATTACCTAAGTATACAATAGGTATAAGAAATGTTGCGAGCGCAAATCTATGGTTCGCTCTATCATTGATATATTTAATAGATTCGAACTAGAACAAGTTTTCTAAATGATTGAAACCGTATTATCTAATGAATCGAAGCTAATATTAGACACGTAGGTACCTTATCACGGTTCATCGTTCGTACAAGAAACTTAAATTATAGAAATTCATAAAAAAGCAAGATATTTTAATAAAATCTACATATACGTACTATGTATCATTCACTCTTATATGGGACGAAAGCTCTCGTAGTTCCTGATGGTTCCCTAGATACAGCGAATCCTTAATTAGTTAGGGCCAATAATTATGTATATGCATGATCATTAAGCGTTAGGTTCTTATATAAAAAACCCCCTAGGCCTAGCCTATACCTTAATTAATTTTTTTCTTTTTTTAATTTTCCACTGCTGGGCAAAGGCCTCCCCGATTCCTTCTACGTGTCTCGCTTATTATCTCGGTAATTATATACCTTCGTAAAATATTGAGGAGATCCAACCAGCCCTGTATAATTAGAAATGAATTCACAATTACGAACAGCTGCATCTTACATCACAACCACACTTGCAAGACGGGAGGAATGGAATGTTTCAAACACATTGCAAAAAATCGTTCCGCATATTTGTAACACGGAAAACCATCTGCTTGGCTTTAATTGCCTGCGAGTTAAAAATTACTCCATAATTTTGTGCTCTGCGATGAAATTCAGATATTTTAATTATGTAGAACTGGAAATCTTATATTGCGTCGTTGAAGCCTGATGCGACTATTCGAGTATTACGCCCCATGAGAGAAGTCTGCTACGTAATCGAGCTAAGGGATCGTCTCGACGGAAAATAAATTCGCTGCGCATCGTGGTTGCCTATCCATCGAAGCAAGGAAAATGAAACCAGCACAGAATAGATAATAGTAGCTACTATATAAGTTCATCAGCATTACTTTTTTAATAAAAACAAAAGCGAAACTATGATTCTCATACTGCGCAGGTATCTATTTCGTAGATCTAGCAAAAAAAAATGCTTTATTCCGCACAGCTCACGTAGACCAGTACCTTACTCTAATTAGTCCTCGAAAGAGGTTCAAACTGCAAACGGTGAAATTCATGAGCCGTATTATACTTACACTTACCCTTGAACGATACAACTGCAAACAAGAAGCATGGTTCGCTGATACCACGTCTTGCCGATACCACAGAATAATTAATAGTACAAGTACCGATACCGTGGTCCATAACTAGATATCAAGCTGGATTCTACATTTTGTTTACAGTGTGAGCAAGCTTAGATATTGATCATTGTATCTTGATATTATTATTTTCTATTTCCATCCTATATTGCGGATGTACGCAGTTCTTCACCGGGGGCATAGAGCAAGGCGCGCGTTAGTGGCGGATGTCAATTTCCGTTCCTTCCGTACTCGCACGTAATGAAAGAAACAAACCCGCCCTCCGCTGTCTCTATGAGCCCAAGATGAAGGTTGTAGGATGTCATCCTATGTACTATGTACTGTTTGTACTTAAACATAAAACATACATAGGTATAGGTGACTTTTAATTTAATTTTTAATGACTTTTAATTTAGTTTTTAAATTTATTTTAATTTAATTTCTTGTGACATTTATTTAGAGAATAAGAGAGGATTATTTTGATATTTATAACATCTGTACCGTACCTTGTTTAATGCAAATAAATGATTGTTTTTATTTTATTATGGACGAATGCAACACCAGCAAGATGATTGTAAGAATACTAAAATTATCAATGTAATTCTAAGGTCTGCTAGCCGTTTTAATTATTGTAATAATAAATAAATAACGTCGTCGTGTTTCGGGATGATGTTCGGTGAACCATCGGTCTGAGCAGCCGCTCAACTGCCGTATCTCTCTAGATCTATGTGCTTCACCTTAGGCCACATCATCGCTTCACAACAGGCGTCATAGTGGCCAAACATAGACTTATTAAACGTCAAAAAAAAAAGTCATATAGATAAGGTTTGAGAAGATAACAGCTCTACATAAGTTTAAGAATGAAACTAACCAAGTGCGGGTAGACCCACACATGGCTAGTTCCCGAACGCCTTAGAGTTGTGAACGACGAACTTCCTGATACCTACTAGACTCAGATAATACTGATATGTAGCGGTGTATCATAAATACGACAGTTAAGATATTTGAGATTTTTGATTTGATTCTCATAGAGAGAGTATGGGCCATAATCCACCACGCTGGCCCATTGCGGATTGGCAAATGTCACATGTCCTTGGAGTTTTGTAATTAATTCTAGGACATGCCGGTTTCCTCACGATGTTTTCCTTCACCGTTTTTAGAGCGAGTGTTAAATCAGCACATAACTTGAGAAAGTCAGTGGTGCGGGGCCAGCGGGATTCGAACTCGGGCGCGTCAGATCGAAAGTCGCACATGCTCCCACTGAGCCACACTCGCTCTCAGTCGACTAGTCAAGTACAATTTTGATACCAACGTTTTCCTCATAGATTACGAGAACTGACACTTTGGTACAAAAGTTGTAATAAATTAACCATTAGGCTAACGAACAAAGAAAATGAGACTAGCTTCCTTGAATTATCTTTAACACAAAACGGAGGTTAATCTTTTTTTTGGTTGTTACAGAAACGAGTTCTACGAGACTGAACAATTCATTTGGATTGCGACATTGAAGAGTTGTTTTTTCATTCGTAAGTATCCATTTTATTTGAAACTTTTTACACAAAATAAAACACCACTAATTGAAAAATTAACGTTTGTGGTAGGTTCCGTGTTCCGATTTGAAGGGCATTGTAGCCAGCGAAGTTACTGGGCATATGAGACTTAATATCTGATGTCTCGGGGTGATGAGCGCAATGCATTGCTACGCAGTGCTTTTTATCGTATTAAAAGTGGTGGGTGGCACAGTAGGTACTTGTTATGGGCAGGCGTGGCGCTAACCATCAGGCGAACTACTTGCTCGTCCAATAGAAAAACTTTTTTTTTTATATATTCTTCATGGTACATTGTTAATACATTTACATCGTGGGTTATAAAGTAAATACGTTTAGAAAGACGAGCTTAACTCTAAGAAGAGTTTTCTTCCAACAAACCCTTGACGAAAGAACTGTCAATTGAGTAAATAGGTTTCAGCGTACGGTTACGGTTTTGTTTTTATTTTTGTTTGATGACGTTTTGATACTCCTTTTTTCTAACCGAATCATATTATGAAATCATACTATGAAGGAAATAAAATGAAAATGAAATCATATGAATGACATGAATAAACGAATGAATGTATTTTACTGTATACAAATATTGCAAATAGTACAGATAATAAAAAATAAAATTAATTGCAACGGTGCAATATGTAGAAGTACCTACAATTACTTCTCATAATAGATATTATTATGATTTATTTTATTATGAGGGACACCCACTTGAATCTTTGCAAATCTTGTCGTTCGCTTGTTACAGTTTTGCATTGTAGAGTATAGCATAAAAATTTACAAAATGAGATATATAAATTTTAACTGCCATTGACGCAATAAAACGACATATCTAACTACGTTTCACCAGATTTTCTCCAAAAGATTTATGTACTCGTTACTTTAGTTTATTGGCTCCAAACACGTCACTTTGTCCATTAATACCGTATTTATCAGGTCATTCATCATGCATTTTATTGCTACCTACCGATTTTTTATAACGTGCGTTGCCATTTTACAATTTGGATCAATTACCAATTACGTTGGTTACTTCATCGTTACAATAACGAAGAAAGTTGTTGACAAGGAAAAGTATCATATGACGGGCTATCCTTCCTACTAATTTTATGAATGCGAAGTTTGTGAGGATGGATGGATGTTAGTTACTCAATCACGCAATAGCTAATGAACGGATTTTGATGAAATTTGATATGTAGGTAGTTGAGTTCCTGGAAAAGGACATAGACTTTTTACCCGGAAAACCATGGGTGTAACCGCGGGGAGCAACTAGTAAGTATAAAAAAAATCCCCGACACAATAAAACATGTATAAGAACCACCGCTAAAAAACCTGCGTTCAGATAAAAAAGCGCATCCAAATCGGTTCACCCGTTTAAGAGCTACGGTGCTACAGACAAACACACAGACAGACACACATAGTGGTCAAACTTATAACACCCCGCCTTTTTACGTCGGTGGTTAAAAAATAAAGTAGTTAGTAGTAGTAGTAAGTAGTAGTACTTTAACGTTATTGTTTAAATAGACATCAATAAATAAATAACATAGTATGCGTAACCATCTCGGCAGTATTTTAAAGTACTTATCAACATTGCAAAGTAGGTTATCCAATAGGCATTCTTTCTTTTTCAATCTTGAAAAGTACCTATCTATATAGTATAGTTGCGGAAAACTTCATTAGCTTTCGTTTCACGAAAAGAGAGAGAAGAGGTAACATTTCGTTTATCAAATTAAGCACTGAAGATAGGTTAGTGGGCTCCTTTAGCCATAAATAGAGGAGTTCGTAAACACGAGAACAAATTGAATTATCCTAACAACTTGTTTATGTTTACTTCATTACTGAGAAACAGGATATTGTTAATAATTAACAATACCCTGTTTCAAACGTAGTTAGGTCATACTTAATTAACTATGTCCTAAGTACGTTAGAAGACAGAGTTGTAATTAATTGATACCTATGACCTGGTGCCCTGAGCGGAAATTGTTGGCTGCTAATGTAGGGGTGCCTAGCTGAGTGCCTACGAGAATTTAATCTAAAATTAAAATTATACCCGGAACTACTGGCTACGGCTTTATATACTGAAATATCTAATTTTATAAAAACAATATTTGATCTGAATATGGAGACGTTATATAGTAAATTTTTTTTCTCTTGCGATATACAAATTTTTAACCATATCTGAGAGATATGGTTGGAAATTATCGTGAGTCGAAATATTCATTATAAATATAAACGCCTCACCTGTGTCTGCGCCGCGAATCCAAAGCGTGAACTCCCGGAAGAAGGGCATCTAATTGTCCGAAACCTGGTCGGAGTTATCCGACACAATCATAACGTGAGTGTAGCCGTTTATATTTATAATAAATATCTGTCAATGGTTCTGTCTTGCGAGATACAGTTTTTTAACTAGTTTGTAAGACAGAAATCCATTTCACTTCTAAGAAAAAGCCTTGCAAAATGTGCTACAAAATCAGAGCAATGTTAAATAAATAGCATTAGAAACTGTTAATTAGCACTTTTGGTAACAAGCAACGGGTTTTATGGTAAACAAACCATTATCTTATCTTATTTAATTTATTTTTTGGTAATGTTACGTTATTCTGCGATTAGATGCGAATACAAATTAAAAACGCTATGGACAAAACTTTTTTCAAGCTGAATTGATATTTGCTTTAGTCGAATATCAAATAATTGTCAAATACTTGATCGAAAACAGGACTACGTATAATAACTCGCTCAAATCTCATATCAGGACAAGACTAAAATCCCAAAAAATGCTCTCATATTTTGTCGATTTCTATCCCATTTCTACGAGCCGAAGTCGTTTAAGCATAGGTATATAAATGTTAATATAAAACCTGTTAAGTATATAGACTAAGCAAAGTGTGACTTTTAAAACGACCAGTATTATCACCAAACACGTGACTTCACGAGTAAAAAGAAAATTTAAGACCTGATTTAATTCAAAAACAGTCTTGCAGCAGCATGCAGTCATTAGGTCATTACCAAATAACACAAAATACAATTATGTACAGTTTTTCTTCTTTGTGTCCATGGTCCATAATATGTTTATTATATATACATGTACAGTGATTACGAATAAAAAATAGACTGCTTAGCATGCAGTCGTGAACCTCATACGCATACCTATTAATTGTACTAGGCACGGAATAGGGGTAATAATAAAATAGTATACAATAGGTTGGAAATTCTACTAGACTTTTTCTTCATAATCTGTCATTTCTCCTGCTATCTGCTTCATTATACGCGTTGTATGAATCGTTTTAAGGGTTAAAATACGAACACTATGCTCTTAATTGTGGTACGTAGCTCCACCCATAAGAGGAGTTACATTTACGAGCCTCAACTTCTCATCATTTCTTCATTATGATCATCCAACCTCTTTCCTTCCTTTATACCACGTTATACAAGCGTTTTAATTTACAAATTGATTGTTGCATGCAATCGTGAACCCCATACTAATTGTAGGTACTAGCTTCGTGCTGCGACGACGACGTGCAGTCCAGTTACGGGCGGTTCCGCTAGCCAACCTGGTATGCGATTCAAGTGGCCATCCGTATGCAGCGAGTCTGCTCGACCCGCTTCTGATGCCCACGTGCGTTCTTCCGCTACGGTGATTATTGGCCGCATGAGATGTTACTCTTTACGGAACTCGGATACGGTATCGGAGACTCTTTTCCGTTATACATTAATGATTTACTATTGGTAAATGGTGTCGCTATATTGTACGCTATCTAAGTAGATTTAGGTACCAAGAATGCATCTTGGTAAATGAAAAATGTGTCGAAATCCGTTTAGCTAATTTGTAAACGCCTTTTACTTCGCAAAGCATATAAGAACGAAAAAGAAAAGTATAAGTAAATGTAAGTATAGTGAAAATATTTAATAAAATACCTGACGCAATAAAAATTGAAGAAAAGGACATTATTTTTATAAGACGGTTAAAAGACTTTTTGACAAAGAAATGCTATTATTGTCTAAATGACTTTATTAATGATTCATAAATTTAAGCATACTTAAGATGAATCGGTTCGCTCCTACTACTAATTGCTACACCCTATGAGGGTCATAAATATGTTTTAACATCTAGTATGCTTGTAAAATGACATGTACCTATGTATTTATGATGCAATAAATGATTGAGTATTGAGAACAATATGACATACGTTCTAAAATTCCAAAACCTTGCGACATAAATAGAATTCCAATGTTTTTTTTCAAATTATAAATTACTGTCTCAAGCACAGATTGTCATGATAATAACTTAATATATTTCACAAAAACCAAAGTCTCACTAAAGTATTTGCAATTCGGTTTAAGTTGAAAAAACAGCCGATCACGTAGAGGTGTTTCGAGTTTATCAAACCTTGTAGTTTGTTGAACTCGAAGGTGCCCTACATTCGTCCTTACATGAAAGTGAATTCGCTTCGCAAATTGTTATCGGATTCTCAAGCTCGGTCAGAAATTAAGCACAACGGCATTACGTTATAGTACTTATAAGAAATATAAGTACCTGCCTGACCTTACATTACAAATTCCCAATGTTGAAAATTCCTTTAGAGACCTTTAGGTATAAATTTAACAGTAACTTAATAATTTTAATTTTAACGCCTCTTCAAGAAACTCCTTCAAAAATGGCGATATTGTCAGCGAAAGTAATCCTTCTGTATACTTTTGAACTCGTTAAGCAAACAGGAGTACTAACAGAGAGCCGTTGCCTTTTTATATAGCTTTTATATTATTATTATAGTTACTTTACACTTTACAATATTATATATATGTTGAAAACTCAGCAACATAGGTCAATTCATTTTTACATACTCAGCAATTTAGGACAATGAAATATAGAATCGGACGCCCGCCCGCCTGCCTGAATTCTCGCATCTACGATTTTGAACCTTATTATTATTTTCGACATCGCGCGTCATAGAATCACACCACTCAGCTTTCTCAGAAGCCACCAGATCTAGTCGTTAAACCTTATAAAAAAACCTTAAAGCAACTAACGACAGCATCATCGTTCCTGAACCTCGGGACAATAATAAATAATATTCTTGGCAATAAAGAAGCACGTCAAGGCGGGGCTCAGACAGAGAAAGTAAGGGCCAAGAAGCCGACTCATGCTTTCTACTGACTCTTTTAACCTTAGTACGTGCGGCAGGTGGTTTCCAATCTAATACGCCCTTAAAGGGTGGCTAGGTAATAGCATTTACATCCGTCTAGGTGAAATGAAATAAAGGGAAAAGCGGATTTGCAAATTGTTTTTTAATGGGATGGGAAGGAAATTTTATATTCTGATAAGGAAAATGTTCAACCAACTTATTTGATCATTCATTTATAGGTTGTAATTTTGTTTGTGCAAGACAATATTAAAAGAAATAGTTTTGACCTGGCGATGTTTGGAATATCAAATATAGCTAAGCAGCGAAGATTATAGATAAACGAAGAATATTTTGTTGTGAGAACGAAGAATATGACGTTCATTTGTTTACTTAGTGTAGATATAGTCTAGATCTAGATTATCTGCATTCACAACAACATTGACTCAGACAAATATTTTTGTCGAAAATTGAAATGTTGTTGTTGATATATATATTTACAAAACTGACCAGTTATAATACACTTAGACGAGAAATCCACCACATCAACAACAACGCATAAAGAGTAGAAAAGCAATCCCGCACCTTTAGATTGCTCTCCCGATATGAACCTCTAATCGAATGCGTAGCCTTTTGTTATAGGTCCATAAAGTGTGCCGAATAAAAACAAAAGTCGCAATACTAGTTTTTCAAGATAGACGGGTCGAAGGCCTGCCAATGTTCGAGTCCCACTTGCGATTCATTCGACCTCGAATAAATAATACACGAAACTTTCGTTGTCCTAGCTAGAATAATGTAGTGCTAAGCTAATATGTGACTGAGGAGAACTCTGAAATAAACCGTTGCATACTTAAGAAATATGGGTAACTATTGATATTAGTGGTATCTGGTAAAACCATGTCAAATCATCTACATGATGGGTGGGATGGGTCGGTGTCTTATTGTTGCAAACAGGATTTGAGATATAGGTAAGAAGTATTATAAAAAAATAACAATGACATATTAATATTGTATATATTATTAACTGAATATTTGCGCAACATTTTTGCGATTTTCTTCAAATGAGTAACAAGATACAATACAATACAATACAATAACACTTTATTGCACATCAAATTACATAATCATATACACAATTAAATAAAACAAAACAATAAAAGAAATATTCACAAAATACATCGTAGTTTTGACGTACAATGGGCGGTCATATCGCTTAGAGCGATTTCTTCCAGACAAGATTTGACAGAGTACTTCTGAAGAATATTAGCCCATTAATAATATATACAATATTAGTGTTAGTGACCGTGATAGTTTAAAAACTAATAAAATATTACCAAAATAAATATTACTTTACCTAGAAAAGAACCTTTAGGTGAAGATCACCGATCGCATTACTCGAAGCACCGACACGTTTTTAATCACTCGGTCGTTGCACCCGAATTGAAGAGATCAAAAATTCACACAAGTTGCTGCATGCCGCATTACGTCTAACTTTGTATGTGGTATTAACTCCAAATTGAACTTTATGACCTGGATCTTACAGGAGTTAATAACGGCAGGTGTAGCCAAACTGTAACTCCGCATCGTTACCCGGGCCGTGCCTCCGTGCAAAAAGTCGACGACTTGTCGGTCTGCCGCGAATAATTATTAAAAGGGCGCAGCAGCCATGGCGACATCTTGTCTCGTCTCGAACACCCCCCTTCTTTACTTCCACCTGCTTATACCGTTAGGCCACTAAAGTTACAAAAGTACCTAAAGTTTCGACGTGAACCTATAAAGTCTCGTTTTGGAAGACTGCGTCACGTGGGAATTCAATAATACCTGAGAGTATGTCCGCAAGATCTAGCTGTCTTTCTCGAATTCAAAAGTGAGACCTAGAATGTCGAAAGAAATAATTAACATCGATGAACAAATCCAAATAATAATTGCTGAGAATATCAGATTCCCGCTCGGACAATTTGCTTACAATGAATAGAATACAAACTGGGACGACGCAATTTCGAAATGGATATAATCATATTAAGTCCCGTGATAAAGGGCAAGAGGTCAACGACTTGGAATTTAAGTCATCGATATTTTTCACATGTTTCACAATCTATGGTTTTAGATATAATATAAGTCTTTGTAGCAAATATATTTTAGAGTTGAGAATAATGTTGGCGTATAATTTAACAATATCTATTACAATAGCAATTTTCCACGCACGGTTGTTACGGGAAGACGATGTTTTATTATTCATGTTATCGTTATTAACGCTATAATGCCCGGGACTATTAATACGATAGGAGAGCGTTATTATCTCGAACGTGCGCGGAGAAACAGACGCGCACAGAAATAGAACAGGATTCGTTGCAATTGGCGGAAGATTGCACTAAATTTATACACGATGTGTATAGTTACCTACTATTATTTATAAAACAAATATTGTGTGATCTCTCTGATAGATGAGCATCTACCTCAGAACTGATTAATCCTATAAGGCGTTTGCAAAAAACACGCCTGAAATTCACAAACAAATATCTTCTTACCAAACACGTGAACCATCGGCGTCATCATCCAGTAAAAACTGGCATTATGGATCAATCAACAATTTGTTTTTTGCACAAGCAAAAACAAAATCTCATTTCATTACTGTGTTTCTTTTGTTTGTCTAAAAATTTGTACTGAAAATAAGTATTTCTTTGTTTCCAGGTGTAACTAACTGTTCGTGATGTTGCGATTAGACGACAGCGTGAGATAGCCGCAGTCTCAGCATGGGTGCGAACATGGGCAAGAACTCCAGCCTGCTGGACGCGCTGCCCACGGCGCAGGGCACGCTGCACGTGGTAATGCTCGGGCTCGACTCCGCCGGCAAGACCACCGCGCTCTACCGTCTCAAGTTCGACCAATACCTCAACACCGTCCCTACAATAGGGTTTAACTGCGAAAAAGTCAAAGGCACCATCGGAAAGTCCAAAGGCGTAAACTTTCTCGTATGGGATGTCGGGGGACAGGAGAAACTACGACCGCTTTGGAAGTCGTATACTCGATGCACGGATGGGATTATATTCGTGCTCGACTCTGTCGATGTGGAGAGGATGGAAGAGGCTAAGATGGAGCTGATAAGGACGGCGAAGTCGCCGGACAATGCCGGCGTGCCCATCCTCGTGCTGGCAAACAAGCAGGACCTTCCGGGCGCAAAGGAGCCACGGGAGCTGGAGAAGCTACTGGGGTTGCACGAGCTGGTGTCGTCACCGCACAGTTCACGCGACTCGCACGCCTGGCACGTGCAGCCCGCCTGCGCCATCACCGGCGAAGGCCTGCACGAAGGACTCGAAGCATTATACGAGATGATACTAAAACGGAGAAAACTCGCCAAGTTACAGAAAAAACATGTTAGATAAACTATATCGTGACGTTCGAATTGGTTACGAATCGACTGTGCGGTTAAGTAGATACTACTGCAAATATTTTTAAATGCTCATTGTATCGTATGGATGATTTTGTGACGTCCGCTAAAAACACCAAATATTGTTTTATTGATAGATGTGTAACGTCTTATGAATTATTCCCTCATAATGTTGCTCAATTTATATTGAACATTTTGAAGGAAACGATAAGATATTTTGAAATTAATTTTACTACTAGTCATTTTCTTTTGAAAATAACTAGGTGGAAGATAAAATGAAGGCAGAGAGTAATTAGGAATGTGTGGTTGATGAAAAAGTTCAGTTGGAGTCGGTTACTCGAAATAGCGGCTTGTGCAATTCTGCTTAGCGAGTAATCGACATTGCCTCAGTCGACCTACGGGTATGCAAATCCCACGGCACGCATATTTGTCAAGGAAATCTTTTAGTTACGAGTTACTTACTCAGATTACACCGTGGGACCAGTAGTGTTACAATAAAGAAAACACGGGAGGGCATCTAAGACATGGTAGAGTAGGGATTGTTTCGATAGGTCTAAATAAATTGTCTCTCGATCACCTTAGGCCTTGCACAACTTGTAAAGGATTACTTATCGTATAGATACGTCGTTTGTGTTAAGTGTGCACCTAATGCAAAATATATTTATACCACATTCAGCTTTTACTCGTTATATCGCTATTTAATGTAATACAGGGATGCCCGATATAAGTGTACGCCATTTTACAAGGTGCATGTGCATCCAATTCTAACAATGAAACCTTGGCAAAATAAACAAACGACGTTTCCTGCAATCCAAGTTAGGAGAAAAGGGAAGCCACGTGCCACGTGACATGTGGCATTACAGATGTCCTCGAAACTGATTGGATGGAAATCAGCAAAATTTTAAACCACTTATGGAAGGTTATCCTATTTTAAGCTCTCCTGTAAATTTGCATGCACTATTATTGGAAGACCTGAAATGTGTTAGTTTTTCATGAATGTCTTTATGAGTGTGCTCCTTCATTTTCATATTTAGGGTTGTAGTAGTCAGCCCAAATCGGTATAACTGTTCTTCATGCAGAGTTATTTAATTCTTTAAATAGCTTCTATTGCTCCATTGATTATGATGATGATATTATATCATAGAAAAGAAGTAACACGTTTAAGCTGATAATCGCAGTTATGCGCGATGCCTTTTCAAAGTCCTTTTACAATCTGAAACTTTATCTTCAACCTTCTTTTCATGAACTTAAATTTCAAAATAACTGTTTCATATCTTAGTACTAGATACACGAAATATCAAGTGTTTTGTGTATCAGAAAAAGAGGCTTTACATTTCCGTAGACTGCTTCTTTATGTAAATAAATGTAAATAAACTGTAGGAAATAATAACCATCTGGAAGGAAAATATATAACAGGCTAATAATACATGCTAAGCCGATAATGTCTGTGCTAGAGTTATACAATATTTTACAAAATGAGATTTATGTAACAGCTGAGGCTTCATAAAAACGAAATATCTAATTTATTTTTGTCACCTGATTCCACGTTCTATTTATTTAACAATGTCAATTCTGTAAAATGTATAATTACAAGTAGCCCTTTTAATTTTAATTTATGTCACTAAATTAATTAATACAAGTAAAAGCTTTAAAGTTTTAACACATAGAAGGACTTAGGTAAGGACGTCATTGTACGTGTCTAAGGCAACAAGCACGCTACGAAAAAAACCATTACGACAACAGTTCCCAGCGCTCTCAATTTTCTCTATCTATAATGTATTAATTCCTTGATATCACGATACAAAGATACATAGGTCGGATACAATGATGAAGAGGGTCGCAAAATGTCTTAACAAGAACTCCAATGTCGTTCGACTTTTTGTCGTAGTGTTATTGTAAGCGTTGCCTAAAGAATAGTGTTTTAATAAGGTATTTATTTATTTAATCATAGTTTAACCTAAGCGTAAGCCCTGCATTCATGTAAAGCTTTTACCAGTTCATGTTACTCACTTTGTAAATATGTAAATTCCAAGTAGTTATTTGTCAATACCATGAAACCAAACATTATATTATGTGAGTAGTATGTGTACATTTTGTTATGCAAATATTTGTTTTGAATATACATATTATATTTAACCATTTATTATTATTGTATTGTGTTTTATGAAAGCATGGACATTTTTATCGAACCCCGTAAATAAAGTCTGTTTTCAATAAGTCTTATTGTTTTATTAATAATGCAACCTTAGCAATCTTATAATAGTTAAATAATAACTAATACTTACTACAAATACAGGCAAAAATATGAGAAATCATATTTTAAAATATACCTACCTCTCTTGATGAATCTTTACTGATATCCCTTGTCTGTAAGAGTCCTTTCAAGCAACTAGTATACATTTTCTGAAATATTTAGGCTTTGCAAGTAATTTGCAGGATTTTCTTTTTCCGTCCAATCAGTGAACAAAGTTAAATATTCGATTTCGGCTTCTGTGAGCTCGCGTTGACTGCTTGATCTAACCACCGCTACAGGTTGCGGCCAGAGTTTCTTCGGCTTTCGAGTCTTAGGTTGATTTACAGGGGACGAGAGACGTAGTTCGTTTGTTTGCACTGTATTAGCCCGCAGCAACGAACGCTTAAGCCTCTTAAACATACGCAGCTCCCGAGCCGCTAGCTGCGCTCTCTTCATTGTCTTCCTTTCGTCTTCATTACACTGTTTCATAGCCTCTTTAATTGATGTGTCATTAGTGTCTAATTCAAATACATAATCCATGTACAGTTTTTCCAAAGCCTTCGCAGTAGATTTTATATTCATGCCTAACAATTTGTCTAAGAAAAACTTTTCATAACAAAAGTCCAGATTTATTTGCAGTTTTAGAACATCTGTCCCAACCACGCTGTCGAAGAACATGCCGTACAATATCTTCATAAACTTGGCTTTTAAATCAACCACCCTCTTTTCGTTGAAATTTATCTTTTGTTCTATGTCCTTAATAATTCCGGCCAGAAATGCGCTATCTTGTTCAGTAATCGTTTTTAAATGTTTTAGCATTTGGTTAACAATCTCCTGTGGCTGTGAGAGAACAGTTACATGACTGAAATGTAAAAACTGTTGCATTTCTATGCTCTCTAATATATTTATCAGGTCATTAGGCTGAGAGAAAAACAAAGCAGGCTTGATAAGACCGCTTAAGCAATCATTTTGAAACTTTTCAAAAATAATGTTGATCGTGTCTTCTTCGCTTGAAGCACCGAGATCGAAACCTTTGGCTTCTATTTCAATTGAATGTGCAAAATCTCTATTTTTAGCCCGCCAACTAGGGGGAGATAAATAATACAAGAACCTTCCGTATTTTTGCTGCTGATAATACATGAAGTCGAGTGCTATCAACCTTGATTGAATTGTGAATAGATTATGCGCTAAATACTGTAATTCGGATAGTTTTTCGTTCAAATTGTCTACTAGGACCATCGATTTTTCCAAACACACCATAGACTTTTCATAATCTTCAGATATAAATGCGTCAAACTGTCTCACTTGTTCCATATATTTATGAACGCTACGTTCGTACACCTGTAGTTCCTTTCTGTGGTGTTGTTTAAGTTTTAAAACGCAGTCACGTCGGTGTCGTTCTTCAATCCTCATCTTAATCATTGTGTGAAATTGATTTTCCAAAGATTTATACAAAGGGATGTAATGAGGCAGAGGGATGCAGTTCAAGTATCGAAAGTAAGCGTCATCGACATCTGTTACAGCGTGAATATCATCGATAGGATCTTCTACGTGCAGTCGATTTCGTAAGTCAGTGTTTTTTATTTTGTATTTCTCGACCAACTTGATCTGCAAGTTCAGCTTACGCTTCATATGGTCCTGTTTCTTGGAGTATAAGTTATAAGGCAAAAACAAATCATCTTTGAAAATGACCACTTGAGCAGGTGTTTTACCTGGCAATGTATATTTTCTTAGTGAAGCCTCTGATGTTTGTCTGATTGCTTTTTCACTAACTTTCTTTCTTTCTTTCTTGTTTTTTTCTTCACATACTGATTTTAGAATAACCTCTCGTGGCCGTGGGATATTTACAATTATGGAGTGATCAGGTTTTTCAGGCATTATTAGAAAATTAACACCAAATTATAATAATACAGGTATACAGAGATAATAATATAGCTCATACTAAAATATTCAACTCCATTCACTATACTCAACCACCTAGATTTTTAGTTCCTTTTAATATTAAACATGCAAAAAAAATAGGTAGGCACCTACTGATACAAATCATAATAATATTATTATAAATGTGAAGGTTTGTATTTTTGTTACTTTGGCTATTAGCACATAGGATATATATAGTATCTACTTTTCACCCTATACAGTATTTCTGGACCTAACTCAATCCACGTAAAAACGTTGATAGAGTCTCAATGTAAAAGATTACTCTGATTTTGCATTTCTTGCAAAACGCACGCTATTATCACTGCTCTCTCTTCAGCTGTCCTATCCATTTCGAACTTCAAACTATACTGTGAGCAAAACAAATGACAAGAGATCGCGACAACATGCTGCAGCACGCTGCCGCGTGCGGCCGCATTCGCAGTATACAAATGCGACCGCGGGCGGCAGCATGCTGCAGTACGCTGTAGCAGAGGCGGAACAAATGCGATTCCATGCTGCAAGATGTGGTTCAACCCTTAATACATTAGTTTACTATGACATTCCTGCATTGGACTCATGTCCACACTTGTCTGTCATTTCCTCCTCCTACGTGATTGATTTATTCCGTTAGCTACTTTTGGCGCGGCCGGCGCCCGTCTACTCCTTTCATCACCCCGCCACTCCTACTCACTTCATTACTACTTATTACAACTTAATCATCTTGATTTTTTTAGATAATTAACACATAAATAGGTTGTTCTTCGACATAAGTTTTTAAATTATCATAGTCACTAACGTCAGAATATACCTTCGATATTTAACATTTAGTGAGTGAGAAAACAAGGAAAATACACCGGTTACAAACGCAAAAAATAACGCGAAAATAAGAAGGCGGATCAGAATTTGTCTGCTTTTAAGAACAATCCAAACATCTCCAGCTCTTCGTTATCGTGGTGCTTGTAACAGAGCTGAAATATCGAGTTCAAAAACAAATCATTAAACACTTTTCTAAATTAAGTTAGGTATAGGTTGTTCTGAGTTGGTAATATGTATTGAGCATAAGCTAGAAAGATCTTGGGATTTTATAGTCCTGTGCGGCAACGCACAGCGCTTATCACCCTTGGACTGTGTCAATAACCTGGAAGAGATCACTTTTAGAGACAAAAGCTCTTATTGTAACAGTTTTACAAAATTACAATTTGGTTTTTTCATTAACTACATTTTTGGTGTGTAAAATAAATAATGGATTACTTTACTATTTATTATGGCATCGAGCCTCTGCGAATGTGACGAGATACTATCTATCTACATAGTATATAACAATTCACTTTAACCGTTGATTAATATTCCATTTATTGGCACAAAGTTAAATATATAGGTAAATAGCTTCTTTTTTAGGCTTCATTAGCTTCACCATTTTCATCTGTAATCATTGCAAAGCTCTGTAAGTAATCAGCAGGATTTTCAGTTTCTGTCCAATCTGTAAATAAGACTAAATATTCAATTTCCGCTTCAGTAAGCTCACGTTGACTGCTTCTTCTAACGACCGGCTTAGACAAGGATTTCTTTAGCTTACGGATAGTAGGCCGCTTTACATTGGGCAAAGATGTTAGAAGTATATTATCATCTTGAATATTATCATTTACTTTAACACACGTAAGTAGCAATGACTTTTCGAGCCTGTCGAATAGACGCAATTCTCGAGCTGCAAGGTAAGCTCTCTTTAATTTCTTCTCTTCGCGTTCAACACACTTTTTCATACCAGTTTTAATTTTTTCATTAGTAAAAGCATCTAATTTGAATGTATAATTCATATACGTTTCTTCCAAAGCTTTTGCTGTCAATAAAATACTCATCCCTGATTCCTTCTCTGCGTAAAGCTTTTCATAACAAAAATCCAGATGCATTTGCAATTTGAGCACATCTGTCGCAGAGACAGAGTCGTAGAATAGGCCGTGTAATATCTTCATAAACTTCGCTTGCAATTGAGCTGCCCGTTCTTCACAAAAACTTACAAGTTTTTGGAAGTCCTTGATCAACAGAACAACTAACGCACTGTCTTGTTCGATATTAACCTTTAGCTGTGTTTTCACAATTTTAAACGTCTTTACATGAGGCGCCAAATGGGCAATATGAGTGAAAATATGCAATTCTTGTTTTTCTATAGTTTCAAAAATGTTCATCAAGACATCATGATGAGAGAAATATAACACAGGTTTAACAGTACCACGTAAGAATTCATTTTGCATTTTTTCAAAAATAGCGTTAAACGTGTCTTCCTCGCTTGAAGTACCCAGATCGAATCCCTTAGCTTCTATTTCAACGGAATGTGCAAACTCTCTATTTTTAGACCTCCAACTAGGAGGTGATAAGTAGTACAAAAATCTCCCATATTTCTGCTGTTTATAATACATGTAGTCGAGTCCTATTAATCTGGACTGAATAGTGAATTGTGTATTTGCCAAATGTTTTAATTCAGATATTGTTGATTCGACAATGGCTTCTAAATATTCCAACTTTTTTAATAATGCCATCGATCTTTTGTAATCTTCAGATATGAACTCATTAAACTGTTTCACTTGTTCCGTGTATGTTTGAACACTAAGTTTATACGTTTCAAGTTCTTTTTTGTGATTTACTTTAATGTTTACAATGCAGTCTCGACGATAGCCCACTTCTTGCCTTGTCCGAAGGCGTTCGTGAAATTCAAATTTAAGAGACTTGTACAAGGGGATGTATTGCATCGGAGGATGGCCATTCAAATATCGAAAGTAACCCTCGTCGATGTCGGTCACAGCGCGAACATCATCTGGAGGATCTTCTACGTGCAATCGACTCCGCAAGTCAGTGTTTATAATTTTGTATTGCTCGTTTAACTTTATACCCGAATGCTGTTTAAGCTTGACGCTCTTCTGTTTCTTTTCATATAATTTGTGAGATAGAAGTAAAGTATTACATTTGAAATATTTGGTGTGCACGGGTGTATTGCCAAGTAATGAGTATTTTTTTAGTGAGCCTTCAGTTGGTTTTCTGGCTGCCTTTCTGTAGCTTTTTTTGGGTTTCTTAATTTCAATATCATTTACAGATTGTTTAACAAACACTCTTGGACGTGGAATATTTACAATAACGGAACGAGTAGAATCGCTCATTGCAAAAAATATTAAATCCAAATTTTTATTATCAAAAATACCTTGTACATCTACATAAAAACACAATTAATTTGCAATCGCAGCCTCCTAGATGCAGCTCCTTTGTCATACGACTGTGTAAAATGAAGTGTACAATGCAACACAATTCAATGGCACGTTATGCACACCAAATAAACACATTACAAATAACTATAAATTAAAATTAAAACAACCCCGTCACAATAAAAATATAACTAAGAACCACCGCTAGTAAACCTGCTTTCAAATTAAAAAAACCGCATGCGAATCGATTAACCCGTTTAAGAGCTACGGTGCTATAGACAAACACACATAGTGGTCAAACTTATAACACCCCTCCTTTTTGCGTCGGGGGTTAAAAATACAACAAAATATATCAGAGATTTAAAGTATTATGGGCGATCTTATAGCTTACAGCGCTTTTCTTCCAGACAACCATTGAATGGATAGAACATGTATAAACTATAATGCGGTTTGATGGTGTATAATAAGCGAATATTATAATCACAAGTAACATATAATATTAATAAATGCATATGAAAATGAAACACATAATAAAAGTTTAATATAAATAATGTCTATATACGAGTATAAACGTATAGTATATGTTTTCACGGTTCATATTTCCTCGTTTATTTGCATAATAAAGCGGTAGGTACCTTACCTACGAATCCTACTGTTGCCTATAACCACTATAAGATAATTTAAAAAAAAATGTTGATGATACATTCAAATTTATTAACCGACTTTAAAAAAGGAGGAGGTTTTCTGTTCGTTAGTTTTTTTTTTTTTATGTTTGTTACCTCAGTATTCCGTCATTTATGAACCGATTTAAAAAATTCTTTTTGCGTCGGGTTCAGTATTGCTACGAAGTGGTCCCATATAAATTTCATCGATATGTGACCTTGGACTTCGAAGATACATTAAAGTCGGTTGTTGTTTTTTTCTAAAAATTAATTATTATTTATTTTATTTTAATCACATCCTTACAGCTAAAAAATGCCAATACGATGCTATTATATAATATTTAAGTACCTTACCTAATATTCAATTTTAATATAAATAATTATTTTCAACAAAAATTCGAGCCACTTCTGTAAACTTCGACAGGCTACAGTTAAAAATATCAATCTCCTCCGACAATAGGTTAATTAGTCTTATGGCGCGTGACAAGGGGGCAAACTTGAGCAGGTTCGTTCACGCCACGGGCACCTCAAGTGTGGCGGCCCGGCGGCGCGCGCGCCCGGCTCCGTCCGGCACGCGCAGCCGCAGCGCCGCCAGCACCTCGGGGTGATGCAGCGCGCCGCACAGCACGCGCCACACGTACCGCGCAAGCGCCACGTCCCTCCTCACCGCCAGCCTCCCGTACCCAACCATGCCAATGACGAACAAGCTCGGGTACATCAACGGGTAGTAAGGGTAAACCCCGTACTCTTTAAGATACAAAAAACGAGTAAATTTATTTTGTATTTTCTCCACCATGAGACTATATTTAGCCTCAATTGGGATCAATTTCCCTAGACAAGGGTCAAAATTAATAATTATCAAAACCAATTCCAATAATAATTATATTAAAACACGCAAAAATATTAAAATGGAGCCCTCATAAGTTCATCGCACATTTACTCACAGCTGGTAACCACTCAAAAGCTGGTACCACAAACTTATAATACTCCTCTAGGAAAGGAGCTGGATCCATTCCCTCACACCAATCGGTAAATAGTAATAGTCCATCTAGTTCTTCTGGTGTCAATTTATATTTTTTTGTCTTTTGTCGTAGTCCACTATCCAATCTGCACTTCCTTCTTTCAGCAGCTGCAAATGCTTGTCGGCTCTTCTTGTCCATAAACTTCTTGATCACAGGCCGTTTGAACTTATGTGGTGGCAAGAAAGCCTTATTCATGGCATTTGTCATCTCTCTGAAAGCTTTGAGTTCTCTCTGAGCATTGTATGCATTCCGCATCATCTTCAAATCTTGAGTAAAGAAATCATGCTGGGCTTGTTTAACAACCTTAAAATCTAGAGAATCCAGTCGCAAGTTGTAGTCTTCGTACATAACTTCAAGAATTTTCATAGGATCTATTAAAGTTTGATGGCCTTCTTCGCACTTACCAAAGACTTGCTCGTAGACATATTCAATACATATCTTTAGCTTTAATGTATTAGGACTGGCAACGCTATCAAAGAACGTCTCGTTAAGAATACGAAAGAACTTTTCTTGCAGATAAGATTCATTGTAAGATTCTCTGCTTATTTCATTGTTAATACTGTCAATATAGTATTGAAAATATTCAAGCTCTTGTTTTGTAGCTTGCTTAAGTTGCTTCGTACGTTCCTGTAATAATCTAAAGGGAGCGTCAGTTTTTGATAGTTGTATCAAATACTCTCTACTTTGGAGCTCCATTGTACGGAAAATGTTAAGCATCTGTTCAGGTTTTTTGAAATAAATTTTTGCTGGTAGGGGTTTCTCCAATTCAATCCTAGCAATCTCGACCATCTTATCTATATCCATAGATTCAACCAGATCGTTATCGGTCGCAAACTCTCCTGATTCAAATTGAATCGATTGTATCTTGCCTCTTAACAGTGCGCTTGTAGAATGTGCTTAATTTCAAATTACATGAATAGTTAATTAAACATTTCTGTTGACTTACATATACTATATATAAAACAGTTATACACTACAACTCTACCTGATCAGATACCCACCAGAAACTGGTTGGGCTTATCAGCTTTCACTAAATAAGCTGCCTGCAGGGTTCCTATGCATAATTTCAAGTTTTCCTATACCTAGCTAGATAAATGATTAATGAAACACTCAGACGTGTATACTTTTTCCATTTATTGACTTTCACTGAATGTTGGAAATAGAAAAGTAGAGCCTGTTCCCGTAACAATAAGAATTTTATTGTAATATTTGTCCCCCTTTGTTGTTGCTACATTTTAATGGCTGGTTTGTAAATTTAGAGATATTTAGCAGAATTTGCGAATAGTTACTGTGTAATTAGGTGTTAAGTTTTAGAGCAAAAACTGCTCGTTTTAAGTATAAAACTTTCGATTAAGCCTCCGGGGAGAAAAGTAAGGGCCATGAATTGCTAATGAATGAATGAATTATTTATATTTTTTATTCATTTGCATTCATTTGTTTTACTTGGCCTTGCCTTGGATCAAAGTCAATCCTTTGCTTTGGCAGTAAGTACTTTTTTAGTCGTATATTCCTTGATCATATGGCTTCAAAGCCAATTCTTTGCAAGAAGTATATAGAAACGGAGCTTAGAAAGCGATAACAGTAAAATAAAAGAGTACAATGTATCCAGTTACATACCTATCATGCGATGACGTAACTGGCACTTAAGTTCGTTATACAACCGCTTCCCAGCAGGTTCTACACCAATCAACAGTGCAAAAAAGGCCCATGCCCACAAAAAGCAGGTGAAGTCACGAATCGTAACGAACAGAAATCCATCATCGTGTGCCAGTAATCACGATTAAAGTTCATCGGACAAATGAGTACCGCAATATAAACATGTGAAACACCTTGTCGTAATAAAAACAAGGAATTTCGTTACAAAAATTTGAGAAGATTTGTTAGTGCCACAAGGGACGTCATCGCTGATGACGTATGAATATGAACTGAGGGAAAGTATAAATAAGTATTTTTGTTGAAAAATACATTTATTATTCAAGACAAGCTTTTAACAAATTCGGAATCGGAACCGCGAGCAGATTAAAATGAGCCCAAACACTAGTAGTTTACGATTATTCGTCAAGGAGTTCCATTGCCCACCTTCCGTCTCCATCATTAAATCAGCTGGCTGTCACCATAATATTGCATTGTCATCGGACTTTGATAAGTATGCCAAATTTCAGTTTCGTATGACAAGAGGAAATGGTTTTGATTCAGCTTGCAAGATTCCACCCGAACAAACGTAGATACATACATACATACATACATTGCAAGTTAAATTAAAGCTTGTAAAATGTAAACTAAATTAATTATATAATGGAAGACACTGGAAACTCACGACACAGGTAATCCTAGTGTGGGTTCCAGGGATCATTAATATTGTTATTATATTATAATGCAACAACCACTGTTCTATCTCCGATGTATCCAAACTTGTTTTTGATCGAGTAAAGACATTATTATTATTATTATTTAAAAAACGTGTTCCGTTTCTCTCCCACAACAGGAGGTGAAAAATGGCACGGGCCAAAGCCAAGTGCTTGTATATACTAAAGAAAAATTAGTTCAGCAGTTTGAAATAAATTTTCGTACTATCCGACAAGTATTAAGGATTACGGCTTTTTGTAGAAGAATATAAGTTGTAGAGGGGATACTTAGAGTTTCAAGACTTGTGTGAAGTGTTTTCGGTATTACTCCTGTGGTTGATATAATGATAGGGATGGTTTTTGTGGTGTTGACTCGCCATTGGGTTTTAATTTCAATTGAAAGATCTGTATATTTCGCAATTTTTTCAGTATGAGTTCTAGTGAGATTATGGGTATTACATATAACAATATCTATCAGGTACACTGTTTTGCTTTGTTTATCTAAAACTGTTATGTCAGGTCGGTTATAATGTATTGTTTTGTCCGTAATAATGGTCCGGTCCCTATTATTAAAATTCCGCAAAAGTAACGTCACTTGTGGCAATTACTAATCTTCTCAAACCTTTTTACATCAGTCATCATTGATTAACTTTGTTAAAACATAGTATGTTGGTCTGAATCTTACTATCACTTACACAACTCGCCTAGTTTGTACTGCATGTTACTTTTGAAATTGAAAGCAAAACATATTATCGAAGTAGCGAGAAATCAAGATCCTCTCATCTAATCAGATTATATTCTTTGAGAGAGGAAAAATAAAATTCGTCAAGAAAATAAAAAGAGACCGTTTCACAGAATTAATTGGACATTGTAGGTGGGGCTTAGAAAAAGCCGAGATTTAGAGATCTATTCAAAGTTGAATTCTCTTCCCTACAGAAAGCATTTTTTTCGTTAACTTAGGTTTTAAGACTTGAAAAAGCCTCGAAGGTCAATTGAACAAAACTTTTCTCTACTGAAATGAGATAAAATATTACATATTTTTTAATTTTCTCTGTCACGAAATTTGGCAATGACTTTGTTGTTAGATATAACAATGTTCCTAAAACAAAATTACAATTTACCATTTGTCAACAAAGTTCCTGTTGTAAAATTCCATTTTATCGTTTCCCATTCGACGCTCCTATAACTGTGTATTGGCAATATACCTCTATATCTACTCACCGACGAGACAATACAAAATCCAATACATTACGTCACAGTTGAACTAGCAGTTGCTGCGGTAACAATGTACAAAGGTTCTCTGACAAGGTGTTCCCGCATCTCCCACGCCAGTTATGCCAATAAAATCGTAAACATTACCATACAATTCATATTTATTCATACAAACGCCTTCGTTAAGTGAAGCAAAGCGGCTGCTTCCCGTTTGTTCCATAGATTGTGCAATAATTACTTCATTGAGTCGTTCCTTTTTACGATAATTTGATTAAAGTTCTGCATGGCCAGACGTGCACAGTAGATACTGTAACTATAAGCTATTACTATTAGATATACATATGAATACAAAAGTATTGGCTGAAATTTACTTTGTTTTGCTGATGTTCGGTTTATGAGCTACAGTGATAATGATAACTATACCAACCTATAGCAAAACCTACTTATATCAATTAATTTATAACAGCGTTTGGATTTCAATTAGTATTATTATATTCTTTATTGTACACTGTCACAACTTTTACATCGTAGATTATAAACTACATGTACAAAGGCGAGCTTAACCCTAAAAAGAGTTTTCTTCCAGCAAACCCTTGAGGAAAGAGAACTGTCACTTGAGCAAATAGGTTTCGGCGTACGGTTATGGTTTGAAAAAATCAGCAACTATAAGCATAAATATATACTCTAAAATTAATATCGATAACTAAATATATAAATATAATAAATACAAAAATAAATGTTTCTATAACATACATAACTATAAGTTATGGAGTAATACATACCTACATAAGTACTTATAAAACGAAGCTATAAGGAAAGATAATGTTTTTAACTCTTGTTTTAGTACAATTGTATTATTACATGGAGCCTAAAATATCTCACTTTAAACATCGATGTTGTGATGAGAAAAATATAGGTACCTAATATACTTTCTTACTCTTATTCCATTGTACTCTAACAATATGGTTTATTATATAAAAACACTTTGAAAAAATTTAGCTTCTGTACCAGCAATAAGCCTAGTTTTCTTTTTCTTTATTTACACTAAACGAAGGTAATCTGAGTTAATAATGTTATTCAGTGAAAATGGTGCAAGGTTATGTATACATACCTACTAACCATATATTTACTCATGTGTTCAGTAAAATTATCCAGCCTTTAGAAACTCAAATAAACAAACATGCGCGAACTCAATTTGTTAAAAAACCTAAAATAACATCGTACCAACAGATTATTCAAAGCTACCACAGTATACAATATACTATTACTTATACATTCCTGTAAAATTTTGAGAAGTACCTACATATCACAGCTCTGCCTAACGTATAAAATAAATATTATAGGTTTGCCAACGAGTGGAACTCACCGAGTCTAGCCGGAGTCAGATTTTCACGATAGTTACAATCTTCGAGTATTCAAGTTCCGAGTGAATAAGTATTATACTTTCTTGGCAAGCGTGCTACGTCGTCGACCGCATCGTCACTTACCATCAGGTGAAATAGTGGTCAAACGCAAGCCAATCAATGATAATAATAATAAAAAAACGGCGGTTTTTGGAGGTAAAAAGACATATTATGTAGGTAAGGATACATGGGATTGGGATTTGTTGTATGGACAAAAAAATCTATAGACAAATGGGGACTGTCATATAACATTTATATAGGTATATACGCAAATGATACCATCGTAGATAATGCCGCTATTAGTTTGCTATAGTAATTGAAAAGGGAATAAAAACGGCCGTAAACGTTTAAAAACACAAAAATAAGGCTCAATCCACGCGTGTAATTACCGAGTATTGCCATATACACAGTTGATGAGCGTAGTTTTTGCTCGCATTTTCTAGTCTCTCCACACCCACTGGTGGAGGAAAATGAAATGGAATCCATATCTGTGAAATCCGTTAACTGCCCAGCTCATCAATGCTATAAATTTGTTATGCTGGACGTGTATTCATTTTTCCTTTCTTGAGGCATTAGAAACTAACTCTAACTACCTTTATTTATTTTCAGCCTGGTTTGTCCCACTGCTCGGCAAAGGCCTCCCTACCCTCCTTCCACTCCTCACGTTTCTGGGCTATTGTTTGCTATTCTATCAAATAGGATTCCAGTTGTTCATCTAACTACCCACCTACATATATCTTTTGATAGATGCACTATAATTATACGTCATAATCATAATAAAGACAAAGGATTTTAACCCTACAGCATCGCGAGTATAAATCCGTTATGATAATGCGCATGAGGGCGATTTCAACGGGTTAAGCAATATATTTTTACTGTTAAAAAATGCCAACGCTGTGCCAGTTATTGTGCCGCAAGCAGTAGTGCGCAAGCATTACTGTGTTCCATTTTGAGGGCATTGTTACATTTGTAACCAACATTTTTACTGAGAATACTATTGTCTCAGGGTGGCAAGCGCAGTGCAGTGCCGCGCCGGATGTTGCAAAATAAAGCTCTAGATCTAGATGGTGCTGTCTGCTGATGGTGTTGCTAACCATCAGGTAAACAACCTAGTCGTCTCATCACTTATACATTAAATAATAATAGGACAAATTCTTAATAATGGAAAAAAGAAGTAACTACAAAATAACATGCTTATTTACATTACACTAAACGATTATGCCGGTCATGCAACCCAACAATGCGGTACCAGGGAGGTGACATCTCCGCGATATTTGCGACGAATGGTTTGCTTAACTGTGGAGTCTACTACGAAAATACTCGTTTTACAGTTAATTCTTGGTCGAAATAGCACTTCAACTTAACAGTAGTTTCATTTATTACAATCACTCAACGTTTTATATCGACAGGGTTGCTTCTCTACTAACTGCTAAAATATGTTTGTAGTGAACTGTACAGTGTCATCTTACGGTGTTCATTTGTTTACTCGTGACGTGAAATTTCTCTAAATATTTGACGTCTAGCACGTTTTTTCGTGATACGGCACTTTTTGGCATGATCTCTAAATCTCGAGGGAACTAATGTTTGTCTCACACTTTTCGTTTGTGGATCTTTATTTTTGGCAAGTCTCTTGCATACGTCACAACAGAAATAAAGAGTGGCATTGACGTCAGTATTTCTTTATATTTTTTTATGGCCATGTCTATACTGCCAGGCCATTATAGACATGGCTACAATAAAATATCTAGTCTCGTGTTACGATAGGTATTATTGCTCGACTTTGCAGATGTATAAGTAAAAAACTTGTGCAATAAAGAACTATTTTATGCGTATTTTCTGTTACTATGTTACGAAAGACAACGGATTTGTTCTCAATTCGATAAGATCTTTAGATATAGCTGTCTTGTAGAGATTTATGTACATATACGTATGTACGTGTGCATAAATGAGTACGTATCCTTGCACACTCGTCCGTATGTGCTTGCGCGTCATGTGGATCATCATTTCGCAGGGTAAATGGGTCTATATTCCTTATTTATGATCATGTGTCACGTTATCATATTACAGGACCAAGTATCAGCCTAGTCCTAGTATCATAATGCGATATCGAATTTCAGTAACTGATACCTTATACCGAGTATCGATTGTAATATCCTATTACCTAAGTATACAATAGGTATAAGAAATGTTGCGAGCGCAAATCTATGGTTCGCTCTATCATTGATATATTTAATAGATTCGAACTAGAACAAGTTTTCTAAATGATTGAAACCGTATTATCTAATGAATCGAAGCTAATATTAGACACGTAGGTACCTTATCACGGTTCATCGTTCGTACAAGAAACTTAAATTATAGAAATTCATAAAAAAGCAAGATATTTTAATAAAATCTACATATACGTACTATGTATCATTCACTCTTATATGGGACGAAAGCTCTCGTAGTTCCTGATGGTTCCCTAGATACAGCGAATCCTTAATTAGTTAGGGCCAATAATTATGTATATGCATGATCATTAAGCGTTAGGTTCTTATATAAAAAACCCCCTAGGCCTAGCCTATACCTTAATTAATTTTTTTCTTTTTTTAATTTTCCACTGCTGGGCAAAGGCCTCCCCGATTCCTTCTACGTGTCTCGCTTATTATCTCGGTAATTATATACCTTCGTAAAATATTGAGGAGATCCAACCAGCCCTGTATAATTAGAAATGAATTCACAATTACGAACAGCTGCATCTTACATCACAACCACACTTGCAAGACGGGAGGAATGGAATGTTTCAAACACATTGCAAAAAATCGTTCCGCATATTTGTAACACGGAAAACCATCTGCTTGGCTTTAATTGCCTGCGAGTTAAAAATTACTCCATAATTTTGTGCTCTGCGATGAAATTCAGATATTTTAATTATGTAGAACTGGAAATCTTATATTGCGTCGTTGAAGCCTGATGCGACTATTCGAGTATTACGCCCCATGAGAGAAGTCTGCTACGTAATCGAGCTAAGGGATCGTCTCGACGGAAAATAAATTCGCTGCGCATCGTGGTTGCCTATCCATCGAAGCAAGGAAAATGAAACCAGCACAGAATAGATAATAGTAGCTACTATATAAGTTCATCAGCATTACTTTTTTAATAAAAACAAAAGCGAAACTATGATTCTCATACTGCGCAGGTATCTATTTCGTAGATCTAGCAAAAAAAAATGCTTTATTCCGCACAGCTCACGTAGACCAGTACCTTACTCTAATTAGTCCTCGAAAGAGGTTCAAACTGCAAACGGTGAAATTCATGAGCCGTATTATACTTACACTTACCCTTGAACGATACAACTGCAAACAAGAAGCATGGTTCGCTGATACCACGTCTTGCCGATACCACAGAATAATTAATAGTACAAGTACCGATACCGTGGTCCATAACTAGATATCAAGCTGGATTCTACATTTTGTTTACAGTGTGAGCAAGCTTAGATATTGATCATTGTATCTTGATATTATTATTTTCTATTTCCATCCTATATTGCGGATGTACGCAGTTCTTCACCGGGGGCATAGAGCAAGGCGCGCGTTAGTGGCGGATGTCAATTTCCGTTCCTTCCGTACTCGCACGTAATGAAAGAAACAAACCCGCCCTCCGCTGTCTCTATGAGCCCAAGATGAAGGTTGTAGGATGTCATCCTATGTACTATGTACTGTTTGTACTTAAACATAAAACATACATAGGTATAGGTGACTTTTAATTTAATTTTTAATGACTTTTAATTTAGTTTTTAAATTTATTTTAATTTAATTTCTTGTGACATTTATTTAGAGAATAAGAGAGGATTATTTTGATATTTATAACATCTGTACCGTACCTTGTTTAATGCAAATAAATGATTGTTTTTATTTTATTATGGACGAATGCAACACCAGCAAGATGATTGTAAGAATACTAAAATTATCAATGTAATTCTAAGGTCTGCTAGCCGTTTTAATTATTGTAATAATAAATAAATAACGTCGTCGTGTTTCGGGATGATGTTCGGTGAACCATCGGTCTGAGCAGCCGCTCAACTGCCGTATCTCTCTAGATCTATGTGCTTCACCTTAGGCCACATCATCGCTTCACAACAGGCGTCATAGTGGCCAAACATAGACTTATTAAACGTCAAAAAAAAAAGTCATATAGATAAGGTTTGAGAAGATAACAGCTCTACATAAGTTTAAGAATGAAACTAACCAAGTGCGGGTAGACCCACACATGGCTAGTTCCCGAACGCCTTAGAGTTGTGAACGACGAACTTCCTGATACCTACTAGACTCAGATAATACTGATATGTAGCGGTGTATCATAAATACGACAGTTAAGATATTTGAGATTTTTGATTTGATTCTCATAGAGAGAGTATGGGCCATAATCCACCACGCTGGCCCATTGCGGATTGGCAAATGTCACATGTCCTTGGAGTTTTGTAATTAATTCTAGGACATGCCGGTTTCCTCACGATGTTTTCCTTCACCGTTTTTAGAGCGAGTGTTAAATCAGCACATAACTTGAGAAAGTCAGTGGTGCGGGGCCAGCGGGATTCGAACTCGGGCGCGTCAGATCGAAAGTCGCACATGCTCCCACTGAGCCACACTCGCTCTCAGTCGACTAGTCAAGTACAATTTTGATACCAACGTTTTCCTCATAGATTACGAGAACTGACACTTTGGTACAAAAGTTGTAATAAATTAACCATTAGGCTAACGAACAAAGAAAATGAGACTAGCTTCCTTGAATTATCTTTAACACAAAACGGAGGTTAATCTTTTTTTTGGTTGTTACAGAAACGAGTTCTACGAGACTGAACAATTCATTTGGATTGCGACATTGAAGAGTTGTTTTTTCATTCGTAAGTATCCATTTTATTTGAAACTTTTTACACAAAATAAAACACCACTAATTGAAAAATTAACGTTTGTGGTAGGTTCCGTGTTCCGATTTGAAGGGCATTGTAGCCAGCGAAGTTACTGGGCATATGAGACTTAATATCTGATGTCTCGGGGTGATGAGCGCAATGCATTGCTACGCAGTGCTTTTTATCGTATTAAAAGTGGTGGGTGGCACAGTAGGTACTTGTTATGGGCAGGCGTGGCGCTAACCATCAGGCGAACTACTTGCTCGTCCAATAGAAAAACTTTTTTTTTTATATATTCTTCATGGTACATTGTTAATACATTTACATCGTGGGTTATAAAGTAAATACGTTTAGAAAGACGAGCTTAACTCTAAGAAGAGTTTTCTTCCAACAAACCCTTGACGAAAGAACTGTCAATTGAGTAAATAGGTTTCAGCGTACGGTTACGGTTTTGTTTTTATTTTTGTTTGATGACGTTTTGATACTCCTTTTTTCTAACCGAATCATATTATGAAATCATACTATGAAGGAAATAAAATGAAAATGAAATCATATGAATGACATGAATAAACGAATGAATGTATTTTACTGTATACAAATATTGCAAATAGTACAGATAATAAAAAATAAAATTAATTGCAACGGTGCAATATGTAGAAGTACCTACAATTACTTCTCATAATAGATATTATTATGATTTATTTTATTATGAGGGACACCCACTTGAATCTTTGCAAATCTTGTCGTTCGCTTGTTACAGTTTTGCATTGTAGAGTATAGCATAAAAATTTACAAAATGAGATATATAAATTTTAACTGCCATTGACGCAATAAAACGACATATCTAACTACGTTTCACCAGATTTTCTCCAAAAGATTTATGTACTCGTTACTTTAGTTTATTGGCTCCAAACACGTCACTTTGTCCATTAATACCGTATTTATCAGGTCATTCATCATGCATTTTATTGCTACCTACCGATTTTTTATAACGTGCGTTGCCATTTTACAATTTGGATCAATTACCAATTACGTTGGTTACTTCATCGTTACAATAACGAAGAAAGTTGTTGACAAGGAAAAGTATCATATGACGGGCTATCCTTCCTACTAATTTTATGAATGCGAAGTTTGTGAGGATGGATGGATGTTAGTTACTCAATCACGCAATAGCTAATGAACGGATTTTGATGAAATTTGATATGTAGGTAGTTGAGTTCCTGGAAAAGGACATAGACTTTTTACCCGGAAAACCATGGGTGTAACCGCGGGGAGCAACTAGTAAGTATAAAAAAAATCCCCGACACAATAAAACATGTATAAGAACCACCGCTAAAAAACCTGCGTTCAGATAAAAAAGCGCATCCAAATCGGTTCACCCGTTTAAGAGCTACGGTGCTACAGACAAACACACAGACAGACACACATAGTGGTCAAACTTATAACACCCCGCCTTTTTACGTCGGTGGTTAAAAAATAAAGTAGTTAGTAGTAGTAGTAAGTAGTAGTACTTTAACGTTATTGTTTAAATAGACATCAATAAATAAATAACATAGTATGCGTAACCATCTCGGCAGTATTTTAAAGTACTTATCAACATTGCAAAGTAGGTTATCCAATAGGCATTCTTTCTTTTTCAATCTTGAAAAGTACCTATCTATATAGTATAGTTGCGGAAAACTTCATTAGCTTTCGTTTCACGAAAAGAGAGAGAAGAGGTAACATTTCGTTTATCAAATTAAGCACTGAAGATAGGTTAGTGGGCTCCTTTAGCCATAAATAGAGGAGTTCGTAAACACGAGAACAAATTGAATTATCCTAACAACTTGTTTATGTTTACTTCATTACTGAGAAACAGGATATTGTTAATAATTAACAATACCCTGTTTCAAACGTAGTTAGGTCATACTTAATTAACTATGTCCTAAGTACGTTAGAAGACAGAGTTGTAATTAATTGATACCTATGACCTGGTGCCCTGAGCGGAAATTGTTGGCTGCTAATGTAGGGGTGCCTAGCTGAGTGCCTACGAGAATTTAATCTAAAATTAAAATTATACCCGGAACTACTGGCTACGGCTTTATATACTGAAATATCTAATTTTATAAAAACAATATTTGATCTGAATATGGAGACGTTATATAGTAAATTTTTTTTCTCTTGCGATATACAAATTTTTAACCATATCTGAGAGATATGGTTGGAAATTATCGTGAGTCGAAATATTCATTATAAATATAAACGCCTCACCTGTGTCTGCGCCGCGAATCCAAAGCGTGAACTCCCGGAAGAAGGGCATCTAATTGTCCGAAACCTGGTCGGAGTTATCCGACACAATCATAACGTGAGTGTAGCCGTTTATATTTATAATAAATATCTGTCAATGGTTCTGTCTTGCGAGATACAGTTTTTTAACTAGTTTGTAAGACAGAAATCCATTTCACTTCTAAGAAAAAGCCTTGCAAAATGTGCTACAAAATCAGAGCAATGTTAAATAAATAGCATTAGAAACTGTTAATTAGCACTTTTGGTAACAAGCAACGGGTTTTATGGTAAACAAACCATTATCTTATCTTATTTAATTTATTTTTTGGTAATGTTACGTTATTCTGCGATTAGATGCGAATACAAATTAAAAACGCTATGGACAAAACTTTTTTCAAGCTGAATTGATATTTGCTTTAGTCGAATATCAAATAATTGTCAAATACTTGATCGAAAACAGGACTACGTATAATAACTCGCTCAAATCTCATATCAGGACAAGACTAAAATCCCAAAAAATGCTCTCATATTTTGTCGATTTCTATCCCATTTCTACGAGCCGAAGTCGTTTAAGCATAGGTATATAAATGTTAATATAAAACCTGTTAAGTATATAGACTAAGCAAAGTGTGACTTTTAAAACGACCAGTATTATCACCAAACACGTGACTTCACGAGTAAAAAGAAAATTTAAGACCTGATTTAATTCAAAAACAGTCTTGCAGCAGCATGCAGTCATTAGGTCATTACCAAATAACACAAAATACAATTATGTACAGTTTTTCTTCTTTGTGTCCATGGTCCATAATATGTTTATTATATATACATGTACAGTGATTACGAATAAAAAATAGACTGCTTAGCATGCAGTCGTGAACCTCATACGCATACCTATTAATTGTACTAGGCACGGAATAGGGGTAATAATAAAATAGTATACAATAGGTTGGAAATTCTACTAGACTTTTTCTTCATAATCTGTCATTTCTCCTGCTATCTGCTTCATTATACGCGTTGTATGAATCGTTTTAAGGGTTAAAATACGAACACTATGCTCTTAATTGTGGTACGTAGCTCCACCCATAAGAGGAGTTACATTTACGAGCCTCAACTTCTCATCATTTCTTCATTATGATCATCCAACCTCTTTCCTTCCTTTATACCACGTTATACAAGCGTTTTAATTTACAAATTGATTGTTGCATGCAATCGTGAACCCCATACTAATTGTAGGTACTAGCTTCGTGCTGCGACGACGACGTGCAGTCCAGTTACGGGCGGTTCCGCTAGCCAACCTGGTATGCGATTCAAGTGGCCATCCGTATGCAGCGAGTCTGCTCGACCCGCTTCTGATGCCCACGTGCGTTCTTCCGCTACGGTGATTATTGGCCGCATGAGATGTTACTCTTTACGGAACTCGGATACGGTATCGGAGACTCTTTTCCGTTATACATTAATGATTTACTATTGGTAAATGGTGTCGCTATATTGTACGCTATCTAAGTAGATTTAGGTACCAAGAATGCATCTTGGTAAATGAAAAATGTGTCGAAATCCGTTTAGCTAATTTGTAAACGCCTTTTACTTCGCAAAGCATATAAGAACGAAAAAGAAAAGTATAAGTAAATGTAAGTATAGTGAAAATATTTAATAAAATACCTGACGCAATAAAAATTGAAGAAAAGGACATTATTTTTATAAGACGGTTAAAAGACTTTTTGACAAAGAAATGCTATTATTGTCTAAATGACTTTATTAATGATTCATAAATTTAAGCATACTTAAGATGAATCGGTTCGCTCCTACTACTAATTGCTACACCCTATGAGGGTCATAAATATGTTTTAACATCTAGTATGCTTGTAAAATGACATGTACCTATGTATTTATGATGCAATAAATGATTGAGTATTGAGAACAATATGACATACGTTCTAAAATTCCAAAACCTTGCGACATAAATAGAATTCCAATGTTTTTTTTCAAATTATAAATTACTGTCTCAAGCACAGATTGTCATGATAATAACTTAATATATTTCACAAAAACCAAAGTCTCACTAAAGTATTTGCAATTCGGTTTAAGTTGAAAAAACAGCCGATCACGTAGAGGTGTTTCGAGTTTATCAAACCTTGTAGTTTGTTGAACTCGAAGGTGCCCTACATTCGTCCTTACATGAAAGTGAATTCGCTTCGCAAATTGTTATCGGATTCTCAAGCTCGGTCAGAAATTAAGCACAACGGCATTACGTTATAGTACTTATAAGAAATATAAGTACCTGCCTGACCTTACATTACAAATTCCCAATGTTGAAAATTCCTTTAGAGACCTTTAGGTATAAATTTAACAGTAACTTAATAATTTTAATTTTAACGCCTCTTCAAGAAACTCCTTCAAAAATGGCGATATTGTCAGCGAAAGTAATCCTTCTGTATACTTTTGAACTCGTTAAGCAAACAGGAGTACTAACAGAGAGCCGTTGCCTTTTTATATAGCTTTTATATTATTATTATAGTTACTTTACACTTTACAATATTATATATATGTTGAAAACTCAGCAACATAGGTCAATTCATTTTTACATACTCAGCAATTTAGGACAATGAAATATAGAATCGGACGCCCGCCCGCCTGCCTGAATTCTCGCATCTACGATTTTGAACCTTATTATTATTTTCGACATCGCGCGTCATAGAATCACACCACTCAGCTTTCTCAGAAGCCACCAGATCTAGTCGTTAAACCTTATAAAAAAACCTTAAAGCAACTAACGACAGCATCATCGTTCCTGAACCTCGGGACAATAATAAATAATATTCTTGGCAATAAAGAAGCACGTCAAGGCGGGGCTCAGACAGAGAAAGTAAGGGCCAAGAAGCCGACTCATGCTTTCTACTGACTCTTTTAACCTTAGTACGTGCGGCAGGTGGTTTCCAATCTAATACGCCCTTAAAGGGTGGCTAGGTAATAGCATTTACATCCGTCTAGGTGAAATGAAATAAAGGGAAAAGCGGATTTGCAAATTGTTTTTTAATGGGATGGGAAGGAAATTTTATATTCTGATAAGGAAAATGTTCAACCAACTTATTTGATCATTCATTTATAGGTTGTAATTTTGTTTGTGCAAGACAATATTAAAAGAAATAGTTTTGACCTGGCGATGTTTGGAATATCAAATATAGCTAAGCAGCGAAGATTATAGATAAACGAAGAATATTTTGTTGTGAGAACGAAGAATATGACGTTCATTTGTTTACTTAGTGTAGATATAGTCTAGATCTAGATTATCTGCATTCACAACAACATTGACTCAGACAAATATTTTTGTCGAAAATTGAAATGTTGTTGTTGATATATATATTTACAAAACTGACCAGTTATAATACACTTAGACGAGAAATCCACCACATCAACAACAACGCATAAAGAGTAGAAAAGCAATCCCGCACCTTTAGATTGCTCTCCCGATATGAACCTCTAATCGAATGCGTAGCCTTTTGTTATAGGTCCATAAAGTGTGCCGAATAAAAACAAAAGTCGCAATACTAGTTTTTCAAGATAGACGGGTCGAAGGCCTGCCAATGTTCGAGTCCCACTTGCGATTCATTCGACCTCGAATAAATAATACACGAAACTTTCGTTGTCCTAGCTAGAATAATGTAGTGCTAAGCTAATATGTGACTGAGGAGAACTCTGAAATAAACCGTTGCATACTTAAGAAATATGGGTAACTATTGATATTAGTGGTATCTGGTAAAACCATGTCAAATCATCTACATGATGGGTGGGATGGGTCGGTGTCTTATTGTTGCAAACAGGATTTGAGATATAGGTAAGAAGTATTATAAAAAAATAACAATGACATATTAATATTGTATATATTATTAACTGAATATTTGCGCAACATTTTTGCGATTTTCTTCAAATGAGTAACAAGATACAATACAATACAATACAATAACACTTTATTGCACATCAAATTACATAATCATATACACAATTAAATAAAACAAAACAATAAAAGAAATATTCACAAAATACATCGTAGTTTTGACGTACAATGGGCGGTCATATCGCTTAGAGCGATTTCTTCCAGACAAGATTTGACAGAGTACTTCTGAAGAATATTAGCCCATTAATAATATATACAATATTAGTGTTAGTGACCGTGATAGTTTAAAAACTAATAAAATATTACCAAAATAAATATTACTTTACCTAGAAAAGAACCTTTAGGTGAAGATCACCGATCGCATTACTCGAAGCACCGACACGTTTTTAATCACTCGGTCGTTGCACCCGAATTGAAGAGATCAAAAATTCACACAAGTTGCTGCATGCCGCATTACGTCTAACTTTGTATGTGGTATTAACTCCAAATTGAACTTTATGACCTGGATCTTACAGGAGTTAATAACGGCAGGTGTAGCCAAACTGTAACTCCGCATCGTTACCCGGGCCGTGCCTCCGTGCAAAAAGTCGACGACTTGTCGGTCTGCCGCGAATAATTATTAAAAGGGCGCAGCAGCCATGGCGACATCTTGTCTCGTCTCGAACACCCCCCTTCTTTACTTCCACCTGCTTATACCGTTAGGCCACTAAAGTTACAAAAGTACCTAAAGTTTCGACGTGAACCTATAAAGTCTCGTTTTGGAAGACTGCGTCACGTGGGAATTCAATAATACCTGAGAGTATGTCCGCAAGATCTAGCTGTCTTTCTCGAATTCAAAAGTGAGACCTAGAATGTCGAAAGAAATAATTAACATCGATGAACAAATCCAAATAATAATTGCTGAGAATATCAGATTCCCGCTCGGACAATTTGCTTACAATGAATAGAATACAAACTGGGACGACGCAATTTCGAAATGGATATAATCATATTAAGTCCCGTGATAAAGGGCAAGAGGTCAACGACTTGGAATTTAAGTCATCGATATTTTTCACATGTTTCACAATCTATGGTTTTAGATATAATATAAGTCTTTGTAGCAAATATATTTTAGAGTTGAGAATAATGTTGGCGTATAATTTAACAATATCTATTACAATAGCAATTTTCCACGCACGGTTGTTACGGGAAGACGATGTTTTATTATTCATGTTATCGTTATTAACGCTATAATGCCCGGGACTATTAATACGATAGGAGAGCGTTATTATCTCGAACGTGCGCGGAGAAACAGACGCGCACAGAAATAGAACAGGATTCGTTGCAATTGGCGGAAGATTGCACTAAATTTATACACGATGTGTATAGTTACCTACTATTATTTATAAAACAAATATTGTGTGATCTCTCTGATAGATGAGCATCTACCTCAGAACTGATTAATCCTATAAGGCGTTTGCAAAAAACACGCCTGAAATTCACAAACAAATATCTTCTTACCAAACACGTGAACCATCGGCGTCATCATCCAGTAAAAACTGGCATTATGGATCAATCAACAATTTGTTTTTTGCACAAGCAAAAACAAAATCTCATTTCATTACTGTGTTTCTTTTGTTTGTCTAAAAATTTGTACTGAAAATAAGTATTTCTTTGTTTCCAGGTGTAACTAACTGTTCGTGATGTTGCGATTAGACGACAGCGTGAGATAGCCGCAGTCTCAGCATGGGTGCGAACATGGGCAAGAACTCCAGCCTGCTGGACGCGCTGCCCACGGCGCAGGGCACGCTGCACGTGGTAATGCTCGGGCTCGACTCCGCCGGCAAGACCACCGCGCTCTACCGTCTCAAGTTCGACCAATACCTCAACACCGTCCCTACAATAGGGTTTAACTGCGAAAAAGTCAAAGGCACCATCGGAAAGTCCAAAGGCGTAAACTTTCTCGTATGGGATGTCGGGGGACAGGAGAAACTACGACCGCTTTGGAAGTCGTATACTCGATGCACGGATGGGATTATATTCGTGCTCGACTCTGTCGATGTGGAGAGGATGGAAGAGGCTAAGATGGAGCTGATAAGGACGGCGAAGTCGCCGGACAATGCCGGCGTGCCCATCCTCGTGCTGGCAAACAAGCAGGACCTTCCGGGCGCAAAGGAGCCACGGGAGCTGGAGAAGCTACTGGGGTTGCACGAGCTGGTGTCGTCACCGCACAGTTCACGCGACTCGCACGCCTGGCACGTGCAGCCCGCCTGCGCCATCACCGGCGAAGGCCTGCACGAAGGACTCGAAGCATTATACGAGATGATACTAAAACGGAGAAAACTCGCCAAGTTACAGAAAAAACATGTTAGATAAACTATATCGTGACGTTCGAATTGGTTACGAATCGACTGTGCGGTTAAGTAGATACTACTGCAAATATTTTTAAATGCTCATTGTATCGTATGGATGATTTTGTGACGTCCGCTAAAAACACCAAATATTGTTTTATTGATAGATGTGTAACGTCTTATGAATTATTCCCTCATAATGTTGCTCAATTTATATTGAACATTTTGAAGGAAACGATAAGATATTTTGAAATTAATTTTACTACTAGTCATTTTCTTTTGAAAATAACTAGGTGGAAGATAAAATGAAGGCAGAGAGTAATTAGGAATGTGTGGTTGATGAAAAAGTTCAGTTGGAGTCGGTTACTCGAAATAGCGGCTTGTGCAATTCTGCTTAGCGAGTAATCGACATTGCCTCAGTCGACCTACGGGTATGCAAATCCCACGGCACGCATATTTGTCAAGGAAATCTTTTAGTTACGAGTTACTTACTCAGATTACACCGTGGGACCAGTAGTGTTACAATAAAGAAAACACGGGAGGGCATCTAAGACATGGTAGAGTAGGGATTGTTTCGATAGGTCTAAATAAATTGTCTCTCGATCACCTTAGGCCTTGCACAACTTGTAAAGGATTACTTATCGTATAGATACGTCGTTTGTGTTAAGTGTGCACCTAATGCAAAATATATTTATACCACATTCAGCTTTTACTCGTTATATCGCTATTTAATGTAATACAGGGATGCCCGATATAAGTGTACGCCATTTTACAAGGTGCATGTGCATCCAATTCTAACAATGAAACCTTGGCAAAATAAACAAACGACGTTTCCTGCAATCCAAGTTAGGAGAAAAGGGAAGCCACGTGCCACGTGACATGTGGCATTACAGATGTCCTCGAAACTGATTGGATGGAAATCAGCAAAATTTTAAACCACTTATGGAAGGTTATCCTATTTTAAGCTCTCCTGTAAATTTGCATGCACTATTATTGGAAGACCTGAAATGTGTTAGTTTTTCATGAATGTCTTTATGAGTGTGCTCCTTCATTTTCATATTTAGGGTTGTAGTAGTCAGCCCAAATCGGTATAACTGTTCTTCATGCAGAGTTATTTAATTCTTTAAATAGCTTCTATTGCTCCATTGATTATGATGATGATATTATATCATAGAAAAGAAGTAACACGTTTAAGCTGATAATCGCAGTTATGCGCGATGCCTTTTCAAAGTCCTTTTACAATCTGAAACTTTATCTTCAACCTTCTTTTCATGAACTTAAATTTCAAAATAACTGTTTCATATCTTAGTACTAGATACACGAAATATCAAGTGTTTTGTGTATCAGAAAAAGAGGCTTTACATTTCCGTAGACTGCTTCTTTATGTAAATAAATGTAAATAAACTGTAGGAAATAATAACCATCTGGAAGGAAAATATATAACAGGCTAATAATACATGCTAAGCCGATAATGTCTGTGCTAGAGTTATACAATATTTTACAAAATGAGATTTATGTAACAGCTGAGGCTTCATAAAAACGAAATATCTAATTTATTTTTGTCACCTGATTCCACGTTCTATTTATTTAACAATGTCAATTCTGTAAAATGTATAATTACAAGTAGCCCTTTTAATTTTAATTTATGTCACTAAATTAATTAATACAAGTAAAAGCTTTAAAGTTTTAACACATAGAAGGACTTAGGTAAGGACGTCATTGTACGTGTCTAAGGCAACAAGCACGCTACGAAAAAAACCATTACGACAACAGTTCCCAGCGCTCTCAATTTTCTCTATCTATAATGTATTAATTCCTTGATATCACGATACAAAGATACATAGGTCGGATACAATGATGAAGAGGGTCGCAAAATGTCTTAACAAGAACTCCAATGTCGTTCGACTTTTTGTCGTAGTGTTATTGTAAGCGTTGCCTAAAGAATAGTGTTTTAATAAGGTATTTATTTATTTAATCATAGTTTAACCTAAGCGTAAGCCCTGCATTCATGTAAAGCTTTTACCAGTTCATGTTACTCACTTTGTAAATATGTAAATTCCAAGTAGTTATTTGTCAATACCATGAAACCAAACATTATATTATGTGAGTAGTATGTGTACATTTTGTTATGCAAATATTTGTTTTGAATATACATATTATATTTAACCATTTATTATTATTGTATTGTGTTTTATGAAAGCATGGACATTTTTATCGAACCCCGTAAATAAAGTCTGTTTTCAATAAGTCTTATTGTTTTATTAATAATGCAACCTTAGCAATCTTATAATAGTTAAATAATAACTAATACTTACTACAAATACAGGCAAAAATATGAGAAATCATATTTTAAAATATACCTACCTCTCTTGATGAATCTTTACTGATATCCCTTGTCTGTAAGAGTCCTTTCAAGCAACTAGTATACATTTTCTGAAATATTTAGGCTTTGCAAGTAATTTGCAGGATTTTCTTTTTCCGTCCAATCAGTGAACAAAGTTAAATATTCGATTTCGGCTTCTGTGAGCTCGCGTTGACTGCTTGATCTAACCACCGCTACAGGTTGCGGCCAGAGTTTCTTCGGCTTTCGAGTCTTAGGTTGATTTACAGGGGACGAGAGACGTAGTTCGTTTGTTTGCACTGTATTAGCCCGCAGCAACGAACGCTTAAGCCTCTTAAACATACGCAGCTCCCGAGCCGCTAGCTGCGCTCTCTTCATTGTCTTCCTTTCGTCTTCATTACACTGTTTCATAGCCTCTTTAATTGATGTGTCATTAGTGTCTAATTCAAATACATAATCCATGTACAGTTTTTCCAAAGCCTTCGCAGTAGATTTTATATTCATGCCTAACAATTTGTCTAAGAAAAACTTTTCATAACAAAAGTCCAGATTTATTTGCAGTTTTAGAACATCTGTCCCAACCACGCTGTCGAAGAACATGCCGTACAATATCTTCATAAACTTGGCTTTTAAATCAACCACCCTCTTTTCGTTGAAATTTATCTTTTGTTCTATGTCCTTAATAATTCCGGCCAGAAATGCGCTATCTTGTTCAGTAATCGTTTTTAAATGTTTTAGCATTTGGTTAACAATCTCCTGTGGCTGTGAGAGAACAGTTACATGACTGAAATGTAAAAACTGTTGCATTTCTATGCTCTCTAATATATTTATCAGGTCATTAGGCTGAGAGAAAAACAAAGCAGGCTTGATAAGACCGCTTAAGCAATCATTTTGAAACTTTTCAAAAATAATGTTGATCGTGTCTTCTTCGCTTGAAGCACCGAGATCGAAACCTTTGGCTTCTATTTCAATTGAATGTGCAAAATCTCTATTTTTAGCCCGCCAACTAGGGGGAGATAAATAATACAAGAACCTTCCGTATTTTTGCTGCTGATAATACATGAAGTCGAGTGCTATCAACCTTGATTGAATTGTGAATAGATTATGCGCTAAATACTGTAATTCGGATAGTTTTTCGTTCAAATTGTCTACTAGGACCATCGATTTTTCCAAACACACCATAGACTTTTCATAATCTTCAGATATAAATGCGTCAAACTGTCTCACTTGTTCCATATATTTATGAACGCTACGTTCGTACACCTGTAGTTCCTTTCTGTGGTGTTGTTTAAGTTTTAAAACGCAGTCACGTCGGTGTCGTTCTTCAATCCTCATCTTAATCATTGTGTGAAATTGATTTTCCAAAGATTTATACAAAGGGATGTAATGAGGCAGAGGGATGCAGTTCAAGTATCGAAAGTAAGCGTCATCGACATCTGTTACAGCGTGAATATCATCGATAGGATCTTCTACGTGCAGTCGATTTCGTAAGTCAGTGTTTTTTATTTTGTATTTCTCGACCAACTTGATCTGCAAGTTCAGCTTACGCTTCATATGGTCCTGTTTCTTGGAGTATAAGTTATAAGGCAAAAACAAATCATCTTTGAAAATGACCACTTGAGCAGGTGTTTTACCTGGCAATGTATATTTTCTTAGTGAAGCCTCTGATGTTTGTCTGATTGCTTTTTCACTAACTTTCTTTCTTTCTTTCTTGTTTTTTTCTTCACATACTGATTTTAGAATAACCTCTCGTGGCCGTGGGATATTTACAATTATGGAGTGATCAGGTTTTTCAGGCATTATTAGAAAATTAACACCAAATTATAATAATACAGGTATACAGAGATAATAATATAGCTCATACTAAAATATTCAACTCCATTCACTATACTCAACCACCTAGATTTTTAGTTCCTTTTAATATTAAACATGCAAAAAAAATAGGTAGGCACCTACTGATACAAATCATAATAATATTATTATAAATGTGAAGGTTTGTATTTTTGTTACTTTGGCTATTAGCACATAGGATATATATAGTATCTACTTTTCACCCTATACAGTATTTCTGGACCTAACTCAATCCACGTAAAAACGTTGATAGAGTCTCAATGTAAAAGATTACTCTGATTTTGCATTTCTTGCAAAACGCACGCTATTATCACTGCTCTCTCTTCAGCTGTCCTATCCATTTCGAACTTCAAACTATACTGTGAGCAAAACAAATGACAAGAGATCGCGACAACATGCTGCAGCACGCTGCCGCGTGCGGCCGCATTCGCAGTATACAAATGCGACCGCGGGCGGCAGCATGCTGCAGTACGCTGTAGCAGAGGCGGAACAAATGCGATTCCATGCTGCAAGATGTGGTTCAACCCTTAATACATTAGTTTACTATGACATTCCTGCATTGGACTCATGTCCACACTTGTCTGTCATTTCCTCCTCCTACGTGATTGATTTATTCCGTTAGCTACTTTTGGCGCGGCCGGCGCCCGTCTACTCCTTTCATCACCCCGCCACTCCTACTCACTTCATTACTACTTATTACAACTTAATCATCTTGATTTTTTTAGATAATTAACACATAAATAGGTTGTTCTTCGACATAAGTTTTTAAATTATCATAGTCACTAACGTCAGAATATACCTTCGATATTTAACATTTAGTGAGTGAGAAAACAAGGAAAATACACCGGTTACAAACGCAAAAAATAACGCGAAAATAAGAAGGCGGATCAGAATTTGTCTGCTTTTAAGAACAATCCAAACATCTCCAGCTCTTCGTTATCGTGGTGCTTGTAACAGAGCTGAAATATCGAGTTCAAAAACAAATCATTAAACACTTTTCTAAATTAAGTTAGGTATAGGTTGTTCTGAGTTGGTAATATGTATTGAGCATAAGCTAGAAAGATCTTGGGATTTTATAGTCCTGTGCGGCAACGCACAGCGCTTATCACCCTTGGACTGTGTCAATAACCTGGAAGAGATCACTTTTAGAGACAAAAGCTCTTATTGTAACAGTTTTACAAAATTACAATTTGGTTTTTTCATTAACTACATTTTTGGTGTGTAAAATAAATAATGGATTACTTTACTATTTATTATGGCATCGAGCCTCTGCGAATGTGACGAGATACTATCTATCTACATAGTATATAACAATTCACTTTAACCGTTGATTAATATTCCATTTATTGGCACAAAGTTAAATATATAGGTAAATAGCTTCTTTTTTAGGCTTCATTAGCTTCACCATTTTCATCTGTAATCATTGCAAAGCTCTGTAAGTAATCAGCAGGATTTTCAGTTTCTGTCCAATCTGTAAATAAGACTAAATATTCAATTTCCGCTTCAGTAAGCTCACGTTGACTGCTTCTTCTAACGACCGGCTTAGACAAGGATTTCTTTAGCTTACGGATAGTAGGCCGCTTTACATTGGGCAAAGATGTTAGAAGTATATTATCATCTTGAATATTATCATTTACTTTAACACACGTAAGTAGCAATGACTTTTCGAGCCTGTCGAATAGACGCAATTCTCGAGCTGCAAGGTAAGCTCTCTTTAATTTCTTCTCTTCGCGTTCAACACACTTTTTCATACCAGTTTTAATTTTTTCATTAGTAAAAGCATCTAATTTGAATGTATAATTCATATACGTTTCTTCCAAAGCTTTTGCTGTCAATAAAATACTCATCCCTGATTCCTTCTCTGCGTAAAGCTTTTCATAACAAAAATCCAGATGCATTTGCAATTTGAGCACATCTGTCGCAGAGACAGAGTCGTAGAATAGGCCGTGTAATATCTTCATAAACTTCGCTTGCAATTGAGCTGCCCGTTCTTCACAAAAACTTACAAGTTTTTGGAAGTCCTTGATCAACAGAACAACTAACGCACTGTCTTGTTCGATATTAACCTTTAGCTGTGTTTTCACAATTTTAAACGTCTTTACATGAGGCGCCAAATGGGCAATATGAGTGAAAATATGCAATTCTTGTTTTTCTATAGTTTCAAAAATGTTCATCAAGACATCATGATGAGAGAAATATAACACAGGTTTAACAGTACCACGTAAGAATTCATTTTGCATTTTTTCAAAAATAGCGTTAAACGTGTCTTCCTCGCTTGAAGTACCCAGATCGAATCCCTTAGCTTCTATTTCAACGGAATGTGCAAACTCTCTATTTTTAGACCTCCAACTAGGAGGTGATAAGTAGTACAAAAATCTCCCATATTTCTGCTGTTTATAATACATGTAGTCGAGTCCTATTAATCTGGACTGAATAGTGAATTGTGTATTTGCCAAATGTTTTAATTCAGATATTGTTGATTCGACAATGGCTTCTAAATATTCCAACTTTTTTAATAATGCCATCGATCTTTTGTAATCTTCAGATATGAACTCATTAAACTGTTTCACTTGTTCCGTGTATGTTTGAACACTAAGTTTATACGTTTCAAGTTCTTTTTTGTGATTTACTTTAATGTTTACAATGCAGTCTCGACGATAGCCCACTTCTTGCCTTGTCCGAAGGCGTTCGTGAAATTCAAATTTAAGAGACTTGTACAAGGGGATGTATTGCATCGGAGGATGGCCATTCAAATATCGAAAGTAACCCTCGTCGATGTCGGTCACAGCGCGAACATCATCTGGAGGATCTTCTACGTGCAATCGACTCCGCAAGTCAGTGTTTATAATTTTGTATTGCTCGTTTAACTTTATACCCGAATGCTGTTTAAGCTTGACGCTCTTCTGTTTCTTTTCATATAATTTGTGAGATAGAAGTAAAGTATTACATTTGAAATATTTGGTGTGCACGGGTGTATTGCCAAGTAATGAGTATTTTTTTAGTGAGCCTTCAGTTGGTTTTCTGGCTGCCTTTCTGTAGCTTTTTTTGGGTTTCTTAATTTCAATATCATTTACAGATTGTTTAACAAACACTCTTGGACGTGGAATATTTACAATAACGGAACGAGTAGAATCGCTCATTGCAAAAAATATTAAATCCAAATTTTTATTATCAAAAATACCTTGTACATCTACATAAAAACACAATTAATTTGCAATCGCAGCCTCCTAGATGCAGCTCCTTTGTCATACGACTGTGTAAAATGAAGTGTACAATGCAACACAATTCAATGGCACGTTATGCACACCAAATAAACACATTACAAATAACTATAAATTAAAATTAAAACAACCCCGTCACAATAAAAATATAACTAAGAACCACCGCTAGTAAACCTGCTTTCAAATTAAAAAAACCGCATGCGAATCGATTAACCCGTTTAAGAGCTACGGTGCTATAGACAAACACACATAGTGGTCAAACTTATAACACCCCTCCTTTTTGCGTCGGGGGTTAAAAATACAACAAAATATATCAGAGATTTAAAGTATTATGGGCGATCTTATAGCTTACAGCGCTTTTCTTCCAGACAACCATTGAATGGATAGAACATGTATAAACTATAATGCGGTTTGATGGTGTATAATAAGCGAATATTATAATCACAAGTAACATATAATATTAATAAATGCATATGAAAATGAAACACATAATAAAAGTTTAATATAAATAATGTCTATATACGAGTATAAACGTATAGTATATGTTTTCACGGTTCATATTTCCTCGTTTATTTGCATAATAAAGCGGTAGGTACCTTACCTACGAATCCTACTGTTGCCTATAACCACTATAAGATAATTTAAAAAAAAATGTTGATGATACATTCAAATTTATTAACCGACTTTAAAAAAGGAGGAGGTTTTCTGTTCGTTAGTTTTTTTTTTTTTATGTTTGTTACCTCAGTATTCCGTCATTTATGAACCGATTTAAAAAATTCTTTTTGCGTCGGGTTCAGTATTGCTACGAAGTGGTCCCATATAAATTTCATCGATATGTGACCTTGGACTTCGAAGATACATTAAAGTCGGTTGTTGTTTTTTTCTAAAAATTAATTATTATTTATTTTATTTTAATCACATCCTTACAGCTAAAAAATGCCAATACGATGCTATTATATAATATTTAAGTACCTTACCTAATATTCAATTTTAATATAAATAATTATTTTCAACAAAAATTCGAGCCACTTCTGTAAACTTCGACAGGCTACAGTTAAAAATATCAATCTCCTCCGACAATAGGTTAATTAGTCTTATGGCGCGTGACAAGGGGGCAAACTTGAGCAGGTTCGTTCACGCCACGGGCACCTCAAGTGTGGCGGCCCGGCGGCGCGCGCGCCCGGCTCCGTCCGGCACGCGCAGCCGCAGCGCCGCCAGCACCTCGGGGTGATGCAGCGCGCCGCACAGCACGCGCCACACGTACCGCGCAAGCGCCACGTCCCTCCTCACCGCCAGCCTCCCGTACCCAACCATGCCAATGACGAACAAGCTCGGGTACATCAACGGGTAGTAAGGGTAAACCCCGTACTCTTTAAGATACAAAAAACGAGTAAATTTATTTTGTATTTTCTCCACCATGAGACTATATTTAGCCTCAATTGGGATCAATTTCCCTAGACAAGGGTCAAAATTAATAATTATCAAAACCAATTCCAATAATAATTATATTAAAACACGCAAAAATATTAAAATGGAGCCCTCATAAGTTCATCGCACATTTACTCACAGCTGGTAACCACTCAAAAGCTGGTACCACAAACTTATAATACTCCTCTAGGAAAGGAGCTGGATCCATTCCCTCACACCAATCGGTAAATAGTAATAGTCCATCTAGTTCTTCTGGTGTCAATTTATATTTTTTTGTCTTTTGTCGTAGTCCACTATCCAATCTGCACTTCCTTCTTTCAGCAGCTGCAAATGCTTGTCGGCTCTTCTTGTCCATAAACTTCTTGATCACAGGCCGTTTGAACTTATGTGGTGGCAAGAAAGCCTTATTCATGGCATTTGTCATCTCTCTGAAAGCTTTGAGTTCTCTCTGAGCATTGTATGCATTCCGCATCATCTTCAAATCTTGAGTAAAGAAATCATGCTGGGCTTGTTTAACAACCTTAAAATCTAGAGAATCCAGTCGCAAGTTGTAGTCTTCGTACATAACTTCAAGAATTTTCATAGGATCTATTAAAGTTTGATGGCCTTCTTCGCACTTACCAAAGACTTGCTCGTAGACATATTCAATACATATCTTTAGCTTTAATGTATTAGGACTGGCAACGCTATCAAAGAACGTCTCGTTAAGAATACGAAAGAACTTTTCTTGCAGATAAGATTCATTGTAAGATTCTCTGCTTATTTCATTGTTAATACTGTCAATATAGTATTGAAAATATTCAAGCTCTTGTTTTGTAGCTTGCTTAAGTTGCTTCGTACGTTCCTGTAATAATCTAAAGGGAGCGTCAGTTTTTGATAGTTGTATCAAATACTCTCTACTTTGGAGCTCCATTGTACGGAAAATGTTAAGCATCTGTTCAGGTTTTTTGAAATAAATTTTTGCTGGTAGGGGTTTCTCCAATTCAATCCTAGCAATCTCGACCATCTTATCTATATCCATAGATTCAACCAGATCGTTATCGGTCGCAAACTCTCCTGATTCAAATTGAATCGATTGTATCTTGCCTCTTAAGGTTTCATCATTTAACTGTCTCCAAGATAACGGCGCTACGAATATTAAGTAACTGCGGTATGTTTTAAGAATACTTCTGATAGAATCCAGTTTGAACAAAATATTATTTAAAATAGTTAATTGGGAGACATAGCCGAGAAATTCTGAGTTTTTTGCAACCAGATCTTGATATACTTTCTCCGCTCTAGACACTTTAAAACAAGCCTTTTTGTAATCTTCCGTTAAAAACTTTTGGAAGTTTTTAATGTGCTGCTTTAGTTCTTCAACAATGCGATCATGCTCGGAAGATTCCTCCACACCACTTTGTTCTATTTTCATGAGAAGATCACGGCGATATCCTATTTGTTGCCGATTCATAGCATACGCGCGAATATTGCTCGTGTAAACTTTTATATCGTCAAAGCAACGGAGTGGACGGCCTTCGATAACTGTGTAGAACTCTGGGTGTATTTCTACAACCGCCCTGACATCATCTGGTGGTTCTTCAAGGAAGAGTCGTTCCGAAATATCTCTCGTTGCGGCTATTTTTATGTTATCTTTCATATGCAAGGGCTGAGCTAGTCTATTCCTTGCGGTTAACTTATCCTTGTGATCGCTGTACTTGATGTATGATAGTAGTTTCTCTGATTTAGGCACACAATAGGATCTGCCTTTTTTCTGTATAGGTTTATCCGCGGAAACAGCATGTTTCCGGTTGGCAAAGTAGAACTGGGTGTTCTGAACATAGCGACGTCTAAAAATTATATCCAAAGTTTTCAATGGTACCATCGGCTTCCGCTCATTCTTTAAACAAGACATTATACTAAATATTGTGTACGACTCACCACTATTAATTAAATATATCCAAAACTGCAATTCAAAGTTACTTTCAAAATTGACAATATGAATTTCAAAACATTTTCTTTTATAATTTATAATGAGTCTGTGAAACTATACTACTTTACTCTATGCTGCGAAGTAAAGAAGTTCATAGTTCATTTTATCTAACTGGTGCACAAAGGTAATACAAATACTACTGTGTTGCCCTTAGTCCTCTAGACTTCGGTTAATGTTTATTTATTTTCACACTTACAATTTCATATCAAAGAGTATTAGGGTATTCAGTAAATAAAGTGGTCAAGTGTCGCGACACGCGGTTCCTTACTTTTTATGATATAATCAGATAGAAGACTACTTGGAATACATATGTTGTTAGTCACTTTATTGTTAGGTCAATGACATTTGAGCTAGGAAGTGTTCAATATATTTCGATTTCTGTTTAGGTATGTGGACTACTTTGGGACTTTGGTAGAGTGACTATATTTCGGTACCAACAGTTGATAAATACATAAGTGATGTAAAAAACTGAAACATTAATTTAATTTTGAAAGACCTATTTAACGATATATTTACCTATTACACAAGGGTTTGTGGGGTTGCAGTCACATTTTTTTCATCCCCGCTTTACCAGTGTGGGTGCTCCCATTTTAGGGGTTGCTACCCCTAAAATGAATAATTATGATTTTTATGTAATTTTAAAACTTAGCTCTATATATTGTCATAATCATGTTACAAAATTTTATGTACTTACGATCACTACTGTAGAAGTTATGACTCTGTGAAGGATTAGGTCAGGCAGACAGACATACGGACGGACAGAACGATCTTATAACCTTGTTGGCTACGGAACCCTAAAAAAAGTAATATTAGACGTTGTGAAGCAGCCCTCTTTAGGATGTCCAGTTACGAGAGCTACGCCCTAGTCGAGTACAAATGTATACACTACGATCAAAACGATAACCTAAACATTGTAACAAACGAATTTGCTTGCATTTTATATTTATACACATGTCTATAAACAAGGAATGTAAATATTAAAAATATAATATTAATAATGTGCCCCTCAGTTAAGCTCAGAGTTAGTCTAAGGTTTTCCTTCTAGAGGGTTCGTAGGCAGATTGCATTCGTTTGTTTAACTTGTCGACATTCTTCAACATTTTCGCAGCTTCTTTTGCTTGTGTAATATCTCTATCACTCTTCTCATATGTTTCTTTTTCAATCTCCTTTATATCAGCCAATTCGAACACAGAAATGTCCAGCATCAAATTATCATAGTCTCGTTCAAGAGCTAACATCATGTCTAAAGAACTCTGCTTCGTATCATTTGGCGCTAACAGATGCTCATACGTAAATTCAACGTAATGAAATATTTGCAAAGCCGTTTCTGAAGACACCAAATAACGCAGTTTCTCTTCTAATATCTTAAAGAACACCTCCTTTAGCTCCACTTCTCTAATTTCATTCCATTTTATCAAGTCTTCTGATTCTTGTATCTGAAAATAATTAAATTTCTTATTAAGATAGAATAGAATAGAATAACTCTTTATTATAACACCAAAATACAATTAAAAAGTAAAACAACAACTAACTTAATAATAGTGTCACAATGGGTGGTGTTATCGCTCAAAGAAATCTCTTACAGACAACTCACAAGTGGAGGAATGTAGAGAGAAATATATATGGACGATGTTACTAATTTAAGATATGTTTTATAAATTAAGAATTGAAATGGTTGACAAGATTATTTATTATTCATGTGATCATAAGTTAAAATACTTTAAACACTTACCTTTTCCTGTATAAAGAATAATTCCTGTTTAAGCTGCTTCTTAAAACAATCCAACGACTTCAAAAATTTGTTTTTCTCCAAGTTTAGTTCTTCAGTCACCAGCAAATAGTTTAAATTCTGTTTTTCCAGCATCGAGAAAACTGTAAGCAATTGGTCTGGCATTTCGAAATATAGTTTAGGGGGAGGCAGATTGTTTAGACGTTTTTCAATAGCTATTATATCAATCTTACAAAAGACATCTGAATCTATGCAGAATATTTCTGGGTGTTTGATGTTTAAACTTATGTTTTCTCTCTCTTGCCACAAAATCGGTGAAATAGTGTGAAGAAAGTTCTGAAACGATAGCAATATCGTTAGAGTTTCACCAGTGTACTGCAATTTCGATTTAATTGACGCCAGCTCGTAATTAGCGGATTTGAATTCCTCAGTTTGATTGACCAAATCTTTGGCCATATTGTCCGACTTCTTCATTATTGCTATAGTTTTATTGTTGTCATCAGCCAAGAACTTATCAAAGCTGTTTTTGTACTCATCGAAATGTCGCGAAGCAGTGTCGTATACACTTCTTTCAGTTTCAATTTCTCTTTCTATTCTGAGAATTTCGTCTACGAGGAAGCCATGAAGAGTTCGCTTCAGAGCTACATCTCTTATATTTCGTTTGTACAAGTGTATGGATGTATTAGGTCTCACCGGGCGTCCTTCGAGTATCGCGTAGAATGAAGGATCCACATCTACAATTGTTTTGATTGTTCCATCGTTCACTCGTTCTATTGGAGGCAGTTTAATACCGGCTGTAGTCTTTCTAGAACTCCTTTTACGTAACTTTTTCTTGGTTGAATCCATGACTGAACAAGAGTTCACTTAGTATAAAGGGTTCTTGTTTATCTGCTAATCAATATTGTTATAGCAACTCGGGTGAATGAAATACCTACATTCATACGTGGGAATAGATTACCGTGTTTATAGTAACCAGTCTTAATTCTTTTTTTCCGTTTATGTAAGTTAACTAAATAATTCACCTAGGTACCTACAGCTTTTTCGTCACTAAGTAATAAACCTAAGTACAGCCAGTACAATATTTAAAGTGCGTTTAGTTCTTACGTCGTCGTCGTTGGCAGTTCAAAACAATCAAAACTTTTAAACATATTTATATTATTTTTTACTGTTTTTTACATAAATCTTAAAAAAAATACTAGAAAAAAAACACCACTGTCACTTTTTCTCAAAACAAAATTATTCGACATCCACAATACAAAGTTACAAACATGCTCTGCCACTACTAGAGCCTGACCCGAAGTCCCTAAGTTTAATCACTCTCAGAACTAACACTCTGCCTCTCTTCCTGGTCCTCGCCTTCCTTCTCTTCTTTTTTAACCAACTCCCAGGGCATCACTGGCAGTGGATCCACGAAGGAATCGTCCACTTTTAGCTTGTAGAGGTGCCGGGGTGTGAAGTGGTTGGGTAGCGGCCAGACGTGTTCTATTGACAATGGTGAAATGAATTAGGAGACGTAAGGAGTCGTTGATCTGTGGACTTAATAACTACTAGGTACCTAGTTTACAACAGTCTTAATCTACTTTGGACCAACCTGATGCGAAGTATGGCATAAATAATACAAATATTATAAATAATTAGTTATTAGACTTAGTTACAAAGAAACATTGCTAATTATAATTAGATAAATAAAAGAAAAAATATATCTAAAATTCTTTTAGAGTTTTCGTGAAGAATCGCATCGCTGAGGTATGGAAAAATAAGTACCAACAAAGATCTTTAGAAATTCTCATAAGCCGCAGCACCTGTACTATTAATTATTCTGTGATCTCAGCACGATGACGACGTGACATTCTACCCACTGCTAGGAAAAAAGCTCCTATTTCCCCACTAATTTTATAACTACAGTGGTGGTACTCGTCGTAAGTCTCTCGTATGCGGGTGGCCGTCTGGGTAGGTACCAGAACTTTGCCAGCTATTTATATGCCGCCAAGCAGTAGTGCGCAAGCATTGTAGCCAGCGAAATTACTGGGCATATGGGACTTAATATCTGTTGTATCTGATGTCTCGGGGTGATGAGCGCAATGCAGTGCTACGCAGTGCTTTTTATGGTATTAAAAGTTCTGGGCGGCACTGCAATTGTAATGGGCAATCGTGGCGCTTACCATTAGACGAATGTCTTGCTCGTCTCATAATTCAGTTTCATAAAAAACATACTACATAATATTTCTGACAGCCTCTTCTGTTCCCGTTCTAATGCAGATCTTCATTAACTTACCGAAGTAAAAGTAGTAATCATCGACACGCCGATGCAAATACGCCACATGACGTAAGTCCAGCACGTGGGGCGACTGGAGGAGAAAGTCGAGAAGGGCCACTTCTGGCAGCGCTTCGATCCTCGGGTCGTTTACCGGCAAACCGTCGAAGTACAACTGCAAAATAAAGTCACTTTTGGATGGCAAGTCTTTACTTAGGTACTGCTTGACTTTTAGGCAGAACTCTTCTGATAGCTCGCTCGAACGTTTAGTCTAAGCAAACACAACATGTTATTCGTAAGTAAGCAGAAGAGGAATGCGACACCTAAATTGTTATAAATAAGTAAATTAATAAATAAGAAATCCTACCTTCGAAACCAATTTTGTTTTTGTTTCTAGACGGTCTTTCCCAATATTGATATCTGGGAGTTACTAGTAACAGGTACAGGTATTTAGAGAATAGAAGATAGAGAGATCTGGCTAGCGTATGAAAGGTAGGGTTTGGCCGACATTATCGCGACTTCGAATTCCTTACGATAACGCATACGTCACTATAATTATAATATACTAGCAACCGCTCGCGACTTTGTTCGCGTCGACATTATAGCCTTTGTTACTCAGGGATAATGTAGCATTCTAATGGTGAAATATTTTTTTAAATCGGTTCAGTAGTTTTTGAGTTTATTTTGAGGCAAAGGTCTCCCCCACCTCCTTCGTTATTCGTTACTAACATGCAAAAATACAAATCCTTCCTCTTTATACTATTAGCACAGAATACTAATTTTATACATACTACTAGTGTACTACAATACTTTATATTATATATATAGTATATTATATATATTTATATAGTGTAGATTTAGAAGTGTAGATTTATGTAGCAGAGCTGCGTGTACACAAGGCAGTCAGTCAGTGTACATATGCCAGCTAAATACAACACGCAGAGTGCTGTTGGTGCTGCCTCGGACATGGCTTGCGCATTATGGCGTGAAAGTCATCAGTCAAATAATGCAGGTGAATTACGTTGTCGTCTGCCGTCGCCAGATTGCACAGTTTCTTGATCTTATCCAGGCAGATGCGTAGTTGCTCCATGTGCGAAGCAAGTGGTCCATGGAAGTCTAATTTGCCGACGAGTGACGGCGGCCGAGCAGTGACTGCACGCCAGCTGTCGAAAATTAACTAAAAAACACTTTTATTAAAGGTTTCCTAGCTCCAAGATTTTAATGAAAGTGCGCCTTTATATGTCGCATTCAAGGTAATAATTACGAAATAGGTTTTTGTTTAAGTATTATCTATTTTATTAAGACGCAGTAAGGATTATAGTATTTTGGAGATTTGTTTAATTATAGAGCCAACTTTTAATAAAATTTGGCAGATAAGGAAGGTAACTTATATTTTTCTAATACTCTTACTAGAAAAAAATACGAAATATGAGGAGCTAAAATTAGGTAATGGAAATTTCAGAAAGTCACTATACATAAAAAAAAAATAGGTAGATAAACTTAGGTAATATTAGGTACTAGTTAGATAGGTTGGATATTAGGTAGGTATACATTTTCTCAAGGAGTTAGTAGATCATCTATAGTTTTTTATACTACCTACCACTAACAGTAATGAAAGTCACATAAATAAGTATCTAATTTAAATCTCTGGTTACATGAATAAATTACATGACAAAATCACGTTCACCTGATGGTAAGCAACATGCCTGCCTTTTATAGTTGCAGCGCCACTTTATTTAGCAAAATCCTGCGCGGCACTGCACTGCGCTCTTCACCCTTAGACAACAGCTGCTACATGATAACCAGAGCACATAGGACGCTGTTTTTTCTACTGAGCCGTTATTAGCAGGTCTTTTACCTGTTTCTGGTTTATCCTCACATTCTGAGACATCCTGAAGGTATAGTATAAGGTTTAACCTTTACCTAACAATAAATACATCCTTCTTATATTATAAATGCGAAAGTTTGTAAGAATGGACGGATTTTTAAGTCCTGGAGAAGGACATGGGCTATTTTTATTCCGGGATACCGCGGGTAAAACCGCGGGGCACAGCTAGTGTTAAGGTTAATACAGCCCTACAGCTCAAAGGTCCTCTTTGTATCGTTATGTCAGCTACCAGCTTGTAATTCTAACCTACCGTGGTAATAGAATGATACACCATCAGCATCTTTAGCCTCCTAAACATTTGCCTCTCAATCTTCGGCTGGTTCTCATCATTAGGGACTTGAAGAGCTTCCAGTTCGTCCTTTTCCTCCATCTGTTTAATCCATTTCTCTTCGCGTTTGAAGAGAAATCGGAGTTGCCGGTGGACTGTGTCTTCCGAACCCTGTTACATATGGAAGGATGACGTACGTACTGTCACACACACACATCGCAATATTGCTGACCTAGGGGCGAACCCCCAACACTAATTAAATCGCTGTTAGCAATATACAACCCTATACCTATAAACTGGTAAATTTTAGAATTCAAGGCTTTTTTCCTTAATCGCTCTCAAGCGACCTGACTAAGGACCTGCCGGTCAGCCTGGAATAAGCAGTCAGGTAGAATCGCTGCAAAAGTATTTTTTTATACTGTGAAGTGCGGGTAGTCCCTATGGTGAGTATTAAAATTGTGGTAATAAAAAATAAATGTTTGTGTGTGCCTAAAAGTTGTTTTTTTATAACAACCATGAGGTGCCACACAACAGTACCAATTTCCGAAGTTTTAGAAGAAAATGGTCGAATCTTTTGGATACTTAGCTTAAATTAACATAGATTCTATTTTTGCTGAGGGATCAAAATAAGCACTACAAAATACAAACGGCTAAAGTATTCGTTCACTAAGTATTTGCATACCTGTTGTAAATTATATATGTGACCATAACTTTCGAGTGGTATGTAGCACTACTAGGTAGGTATAATATCATCCACGCCGATTTCGGATATGACGACAACTTCTGCGGTTTCGTTAATTAGGTAGGTATAGGCAACTGCATTCCTAGTTCCTATATATTTATAAATAGTTTTTCTGCTTAGTATTCTTAATAAAATGCAGTAGTTAGATAGGAAGGTAGGTATTTATAACATACCCACATAACTTGTGTACTATTAATTATTCTGGTGTATAAGTACTTAGGTATCTATTATTTCCCTGCATACAAACCTCAAGTATATGGACGAAATAGCTATCGTACACCAAAAGGAATCCATGGATATATATTTCGCAATAAGATGAGTTCACAGCGTTTACCGACTTCTCAAAGTGCTTCAATATTTCGTCTTTGGATAAGGTATGCTCGCCTACGTATATTATACGAACGGCATAGGCTTTCTGAAAAAGAAACCACCAGAGCAATGACGGTACTTATTGTAGATGGTAGATTGGTAGATGTTGGGTCGCCATGTGTATGTGGAAGTTCCTAGCCGATGGCGGTGGTGATGGTAAACCAATGAACGAGCGGTTATCTGTATCGTGTGTATTGGCTAAATGCTACATGTGACTACTTCATCATCATCATCAGCCTGTCGCAGTCCACTGCTGGACATAGGCCTCTCCAACTGCACGCCACTGAGCACGATCTCCGGCTACTGGATCAGAGTATATATATATATAGGTATATATGTTTGCCAATCCGTGGTCTCCACTCAAGAATACGTCTACCCCAGCGGTCAACGGTTTTGCGGCTATATGGCTATATATGACTACTTGTGCTATGTCGGCGGTCGAAGATCGGGTTGAGTGGCAACATTAGGAGAGGCCTATGTCATACCAATAGACTTAATACGTTCTGTTGATTACTTTTAAAGGTACGACTAGCTGAGACGTTGTTTGGGACTAGTTAAGCTAATAAAACTAATAAACAGCAACACAAAATATTTCAAACAAACTTACCAATCCTTGCCTTTGGAAGTTCTCTTCTACAAGGTCCTTAACGCTTCTTGTGTCAAGGTCTGGCAACGCTAACATCGCCATTTCTCTGGCTCTTACAACTTGTTCATTTTATTTGAGCTTAGCTTGTAATTAAGTACGATCAGTCAAAAATGTATTTACGTTGCCATCAAGACGTTTTGTCAATACCATGACATGACACTTGTCAATTCGTCACTATGGTGACGGGGTGACGTTGATTTGAAGTTGTCTCGTTCAAAAAGTTTCTATAATTGACTTAAAATACTATATTTTAGCCAAGTAAATGTCTTTGATCAGCTCCTTGATAATTAATTTATTTTTTTAGGCAATAATAGCGGATTATATCGAAATAAACGCATCAGAAGCCCATATCATAAATACCTTATATATATAATTTATAAAAGCACTAAATATTATAAGCACGTAATATCGTTGCGCCACTCTACAGACTGGTGGTGTTTCGTAGCCTGCCTCTGCATTTTCTGAACAGTACACCCTTAGGCCAAAAGTTCTCTTTAGTGAAGATTCCAAGGCCTTGTGTAGGAACTCTAGCTATATTGTAGCTTCTTGGGACTTATAAAGCCTCCGAGAATCTATAAGGCTCTGTCATTGTGATTAAATAGTACCGTCAACGGTATCTCTATGTTAGGTATGCTCTATCTCCTACTATATTTCCACTAATATACTATGGATGCATAGTATATTAGTGGAGATCTTTGAGAAAATTGGGTTACATTACCTCTACTTTTTTCTTTCGTCATTGCATTACCTATAATTCTAGCTGCGCGGTTTTCCCAGGTTCCCCGGGATAAAAAGTAGCCTATGTGGTAATCCAGGGTATAAGCTAACTCCATTCCGATTTTCAGTCAAATGCGTTGAGCTGTTACAGCGCGAAGAAGTAACAAACACACTTACACACTAACAAACTTACAAACTTTCGCATTTTTAATATTAGTGTGAATGAGTGTGATTATTCTACGACATTACTAATATAAAATTAGTGGCAGAGAAAGTACTCCACTATTCCTATATGCAAATTGACCCTATTATCAATTAACAAGAAATAAAAAAAAATACCTTTAAATATTATATTTTACTAAAATTTTACAATGTACTACAAATAAAACCGTGCTACATTAGTAGTGCTAGGTACTAACCTAGACTTTGTACTAATACATTTCGTCGTCGAATCTATTTCGGTTGTTTCTGTTATAGTTCGATCTTTTGTTGTAACCACCGCCGTAGTTACTGCGGGAATCATCGTCGTACTTATTGCCGTAGTTGCTACGGCGATCATCACCGTACCTATTGCCGTAGTTGCTACCGTACTTATTATTGTAATTATTGTTGTAGCCCCTGGGTTTGTATTTCGATTGCCTCTCCATTGATTTGTCCTTAACGTATGAGCGCGCCAAGTCTTCTAATTCTTTAGGTATTTCCTGAAATAGAAATAGACATGATACGTTAAAAATATTGAAAGAAGATACATATAACAAAAAATGTAACCTATGTCACTCGGACCATAATAACGAATCGACTGACACTTTATTCATCAAAATCGGATGAGTAGTTTAGGCGCTACGGTGGAACATACGTAATTACTAACATACATAGACTGCCAAAAACATAAGCCTTCCTTTTGGCTTTGTCGTAGTCGGGTTAAAAAGCGTTCTAAATGTCTTGGCAATTATAGTACAGAAGATTTGATTAACTTTATGTTCTTTATAATATGCAAATATGTACTGCCCGATTAGCGAACCATACATTTTAGATGCAAAAATATAAGGGAGGTAGGGGAGCATTGGGCAGTCGGGAGGTTTGGGCACCCCCTCATTCCTCAAAATCTATTCTAGATATTTTTTGTTTTCTACCACAGCACTATAGTTTAATAACTGGCAACACCGCTTATCAAAAGTGTCAGCTGTCATTTCACTTGGTTGTCAAGTTACATGCGTTTAACGGTTTGTTGCGTACAGAAGTAAATATTTTGATTATGATTTGAAGAAACATATCAAGGAAATCTGCAAGAATGTGTAAGTATCTGTGTTTACTTCTTCTATTGTGTTTAATGAAGATTATATTTACCTGTCAATTAGGATTCAACATTTGATACAAATAAACTTATTCAAATCTATTTGAAAAGTGAGGTTATGGGGAGCATCGGGCACGCAGGTAGGAGGGAGGTTTGGGCATGCCCAATGCTCCCTCTGTTTTTAGTGTATTTTGGTCTCATACTTTTGTGCTTTTTTGATATGCCTATTGGATTGAATGGTTAATCATTTCTTTTCATGACAATGCCGATTTTATTTAAAAAGAAAAATAAGCGGAGTGAAATCCTTAAAGATGTTATTTTGTGCGCATTGGAAGAGGTTTCTAAGGGGGGAAAAATCAAAACTACTGCGATGAAATATGATATACCCAGGTCTAACCTTTAAAGATACATAAAGCAGGGTAGCGTCGTGAAAGATATTTCTTCTAAATTTATATCATCTCAAAAATTCACGAAAGATGAAGAAGAAAAAAATTCAGAATATCTTGTAACATCGTTTAAACTAAACCATGGACTGTCAAAAACGAAGGCACGCGAAATGGTTTATGAATACGCCACTGCTATTGGAAAAAAAAACCAGATAACTGGACAAAGAAGAAACTTGCATCCAAAGATTTGATAAGGGGATTTTTTAAAAGACAACCTCAGCTTTCGATAAGGACACCAGACCAACATCGTGCAGTATTGAATCTAAGTCACATTGTTTAATTTTTCTTACGTCTATGATAAGAAAAAATGTTTGTATTAAATTTTTTTATAGCAATGTTATATAATACTTAAGCATAGTAGTATAGTAAAGCAATATCGTGCATATTAAATACAGTGCCCAAACCTCCCTACAGGGGTGCCCAAACCTCCCTCCCACCGGGAGGCTTGGGCACTTTGGACATGTGTTCGAAAAGCTTTTGTAACTTTGAGACTAATTATAACACCAAAACTTTTCTTAGCAATAATTACTGCCAAATATGTGTGCTCGATATATTTGGAATAAAATTTTGATTATGATAAAAAATAACAGTTTTATTAACATTTATGTAAAAAAGTGCCCAATGCTCCCCTACCTCCTACTCCAGACTGCATTCAATCTCGTGAACACTATTTTAAAGTAACTACTTTACTTTTTACTTTTACTTTTTCTTTTTTTCTTTTTATTTGTAGTCAGGAGTAGCAGCGTTGACGGTGCGGGTATTTTACCCGATTTCGTGTAATTTAGGCCTTAAGCGGGTAATCGATGGATGACTGGCGGGTAATTTCGGGTAATCTTGCGACAAAAAACCATTCAATTTATCCTGTCGTGAGCGAACGGAACGTGATCCTATCCTTATATAGGAGCTTCCGACTATGACTTACTCTTATTTATTAATTTATTATAAGAAACACCAACAGTATACATATTAACAAAAATAATGGTAAAACTTTCTTATAGCTAGGTACATTCTGATACTCTGATACTGTACTCTCTTCTTATACTCTTGTTTAAAACTTCTCAGTAAGCATTATTTTCGATAATTTTTATCTTTTTGATCATAACTTTATGATTTTGATGATATATCATGGCCACCAAATATTTTTTTAAGAATATAATATCCACCCATAACAGTTGCACATTACCCAGAGCTTTGTATTGCGCGGCACTGCACTGCGCTCGTTACCCCGAGACAATAGCTCTCAAGCATACATACGCTGCTAAAATTATAACCCTTCTTTTTACTTCGCCGTAGTTGGTTAAAAGAAGAAGAAATTCAGAAGAGATGTGTAGTATACATACAGTCAGTAGATATTTTATATAAAACGCTTATACGATAATTTACAAGCTTTTATTTAATTTGCAATGTTTGTTTGTTTAGGTCAAATCTTGCAAGTTGAATCAGAACCACTTGTGTTCCTCTTATCCTACGGACTTGAAATTTTACATACTTGTCAAAGTCCGATGACAAAGCAATATTATGGCAACAGCCAGCTGATCTGATGATGAAGACGGAAGGTGGGCAATGGAACTCCTTTACAGAGTATCGTAAACTACCAGTGTTTGGGCTCATTTAAATCAGTGCGCTGTTCCAATTACCAATTTGTTAAAAGCTTTTCTTGAAAAACATATTTTTCAACAAAAATCTTGTTTTTTTAAAAAAAAACCCACAAAATGGGTAATTTCTGAATCGGTTTCGGACTTTTTCATGTTTGACTGCCGGCAACACTGATGGAAAGCTATGTTGAGTGTCGACGAAGCAACTCTCGAATAAAGTTGCGTTTTTTCATAGGTGCATCTATTTGACAGTTCTGGTACCATACCTGATTAGCTTCCTTCATCACAGCTATGATGTTCTTCGCCTGCCTACCATCTTCGCTGGTCAGTATCGTGTGCGAGGCGCCCTTATTCTGCTGCCGGCCGGTGCGTCCGATCCTGTGAATGTAGTCTTCTGTGGTATTGGGGAAGTCATAGTTGATCACATGGGTAATGCCATCCACATCTGAAAAAATGAAGAAATTCTTGTATGAGCGTAACTATAATGAAGACTCTTTTATTTTTGTTTTTAACATAGATCCTGGCCCCTACCTAGGAACCACGAGGACCATGGTCCCACAACACCCAGACACGAAACAAATGCTTGCGCTTATATTTTTTTTTGTTCTAACATTTGTCCCGTCGCGGGAATCGAACCCGCAACCTCAATTATGTATGTGATTTGAGCCAACCTGCTCAACCACTACACCACAGATGCTGTCGAAGTCTTAGTATTTTAGAGTCCGCAACTATGAGTACCATGTCTACCAAATAAGTTATTTTTTCCATGATGGTATGAATTGTTTTGTATCAACTGTAGCTAAACTGCCACTTTACCAGTACCTCCCATCATGGTACAGTTGCTTATAATGGTTTCTTTTAAAGATCACATACTTAGATCCTGGCTCAATCTAGAGAACCAGGAACTAGGAGGACCATGGCCCCATAACGCTCGGAAACGAAATAAATATTTGTGCTCTTTTTAAAAATGATCCAAAAATTGATCATAGTACTATACAATAACATGATGTAACTTTTAGTCAACAGTGCCAAAATAATTTACTTATTGGGTTTTGTAAATGGGCATTTGGCCAATGTAACACGAAGTTGTATTAAAGGTAAGTCAATTTTTATAAAATTATTGCTTAGAATGGAATTATTTTCTATTCCATTTAGGTTTTATGTAATATTCTTATTCTTACCAAGTCCTCTCGCAGCTACATCTGTAGCAATAAGTATGCTTTGTTTGGAATTCTTGAACTTGTTGATAATCCTGTCTCTTTGTACTTGTGTCTTATCACCATGGATGCCATTGGCCGGCCACCCATTTTTACCGAGAGAGTGAGCTAAGTAGTCCACGAACTTCTTAGTATTTGTAAACACAAGAAGTTTACCAAAGCCTTCTCCCGATATATCATGTAGTATCTTTTTGAACCTGAAAAATATAATGGTAAATTGGAACAGCATATTTTTGAGTTTGTTATAATAATAATAATATGAAAATGGAATGGAATGCTGCCCTTACCACTCAAGGTTTAGGTTTTTATAAAATTTTTATATAGGCATATTTTTTATAGAAATATTGTAAAAAACTTAAAGAAACTTAACTTTGAGAAAGAAAATAAATAACATAGATGAAGATAAATTAAATTAGTAATCCAAATCTAGGCCAAGAAATACAACAAAACTGTTAATCTCAATTAATTTTAAAATATATATATATATATATAATCCTACATTCATTGCCACTGCAGATATAAACTAAGGGTATAGTAAAAAAAACTTACAGGTCTAATTTATTATCCTGTTCACACACATGGATATGCTGCTCAATGTTATGGTTGGCCGTCAGTTCTGTAGATCCCACATTTACTTGCACAAATTCCCCTAAGTAATCTTTTGCCAAAGTCTGAACCTCCTTCGGCCAAGTTGCCGAAAACATCAGCATTTGCCTGTCAAGGGGAACTCCTTCTAAACATTCTCGAATCTGGGGCTCAAAGCCCATGTCCAACATCCTGTCGGCCTCATCTAACACCACATAAGTACATCTTGACAAAGTTGTAGTTTTACTCATAAGGAAATCATTCAACCTGCCAGGAGTAGCTATGACAATGTCCACACCCTGTTCTAGCTGTGCAGCTTGCTTAGCTCTATTAGCTCCTCCATATATGCAAGCACATCGTATATTCAGTGTATGTTCAAAATCTTTGGCTACCTCCTCAATTTGACGAGCTAGTTCTCTGGTAGGAGCAAGCACAAGAACCACAGGGCCTTTGCCTTTCCTTGCCTTTTTCTCTTTTAAGTGTACAACTGCTGGCAATAAGTATGCAAGGGTCTTGCCTGTGCCTGTTTGAGCGATGCCCACAAAGTTCTGACCACTTATTGCTATAGGCCAACCTTGTGATTGTATAACTGTGGGCTTTGTGATACCTTGTTCCTTGATGAAATCCTTTATGTAATCGGGGAACTCACAGCTTTCTATGTCAATGTAGGGACTGGGAATGTCTTGTCCAATAATGGTCACATTATTGTCATTGCGGTAATCATCTATCTCACTCTGTGCAGTTTTTACAGAATAGAATCTGAGAGCGTTAAATTTTTTCAATTGGCTGTGTTTCGTGTTATTTTGTTGGTGGATTGCTGAATAACTAAACCTTGCATGTTTCAGTGAGTTAAACAACACATTATCCGCAGTAAAGTATTGAGCATTGTGTCCAAAACTGGAACAAAAAGCAAGTTATTACTTTGGAATCTTCAGACTCATTCATAGTAGGAAATTGTCCCTAACAAGAATAATCAATGCTTAAAGTTAAATAATATATTTAGTTATAAGTACGTAGTTAGTAATATTGAAGCATGGGCAATCTAAGGCTTGATAAACATACTTACATAACAGCGAGGTCTTTCCGCCTTAATACTTTTGCTATAGTATTTAACGCCATGGCACTTTGTAATTTATGGTATTTTATTTATATTTTATGAACTTGTAATGTAATTCAGGAGAGTAACGTTTTAGGTTATTTCCATTTACAACAACAATTGATTGGTTGTGTGTATATATCCCATGTACTGATTTTATAAGAAAGATAGTACAAAGTCTTACATAGATATTATTAAAGATATTTGCTAATGAAATGAATCTAATAATTGAAAAATCTCGGGCACACACACAACACACATGAAAACTGACACTGACAACTAACAATTTTTTTTTTCATTTCGCCCGTTAGAGGGTAGGCTAAAGTCTCTAGGACCATACCGCCATGTCTTACGTAGTTTTTATTTGATAGTTAAATATTCCATTTATTATACTTTTGTTGAGAATGAGGGTAAATAGCAACAAGCCGGATCTTCTCCTGGTGCTTCAATAAAGTGATGGAACTTTATTCAAGCTTTCCATGGACTCTTTGGGAGAACATAAAAAGCAATGTTTTCTCTATTTTGTTTCATTTGCCTACACTTATGCACTTTTAAGAATACATAATGGTTAATATTCCATCGATATTGCACATGACCACTCGAAATAACACTTGTTTAGAAAATAAAACAAAATCGAACTGTATCACTTTTCACTTCCCGCCAAAACGTCCGCCCGGATACAATGTCGTATGCTTATGCCGTTCATTTAAAAATTTTACTGGCTTGCGTGTTTATGCCACGAGAGAGAATTAACATGGAATGCACAGTCAAAGATCTTTTATTAAACATATAAGATCTTTGTGCACAGTACAGCAGCCATTATATGTAGTATGTCTTACTATTACTAGTCTGTGGATCTTTTGCCCTTAGCGTTAATACCGGCCATTGAGGTCTCACACTATTCCTCAATGATACCGGCCTTCGAGTAGACAGCCAAACTTTATCTGAGATACCGGCAATACCACCCTTTGGTATTTAAGGACTTCTACCCTAAAGAGTTGGTAAATCTTAGGTTTTACTGGAAAATCTTAGGATTTACCATAGTTCTAGCTTTTACAGTAACATAGGTACACATCGAATACTCAGACCCATTGAGGTCATGCTCAGACCTCAATGAATGACACGATAAAGTATATTCGTCTTTGTTCAAATCTGACAAATATGACGAGACGAGCTGTTTGCCTGATGGTAGCAATACGCCAGACCATAACAATAACAGCACCACCCAGAACTTTGTTTTGTAAAATCCTGCGTCACCCTGAGACAATTAGCTGTTGAGTGTCATAATGCCCAGTAATTTCGCTGGCTACAATTCCCTTCAAACCGGAACACAGTAATGCTTGCGCACTACTGCTTGGCGGCTGAATAACTGGCAAAGCGGTGGTACCCACCCAGACGGCCTCTCGCATATGAGAAACCTACCACAAGTTGCTGTGGATGAATAAGTGAAACAAGTAATCCCAAAAAACGATTCCGCGCTGTTTCGTCATTGAACGCGCCGCAAGCTTCGGGTGCGGACTCAGATAAAGTATCCAGATAAGTATTTTTTTAGGAGCTCTTTCGCCCGCTACGACAGTTGGTGAATGGCGCGTGATGCGCGTCAACTAGTTTTATATAACGTTGTGGATTTTTTTGTCCTTGACGTTTGGCAAAATTGGCGAGAGGGGTAGGCCTGTCGTGTCGACTCCGTTTGGCTGTCTACTCGAAGGGTGCGGAGGATCGTGTCCTCGCTAGAGTAGGTACCTATATGTTCCTTGATCGTGTCGCTGCACTCGCCGCACACTGATAAATACCTAAAGTTGAGCGAACGCGCTAGGTCCTGTGGTTTTTCAAAGATATAGAAGTGATTCAACCGTTTTAAACATCATAAATACATAATGTATATGAAAGCACGTTCTACAAACACATGATAGATAAATATATCTATCTACGTATCTGCACACGTTTAGTAGGTCGATAGGTAGGTAAGTATTCAGACACGTGTTGTAACACGTGCGTCATTCAATAGGTAGGTACCTACTTATTGTATCACGATCACGAGTCGGCACGGCTCAAGGACCTTGGTATGGACCTATGTAATGAATAATGATGTATGTTGACTGACCGTTATCATTAGTCTGATATACTACGTACTACGTCGTATGTCGTATCACATCATGACCGAAAGTTACAAGTATTTACCTATTTATTTATTATGGTTATATTTAATTTTATAGGTTGGATATTTTATCTGGGGGTAAAATATACCTGGTAAGTACTTACATAATAGAAGACTTGGAGGAAAGACCCACTTTGCTCGTACTTATATATTGAAGAACTTCAGTTTTTCGAATATGTACAGAGTACCTACCTACATAGATGCGCCTGACAACCGCAAAGCCTTCTAGTTCAGTTACGTGCGAGTTACTTACTAGCGACCCGCCCCCCCTATTTAAGACAGGATAACAAGAAAAAGTTAGCTCGGTTTAATAATTTTATTGATTCCTAGTACAGACGTATACGGAATAGGGAATTGGAATGACGGAAACATACATGTCTCCCAATACTGGGACTTAACATTACACACCGAATTACATATTATTTTAATTAAATTGTACAAAAATAGTCACAAGAATGTCTGTTATTCAGACAGATGATATTAGCCAATCCTCATTACAGTTAAAGAAAAATAATATCACAGTTTCAACAAAATCATTAACTATCAAGGTATTCAAGGACAACTTACAAAGTCTAAGATTAATGTTGAATAAATAAAAAATAAATTAAACTAGCGACAACTGCAATATACCAGACAACAATCAGTTACTACATCCACATCGTTCACACAAAGTACTCTTATGAGGATTTGCTACCAAATTAATACTAGACTTTACTAGTTATTTTAATATCCATCAAATCGTTTATGTCCTCCGCCACCGCCCCCGCTTCCCCTGCCGAAGTTACTGCCGCGCTTGAAGGAGCCTCCGCTGCCGCGGCCGCCTCCGCCTCCATACCTGTTTCTATTCCAGCCTCCGCCGCCTCCACCGCAACGGTCAGCCATTGTCTGTAGCTGAGGATTCACCACCTGCAACAAAACAAACACCTTTAATCCAAGAACAAATACCTATTACTGTCAAGTAGATTATATTAGGCCTGCGCGCATACGAGACAGTTTTAGTCCACGAAAATAGGACACTCCAAAGCAGATAAACAAAAAACTGTGAATATCCGCATAACTTTTTTCATGGAGGAAGTTACTTATATGTTGTCTGTGCAGCCTTTAGAGATTGTTACAGCATCTGAGGATGGGATCCAGACAGAAATTTTGTGTGGACACCGAAGGCATGTAGCTGTCATTTATTTACCTCATACTTGCATTCATGTCACGCTATTGAAGAACGTACCCATGCCAAAGGTATGAGGAAAAAATATGAGATAGTAAAATAGAAACATCTTACAAACCTGGTTGGCTTCCTGAAGTACTGAGACGAGATCTTTTGCTTGGCGGGAGTTTGATGGTGTGAAGAAGGCATATGACGTGCCCTTCTGTTTTGATCGTCCCGTTCTGCCAATTCGGTGAATGTAATCCTCAGAGGAATTTGGATAATCAAAATTGATAACATATTTGATTCCATCCACATCTGTAATCGTTAAGCATGTTATAGAACAGATCACTACTGCAAGGTGGTGAAGATAAATATCAAAAAGCTCAGAACAGATTAGAAGTTTGATCTGTAGAAAACTTAAGATATAAAAAGCTTCATTATATGTAAGATAATGAAACAATCTAGATCAGGTTATGGTAACTCATAGCTGTATTACTTACATGAATGAGTTACACACAAATACAACAATCAATTTCACATTTGCCTCTCACTTAGAACCCTGGAGTCTTTATAAAGGGCATTGATCTTAAGTTCTCATAGTTTTGAATTGTCAATCTCTTTTACTTCATTGCCCCCCTCAAAACTCCATTGTGGCCGAAACAGAAAACCCTTGACCTCTTGCCGATCATTTCAACCTGTGGTCAAGTTTTTCAACGATGCACCATGGGACGAATCTTAATTATCTCTCAAGTAACAACCTAACACGTAGTGCATCACCAGGTTTTCCACTCTCAAGTGTATCCGCATATTGTACGGACATACCATCAAGTTTTCCGGCCTCGGGTCCAGTCGTAGTGAAAGGCATCTTTGAGGCACCATAATAATGACGAGTTATTGCATTCTCAATAGTTAATTAACTGCATAGGATAACATCTCATCTACTAATCCAGTGCAGTAACATGCCTTCCAATTTGAGGCAGTAATCTGATAGAACACAATAACTTTCCGCCAGTGCCTCTGAAAATATAAAAAACAAAAGGCAAGTTATTTTCAAATACAAACTTTTATAATATAGTAAAATTGTAAAAAAATAACTTTCAAACCTTGATAATTATGTTAAAATGAAAATCTATGAAAGCTAAAGAGTAAGAAAGGAAAGGAAAATCAACTCACCTAGTCCACGGGCAGCAACATCAGTTGCTACAAGAATACTGGCTCTGCCTTGCTTGAATTGGTATAATGTTTCATCTCTCTCTTGTTGTGTTTTGTCTCCGTGCATGCATACTGCAGGCCACCCATATCGCCTGATGTTTCTAGTGATATTTTCTACTTTCCTCTTAGTTTCTACAAATATGATGGTCTTTGCACCAGGTTCTTGGTTCTGACCAATTTCTTGCAATAATACATTTAATCTGAAAACAATTATAATATTAAAATACCATAGTTAATGCGTCATATTGATATTTAACTTGTTGGTATGATTCAGATCTTCTTAGAGGATAAATTAAAATTCTAATCAAAACTTATTCATACTGATAATTAATCATCATTTGAAAATTCCTAATTGAAGCAATGCTAATCATGAGGAATACTTACTTGTTTTCCTTCTCATGTTCTTGGCAAACATCTATAATCTGAAGAATGTTGTGGTTAGCTGAAAGCTGCAGAGAGCCAATGTTGATCTGAACATAGTCTCCCAAATAATCTTCAGCTAGTTTCCGCACTTCTTTGGGCCATGTGGCAGACCACATAAGGGTTTGCCTGTCTGGGCGAATTTGCTCTATTATTTTCCTAATCTGGGGTTCAAAACCCATATCCAACATCCGGTCAGCTTCATCCAGTACAAGATAAGTACACCGCTGTAGATTAGTAGTGCCTTTCTCGAGGAAATCTATTAATCGCCCAGGAGTAGCAATAACAATTTCAACTCCCCTCTCCAGATCCCTGGCCTGTTCTCTCTTAGGAGCACCACCAAATATGCAGGTGTTACGTACATATGCAGAATTGCCAAAGTCTGTTGCTACTTGTTGAATCTGCTGGGCCAATTCTCTAGTTGGTGCAAGGACCAATGCAATTGGGCCATCCCTATTACGAATTGGAGGCTGGTTATTGATATGCACTATAGCAGGTAAAATGTAAGCTAGGGTTTTTCCTGATCCTGTCTGAGCAATGCCTACCATGTTCTTTCCAGACATGGCAATAGGCCAGCCTTGAGCTTGAATGGGTGTAGGGTCTTTGTAGCCCATGTTTTTGATGCTTTGGTTGACATAGTCAGGGAAGTTGCCCTCATCAAAATGTTGAATGGGGTTAGGAACTTCTACTCCACTGGCAGTAATTTCATGCTGAGTCCTGTACTCTTCTACCTCATATGGCGATCTGTTCAGTACTGAAGCATGTGGGTTATAGAAGTTCTTGTTGAATGCTTGAAGGGACATAGATTCCCAATTCGGTCGTCGCATGTTCTGGCCGCCCGAGAACTCTTTGCTTTTGCCCCCGAAGCCACCCGAGCCACCGAATCGACCGCCGCCGCTGCCGCCACCGCTTCCGCCGAACTTTGAGCCACTGCTACTTCCGAATCTGGAGGTACCTCCGAATTTGCTTCCTCCTCCGCTTCCAAACTTGGAACCACCGCTTCCACCGCGGCTATTGTTCCAACTACTCGACCTGAAAGATGAAATAGTATGATTCACCATGATCACACTAAATAATATTTGTTAACGATGGGGAAATGCCACGCATGTGACACACTAGCAATCGACACAAAATGGCCACCTAGATTTAAGCCACCGCCCTTCTTAGATCATGCGCATAGAAAACAAGGTTCCTAAGCAGATCAATATTTCTCCCGCATTACGTACAAACACCTCATACAACTAGGTATTTACTGTAGGCATGAAAGGACAATGCCACGCATGCGTGAATTAGATCTGACATAAAATGGCCTCTTGGATGCTGCCGCCCTGCTTAGATCATGCGCAGACTGGAGGCCGATCAATAAAATTTCCGCATTGCAGTATTTATGATTTCACTACGTAGGATCTAATTATTAAATTAACCTTATTCCTATACCGTAACTGGTGATCGACATAAAGGAAAAGAAGCGATGTTGACGTCAAGGTGAATGAAGAGATTAGTCTCCAAACTCTCAAATCAATTACGATAAATAATAACAATTATTTTATTATTTATCGAAATAATTCACGATAGAGACCCCTTCATAGGGGGGAAAAGAAGCTAATGACAAATTTATGGAGGTGAAGTTTAGAAACATGACATTTTATGGTAGTACACCTAAGATTGACTCAAAGTCTATGAAATATGTTACAAAATACACAAAATACGTCAAAGGATTGATACTTACATGGTTACTTAAAGGTTTTCAGTGAAGATGGTAAAGATGTTGAAAGATTTCAATGGTACTTTAATCCTGAAGCAGGGTCCGTCTGCAACCAAGATGGCTTATAAATTACACTGACTTTAATTATCGTAACGTAAGTTGATTTTGATGAATAGTAATAAAAATCTAAAACATAATAAAACTAACACAATAAAATATACTGCCACGTTTGATCAAAAATACCCTACTCAATAATTTTAACGGAAGAAAACTGTGCGACGTGACCTACCTAGACCACTGCTGTAGAAAGAAAGAATGAATTTAATATGAATGAAATGAAATGAAGGCGAAATTCAGTGTTGCCAGGTACTGACTCAAAATTTACCTTTTCCCAAAAAAGTTTATTTTTACCCCGGAGGATTTGGCGTCGCACTTTTTGTGCATTTGCCAGTGTCATGTTTCTTTTTATAGGTTTTCATGAGATTTTCCAAGTTTTTCAGTTCTTTCTTCGATTATTTTCAACTTGACTTGTAGGGAAGAATACTGCAACTTTATCCCGCTAGGGGCGCTGTTGCTCGTAATTGTGTAAGCAGTTATTGTCGTCGTACAACATAAGCTTAAAACAGGAATTAACATGATATTGCTGGACCTTAGGGCCAGGTAGCCGAACAATGAGAAACAAGTTTGTCAAAATAAAAAAAAGGGCACAAATCATTGATTAGAGTTACATTAATTACCATATCAGCTTTATCAACACACATTTCTCGCCATAAGTGATGAGATACACGTGTTTTACGGGCGCTTGTTCTATAACAGTTCAAAATACATAATTGTGATAACATTATATTTTGGAGATGCTTGAAAGATTCAAAATACCAACCTTTGCAGCTATTCTTCCCTTTTGATTTTTGAGCTAGCAAATCGTTGTCTGAGTATTGTACTACTGATTACTAGTACGTTGATTAGATCAGCGAGTAATAACTGCGACGCAATATGAGTATCGGAGTGACAGGTGAAGATAGCGGTGTTATCTGCATATGTGGCTACCATTGAGTTACTCTTTATTGGTAGATCAGCGGTGAACAAGAGGTAAAGCACGGGACCCAGCACACTTTGTGGCACACCCAACTTGATAATTATGAGGTTGGTCGTTTCCTCTCTCTGTCTTACTGTGAAATGTCTATCTTCTTCCTAAGTCCCCCTGAGTGCCCCTTGTCAGAGTGGTCGTGGTATAAAAGATGGTGTATGCGTTGATTCTTCAGCGTCGTGGTTTTCCTTAGCGAGGGTTACTGCTATCGCAATGCTTCTCCATTTCTGGCGATTGGCAGCATTGCGAGTACACTAGACTATGGTGGAAATATCTATCAGTCAGATATAATTTGATGTGATGACAGTATGGAAACTGGTTGGCAGAGTTGTTTTGATTGTGTAAAGCAGGCCATAACCGATCAAATGCCTGTGTAACATCCAGGAATACAGCAGAGCAATACTTTTTGCATTCCATATCTTCTCGGATCTTTTCAACCAGTTGATGGACTTGCTCAACGGTAGAGTGGTTCTGTCGAAATCCAAACTTGTGAGATGGAATCAGATGTCTCTGTGATCAAATAGCTTGGAGGTTATTGTTAGAAGGCCTATTGGTCTATCATTGGTCACTTCATGTGGTGATTTTCCGGGCTTGTTTAGCATTACTTTAGGCTACTTTCCATTGGGGCGGAAACATCGCACACAACAGTCAACGATCAACAGATAACAGTCGCAAAATGACTTTAAACAGATACTTTAGAAACTGTATCCCTATTTGGGTATTTCCTTCAGGCATTTTTCAGTGACAAGGTCATAGCCTTTTTTTATTTCAAAGGTAAAGTAAAGTAGGTGCGCAGCAGCCAATACTTAGTTAATGAATCTTTCCTCATCTTCTGTGATTTCTTTGCTGTTAGGTATGAACACTTTACTAAAATGATTTGCAAACATCTCAGCTTTTTCTTTGTTACTTCTGGCCGAGCTTCCAGAGCTCGTTCTAATAGGAGGCTGGCTCTTTATTGTCTTGTTGATGTTCGATGTTGCTTTCCAGAGAGAGTACTCTGTGGCTTGTGTGGCATCCAGGCGATTTTGTGTGATTTGGTCATCATGTTCTTTTAAAAAATTGTTAATCTTTTTAATAGCATTATTTAACGTTCTTTAGTATTCAGGTGATCTATTTATATGTCTTTTAAGCTATTAAGCTATGGCATAGCTTCTATCGCGGGCCTTGAGCGTGGAGACCGAATCCAGAAATTCCGTAATGAAAATAACCTAACACCCCCCACTCCGAATGCTATGCAATAGCTTTACCGCGGCAGTCTCCGAGTGCCACACGTCTGGTTTTTTTTCTTGGAACTCTTTTTCTGTTTATTAATTCTCTTATAGTCTGAGGTATGTAGTTTGTTAACTTTTCCATTATATCTTGTCATAGAGTATGTTACCAAGACGACCGTTTGATTGTTGATTCTGAGACGTGAAAATAAAAGTCGTAATATATTATTGAATATGATTTTTTTAATGTTACACCGCTGCGACTAGCCCTGCTACATAATAAAAGGTTATGGACCCTTGGCGTGAGTAACGAATATACAAATAATTAAAAATGAGTCATGTACACATCGAACCCCTCAGAAGAGAAAATTACGATACATGGAGGATCCAAGCCAGAGCACTATTGACAAAATGTGGACTTTGGAATTACGTCTCGCAGGAAATAAAAAAGCCGACATCGGCAGGTGACGACTTAAATAAATATCTAGAGAAAGATAGTTTAGCCCTGTCCGAGTTACTTTTGATTATCGCTCCGAGTGAATTAAAGCAAGTAAAAAGTTGCAAAACGAGTAAAGATGTCTGGGATACCCTTGAAGGTATATATAATAGCAAAGGACCTGCGCGTAAGGCAACCCTTTTGAAGGAATTAATCCTAAGGAAAATGAAAGACAGCGATAACACAGTAGATCACCTGAACAAGTTTATGGATATTGTCGATAAATTAGCAGATATGGGCATTATTATTAACAAGGATCTACTTAGTATCATGCTACTTTACAACCTACCCCAATCCTTTGAAAACTTCCGGATTGCTATTGAATCTAGAGATGATTTACCTGACCCTGACACCTTAAAAATTAAAATTATAGAAGAAGCAGAAGCAAGGAGAAATATAGCTAGCACAAGCGAAGATGGTTCTCAACAAGAGGTGCTATACAGTAAACAGCGCGGCAAAAAATTCATTGGAGAATGCTACAAATGCAAAAAGAAAGGGCATAAAGCAAATGAATGTAGATCAAAAGTCAACGAGAAAGTTTCACTAACGCAACAGCAGACCCTTGCTTATACATACTAGAGAAAGGGGGAGAAAAGCTGCTGATCAACATTTATGTCGATGATTGGCATATCGTTCTGAAAAGCTCCTAAAAGATGTTAAGTCTAAATTGCAAGAAGCATTCGACTTAAGGGACATGGGTGCTCTACATCACTGCTTGGGCATCCGGTTCACCCATGTAGGGGGAGAGATTAGATTGTCACAAAAAACTTATGTCGAAAACTTGATTGACAAATTTAATATGGGAGACTGCAAGCCTGCGTTTACCCCAATGGAGCTAGCTCTTAAGTTAGATAAAAATAAGAACGAGAATGAGAAAAACTACCCATTCCAGAAGCTCATCGGTTCACTAATGTATTTAGCAGTAGCAACTAGACCCGATATAATGTTTACTGTTAGCTACTTAAGTCAGTACAATAACTGTTATGGAAAAGAGCACTGGCAAGCGGCTAAACGAGTCATACGCTACCTGAAAGGAACAAAAGATGCTTATATGAGATATAAGAGATCTGGAACAGAGCTGGTAGGTATGGCTGATGCAGATTGGGCAGCCTGTACTGTTGATCGTCGATCATACACCGGTTACGTCTTCAAGTACGGTGGTGGCCTAATCAGCTATGAAACGAAAAAACAGAGAGTTGTGGCACTGTCAACAGCAGAAGCCGAATATATGTCAATGACTGAAGCAGCGAAGGAGGCTTTGCATTTGAAACAATTGCTGGAAGATATTGGAGTACCACAACAAACTGTTACTATCTACAATGATAACTTGGCAGCTCAGAAAATGGCTAACAATGTGATGACTGGAAAGAGGTCTAAACATATCAGTATAAAGGAACACTTTATTAGAGACTGTGTTTTACAGAAGCTTGTAGCCATCAAGTATAAAGAAACGGAGAATATGGAAGCTGACCTCCTAACTAAAGCTCTACCACAGGTGACGATGGTAAAGCTATTAAACTGTATAGGAGTCACTCCATCCCTAAGGTCCTCTTGAGGGGGAGTGTCATAGAGTGTGTTACCAAGACGACCGTTTGATTGTTGATTCTGAGACGTGAAAATAAAAGTCGTAATATATTATTGAATATGATTATTTTATTGTTACACCGCTGCGACTAGCCCTGCTACATAATAAAATATCTGTAGTAGGGGTGCGTTCCATGCTGTTGTTTGAATGCAGGAGTTAAAGTTCTCTACAGCTTGTATAAGGGGCAAAAATACAAGAAATGTAAGGAGTCTAACCATCTGGCAACACTTTTGGGACTGTCTACTCAAAAGAGTGAACAAAGAGTGAATTTTTTAGCGAAGTCCCGCTTACTTCAAAAAGCATAGAGCAACACGGCTACATTTTACTCAGATAAAATATCCAGATTTTTGGCTGTCTACTTTATCTTTGGACTACTCAAAGCATTGAGGGACCTCAATGACTCAAAGTAAATTTATGATGTGATCTCACCATTGAGGAATGTGTGAGACCTCAATGGATCTCACCTCAGAGTAATGACACCCAAACGGTCGGACTGGATACTTTATCTGAGGATCTCACAGACTAACACAGAGACACTATATTAAATACCTGTGGATCATGCATAAATATATTCATCTCGTTCCGTTATTGTTGTTATTCATTGAGGTCTCATTCCTCAATGTTATTATCAAAGAAAAATTATACTATATTTTATCTTTGCCTAATACTTTATATTAGCTCTACAGATTGGAATCAGAATATATTATATTATCTATCCCATTCCATTCTCATTGCTTACTTTCGTTCATTCATTTTACGTTGCGAGTTCGTATTAAAAGGTACTGTTTCCGTACTTTTTATCATCTGACCGTTACGTCAGCTCCGTACTACTTTTGATAATGCACTCTTGATGTAAAATCCTTAAAATAGGCGAATTCTATTATATTTTTTTTAATATTGTTTATTCTTACTTATTGAAATTACCTTGAAAACGACAGTAAAATGCTTACTTGTTGTGATTTACTCCCCTCCCACTATTGATTACTTTAGCACATTGGAACAAATCGATGCATATCTCCCACAATATGACAAGTTTGTAATCTTGGGTGACTTTAACACACGTTTATTAATTCATTTGAAAATCATTAATTCATTTGATATCGCACTATTAGACCTTAAGCCAACTTATCACGTAAATGACAGCCACACAAAGCTTGACCTAATTTTGACAAGGGACTCTGACCGAATACATAGCGAGTGTGGCTCAGTGGGAGCTCGTGCGACTTTCGATCCGACGCACCCGAGTTCGAATCCCGTTGGCCCCGCACCACTGACTTTCTTAAGTTATGTGTGTTTACGCGCCTGCTGGTTAGCGCATAGCAGTGTGTTGTCGGGATGCGACATAGTTTTAATTTTCATTCATCTGTCATTCTTCTATCATTACAATCGCCATATTGGCAAGACGAAATTGTATTTTATTTATCAAAAAAAAGGAAATAAATCTGCAAAAGAACAAATCTACTCTTCAAAATCATCATCATTTACAATGTGCGGATTTAACACTCGCTCTAAAAACGGTGAAGGAAAACATCGTGAGGAAACCGGCATGTCCAAGAATTTTCCACAAAAAGTCAAGGACATGTGATATCCACCAACCCGCACTGGGCCAGCGTGGTGGATTATGGCCCATTATCTTTCTATGAGAGAAGGCCCGTGTCCCAGCAGTGGGAACGTGATGGGCTGATGATGATGACTCTGACCGAATATCAACTCACGGTCAATTTCCAGCCACAAGTTTTTTACATCATGATCTTATATATGCATCATACAAACTTAAAGTTCCCATAAGCATGACTAAGATGATTATGCAAAGAAATTTTATGGCCATGGATAGGGTAAAGCTCTGTTCGGACGCTAGCGCGCTGGATTGGGCGCAACTACTAAATGCCCTGGCGTCAACGACAAAGTCCAGACTTTTAACATCTTTCTCTTAGATCTTCATGATGTGCATGCACCTAAGAAACCTGTCCGCATGAAAAGACCTCATGCTCTGTGGCTTACAGATGAGATCCGTAAATTGATGGCTAGGCGTGGTTATCTATATCGAAAACATAGAAAAGAGAATACCGAGGAAAGTCTCATGAGATTTAAGAAAGCTAGGAACCGTTGCAATTAGGCAGTCAGAAACGCTAAACGCCGCCACATCTTTAGTGCCATAAACAACAGTACGAAAATGTTGTTTACTAAACGCTGCAACGAATTTGAATACGGTAGGGCATGTAAATTTGGATGAATTGACTGGATTATGCATTTTTGTATTGGGTTTAGCCTCGAGCATAAAGTTATGCTAATATAACATTTAAGTCCATAACATTTGGAGTGGTAGGGTCTGGCCGTGGTTGTAATACCACCCACCGAACAAAGCCGTGACGTGAACCATTGGGGAGGCGGGTCTGAGCAGCCGCTCAATTGCCGTCTCTCTCTAGATCTACATATATGCTCCATCTTAGGCCACATCATAGCTTCACATCAGGCGAGATAGTGGCCAAACATAGATCGATTAAGCGTAAACAAAAAGAAATTGATATTCAATTACTTTTGCTCGTATAGTGCAAAATTTAGTTTTTCTCTGTACGTATATTTACTAACTCGTCTTACACTTACACATTAGTTATCATTACTATATACGAGGGTCAAACTAAAAGTTTTTAGAAAATCAAAAACTGATTAAACTAGCTAGTTATTACTATTATTATATCTTTTCAAAATAGTGTCCGTTCACGTCAATACCTCGCTGCATCCGATGGAACCACTGAGAAAAGCAGTTTGCCCACTCGTCCTTATGGAGTCTCTTCAACGGCCTTTTGAAACGCTGCCACAACTTCCTCAGCGTCCATAAAACGTTTTCCTTTAAGGTTTTCTTTTTTTTTTGGGAATAAATAAAAATCACAAGGTGCGAGGTCGGGACTATACGGCGGATGACCCAGTAATTCCACGTTTGACGTCGCCAAATAGTCAATCGTTCGCCTGGCGGTGTGCGACGAGGCGTTGTCGTGGTGAAGGAGGATTCTACTGCGAGGTCGTTTCTCCAGAACTTTTTCCAAGAGAAGTGGCAAACAATTGTTCGTGTACCACTCGGCAGAAACTGTTTTTTGATTCTCTAAAGCAATTGTCGTGAAAAGACCCGTCGTTCCGAAGAACGACGCTACCATGTTTTTTTCCACGCTTCGACCTCTCTTCACTTTAGTTGGCAACTCCTCGGAAGGAAACACCCACTGAGCAGACTGTCTTTTGGTTTCGGGATCATATCAGTAAATCCAGCTTTCGTCACCCGTAAGTATGTCGAACACAGCATTTGAGTCACCTCCGTTAAATCTTTCAAGCATTTCACGGCACCAATCAACACGACGGAGTTTTTGGGCCTCGGTCAAAATATGTGGTAACCGCTAAATGTTCATGGAGTAGTTTGTGCACTTGACTCATACCGATGCCTAAGCTTGTCCGAATCTGCTGATAGGTCACTCTTTTGTCAGTCTCTATCATACGACGCACAGCACAGATGTTATCTTCGGTCGTCGCCGTAGAAGGCCGTCCCTCACGCAGATCATCGGTGAGATTAGTGCGACCACGCTTAAACTCATTAAACCAGTTGTAAACAGTGGCACAAGATGGGGCTTCATCGTGAAAGGTCAATCGCAGTCTATCATAACTTTCTTGTTGACTTAAATGTAATCGAAAGTCATAAAAAATCATAGCACGAAAATTTTCTCGCGTTAAATTCATGCTGACGTGACACAGTCAATTTTCAATTTGCCGCCAAATCGTAAAACAAATGACAATTGAATGAAATTCATACTCAATAATATTAGCAAAGAGTTCCATTTTCAAAATTTAAATATTTTTTTATATATTTTGTTTACAAGTGGACAGTTCTAAAAACTTTCAGTTTGACCCTCGTATAAATATATAATTATAACCGTAGTAAAACTATAATCGTAATGTTAAAAAACCGTACCATTTAGAAAACCTGCCCTGCCACATCCCGTGCCAAATCGGAGATTCAAATTCATAACATACTGGCAAGTTGCAACACTAATACCAAATTCAGCAAAGGAAGTTTGAGAGGAATGTGCTTATTTTTATTAAGATTAATTTTAAATACAGTGACTTACAGTGTTTAGTTTATCGTGAATTTATATTGTATTTTACTGATTTCTAAAAATGGCAATGCAACCACATAGCAAGAAAAGAGTGTGTTATTATTACGACAGTAAGTACAATAAAGTTTTTACCCGCCACTACATCATTCTTCGACGTTTTATAAAATAAATGTATCATTTCTGGTCTTTTAGAAGGCAGCGACGTTTTTTCCCGTCCTGAAGTATTTTTGTATTATTTTTGTTATTAATGTTCTCCTGAGAACTACAATATCCATCCTGATACTTTTACTTAAATGTTTGTCAGGCCATTTTGTAGCGTCTGTCCAGCGTTCTACACTCTTATTGGCCACATGGTTCATGTTCGTTTAGCGATAAGTTCGGTACAGGCTCTAATGTCTCAAGCTCCAAAATGATTTGAGTAACATGTTGCTAAGAAGTTGAAATTGATATTCATGGTATTGTTTTTGGATTTTCAGGTGATATTGGAAATTATTATTATGGACAAGGACATCCAATGAAGCCTCATCGCATACGTATGACCCACAACTTGCTTTTGAATTATGGGTTATACAGAAAAATGGAAATTTATGTTAGTTGACCATGTTTGTATACATTTTTGTTTTGCTTAGTAGTATTTTGTTACACTAATAGCTTGATTAATTGTTATAGAGACCTCACAAAGCTACTGCCGACGAGATGACAAAATTTCATTCAGATGACTATATCCGGTTCCTGCGGTCAATTAGACCTGATAACATGTCGGAGTACAACAAGCAAATGCAAAGATGTAAGTAAAATATACCTATTTTAGTTACATCGTTTGTAAAAACAGGTAACCTAACCTAATCTTCTTAATTTGTAAATGGGCCGATTCTAAAAACTATAATGAAACACCATTCTCTTTGGTAACCACAATAATTTATAATGGAAATAAAAGTCAAGGTTGCTGAAAGATGCTATGCACATATTCCCCTAATAGTTGCAGATCATTGTGACTAAATCATCCTGGTGCTGGAGAATATTGTCATATCTTTTATAACAAATGTATTTTTGTCAACAGTTAATGTTGGTGAAGACTGCCCTGTATTTGATGGCCTTTATGAATTCTGTCAGTTGTCTGCCGGTGGTTCAGTGGCGGCTGCTGTAAAGTTAAACAAACAGGTATGTATGGCGTAAAATCATATCAAAAATATTGAGGAAAATATAAATACATGATGATTTTTAATCATTTATGTTTGAAAGTTTTATGCAAGAATTTAGCATGTTCATTAATCTCCATTAAACTTCAATTATTCTTCAATATTTTACCAAATAACTTTAATTTTTTTGTCAAGTTTTAAAATCAATCCAATTTCAAACAGGCTTCGGAAATCTGCATTAATTGGGGTGGAGGGCTCCACCACGCTAAAAAATCTGAAGCTTCCGGATTCTGCTACGTAAACGACATTGTTCTCGGCATATTAGAACTACTGAAGTACCATCAGAGGGTTCTGTACATAGATATCGACGTGCACCATGGAGATGGAGTAGAAGAAGCTTTTTATACAACAGACAGAGTCATGACAGTGTCATTCCATAAGTATGGAGAATATTTCCCTGGCACAGGTAAGACCATCTTGTTATTTACGATATTCATGGTCCTAAAATTTCTTGTTTATTCTATGAAGTTTATAGCTTAATATGTCACAAAGATTTGCAGCTGCTATATGTCTGGAATTAGTAGACTGTTATTCTAGTGAATAAAATCGATTGATACAATTGCTTTAAAATCATATCAAATTAACTCATTTGCGTTAACTAAATATTAGCTAAATAGGTATAAAATTAGGTGTGAATTTTCATTGTGATAATGTATCCTCTTTTATTGTAAATAATACATCCAGTTAGAATTTTTTTACTAATTTTTTTTTTTATCTTTACATAAATATATTAACATATAGTATTGATGAGACAAGCTGGACATTCACCTGATGGTAAGCGCAATGCCAGCCCATAACAGTATATATATGTTCAAATATCCTTTTCACCAGGTGACCTTCGCGACATCGGCGCTGGTAAAGGCAAATACTATGCAGTGAACATTCCCCTGCGAGATGGAATGGATGACGAATCGTATGAGTCGATCTTTGTGCCAATCATATCTAAAGTGATGGAGACTTTCCAACCGAGCGCAGTCGTGTTGCAGTGCGGCGCTGATTCTCTTACTGGTGAGTAACAATGTATCTACTACCAGGCCTAGCGGACACCGGCGGCGGGTCGCGCGACGTTACACGTGCCGCGTCAGAAGAGATAAGAGCTATGCGATAGAAAGAGAGGCGCTCTGTAGCTTAATATGACTGGTAGGTATGCGCTACGCGAGCTGAATTGAATTTTATTGCGTCATAGCAAGAGTCGCTATTTGTTTAAATTTCTTTGCGGAGTGATGCTTCTGTCCCTTAGTATTCTGTGCTACTACTACTTATTCTGTGAATTTAGACCAAACCGTATTTTGACCGAACGCGACGAAACGTTGTTGAGGACAAGAAAACATAACTAAGTTGCTATGACAGAAGAATAGTACAAGCTATGTAGGATCCATTGGATTTTTCGGTCAACTGTCTGTGTGTTCAACGTTTGCGTTCATATCGAAAACTTGAGCTAAAGCTGCCTACAGATGAAGATTTCTATACTAATATTATAAAGAGGTAAAACTGTATTTTTGTAGGAGGTAAACTCTGGGACTAAGGTAGTCTCTACTAATATACTTTTCTCTTTTAGGTGACAGACTAGGTTGCTTCAACTTGACTGTTCGTGGTCACGGGCGTTGTGTGGAGCTAGTAAAGAGATTTGGACTGCCGTTCCTTCTCGTTGGCGGCGGCGGGTAAGTTATCATTTTTTAATTTTAATCTAGTGCTTTCAAACATTGGTATTAATTATTTGGATAAAATCATTTGTGTTCCATAGTATCTGAAGCTTTCACCTTCAATTATTCAAGAGAAGGTTGTTTAATATAGATGATATTTTTATCTCCACACAAGCTAGACCTGCCTTTGTGGTAAAAATTTGTTACTCTGATGCTCCAGACATTCAGACATCTATGTGTTATGCTACAGTCTCTGCATGCAATCACTTCAACAGAATACTGTTAAGTATTTTTCATCACACTCGCTTTTAATAAGGACTTTATAACATCGGTTTTAGGCTCGTAATCCGAGATATTAAGCACGCGTGCTTTTACTTTACATAACCGCACTGCACTAGTGCGGAGAGTAGGGTACGGTAAAAAAACTATTCAATTTTATCAAATAATTCACAATTATGTTATAAATACAAAACTATCCGCTATATTTTTTTTTTACTGAATGCGCGCGCATTGATGTGCCGCGACACGCGAAACAAAAAGAAGAAATCTTGGCACCTTTTTTCTCAAGAATGTTTGTTATTTTTTTCCTGTGCAGTTGATTATTTTGCAAAAATGACAAGTTCAAGTGGAGATGATGTATGTAATTTGACCCCTACAGAAGTATTTATCGAGGCACGAAACGCTACCTAGTGACAGTTTGCTGCCACCGAAATCTAAGGAAAAGATACTACTTAATACAAGTCTAGTGTTTATTTCCTCACAAGTGTGATAAAAAAGGTCGTATGAAACTCCTGTGCGTTGATTATTACACTCTCGGCTCTCTTATTGAGCTCGCCTGCGGCTCGCGCCATAACACCGCTTCGAGTGTAATGATCAACTTAGCACACTTGTATCATAATGTATCTATAAATTGTATCACTTGTGTCACTAGTGTGTAAGTAATATTGAGTTGGCCCGCAGCTACACGATCCGCAACGTGTCGCGCTGCTGGACGTACGAGACGTCGGTGGCGCTCGGCGTGGAGATCGCGAACGAGCTGCCCTACAACGATTACTTCGAGTACTTCGGACCGGACTTCAAACTTCACATATCGCCCAGCAACATGTCCAATCAGAACACGCCGGAGTATCTCGAGAAGATAAAGAACAGGCTCTTTGAGAATCTGAGGATGTTGCCTCACGCACCCGGGGTCCAGGTGCAAGCGATCCCGGAGGACGCAGTCAACGACGAGTCCGACGACGAAGACAAGATCGACAAGGACGAGAGGCTGCCCCAGAGCGAAAAGGTAACAAAAAAACAACTTTCGAAAAGCTTCTGCGTAAGCTTTCCGCTTAATTAGGCGGTCAAACTCAAACTCTCGTATTGGATAGTTGTCTATGTTTTATAATATTCGTAACCTCCGACGCAAAAAGGAGGGGTGTTATAACTTTGACCACTATGTGTGTCTGTCTGTTTTATTTTTACAACAGACTGGGTCTGCGTTTGACCACAATGAGAAGTTTGTAATGGAAATGTGTCTTTTTTCACTTCACGAATAACACGCATTGCGCGACGGAACGTGTGCAAGAAAGTTGACATGTTTTCATGTTGACACATTTTCTTTGACCACAATCACATATTCTAAATTTAAAAGTAATTGTTATTTCAGGACAAACGCATCACCGGCGACGGCGAGCTGTCGGACTCTGAAGACGAGGGCGAGGGCGGCGGCGGCGGCGGCGGGCGGCGCGACAACCGCTCCTACCGCGCCCCGCAGCCGCGCAAGCGGCCGCGCCTCGACAAAGAAAACACCTCGCAGATCAAGGACGATAGTAAAAGTAATAATACAATATTCTTTGGAACCTCCTTTACGTACACCCTTCCTTTATGTCCGTTCAAGTTCTCAGAATATGCAGGTTAAAATCGAAGCAGAAACGAAACAATTTTACTCAGAAAAGTTAGTGTTGATCACACACAAGCCACAAGAATATAAAGATTATGTGACAAATGCAATGAAAATCTTACACTTGCTGTATTCTTTTAGCACTTATTCATAAAAAGTTTTATAATTATTTTATGCCACTTTTATTTCTTTATTGAGCTTTATTTAATAAGTGTATTTTTCTTTCAGTGGACGAATCTAAGGACGACTCAAAGATCAGCAGTGTGGAGGAACCAAAGAAAGATATCCCGCCAAATCCCTGATGCGTGCGATAGTGCTCAATCAGACTTTCCTCCAAGGATCGCGACGCGTGTGTTTAACAAAGTTACTGCATTGAAACATGTCAACTTTCTTGCACACGTTCCGTCGCGCAAAGCGTGTTATTCGTAAAGTGAAAAAAGACACATTTCCATTACAAAATGTTCTATAGTCAATATTAGGTATGGAATATTTATTCAGAATTGTAATTTTTTGTTATTCTGGCACTGTTGCAAACGCTCATTGTCGAACTGTACTCATTGTCGGTTGGTTTTCTAAGGGCATACTAGTTCTCGGTTTCTCGATCTATATGGTTACTACCATTCAGTCCATTCACAAAGCGTTTTCTAATATTGCCTATAGGGTTAGCAACCATGACAGTTTAAATCTTAAAATTCCGTTTACTTTTCTATTTGAAGATCCTTTCAATATGTAAAAAACTTTGAGATACCAGTTCAAAACAAACAATCACAAATCACAGATTCTAGTTTAAGTGAAAAAATATGGTGATATCTTTTGTTTTTCAGTATTTTTATACTAGCACTGAGTCTCGAGATATTCCTAATTTTAGATTTACAGTAACGCGCATTCTAGGTAATAAATTACTGTAGGAAATATTTTTTTATAAATGACGTCGTAAGACTTACATTTTATGTAAGAAATAAATACTTTCCCAAAATGTTAAGTAAAGGAACTGAAGGATCTTAGTGTTTACTTTTTGAAAAATCGAAAGGAAATGCCTATTGGTTACTAATTTGTTAATGCAAAACTACTATTATGTATTTAATTTATATTTTTAAGAAGAAAGTAAATAACGATGAACATGATCTTAGTTTGTATCAAGCGCTACTATGTGTGAGAAGTTTCAAGCTTCACATTACAGTTCAAGTGTTAACAAATTCACGTTTTAGCGTTTTTCAACAAACAGATTCATACAATTTGATTTTCGTCTTCTCAGATAAGTTTCAGTAAATCTTATTGTTTGAACCTTATAATAGTTATAATAATAAAGATAGTGTAAGATGACTTGTTTGTGAATGTATGTGGCTTGTTAGGGCAATAAGTTTTCAATTTTATTTAAATAGAGCAAAAGTTTTTTCACTAATATGTAACTTATTTGGAAACAGCACAATATCAATAACACCGCTATATTAGCAAGCTCAACTACTCAACTTCATCTTACTTTTTGAAAACTGCGAGGCTTACATTAGAATACAATTAAGTCTAAACTACTATTAAGACTAAATGTATGTAAAACATTAAAAAACACACGCTAGATAAACCATACAATGTTATAAGACATGTGTAACTTTCAAACATATAAATAATTAAAACAACACAAAACACATTGGAGATATACAATATGAATGTGATATGTGTGACTTTGTTTTAATTCAAAATATGTAAAACACACTGGAGAGACCATATGAGTGTGATATGAGTGATTTAAAATGTGTAAGAATGTTAAATAATTACAATACTTACACTGGAGAGAAACCATATTAATGTGATGTGTGAATTTAAAATTTGTAAGAATGTTAAATAATTACAATACTTACACTGGAGAGAAACCATATTAATATGATATGTGTGACTTTAAAATGTGTAAGAATGTTAAATAATTACAATACTTACACTGGAGATAAACCATATTAATGTGATATGTGTGACTTTAAAATGTGTAAGAATGTTAAATAATTACAATACTTACACTGGAGAGAAACCATATTAATGTGATATGTGTGACTTTAAAATGTGTAAGAATGTTAAATAATTACAATACATACACTGGAGAGAAACCATATTAATGTGATATGTGTGACTTTAAAATGTGTAAGAATGTTAAATAATTACAATACATACACTGGAGAGAAACCATATTAATGTGATATGTGTGACTTTAAAATGTGTAAGAATGTTAAATAATTACAATACTTACACTGGAGATAAACCATATTAATGTGATATGTGTGACTTTAAAATGTGTAAGAATGTTAAATAATTACAATACTTACACTGGAGAGAAACCATATTAATGTGATATGTGTGATAGACATCAGCATTGGTGATATATGGGACGCATTCTAAAAGTAATTCCCATTTGTCACTGGGGACATTAAAGATGGTGACAACTGGGAATAACCCCACATATGAAGTCTTTATATATTGTGGGTATAAAAAATATCTATTGCTAACAGGGAAACAATAAGTAGTCTCGCGGTTTTCGAAATAGTTATTACAATTTATTGAAAACGGTGTTACTAAGATACATGAGCATTTATTTTTTTACCTAAATAATATTTACGTTAAGTAATCGACTGATTCCGTTTGTAAAATTTCAAGACTAAAAAGCTTCCATGGTCAAAATATCTTGTTGATAATTATCCAAATTAGAAATCAAAAGGCCAAATATGACCAGGTTTTGGTTTGCCATGCCGAATAGTCAAGAATGCGTACGTTATCGGCTATTAAAAGGGTTTAAATTATCAAAGCTAGGTAATGTGTTCGTCTTCAAACTGCGATTTGTAGATGTAGTTTCTGGAATAGTGAGAATACGAAAATGTTACTACGCCGTCGCGCGTACCAACTTTAAGAAATAACAATTTGTTCATAATCTGCAGGGCCATCACGTACGTCTGTTGCGAACATCGCATGTTGCGGACTAACGTGCAATAGAAATTTATTTCAATCGATAAAATGCAATCATGTAACTTTTTATGTCTCCATTTCATTGTGCTCCTATCGATTACCTGACAATTTTACAAAGCGAGATTGTGCTATGAATCGTTATGTATACGCCCAATCTATTCAATTTTACTGTATAATACGGCTCTTGCCTATGGTTTATATATCGATATAAACTTTGTTTGTCAAAACTTATTTTATATTTCAATTGAGCTTTCGTTGACGTTTGATTGCAACAAACGGGTTACGTGATCGCAAAACCACCATCGAAACTGGTTTCTTATTGAAATTGATTGAATTAAATAATACATGATCGCCCTGCAGGTGTTCACAGGATGTGAGTGCTTTTACTAAATTGTCATACTAGAGTACGGATCGTCTACTTACCTTGGTGTTAAAATGAAATACGGCGAATTTGTTATGATTTATATTAAATACGTATCTCAATGTGCATGTATGGAATACTACATGTTAGCAATAAGGATTTATTTAGGTATTGACTAGGGAGTGATAATTATATTTACAATTTTCTTCGTAATTTAGAGAATAAGATTGTAAATATATTTTTTATTGTTGAAATATATCAAAAATGTGACAAATATCGTAGTTTTACTTGTTTGATATTCCATAATTTTTGCATTAGGCATAATAAAAAATACGCCCAACGATCACATACATAGATCCTAGGTCCTCACTAGGATTCCCTGTATCTAGGGAACCAGGAACTACGAGGACCATGGTCCCACAACACGAAAAAAAATTGCATTTTCTGTGCACAAGCATTTGTCCCGTCATGTCGTGGGAATAGAACCAACAACCTCAGTGGTGTATGAGATTTGAGCCAACCTGCCCAACCACTACGCCACAAAGGCTGATAATGACAACTCAACAGAAAACCGGTTCATCACTAGACACAGCAACTTCTTTTCAAACGTAGTGGTTACATTCTCTGCTTCTTTTGGGTATCCCCTTTAACCCAGTCTAGGACGAGCCGCGGCTTGGACATAAAATATTATGTGAATGGAATAAGCTTGAATGACTGTTGTCTGCTCGAACTGCATGTTTCGACGCAAAATAGACTTGTCGTAGATAGATGATAGATTTGTCGTGATCGCATTTCATGATTGAAACTTACCGCGACGTCTATGTTCACGACAGGAAGCCCATATCGTGTATGTAGAGTATATGTAGCCGACTTTGGCGGTCGAGGGCCGAGGCCCTGGCCATAGACTCGGAGATCAACAGCGGGATGTGTAAAGGCTACCGTCCACTAGGCTTGCCGAATCGAGTCGAATAGAATCGCAACAAAACGCCTCCTATACATATGCTGCGTTGATCAGCGACGAGCCAAGACACACCGAGACGCATCACTTGACGCGTTTAATCTCAATTTGGCGCGCTTCAGTTGACGTGGGGAAGCGGATGCATGTCGCATCTACGTACAGTTCAAAGTTTTGTTTCGTGAGTTTTCAAAATGAATGACGAACTCTTGATATCTCCAGAAATATCCAGAACTGTACAAATCTTGAAGACTTTCGGTATAGCGACGATCAGGGTCGTATGAAGATTACCGACTGTTTCGATTCGTATTTCATGAAGCACACGGGACAAGTGCGTCTCGATTCGACGCGTTTCGGCTGTAGACGTCAGGCTTTATAAGGAAACACAGACATTACTGTAGGGAAATAACACTGACCAAACAGTTAATTCTCTCATTGCTAAATTCATGTCCATAATTGATGCTAACACGAAAAAAATACTCTGTATATTATTGTACCAAAAAATGTGGTACATAAGTAATAGTACATTGTTCACCGAGAGGAGAAAGTGACCGATTACCGTCGAGGGTGTCGTTTGAAATTTTAATTTTAAACTTTAAAACACCCGAGATCGGGAATCGCACTTTCTCTCGAGTGATACATAGTGCTTTGTACTACACCTACGAGGAAAATAAAAAATTAAATCTTTACTAATTGAAATTTATATTGAAATTGTTGCAGTTAGTGAAGCTTAATGTAACACTTTTTCCATTAATGTTTGTTTGAGATGTTTGCGATGTTCTTTTTTCAAATTGTTTGACACCATCCAACACACAGCTAGTGGCCAGTGTCATTTTGCGAACTTGGAGATAAAAACTCACTGTAAAAACTTTTTGGCTTTTGATATTTAGGTTACCAGCGCATAGTCTTACCCAAAATTAAAAAAGAAAAACCACGTAAGAAATGGATTTTCATACACTTTTCTCTCCCGCTCAGATGCGTTTTCTCGCCGCATATTTGTTCGATATGCAATGACGTACTTTTTACCGTAAATTTGATAAAGTATCAAGGTACTTTCCAAACAGGTGTAGTATAAAATAAATTATTGAAAGATTTTCACCCCTGGTTTTTTTCCTATAGCCACTAGCCACCCCTTGATTCCTATTCACCCCATATGACTGTATATAAATATTGTCTACAAATCTAGGACAAGATATAAAAGTACTTAAAGTAGCTACTATCATAGGTTAGAAAATAAACTGCAAATACATTTCATCGCTTTATTACTATACGTAAATTTAAACAGATTATCACAACGCTCTAGACATACATTGCACCATAAAATAAAAGTACCGTAAAATCAGTCTGGTACCAAAAGGCTAAAAACCAAATAAATTGGAATGAATATAAAAATACTATGAAATAATTTAGCAATATACATCTACTTTAGATAATAATATTACATACTTGAAATCCGGTAAAAGACAGCCTTAATAAGAGACAAAAAGAAATGTAATGTTTTTTTATAAATATTTACTCTAATGAACACTTAATTTATAGGGAGTTTTCTAAATTTACCGAATTATCTTAAAATTGAACCTTACATCACTGCACGAGTACTATTCTAAAACTCACTTCATGTTTTGAACTTCCATTTTGTAATCACACTTGGTTCAATATTTCCCAAATACTACCTACATATTTTTACATACAATAATTCATAAAGGAATGTAAATTGGAAGATATCTGTCACGGTTGTAATAACACCATCATTAATTGTGCGTAAAATATAGGCCTTTTGAAATATGACTAGGTAAAAAACCAATGACTTGGCAAACGTCTTTAGCGACTATGAAAAACATAGTTAAATATCAGAGCATCGCAAAAGTCGCTTCTAATTACGCTGAGAACTAAATTGTTAATACTAAAAGCATTCAATGTCTTTCCATCGCTGTATTACATACACACGAATGCCACCTGTCTACATAATTATGTCTTGCCTTCAATTCCAATATACTTCGGTTTAGCAATAAGCAAACCCTTACTCTTAATATGTGACAGAAGTATTTTAATTAATAGAAATAAGTAAAGCTACAATGGAATCTTTGATCGGTTCATATGTGATGGCAAGTTTTATATGGCAACACAAGTTTCAAGATTTCACCGTAAACAAATGTTTTAATAAAATATTAGGCCCAAAATAACAAGAACTATATGCGAATAAAATAATTATCATCAGTGCTTCTCCAAAAATGCACCAAACCATAAAACCGAAGTAAGGTCCAATTTATTTAAATCATTTGGACTTACGAGGTAAGTTTTGTGATAGAATGCATTATTGTTGAAACAATTGAACGACATACTTTAACATATTTAAATGCTATAAAACGGTGCTAAAACAATTACATAGGACATTTAAATATTATAAGGATGCCGTTAAAGTCAGCCTAAATAGAAAAATAATAACATAACAGTAAATACTAAATCAATCACAGTAAATTAAATTAAATGATTATAATTTTGATAGTACTAATAAAACTTACTTAATATTTATTATGACTGTTTTCGATTTATCTTTTTAATGTATTTATTTAGTAACTAAAATGATGATTTATTCGAATACAATGTTAGAATACTAGGCAGTAACTAATTTACTGTTCAAAAGGTTTAAAATTCTAACTGGCACAAGTGTGAGCATCCGAGATAAGATCCGTAAGCCGTAAGAGCCTGTTAGTACATTGGCTAGGGCGAGTGCGAGACCGTACAGTTTTTACTAAACACCAAACGTTATGTGGGCACTCGCACTAAACAACAGGCAGTAGTTGGCACCATAGAACTTGTGGAGGCACCCTGCTCGTCGTATCACGTCGTTACACCGCGGCGCGCGGCTAGCATCTCGTCTAGGTGTTGGTATCCTCTGAAAAAATTTCATTTTTTAAAAATAAGAAACCGCCCTACGATCATATACATAGATCCTGGCTTTCTAACTAGGATCCCCTGTATCTAGGGAACCAGGTACCGTGATCCCATAACACCCAGACACGAAACAAATGCTTGGCCTTTTTTTTGCACAAACATTTGTACCGTTGCGATTGTATTTCTTGTTAGTGTAGTGCAGCAGTTGTCGTCCCACTGCGGGGCAAAGGCCTCCTTCCTTTTGTTACGGATTCCACTGCTCATGTTTATAGCAATTATTTTTAATCCGGTGATGGTAAGCAATAGATTAAAAATAATTGCCTATAACGATTGAAGCACTACCCAGAACTTTGTTTTGCAAAATCCTTCGCGGCACTGCACTGCGCTCCTTAGAAAGAAAAAATAAACGCGCAAAAATAACAAACGAATTTTGATGAAATGTGTAATGTACTCTAGGGTCCTTGAAAGGGGCAGAGGATACGATTTATCCCAGAAAGCCGTGGGGTACGGCTAATACAAAAAATAAATATTTATACAAACCTGGAGTCAAAGGATGATCTCGCAACATTGAGCCTGAAAAGTAAAAATGTACAAGTCAAATATAAACTCAAAATATATATCACTGGCCAATAACTACCAAACAAACAATCAACGTAGCAATGTAGACACATTAAACCATATGTACTTATTTACAAAATGCATGCTACATAATGATTAAGAATAGCAACTATTTACAACAATATGTGAATATACAACATGCAAAGATTATAATATTATTTATACCACACCCACTCGGAAAGTGTCTTATTACTCGTTCATAAACGGGTTACAAAGTTCGTAATTTCTCCCTTAAAAATGTGCGGCGGGAAAAGTTATATGGAATTTCATTACTGCCCTCCGAAGCAGGGCAGGAATGTTGTATGAAAATCCATTACTGCCCGGCTAGCTTTCTTTTGTTTTTTAGCAGCGAACATAAAAAAACACAAACGTCAAACCTCAAAAAGGTCTTGTATGAAATAATTAGAAAAAAGAGGCGGAAAACATACAAACCTCAAATCTCAAAAAGGTTTTATATCAAATAATTAGAGAAAAGAGGCGTCTTTTTTTTTGTTTCCTATTTTTAATGAAATGAGGATGGCAACCTTATTCTGCAATACGAAAAAAAAAGCGCGGCAATTTATTTCGTTGCGTTAAATTTTGTTTATTTTCTATTTTCCTCGTAGGTGTAGTATAAAGCACTATGTATCACTCGGGAGAAAGTTCTATTTCTGTTATAATGAAATAGATCGTTTTCTCCCCTCGGTGTACAATGTACTATTGTATAGTAATGTATTTAGCCTACATTACAGAATAATTTGTTTTGGATGAAATAGTAAAGGTTTCAACCACACAATTATCACTCATGGAAATCAATTCATGATTATTATTTTATTATATCAGTCTAGTGAACTTGGTTGATTAAATTTATAAGAATGCCTTAAATCAACTTTCAATGTGACTTCACTACTGATGCTATCCTACATATATTAGGTATAAAGTGCGAATGCTTGTGAAGACGTCTGGATGCTTCTGGACGTCTGATTACTCAATCACGAAAAGTACGGATTTTGATTAAATGTTATAGGTTTTTTTTTTAAACTATCATGTTCACTAAGACTAGTGTGTATTTATTATTAACGGGATATTTACCATGTTTATTATTTGATTTGAGTTTTCGATATTACGGCACAGTTACAAGCGCCATGATCACGAATGAACTGAAGTATTTGCGGGTGGATGGTTTATTTAAGAGCCGAAATATATATATTGCAACTGTGCCGAAATATCGAAATCTCAAATCAAATAATAAACATGGTAAATATCCCGTTAATAATATATACAATACTCATGTTATAGGTACTTTAAATCCTAGAATAGGTTATTAGATATAGGATATTTTTCGTGGGTGAAACCACGGCGTGCAGATAGTTATCAATATTATTGTACTGGAACCTAGTTAGGTTAACTAAAATCACAACAAATAACTTCAGTCATTTTTCCACTATTACATATCTAGAAATATAAAATCTTATAATAGAAAAATCAAAATTATTCTTTCCCGTTGAACGTGCATTTAATTGCCTTAATTTAAGAGAAGAGTACAACCCCACATTCCAATGCACAGCTACAGAGCAAAACTGCAAACGTGACACAATTCTAGCCAGTCGGCAACGAGCTCATTCATACTAAAACTTATTCTGTACATATGTATCAATTTTAGTTCTTATCGCCACCACCTAGCTAAAATTGTAGTAGGTATTAATAGTTACACACAAAGCAGCGAAGCGTTTTACCTATACAGCGTCTGGCACATGGACACTAAGTCAGTACAGTATAGCGTCAGAAAGTTGGTTACTGGTTAGTGCGGCGCCCGGTGTGATGCCTACGATGCTTCCGCCGACACACGCCTCCACACCTTCTGTTGACCACCACCGCAAACATTTAATGGTAATAGTTTGTGTGAGGCCACACCGCATTGCGAATTCAAATGACGTATGGTGCGCGCCACGTAACTTAAACCTGCGCTCGACTTTTGTCTAATTGGATCTGAGGTACGAGGTGCGGGTGCCCCAGCGCAGTGACTCATCGATACCAGTCACCCCCGCACTATAAATAACAAAACAATATCGCCATCCTGGTTCTAGTTACGTGGCGCGCACTATAACAACTTTATATGATGTGCAAGAGGTTTAAACATTTGAATTTGCAAGTAGTCGCATGCTACATACAATGAAGATTCCATGATTCTGAAATGATTTATGAATGAACAATGTAATTGTGAATTTATCATATACTCGTAATGCGTATGATTGTTCCGCAATACAATAAGTGATAAATTATATAATTGTAGTATGAATCGAAGCCACACCGACCATTCAATGTATTGTGGTTTCAGAGTTTTAAATTTACAACGAATATGAATATATATATCTATAACGAGTAAGTTTGATATAAATTAAATGTACATGCTTGGATTTTAAACGTGATCAAATAGTCTTCAACTTTCTAGCTAGCACAAAGAGAGAATGAGTGCGTTGATCTGTAACTGTAAATGCTAAGTGTTTTGAAACAGTTTAATCAAAAGTAATAGTTGCGATGGTTTCCGGTTTTCTGGAAAAGAGAGCTCATTATAGGTTCTTTACGAATGTAAACTAGTTAGAGTTACTAAGAAAGATGTATCTTATATGTTTATAGTATTTAAAACCGACCGAAAAGGAGGTTTCACTCAGTTCTCCGTCATTTATAAACCGATTTGGAAAATTATTTTTGCGTTGGATTCAGTATAGTTACGAAGTCCCTTATAAATTTCATCGATGTTTGATCTTGGACTTCGAAGATACATTGAAGTCGGTTTTTTCCACAAATGTAAAGAACCACAGGGAGAACTAAACACATATTAAGTTAGTAAGATAGGAAAGAGATTTCGTGCTAAGACGTCAAATGGTTTCTGCATTCGCATTCATATTAGCAGTCTAAATACACCTTAACCAGAATGGAGACAAGAAGAGCTACCTTTACACAATACTTCGTAATGCCACTGACCATTGGTCTAGAGATAGATACAAATCTTATGTTACTAACATCCTACTTTGGCTTCAACAGCTTTAGACGATTAACTGCTTTCGTCTCATCAGACTTCCAAGTGTCATCCTGCTAACATCACGTTGTTAACAGAAAAAAAAATGTATTCAGGATCAATTCTGCTAAAGCCACGTTGTTAACAGAAAAACGTTGTTATCAAGACTTTATTTCTGCCAAGGCCACGTTGTTAACAGAAAACAATTGTAATCAAGACTTTATTCTGCTAAGGCCACGATGTTAACAGAAACCGGTAGTAGCTAAAATTCCATTTTGTTAAGGCCACGTTGTTAACAGAAAACAATTGTAATCAAGACTTTATTCTGCTAAGGCCACGATGTTAACAGAAACCGGTAGTAGCTAAAATTCCATTTTGTTAAGGCCACGTTGTTAACAGAAAAAAGTTGTAGCCAAGACTGCATTCTGCTAAGATCACATTGTTAACAGAAACAAGTTGTAGCCAGGACTCCATTCTGCTAAGGTCACGTTGTTAACAAAAAAAGTTGTAGACTAGATTCTATTCTGTGAAGGACACGTTGTTAACAACAAAAAAGTGTAGCTAAGATTCCATTCTGCTAAGGCCACGTTGTTAAAAAGAAAGTTGTAGTCAAGACTCTCCATTCTGGTAAGGTGACATGTTGTGAACAGCGTCAGCATGCAGTATCTCACCGGTGGTGCAAGCGGCGGCGGCGGCGGTATTGTCCGCGTTGACGCCGGCCACGGACCACGGGCGCGCCTTGCCCGGCGTGCGCGCGTAGCCGTTCCCTATCGCACGCACACTTTAGACACGCTACGCAGGGGCACAAGGGAACTGATAGAACGTCTCTCGTCTCGTATATTGCTTTAAGATGTTACTAAAGATGGTAGGATATATTAACTTTTAGATATAACGACAGATTCCAATTGTTGTTTAAATGTGCCGCAACTATGTTTTCATATAAAAATAAACACATTTATTATTATTATCAATGTAAATTAACATTACAATAAAAACTTTACAGCCTTTATACGAGTGTCACAAGGGGCAGTTTTATAGCTTAATCTCTCGCTCGATCTCTTCCACACAACCCAAAGGTACAATACATGGACGATGTTGTTCAGCAAAAAGTAACAAATTCTTATTGGTTATTATCGCGATTGCATCTCGTTTAGTACATAGCTAAATACTTAAGACTAAACGGTATGTGTTTTCATAAATCTACATATCGCTCTTAGTAGACTTAGAAGCTTTTTCATGTGGTGGTGAGAGACGTTCTGTCATTTTTGTTCCTTTTAGCTTAACACACACGCGCGTTGATAGGGTGTACACTATAGTAAAACATTGTAAAGCGCTATCGCCAAAGTTTTAGTATTTTGTACGAATTTTTTTACAATCTTAACACTAAGTGCAGTACTGTTTACATACTACCTCGGTGTTTTATAAAAGTCCATTTCGTATTCCCCCGACCTGTTGTTTTGTGTTGAAAATAATGCCATCGTGTTCAGATATAGTTACACCAAAGCTGTTAGATTGCCCACATGAATATAACGAATGAAAATCCTGTACGAACGAATAAAGTTTGTTCAAAATGCGTTTAAGTTTATGAATAATAACTATAAAGTTACGTTAGTTAGACTGTAGAAATGAACTGCAATGCTAGACAATCCTTGGTAATAAACTCCCATATTATAATGTTTTTTTTTTTTTATTATTTATAGGCTTGCGTTTGACCGCTATCTCACCTGTTGTTAAGTGACGATGCGATAATGTAAAATAGTTTTAGGTCTTAAACTATAAGCTCTAAAAGCGAACGAGCGGACGATTTCCACATAAGCAGTCTCACAATATGCGAAATCAACGACCACTATCACATTGTGCTTAAAGCATTATGTGCTTTCACAAGTTGTACAAGAATACGAACACAATATATTGGCCGTATAAAGATACCGTAGTTTAGTTTGTCGTAGCTAATATTGGCAAATTTTACAGTATTTACCCATTGTGTTGACGTTATCAGAAGATCGTGAAGGCGGCGGCGTAGTGGCAGATTTGAATCCTACATTGTCGGAAGATTTGCATCGGGACACTTCTGTAAAAGTTTAAAATGCTTTGTAAATATTAAGCCTGAATAAAAAGGGGTGTTCGGAGACACTCGGAGAGGTTTTGTTTGAAACTTACCGCATTCTAATAATACAGGGGTGCTTTCGCCGGACGTTACACTGTACCTGAAATGGCACAAGAAATTATATTTATGTGCTCTACATAATAGGAATGAGTACGTTAAGTAAGGTAACACTGTGTCCCGGATTTTGTCAGATACTCCGGACGCGCCCGAACCGGTGCGGTGGTGTTTGGGGTATTTTGAGGAGTTTGGCTAATAACAGGGATGGTGCGGGTTCAATTAACAAGATAGGACAAATAGTTGAGCAGAGAAGAATAAATAAACCGGCCAAGTGCGAGTCGGACTCGCGTACGAAAGGTTCCGTACCGTTATCTATAAAAACGGCAAAAAAAAAAATAGGTTTGTTGTGGGAGCCCCTTAAATATTTATTTTATTCTGTTTTTAGTATTTATTGTTATAGCGGCAACAGAAATACTTTTCAACTATCACGGTTCATGAGATACAGCCTGGTGACAGACGGACAGAAAGACAGACAGACGGACGGACAGCGGAGTCTTAGCAATAGGGTCCCGTTTTACCCTTTAGGTACGGAACCCTAAAAAGCAGCATAGTCTTAAATTTTCGTTCGGTGGCGTACTTACATAGTGTCGTCGCGCTGCAGTGTCGGCGAGTGACGTAGCGGCGAGGGCGAGGAGAGCGAGTGGAGCGAGCGCGACGTGAGCGGCGTGCGAGCGGAGAGTGACGCCTCGCTGCCGGGCGGCGTACTTACATAGTGTCGTCGCGCTGCAGTGTCGGCGAGTGACGTAGCGGCGAGGGCGAGGAGAGCGAGTGGAGCGAGCGCGACGTGAGCGGCGTGCGAGCGGAGAGTGACGCCTCGCTGCCGGGCGGCGTACTTACATAGTGTCGTCGCGCTGCAGTGTCGGCGAGTGACGTAGCGGCGAGGGCGAGGAGAGCGAGTGGAGCGAGCGCGACGTGAGCGGCGTGCGAGCGGAGAGTGACGCCTCGCTGCCGGGCGGCGTACTTACATAGTGTCGTCGCGCTGCAGTGTCGGCGAGTGACGTAGCGGCGAGGGCGAGGAGAGCGAGTGGAGCGAGCGCGACGTGAGCGGCGCGCGACGTGAGCGGCGCGCGAGCGGAGAGTGACGCCTCGCTGCCGGGCGGCGTACTTACATAGTGTCGTCGCGCTGCAGTGTCGGCGAGTGACGTAGCGGCGAGGGCGAGGAGAGCGAGTGGAGCGAGCGCGACGTGAGCGGCGTGCGAGCGGAGAGTGACGCCTCGCTGCCGGGCGGCGTACTTACATAGTGTCGTCGCGCTGCAGTGTCGGCGAGTGACGTAGCGGCGAGGGCGAGGAGAGCGAGTGGAGCGAGCGCGACGTGAGCGGCGTGCGAGCGGAGAGTGACGCCTCGCTGCCGGGCGGCGTACTTACATAGTGTCGTCGCGCTGCAGTGTCGGCGAGTGACGTAGCGGCGAGGGCGAGGAGAGCGAGTGGAGCGAGCGCGACGTGAGCGGCGCGCGAGCGGAGAGTGACGCCTCGCTGCCGGGCGGCGTACTTACATAGTGTCGTCGCGCTGCAGTGTCGGCGAGTGACGTAGCGGCGAGGGCGAGGAGAGCGAGTGGAGCGAGCGCGACGTGAGCGGCGTGCGAGCGGAGAGTGACGCCTCGCTGCCGGGCGGCGTACTTACATAGTGTCGTCGCGCTGCAGTGTCGGCGAGTGACGTAGCGGCGAGGGCGAGGAGAGCGAGTGGAGCGAGCGCGACGTGAGCGGCGTGCGAGCGGAGAGTGAAGCCTCGCTGCCGGGCGGCGTACTTACATAGTGTCGTCGCGCTGCAGTGTCGGCGAGTGACGTAGCGGCGAGGGCGAGGCGAGCGAGGAGAGCGAGTGGAGCGAGCGCGACGTGAGCGGCGTGCGAGCGGAGAGCGACGCCTCCTCACTGCCGGGCGGCGTGCGGCACGTACGCCAGAACTCTTCTAAGCCTAGAAATAAGTTTTTAACGTTATATTTATATTTGAATAATCACCAACTACATTTTAGGATTTTTAAGGTGTCGATGACTAGTTAGTTGTTTGAAGCTTTACCTTCGTCGATGTCTTGCGATTGATCTGTTATGGGTCGTGTTGGGGCTCTAGTTTTAGTTCTCCTCGGTCGACCTGGAAATTACAACAAAATATATTTACAATATACATTTTTTTATGTAAAAAGAAGGACCACTAGGCTCTACAAGCAAACGCCAAAGCGGTCACTGACATCAGGATCACTACATACATTACCGAATATGTAAAGGGGAAGAGAAAGCTGGCACCGGCGGGTTACCTACAGTGAGGGCACGTCGTGCTGTCGGCACCGACGTGTTACCTACAGGAACTGCACCTCGTGCTGTCGACACCGGCGGGTTACCTACAGGGACGGTACCTCGTGCTATCGTCACCGGCGAGTTACCTACAGAGACGGCACCTCGTGCTGTCGGCATCGACGGGTTACCTAGAAACGGCACCATGGATTACCTTTGACGAGATGTCGCAGCGTGTGCGCGGGCAGGTCGGCGAGTGCGTCGGCCGCCTCGCCGTGCAGCGGCGGCAGGGACAGCATCTCGTTGCTGCTGCACTGCTGCTCCGCCACGGACTTAGGCCGCACGCGCCGGCAGCCGCGCTCGCGCCGCCGGCACCCGAGCGGGGTCGCCTGCGCCCGGAGAATACTTTTATACAACTGAATATAAGACTGTTCTAATGAGAAAAGCATACTATTCGTAAGTATATAGAAGACAAAGATGCTTGGAACATTCTACTGCTGCAAAGTAGCCAACTGGTTCATAAGAAACATAACATTGTAAAAACCAAAAAAAATTAACAAAATCTCTAAAATAAAATGCTCTGAGTTTAAAAAAGTGGAAAAAGAACCACTACTTAGAAGATACGGAAAGCCGTATCTTCTGAGTAGTGGTTCTTTTTGCGATACGGTGGTAGAGTAATGGTGATAATCTGACGTTCGTAAGTGCGTCGGTGATGCCTAAATTGAATAAAGAGATTTTGATTGATTGATTGAGACGAGCTGGTTGTTCGCCCGATGTAAGCTACACGCCTGCCCATAACATTTGCAGCACCTATGATATTTCAAGCGCTGCAAATAACTCAGCGAACTAGTCTTTGCTTTCTTGTCGTGTCAACAATTCAGTATTTCCTTATGGTCTTTATAATATAATAAATAAATAATAAATAGCACGCTTGCCTAAGTAGTAAGTATCTATTCCTGCAATGCTACTTTTTGAAATGGTTAAGATTAGATTAGATAACGCTTTATTGTCACAAAACAACATGAAATAATTACAAACCATTCCTTAAAGCTAAAGTGTTAAGCATCCGTGATTCTTAGTAAATAAGTTAAGGATATTATTAAAATATTTTATGTGTTAGATAGGACATAGCTTAGGTTACGATGGGACAGACTTGCCATGATGGACAAAAGTCCCTAAATTAAATAAAGATATTAAAAAAAAAGTATCTATTCACTCTTGATTTGAACACATCCAGGTTATAGACCAGTTATATACCGCCCTAAGACCTCCGACATGACGGCTGTTGTCTTAAGACAATAACCCAGGCCGACGGCTTATCTTGCCCTCCGAAACATGGTAGCGCACCACACGAACGGTCACCCATCCAAATGGTGACCGCATCGAATGTTGCTTAACTTGGCAGATATGTTACGCACGGCTAGGCGAGCTACGCTACGAGCGAGAATAATGGAAGCACTCACACAGTCCACTAAAGCAGTCTGAAGCTAAATGTTGACCGACCAACACATAGAATGGAGTGTTTTATTGTGTTATATTAAATACGTGCACACTCTAACAGCAAATTAATGTTATATCGAAAAATACTGACAACAGTCGCACGGCTGATTATTTGATATTAAAATTTTTCTTATCTACAAAGCGTAGTTTTGAAGTGATTGACTTACTGACCGTGACTAGATACATATCTAATCCGTGAGTACTTGTATTAAGCTGCAATAAAAACAGGGCAACACAACACAAGGCTTAGATAAACTGATATTATATTAATTGCTTACCAAATTCAAATAATCCAATTTCTTTGTAGCATGGAAATATTGAAAACATTTTATATTGTACTGTTATATATATTTTTTTTATTTGACTGAATGACGAGACGAGCGTTTGCCTGATGGTAAGCAATACGCCAGCCCATAACAATAACAGCACCACCCAGAATTTTGTTTTGCTAAATCCTGCACGGCACTGTACTGCGCTCGTCACCCTGAGACAATTAGCTGTTGAGTCTCATAATGCCCCATAACTTGTTGTATTTTATAAACACTAGCTGCGCCCCGCGGTTTTACCCGCAGTTAACGGGGTAAATAGTAGCCTATGTGTTAAACCAGGACCTAAAGTACCTATATACCAAATGTCATCAATATCCGTTCAGTAGTTTTTGCGTAAAAGAGTAACAAACATACATCCATTTATTTATTTATAGCCTGTGTCAGATTCAGTTTCATTTATTAATCTTTGCTTTGATTCTCTTTGTTTAGGTTTGAATCTGTGTGCCCTTTGGCAAAGGCCTCCTCCAACCACTTCCAACCTTCTCTTTCCCGTGCTAGTCTGGACCAAGTTTTACCAGCTGTTTTTACAATCTCGTCATCCCATCTTTTAAATTGTCGCCCTTGCTTTCTCTTTCCCTCTGTTGGATATCACAAACTAGCTGATTTGCTCCATTTCTCTGCTCCTCGAATAGGGGATCGGACAGTAATCGAGAAAAAATCTAAAATGTAGTTAGAACGAAAGTTCGTCGAACCAGAAAGATCATTCAATCAATATTTTTGTGAAATAAATCTGACATTTTTAATCTGTTCTTCATCTCAAACGAAACAACAATCACAGCGCATGACGTCATTCGTAGGTAAATGCCGTGAGTCAAGCTTGTGTTTATTTTACGTTTTTGCTTTTCATAAAATATATTTTTGCTAATTTTTTCGTTCCATTACTACAATATAGCCCCAAATTTCACAAAACGTATTAGAATCTCTTTGCAAGTTTTATTTCGAAGACTTTGTCGTTTTCTACCTACATATGACATCTCAAGTTTTGAAGTGACCTTTTGCGCGGCAATATTTGAAACATAATTTTTATACATAGTTTTAGGTACTTTTAGATCGTTATTTAATTAGAATAGTATTTTTCATAGCTATATATATTCATTGTAGTTCATTTAAAACACTTTCTGAAAAGTTGCTCGATCCCCTATTGTGTGTCCAGCAACATACATCCATACATTCTTACAAACTTTAGCGTTTATAATATTACTAGGATATGTAAATGACAACACGGGTTGAACATGTAACCGTGGAGCGCAGCCAGTATATCCTTTGCAATTTTTGAGGATAATGAGAACAATTAATTTAAAGTAAGGTGGCCTTAAAACAGTATAGCACAAAAAATCTACATGTTAAAACTGCATAAGGTGGACTTGTTCTTATATATACTAGCTGACCCGGCAAACGTTGTTTTGCCATATAAATTAAAAAAATCACTTAGGGGTATGAAAAATAGATAGTAGCCGATTCTCAGACCTACTGAATATGCATATAAAATTTGGTAAAAATCAGTAAAGCCGTTTCGGAGGAGTAAGGTAACTAACATTGTGACACTAGAATTTTATATATATGATAAAGCACGATGTAAAATATTAAACAGTTCATTTTACAAGAATAAACAAGATTTTTGTTGAAAAATATATTTTTATGACAAGCTTTTAACAAATTCTTAATCGGAACCGCGAGTAGATTAATATGAGCCCAAACACTAGTTGTTTACGATTATCCGTCAGAGAGTTCTATTGCCCACCTTCAGTCTCTATCATCAGATCAGCTGGCTGTCACCATAATAATGCATTGTCATCGGACTTTGACAAATATGCAAAATTTCAACTCCGTAGGATAAGAAGTGGTTCTGATATAACTTGCAAGATTTGCCCCAAACATAGTAAGTTAAATAAAATCTTGTAAGATATAAAAGTATACTCACTCCAGAATGAGAAATAGGCGTCAGAAGGTCCGGAATGTCACCATCCGCACTAACTGCGGGCTCGCTGTCTACATTGTCCACGTTCTCACACGCCATGAGGGCTAGGCTTTCCACCGCTTGGCTGTAATACAAATATGTAAATACACATAAAAATATTAACTTTAAAAAAGAGGAAAATAGTTTACAACTCTCGAATTTCAAAGTCAAAAAAAAATAAAAAAAAAACAATATAAAACATAAAAAAAATTGTTCAACATTTACATTGATTTAAAATAGTAAGATAACGAGAGGGATTACACTTTTCGCCTAGTATTATAGCTTTATATTTCTATAACTTTAATTCTTAATTTACGATACGGTCCTGCTTTTTCAGAGCTAAAAAAATGTTAAAACTATTTGATCACCTTTTGAACAGCGAAAAGTCTTTGAACCACACACAACACACGGCCACCCACATCACTTTCCTATTTTGATATAAGGAAGTCATAAATGGCGTGCCCCACTTCAAGTTTTTTCGCATCCGGTCGAATAACGACTCATTCATGTTTGGTGTTGACTAATGTGTCATTTTATTAGCCTGTCTAGTATTACGAGTTTACGACATACCTAACAGATCTTCACGAACGTATATGATAGAATATTACGTCATTATAGTTTATCGGTCAATTCAAATCAGTATGTGGTATGCGAAACATCGAACAAAAGCTCTTTGGCAGATTTTTATAAAAATCATAATACAATCAAATTACATCAAGTTGTAGAAATTTCGTAAAAAATCCCAAGTTTTGAGAAACAAATTCAAATATCGCGAAAAAAAAATACATAATTATCGATTTGTGGAACAGAAACCTATTATTTCAGATATCCGAAAATGCAGTTTTGATACGTTTGGGAAATGCATTAAAAATTGAGTTCGTTTCATTATTATTATTTTGACATTATTGTATCTCGGTTGGGTTAGGGTTCAACATTCATGTTACAAAACCTCCTAATAAGAACTCACTTGAGTAGATCTTGTAGCGAGGTGTTGCAGGGAGCCATGGCGTCGCGCACCGCCTGCAGCGTCACCAGCTCCCCGCTGGCCGCGCCGCCGCCCATCGCCGCGAACACCTCGCTGCACCGCTGCCGACAATATCACGTCGAGAGTTAGCTATACATTACAATGTTTTTTTTCCGATGTGGTGGTAGTCATTGTAATAATTGAAGTTCAGAGGGGATCTGTGACGCCAAAATTGAATAAAGAACAATTGAAATTGAATGATTACGGTCTTCTTTCTTTTTTCGCGGTCGTGTGGTGAGACCTTGAGGTCGGTTTTTTATTTCGATCGAAGGTCTCAGACATTACAAAAAATCATGATGGGACGAGACATGGCCTAACCACTGTTGTCCTAGGACAATCAGAATCAGAATCAAAATTTTATTGGCCATATAACAAAGTACGTTACACAAGGCAAGTCAAAAATACGGAGAAAGAATAAAACATGCTTACATAAGTACATATCAAAAAATAACAACCGGGACCAACGACTTAACGTTCCCTCCGAAACATGGAAACGTTCCGATGAAATCCCACAAGGGTCAGCTATCATTGAGTGTATACCTGTAGGTACTGGTGCAGCAGGTGGTGCGCGGCGGCGGCGGCGCGCTCGAGCGCGGCGGGCAGCGGCGGCGGCGGCAGCGCGGCCGCGGCCTGCGCCGCCAGCGCCGCGGCCGCCTCGCCGCCCGCCCACGCGCGCTCCAGCGCTAGCGCGCGCAGCGTGTGCCCGTGCGCCGGCGCCACGTTATTGGCCAGCCTGCGATACGATAGCTTTTTTTTATGGTACTGAGTGATGGGACGAAGCCTACGAATACTCAATTATTATGGGCAGGCGTGACACTTACCATCAGGCGAACAACTTGCTCGTCTCATTGATCAGTTCCAAAAAAACGCATTCGTAGGCTTTGGAAACGCGCCAATAAGGGCATTTTCAAACATGCGATTAGGATATGGTGATGAGGTTGCAATAGTAAGACTTGCTTAGTTTTATATTGGTTTTATTAGCTGTAATGTAATGTTTTAATAGTGAAATAGTTGATCGTGATTAACGATAACAAGAGACAGATGTCGTTTAAATAGATGAGGAAGAGGATTGAACAAAGGTGTGACCCTCGCGGCACTCCAGACCTTGCTTTAGATTTAGACAGTGAGGCAATGCAATTTTTTAAAGATTACACGCGGGCCTCTGTGTGTGGGATAGGAATGGGAATCAGCATAACTAAATAATAAGAATAGATTTCGTGAAGTTAAAGATTCTTTATCAGCTGGCCCTACCGAAGGCTCTACTAAAATCTGTATACATCGTGTCACGTGTCAATTTGAAGGCGTTCATCCAGTGTGGGAGAAATAATTTATTAACCTAAAAATGTTAGTCTTATTTGTGTTCAAATTTAGGAAATGTAATTTATATGTCTTTGACAAGATAGCGAAACGACAGATCAGGGAGCGCCTAAATCCATATACAGAGTCTAACAATATTATAGGATCTTCCGTCCTTTGCAGCGAGTAAGTTTTGTTCTTATAAAACATCGCATCGTCAAGTGCATTTTCGAAAAAATTCAAGTTGCATACATGCATACTACATTTTTTTAAAAGGTACAGACTGCATGAAAAATGTAATTTCTAAAAAAAATAAGAGCTCAATCGACCCTATGTCCCATCATATACCCAAAGCAAAGCAAATCAATTTTTTTTAAGAAATTGAAAAAAGTTTTTTACATTCTGTTTGCGTTCAGTCTGTTGGAAAAGCTTATAAATAAATAAATAACTATGGTGATTATGATGATGATGGTGCTGATAGTGATGATGATGTTACCGTTCGTGCAGGTCGCGCCACAGCGCGGCGACGCGCTCGGAGGCGCCGCGGCCGCCCGCGGCGGCGTCGCAGCCCGGGAACTCCACGCGACGCACCGACACCGAGCGACGGAGCGCCGTCGCGATGTCCGTCAGCCCTGTACATACCGTACATACAGAACCATGAACATCCTACTAATATTATAAATGCGAAAATCTGATGTCTCGGGGTGATGAGCGCAATATAGTGATACGCAGTGCTTTTTATGGTATTAAAAGTTATGGGTGGCACTGCAATTATTATGAGCATGCGTGGCGCTTACCATCAGGCGAACGGGTCGCTCGTCTCATAACTCAGTTCCATAAAAAAAAACCGCGGGGTGCAGCTAATAACACAATAAAAGTAAGTGTAAAATGTAAGTATTTCAATGTCTCTTCTGTATATTTTTGGTAAAACGAAACCGATGTATAAAAAGTAGAAGGTGCGCCAGTGATAGGTTGTCATTTTAAAATGTGCATCTGCTACTTTACGCTTACGCTAAACAAACGTCGCCAAAACGTGGAATTACACTAAAAAAGCATTGACCTTGCAAGCTAAACGCTTTGCGATCAGTGTATACTTTGCAGTTGCCAGGTTGACGCGCTCGCCTTTAGATCTGAAACCGTATAGACCTCATACATCGAAACCAGTTCAAAGCAGTAACAGACTGACCTTGCAAACTAAACGCGTTCCGATCGATGTACAGAGTTTGCAGCGTGCAATTGCACTGCAGTGCTTTCGCTAGCAGCCGCGCGCCTGCGTCTCCTGCGAGGTTACCGCCCACGTCCAGAGATCTGAGCCTGCGAGCGCCGCCCAAAGCGTTGAGCAGACCGTATAGATCACCCTGCAATTTAAAGCTTTCGTAATTTTGCTAAATTCACAAGTTGCAAATTAACAATCATTGTGTTCAAACTAACTAACTGGCAACAAATTAACTGGCGACTCGGTCATATATAATTTTATAACAAAAAAACGACTTCAAATCAGGGCCCCAGGGCAGGGACTTCAAATGAGGAATTGACGTGATTTCGAAGCAAGGAATCGCCAAGTTGTCTTATTGAATTAGGGCCCTGATGTATCTTCGAAGTCGTAGGTAAGGAATATCGATGAAATTTATATGGGACCACTTCAAAGCTATACTGGATTTTATAAATGATGGAGTTCTGAGGTAACAAACATAAAAAAAACCATAATCGAATTGAGAACCTCGTCCTTTTTAACCGACTTCAAAAAAGGAGGAGGTTCTCTATTCGGTTGTATTTTTTTTTTAATGTTTGTTACCTCGAACTCCGTCATTTGTGAACCGATTTGGAAAATTCTTTTTGCGTCGGGTTCAGTATAGCTACGTAGTGGTCCCATATAAATTTCATCGATATGTGACCTTGGACTTCGAAGACTTCGGCGGTTTATGTTTTTTTCTAAAAATTAATTATTTGAAGTCGTTTAATAAATGTATTAATTCTTTTTCAAGAAATTCTCTACAAAGACTACGAGAACAAACAGACAGAGGCGAATCAGGGACTTTGATTTATATCTATTTAGAGATGGGACACATGACTGCATCCTCCCCTTTACCCCGCACTTTACCCCTTTTGTGTATAATATTGTAGCTACATTTAAGTAGAAGCTTACCTTCAGTTTACAGTCACTGAGATCCAAAGAAGTTAACGCCGTATCTGGTTCTTGCAATACATGAACTAGTGCCTGGAAGAAGAATGTAGGTCAATTAATAGGGGATCGGACAACTTTTTAGAAAGTGTTTTATATTAACCACAATGAATATATATAGCCATGAAAATTACTACTTTAATTAAATAACGCTCTAAAAGTTCCTAAAACTATGTTTAAGTATTATGTTTCAAATATTGCCGCGCAAAAGGTCACCTCAAAACTTGTGACGTCATATGTAGGTAGAAAACGACAAACACTTCGAAATAAAACTTGCAAAGATATTTAAATACGTTTTGCGAAGTTTGGGGACGATATTGTAGTAATGGAACGAAAAAATTAGCAAAAATACATTTTATGAAAAGCAAAAATGTCTAATAAACACAAGCTTGACTCACGGCATTTGCCTACAAATGACGTCATGCACTGTGTTGGTGTTTCGGAACAAATTAAAAATGTCAGAATTATTACATTTTATTTATTGATTTAAAAATATAAATCATTATTATTTCACAAAAATATTGATTGAATGATCTTTCTGGTTCGACGAACATTCGTTCTAACTACATTTTAGATTTTTTCTCGATTACTGTCCGATCCCCTATTATATCAATTCAAACAATAATTTTCACCAACTATACCTACTGGTGTTTTAAATACTTACTTGTATTAAAGGTGGCGCATACGATCGTTTCCCAGTGAGTCGACTGAGTGATAGATGCGTGATGGAATGATTCTTTCCTATCGCTCTGACTATTCCTGACAGCTCAAACTCCATACCTGAAAGAAAATGGTAAATTTAGTAAGAAGAAAAGTAGAAAATCCATTTATTCGGCACAAAAACTACAAACAAAAAAATAAAACTTAAATAATAAACATATGTGCCGAATGGGCTTAGCTCAGCATAAATTGCCGAGAGTTTTACACGACTCCGCGCTGATTGTTACAGTACAATTAACTTTTCATGAATCGTTTAATGAGTTTAATCTGTACTTCGACGACAAAATGACTTTGGCAATCCGGAAAATTCAATTTGTTCTGGTCGTACTCATAATATTTTCATTTTTTTATTGTACTGAGTGACGGGACGAGCAAGTCGTTCGCCTGATAGCGCGCCACGCTTGCCCATAACAATTGCAGTACCACATAGAACTTTTGATACCATAAAAAGCACTGCGTAGCTCTGCATTGCACTCAAAACCCCGAGAAATTAGATATAAAGTCTCATAAATCCAGTAATTTCGCTATGTATTTGTATAGTACAGTACAGTCATCGACGGAAGTAGCTGAACTTTTACAATCTTTTAATTGACAATTGTCAATACTACTACTGTCAATACTACACTGAAAACATACAAATTACATGCAATTTTTTGCAACTTCCCTATTTGCACAGGATATTAACATCCTTTTTAAATGCAACTTTCAGTGATATAAGCCAAATACTGTAGGTGTAGTCCATTAAGATTCACAAATGTTCAGCTACTTCAGTCGCTGCCTGTACTGACTGTTGTCTGCCAGCTCGAGCGACTTGAGGCAGCGCACGCCGTGGATGCAGGACTCCAGCACGTGCGCGGCCTGCGAGGACGCCAGCACGCCCGCCAGCGACAGCTGCACGCCCGCCGCGCTCTCGTTGCACGCCAGCCCGAGCAGCAAGCTCCTGTCGGGTTTACACACATTTTTAGGGTAAGGAAATAATGGAACCTTATAGGATCACTTTGTTGTCCGTCTGTCTGTCTGTCTATCTATCCGTCTGTCTGTCAAGACCCTTTATCTCGGGAACTCGAGGAGGTATCGAGTTGAAATTAAAACCATACACTCAGATCTACAGTCCCTTGAAGCTGTGAACAAAATCAAACTTCTAAGTTAACAAAAAAGATACGGCCGTTTATGCCGCAAAAAACGTACATTTTGACACTCTCAAGGTAATCAAAATTTATAGGGTACTTTCCGTTGACCTAAAACTATGAAATTTAGCAAGTAATATCGTCTTATACTACATGTACAGAAAAAAATCTGAAAACTATACATTTGTAATTAAATCATAAAAAAATATAGTCTTTATTTAAAGTAAGCAAACAATCAAGGTTAAAAAACTGCGAGACTCGATTCCGGAACTATTTATAATACTCCAAATTTGTACGAAACCCTCGGTGGGCGAGACCGACTCGCGCTAGTACGGTTTAAAAAAAAAATACAATGTTCCTTATGTAATAGCAAGCCAGCAAGCGGCTAGACGTCGTCGTGTGGTCGCATCAAGTCGCATGTAATAGATAGAATCGCGAATGTGCCGCGCCTTCATCCACGCGTAAATATGAGCGGCTATCGATAATCTCACTATCGATAATATAATTGAATAGTCGACCTATCGGGTAGTATGACTAAATCTTTACCTATCACTCTTCTATGTACCTTTTGCTCAAAACGTAGCCATTTTGTTCACGACCACTCGTGTTACACTGGTAGATAATGCTAATTATCATCAACGAATTTCTCGTACCATTTTAGTGTAAAACTTTTACATAATTAAATAAAATTGTACTATCGATATTTTATCGACCTACTGATCGGCATCACTAGCCACGGGTAGTCCTATCAGATAGTACTTACTTAAGAGCGTCAGGCGGCATCTTGCAGTGGGAGAAGTCGAGGTTGGTGAGAGCGAGGCAGGCGGTGAAGAACTGGCGGAAGGAGGGCGGCGGGTCGCGGGCGCGCCGCGCGCCCGACCACGGGTTGCGGCCCACCAGCAGCGCAGACAGCCGCGCCGCGCACCCGCGGAGCAACGCGCCCCACATCTGGGGAAACAATTCAATTTGCACTCAAACTCAATGGCTCTTTATTCAGTTTAGCCATCACAGACGCATTTAACCCACGCAGAGAGCGAGTGTGGCTCAGTGGGAGCATGTGCGACTTTCGATCCGACGCACCCGAGTTCGAATCCCACTGGCCCCGCACCACTAACTTTCTTAAGTTATGTGCGGAATTAACACTCGCTCTAAAAACGGTGAAGGAAAACATCACAATAATTTAAGGACATGTGTGTGACATCCACCAACCCGCACTGGGCCAGCGTGGTGGATTATGGCTAGTAATTTCTACCCGTGTCCCAGCAGTGGGACCGTTATGGGATGATGATGATGAGACGCATTTATAAACGAAGGACCCTAGCACCGTATCGGAAGAAGAGCCACTACTCAGTAGATACGGTAAGAACCTGAGGTAGAGACATTACAAACTAACCGTCTTACCACAGCGAAATGCTTGTTGCGAAGCTCGCCTAGCCGTTCGTAACAGATCTACTAGTTTAAGCAACGTTCGCATCGGCCACCACTTGGATGGGTGACAGTTTGTGTGGTATTTAAATACATCTGCGCGCTAACGTGCTTTGGAGGGTAGACGGTTATTTTCTATTTATTATTCATGATACGAGGAAAGTATCGAATAATTCAGATACAAAAAAAATATATATAGAAGTTATCATCGAATGTACTTACGTTTTCTAACGTTGTTTCGGTATTCGTCAAATTCAAGTGCGTCAGTACATTGGGTTGTGCGAGGAAGTTGTATAGATTCTAAAAAGAAAACAATACTTCATTAACATTCTTCAACCATTATTGAAAGATTATTATGTACTTCAATAGTCAATAGTCGTTTATTCATAAAAAAAATCCAAGTCATAAAAAATAAGCATAGATTTAAAAAAATTGGTACACCTAGGTACGTACAATAAAAACAATATAATACAAAATAACAATTATGAAATTGAAAAAAATATTAATTTATATACACTTTGCTCAGACCCTGTTCTTCTTTCATACAATGGGGAACAATATCTGTACGAGAAATGATATGTCATTTCTGAAAATATTAGCATTATAAAAGCGTGAATAATTTCGACTGACAAGTGACAGGCCTTCGAATAATAACACTCAATAGAAAAGATCTTACATGTACATCGTCCTTGAGGTTATTGTGCGACAGGTCAAGATGCGACAGCGTCAGCAGATGGTTCGGATTGTCGTTAAGCATGGCGGCGAGCTGCGTCACCGTCTTGCCTGTGATCCCGCACTGAGACAGCGCGATGTGTCGGAGCCCGTCCGGGTTGTTCGAGAGCCCCGTAAGGATACTGATAGCACCTGAGAAGAGGCGATAGACAACGTTAATATAAAGCCCCTTCTCCCCCTCCCCTCTTTATAGGGTGGGAATCAAACGGCAATGCTTCGTATAGACTCTGACGAGTCTATAGGCGACAGTGACCGCGCAACATTAGGCGGGTCGTATTTTTTTTATGAAAGTTAATGATGAGCATGCCGTTCACCTGATGGTAAGCGCCACGCTTGCCCATAACAAATGCAGTGCCACCAAGAACCTTTAATACCATAAAAAGCACTGCGCTGCATTGCGCGTATCATCATCACCCCGAGACATCAGATTTTTAGTCTCGTATATGCCCAGTTATTACGCCGGCTACAATGCCCTTCAAACCGGTACACAGTAATGCTTGCGCACTCTTGCTTGGCGGCAGAATAACTGGCAAAGCTGTGGTACCCAGACGGCTTCCCGCATACGAGAGACGTACCACGAGTATGCTTGTTTTACACTCTTTTACATAAAACAATTATGATAATAATAAAGAGGAAGGGCTGGCTTTTTGCACCGGTGTTAAAACACGTTGATTGACCTTTCACGACATAGTGACAATAAATAAATCAGGACGTAAAGTTAGCACAAAGCGCACGCAGACCCAATTTTACCTGCACCAGTTTAATTCCAAGTGAGGGTGCAATCCCCGAACCCGATCTATGCTCACCTTATAGTTTATTTCCAGAACACTACGATATACTCGTATATAAATAATACATTTTTAGATAAAAACAAAAACCGACTTCAATGTATCTTCGAAGTCCAAGGTCACATATCGATGAAATTTATATGGGACCACTTCGTAGCTATACTGAACCCAACGCAAAAATATTTTTCCAAATCGGTTCATAAATGACGGAGTTCTGAGGTAACAAACATACAAACACACAAAAAAAAACAATCGAACAGAGAACCTCCTCCTTTTTTCAAGTCTGTTAAAAAGGACGCTATACTTGTCGAATACCCCACAACGTTTTAAGGTAGTGGTTTGGAAAGCAACGGGCGAGCGGGCGGTCAGTGTGAGCGGCGACGCATGAAAAATGTGGTGAAAAGATACATACATTTTCAACCCGCGCCCGCGGCCTAAATGCCAGCCTTTTTTTTGTGGGGAAAATACCGTCGCACTGCCCACACGTCGCACTACCGTGCCCACATATCCCCTTCTGCCACTCGAAGTCGAAGCCACTAAAAACACCCCCGTGAGTAGTCCTCTGCCGAGGTGGGGCGAGATGAGGTCGCACTAGCATTCACCATCTCGCCCCGGCAGTAAGACCGGGTACCTACCAGTTAGTCTAGTTCTACCCTAGAGTTACCTTTATGAAAGTTTGCTTGAAATTATCCTGGCGTTCCGAAATAAGATAACGAGCACACAATACACACAAAACAATTTTCTTCAGTGTTCTTCAAAATGTTTCTTGTGATGTGAATTCTTCGGATCTATGTCTGAACTATATGGAAGATATATGAACATTTCATACAGTAGTCGGACTTTAAATGAGGTATCTCGGAATAGTCATCGTGATTGTTGACTGAGACACAATAACAGTGAGAACCAATACAATACAAGTAAACATATCGTTATATTCAATGAATTAGCAATGCGACTGAGAATGTCCTATTTTGTAAACAATTGTTCTTGCAGCATGGATCGGTAGCTATTTTGTAAGTGCACTACAATTGAACCAGCATTGTTGCAAGGTAGTGTATAGTGACCAACTCAACAACTGCTATACAGACCTAGTGATGGCCAAAAACGAAGTTTATTTTTGTGTTCAAAATGAGTCTGGAAAAAATAGAGCATATTTTTCCATATTCAGGGTGAGTTTTTTACAAGGCATGGCAACTACCCTAACCGTTAGAGATAGAATAAGTTATTGTTAGATTTATCTAATTTTTCAAAACTATGAATCTTCATTATTGGATTTTTGTATAAACTGTTTTTTCTGCGACACGACAGGGATACGATTTTGTCAATGTCTCACCGATGTCGTAACGCATACATTTCTTTATTTGTCGACACGATTCGGGGTGCGGCGTACAAATTTTACCTTAATAAACATATAGTAAAGTTTTTCGTACATTTGTTAAATATCGTACATGTCGGAGCGGCATAAAAATATGTCAAAGATACGTATCCCTATCCTGCTGTCGTATTCCTGTCGTGTCGCTGTTGTGTCGACCCAATGAGGAAGCGGACTTAATAGAATGGAATATTTTTTTATTATCTAAACTAATATTAAAACAAATGACTCATTTCATACATTACAATGTTGTACCAAACTGCACGTGCGGTGCGGTGTCATTATGACTCACTTGTTTTTATCGATAACGGCGTTGCACCCGCGCGACATGCTCACCGCCCTAGCCTTACTATACTTACTTACTTACTTTTTATTAAGTTTTATGACCCTATGTGCAGCGAGTGAAAACCAATAGTGTAGTTGATATGTTACCTTTGTCTTCAATATGGTTCTGCGAGAAGTCGAGCGTGTGCATCGCGGGCGCGTGCCTGGCCTTGGTGAGCGCGTGGCCGAGCCGCGCGGCGTGGTCGTGCCGCAGCTGCGCCGCGCGCCAGCCGAGCCGCTGCGGCGCCGGCCGCGCCAGCCGCACCCACCGGCACACGCTCTCCCACGCCTCCCCGCTCGCGCGCACGCCGTCCCCGCACACGCCCCAGAACCACGTGTTGTGTTGTAACGCCATTATTAGTGGTATAAGATCTCTGTAATAGAAAAAAAAATACAACCGAATAGAGAACCTCCTCCTTTTTTGAAGTCGGTTAAAAAGAAAGAAAGAAACATTTGCACGCCTGCAAAGGGAGAATAAAAGATTTTGACATTGTTAACACCTGTACAGTAATGTATTTAATGCAAATAAATTATTATGATAATGATTATGATAATAATAAAAGAAAGAAAGAAAACTATTTATTCGACACACAAAAACGACAAACAAAAAATAAAACTTAAAATATAAATATATGTTAAGCGTGCCGGATCAGCTCAGCATAAAATGCCGAGAGTTTTACACAACAGGGCGCTGATTTTCAGCCGATGTCCGTTTTGCTATAGGAACAGTGAAAGATTGATTGACGAAAGAGACTATACTCATCTACTATAAAAATACTTAAGTATACATTTAAAATAATATCCTTTATTAGGATATGAGACAAACAATTTTTTTTGTCATTCAACTCAAATGAACATCCTGAAATTCAATCTGATATTAGTTATTCGATATCTTAACTGACATTAAAGATATTTAATGAAAAAGTTCAGTGGTGGGCGAGCCCCGTCCATTTCTAGGAAAGGAACGCAGCCTACCCCCTTCTTAGCCTTTCCGTCTTTTGTTACGGACAAAAGACGGAAATAGAAAAAGACTTGTGTCATCGTTTATGCTTCTACCAGACTGAAGTCACATATTTAAGCTACTGCTATTTCTTTCTAACTCCTGAATTTTAAATGGCTGAAAATATTATATTTTAATATATATTATACTGTAATGTACATAAAATATTATATAGAACATGAATATATCTCTACACGTTTTTATTCTGTTTTTTTTCGTTTGACCACTATTTTATGTCTATTTTCTAATGACAGTGCGAGCGCAGTGCAGTGCTTCGGATAATTTTGCATAACAATGTTAAGGGTGGTCTTGCAACTGATATGGGCAAGCGTGTTGCTTACATTACTCTATTACATTAAAAAAATAGTCTTAACCATTTGGTATCGCGGGATCGACTCCGGAACGACAATAACAGCAGCGTGGAGCCCAAGCAGTTAAGATGTTGTAGATATGTAACAGACTTCAAATAATAATTAATTTTTAGAAAAAAACAAAAATCGACTTCAATGTATCTTCGAAGTCCAAGGTCACATATCGATGAAATTTATATGGGACCACTTCCTAGCTATACTGAACCCGACGCAAAAAGATTTTTTCAAATCGGTTCATAAATGACGGAGTTCTGAGGTAACAAACATAAAAAAAAAAAATACAATCGAACAGAGAACCTCCTCCTTTTTTTAAGTCGGTTAAAAAAGGAGGAGGTTCTCATTACGAATGTATTTTTTTAAGTTTGTTATGTACCTCAGAACTCTCGTCATTTAAAAACCGATTTTGAAAATTGTTTTTGCGTTGGATTTAGTATAGCTACAGGTTACACATAGAAATTCTATCCATATTCGACCTTGGACGAAGATACGTCAGAATTCTAGTCGGATTTTTTTTGCTATTATCCTATCCTATTTTTCAAGGCAGTGAAATGCTCATTAGTATAAATGATTAGAGCGTTAAATGAAGTAGGGTTCAGTTAAGCTGCATACTTATTAACTAGACTTTTGTTGCAATAAGAAGGTTTAAAGATAAAGGTACCTTTAAGTGCATTTAGATTTTGACACAAAGTAAATCGCCTCTTAATTTGTTACTGATTCCGTATGACTAAAGTATGCGTGAGATAAAGGCTATTTCACAACATATATTTTAGAACAAATATACGCCTTTTTATTTGTTTTGTTGTATAAAAATATAAAACTACCTAGTTATCATAAATCTCACGTGTTTTTACACATAATCTGAGTAGATAGATACGGTGTACGAAAAGATTGATGACTAAGGTTAAATCTTTAATTCATCACATTCAATGTCAAAAATAAATATTATACACATAAACGTTTTATGTAACTGAATGACGAGACGAGCTGCTCGTTTGCCTGATGGTAAGCAATACGCCAGCCAATAACAAAACCACAAAGAACTTAGTTTGCAAAATCCTGCGGGCGCTGCACTGCGCTCGTCACCCTGAGACAATTAGTTGTTGATGTTTTATGATAATATCGGGTCTCTTCGCGCACAATATAATTTTTTTTTTTAATTTTGCGCGAAGAGACCCGATATTATCATAAAACATAAATACAATTCGCGAAAGTTTAAAAACTACAATTAGTTGTTGAGTCTCATAATGCCCAGTAATTTCGCTGGTTACAATGCCCTCCAAACCGGAACACAGTAATACTCGCGCACTACTACTTGGCGGCTGGATAACTGGCAAAGCGGTGGTACCCACCCAGACGGCCTCTCGCATACGAGAAACCTACCAACAGTCGAACGAAATAATAAAGATTCCTGCATTATTTTTTCACAATGTAACTAGTTACATTAACTACAGTACTAAAAAAAATGCCCCTCGATTTCTTGCCGTATCTTCTGAATACTGGTTCTTTTTTCGATACTGTGGTAGAGTCATTGTAACAATTGACGTTCATAAGTGCCTGTGCTGCGAAAACTGGATAAAGAACTTTTGAACTTTGATATATTGTATTTGCATATTATAACATCAGTGTTTTTATTTTGAGCGCAGGAAAATAAATACTTTTTATTAAATTAAACTTCAATGTAGTCTGAGTTTTCTTTCCTGCTTTAGTGTTCATTAATTAATTATTGTATTTATACTTATGACGGCATACCAAATAATAACTAATAATTTTATAGTTAATAAGCTGCGCCCTGCAATTTCACCTGCGGTTTTCCGAAATAAAAAGTAGCCTATGTGTTAATCCTGGGCATAAACTATCTCCATTCCAAATTTACTCAAATCCGTAAAGCAGCTTAAAGAGGTAACAAACACACTTACACATTAACAAACAATCTTTCGCATTCATAATATTAGTGTGATCATTCCAACGAGTGGAGGAAAGATGTTTATCTATAGGCCGACCGTTTAACTCGCGTATCGCCTGCGCGGTAAGAAGGGAGCGAGGGGAGATGTTAGCGGGTGGGTGAAAGGGGTGCGCGGAGCAGAGAGCTTACGTCCTTTCCCTTTCACCCACCCGCTAACATCTCCCCTCGCTCCCTTCTTACCGCGCAGGCGATACGCGAGTTAAACGGTCGGCCTATAATGCATGTAGTAAAAATGTCATACCATTCTAACAGGAATATAATATAACACCTAAATACAGAAATAATTAAAAACTAAAAGAACAACTAACTTAATAATAGTGTCACAATGGGCGGTGTTATCGCTCAAAGCGATCTCTGCCAGACTACCCACAAGTGGAAGAATGTAGACAAAATATGTATGTAACAGGATAAGTTTAAGAGGTTACCTTTGATCCAAATGGTCAAAATCTTTCAGGTGTAGCATCCTAATGTCATGAGCTAGGTATATTGTATCGATATCCCACGCCACCTCAGCCCTGTAAACAATGAAGTTATTAATGACAATGGTATCTTAAAAATAATAATGGCATAATTCCCGACGATCACATAATATAAAAAAAGAAAAAAATATTAAAAAAACTTTGGAATATTCTGGGTAGGCAGCTTTTCTCTTGTTTTTTTATATATCTAATAGACAAACAAGTAGACGGCCCGCCTGGGTGGTAAACGGTTACCGTCGCCTATGGACACCTGCAACACTCGAGGCATTGTGCGTTGCCTACCTTTAAGGACCCTTTTCACCCTTCTTTTAAAGTGCGTCATATTATAGGGATATTTAGATATTTCTAGTGAGGAAGTTTAGTTCTTATGAAAAATCAGTTGAATTTTGGAGAAAATAAAAACTGCATTTTTGAACAGCAAGGCTTAAAAATTTATTCTTTCAAAAAAACACTATGGGCTTAATCGATCCTATTTTCAATCAGGAACGTGTCCCCCAAAGTAACCCATCAAATAAACTCGTATGTTTTTGAGAAAATTTAAAAAACTTTTTTGAGATATTACATTTTTGAACCTAACTGTACATTAAAAAAAAAAACAAAAATTCAGTTTTAATTTTCTCCAAAGTTCCGCCGATGTTTCCTAAAAACAAAACTTTCTCACTGCAAGAGAAAAGATACCTTACCTAGATAAGTTACCCTGGAGGTCCTAAAATTTCGCCACACCCTATTATGTATATAGACCCTAGCCCCTAACTAGTTAGATATAGGCCTACAGAGTGAATTTTTCAAGTGGGCTAAGAGAACCAAATCCTAATATATAAGAAATAGCGAAAAATGCCTGTATAACGCTTTGTTACACAACATGCTTTGTTTCATTATTATTATTACAATAAAGTGAAAACAATACTTACAGCTAAAAAGTTACAATGGGCGATCTTATCGCTTATCGGGATCTCTTCCAGACAACCTTTTAGCTACCTAACCTAACTAGGTATTCTACACATTTAGTGATTTAAGGGAGAACAGATATAACTGTATGCTGACACAGAACATTTCGTATTTTTTTTAAATATATGATTTAACAACTTTTTCCCGGCACTTCGTAAGCGCAGACAACAGAGGAAGCCCATCATAGTCGTCCTATTTCCAAATTAATTTTAGCAAGACCCTCTAATATATGAGAGCGTGTACTACGAAGAGGCCGAGTTGTATCATCGTGGTCACACAACAGATTTTGATGTAACATACTCCATATTCTAAGTTGGGCTACCAAACCCTGAAAACCGAATTAAAATGCAGTTTTCGAATCTATAGGTAACAAACATTCAAAATTACAATTTTATAATAGTAAAGAAGAGTCACACTTCTGCGGATTTGTGGCACAAGTATTTTGTAACAGGAACAATAAACAAACAAGTATTTTGCCTTATTCCATTCAACAGCATCGGCTCGTCATACTTAGGTTTTCTCCAAACGAAAATGAGTAATAACTATGACTCAACTATAATTGTATCAGATTGGCCATTGTCAATTTACTGTTATAAGCCAGTGTGCTAGCCAGGTCATTGACCTAAAAGGTATTGATTAGATGCTATTTATCAATTTAATCTCTATCAATATATTATCTTTATTGTTTTATTTATTTCCTAAGCCAGTTGTCAGAGTTTCTACATAATAATATACATATAGTAGTATGTGCTACTTATTTTAATGGGTTTCGTCATTAAATTGTCTTTACGTGACGATAAACAGTGCAACATAATGTATAATTATGTCGACACTGGTTTAGACCTCACATTTAATGTTCTGGATTTTCAAACTTACTTATAGGTCTGTTCGCCTAATACAAACAAAGTTCAATCCTGATTTAGTGTAGATACGAGTATTTACTTACAAATGAAACCCCAAACTAGAATATATGGTTTGTCAGACTCGCATTAATTCTTTTATAGAGCTCTACTCTTTTTTATTTTAACAATTGACTCAAACAAAAAATGAAAGTTCTGTTTATAAATGTTTTATCTACATGTCTGCCACATTACTTGAATAATGATCAAGTTCCCAATCACTCAACGTTTTTTGGCGATCAAGTTCCTAGTTCTACATAAATCATTTAACATTCACAACATTGCCAAAAATGTATTCTTATTCTTCTCATATTTTTTTTTATCATTTTATATGTTTAACACGTTCGTAAAGAACTTCTAAAATTTGATTACTTTAGTAAGCAATATCTTCAAAGCAAATGCAATCTGAAGGCGATCAGTGATCGGCGACAATAACGGCACCGAAAGCTGACTTGTACTGTTTAGTGTTTACTCAAGAGTCAGCGCTGTACTGACTTGGAATCAATAAGACGCTGTCAGTACCAAGCCAGAAGTCTTTTTCTAAGTCAGTCGCTGACCGCGTCTAAATTGGCCTTTATTTATCTGTAACTTGTACCTGAACGGAGTTTGGCACAGGTCGCACATAGCCGCATATTGGTTTGAAAAATCACCACAAGTCGAGTGTTTTCTGGTCCCGCACGCCTGAGGCAACGGGAAGGGCAAATTAACCTGAAAAAATATTAATATATTTAATTGGTTTAATGAACAATAGCTGAAAGTTATATAATGGGTTTTACCAATTACAACGGTGTCTATAAAAACCCGGTTAGCGGACCAATTAACGTAATTGTTGAACTTAATTGGGCGGTTTGCATAAATAAGCTTGGCTAATTTATACACATCTTAAAATGCGATAGCTGTCTATTGGATTTTTACAAAAGCCAACACTGCAAAGAGGAAATTGACAGCTATTAACTTGACTGCCCTAAAAGTACTTGATGTAGACCTCACCTTTAATAAAGCATTATACTCTAGTAACGTTTGCGTTTCATTTACCTTAATACGATCGGCGTCATCTACTTGTGTACAAATCTATCCGGTCGATCGTCAGCATACTGATTATGTACCTATGTAAGTGTTTTAAAGGTTTTTTCCGGGAAGATATTTGGATAAAATCAGAGATAAATTAAACAAAAGATTCTATTTTATATATTTTTATGAGTAGGGCCAGTTTACTGACACCGTCATTACGCTTAGCTAATTTTTAGGGTATTCAAGTAGAGATAACGCCACTTGTATTTAAAATCACAAAATTAATTATGATATTTAAATATGCACCTTAGTGTAAAATCAATAAGGCTACTATAAGCTCATAATATTCCTTGACGACATACAAACCTTTGATATAACATCTGCCATGGACACGTTTGGAAAGAGATCGTCAAAAGCAGCGCTCAGCGCGTGCAGCGCATTCATAACACCTTCTGATGTGCCTTCTTCGCCTGCATAAAACATCACATAACTTTAGTTGTGCTTTCACTTTCAAATACCATTTACTACTCGCAACAAAATAGTAGAAGCGATTACAAATTCTAACTCTAGACAAATTCTGAAGTAGTCTAGTCAGGTATTCTGTCGTCAAATAGCATTTAGCAACAAACAGTATTTCGAAGTATATCGCCATGTTATTATTGGACTTAACAGTAGGTACAACGTAGAATTGTTACTACTGCCGCGAATGCCTAATAACAACGAACACTGAATAAATTTAGGGATCAAAGTTGTTAATCATTTGATGATCCACACCTATTTCATGATTGACTTCTGCTGTATTACCTATTAGATAAAAGGTAGTAAGAGGAGCCTAATAACTGTTGTTAATCATTTGATGATCCACACCTATTTCATGATTGATATCCTGCTGTATTACCTATTAGATAAAAGGTAGTAAGAGGAAAACAAAACACGCTAAAACGTAGTGACTTTCCTGAACCATATACTGAGGTGTTTTCTGTACCACATTACCTGTTTAGGTATCATCAACATCATCAGCCTATTAAGTTGCTACTGCTGGGACTCGGACTTTACCTCATAGAGAGAGTATAGGCCATAATCCTGCAGGTTGGTGGATGTCACAAGTCCTTGAGCTATATTAAGATATATTCTGGCGCGAAGCGGCTCTTTTTAGTTACACAAAAATATATTGAAAATAATACTATATTTTTAATTATTATTTATTATATTTTAATATGAAAGTTTTCGTGAGTTTGATACATCATAAATATTTAATAAAACGGCTAGGACTCGCGTAGTTTGTCGAATTAGTCGATTTAGGTTTCGGGCATGTCCGAGTATTATTATATTGTCAATATTTAAATAAAACGGCATATTATGCTGTTTCACTATTTTGAAGCTAAGAATTTATTTGTCTGTTTGCCTAATTAATTTTGATCTCTATATAAGGATACTAAATACCGATATCCCATATAATTGTGTAAACAAAGACAATAGTTTAGGTACCACATAAGAATTAATCCATGACAAGCGTTGATTCGATATTCAGGTGAGATAGTGGTCAAACGCAAGCCTATAACTAGTGAAAAAATACTATATCGGTATATATATCGATGATGACGAGAACGAAAGTCAAACTTTGATGAAGAACATGTATTGTATAAAAACCTTCAATAATTTTTGCATTTTCCTGAGACCTTTGCACAAAATCGATTCGACATGTACTGTCTAAGAGGAAAAAATAACTAGAAAATATCGAGTCAGAGCCGACCAAAGCGCACAAATAAATAATTGGCGAGCGTTGATTAGCACACAAAAGAACTATTCACTTACCTATAAGTATTGAAACTGGCTTGTGTTCGTGAATCAGTGTTATTGAGAGGTGATTTGACTTTTTGCTGTCTAATGCCTCTATTTCCATCAAGTGAAATCCATTGTCGACCTGTAATGAAGAAACTTGAAATAATGTATAAAATGAAAAATCAATAATCATTCCTTGGCGGCATATTCACCGAGAGCTAAACTATCATGGCTTATCTTAGGTAGGTCACATCACATATGACGCAGTGTAGACTAACCATACTATGTAAGTGAAGCGTAGCTTAGTTCGCGGTAGCTATCGAGCTCAACCTCTCAGGGCCAAAATGTTAACTTTAGTTCATCAGAGAATAACTTCGTCATCAAGTATTATTTCAAACTTTAGAGCTTTGTTTTAATAAAATAAAATTCATTTGATTCAGACTAATTGTCCATATATTGTTAGTAACAAAGACCTTAAAAAGGAATTCATTATTGATGATTTATTGCTAAATTTAACAATAAATTAATATTTTAAAAATTCATTATTATTTGTTTTCATTAACATTTTTTTACTTATTTCAGTGAGGTTGATATATGTATAAGGTCCTTATGATATAAGAACCTAAAACTTAATAAAAATAATGTTTATATTATAATATGTATATATTTTATATGTTAGTCGGTAGGATATTCACGAGTTATATTAGTATGAGTTAGTCACTAATGTAACTATTGTTTTCTTAAGTTACCTGAATAAAAAAGATAGAAATAAGGATATAATAAGTCCTACATGGGCAATTGTGTATGTTTTTACAATAAAATTCCAAAATGTATAACGGAGCTCACAGAAAGTAGATTCAAATTGAGTGTGAAAAATATTCTAATGAAAAAAGCATACTATGCAGTTAGTAATTACATAGAAGACAAAGATGCATGGAACATTCCGCTTCTGCCAAGTAGCCAACTGGCACATAAGAAAAATAATATTGTCAAAAACAAACATAAAATATTGTAACAAATGTTCTAAAAAATATGCCCCTCAGTTTCTTGCCGTATCTTCTGAGTAGTGGTTCTTTTTCCGATACAGTGGTAGAGTCATTGTAATAATTGACGTTCATAAGTGCGTCTGTGACGACAAAATTGAATAAAGAACTTTGATTTGATTTGATTTGAAAAGAAGTAATAATAATAAAAGGAAATTCTGCATAATCTGATATATCAATCAATCAATCATTTTATTGCAAATACAAATTGTATATTTATGGTGTATTGCAATATTTTTTATTTTAAATTCACAATACATATTATAAAATAATAATAGGTATATTATTAATTTATGTAGCAAGTCAGTTATATTCTCTCAAGCCAAATAAATTAATTTAAACTTGTTAGTCATAGATAAATGAGAAATAAAAATTTCCAATTATCAATATCTTTACATTGTATATGCAAAAACAAATGATGTATAATATTACATATTATAGTGTATAACATACTACACATTCCATATAGGTAATTAGGTATACAGGGTGCAGCAAATACATTCCTTATTCCTGACATTTTTGAGCCAATCTGTAGCTTTTTAAGAATCTAAATCCAAAATTGTAGTTTTTATTATCTCCAAAATTCACCTGATGTTTCCTAAAAACAAAACTTTCTAACGGTAAAGGAAAAGGCCCAAAATTTTGCCACATCTTGTATACTTTATATAATTATAGTTTGATTTTAGTTTTTAATATAAATCTTACCCTGGTTGGTACTTTTGCTGTAGTAATGAATATTCTATAGGCTGTGACAACCTGAAATAATAAAAATATATGTATGATAAAAGTTATATAATATATATACATATATGTATAAAACTTTTTTTAACTATTTATATAATTAGCTCCATCTGGTCTGGATGTCCTAGGATGGGCCATCATGGTGAAATGATTGGTCAGTGGTAACATGGTTACATTGTCTGTCAAAGGATACCTACTCCAGGCACTGTAAGGTTTGAAGACAGATCAGAAAACACTTTCATGTACCACAAAAGTATATATAATAATATACTTTTGTGACAAAAATATATACATATATATTTTATAATTCAGCAAGTAAGTTGCCCTATATGGGTCAGTTTTACGTCATCAATGTAATTGATTCGCCCAAAATAGTATATAAAATATACAATTCCTGTATAAGTACTAAGAGTACCTAGGACGGAACAAAATAATCCAAATAAAATAATAATAATTCAAACCGTTATTACTGAAAAACATACAAGGATGTTTCATTTTATTTATGCATTACCTTTAAATTTATTTTAAACATAAATCTAGAACATTAAATTAAATGCCACACTTATCATTATTAAAATTAAATTAACTGATAGAAATGCAGGAAACATACCCTATAAACAGTTTATATATGTTGTATATTTTAAGTTATTTATGTCCAACCACATGTGAATAGAATTATAAAATATTGAGAAATCCAAAAAGGTAATAACAGAAAATAAAAATGTATAAGACCATTTTAAGTGAATAACTTTTTGAAAACAACAAAGATTTCTCTCATAAAATTATTCACGTTTCAGTTTTCAATATATGACAAAACATATATTTTTATGTCCCAACTATTAGAATTTTTGAAATATTATTTAAATGCAATTTTTCAGTGACAATTTTAAGCTTGCCAGCATATAATATTATGCACAAGTCTTAACCATGAATGAAGCATATTACTAAGCCTTTTAGTGTTGTGACATCACCGGGACTCAATTGAAATAGATTATTCTATTCTGATCTACCACTGACCACAATGTGGGTGTAGTGTAGGTATTCAATCCTCAAGGAACATGCACACATTCAAACCATTTGCATGGGTGTGCATGTACTTGTATATTTACAAAGAAAGACCAGGCACCAGTCTAGCATTCACCAGATATTATAAGTGTGTGAACAGTTTACACACACAGGTACTCCAAGCGTGTGTGTGTAAGCAGAGACCAGGCACTCCTAATGACTCATACCATTGTATGGAGCCTTATCATCAACAATGGGCAGTTTTAAAACTATTTGACAATTTGCTATTCCAATATAGACCTTGACCAGATAATTAACATAACAAATGCAACATATTTATATTTTGTAGTGAAATAAAATAACAAGATCATATTAGGTTAAAAATTAAAGAGATTTTTTAAGATTAGAATCCTGTGATAAAATGATAAATATAACTGACACCTAGATAACAACAATGCATATATATTTCTTTAACTTACCAAAACTTTGTTGTCTACTTTATCTCCTCTCGATTCCATCCGAATAAGAGACTTATACAAAATTTTTACATTTTTTCCTAGTATGTTACTGATGCTGTCTGAAAGAAAGAAATATATGTTATCAAAAACTGGCCAAATAATCCTACAAAACCTATTCAGAATAGAGGCAAGTAATTTCATGAATACCAACAGTGTCGTGCAGCGATATCAAAATAGATATTTACCATGTAAATCCGTGGAAATTTGCGATTTTATAGACATTTTCGCGATCTTTTTAAGTGTCATTACTCCGAAAAATGTAAATATTTTTATAGCACTAAAAACTCATGATCATTGATCATCTCACTGATGAATCGACTAACTATTTACAACGTTAATCTTATTATTTACAATTGAGCATTTCTTATAGAAATAAATAAATATAATTTGCAAAACAAAAAGATAATCCACGACAAAACACCAAACCCTTCGACCAAAAATGTATGACCACAGACTAAATAATATTGAATGTAATCTTCGTTTGACATAACTTCGTTTAATACATAGACTATTTTACATTGAGGTGTGAGACATGCCTATCACCAAAGATAAAGAATTAAAAATATCACAGATAAAAAGAAACTTGATGACATGACAGATGACATTCACAACAACAACAAACGTCATAAAAGTAACGTCAGTCAGCTGTCAATATTGTCATTCATTTTGTTGTTCTACATTCTTCATGAAATTTATAAATTGTTTGAGTTCAGCTTTTCTTTTCAGCAGAAATTGTTGCTCAATTTAATTTCAGTGTATTTCATGATTATCTACAATGAATAAAAATTACGAAAGATGCACTCATTGCAATCGCCGCAAATGGCTTGCTACGGGTTGCCTTCGTAAATGGATAAAACCTACTGCAATGGAATGTAAACATTTGCAACGGAATATTGATAACAAAAGAGACTTTAGCAACACAGATATAGTCAATGGTGTGTTGTTAACTGACCGCAAGACTCCCGTTAACACCAATAAGTTTGTGAAATTCTGGAAAAACAAATTGTTTCTCACTGGAAGTGTTAGGTCACTACAGAGATATTTTAGTAATAAAAATGCTGAAGGGGAATACATGTGCAATCTAAATAAGGGATGTGACCCTTCTACGTCGTCAGATAAAAGGATTATGACCACTACAGGATACGACCACAAGAAAGATGTATATGAGATACACAAACAATCTGCAAAGTGCCAGCATTTTGATGGTCATTTGGTTTTACGTGGTCACCATCACCACGCGTCCCTCGAAACGTGTGCAATCTACTGTCAGCTTTCTAAGTATGGCTACTTTGATTATTATTTTTATTTTAATATATAAGCAGTCTCTAAATTTGTATGTTACGCTTACAGACATGGCTGGTATTGGGGCAGCATAACTTCGAGTGAGGCCGAGGAATTGTTAGCCGGTCAGCATGATAATGTCTTCCTTGTCAGAGATTCAAATGATTCCCGACACATACTCTGTGTTTCATTCCGATGTGTGGGACGTACCCTACATGCCAGGTTGAGACATGCAAATGGCCTTTTCTCTTTAAACAATGAGACATTTGTGCCTGCTAACAGAATATCAGAACACTGTGCTGCTGTAGATGTTAAATCCAATCTGTTTGAGATGCCTGTCAAATTAGCTAGACCACTAAACAGGTAAGAACCTTATACAAGGTGAAATTATTCTATATATATATATATCTACTAAAGCCTACATTGAAGTTCAATGAAATGTTATTTTTCAGATTTGCTAAGCTGGACTCCCTTCAAATGATCTGCAGATTTGTCATAAGGCAAACAGTATCAGCCAATATGTGGAGCCAACTTCCACTACCACCAAACCTGATAAAATACATTACAACCGGAAGTGACTATATTGTGCCCTCATAGGTAATGACTGAAATACTGTGCCTTCTCCTTTGCATTATCACTATTGTAAGTCTATTTTACCAATATTATTCTATGTTTAAATGTATGTAAATTGTTTATACAAAATTTTATATTAAAACAAATATTTTAATAAAGTTACATAATAGTCCTTTGACTTTGTTTTTTATTTAATGTAAAGATGCTGTGCGAAAAAATAATAAAAATTGTCTGTTATTATCAAAGAGTACTAGGTTTTACAAGGTAGAGCGCGTGTTCCTAAGTGGGCACAGTAGGCACGGGTGAGAACATAGCATCGTCCTGTCCACAAGTGCTTGTAGTCTTACGAGTACTAGCAGTGTGAGCGCCCGTTGCGAGTTCTTAGCTCTATTTATTTTAAAAAAATGGTTAAATGTGCAATAAAAACGATACTCGGAAACACACTAAACAGAATTGTAACATCACGTTTCACCGGTAAGCCAATTTTTAATACTTTTAAGTTCATTTCGTTTCGCGGGGGTGAAAAAGACGTGAGACGCGGGGCTACACTTTGTGGGCTACAGGTACCGCCCGCACTGCCCCGCAACCCCGCTAAGATTGCCGACTCAAATAGTGATGTGACGCGTTCGGCCTATTCGTTAATGATGTTTGTTATGACTTATGAGTATGGCAAGCAATAGTTTACACCGGCACATTACCTGCCCTTGCGATTTAAAATTCTAGTAATCTATATAAATAAAAATTAAATGCTGTTCTTTGGTAAACGCATCACTTTGACTTTCTTATTTCATATCCCATACATATTTCACATAGGTACTACACATGCATCTTATACATTCATACATTCATGTTGGCTTCATACATTAAAATAAATAATGTTCACTTACTAAAATTACACTTATAGGTACACAAGACATAACATACATACACAACAGTAGGTACCGTGTCGCGGCGCACAATTATTGCCCATCACTAATTGCCACTTATCTATCAAGATAGCTAGCTATAGTTTACTTGCCTACGCTGCGTATTGGGCGAAAAGTACGATATGCGCGCTCTATGGTTATGTATACTCTAAGGTTATCATCATCATGGATTATGTTGCCAGCTTAACATGCATTAGAACAACTGATTTTATTATATAAATCCTGATATCAAATTATTTTTTATTTAATATGTTTGACTATTGTTTTCTTTGGCTTAATATGTTACTGAGCTATATAGAAAAGATTGCGTAACCATTTATTTAATTTTATTTCGAAACATACAAAAATGTTACCTTATTATTCAATTTATTTTGTATCTAGCTTTTTCCCGCGACATCGTTCGCGTGGGCCACAGCAAATGGTTTATGCTGCGGATTTTTGCCATTTTCAGGAATAAAATGTAAACCATAAAAGTTTCGGTTAGGTAGTTGATAAATTCCTTTTTAGCTTCTATCGGAGTAAGTCACCTCAAGGTCCCTTATTATATGTTCAGAAAGTAGAATTTCATGTTCTCCGAGTTTCTAGCGGCAGCTAAATTGTGTTTAGAAGAATTTAAGCGCTTGTCTTCATCAGATTGACTTTCATTTAAACGACAAAGGCGCATTCTCTTCATGTGCAATGACAACGAAGAGTGTTCTCCACAAAAAAGGGCCTATTCCAGCGGAACTAAGTGGAACGCAGCGCCTAATCGTAGGAAGTATTTTGGCTCATTCTTCTTAATTCAGCGAATACTGTACTTCTTATTATATACAACCAGGGTATGTTCAAATCAAGAGTGAATACATAGGTACTTCGCAAGCATGATACATTTTCGACTGCATCATCACTTCCCAGCAGTTGGATTGTGGTCAACGGTGGCCTAGCATATAAGACATAAAATAAAGCTAATTTTTTTGGAGGCATGTTGATAAACCTCAACTGAAAAACAACTGTTGACAAAGTGATCGTATCACAGGCTACTATTGCTTAGCCTGCCTACTATTTATTTTAAGCGGTTTCTTCTTTCTTGTTATAAGCAAACGTGGCGCTTATCATCAGGGGAATGACATGCTCGTTTCATTAATCAGTTCCACAAAAAATACCTTATATCACTCATGGAAGCACTCGAAATAATTAAATGTTATCCTGACTTCAAGTGAGTCAAGATATAAATCAATGGTAATATTATATTTTGAGAGTGAGTGTGGCTCAGTGGGAGACCGTGAGTGTTTCGACGCACGCGAGTTTGAATCCCGCTGGCCACTGACCACTGACCACTGACTTTCTTAAGTCAGTGCGGATTTAACACTCGCTCTAAAAACGGTCGAGGAAAAAATTGGGAGAAAACCGGCATGTCCAAGGATTCATCACAAAAATTCAAAAATTCATGACAGACATGTCAGATTCACCAACGCGCACTGGGCCAGCGTAGTAGATTATGGCCCATACTATCTCTAAGAGAGAAGGCCCGTGTCCCAGCAATGGGAACGTGATGGGGCTGATGATGATGAATATTATATTCACTCGTAGTATGTCTCTCGTATGCGGGGGGCCAACTGGGTAGGTACCACCGCTTTGCCAGTTACTGTGTATGAAGGACATTGTAGCCAGCAAAATTACTGGGCATATAAGACTTAATATCTGATGTCTCGGGGTGATGAGCACAATGTAGTGCTACGTAGTACTTTTATGGTATTAAAAGTTATAGATGGCACTGCAATTGTTATGGGCAAGCTTGGCGCTTACCATTAGGCGAACGCTTTGCTTGTCTCATTACTCAGAATTAGCAGTTTCAAAATTAGCTAACAGTTACGGAAGCTAAAAATGTGGGTTATCGCTTTTCCTGCATGACTTCGAACGCTTATGTTAAGATATCTCAGCATTGCGATATCATAGCGCTATGAAACATACACCAGGTTTTAGGTTAAGATATATGCTATCAATTAATGAAAGTCTATAAAGACGAAGTCTATAAAGTAATAATGGCCCTTAATAATAGCAAAACCAGTGGTCATGACGAAATAAATACAAAAGTATTAAAGTACTGCGCCAAGTCGATATGTCAACCTCTTTCTCATGTTATTAACTTGTCTTTTCTGGAAGGTGTTTTCCCCGAAGAACTGAAAACTTCTATTATTAAACCACTGTTTAAAGCGGGTGATAAGGCAGACCCCAACAACTATCGACCTATAACCATAGTGCCAATTATATCAAAAATTTTTGAGAAAGTTATGCTTCATAGAATAAATAATTTCCTCTCAAAACACAATATACTATGCAAGGAACAGTTCGGTTTTCGCAAGAAAAGTTCAACGTCACTTGCAAGTTTTAACTTAATCAAAATGGTCACGGAAAACATTAATAATGGAACCCCAATAGTATCTTTATTTTTAGATTTAAAAAAAGCATTCGACTTCGTGGATCATCCAAAATTATTACATAAGCTTGATGGTTATGGTATTAGGGGTAGAGCACTTGATTGGCTATCTAGCTATTTAAAAAACAGAAAACAGTATACTGAGATAACTAAAGTAATAAACAACAACAAAAATACATTGACAAAACAGAATTTTAGGTCCGAAATAGTTTTAAATAATAAAGGAGTCCCTCAGGGGAGCATTTTAGGCCCTTTACTCTTCTTGATATATATCAATGATCTTCCCGAAGCTACAACTCACAATTGTATTCTTTTTGCGGATGACACAACAGTAATCGTAAAATGTGACAAAACAGGTTCAACTCCGAAAATTGTATATGAAGCCTTATCTGACATAAATAATTGGACAGAATATAATCACCTCAGTATAAATATAAAAAAAACAAAAATAATTCAATTTAATTCATATAATAACAATCCATTACCCCTTGACATTATGTATAAAAATCAAAAGATAGATGAAGTGGAATCGTTTAAATTCTTAGGTATACATTTGGATAGACATTTGAATTGGAAGGTACATGTCAATGCAGTACATCAGAAGCTGAGTCGCTTTGTTTTTGCGCTGAAGAAACTGAGGCAGACGGTTTCCAAGGAAGCTGCATTAGCTGCTTACCACGGATATGTATCATCAGTTCTTAGTTACGGTCTTATAATGTGGGGAAACTCCGTAGAGTCTGGGTCAGTTTTTAAAGTGCAGAAAAGGTGTATCAGGGTGATAAACAAAGCATGGTTCTTGGACAGTTGCAAACCATTATTTAAAAAATGTAAAGTCCTTCCACTTCCATGCATGTATATAAGAGACGTATGCATCTTTGTTAGAACACATTCAAATTATTTTACAAAACGCAATAAAGTTTTAATGAGACAAAAACGAGCAAAGTTTAAAAACTTACTATATCAACCTCCTTGCCGTAAATATATATATGAAAAAAATGTTTTTAATATGTGTATCCTAGTGTATAATAAACTACCCGACAATATAAAATCGTTGCAGGGCAATGCATTCAAAACTGAACTTAATAATTATTTAATGGACAATTGTTTTTATAGCATGATAGAATATTTTAATCGAGAATGTAATTAAATAAATACAATTATTGTTTTAAATACATTTTATAGTAATTAGAGAATTGACATAATATTTGCACGCTTGCTTGCAGGCTGAATACTGGACTGTTGTAATTAGTTTTAAGACCTTTATTGTATGTATTCTTGCAAATAAACGATTGATTTGATTTGATTTGATTTGATTTGAAAAGCGCATTAAAATCCACTCTGTGTCGAGTCTATAGAAGCTGAAAATGAGAAAATTTGCTTTTTTTGTCATAATTATAGCTCTTTTCATGTAAAGTTTCCGAGTTGTTTTTTAAGACTTACTGAAAACGATGAAATTTAGTTTTTGCCATGGTATTTTATTATGTAAATAAAATTTTACATGTAGGTATATATTTCATTCATTTTCATAGTCTATACAGCGTTTCAAATTTCGACTAATTTTACCTATTTCCTGCCCTCATCGCTGAAGAGATTTAGCCCGAGATTTTTTTGATATTGAACCACATCGAAGAAGCTCGATATCAAAAAAAATCTCGGACCCGTATTCGTTAATTTTTAATTATAAGTATACATTTTGAGTTTCAAGATTCTAGGACAATCTAATAACTTTTTTCCATACAAACTTTAACCCCCATTTAATCCCCCCATAAGCAGATTCTTTAAAATTTCAATAGCCTATATTTTAAGTTAAGAAGTATGCTATCAAACACTGAAATCCGCATTAAAATCCGTTCGGTAGTTTTCGAGTCTATAGGTAACAAACAGACAAAAATTCAAAATATCATAGATTTGTGTTCAGTACCCTCTAAATAGTCGATCCCAGTTCGTTTTGCAAAAATATCTTCAATGTACAGAATTGGCTTTTTTCCATTTTTATAATAGTATAGATAAGTACATAGCTCCATAATTTGTTTTAATGCTATTTAAAGAAGTACTATTAATTTTAGTTGATTTTTCTCTATATGTGATGAAGCTTTTCCTGTTTATAAACATGCATCAACTTCCAGAAAGTGATATACAGTGGTAGTAATTAGTAAAAATCTAATAAATATGAAATAAAACAACCATGCTATTTATTTATGATCAAATCAAGTGTCATAAACATCATTTGTATTAAACTTGATCAAAATTTTTCTACTGGCTTTATTGTCATAAAACCATTGTTTTGTTTAAGCTTCATTATTTTAGTGGATTGATTCCGAGGATATTTTTAGCCTGTAACAAAAAATAAGTTATAGGTGTACCCAACAAGGTTTTGCTGTTTATTATTACGTATTTATTTGGAACATAATAGGTATTACACATCGTAATTATTTTAATATACTAACACATACATATTATTATCATTACGTGTCAGTTTAATAATATGCTTATAATGTACCTATAAGCAAGTTGCAACTGAGATTGGTATACTTCAGTGCCAGACTTCCAAAAGATTATTTTTAGTATTTATAACAGCTATCGTATATTATATTATTCTTCTAGAAAGTATAACTAAAATAAACATTCTGCCATTGTTGATAAAATACATACCGTAACAAATGCAGCACTCAATGTCTGCGGAGCCGCAGCCACTGGGTTCAAATTAAGTGCCATTTGCACCAGCTGAGCATCCCTTATCCTTGACGACACAAAGTTCCTCGTAGCACTATTGCCTTGACTATTGTCTGTGAGGTAGAAGAGTTCTGCTGTTTTGTAGATGCCAGCCAGGCCAACTCGTCGAACATACCAGTTGAACTAAAAAAAAGAAATATAAATACTTAATTATTATCCCTACACATGTCCTCTGTCCCTGCCTTTTATGGTAATAAATAGCTGTTATATAAAGCTGAATAGCGAGCAAAATTATATTTCTTGCTACTCAGTTTTTAATTTTGTTATCCTACAAACATAAGAGATATCTAGTTACTTACATCAACACTTCTATCCCCAGAATGGTAGCATATATCATCCACCAGGGATAGCAGAGTGGCTAGACAGTTAGGAACATTGTTTGGTATAGTCTGAACAGCCATTGCTTTTGGCCAAGTACTCCTGAAACAATATAAAATGTTATAAAAATTCAAATTGCATAAAATAGTATGTATATTACCTATGGTTTTGCATGACACTAACTTGTATGGTTCAATCATAAATAATCTGGTCACTATAGCATTTTCAACAAACTTGGCTGGTACTTTTGAATCCTTTAGTTCTTCTTTTGGCCACTGAAAAATGAAAATATTCATTTTTAATTTTCATTCAACACAAACTTGACTAGTTTCATTGGAAAATAAAAGTACTCAGTTAAGTACTTATTATTTTTAACATTTTCCATGCTAATTTGTATTAGTGTTGGGGAGCTACTTACGGTTTTCATTTGCTGTACCAACTGCTCATTGCACTTGACATTGAAGTAGTGTACTAAATCGCCACCTCCATTTGGAAACAGGCCATGTGTTATAGTTGGGTACCCAGCCGCTTTTGCTCCAGCACTAAGGGACTCTACTGACCATCCACTCTTTGGAACATATTCTAGAGCTTTCTCCAAAATACGAGTTTTAATATTTTCTTCATACTGTTGCTCATCATGTTCTGTTGTACCAGTTGTAGCAGGCACCTTTAACTCTTTCTCAGTATTAATTTGGCAGTAGCTTCTAATTATTCTTTGGGTATTATTTACAGGAACAGAAGAAAGAGGTAGGGCTACTCTACGGCTAGCTCTGAGCGCTGTTGACAAAATTAATAAACCTTTTCATATTTTATCATGAAACTTTGTAAATGAGATAAGAAACAAAACACGATGTTTTTTAAGGGTAGTCAAATAAAATCACTGATATTTTCGAAGACATGTATTAAAACTTTCAAAATGCACTGATGATTATAACATAAAACATGTGATTACATACATCAATATAATTGAATAACATATTACACTAGATTCTTAGGATTAACAGATTTATATATTTACTAGCTGACCCGGCAAACGTTGTTTTGCCATATAAATTAAAAAAAATTATATAAAAAAAGATGTTGGCCGATTCTCATAGATAGCGGATAAGCACAAAAAATTTCATCAAAATCGGTCAAGCCGTTTCGGAGGAGTATGGCAACGAAAACTGTGACACGAGAATTTTATATATTATTAAGATTAAGATAAATCAACAATGACCAATCACATACAATCCTGTATCCTTGCCTGGTTTCCCTGTATCAAGTGAGAACTTATCCATAGCACAGTTTCTCGACACCCAGAGATGGAATAAATACTTGCAGTTTTTGTACATAAAAGTTTGTCCCATAGCTGGTATCTATATGTACCTCATATCAAGTGATGCCCATACTCATTAAGCTTATGGTTGAGCTGACTCCTCAACCTCTACTACTGCGGGCTTCATACATTCAGTAAGTCTTGCTAAAAGGCTCTCCATCAGGTGGAATGCATTTAATGCGGATTCTATTATTTCCTTCTTCTTTTCTGGGGGAATAGAGTCTAGAACATTTCCTGCAACACTGAGAGTAAGACCAGGTTGGTCTGTCCCATCCAACACATCCTTAAGTTTAAGTTCATAATGAGCCTTAGACATCTTCAAAGCAGTCACTAACACATCCAAATATTCTGTTTCAATTGTTGGAATCAAGTCTCTGATACCTGATGCATTGTCTTTATCTTTCAAAACCAAGTACCTCAAAAAATTAAGTGCAGTTATAATTTGATCAGCTAACTCCATCAGATCAGATTCAGCTCCATGAGGCAGATAGCATATTAACTTTATCATGCCACCAAGCTGTGCACCTATAAAACATTCATTTAATTCAGGTTCATTAAATGATTCAGTGAGAGCATTTTTGTACATAGTTATGGCATACCCTATCATGCCAGAATGATTGGATACTCCAATTAGATATTTTATGAGTAGACACCTTCCTTTATAGTCAAACTTGTTTATGTGGTCTCCAATGGCATTCAGAGCAGTTTTTCGCACAGACTCATAGCTACAATAAATTGCAACATTGATAAGTCTCTTGCACATGTCATAATGAACTGATGATGAGAGCATTTCATGTGAAGTATGATTAGCTAGGCGGTTATTCAATGCTTGATATAAGGCTAGTGCCTTGGTCAAAGGCCCATATTCAGTATATCTTAACAAATGGTTAACAGCCAGCATTAATCTGTGGATCACATATTGACTGCTATAGACTTGTGGTAATGCCCAATCTGGTATTTCAAAATGTCCCGAACATGCAATATAGAACAATCCTGCATATGTAGTCATGTTCATTCTGTCACTGTTCTCAAAAGCTGATGGTTTGTCACTTCCATCAGAATATCTAATTCTTAGTTTTTCTTTCTTCTCCAACTGGTTTAGGAACTTTAGTAAATCTTTTTCTAATTCACATAAATCCTTGATGATTGTGGCACAAGCCTGTCTGGCTTCACTTCTTGCATTGGCATTTGAATCAATGTCAATGTAAATCATAGGTTTGCCCAAAAGGGTGATAAGAAACTCTGATATGATGTGCTTCATTTGTAATGTCAAGGTATTAGAGTGGGCTTTGGCAGCAAGAATTTCATCAATGAAAGGTTGATAAAATGGCAGTATCATGGTGTAAACCTTAGTTACTCTTCTTATATTTGGGTCACTATCTATCAACTTGCGTTCATCACCTTCCAAATGGTGCTCTGTTATTTGAATCTTTTCAATGTAATTAGATAAGGCATAGAGGCACCATTCCAGTGACCTTTTCTTATTTGTTGTCATTTTTTGCAGCAGCTTTTGAATTAAAGGCAAGACAATTCCCAGTTGTGCATCGTTTTTGGCCATTTCTAAAAGCTCTATGAACTCGAGAAGGGCATCATCATGGCTGCACTTTTCCATGATAAAGGACAGCATCTGTTCACATGTGCCATACAGAGAAGGTTTAATCACTATGGTATCATCTTGTATTTTTCTAACAACAGTTCCTGTTATCTGCCAGCACCAGTCAGTAAAAGTTTCTTTGTATTTATCATCACTTAGTGCGTTAAGTGCTTCTTTATAATTTCCTGCATCCAGTGATGATGAAATTAAGTTGACGATTTCTCTATTGTCTCCCATGGTGAAGAGTGAAAAAGAATTACGTTTTCCACTGAATTCTGAAATCGAATTTCACCTAATTTGTATTAAATCCAACTCAGAAAATACTGAGCAGGTTTCACAAAAACAACGATGCTAGGTACTAGATTAACTCGGTGTAAATATAGTAATACTTACAATAGAAAATCCTTGATAGCTTGCTCATATTTGAATACTTTAATAAAATTGTATCAAATGTCCGCTGCTTGCAAAAACAATATTTTATTTCAGTCAAATGAAATCACAAAGATAAAAGACAAGCAGCAAGCAGATACTCTTCCTCTTCCTTATGACTGATTGATCTATTGTCATTATCATTTGTCATATATGTCATACTTGCGTGAAACGTGAAATGCATGTCATTGTCAATAGTCAAATGAAAAAACATCCCTAGATAAAAATTGTATTTTTGCCGTGCCGGCCGTGCGTGTCCTAGATAAAAATTGTATATACGGAAAGTGTCACAGCTGATTTGTAATTTGTAAATCGCGCCGAAGATACCCTTGACTTGAAGTTGGAGCCCTAAAATTAATGTGAGATTAAACCTAAATAGATTTCTGCTACAATTATGGCCGCTAAACAGAAGAATATTTTCACACGGAGTAAACCTCTGATGAAAATTTACAGTGGTGTTGACGACGAAGGAAAAGAGGTAAAATCGCCGCTTCATAGGGGCGGATTGTTTGGTATTTCATTTCGCTGAACTTGTATTTCATTATTTTTATTCACTAGATATTGCTGCTACATGGTAAAACTATACTTCTATAAATTATACAACATTAAACGTGTCCAAAGACGCGTTTCTAAATAGCCATTTCGCTAGATTTTTAAATTGATGAAATTATGTTCATAGGTTGAGGTTCGCGAAGACGCCGAGCAGTTGGTGAAATGGCACGAGATCTCAGACGCGCTGGTCGCAGCGGGGTACTATCGTGCGCAGCTACAAGGCCTCTCTGCGTTCGACAAGATAGTTGGAGGCTTAACTTGGTGTATTGAATTGTGTGACATTGATGTAGATGTCAGCCTACTTTTTGAGGAGAACCTCACCATTGGCAAGAAAATGTAAGTATTTAGTACAAATTGTTTACAAAGTTTTGATGTTGTGGGGTTGTATCTTTTTAAAATAACTTCTCAAGTGAATTCTTTGTTCACTCACTGAACCCTGTATGTATGCTATCATAACATGCTACTGTGGTCACCCAGTGAGCTATTATAGCAATATTCGCACTTGCGATACATATGATTCGATTAATTAAATTTTCTATTGCGCTGCTTTATTTTGTACTAGGGAATGACTAGACAAGCAGGTTGATCACCCAGAGCAAATCACCTGCTCATAACATTTGCGGCACCACCCAGTGCTTTGCAAAATCTGGCATAGCATATACCCTGAGAAGAAAGCTCTTAAGTCTTATAATGTCCAGTAATGTGCCTTTCAAACTAGAACACAGTAATGTTAACACACTCATCTCAACTCATCATTAAAGGGCCGGCCAGTCCACTAAACAATACATATTATTACATTAATTTCCTTTCAGATCTCTTACTGAAAAATTAGTAAAAGTACTTCCATCAATGAAATGTCCCTACATAATAGAACCTCATCAGATTCAAGGCTTGGACTTCATCAACATATTTCCATTAATTCAGTGGCTCATTAAATACTCAAGTGAGTTCCGAGTGGCCAAAGAAGATGAGCTACGGAAGTTTGCCGTTATGCAATATAACAAGAGTTACATATTTGAATCAGACAGGGAACAATTTGCACAAAAGGAAAAGCTATTGAAAAATTTGGCAGCCATACAGGTATATTAAATATCCTTATTAGTTAAGAAAAACAGTTGTTACTTAAGCATAAAAACTGTGTATTAAGTTCCATGTATTCCTATTTGGCCCATTAGTAAGTTATGCTACTTTTAATAAGATGCACTATAATCCTGCGCTCTGCATATTTATTAATTACCTTCAAACATCATATAGCGTAAACATATACAGCTTTTATCTTTATTATATCATTTTTAGAATCTCTACAAACCATGTAGAGTCCGTAAGAGGAAAGGTGGGCTACCAACTAATGAGTTAGAGCAAGTCAATGCCACACTCTCGGAGTATGATCAGCGCACATTAATGCATGTTTCTACTAACAAGGAGGAGACTAAAAAAGATGAAGGACTTGATTTCTTGGTAAGCTGCTCATATAATTTATTGTTTAGGTGTATTTAAACATAAACAAGCCATACATAATTAACAAGCACTTTCATTACAGTATGACTATGAAAAGACATTGGCGGATCCATCCAAAATCACTACTGAAGTAAGTATGCAATTTTCTTGTTTTCTTTGTTAAAGCACAGAGTACTAAGGGACAAAAGAAATTTAAACAAACAGCTACTCTTGCTTCTCTTTCTATCGCATAACTCTTATCTCTTCTGACGCGGCAGGTGTAGCGACGCGCGACCCGCCGTCGGTGTCCGGCTATGTACTTGTAGCTTCGTACCTACAGTGCGGAGTGCGCTAGGCCTGGTTAAAGTCTAAAACTTAACTTTCTCTGTATAATATGGTGATGTATGTGACAAAAAATTGAATAAGGCACTGCGTTCCATCTTCACAAAAAATAAATTCTTTTCAAAAGTTATTGAAAAGTGGAATAATCAACTTTTTAATAGAACTACCTCAATTATCAATTGGTTTTGTATCATGCCTGTCCAGTAAACCATTTTTACCATCTGTGATATATTTCAGACTGACAGATATACAAAGGAACCAGACAACAACCTCAACAGTGGCAACACAAAGATTCACTATGCAGTGTTACATTCAGAACTTACTGGAGAAGTGTCCAAAGAATTGGAAGAGAGTGAAAAAATTAAATATTCACAAGACGTAGACAGACTAACTAAAGCTGTGGATTCCTTGGAAAATGAGGTTAATACATGTAAAAAAGACCATGAAGCACGAATGGAATGTGCCAAGAATAAATACACAGATGTCCTTGGGAAACTGAAACAGATCACATACAAACTAATGAAATCTGATGATTACAGGTACATAATATTGATATTTTTACATTTATTTTGCCTGGGCAGTTAAAAGAAAGATAGAAAATGTATTACTTTAAATACTTTATAACTTTATTATTAAACCATCTTATACTAAAAAAAGATAGACTAATAAAATATTTTATTCCAGTGATAAGAATGTCAAGGAGTTTTACAAATCTTTGAAAGAACTGGCAAAAGAGAGAAATGAACTTCTGCAAGTCATTCAACATAAAGGCAAGGAACATAAAAAACTTCAGGATGAGTTACGGTGAGTTTCCTACAATAAATCTAGTCAGGGATGAAAGTTTAAAAAAAAATTAATTAAGATGGTTTTAGATGCAGATCATGACGTGTTTGACCATTTTTTTATTTCTCACTAGGAAACCGCGGGGCGCAGTTCCTAAAAAGTAGCCTATGTCCTTTTCCAGAACCTAAAGTCCGTTCAGTAGTTTTTGCATGGTTGTGTAACAAACATCCATACATCCATCCATCCTCACAAACTTTCGCGTTTAAAATATTGGTAGGATAGTTACGGAGTTGGCCTTTGTCAAGAATTAACCCTTTATAACATAAGCCCTTGCAAATTATTTCCTGCTGAAAGCATGGTATGTGTATGGGCCTTCTTTATTTTTTTAAATCTTCTTTAAATGTATTTTCTCTTCGATTTTCAGGATTTCGCAGGATCCAAACATAGCTGTAACTGAAGAACAACCATTGACTCCAGCTGAACTAAAAGAGTTCCATGAGAGAGAAGAGAAACTGAAATCGTTCATTACAACCATGAGGCTGGAACTTGCCAAACTCAACCGTGAGATCCTTAAGTATACTGTAGCTATAGACGAGGTACCGGGCACTGCAGAGCTTTTGCAGTACGAGAAGAGGTTTATGGAACTTTATAATCAAGGTAAGATTTCAAAATTCAAAAACTTAAATTTCAAAATTAGACAAAATGACGGTACAAGTAATATTTTTAACCGACTTCAAAAAGGAGGAGGTTCTCTGTTCGATTGTATTTTTTTTTATGTTTGTTACCTCAGAACACTGTCATTTATGAACCGATTTGAAAAATTCTTTTTGCGTCGGGTTCAGTATAGCTACGAAGTGGTCCCATATAAATTTCATCGATATGTGACCTTGGACTTCGAAGATACATTAAAGTCGGTTTTTGTTTTTTTCTAAAAATTAATTATTAGGTACATGATTCAGTTGGCAATATTCGGGCATCGCCATCGGATGATTCCGACGTCAAAAGATGAGAGAAGAGTTAACACGATCCAATATATAATAGACAAGAAATTCTCTCATTGAAGTATACGCTCATGGTTCTATTTCAACAAAACTAATTTCCCTTGTCATTTCATTTTCAGTGGCTTCAAAGCACAAGGAAACGAAGCAGTATTACATATTTTACAATACACTCTTAGAAGTTAAACTTTATACATCGAAGGAGTTGAGCTTACTCAATTCCATCTTAGATAATTACGAAGAGTGAGTATATAGATTACCTATATCTAAAACTTAGCCTTATTTGTGTGACTTACCTACTTCGGCGCAGCATCCACGATGCAATGGAATTTAATTGGGCTTAATAATTTTTAACGGAGGACCGAAGAAATGTTAATTTCGCGACATACGATTAAATACCGACATTATATAATTGAGATAAGCTTTAATTCACACAGAATGTAAGTATTGTTATACTTAGACAGTCGTCGCCCGCCCCTCATTGAGATAGGAACTGAATGACGAGACGAGCTGGTCGTTTGCCTGATGGTAAGCAATACGCCAGCCCATAACAATAATAGCACCACCCAAAACTTTGTTTTGCAAAATCCTGCGCGGCGCTGCACTGCGCTCGTCACCCTGAGACAATTAGCTGTTGAGTCTCATAATGCCCAGTAATTTCGCTGGCTACAATGCCCTTCAAGCCGGAACACAGTTATGTTTGCGCACTACTGCTTGGCGGCTGAATAACTGGCAAACAAACCGGAGGTTGTCTCTATCTACCTAATAAATTAGAGTCAAAATGATAAACTCTTTTACTTTGTTGCATTTTGTATGAGTTGCCAGCATTATCTACGCACCCCTACTCACCTAGGCGTACTGCTTAGTACATACAGCTATAGAAAGAAACTCATTTAATTATTTAATTTAATGGGTTCGTTTGGTATTTAGATAGATAAATCAACACAATGTTTTTTTCTGACTTTCAGAGCCATGTCCTCACCCAGAAAGAGAGAAGAGTTCATGACTCAATTTGTGTCCATAGTCGATTGGGTGAACCAAACTGTCAGGAAGGTAGAAGACAAGTACAAGGTAGAAAAAGAACAGAAGAACACGCTCCATAACGAATATTCGCGATTGATGGATGTTCAAAGGCAGTATGCCGCTGCCTTGAAGAAATTAGCTGAGGAGAGGCAGAAATTTGGGCAAACTTGAATCTATTCCTCAACATCTCAAGAAAAAACTCAGTGCAATCCCCATCACGCCATTTTAAAACTTATGTATATTGTATCTAGTCCTCATTTACACAAGTTACATTTATATACTTTTATACCAGCATTCCATTATAAATGCACTTCCGGACGTAGGTACTAAGACTGATATAGCTTTTATATTTTATCCACGCACTGATCCGATTAATATTAATTTAAATGAAAATGTTTTTTTTTGTTTTTATAACCTTTTAATACAGTTAAGATAACAATATACAAATACTGCTTTATTTATAAATCTGTACATCATCAAATAAAATCAGCTACAATAAAGTTCTAATTGACCGCTGCACAACAATAAGGTTTAAAAACAATGACAATATAATTATAGCTTTGTGAAAAAAATATTGAATTATTGCAACTGATTTTGTAAATTTTTTACATAAACAAATCTACTGGGGCATTTACAATGTTTTAGAATGGTAATGCACTTTATCAAATCGTGACCACGTTACCATGTGTACTGCTACCATGCGTACTGCCATGTGCACTTCCATGCGTGTGCGTGCTACCATGCGTGTTGCCATGCGTGCTGCCGTGTGTGTTGCCATGAGTACTGCCGTGCGTGTTGCCATGCGTGCTGCCAGGAGTACTACCATGTGTGCTATGACTATGACCTTTGTGAGAGCCACTGTGACTGTGAGAATGTCCATGCCCATGAGAACTCGGGCTAGATTTCTTGTACATCGTGAAGGATATCAGCTCCCTGTTAGCGTTGGTCATGGCCATTGCGTGGGAGACCACGTCGTAGCCGAAGAGAGCGTGGAGCCGGTTCACCACCACCAGCGTCAGGCCCTTCTGCGTCACTCGGACCACCCGCTCGAGGTCTGACGATGTGGCGATGCTCACCGAGAAGGAGGAGTTCAGCTCCTGGCAAGAAGAGAGGTCGTTAGTCTAGATTTCTTGAAAGTCGTGGATTTGAGAACCGAAAGATACATAGGTGAGATATTTCAAATTTAACAATTCTGTATCTAAATATTATATAGAAAAAACTTCGTTTTACTTGAAAAGGAGTTACAGTGGATACATAGTTTCTTATAAGTCCAATTTTAAAGAGGATAGTGTTATAGTGTACAAAAATACCTAACGTAGAACGACGAGGACATGCGTAATTATAATTCAATACACCATCAGAAGGCGTCTACAGCAGAACGGCCGGCCTCTCTTATTGAGCGCCATTGAGCCCGGCCTTCGTGGCTTGAAACCAATTCAATTTTATTTCGTTAGTACATAAAAATCAATAAATATTATATATTTAATTAGTACCTACCTACCTACCTACATGTCTGCATCTATATATATGTCGACATTCGACATGCTCTTACATTCGCGTGCATAATTCATACAAGGTAATTTTACGTTCAAATAAAACCAAATATAACATGAATGGCTAAGCTACTAGGTCTACGTGTCTACGTACTAGGTAGGATATATTATTTATTCTGTGCTCATGTGGGCACGGGCCTACCTAAATAACTAAAACCTTGCCAAGATTGGTGAACTGGTAAGTACAGGCTATTTCTCAAAAATACTATCTCATCTCAGTGCAAAAAACACGTTGATCCATTGTTTAGTTTTGAAGTGAAAGAAGGACATACAAACACACTTTCACATTATTAACTATATACCTATGTACTTATAATAAAACTGTAATGAGGAGGCTACTGTACATGGAAATATTTATGAAAATCAATTTTTTTAAGAGTATTTGGGAGCAACAGTCTGTCTGTCTGTCCTGGATAAGCTCAGTAACCAAGGCACAAATTGAAATGCAGTTTTTTAAACTATGATCTATAGAATTACGGCGCTACACACAGGCTTTGTTTCATCAAAATCGGTCCAAGAATATTAAGGTTATGACGCAATTTAGGAAAAAATACAATGTCCACTATAAGTTGAACCCCGGAACATACCGGACCCTTAGTGCTCAACGCTCAGCTTAAACTGGTTTTTTTGCTTACCTTGAAAACTAAAGGAGGGGTTGACATGCCGTTTTCTAAAAAATGTTTTGTCGAGTCCTAGGCTGCTACAACGAGATAAGACGGGATCGAGAGAGGAGCGCGACGGTTACAGGTTACGAGAGGGACGCTAACATGATCGGAGAGGGTAGGTAACACGATAAAATCAAAATCAAAATCTGTAAAAAGGAGGATGGTAACGGGATAGGAGTGGGATTGTAACGGAATACGTAAGGGTGATGGTAACGGGATATGAGGGAGACGGTTCCGGGTTCCAGAAGGGGGGTCTGTAATGGGATATAATGGGGATAGAAGCGGGGCGGTAATGGTATAGGAAAAGGACGTGATCTGGATAGGACCGGGATAGTGAAGGGATAGGACGGGGACGGGATCGGGATAACAGCGGAGCGGGAGCAGAAGCGGCATTAGGGTGGGATGGAAAATTGTCGGGAACAGATAAGATTACTTCGCTACGCGTACGAAGTCGCAGGAAACAGCTAGTAGATAATATTTTAGTACCTACTGTACCCGCGACTTCGTTCTTTCACAGAATACTAAGGAACAGAAGCATCACTCCGCAAAGAAATTTAAACAAATAGCGACTCTTGCTATGACGCAATAAAATTCAATTCAGCTCGCGTAGCGCTGCATACCTACCAGTCATATTAACCTACAGAGCGCCTCTCTTTCTATCGCATAGCTCTTGTCTCTTATTGACGCGGCATGTGTAACGACGCGCGATCCGCAGTAGGTGTCCGGCTATGTACTTGTAGCTTCGTACCTACGGTACGGAGTGCGCTAGGCCTGGGGCCTTACTCTGAAAAAGTAATTACGATCTTCGTTCTGTCGGATGAAAGGGCCAGCGCTATGCAAGAAGCATAAGAGTGTCGAGTTTAGTCCGCACAAACGTACGAAGGAAAGCAACTCGGGAGTAGGTCCCCTGGTTCTACGAAAAATGATGATAATACTTACACGCAAATAACCCGCTCTAAACTTTTTAGTGTCCCCATTACCTCATAATCACGTTCCCACTGCTGGGACACGGGCCTTCTCTCATAGAGAGAGTCTGGGTCATAATCCACCACGCTGGCCCAGTGCGGGTTGGTGAATTTCACATGTCCTTGAATTTTTGTGATTAATTCTTGAACATGTCGGTTTCCTCACGATATTTACCTTCACCGTTTTAAGAGCGACTGTAAACCTCACCCATACTTAATTACCCCGAAATACCCCAATTTCCCTCTAGAAATTTTGATTGACAGACAAATATATACGCCGAGCTGACTCCACAACTCCACAGAAACGAGCTAGACATAATATGTCCATGGCATTGGCAAAATCTTTCAATAATTTTATCAGATTTAGCTATCTATTTACCTATCTAAGTAGGTAGCTACCCACATAAACGATTGTATACCTACCTAGATTCTAACCTACTTATTAAAAGTAGTCAACCTATACATATAATTAATACCAATCAAGCTAATATTTTTTTCGTGTGGACGATTTTAATTTACTTTTTACCTATGTAAGTTTTTGTTTGATCAAGTTGAAATAAGTTCACAATCCGCAGTAACATACAACCCACAACCCAAGTAGTTCGGTAGGTTTATATCTACCTATATGCATTATGCATAATTATATACATACACATATTACATTTCCTGCAATACATTGTATAGATAGGTATACTCCATATTGTTCGGTTTGTCGCATAAAGAAAAATAATGAGACATGTTTATTGAAGTGAGAAATGTTGATGAATTACCCTAACTAACGACAGACGTTCTTCACTCTTCAGCCCATAGACTGTCGCGCCTTCGTCCTTCGAGAGGTGCGGCGCGCTCAGGCTGCCCATCACCATGATGTACGGCATCCTGCAGACGCAGACACTAGCACTTGTAAACTGTCACCGGCGAATGCAGCTCATTTTAACAACGCAGCCGTCGAGTGCGACGTCTAACCAAGTTGGAGACAGAATAAAGCGACCACGCGGCGGGCACTGGGCAGCGGTTGTCGGCGCCGTGCCGCATAGGTACGACAGGTTGCTCGCCCATGTGTGAGTGAACTCCGGCAGGTAGCTCTGTACGTGAGGTTTCAACTTAGTTCTGTGAATGTGTTAGTGCGACGTGACGTCGGTGTCGTCCATCACCGAAGGCCATGCCTTCACGGGTGTTTGACTGCGCCCCTGCGCCCGCGCAGGCTGTGACGCTCGCAGCGCGCGCAATCTAACAATGGATTGTAATTGAAACAATAATAACCTATGCACATAGCTGAATGAATCGCAGATGCTTGTAGCTTAAGTACCTACGCTACGCAGTAAAGTTATAGCGATTATTAGGTAGGTATACAAAGTTCTTTTCGAATTTTCAAAAAGTATTTTACGTAATGAAATAAGTTTTACCTATAGCTATAAAATTTAAACTTACCTACCTACTTACAAAATGAATGATGGATGTCGACTAGACGTTGTCAAACAAACTTAAAAAGCAAAGACCAACGAAACTATCGCAAACATATAAGATTTATTTAACCAAGTTATCCATTTACACCATTTATAACTATTGGTGTCGCATAATCGCAAAACCATGAGTCATTCTATGAGCAGTCCGAGGAATATACAACTAGGTAGGTAAATGGATACGCCTAATCAGCAGATATCTTCATAAATGCAAATGTAATAATGCATAGTTACCTATCTATGCTCAAACTTAATTATAATATAAGCTGCATATAAACCTTACGCAGCTGTAAACTATGGCGACAAGATTAACCAGGAGTGCTAATATATGGGCAGAAAAAATTTAATAATAAAACGACTTCACACGTCTGTCTACATACGTAGTTTGATACTAAATTTCGTTATAGGTACTTACTCATTTTATAATTTGTTCATCCATCAGTATTCGAGACATACCAAAAAGCTCGTCTGGTGTTTGTACAAACGATGGCAGAACTAGCTACGAGGGCCACTAATGTGAAATGCCTGGAGAGTGCTGGCGTGCTGGGTTAGAATTTATTCTCGAATTTCCTTTTCAATACTCACTTGAGAAAAACCTTATTTATATAGAGCTACTTATACCTATGAAGAAAGTAGCTACTTTACATATTTTTTTAATGAGTTTTGATACACTAAATTCCCCAAAGGCAAGGGAAGGGGACTCCCTTAGGACAGATCGCGGCTGAATAGATAGATACACTTATATATTACTAGGCATATACATATATGTATACACAATACATACATGTATATGCCTAGTAAAATTGACCCATGAGGCAGTGATCGGAAAATCATGGGGCAAACAAACTTTATAGGAAATAAAAAGAACTATACAAGATCATGATCATGTTGTGGATTATGTATGCGGTCCCACAACACCCAGATGCAAAACAAATATTTACCTACCTAAACTTCAGTACAGTTTGTTCGGTCTCGTATTCCATTCCGAGATAAATATTTCCAGAACTTCTCCGTCCGTTGCTCTCGGACGCTTGCAGCACGGTGCGCCAGTGCGCGGTGGTGGCGGCCGCGCGGCTCGCGGAGCACGATGAAGGGGTCGCCAGGCAACTGCTCAACGGAGGCATGGTCACCATCACGTTAGAGAATCTTAATAAATACAATGTGAGCAATGGACTTACAAAGTAGGCTGTGCATAGAATATATGTACCTATAAACTGGCTATGCGATTGACGTGTAGAATCTATTGTTCTCTGTAGGTACAGGACCTACTGAGAACAATAGATTCTATAAAATTTTTGATCCTACCTACTAACTTAGTAGGTACTTAAGTAATACTTACTTACCACAGTTTTACATATTATTATAATACTGTGGTAATATCAAATACACAAGGTAGGTACTAAGTTGCTCCACCGTATCTTTTCTATGTGGACTTGTGAGTATTTCGGGGGATCTTTAAATTCTTTACTTCTTTCTTTGTTCTTTAGTCCGGACTTTTTGTCTCTAAGGTATTTATAATATGGGCCTCTGATAATTTTACTTCGATGTAGGTACCTTTATTATTGCTTGACATAAAAAATATATTATATTTATATTATACTATAATATTTATATTTAATAAGTGGTAGATTATTTTTTATCAATATAGGTATGTATAAATGAAACTGATTGCAGGTTTATTACAAACGGTCTGCGCTTTATCTGATGCGAGCGGTGGCCAAGTAAGTATGTCATGGCCATAAGCTCAATGCAACCAAAGATAATAACTGCATATTTCATATATTTATGAAATTGCAGGCACAATGAAGAATTGGCAGGCGCGATTGTGAGACTTGGAGCGTTGGAACATATTGTGTCTTGCCTTGAAGATTTTGACTCGCAGGTTACTAAGTCAACATATCTACCTATCTACTTATGTATATTTTTTACACTAATATTGTATTTAATAACTATAATAGGTACCCACTTACAGTAGTTTCGGGAAATTCATTCAGGAGAAAAAACATCACCTCTTTGACTTGACCAATTGGGTAAATAAGCGAAAGCACAGAAGACTTAATAGTGGAGGCTCATATTTTTTCTGCATCAACAGACAGCGTAACGAAAGTAAATAAATAAATATTAGAAATATCTACGGCAGCTAAATTATTTCCCACCACTGCTGGGAAAAATAATGTTGTTATTAGACATATTTTCATCTATTTTAGGTGAAGGAAAACGCAGCCTGGGCACTAGGATACATCGGGAAGCACAGCGAGCAGCTGGCTGGGCTTGTGGTTGACGCAGGGACGCTGCCGCTGCTGGTGCTGGCGTTTCAGGAACCCGAGATGAGTCTCAAACAGGTGAATCCATATCGACCAAAATGTAAATTTTCTAAGCCAGCTAGACGGGAATAAACTTCTTTTGATGTTTGTGTTGAGAATCTATCTAGGTAAATATATAGCAAGGAGCTGGTTATATCGTCATTGGTATATAGTCATGACCATTAGGTACTTAATAGTATGATAATATGTTGAGTTCGTCGCATCTTTTAAATCGATATCATTCAAATACCTATATTGATGTGGAAAATTGTTCTTTGCTGCAGTAAGGTAGGTACCTACTAAAAAGTATTACCTACATTTCAGATAGCAGCCGGGGCTATCGTGGACCTCGCCCAACATAAACCAGAAGCTGTAGTCGACGCTGGCGCGATCTGCCACATGGTTCATGGACTCGAGAACCAGGATCCTAAACTCAAGGTTATCTACCTAAGTACCCAATATATTTTAGTAACCTGCTTGGGACACTATAGAAGTAGAAACCTCTACAATATTTATATTTATCATCATTAACATTGGCAGCTCCGTCCGCCTACTGCAGGTTATACTTACACGCCATTGGGCAGCTTATGGCCGTCTGCCATGAGTGCATTTTCCTACACGTGACCACCATTTCATCAGGGACCTACCTACCTGGAACCATTAGTAGTACTAAGAGTTCTCTCTTTCGAACTCTTACACTACACCAATGCATTATTAGACTAGGCTTGTTGATGCTTTATTTTATTTGTTTTTCAGCGAAGCACGCTGTGTGCGCTAGGTGCAGTAGCAGGGGCGAAGTCCGAGCTGGCTGAAGCGGTGGTGGCGGGCGGAGCCCTGCCCCCGGCTCTCCTGCACGCGGGGCACGACTCAGCGCCCGTAAGGCGAGCTGCGGCCGCGCTCATCAGGGATATCGTCAAGCATTCTGTTGACGTAAGAAACTACAATTGATCTAAGCTTTTCGGGTACCTGTACACTGTCGCAAAATACGACTCCGGCCGGAACCTAAACCCGTAACTTCCTATAGCCGGCAGGTGCTACGCTCTGTATTATCTTCAAAGGATTCGTGCGCGAACTATATACTGTTATTTAAATTGATCGCTTGTTTTCTGCTAACACTAGTAGGTAACTACTACCTAGCTTACTCAATTTAGCTCGCTTGTGGCACAGTTGTACATACATATAATACATAGTCTGTACAAGGAGCACGACTCGAGAGCCTTGGATTACATAGTCTGTTAAAGACTTTTGATTGCGCCTCTAACGCCTCCTCATTAGAAAGTTACATAATTATGGAGATAATAATTAATTAATTAGTTAGATACATAATTATGGAGTCCGTACCAACCGTTAAACTCTGCACATCATTATTATCCACTTGCTTGTCTCATCTTATTTGGCACTGAAGTCTTTAAGTATAGTGCACCTATTCGTTTGTTTCTCCCATCGCCAGCTAGCTCAACTGGTGGTGAACACAGGTGGATGTGGGCCCCTGGTGGAGCTCCTGTCTGAGGCTACAGGAGGGACGCGTGTGCCGGCGTGCATGGCGCTCGGCTTTATCGCTGGCCAGTCCGACCAGCTCGCCATGGCTGTTATAGAGTCCAAGGTTAGGAACTTTTGCATTAACATCGCGGATATTTATAAATAACGCCAACCGATCATATAGTTACAAAGATCCTCTTACTTCCTAATCTAGGAAAGCAGGAACAAGGACCGCGGTTGCATAACATCCAGATGCAAAACAAATACTACTGTGTACTGTACTCAAGTATTCGTACCTTAGCGGGAAACAAACTCGCATCCTCCATGGTGTATGTAGATATGAGCTGACCTGCCTTACCACTACAGCACTGGTTGTAATAAGTAGAAGTTCGTAAATTTAAAAATTAAATGTGGCTAGGCCTAATTTTGTAAAATTGCCATCACATTTTTCGCAGGCCATCCCAGTCTTAGTAGACATCCTGCAGAACAACGATGCAGAAGACTCTGAGATATGCGCTGCGGCCTGGACCCTCGGCCACATTGCTAAGCATTCGCCGCAACACAGCCTTGCAGTTGCTGTTGCTAATGCATTTCCAAGACTTTTACAGGTAAACAAAAGCCATTATTTTTGTTTAATTCGTTTTAAAAGAATATTATCAAACTCAGTCATGTGGTTTTCAACTGATAATTAGGACAGGCATTCAATAGAATATCTACCGATAAGTAGGCATGGGAAATTCTCACAGTTGTATGACCCGGACAACTGTTGAATTGAAATACCTAATATAAAGTTGCCTACTTTATGATAATAATTTAACTTGATAAAAATTAAAATAAATGTATCTATTCGTCTAGGACATTGTATTTATAATTCATTCTAATATTATTTAAATGTGACAGTATGTAGATAGATGGTTACTCCATCATGCAAAAAGTACTGAATAAATGATGAAAGAAGCTATTCTAGATTCTCGAATAGGATATAGACAGACACTGATATTTATAAAATGTCTGACCCTTGTCATAGGATACTTTTTATTCCGAAAAATTGGTGCGCGGTTAAAGCCCGACGCGGCACGGAATAATTATAGCATCACTAGCTGACCCGGCAAACGTTGTTTTGCCATATAAATTAAAAAAATGTTAAGGGTGAACAACCCTTATCACTTAGGGGTATGAAAAATAGATAGTAGTTTCTTTTCATTTTCATAGTAGCCGATTCTCAGACCTACTGAATATGCATATAAAATTTGGTAAAAATCAGTAAAGCCGTTTCGGAGGAGTAAGGTAACTAACATTGTAACATGAGAATTTTATATAAATGATAATTACAAAATAATGTTAATTCTCTAAAATTAGGTGAAAGAGATAGCATGCGTGTCAGAATCCAAAATTTTGTTTGACACATCTAACTGTAGTGCAAATAAAGTTTACAGATGCAGTAGAGAATTAGGCCTAGGAATATGCAAACAGCTAAATGCTTAGTTTTTTTTATGTACCTGAATGATGAAACGAGCAAGTGGTTTTAAATATTTAATAAAACGGCTAGGACTTGCATAGTTAGTCGAATTAGTCGACCTAGGTTTCGAGCAAGTGGTTTGCCTGATGGAAAGCAACATGCCTGCCCAGAACAGTTGCACCACCCAGACATATGTTTTTCAAAATCCTGGGCGGCACTGCACTGTGCTCGTCTTCCTGAGACAATAAGCTGTTAAGTCTCATAATGCCCAATAATTTCGCTATTAAGAATATTATTAATATTAGAATTAGGAGGTGATTTCAACTCATACTTCTTACTAAACACACATACCTCACTATTCCAGTTGTACACAAACCCAAAGTCATCGGGTGAGGTAAGAGCAAGGACTTCATGTGCACTGAAGCAGTCCCTCCAGTGTTGTCTCCACCGACCTGCCTTGGAGCCCCTGTTACATGCAGCACCTGCCTGTATACTCAAATATGTTCTTGCACAATATGCCAAGGTATTCTAAGTATGCTCTTTTAAATCATGCTCAGGTTGTAGGGTGTATTTTGCAGATTGGAGTCTCAGACCTAATCCCCTTAAATAAAGTAAAATAAAAGTAATTATTGATTTTTGAGAAGTTATAATAGTTATATAAGTTATAATATATATTGTATGCCATGCATGTAGGAAATATATTAATATTTTGATTCTTATAGTGTGTCACTTTTATCTAATATACTGGTCCATCATCAAGATTATCATCATCTTCATCATAATCATCTCCATTATCAAAGTAGTTGTTAGCATAGTCTGTTCCATCATCAATTTCATACTCTTGTTCCTGTTCATCTTCCACATCTTCTTCTTCATTCTCAGCCTTCTTAAGTGCTTCTTCATCTTCATTCGTCTCCATATTCTGATCAGTTTCTTGAGATTCTTTCTTCTCTAATGTTTGTAGTCTTTTAGCGATATCTGCAGGGTCTTCAAGCTTACGTTTCCGCGCCGCTGCTCGAACTCTACTTGCTTGCGGTTTCAACTCACCCGGCATATTCGTCCAAACGCAATCCAATACTTTGCCTTTCTTCGCATCTTCAGCGAGCACCTTATACTTATCAGAATACCGTTCAACACCGTCGGTCCGCGTTTTCACTCTTACATACGCTGGAGATTCATGCAAATATTCTATGAACTGGTCCTTGACGATAAGCATATAGTCTGTAGCGGCGTCACATATTAGTGGAAGAGGTTTCGCTTCAATTTTAGGGAATAGCGGAGGTGGAGTAAGAATCTGTGCGGTGTTTTCACCTCGGCCCATACCCGCAAGTCCTAGGGCTTGCAGTTGCTCATGTGTCAATGAGAGGTTGGCACCACGTCCTCGACCTCTTCCTGCCATGTTTCCAATAACAACTAAGCTTGAACTTAATACACTATTTCTAATTTATACAAAACTAGCTCATTGAAGCCTTGAACAAATTCTTGTATTTGTTTTCATTTGAGGTGCCATGTGTTTTTGACATTCCACATATTTGACATTGACACTGACGTTGATGTTACAATAGGGAGGGCATATCACAATAATCAAAGAAACGAAACTCATCGGTTTTTTTCCGATAAAAATAACAAAGTGATTTCAAAGAAATATAAAAATATAAATATATATTATATATTTACATCCTACTACATGATTTTAATAAAATTCAAAAGTTTGGGAGGATGGATGTGGAGTTATGAAAATTATGATTTCTGTTGTAGAAATAAATTTCGAATATTTGCATGTCTGATTCCAGGCTGAATACCGTAGTCCGTAACTAAAAAGAATAACTATTAACATTTTATGACCTTGCATTTTTACTAACAAATATGGATAATTAATAATTATGTCTGAATTATTAATAAATGAATTGAATGAAATGAAATAAGACCTCAGTGGCTCAGTGTATAAAATGTTATATTCTAGCAAAAATAAATGATTATTGTTTGTTATACTCAATCACGCAACAACTACTGAATGGATTTTAATGGGTTTGTACTGTTACTCGCGCTAGAAGCTTATAGGAAATAGAATTCTTTTTATGGCGGAATATTATTCATGCAACTATCCATCCAACGGTGAAGGAAAACATGATGAGGAAACCAGCATGTCCATGAATCGATCACAAAAATTCAAGGACATGTGACATTCACAACCCGCACTGGGCCAGCGTGGTGAAATATGGCCCATACTCTCTCTGTGAGAAGAGGCCCGTGTCCCAGCTGTGGGAACGTGATGGGGTGATGATGATGATGATGATGATTATCCATACTGGTTAAACTACGGCCAACGATACTATATAATATATTTTTTCTAGATATTACCTAACGATGCAAGAGCCAGAAGGCTATTTGTGACAACCGGAGCTTTGAAGAGGGTTCAGGAAATTGACTCGGTTCCAGGCACTTCTTTAAAAGAATACATCAATATCATCAATAGTTGCTTCCCTGAAGAAATTGTGAGGTATGTGCACTTGATAATTGAGTTGCTTCTAAAGTATGTAATGAAAGCTATTGTTCCATAATTAAATAATATACATATTTAAAGACTAAGTTTAAAACCTATCCGATTATTGTCAAATCCTTTGTTCCAGATATTATACACCGGGCTATTCAGATTCCTTACTTGATCGAGTGGAAGCATTCACACCTCAGGTCTGTTTAATTTAAAATTGGAGCTATTGATTTCACTCTTCAGTGATCTTATGTTCGATTTGCTATTGTGCAGATATACATACGTACATAAAAGATTATGTAAATATATACAGACATCTTTAATGTAAAGTAATAGAAAACGGTGTTTTCATATAAAAATACATTGTTCCGTGGGAAAGGCGAAAATACCTCTGTCATGTAGATATTATATCTACTGAGATAGAATTGGCCCCAATATACGAAATAAAAAGGATACTTATCTTATTTTCAGATCCCAGAGCTTTTCACAGATAGAGTGCCTAGTGACTGCCAGAGTGAATTATCATTGCAGAACGCAAATTAATAGCTTGTATTTTTTAAATCTAATTTATTTAATAAACGGTTTATTTTGTATTTTGTTGTTATGCATTGATTAGGGTCCACACTGTTTTTTGAACTTGTATAGTTCGACCTCCTATAACAGAATTCTCAATCACCATTGATTGACTGCATACCCGGTAACTAAAAAAAGGAAACTTATTGTATTTATTTAACAATTAAGTAAATTTGAGTAAGTCAACGGTGCAGTTTGCTGATTTTAGGCACTTTTATCAACTCATTTCGGTGCCTGCCAGAATTTACTTACCTTAAATGAAAAGCGAGTATGTTCAACAGTTTAATGCCTTGTGTATCTACCTCGTAGAATGTTTCAATTTGTCTATTTGAAGGCCAGCCCAGACCTTTTACTACATTTTCCAACCTTGATATCTCTTCTGTCAGCAATCCCTGTAAATAAGTAATGAATAATAATGTAGGTAAATATGTGCGATCAATGATCTGGATGACGACGTCAAAAGTTGGCACTAGTGTCCTACCGAAACATGATTTTCAGCCGAAACCGTAACCTAATATTTGGCTCCCTTTCTAATTTTGGCCGAAACTATATACCCTGAATTGTGTGTTTTTCCTAACTTTTAAAAGGCAATTTATATTATAATAACTACTTTATTTTTAATGTAGATTTAGAGAGTATGGGTTGTCTCGCCTTACAATTAAATGCAGCTGCGATATGTACCAGTTAAGCTAAGCCACCAATAACTTGTGCGGCTTTTGCACGCTCACTTTAAATTAACAAATGGTAAAGGAAAACATCGGAAAACCCCGCTTGTTTAAGCGCTTTGGAGTGGTTGGTCCGGCCACCGTTGTAATACCACCTACGAATAATGTTATTACCACCCAATGACCAAAACCAAGCCGTCAAGCGACATTTCGTTGTTTCGGGAGATGTGCGGTCCTTTATTCCCGGTCGTCCCCACTGGGTACGAGTGGGAAAAAAAGTTTCGTTCGTTCCCAGTGGTGACGATTGGAACTTTTTATTTCCCACTCGTTCCGCTATAGACCGAGAGTCAAAATACATGGGGATTTCAATAAGAGATTTCACGGATTGTTAAAATGCTTTAATTACGACTTTCTGAGCAAGACTGAACAATATTCAGTCAACAACGGTGAGGGTGTCATTGCGTATCTATTGTTTGTTACATCGCCATACTTACAATTTACCGATGATAGTAAGTTCGTCTTAAAGAGCAGTACCTGACTACCTAAATAGTGATTCAAATATAAAAAAAAAAGATTTATTACAAAAACGGCGCAGTAACTTTTTATCTTGAACTTCTTATAAAGGTATGTTACCTACCTGGACTTTACAAGAAGTAAATCCAATGGACTCCAATTCAATAACTAAAATGTAATGCATTGTACACAACTTCAACACAGGCAAAATAAAACTAACTCCAGAATCTAGCAAACCTATTATTTTATACATAGTAGGTAATTTATAATATCTGGTTATCATTTGGCGAGGATGTGGTTATGAAATGATAGTTACATATTTTATTATCAATATTTATTGGAGTGTATTTATATTTCAATCGCTATGTATTTTCTTATCAAATTGTGGCAATTTTATAGTGAAATACATATACGAACAGGGCTGATACGAGGGGAGGTCAAAAAGTTCGCGGAATGAAAGGCAAGGGGGGGGGGGGGGGGGAATTAAACATGAAATTATTTTTCCTTTTCAATATATTCTCCATTAACCCTAATACACTTTTCAGACCTTTCATATAATTTGTTATACCTCCGAAAAACAGGTCAAGGCCTTCAAAGTAAGCAGATATTGCCGACTTCACTTCTTCGTCATCCGTAAATTTCTTTCCACGAAGCTCTTTTTTCATGTTTGGGAACAAATAATAATCACAAGGGGCCAAACTGGACTATAGGGAGGGTGGTTTAAAATTTCGTGGTCGTGCAAAAAGAGCACACCTCTGGACCATTTTCCCCTTCTCTTTTTTTTAATTGCTTTTAATTTTTCCAATAGTGTAGCGTAGTATTTCCCCGTGGTATTGACACCTTTATCTTTATAATCGATCAATAAAATTCCCTCGGAATCCCAAAAAACTGTAGCCATAATCTTTCTGGCCGATTGTGACACCTTAAACTTCTTAGGCGGTGCTGCGCCTTTTTTGTGCCACTGCATTGACCCCTGCTTCGACTCAGGTTCATAGTGATGAACTTAAGTTTCATCTCCAGTCACAATTTGGTGCAGAAATTCATCCTTATTTTCACTACACAGCTCCAAAAACTCGCGCGAACACTCGACGCGCTGCTGTTTTTGAAGCGCTGTGAGCATTCTCGGTACCCATCCTGCACTGACCTTAGACATGCCAAGATGGTCATGGAGAATATTCAAAATGGTCATAGATGATACTCCAGTCATCTCTGTGATTTGTTTTTTCTTTAGACGTGCATCTTCTAGAACAAGTTTTTCAACTTTTTCAACAATGTCTGAGGACGTTGCTTCAATTGGCCGACCTGAACGCTGATCGTCTTCAATTGAGTCTCTGCCTTGCTTAAAAAGACTATGCCACTTGTAAATCATTGTTTTTCCAGGGCAAGAGTCCCCGTAAACTGATGACATTTCTTCCATAATGTACTGAGGCGTTTTTCCTTGCTTGACCCGCCCTCGTTATTTTGCGATAAAACTTCTCTTAAGCGTCTTCTGACCGTCCACTGGAATACAGTTACTCCTCGAACCTCTCAGCTGCTGTACGGACGTACTGGACGGCCACCGGCGATTTCTGAGACTTGTTGAGACGATGTAACGGTCGTCTCTCGCAGAAGTATGCCGTCGTCCAATGGTATTTGGGCTCCTTAGAGTAGGAACCAGTCTATTGATCTTCCTGCAGGACTCTCAGGTTCAGGACTCATATATGTTTCGAAACGGTAGGTAAGGCACCTGAAAAAATATTTGGTTGAATATCTAGATATTTTTATATGTATGAAAAAATGGAAATACGAAAATAAATCAGATTATTAATATCTTCATAATTGTCTAGATATATGCTTGTCTAAATATATTCATCATTGTAGTGTAATTTACTAAATATTTTAGTGCGATTGTCACTTGGGAACTTGGGATATATTTTGTACTACTAACCCTATTCCGCTCATTTCTACTGTTTCTTCATTGTAGCTTTATGTATGAAAAGCGTTGCGCAAGGTACATCTCGTATTCGTCATTCATCGGTTCATAATTTGATCAGAATAATCTGTAATAAAAGAAATAAACATTTAAATCTTTTGTATTTTCAGAGTTACCAAGGTTTAAGCTTTTGAAGATCATGTTCAGATATTACCATACCATAATATCCCCACGGTTTAGTGAGCCAGGGATAACTTAGTATTCATCATTTTAATTATTCTATAGTAGCAACGACATAATAAAATATAGCCTATCTCACAAGTATAGAAATTACCTTGCCAAAAAAATAGCTTGACTCCTTCAAAGACCAGTGTAACCTGAAAGAATACATAAACATTTATATTAGATAGAAACCACTTGCAAAGCTGAGGGTATCTTGTGTTTTTTCAGTAGTTACCATACCATATTTTTCCCCATGGTTTAGTGAGACAGGGATAACAGTAATTCATCATAAACAAATGTTTAATACATATTTCATTGTTATGTATGAAAATATTACCTTCAATTTTGCAAACAAGCTAGCTGTAGCGGTTGTGGCAAAACATCTCACTGCATGATCTGAAATGATTAAAATCAATAAGAATGTTTTCCTTGATGATATATCACAATATTGAAATAAAGGTTTTCTCAGATGTTACCATAATACCATATTTTCCCCACGATTTTGTGAGACAGGGATAACTAAGTATATTCATCACTGTACAACAGTTTAACTAACAAACATAATTAGATAAAGCCAGGCATGAAGTAATTGAAAGACAAAAAGTTAACCAGCACTTACCATTTTATGATTATTTTGAGGCAGGGAGGCGACTAAGGCAAGTTGTAATATTGATCTGAAAATAAGTTGTGAACATTATAATTCAAACCTACTACCATGTTATATAGATATAAAGTAATTAAAGCTACTTGATCAGTTAAATTTAATCATCAAAATGATTATGATATATGCTTGTAATTACCATCATTTCATATATATATATTAATAACAGGTTACTTTAGACAAGTAAAATAAGCACCTTTTCATGTTATCACCATCTTGTTTGATCATTTCAATTTTGATCTGACTCTGTCATCAGATCATCAAGTTCATCATCCGACATTAGCTCTGCAATAAAAGTATTTTGTTAAGTGGAATACTAATTTAAGTTAGTATTATTGAAACATTTGATATATCAGTAGATCGGATCAACATTTTGCATCAGACTGGGGCGATATAAAATCATCATTTTAGAGTTTCATTACAAGGCAAATTATGATTTAATGTTCTTACCTATTTGTTATTTATATTCTTTAGACAAGTTTCAACTTCTTCACTTTTAGAGGTTCAGTCAGACTAAGGCTATTTAATTAATCATCATTTTAAAGTATGTTACCTACTAGAGATTCTGTAAATTATCTATTATGTATTGCCTTACCTGTTTTTAATTTCCACTTTGACTTTATTTCATATCCACTGTTGTAAATCAATACTTCCATTCTGTACACAAATAAAGCATAATTAAAGAAAGTACAGAATAAAAAAAATACTAAATGTGTCTTTAAAATATTCAGATACTATCAATCAACAGAATTTCAGACAGGGGCGATACAATTATTCATCATGAAAATATGAACATTCTTCTAGTTGGTAAATGTTTGCAAAACTAACCTTTATAAAATAAATTGTAGTTTCAGGATGGATCTCTTGTATGAAAACCATATTTAAAAAACCTGTAACATAAAGAATGCCATATTAGAAACTTATATACTGCAATTATATGGTAACTTGTTACAATATGAAATCAGTAACGATCAATCATCAAAATACAGCTAGGGGCGATACATAAAGTCATCACATTAAATATAATCAGTTTCAGCTATATAATTAATTCAAATTATCATAAACTTACTTGAATTTTGTTTGCTGATTTTCTGGCATTTTTATGAATTATTTGACCTTGTTGCATCTAATAAAAAGAAAATGATAATTTTATAACTAAATAGTAAAATTTTGGTAAGGTTATTAGAAATATACATTTTGTAGCTTTGTATCTTGCAGGAAAAAACTGTCACACTCAACCCTTGGATGTGTGGCTAAAGTAGCTACATATCTTACACGGAGTGTGCTAATGTTCCTATCCAGAGTCACGCATGTCAGTTGTAACGAGACACACATCGGCTTTGGTAGGGTCTTACTCACTTTAGTAATACTAGCTGAGTAGTAGCATACTTTATAAATATCTATTTTCAGATAATTTAGTTAAAACTTCAAAATCATCTAAACGAACATTATAAGATTCATAAGTGTATATTGTGTTTATAATCATGTCAATAATAAATAAATAATAGGAATATTAGTAACTAACTGGTAGTAAGTACATACCTTTCAAGAAAGTGTGATGAAGAAAATTCTCAGGACAAGGTATCTTGAAGTTTTTAGTTGCTGATGGTTTTATAGCCAGGTTCTAAAAAGAAAATAAAATAATGTTGCTATTTGTTCCATGAATAACATAATTACTGTAAATTGAATATTATAGTCAGGAATGATCAATCATCAAGATTCAGATAGGGGCGATACTTGCAGTCATCATTTAATTGAAGTCCCCACCTGTTGTATCTAAAATTGTAGATAGGTATGAATAACTCACCATTTGTAAAAGTCCACTTGTTATCTTTGCTGTTCATACATCGCCTGGTTTTAGTTTTTGCTTACTCAATCTGTCAACAACATGGAAATAGTCAGAATTATTATTTTTCATAACAAGTTTATCTGTCTGTCTGTATTTAAACAAGTTTGTCACACTCAACCCTTGGATGTGTGGCTAAAGTAGCTACGTATCTTACACGGAGTGTGCTAATGTTCCTATCCAGAGTCACGCATGTCAGTTGTAACGAGACACACATCGGCTTTGGTAGGGTCTTACTCACTTTAGTAATACTAGCTGAGTAGTAGCATACTTTATAAATATCTATTTTCAGATAATTTAGTTAAAACTTCAAAATCATCTAAACGAACATTATAAGATTCATAAGTGTATATTGTATTTATAATCATGTCAATAATAAATAAATAATAGGAATATTAGTAACTAACTGGTAGTAAGTACATACCTTTCAAGAAAGTGTGATGAAGAAAATTCTCAGGACAAGGTATCTTGAAGTTTTTAGTTGCTGATGGTTTTATAGCCAGGTTCTAAAAAGAAAATAAAATAATGTTGCTATTTGTTCCATGAATAACATAATTACTGTAAATTGAATATTATAGTCAGGAATGATCAATCATCAAGATTCAGATAGGGGCGATACTTGCAGTCATCATTTAATTGAAGTCCCCACCTGTTGTATCTAAAATTGTAGATAGGTATGAATAACTCACCATTTGTAAAAGTCCACTTGTTATCTTTGCTGTTCATACATCGCCTGGTTTTAGTTTTTGCTTACTCAATCTGTCAACAACATGGAAATAGTCAGAATTATTATTTTTCATAACAAGTTTATCTGTCTGTCTGTATTTAAACAAGTTTGTCACACTCAACCCTTGGATGTGTGGCTAAAGTAGCTACGTATCTTACACGGAGTGTGCTAATGTTCCTATCCAGAGTCACGCATGTCAGTTGTAACGAGACACACATCGGCTTTGGTAGGGTCTCTATTACTTATGTACATTCACGAATTGAAGCAGATTTTTAAATTATGCTATATTATGTATAAATTTGGTGCAGTGATTCATTTTAAGTCTGATGTGAAGCGAGGCGTGAGGGTGGCGAAACTAGGGTGACAGACCCACACAGTACAAACATTAAAGGCCTTTGTCACCCAGTCAATAAAAATTCAAAACCACCATTATATGTCAAGTTATGTGGGACACATTATAAATATTTCAAATATTGTAAAAATGATACATTTTCAAGTACCAACCTTGTGTTTCGCAAGTGATGAGGATGTCCTGAAGCAATACATTTTTTAACATTAGCAGTTAGAAATAAGATTAAGACAAATTAATATTGTTAATGATTCAAAATCAGTTAGGTGGTAAGTTTGAAATCACAACTCAAGAGTTCATCCGAACGAGACTAATTTTTAGTTCATCATTTTGAAGTTATTTATTTAAAATAATTGATTAGATATCTATCAAATATAATCAACTGTGATAAATTTCATTTTTTGAAAAGACACTCACCTGAATGTTATGTATGTATTCTTCATGGTTAAATCAGTTTCATGCATTTTTATCTTGAAAATGCTGTGAAAAGTATACAAAATACTAACATTAGACTTTAGACACTACCTATAGTAACAAAATTAATTATATTGTACTTGTTACAATATCAGTTAGGTGGTAAGTTTGAAATCACGAAAGTTCATACGAACGAGACTATACATTTTATATTCATCATTTAAACTTAGCTTCTTTAGAGTATGACAGTAATAAAAAAAAGTTAAGAGACTCACTTGGCTTTTCTATTCATTAGTATTCAGTACTCAAAATCCAATATTGTAATTCTAAGATATTTATCCAGCTTGTTAGTAGCGCCTGGGTGAGTAGCATCTTATCAAGTGGTAGGTACAGTATATCCGCTTCCAGGGAAATTAAATGTTGGTATTTCTGTAAACAAAATAGTATTGTTCTAGTAAATAATCATTGATACAGGTATTTTGTTGATAGGTTAAGTAGGTTCAGCAATGTGGTGTTTTTGAAATCACTACAAAGTTCATACGAACGAGACTATATTTTGAAAGATTCATCATTTCAATTAGGTATATTTTAAGATTTCTAAAGCTAAGCTATACTGAATGATAGAAACGAATAGCTCACCTTGTTAATCTCCAATGGCCCTCTATTGACAGCTGAAAAAGAAAAGAAAACTGAGTAAAGAAAAAAAACCACATGTTCTACAAGATCAACAGAACTCACCTATAACCACACATTCAGAATGTGTGGGTTTTAAACAATGACACAATGAATAGCTTAAAGTAATTCTTTATTTATATGAAGGTCCGTTGAGTCACTGTAAAACTTAAGACACAAAAGAATTACTTCTTCGCCTTGGGCTTTTTGGACTCGGCCGGCTTGGTGCGGGGCTTCTTGATGGCAGTTTTCGGGATCTGCTTTTTGCCAAAGGTGCCGGCGCGCGCTGCCTTGACCTTAAGGCTCTTGAAAACCGCTGTTCTCGCGCGGTTCCTCTTGACGCGGGCGGATGTCAGCTTGAACCTATCGTAGTCTGTCATCTGTGCGCGTTTCTCTTTGTTAGCCAGTTTCTGTGCCCACTGGCTGTCAGCCCATTTCTCGTTGAGCTTAGCTTCCGTCCACGCTTTCCTCACCACGCGTGTGGGGGCTGTGAAGGGGTATTTCAGAAGGAATTTAGTCAAGTGCAACTGGTTGAGGCGGATCTGCTGTCTGGAAACGCCACTGCACGGTCCATCGACGAGAGCGCGTGTCTGGTCGATAACATCAATCACGCTCACGAGCTTTCCCTTCAAGGGACCGTCGGCGACCAGGGCAACACGCCCTGGCTGTACGTACCGAGCGAAAGGCATGACGTTCTGTAATGAAACACGAAATTTTATCAGCACTTACATTTTGTACACGTTTGAGTCGTTTGCAACTTTACGTCAGCGAATAATTGGCAATAATGGGCATGATAAAACTCTCTGAGCGGTTGCTGACACTATCACAACATCACTATTTTTGACCACTTTCTGCATAAATTGAGAGAAAATATAAAAGATCAGCCCTAGATAAGTCTACAAGGAATGCACGTCTCCAAAAAAAAGTAATGAACTCAAAGAATTTACAATGATTGAAGCGGATAAAAATATTCTAACCTCACAACGTCTTTCCACAAACAACACAATTTACGAAAAGAAGTTCCGGTTGTCGTTGTCAAACTGACATTGCATTGATCTAATGATCTAAGTTGCCATAACAAAGTAAAATATTACGTTTTAAAAAGTATACGGACGGCTTGATGCATTGACCTGTATCAGTTGAGGCTTGATGCATGCTTGATATGTCTATGGTTGAGAAAAGGTCGAATTACACTCTCACATTACATAATTCACAAACAAAACTGGTGTAAAAAGCTTTACCTCAGATAAAATATCCAGTCGGCTGTCTACTCGAAGAGCTATACTGAATAATCAGTGTTATTCCTCAGGAATAATAGGATTTATTTAAACTTAAATTCCTTCATTATTTTTGGACGAAGCTTTGGCGCCAATTTATAAAATTTGTTGCTAAGCAACTCAAAATGACAACAATTATTTTCTGCGTAATAAAGTTTAATGATAATTATCACTGATATTATTAAATTTTCCTTTGTGATTCGAAGCAATGCGACTAAAATATTCTAAGACTTTTATAGAGGCGCAGGTAAGGCCAACTAATTTGTTGTCATAAAACTGCATATCAAGGAGCCATGAACAAAACTCTCGAAATATGAATATTGCAATCATTTATCTTTTCAGGAGACTGAAAGTCCAATAGCCGACATCTGTTGGTCTCCAAATAATGTAAAGCTAGCGGTGGCAACATGTGAAAGGCTGGTACTGTTGTTCGATAGAGACGGCACAAGGCGGGATAAGTTTTCGACGAAGCCCGCCGACGCAGCAGCGGGGAAGAAGTCGTATGTTATTACAAGTAAGTATGATTAGGCCAATTAACATTATCAGAAGATTGCTGCATTCAAATTTCAGTTTGATTCAATGAAATGGTCGACTTCCGATAAAGGTAGGTTTTTTTTTTATTTGTGATAAATCTACGTTTGACCACCATCTCGCCTGATGTTAAGCGGCGATGTGGCCGAAGATGGAGCACGTAGATTTAGAAGATACTTATTCACTCTAGCCTTGAAGACGTCCAAATTATAGTTTTCAGGAAACAGAGAAGACGGCAATGAGTTCCATTATTTTAGCGCCTTTAACTGCCAGCACAGAACTCTCTCTAGCACAAAAAGCTTCCTTCCAGGCATATCGTTCAGCGACAACTCTGAGCTCCTCGGCGTGGCTCAAAGCGACAACATGGTGTTCGTGTACCGAGTGGGCGCCGACTGGAGCGGGAAGAAGGTCATCTGCAACAAGTTTCCTCTCACCGGCGCGCCGATGAAACTGCTGCCGGCAGAGAGCGGTTTCTATACTGGCACTAGCGATGGGAAAATTAGGTAGGAAAACATAGGAAGAAAATGAGAAAGAGAAAGAAAGTTAAAACGAAAAAATAAAATTTAAGTTGCACTTATCTAAGACTAGGTACCTTTTAAATATTTTGTGTCTCCATGCAAACCAATTCGTTCAGTTACGGCATTACATCTTCATTTCGTTGAAAATCCGTGTATCGATGTATGCGGGGGACCCTATATGAAGTAGGGAGTGTCCAACGTTGCTTTTCTTCTAGAAGTAGAATCACAATTAAAATATTGACTAGTTTACTAACAAAAACGACATACTTTGCATATTCAGAAACTTATTCTTCTTCGAAACCGGCAGATATACATATTCGGTAATTTGAATTCACTCGAAAAGCCTTTTTTGTTTTTTTTAGGTACTGAGCGACGAGACGAGCATGTCGTTCGCCTGATGGTAAGCGCCACACCTGCCCATAACAATTGCAGTGTCACCTTTTAATATATACAATCCAATCGTCAAAATTACTTTAGTTAATAAATTTTTTAATTAATTTAGTTTTCAGGTGTTTTAAAATAGTCCGCAACTGGAATTGACATACCTTTTATGTGCGTTTACTCCAGGTCTCTCGACTGTAAAAGTAACAAGAGCTCCAGTCTCTGGAGCGCGGGGGCTTGCTGCGTGTCGCTAGCGCGGTGGGGCGAGGGCATGCTCGCGTCGGGGCACGTGGACGGCACGTTGTACTTGAACGGCCGGATGTTGCTGCGGTACGCGCTGCCGCCGTCGGCTCTGACGCTGCTGCCGCCGCATGTGAGCTGAAAATATAATGACCGTCCGTCAATAAACGAATGACCTTCTTCTAGACGGTCATTTGATTAGTAATGCGGATTATTTCGGTGACTTTCAGGAGATTGAATCGAGCAAGTACTCTGCTGGTCAACCATCAAAATAACTATCCGAATGAATACATTTCATGTTATGAATTATAGCTATATTTTAATGACAATTAAGTTTGAATATGATAACTATTGACTGTATAAAAATGTGCACATCTGAATGACGACGTTTAGGTATAACATATAATAAGCGATCTATAATATTGATTAAAACCTAACATAATAAAATTATATTTTTAACCTATGTTTATGCATTTTGAATTTTGAATTGTATGAAATTTCGGTCTGAGACTTCGGAATTATGAAACATGGTAGAGGCGTTGACCGCTAAGCCACCTGTGCTTTATTCCCGTTTGCAGTGTTTTACACATCCAAAAATTCAGAAGAGGTCAGTCTCAAGGTGCTTTAACATTAGAATCTACCAGATTAGACACCTACTTCAAATTCTCTCCGATTCTCCATTTTTAACCGACTTCAAAAAGGAGGTTTACAATTCGACGGAATGTTTTTTTTTTTGTGTGTTTGTTACGCGATTACTCCGCCAATTATGCATTGATTTCGATGATTATTTTTTTGATTGGTAGGTAATACTTCAAAGATGGTCCCACATAAATTTTATCGAAATTCATTCAGTAGTTTTTGAAAAAAATAGCAAACACAAAAAATATAAGTTTAATCTTCAAGTCGGTTCTTGTTTTTTCGTAACCACCTTTCTAAAGGTGGAGGTTTGTATTCGACTGCTTCACCTGCTTCACCCAGGGTTGACTTCCGGTGAGGGAACTCCTCAACGGTGAATAGTACATACACAATATTTCGTAAATGGATTTAACCATAATAGCCTGTTCTAAATTCCATCATGACATGGCAGATACACCCAGGATTGACTTCCGGCGAGGGAACTCCTCAACAGAGAATAGGACAGACATGAAATTTATTTGTACATGCATTTAATTGTAGCCCGTTTTAAACTTCGTCATGATGTGGCTTCTAGATCATAAAAGCTTGTCTTTAAAAACTTTTTGAATTAATTTAATTAAAACTTGTTTTTCATTAAAAAGGGTAAAATAAATTATTTTTCTACCTACAAGTAGTACTTACTATATACATAGTATTTATCTGCTACCTATTAGACTTGGCTGGCACCGACTTCAAATATACGAGTGGGTAGCGCTTATGATAATTATATTAATTTATTTTTTACTTTTGAGTGCCATTTGTGGTTTTGAAGTCGGTTTAGTTTTTTTTGAAAAATAATTTATCAGAATATTATATTTCTTGTTACCTACCGGTCGGTCGGTTAAAAGGTCGGTTTTAAATGTAAGTAATACAGCATTATGAATGTAGTTCCTTTCCATGTAATAGTGGGGTCATTTCTAGCTAATAGTGGGGTCGTGCGACGGCCGCGTGTCGGTGTACGAGGCTACGCGCGGGGCGCTGCTGCGCGGCCTGGAGCCGGCGCTGCCGCCCGACCGCCGCGACCTCATCTCCGCCGCGCCCAGCCCCTCGGGACAGGTAGCTATCTCACTTGCTGATTCATTCACTTCACAGCGTTCTGCAATATACATCAGTAGGACAATGAACCATTATCGAAAAAGTAACACTGTACTCATATCTTTATGGTCAGTTTGATTCTTATAAAGTAGGTAGATCTGTCTTATTCTAAACATATCTGTTAAAGTAGTATGTGGTCAACGATGTTGGTCTTGCAATGATTATATTTTTCTTTGTGTACCTGTAATATAATATTGTAATACTGATTGTAATTCCTCATAAACAAAAGAAAATTGTATCCTATTGTCATCTGTCACAATTTGTATAATTTTTCTATCAGGACGTAAAACTTGAAATGGAACTTGGTATCTCTATCTTTTTGAATCTATAGTAATTTCTATACGTAAATAACGTTAATTAACTTACTATGCAGTTACAAATATTGTGTCAATGGTTACAAATAGATAAGATAAATCATATCTACGTATGACCACAGAATACTAAGTATGACATAGTTACTAAAGTTTTCTAAGTCTCCACACCTTAGCCGATCATTCAGCGCCATGATATGGATTGATTTATGGGTCAGTTAGAATGATTACATGAGATCAATAGATCTATCTATCTGCATCCCGACACACACGCGTGGCACGATAATATAGGTCTTACCGACATTGTTTTCAGACCGTAGCCTTCGGTGTTTTTGATGGATGTCTGATCGGTGAAATCAAAGAGAGTGGCAGTCTAGAGCTATCCATGTTAAATATACCCAATCTCTACGCGGCTCGCGCTTTGGCCTGGAGCGGCGACGGCACCAAGCTAGCCGTGGCTTCGCAGACCGGAGCGGTTATACTGCTTGAAGCTGTTTTGAGGTAACTATCTACTTGGTTTTTACTTTTGTCCCATTTCAACAAACAAAATGAATGATACCTACCTGTTTTGGTTTCACGAAATGCAGGTCAACATTAGATGCCAGGATCGAAGTCTTGAAGCTTGGGAGAGTTCTATGGACGCCATTGGTGTATTTTGTCATCTCTCCATAGCTTTTGACTGTGTGAAGCAAATTCGTAAACTTTACCACTACGGAGTTCGTGGAATTGCTCAAAAATTTTGTAGAGTTTTATTTAACCGAAAGACACACTCTTCACATCTGCTGGATCTTTAGTCGGAACAGGGGTACTACAGGGATCAATATTGGGACCGTTCTTGTATTTAGCATACATAAACAAATTAATCTTTATGGTGAAATACTTTGCGGAGATTGTTCTATTCGCTGATGATATATTCATAATATTTAAACTAGATATAAAAGCGATAGTGATCTAAGCATGGATGGAACATTCTGCTTCTACCAAGTAGCCAACTGGCACTTAAGAAACGTCATACTTAATACCTAATGTTAAAATGTCATAACGAAATGTCTTGCCGTATCTTCTGGGTAGTGATTCTTTTTCAGATATGATGATAGAGTCATTGCAATAACTGACGTTCGTAAGTGCGCATGTGATGCCAAAACCTTTGAACTTTTTGCATTTATTTTCAACTAGCGACCCGCCCCGGCTTCACACAGAAGAAGAGGAAGGTTTCTATGCATGTATATACACATAAACAACTCTTGTCTATTGATGAAAACCGCATTGAAATCAGTTGCGTAGTTTAAACGATCTAAGCGTACAGACGGCGGAAGCGACTTTGTTTCATACTATGTAGAGAAGAAGCAAGACTGCAGCGCTACATCACGCGACGAATAGAGTCTAATTGAGGGCGCTCTTAACATTAAAACTTCTATAACAAAGTTTTTCTGGAAGAAATTGGTGCTTATTGTTGTATCTTATGCTAAGCTGGTACAGGTGATGGCCCCGGTGGTGTACAACCGGAACCCAGGTGAGATTCGGGAATTATCATATTCATAATTTAAAAAAAGATGAAAGCGTGGCTCGTCGAACAAACGCTTTATTCATTTGAATCTGACCTAAGTTAATTTTTTGTTGTAAATATTATTATAAGAACTATACTATCTTGACATGTATACAATTTATTTATTTTTTTAAATTATGTTTTGAATTCATTTTTATATAATACATAATTTATTATATATATTTATTTATAAAATAATTTAATTTAATAAGTAGAATAATATTAATTTAACTTGTAACACTGTTGCCAATAAATGAACTATGAAGTAAATACTTATAAATAATTAGAATCGGAATGTTGAATTATAATAGAACTGCGCTCATTATGCAACACCCTTACTGGGTACATACTTATAGCATACTTTGTGACACTATTTGAACACCTGTCTGTAATAATATATGTATGAACATGAATAAATGAATATGAATAAGTATCGATTTATCCGCTCCCACCCCCTGTCCTGCAGGCGCTGGGTGTGGCGCTCGGCGGTGGAGGTGCAGCACGTGTCGCCGCGGCAGCTGGTGGTGCGGCGGCTGGCGGGCGACGCGCCGCCGCGGGCCATCGCCACCAGCCACGCGCCGGATATCTACAACGTCAGGTTTATAGGTCACGACTACTTCTCTACTTTGTAACCGAAACTTTAAAGAAGAAGAAGGTTCTCTGTTCGACTGTATTTTTTTTAATGTTTGTTACCTTAGAACTCTGTCATTTATGAACCGATTTGGAAAATTATTTTTGCGTTGGGTTCAGTATAGCTACGAAGTGGTCCCATATAAATTTCATTGCTATTTGTCCTTGGATTTCGAAGATACATGGAAGTCGGTTTTTGTTTTTTTTCTAAAAATTTATGTTAGTAACAAAATCTTTTACAATATCAATTCAGTTTACAAAATTTTAATCTAGCAACCAACTGAGACTTTGTTCGCGTCGACGTGATAAAATATAGCCTATATTACTCAGGGATAGTGTAGCTTTAAGTGTAAGAATTTTCAAAATCGGATCAGGAGTTCCAGAAAATTGCAAAATTCGGTCAAAAATCAGTTATTCAGAAAATTTTGTAACAACTGAATATAGCAAAACATACATGGGGATGAATCGATAGGTATTGAGATCCCCCATCCCCCTCCCCTGCGCCACCGATGATTCACCCCTCCAGTTACACCATATATATTATTATTGACAGTGCTGCTTATCTTGATAAATATATTGATAAACAACATGATGTGGTTAACCAAATTTATTTTTATTTCTCATGGTTATTGGTTTCGGATTTGGTCATCTATACACTACTATCAAAAAATGTTCATCGTAGTGTCATAATAACGACTAGCACGTGTAGTTTAAATTAATGTGGTTTTATAGGTAACGACTGGTATGCCGTGTGTAGAACCAACAGTACCCTGATATTGTGTGACATCGCCCGCGGTTTGACCAGCGAGGTGAGTACAAAGAAAACCTTGAATACGTCTGCATATACAATGCGTTACATATAAGAATAGGATTCGTGTACCAGCTAACTTCACTTTAGTATCCGTAGTAGGGATACTAAAGTGAAGTTAAATTTTTTCTTTTCCACTTTCATTTATTCTTCAGTTTTTTTGAGACTGAAGACGCTAAAGTGAGACTAAACCGATACTATTCTCATTTGAAACGCGTTGTAGGTATGTGAAATAGTTTTCACCTGCGAATTACGTATGTATGTTTATTATATTTTATTTGTATTGTATGTATTAAGATTATTTACTATTTTATTAGTGTGTATTTTATATAATTGGTTTATGTAAGTGTATTGAGATATTGGAAACCAACGTCCATTATTTTTTGCGGAATTCCTCTCCCTGCACGATTGTCTGGAAGAGATCGCTTTAAGCGATAAGATCGCCAATTGTTACACTTTTGTTAAGTTGTGTTTATTATTAATAATTTTATATGTGTGTGTATCAATAAAGAGTTATTTCATTTCGTTACCTCGAGCTTGTCTCTAAAACACAGAAGGAAACCGGGAAAAGACTAGCTAATGACGGCTCAGTAGAAAATATTCAGTGTCCTATGTGCCATTGACATCAAGTAGCAGCCATTTTTATTGGTAAATGGGCATACGTTTGACGACATGTCGCCTGATGGAAAGCTAAGATGCGGCCTAAGATGGAACACGCTTGCCCATGAGAAGCCTATTCACTCTAGACTTAAAGAGACACAAGGTGTAGCTGTTTGGGAACAAAGACGATGGCAGAGAGTTCCACTCCTTAGCAGTTCGCATGATAAGGGAATCATTTATGGGAAAAGACAAATAATCAATACCCTGGTTTCGGTTAATCTTAATAGCATAATAAAATACTTTATATACGATAGAAATAAAATAAAATACTTTCAGAAAATGTCAGAGGTTTCGATTATTTGTCATTTTCGTTATTATTTTTCCCGCGAAAAAAGTAGCCTTATGTTCTGTCCTGTCATACATACCAAATTTCATAAAAATCCGTGCAGTAGTTTTTATGTGATTGAGTAACAAACTTCCATCCATCCTCACAAACTTTCACATTTATAATATTGGTAGGATTTTCGTTATTGGTTTTCCCTTAATTTGATGAAGTACGTGTAGATCCCGTGGGTGGGCGGCGGCGGCGAGCGCGTGTACGCGGCGGTGGGCGGCGCGTGCCTGCTGCAGCGCGCCGGCGAGCTCAGCCTCGTGGAGTACGGGCTCGACAGAGTCCTGCATACGGTACCTGGCCTGTCACATACACACTACTCTTACTCGCCCTTTAGGGCAGGCTATAGTCTCTAGGACCATACCGCCATGTCTTACGTAGTTTTTATTTGATAGTTTAATATTCCGAGAATAAGGGTCAACAGCAACAAGCCGGACCCTCTCCTAGTGCTTCAATAAAGTGGTGGAACTTTATTCAAGCTTTCCATGGACTTTTTGATAAAAAGCAATGTTTTCTCTATTTTGTTTCATTTGCCTACACTCGTGCACGTTTACGAACACATAATGGTTAATATTCCACCGATATTACACGTGATCACTCAAATAACACTTGTTTGGAAAATAAAACAAAATCGAACTGTATCACTTTTTACTTCCCGCCAAAAAGTACACACATACTCTTATAAAATAACTGTCTTACATTTTGACAAGTATCAATAATTAAGTGCAAAATGTTAAAACTGAAACGCAATGAAACTATGTAGTGTAATCCCGCTGAATATTATGTATTATATTTGCAATCAACTCCCATACGTATTATATTATTTTAACAACAACCTACATAATATTCAGCGGGATTACACTACATACTTTCATTGCGTTTCAGTTTTGAGATGAATTTCCGCAACGTCACGCCTGATTCCATTGCATTGCTAAATGTAATTAAAAATAGACAAAATACTATGTTTTATTTATGATAAATCTGCGTTTGACCACCATCTCGCCTTATGTTAATGGTCGAAGGTGGAGCACGTAGATTTAGAAGATACGTATTCACTTTAGCCTTGAAGATATTCATATAATAGTTATCAGGAAACAGAGAAGATGACAAATAATAGCCAAATGTAAAAATAGAATCTTTGTTACACGAGTATACGTTTTGTAGTGAAAAAAACTAACTTCAATTCTGATGTATCTTCGAAATCCGAGATCGAATATCGATGAAACTTATACGGGACCTCCTTGTAGCAAAATTTTCTAAATTGGCTTATAAATGACGGAGTTTTGAGATAACAAACACAAAAAGAAGAATTGGGAACCTCCTTCTTTGTTACAGTAGGCTTAAAATAAAATAGTTACAGCCATTTTAAGTTTGGTAAAAATAAATGACAACAGCTTAAATGTGACGTCACAGTCTGGTATCGCCATACGAGATGACACAAGCTCCACCTGATGATGTGCGCCACGACTTTCCGCATAACAGTTGTTCTGCCAGCCATAAGACTTCCAGCGAATTTATATCTGATGTCTCGGGGCGATGAGCGCAATGCAGTCCTACGCAGTGCCTTTTATGGTATTAAAGTTATGGGCACTGCAATTGTTATGGGCAGGCGTGGCGCTTACCATCAGGCGAACGATTTGCTCATCTCATCACTCAGTTCCATTAAAAAAAATGAATTGCAAAGTCCTGCAATGCGCTTGACATCAATAAGCATAGTTTTCTTTCCTCTATTTGCTGTCCTTACATAGTACAGGTGCGAACAGAACGTGTCAACCCGCACGTGCTAAGCGTGCGTATCAACGAAGGTATAACAGATGGCAAGGACGGCGACCGTAAGCATCTCGCCTACTTGCTCGACAGGCAGACCGTCGCCGTCGTCGATCTCACTACAGGTGATATTTACATTTGTCTCGTTATCTAGGTTTCTCAGAAAAGTCCAGTCCATCCTTCCACTTTTCCCTAGTCTTTATCTAATAGAACGAGAAGGGACGAGACGTCCCTTCTCCAATTGCTTCATTCCGTTACGGGGTTTGTACATTGTCAATGCTTTTATTGTTGCAGTAGTATTGTTATTGACCTCAAACCTCTAAAAACAGTTTGATATAATACAAGCTCGTTACTGTAGGCGTGCAAGTGGGTCAGTGGTGGCACGACGCGCGCGTGGACTGGCTCGAGCTGAACGAGAGCGGGCGGCTGGTATTGTTGCGCGACACGCGGCGTCGGCTTGCGCTGTTGCGGCTACAGACTGGCGACACGGTAAAGTTACACGAGAGTGGCTGGTGTTGTTGATGTCTTAATCAAATTATTATTATTAAATTTTTCTCTACATTACAAAAGTATATCGTAATACTGTACACGTAGTATATTAAAAAATAAAATATTTTTATTCTACGAACACTTGTAGCCTCTTATCGATAACATCTTTGTCGTAATATTCAACTACGAGACATCGTAGCGCTCGTAGCCGATTATGTAGCTCGTAGCACCTCGTAGCGGTGTCTGTTCTGAATAAAGATTTCAACGCGTGGCTTATTAGATTCACTTCTCGATATTGTTATCCGCACTTGTTCATGGATTTTGATAATTATTTTATCTTTTAAGGAGATCATCGCCAGTGGTGTTGGATTTGTACAATGGATTGAGAATAGTGACGCCGTCGTAGCACAAACGCCAACTCACCTGCTCATATGGTTAGTTGCACCGCAGTATCAAGCAACGTCCCCATACATTTAATATACGTATAATTATTTTATGCCTAATGTTTTTTAGGTACAGTGCGTGGGACCCCAGTAGCGTGGAAATGTTGGAGTGCGGCGGTGGCATAGCGGTGGAGGTGACGGCTAATAGAGTCATATTGGACGGCGGACAACTACCATTTCTGCATTTAGACGAGTATCGACTGGCTTTCAGTATGGATTTGACAATTTTTAATTTTATGTGTATGATACTCAACGCGTGCTTAGAGCGCGTATATATTTTTTTGTGGTTCAAAATTGTGTCTATTATAAATTGTAAAATGGTTCAATTTATATGAAACCTCCGGTAAATTGTTCAGCACGCATAAATTCAGACATTTCTACTATTCCGTGAACAAGTTAATAATGGTTGAATTTTGTATGAAAAACATACCGTAACGTACCACCTTAAAAATACACTTTTTTCTTGTTCAGACATTAAGAATATATCATGAAATGTATATTATACGTACGTCTAAAAAGTTAGAAAAGTTTTGACTTTGTGTCTGTAGAGTGATAATGACTGTGTGATGTGATGGCGGTGATGATTGTGTATCTTAATGGTGGTGATGATGATGTAGAGTGATGGTGATGGTGATGATGATGTAGAGTGATGGTGATGGTGATGGTGATGGTGTATGGTGGTGATGGTGATGTTTCAGACAACGCCCTCCGTAGCGGAGACCTCGCGGGCTGCGCGCGGTACTTGGACGGAGTGAGCGGAAACGCGGAGGTAGCTCCATTGTGGAGACAACTGGCTGAACGGGCCTTGGCCAGTAATGATATACAAGTGAGGACACTTGATTACATTGTAGTTCATTATGTGTGTTATAGGCTTTTGTAAATTAATATGCACCTTAAATTTTACGCTTTACTTCCTGCGACCGACACATGACATTTAAAAAAAAAAAAGTTTTTGAATTTTCTAAAAATTTACGATTTGATTTGATGGATTACTTTGGGGGAATTTCTGGGACACATGAGAAATAGGATCGATTAAGCACATGTTGGAATTCCCACAGTAAAACGGGAAAATCGCGAGGCAGACCGGCTATTTTTTTTGGAACTGTGTATTAAGTGAATTGACTGGGGCGCAGCAAGTAAATCATATAAAGCATCAAAATCCACTACGTGCCGTGCGTGCGTAGCGTCTACTATAGGTTAGTCCTCAGTCGACGCGTACCTTTAATTTGTGGAGATTGTATTTTTCAGTTAGCCGCTAAATGCTACCTCGAAGTAGGGGACGAAGCTCGCACATTCTACCTCGATCAGATAGTAGAGCTGGCACGTACGGAGGGCGATGGCGACGTCGTTACAGGTAAATTAGGTTATCACACTGATATTATAAATGCGAAAGTTTGTTTGTTAGTGCATAAGTGTGTTTGTTAGTTGTTCATGCTGAAAATTTTCTATTTTATCACAAGCTAGCTATTTTATCCTGGGAAACCGCGGGGCGCAGCTAGTTATAATATAGTAAGGTGTTTGTGTCTTTTTTTTTTCGCTTAATATGTCTGTTTGGCCACTATCTCACCTGATGTGAAGCGATGATGTGGCATAAGATGGAGCACATAGATCTAGAGAGGCAGTTGAGTGGCTGCTCAGACCCGTCTCTCCAACTGAAATAGACGTAGCAACAAAGGTGATTTGTGTCTTGTCTTACACAAGGTTAGGTATAAGTTTAAGCTTATGATTATAACTAAAGTTATGTGTAAGGGTACGTTTGTTATATGTATTGTTTTCTAAGCAATGTCGCCTGCTCAGCGAAATTTTTGTGCGCATAAGAGTAAATTCCAAAGACCTTTACTTATATCTGACGAGTGCTTTGACCAATGTCTCGGATTCAATCCTTGTCCGTAGTCGTATTTTATATATTTTTTGCTTTCTTAAAAACATAAATAAATAAATAAATAAATAAATAAAAATAAAATAAAATAAAATAGCCTTTTAATACCCAAATAAAATACATTTTAACTATATTTATACATACACACATATATATATATATATATAATATTATTTATCATTATTTGTATATATTTTTTTCCGAATTTGTCTTGGGCACCCAAATTTGAGTGTAGGCCTCCTCCATGCGTTGCCACGTTTTGCGATCCTGAGCGAGTCGTATCCAAGTTCCACCCGCCACATTCACGACGTCATCGCACCATCTTCTTTTCGGCTTTCCCCTTGTCCGCGCTCCGTCTCTGGGTTGCCAGTGAACAATGCGCTCGCTTCAACGACCGTCAGTTGCTCTAGCGAGGATGCTTAAAAACATAGCTAAGTTAAAAGCTAAACTAATGTATGTATGTAAAAGTCACGTACTGCGCTATTGCTAGGAATAGCATCCTAATTAGTTAATTTGTGCATGCCAGGTCCATTTTTATAAAAAATATGCTACTGTTTAGACTGTTAAGATAAATTAATTTATAATGTTATTTTAATGTGTATTTTAGTTTAGTGGACTTTCAATAAAAAAAAATATGGCGTAATAGGTTTTTTTTATAGAATGCTATATTTGCCAATTTTTATCAGGCCTTGAAAGTCCAACCGTGCGCGCCCGCCTTGCTATATTCTCCGGAGACTTATCTACCGCCGAAGAATGCTACGTAAAGAAAGCTGGGCGACCGGACCTAGCTATCGATATGTACAAACAGTTCAACAGGTTAGACAAACCGTAAAACATAAAGATACGAGTATATTGCAATAATAGTTGCGTGAAGATGATAAAAATATTAATGTAAAAGTATATAAATCAATCTGAGAAGACCTGCGTAATGGCCATCAAGAATAAAAGTATTATTTAAGTGAATTTTAAAAAATCACTACCCTGAGTGATACTTGTAAAGAATGTGTCATAGAAAGCAGATTATTTAATTAGCTGGCCCTTCACCTATTCCCTATAGGTGATGTGATGGTATGATGATATAATATATGATATATATAATATCCTACTATAATGTAAACGCGAAAGTTTGTAAAATAATTTATGGATGTGTGTTTGTTACTCTTTCACGCAAAAACTAACGAACCGATTTTGATGAAATTTGGTATGGCACCTGCATACCAAATTTCACTTTAGGACTTGGAATAGCACATATGCTACTTTTTATCCCGGGAAACCGCGGGTGAAACCGCGGGGCGCAGCTAGTCCTTGTTAATGTAAGTAAATTATATTACTTTAATAGAGAAAATACAAACTAGCCTCGTAACACAGGTTTATCCTAGTGCGAATGCTGGTGATTATCTTATTTTTATACCATAACATTTAGATCTTATATTGTATTTCATTGTTTTTGGTTAAATAATTGAATTGAATTCCCGGATTATCGCCACATTCTGGGACCTGTATAAATTGTAATGTGAGGTAACTCGTGTCAGGTCGTGCATCTGATGGTAAGCGTCTCTCCTGTCCATATTTGTAATTACTATTTCATTTCAGATGGACTGACGCGATTACTGTCGCTGAAAAGACTGATAGAGCGGCTGTGGCCGAGTTGAAACAACAGCACATGGATTATTTGACATCTACTGGTAAGGTTTTAGCAATGAAATAAAATGAATAATACTCACTTTAGTTTTAATAACAATAATAAAAAAAGTCCATCCAAAAGTTGTCTGGAAGAGATCGCTCTAAGCGATAAGACCACCCATTGTACTACCCTAGTTATAAGGTTTATCTGTAATCATTTTTTTTATGTTACTGGTATACAATAAAGAGTATTTGTATTGTATTGTATTGTATTGTATAAATTGAAATAAAATTGTATTCGACTGGGATAACAATTTTGGTTTGAGTGTAAATAATAGCCACGATTGTTGTACATAAGGTATCAACTTCCACTAAAAATGACACATATGGAGTACTGCTCCCATCTTTGGAACGGTGCACCAAAGTACCAGCTTCAGCCACTTGACTCCTTACAAAGGCGAGCCATTAGACTTGTCGGCGATCCCGAGCTCTCAAAAGATTTGGAACCTCTTAGTCGACGTCGAGACATCGGTGCACTCAGTGTGTTTTATAAAATCTATAATGGGGAATGTTCTGAGGAACTATTTGATCTCATTCCTCCATCACGGTTTTATTACCGCACTGCCCGACATCGTGCGAAAGCCCATCCACATACCATAGATCTATGGAAATCGCATACTGTCCGATTCTCCAGATCTTTCTTGCCGCACACCTGCAAAATATGGAATGGGCTACCGCCCGAGGTTTTTCCGCAGAGCTATAACATGAGGTACTTTAAAAGAAGGGTGAAAAGGGTCCTTAAAGGTAGGCAACGCACCAGTAATGCCCCGAGTGTTGCAGGTGTCCATAGGCGACGGTAACCGCTTACCATCCAGGCGGGCCGTCTGCTTGTTTGGTTTGACTACCTAGTCAAATAAAAAAAAAAAAGTAGCCGGCACAGCTGCTGCTGCTCAAAAACGTGCGATTGAAGGGTTAATTGCTTGCACACAGAAACTATTAATACGATTTCTGCCATGTGTGCCTTGTGGGCGCTTAGTTTAAGAAATTATAATACTATACCGTTCGTTATTACATAGAAGACAAAGATGCTTGGAGCATTCCACTTCTGCAAAGCAGCCAACTGGTACATAAGAAAAATAACATTGTAGAAACACAAAAAATTGTAACAAAATCTCTAAAAATTAAAATGCCCCTCAGTTTCTTGCCGTATCTTCTGTGTAGTGGTTATTTTTCCGATACGGTGGTAGAGTCTTGTGATAATTTGACGTTCATAAGTGCGTCTGTGATGCCAAACATGAATAAAGAGATTTTGACTTTGACAGTAAAGCATTACTGTGAATGTGTGTAGCCAGCTAAATTACTGGGCATTATGAGACTTAATAGCTTAAGAGCTAATTGTCTCAGGATGACGAGCGCAGTGCAGTGCCGCGCAGGATGTTACAAAACAAAGTTTTCAGTAGTGCTGCAACTGTTAAAGTTAAACTGCAAGCGTATAGCTTACCATCAGGCGAACGACCTGCTCGTCTCGTCTATCAGTTACATAAAACAAAGTTGTTTTGTGTTTTGCCAGTTACACACACATTTATAATGTCTAATTCACATATTTTTTAATGATATATTATTTGTAATTTTATATAAATTTCTCTCTTACACCACAACACAATGCAACATAATGTTTTTGTACTCCGGCGAAAGAGGCCTGGAAGCTACATCACAGGCCACAAACCTAGTTTAGGTTTCAGGTGCGCCACCAGTAATTTTTTTTGTAACAAATATTTCAATTAATAAATGATTTGATTTTGATTTGATTTATACACATTTACAACACGAGCTCTACGCGTACAAATACTTACCGGTAATTAATTTTGCTGTGTAAGGGCGCGCTATCGTGGGTGAACTGGTCTGCACTGTACCATTGATTATTCTCTGTCTGTACTTGAATATAGCATCCAGAACGTTACAAGTTCATATAATTTGTAGGTCGTTACGGAGAAGCGGGGGCTGCGCTAGCGGCGTCAGGGGACACGCAGGGTGCGGTGCGGCTGTGGCTGAAGGGAGGGCGCGCGCGCCGCGCGGCCGCCTTGCTCCTGCAGCATCCGCATCTATTGAGAGATGGCGACCTAGTGGACGACATACACTCGCAACTCATCAAGGTAAGTAACGTTACGATGAGGCCGGGTAAAATCTAAAGTCTAAAGGTATTTACTAAATAAGCAAAAAAAAGCACTTTTAATTGTCATATACACAATACAAATCAATTAAAATACATTAAAAATTGAAATTACATATACATACACTTAGCAAGTTTGCTTTCGTCGAGCTTATCGTTTCGTCTCCTTCCATATGACGTCAGACGTTCTGTGGTCACCTTTTGCGCGGCAATATTTGAAATATAACATTTAAACATAGTTTTAAGTACTTTTAGGACTTTATTTAATTAAAATATTATTTTTCATGGTTATAAATATACATTATGGTTATTTTTAAACACTTTCTGAAAAGGTGTGCGATCCCCTATAACCATTCATCAATAAAACCTATAATATTCGGGCCTGGTGTTGTCTGTGGTGTTGACAGGAGGAATGGTGGGAGATGGCGGGGGAGATATCGGAGAGGAGAGGTGACAACCGGACCGCCGTGGATTATTACGCGAAGGGCAATAACTACGCGCGGGCTGTCCAACTTGCCAGAGAGGTAAGAAGATAAATAAATAAAAATTTAAGTATAACATAAGTTAAACAATATTAGTATTCAAATGGTCATTATATGTATATATATATATATATGTATGTATATATATATATATATATATATATATATATATATATATATATATATATATATATATATATATATATATATATATATATATATATATATATATATATGACCTGCCAAATCAGTTGTAAGGATTGATATTTTTATCTACTCAATCAGTCAAGTGTAATTTATTTTATTTTTAGTTGAATGTGTTTTTTTTTAATGTCTTGTCACAAAATGACACTTCATTAACATTACAATCTAGCCTAATAAGGCTAATAAGTAATTTTAATTTAACTTAAACTGCTAAGTAGAGTAAAACTAAGAATATGTCCATCAACACTTTTCTTATTGTCTCTATTAAGGCGAAGTCACTATGTTCTTGTGTTCTTTACGGGTAGCACTAACTTTACTACGATACACTGTCACTGCACTAAATTAACTCAAAAGGTTTTGTCCTTTTTAGTCTTCTCACTAGGTCTGTGTTGTCGAGGAGCTGGATAGCCTCGACGTTCACGTGATGGTGAAGTCTACGTTCATGAGCTTCGGCGAACTTTTTAATTACACTATTAACGAGGTCCACTTTCAGGTCCCTATGGAGGTCATCGTTTCTTATGTACCACGGAGCATTTACGATACCCCTAAGCACTTTGTTTTGAAATCTTTGTATGATTGCAACATTGTTTTGTTTGGTGGATCCCCACAGCTGGATACCGTAAGTCCATATTGGCATGAGGACTTGTTTGTAGAGTAATATTTTATTGTGCACTGACATCGTAGAGTGTTTTCCAAGTAGCCAGTACATCTTCCTATAGCGAAGCTCTAGTTCGTCTCGTTTCTTTTTGACGTGTGCCTTCCAGCGAAGCTTTGCGTCTAATGTCATGCCAAGGTATTTGGCTGTATTTTCGTACGGTACCATCTTGTTATTGATGTACACCGGATGGTAATTTGTTTTTTTGTTCGTAAAATCTATATGAATTGATTTCGACTCATTGAGTTTTATTTTCCACTTTGACGTCCAATCAAATATGGTGTTGATGGATTTTTGTACCTTTACCACTGCCTCCTCTTGAGTGAACCCTGTAGTCATGATAGCCATGTCATCTGCAAACGTTGCAGTGGTGTTTTTTTCTAACTCTGGGATATCACAAGTGTACAATAAGTAGAGGACCGGACCTAGTACACTCCCTTGTAGTACTCCAGCTTTTATTGGCTTAAGTTCTGAATAAGCATCGTCTTGTCGTACTCTGAACATTCTCTGAGTTAGATAGGAGTGCAAGAGATCTGCAAATTGATGTGGCAGCATATTCTTTAATTTAAATATGTTATAAGTTGAATGATTTTTATTATTTATTCTTTTTAATTTTGTTATTTGAAAATATTTATAGATTATGAAAATATTTATATATTTCATAGATTATTTTAATTAAAGTCCTTAAAAAAATCATGCTTTGTGTTGTGTCCTTTGATTTTATAATCAAGTATTGTTGATTGGCAAAGCCAAAAATAATATTGGATTTTTTTTGTTTGATTTGTAATTATGTAACTTAGCCAAAATGTGACATGTAACATTGTCACCTATACTTTTAAGATATTTTTGGAAATCAATTTTTTTTTGAGTGTATTTGGGAGCAACAGAATCCAAAAATACAGTTTTTAAATTTTTATCTGTCTGTCTAAAATGCAGTTTCTTTTAAATATGTTCTATGGAGTCCGGCGCTACACATGGCTTTGTTTCATGAAAATCGGTCCAGGAATATTGAAGTTGATGACGCAATTTAGGAAAAAATATATATGCCCACTATAAGTTGAACCCCGGAACATACCGGACCCTTAGTGCACAAGGCTTAGTTTAAACTGGTTATTTGCTTATCTTGAGAACTAAAGGATGGGTTGACATGCTGTTTTCTGTAAAATGTTTTTTGTTGAGTCCTAGGCTACAACGAGATAGAACGGGATCGAGACTGGAGTGCGACAGTTACGGGATACGAGAGGGACGTTAAAGGGATTGGAGAGGATAGGTAATAAGATAGGAGGAGGACGGTAACAGGATAGGAGCAGGACAGTAACGAGATAGGAGTAGGATGGTAACGGAATACTAGATGGTAATAGTTTCGGTCCGAGTTCGAATCCCACTGGCCCCGCACCACTGACTTTCATAAGTGAAGGAAAACATCGTCAGGAAAGTAGCATGTCTAAGTATTAATCACAAAAATTCAAGAACATGTGACATCCACCAACCCGCAATGGGCCAGGCTGGTGGATTATGGCCCACACTCTTTCTATGAGAGAAGATATATATGTCCTAGCAGTGGGACCGTAATAGGCGGATGATCATGATGATGATGATGATAGTAACGGGATATGAGAGGGACGGTAATGGGATATAATGGGGATAGAAGCGGGACGGTAATGGTATAGGATAATGACGTGATCTGAATACGAGCAGGACGAAAGCAGGAGCGGGGACGGAATCGGGATAGGAGCGGACAGAGGGAGCAGGACCGATTAGAGTGGGATGGAAAATTGTCGAGATCAGGTTAGATTACTTCACTACGCGTACGAAGTCGCAGGCAACATCTAGTTAATAAATAATGTATAAAATATCGGCCATTACTATATATACTAATATCAATAATTAATAAAATTGCAAATATGTGGGTATGTTATGTTTGTAGGTAATCTCTGGAACTAATGATCTGATTTTAAAAATTCGGTCTACTTCACTTTATCTTTGAGTAACATAGGCTATGTTTTATTATGTCGACGCGAACGCTAGTCGTTAATATAGTTGTTTGCGCAGGCGTGTCCCGGCGAGGTGACCGCGCTGGAGCGGGCGTGGGGCGCGTGGCTGGTGGCGCAGCGGCAGGCGGGCGCCGCCGTGCCGCACCTCATCGAGGCGGGCGACACGCGCGCCGCGCTCGCCGCCGCCCTCAGGGCGCACCACTACAACAAGGCGCTGCAGATCGTACAGGTATATACTGGAGCGGGCGTGGGGCGCGTGGCTGGTGGCGCAGCGGCAGGCGGGCGCCGCCGTGCCGCACCTCATCGAGGCGGGCGACACGCGCGCCGCGCTCGCCGCCGCCCTCAGGGCGCACCACTACAACAAGGCGCTGCAGATCGTACAGGTATATACTGGAGCGGGCGTGGGGCGCGTGGCTGGTGGCGCAGCGGCAGGCGGGCGCCGCCGTGCCGCACCTCATCGAGGCGGGCGACACGCGCGCCGCGCTCGCCGCCGCCCTCAGGGCGCACCACTACAACAAGGCGCTGCAGATCGTACAGGTATATACTGGAGCGGGCGTGGGGCGCGTGGCTGGTGGCGCAGCGGCAGGCGGGCGCCGCCGTGCCGCACCTCATCGAGGCGGGCGACACGCGCGCCGCGCTCGCCGCCGCCCTCAGGGCGCACCACTACAACAAGGCGCTGCAGATCGTACAGGTATATACTGGAGCGGGCGTGGGGCGCGTGGCTGGTGGCGCAGCGGCAGGCGGGCGCCGCCGTGCCGCACCTCATCGAGGCGGGCGACACGCGCGCCGCGCTCGCCGCCGCCCTCAGGGCGCACCACTACAACAAGGCGCTGCAGATCGTACAGGTATATACTGGAGCGGGCGTGGGGCGCGTGGCTGGTGGCGCAGCGGCAGGCGGGCGCCGCCGTGCCGCACCTCATCGAGGCGGGCGACACGCGCGCCGCGCTCGCCGCCGCCCTCAGGGCGCACCACTACAACAAGGCGCTGCAGATCGTACAGGTATATACTGGAGCGGGCGTGGGGCGCGTGGCTGGTGGCGCAGTGGCAGGCGGGCGCCACCGTGCCGCACCTCACCCAGCGCGACCTTGCGTGCGACCGCGTGTAGTTGCTTGTTCACTAGCCACAAATGTTTGCTCGCGTAGACTGGCTTCTTCTCACCAGCGAGACCCAGGTGCGATGATTAAAAAAAAGTTTGAACTGATTCGCAGTGATACAGGGTTTAATTTCCAAGAACATTACCCTGGACTATATAGTACCTATTTTATATATATATATATATATATATATATATATATATACCTATTATACATAGGTATTGGGGTCCCCCACCCCCGTGCCACCGACGATCCACTCCTCCAATTACACCGTGTATGTTATTGAGGAACGATTCGCTCGCCTGATGGTAAGCAACAACTACTGCCTATAACAATTGCAGTGCCAGCTATAACTTTCAATACCATAAAAAGAGTCCAGTAATTACGCTGGCTACAATGCCCTTCAAACCGGAGCACAGTAATGCTTGCGCACTACAGTTTTGGGGTAGAATAACTGGCAAAGCGGTGGTACCTACCCAGACGTCCTCCCGCATACAAAAAACCTACCGCGAATTGTATTATTTATTTATTTAAATTAAATACATTATCAATTGAAGCATTCATTTGACTAGTTAAAAAGTACAATTTTGTATCTATATATTTGATTGCATTAAATGATTATATTGATTATAGGCTATCGAGGATAAGGAGTCAATCAGAGAGCAGTGCGAGCAGTTGGGCGACCACTACATATCGACTCAAGTATGTCGGTTCTTTTTTTTTCATTTATTGAATAATCTTTCGACCCAAACTTATTAATTAACCATTAATCAGCTACGTCTACAGGGTTTGGTATCCTGGAATACAGAAAACAAAAGCTTAAGATTTGATATAATTTTGTACATTTTGCTTGCACAAAGGCTGGTGTTTTAAATAGTGCGAAATCATGATTGAACTTTAGTATACTTAAATCCGTCTCAATATCCACCTGTCCCGGTTCTCACAACATTGATCATAGCACAATGTCATATCTCAGGAGTGGGAGACAGCGGAACGCGTGTTTACCTCGTGCGGCATGGCGGAGCGCTGCGTGCGCGCGTACAACGCGTGCGGACGGCTCGCCGACGGACTGCGCCTCGCCGCCGCCGCGCTCAGCGAGGACCAAACCAGGGACATTTACATGCCGCTCGCACAGCAGCTGAGGGAACAGGGACAGCTCAGGAAGGCTGAGCAGATCTATATTGGACTTGGGGAGCCGGATGAAGCTATCTCTATGTATAAGGTGAGTCATAAGACATTTTTGCAGAGACTTTAAAGGTGTATACTTCTCACCAAGTTTTATGACTGCTCTGAATACACACCGTGTCTGAAAATGAATACGAATCACGATAAAGTCGAGTTTATTTTACATGGCGCTGATTTGAGTTCTGTGCAGCGAACCGTGCCTATGTTCGCGCCATCTCCCGCGCGCCGCTCCCCGACCCATGCTCTCTAACCGTGCTTCGCGTTTGTGTGAATGCTTTATACTTGCTGTAAATGTGAATGCTTTGTACGCGAAATAGTGCACGCGCACTAGATCGGACTCGGCTTGTATTCGCGCCTCATCTCGATGCCATTCTTTGCAAAGAGGAATTTGAGTAGAGTTATACGACATTATCAACAAGACCGTTGGCGCAGTTGGTAGGATTGTAATGTTAGCAAGTGCGCCAAAATTTGTATGCCGTATGTTCAGGACGCGGCACAGTACGAAGCCATGCTGCGGCTGGTGGGCGCGCACCGCGGCGCGCTGCTGGAGGCGACGCGGCGGCACGTGGCGCAGGCGCAGCACGCCGCCGGCGACCTGCACGCCGCAGAGACGTATTACATACAGGCCGGTCAGAGAATAAACACTAATACTTTTTTTTACGAACCTGTCTTATTGCTGGGCAAAGGTCTCCCCCATCTCTTTCCACGCAACCCGATCTCCCGTTATGTCGAGCCATTCCTCAATACAACGAGATCATCTCGCCAGCGTTTTCTCGGCCTTCGACATCGTCGCCCATCTTCTGGCACCCACTACGTCTACTACTTCGACACACTAAAACTAAGCTTAAACCAAGGCGACCAACTTGCGTTTATATTGGTGGCTACTGTAGCGAGCTAATCATAGTGATACGCTGCGAGGCGCCGGGTAGACGTATCTCACTATCTGACCCACGATTTTGTCTATTTGTTAGGTAAAAGTCTTGTTTCAATGTAAAAATAACTGCATTGCTTAAAATATTATTTACATGCTAGTAGTTTATATGGGAATTTTGTTTAGGTGATTGGAAAAGTGCTATCCAGATGTACCGCACGGCTAATCAGTGGGAGGCAGCTGAGAGAGTGGCGCGGGCTCATGCACCGAGCAACGTTCAACAACAGGTCAGACCATATTCTATTGATTATCAGTTGTTCTCTTGTTATTATCAAAACGTCCAAATGGTGCAATGATTGCAGTCTTCTGTATGTCTGCCTGTACGTCTGTCACAGCACAGATAAACTCGTTGAGCAGCCAAACTATGTGTGCTAAACTAAACTAAGGAACCTTGACGAAATCGTGGTTGTATTTTTTTAAACATTTGCAATAAATGATTAGGTGGCACTGCAATGGGCCGCGGTGCTGGGCGGCGCGCCAGCCGCGAGACTCTTGGCAGCGAGGGGACTCGCTGCGTTAGGGGCGCGCTGGGCGATACAAGCACAAAGGTACACATTTTCACTATACCTCCCTGAGTGGTGTAGTGATCCTATGAGCAGCTAATGATCATTTTTTAAACCATTGTGCCTTGAACATACAACAACAATAATTTGTGTTGAGAGGAGGGCTGTTTCTGAACATGTAAGATGAAGTTTCAGAGATAAGTACCTGAATTCCGTTTAGTCTGAATTAGGTCTCACTTCTCAGATGGGATATAGCTATGGAGCTGAGCGATCTCGGCAGCGGCGTGCCTCGGCGCGAGGTGTCGCGGCACGAGGCGGCCGCGCTCGCCGACGAGCACCCCGAGCAGGCCGAGGCGGCGTTCCTGCGCGCCGGCGCGCCCGAGCACGCCGTGCGCATTTGGCTCGCGCGCGCACGCCACACGCGTGCGCTCGAGTTGGCCGAGCAACACGCCACGCACATGGTGAGTGGCGAGCTGAGGCGAGGAGGTGTTCCTGTGTTCTTGCTGAGTTAGCGAGAAGCACTAATGCCGACGACGGTTGATGTGGAATGCGGATTGATGATGTGTGTGCGAACAAAACGTTTCGCTTCCACGTTCATCTTACGAACAGCCAAGGAGTGGAACGCATTGCCAACGTCTGCGTTTCCTGACAACCACGACCTGGGAGTTTTCAAATCGAGAGTGAACAGGTATCTTCTAGGCGAGCGTATTAGGTCTTAGACCACATCATCGCTTACCATCAGGTGAGATAGTGGTCCAATGCAAGCCTATAACTAGGAAAAGAAAAAAAAGTTTAAATGGTGCCTGTGTGCCACGAGGAAGACGAAGCCACTTTCTTGTTGCCACCAAGTGAGAAGAAAAGTCGCAATCATGATAGCCAGCAACCGGTCGACGCGGAATGCAGGCGGTGAGGGGGGATGCACGAGTATACGTCGCGTCAAACTTAATGGCGGCTGACAGACGCACCATGTGATCTGCGCAGTAACAAAATCACATACAAAATTGTATCTGCGCAGATCACGTGATGCGCCAGTCAGCCGCCATCAAGTTTGGCGCGAGGTATTTGTAATTCAACTCGTGCGTTGTTTTGTAGGTGGAGGAGGTGTTGGTGGAGGGCGCGCGCGCGGCGGCGGAGCGCGGCGACCTGCCGCAGTTCGAGGCGCTCATGATCCGCGCCAACAGGCCGCGGGAGGTCGTGCAGCATTACAAGGACCTCGGTAATCTTGGAAAACCTTTTCTTTTGTTGTGTATGTAAAAGAGTCGTAAACAAGAAGACGTCCCGAAAATAGTCATCTTCGCAATTGGATTATCAGTCCACCAGGCTCGAAACATTAAGGTGCAAAGTATCTACCTACGTATATGCTGGACATAACTTGATTCTTTTTAATCCTCGACGCAAAAAGGAGGAGTATTATAAGTTAGACCACTGTGTGTCTGTGTATTTGTCTGTGGCACCGTAGGCGTAGGTAGCTCTTAAACCGGTGAATCGATTTGGATGAGGTTTTTTTTTATTTGAAAGCACGCCTTCTAGCGGTCGTTTTAAGACACGTTTAATCAAAATCGGTGCAGCCGTTTTTAATTTTTATAGGTTTTTGTGTCGGGGCTTTTAGTTTACTGAAATTCGCTTGCTGATTGTAATGGTTGAGCAAGGAGCATACCTGATGCGTTCGTGCCGTCCCTGGCAGAGCTGTGGGACGAGGCGGCGCGCGTGTCGCGCGAGTACCTGCCGGCGCGCGGCGAGCCCGTGCCGGACGAGGTGCCGGCGCTGCTGTCGCGCGCGGCGGCGCACGCCGAGCGCGGCGAGTGGTGGCGCGCCGTGCGGCTGCTGGGCGCCGCGTCGCGCGCCGCCGCGCCCGCCGCGCCGCGCCTCGCCGAGCGGGCCGCGCTGCGCGCCGCGCGCCTCGCCCGCGACCACCTGCACGACCACACGCGCGCGCAGGCCGCGCACATGCTCGCCGAGCGGTACGTGCGAACCGACCTGTCCCCCGATTCAGAACCTCACGATAACGAATACCGAATCGATTCGACTGATATCGATCTCGTTTTCTAGGTTCCTTTTCAAGCTATTCCGCTGCAAAATTTAATACAGTTTCGGTTTAAATATTGGTATTGATTAAATGTTGCATTTACGGAATTTGTTTTGTGTGTAATATTTTACATCGTAAAATATTGTTAAGGAAGGTGGGAACCACCTTTTACCATTATGCACCTTGTGTTATAAGAATTAAAAGCTGAAGTGCGTGTACCTGAATGTAATTGAGTACCTGATTATTAATTATCTAACCTTGAATGAGTGTGATGTTCGTGGTTACACCGGGAGCTACTGCCACTGATATTCAATAAAAAAAAAACAATTTTACACTGAACTACAATTTTAACTTTATTTAATTTTGAATTTCCCAATAACTAAAAATACAAGCACACCGGCCGGCCAGTGCGCAGTAACTGGCCGACTTCCTATCATACATCTCGCTCGCACACAAAACCGCAGACATGCACTACACATGACGTACATTGTGTGTCCCTACAATATCAAACCGAATCAGTCGACAACTAGATATCATGAGGTTCTGAATCGGTCAGCAGACTGAGGTTAAACCGGTCAACTGCGAGACCACACGCGTGTTTCGCTTACGGATATGAAACTCACACAGATGCGAGGTGCCTGGGCTGGTTGCGATGTATGGGAGACTGCTTCCGCGTTCTTTGTCGTTACGATAATGCCTAAAATTTGCGTTCTGCACAACAAAACGCGGAGGCTTGAACTTGGCAATAGTTTGTAATTTCTAGTTATTTGCACGCTCAGCATAATGAAAGCTGATCATGAGCCTATCACGAAGCTTCTTATTGAAGCAGTTTATTAATTTTGCATCAGGTTTGCTGAGATCGGTCAAAGCGATATCGGAGAACAGTTGCGCGCAGCTCTCACTGAAGGCTACGCCGGCGCAGATGACGATGTACCAGGTAAAATAAACATTTAAATATCAATGTAAGTTATTTTTTGTAATAATTATTGACCAACAATAGCCTACCATCGCGAAAACTAGAAATTGTAGGGAAACCTTTACAAAAAATAACTTCACATAATGGAAGTTGCTAGACGCACCGAGAACGCGTGGAAGCTATTGGGCCATCAAGGATTTAAGATGAAATTCATTATGATGAAGGGCAACCTTCCTCTATGCCTAAAGCGCAGACTCAAGGACATATGCATTCTTCCCATCCTCACCTACGGATCGCAGACTTGGTCTTTGACTGTTCAGCAGACGTTCGAACTCGAGGTTTGTCATTGAGCAATGGAGCGCAGTTGGATGAATGGAGTTAAGTTGAGAGACCGTATTAGGAATACGATACTGCGCTCTAAAACGCAAATCCTGGATGTTTTTCAGAAAGCTAAAATAAGACTGGGCTGGACAGGTATGTCGTATGCCAAACCAGCTGCGGGCAAAAGTCCTTACAGACTGGGTTCCAGCCGGAGCGACACGACCACGGGGCCGGCCCCACCGTAGGTGGCGTGACAACCTAGGCGCCTACGACAAGGAATTGCCCTCATGGAAAGAGGGAGAGGAGGCCTTTGCCCAGCAGTGAGACGAAAAAGGCTCATAATAGTAGATTGTATCATAAGGGAGCAAAATAATATTTTTACGGCGAGGGCGCTTTTTTGAATCCAGAGCGAAGTGAGGGATTCTAGAGTAGAATCCCGAGCGTAGCGAGGGATTCTTTAGTAGAATCCTGAACGTAGCGAGGGATTCAAAGTACGTCGCCCGAGCCAAAAATATATTTTGCGCCCGAGTGATACACTCTACTTTTCATCACCCACTATGAGAAAATAAAAGCGCCTCATATTTTATTCACTGTCACTTGAAGAACTCATTTTTCAAAACAAAACAAAACAATGAATTTCTAACAATCCGTGAAAATTTACGAAAACGCGGGCTGTAGTTCGCGCTTTTTTAATTTGTTTTTTTTTTCATTCATCCGGCGGCGTGACTATGGGCCGTCGTACCAGCCAGTCTTTATTCAAACAATATTTGCGTTCGATTTCTTTGGTGCTGAACACTAAGATGTTCCAAATTCAAAAAGTGCGCGGCAAAGATAATTGCGGCGCACTTATAAAGAGGATTAAAAACTCATTACTGCCCGGTAAAAGTTTCTTATAGAAAACACCACCTTTGGGTGCACATAAAGGCGAACCAAGTCGTCCTTTTCGAATAGATGGGATGAAAAAAAAATTAAAACACTGTTTCTCTCAGTATCAAAGTTGTCGTAGCGGTCTACGAAAGTTTGTAGCACGTAGTTAGGATTTCAACGCGAGCCCAATTTGTGATAATGTGATTTAAATGTACATTATTTGTAACCCCCGACGCAAAAAGGAAGGATGTTATAAGTTGACCACTATGTATGTCTGTCTGAGGCACCGCAGCTCTTAAACGGGTGAACTGATTTGGACGTGTTTTTTTTATTTGAAAGCAGGTTTTCTAGAGGTGGTTTTTAGACATGTTTTATCAAAATCGGTTAATCCGTTTTTTACTTTTTATAGGTTTTTTGTGTGGGGCTATTAAAATGTTAGTTTACTGAAGTTCGCTTGTTTGTAAGGTACGTCGACCGACTACGAGACGGAAGAGTCCACGCCAGTACCTCAGGAAGCGGAGGCGGAGGCGGAGGCGGAAGCGGAGGCGTCAGCGGAGGCGGAGGCGCTGGAGCGGCTCGCGCGCGCCGGCCACTGGCAGCGCTGCCTCGCGCACGCCGGCGCGCGCGCTCCGCATTACGCGCTTAGACACGCAGCGCATGTGTTCAAAACGCACGCTGTTAGTAACAGTTTTTTTAATTATATACACAAAACAAACTACAACCAATACAGAGCTATAGCTTAATATCATACAGTTTTGAGTCTTATAATACAAAAATATGTGTACACAGAAAAACAAAGTTGAGATTGTTGTTTTGTACGAACAATTACATGGTAGCAGTTGTTTAGATTAACGTTGTGAATGACATAGTTAGGTAAATAATGTAGTTCGTATTTTGTACATAATTATTGTTGTTTTTTTTATTCCTGTTAATGTAAAAAGTAATGTTTGTGCATGATAATAAAAATATTTTTTCCGGAGTGATTCAGTCTGTATTAGATTTGTGCATGTAGTTTTGATTTAGATAAAATTAAATCGATTCTTGAGGTAAAAATAAATTGACTTAAATACAGATGTAGCAGACATGTGTACAGATGCAGTCTATATCGTTCGAATTTATTAGAAATGGTTATTTAAGCGATTAGAGTAGTTGCCATGGAGCCGTTTATAAAGATCACCTGTATCATCATCATCATCATCATCAGCCCATCACGTTCCCACTGCTGGGACACGGGTCTTCTCTCACAGAGAGAGAATGGGCCATAATCCACCACGCTGTCCCAGTGCGGGTTGGTGGATGTCACCTGTATACACGCAACATATATGTATGTATGTATGGTGGTCATAAACTTTTGCATTCTATCTTCATCCATTTCCTAATTCCCTTACAGCGTACGGACGGAATAGACGTAGAAAGCGAAGAGATCCCCGAAGCGTTATCGCAGGCTCTAGAAACACTACGCCAATACATCTCCACTGAAGACGGTCTCGGTTCAACCATTTCCAGTACCGACGCGCCTCTGGCGAAGGCGGTGTGCAGTGAGATCGTGGTGCGGGTGTCGATGGCGCCGAAAGCGCTTGAAGCGCTCAAAGATGCCGCTGCTGTAATGGCAGCGGTCGGCGCAGATGACAGAGCTATGCAAGTGTGTATTAGTTCATTATATAAGTACGGCATTTATGTCTTGCCTTTTAGAGATGTTTAGAGAGTGATTTTAAGTCCTTAATAACTCTTACTGACTCATATACAGTCATATACACTCATATACAAAACAGATTAATTTTAGAACTACATCTAAAGTCTAGCACGAACTTGATTATTTTTTATTACTATAATAACTTAGAACCCTTAAAATCAATAAAAACATACTAATTATAACGAATTTAAGTAACTAAATTAAAAAACAAATTCCGACACAAAAACCTAAAAATGTAAAAAACGGCTAAGCCGATTTTGTTAAAACATATCTAAGAACCACCGCAAGAAAACCTGCTTTCAAATAAAAAAAACACATCCAAATCGGTTCACCCGTTTAAGAGCTACGGTGCCACAGACACAAAGACACACACATAGTGGTCAAAATTATAGCACCCTTCCTTTTTGCGTCGGTGTTTGAAAATATGTTTTAATAGATTTCTAAAAGTAGCGTAATGTGAGAAACGATATTTGCAAACAAATCCGACAGTTGCGACCGTTTGTTCGCAGGCGGTGACCCTGCTAATGGCGCTTCACGTGCCTCAAATAGCCTCGAAGGCGGCGCGCGCCTTGCCGCGCTACACCGACATCATAGTCGCAGATGTCGGTAAGTTACTTTCTAAACCCTTTTAAAAAGCCTCTGGAATCTTGTACAACATCTGTGTTTTATTATATGCTTATAGCAATAAATTTGAAGGAAAATGTTCTAAGTTTTGTAAGATTTGTGTTTCATAGACGGGTTAGTATGGGTTACGTGACTTGTGAAACTTCACTTTCCGAGCTTTACTCTCACAAACGTAATCGAAATAATCTCTAGAAACTTTGTAAGTAAAAATATAGATACACTCCTGAGTCAATTTTACATTTTACCTCTACGAAAACCGCTACGAAAGTTCGTAGCACTTAGTAAAGATTTCAACGCAAGCCCAATACCTGCTGGTTTTGAACTATTGCTTCGATTATTAAGCAAGATTCGGATTTCGACGTCTTAAGTCATGTTATCTGAATTCTGTATATTTTTTCAATTAATTTGTTGGATTTATACATTTTTGATAACTATTTGGTAGCGTTCTACGTATGTGGGCAAGCAATACGTGAGGAAGGCAGTAGCGGGGCGCGCGAGGCGTTTGTGTTCCTAAACCGATGTCTCGACTTGGTGGAGGCGGCTGAAGAGGATTCGGCGCATTTGCTCGACTACACTGATTTTGGTAAGTGTTCGAAGGTTAAAGTGGTGTGGCTCTATAGAAAATAGAAGATCGATCATTGAAACATTGTCTTTAACGTTTTAAATCAATGACTACTGGATTTCTTTGTTTGGTACTTGGCCCTTTACAAATCACCTTCTTAAGTATTATATGGATTTAGTACTCTCTACTAAAACGGTAAAGGAAAAAGTCGTGAGGAAACCGGTATGTCCAAAAATAAACCAGCAAAATCAATGAAATGGGATATCCACCATCCCGCACTGGTCCAGCGTGGCGGATTATGGCCCATATTCTCTATGAGAGAACTGTTAAGTGGATATAGAGCTAAAAACCATCTAAATTAAACAAGTCTTTAATGAATAAAACCGTATGGGAATCGGTCCATCCGTTTAAGAAGACACGACACACACACTCAGACAGACAGGCGTCAAACTAAGAGTATCCCTTTGCATTGGGAATTAAATCGAGTACCTCCGTTGTCAGAGTGCACGGACTGGTCGCGGCAGCCGCTGCTGCCGGCGGGCGGCTGCGTGCGCGGCGCCGCGCTCGACGCCGCGCGCGAGTGGGTGCTCGCCGTCTCCATGGACCAGGCCGTCGAGCAGGTGCGGGGGGGGCGGTTAGGGAGGAAGGGAAAGGGAGAGGGGGTGGAGGGGGAGGGGTGGAGGAACAGGATATAACGCATGATTATCTTATCATGCGTTATACTCTGCTCCCCGTCTCTGAATAGATATTCAGATACCCCTCTCCTAACCTGGAATAGGGTATTTGACAAGTATCAACAATTAAGTGTTTTTCAATGTCATTAACCTTTTGACCGCCACGCTACATTAAGCAAAGTCGTGCCCTTCACGTCGAGCTACGCAATTTTCATACATTTTTAACTGACTTCCGTAAAGGAAGAGGATTTTTTTTTAATGTTGTTACCTCGGAACTGCGTCATTTGTAAACTAATTTGGAAAATTCTTATTGTTTTGCATTTTGCGTTGGATTCAGTATAGCTTCAAGGTGGTCCCATATAAATTTAATCGATACGCGACCTTGGACTTCGAAGATGCGGCAGAATTGAGATTGGTTTTTTTTTGTTATAAAATTAATTATATTTTGTTCGGCTCAAACTGACTTCCACGTGGAGAGCATTTTTTCATGTGTCGTGCGAATAGCCGACCTGGCGGTGAAAAGATTAAAAAAAACAAAATGATGGTTAAATGTGAAAGCAGAATAAGAATTGTTTTTTACTAAAATATACAGCCATTTAAAATTAAGTAGTTAGTTTTTGTGACAAAAACTATTGCATTTGTATGCCATACAAGTAACCTAAGCTATGTACAAAATAAATTTTTCTATAGAGGGACGAAGCCCAAGACAGAACTCTACCATTAAATATCTTTGATCTTTATTCAAATCAATTTTCAGGATGTTCATGTGGGTTGATTGATATATTTTTTTTCATATATTTTCTAACAAGAAAGCATTTATTTTGCTTTACTGTATGTCAGTGCTACTGATAATGACTCAATCTTGGAACATCATGACATGACGCCACACAAAGATATTGTGGCACATTGTGGCACTATTATCTTTGTGTGACGTCATGATTGCATGACGTCACACAAAGTATTGTATGCTGCAGACTCTGCCAGTAGACAGCCGAGGGCTGTACAGTTCGTACGTGGGCGAGTCGGAAGCGTGCTGCGTGCTCACTGGGTATCCGCTGGCGGAGAGACTGGTCACTTTCACTAACGGTATGGAAACAGTACATTTCATCATCAACAGGGTTTATGAGTCCACTGCTGGACATTGGCCTCTCCCAATACACGCCACTGAGCCCGAACTGCGGCTGTTCTCATGTAGTTGCTGCCAGCTGCCAGCTACCTTGCGCAGGTCGTCGCTCCATCTGGCTGGAGGGCGTCCTACTACTACGTTTGCCTAAACGTGGTCTCCACTCCAGAACTCGTTTACCCCATCGGTTATCGGTTCGTCGGCAGATGTGACCGGTCTATTGCCACTACAGTTTTTTTTTATTTATTTTTTATTTAACTGAATGACGAGATGAGCTGGTCGTTTGCCTGATGGTAAACAATACGCCAGCCCATAACAACAACAGCAGCACCACCTAGAACTTTGTTTTGCAAAATCCTGCGTGCCGCACTGCGCCCGTCACCTTGAGACAATTAGCTGTTGAGCCTCATAATGCCCAGTAATTTCGCTGGCTACAGTTTGCTAATTCGGTGAGCTATGTCGGTCACTTTAGATCTCTGCCGGATTACTTCGTTACGAATTTGATCCTTCAGAGTATATTACATTTATAAACAGGCATTAGAAACTTACAGCATAGCTTGGTAAGGCTTTGTTTGTTACCGGATTAGTAGTTAGCGTAGCGTTTGGCTGAAGTCTCATTTGATGGAAAATTAAGACGAAATGAAATGAAACGACTGTAATGAAGGATATCGTTCAGGGGGGTGTTCATTGCTCATTGCTATATTTTGAGACGTTTTAAAAGAGTTAAAAAAGAGATCCCCACTGCCTAGAGTTTAGAGAAAACTCCTTTTTTTTATGAGAATCGGGAAACAAAAACGCTGGGTAAGGTGTTCCATTCCTTAGCTGGTTGCATTACATTTCCTTATTAGGCGATACATTTCAGAAGTAAATCGTTCCTTTTTAGAGGACTAATTATAGAGAATCTTCATTCTAGTCCTTAGTATTCTCCTATTATAAATATTTAAAAAAGATATTAATCACGCAAAAACTACTAAATCGATTTTGATGACATTTTTTGAGTAGGTACTTTAAATTTAAAGCCTGGAATAGGACATACTTTTTCATTCAGGTGGGTGAAACCGAGAGGCGTGACACGTAAAAAAATCGTATATTTATATTAGGTCGTTGTGCCAACCGCGAGCAGTGGTCGCGCGTGACCGCAGCGGCACGCAGCGGCGCCGCCGCGGCCGCGCTGCTGCACCACGTCACGCGCTACTGCGGCGCGCCAGACTACGCGCACCTGTGAATGGACGGACGGACGGACGGTGAGACGTCTGTTTACTAGTATTAGTTTGTGTACTAGGGAGTGTTGAATAAACCACTAAGTATCACCAAAAACTGTTTGATGTACCTACCTAAATAGTCCCATCCTTCAAAAAGTGAAATCTATCTATACTTTTATACTAATATTATAAAAAGGTAAAGTTGTTTGTAGGTATGTAGGAGGTAGTGACTGGCACTATTGATAGTCATTGAAAATATTTTCACTGATGAAAGGCAAAGTATTCCTGAGTGACTTGTGCTATAATTTATTATGCTGACGTGAAAAACTCGCGGGCGATTGCTAAGTATAAACTTTAGACAGCCTCTGTAGTGTAGTGGTTGGGTAGGTTGGCTTAAATCTCGTACACCACTGCGGTTGCGGGTTCGATTCCCGCAACGGGACAAATATATGTGTACAGAAAAGAAAGCGCAAGCATTCGTTTCGTGTCTGGGTGTTATGAGATCATGGTCCTCATAGTTTCTGGTTCCCTAGACACAGGGAATCCTAGTTAGGGGCCAGGATGTAAAAACTTATAGGCGGGCGATTCAAATCCGTGACCTTTCTATCCTATAGCCGGTAGGTTACATCTGGAGTGGTATTTTTAAACCTACCCTAAAATGAAATGAATAAAGGCTTTGGCGTTATCATAAGGTTTTCGCTACACCAAAGTATGGAAAACGTTATCCAAACTCATCATCCTTGAAATACTAAATATGGATAGGATTACTAAATACGAATAATAAAACTACGATATAATGTTTATATCGCTATAATAAACTCATTTGTTATCACATTTATTCAATAATATACTTTGACACAAATATATGTTTACGTACTAGGACTTGTAGAATACACTCCGCTCTAAGATGCATACTGAAAAATATTTGTCTTACGATCTTAGATATGTTAGATATTTGATTTAGTAATACAGTACCCATTCTTGCAGATCACTTCCACGTTTCTATACTAATAGTTTATTCAATAAGTATGTTCAGTATTCATCTAAGAACGCAGTGTGGAAAGGATCGTATCTAGGAGGAAATAATTAGTCTAAAGGAATGTTAAGTTGATATCCGATACCATATCACATTTATTATATATTACCACAGACAGAAGTAACACACGGAGCACGATTATAGGTCTGGTAGTACTATATCAGTATATGAGTTAATATGTATTCAAGATATGCGTAAAGGGATCCAATGGTATCGGGGGTCATCGAGGCACATAATAATTAGATTATGTTTCCTTACACACTTAAGTAAGAATATTTATTTGTTTTATTATTCTAATATATCAAGATAATAAGCGTAAGTTGTGACCTATTCCAACATCGTCGGAATTGATAGTTAATATAATATCGTTTATTTATAATAAATACTTGTATATTATAATTTACTCTTTTATCTCTATTGTGGCCTATTCTAAATACTAACAAAACGGTTAAAACGCCGTTAAAACTTAATGATTATAGCGTTATCATTATTTACGCAAAGAATTATATGTAAAGGTGACAATATTTGTGCCAGCGTTCCACTTATTTGCTTACTTCAGAATAGGCCACGTTGATATAGTAAAAACATTTAATAACACAATCGAATATAAAAATTATAGTGTAAAAATATACTCCACACAATATAATATACGTTACAATTTAGGCATTAAAAATATATGAGTATTATACATATATTTATTACGAAGAATAGTATGTAATATATTGTGTAATATGTTTCTCTCTTTCTCTCTCTTTTAGGAAATGTACAATTGCTATAAAATAATAATATCAACAGGGTAAAACTGACTTCTCAAAAGTATTGGTAAAGTTCGGATAGAAAAGGCAAAAGTACGTAAATACAAATATTATTGCGTGAGTCGGGAAACATTTAGGCATGTTTATAGGCCGAGCCGTGTTCGACCAGCGAATAAGCTCATTATGATATTTTGTGAAAATACCATAATAATATAATATATCAACATCATGGATTCATGTTACGTTCATATCGTTGAAAAACAGTCAAACGAATCGTTAATGTAACAAGTATAGAATATAAATGGTACTCCACACCCGGTTTATATTTTTAGGTAAAACGCTTTGTATCGATATGGATCATTTTGTCATTGAACTGATCGATATTGACGTAACCATGTTTCCATTCAAAAAGATAAATAAGAAAAGTGAAATATTGTCAAGAGCCAAGCTTTGATAGCAGTGGAAGAACACAGATTTTGATAGGACACATTACATTAAAGTTCTCGCGAAGGATATGTTATGTAGATTGTTTTCTAACACCGATTGAAATACTTAAAATATTATTCACAATTATTAATACCTACAAGTATATTTGCATGTAACTAACTAATGAGTAATGAGCTAGGCCAGCAAACCGATATCGAGAGCTACTTATTGGCTCTCGGTTAACATGGTATAAGACTTCATATTGTCCTACAGTTGCACAATATGTAATTTTAAATGTTCTGGGGTAAAGTAAAATCCATTTTTACATGACATGAATGCAATCACTTAATCAAATATCTACCTACTTAGATAATTTATTGAAAACATCGAAGTATTTGTCAGAAATGTGTACATTTGTTTCGAGCCTAGACGATATAAAAGATATTTAGTAATAAACGCTATCACGAAAGAGTTGTGCGTAGTAGAAAATTTTTGAAAACAAGACTTACGTATGTACAGTTCGTAGAGAAATAGACATCTAAGTTGTAAAGGAATAAATTTTATATGATAGTCGCGATGATAAACGTAGGTATACATTGGAAATTTCACTAAAGCACAACCTTGGAAGAATAGTACCTAGACGCACTTACACACTAGAGTAACATTAGAAAATGTATTTAATCGTAAGATAAGGCAAAGTGTAGAAATTGGGGTTTTTGTGACATTATCTTAAATACAAGATAAAATAGAGCTAAGAAAAAGGCGGGTGAGAGATGTTAACTGCACTACGCTGATGTCTACCTTGAGCACAACTAAACTATTCACATCAATTTGAGCGAAACTCAGTTCGATGCAAGGTTAGTAGTAATCGATTGCGGTTACGCATAATCTTTTCAAAATAGTAAAAAGTAAAGATAGAAACGTGACAGTCTAGGGAATAAGTATAAAAAGAGGCGTTGAAAGTCATTGAGCCTAAGTATTAAGTAGAAAAAGAGGTATCCTCAATTGTAACTATAGAAAGATGTACTGCTCTATACATACAGATGAAATCCACTACGGTTTATAATTCGTAACTTAATTACACCGAGATTTATGAAAATGTCTACTTACGTTTCTTTACACATATTATCTACTAATACTTCGCTACAAAAATAAAAACTGGAAATGTTTATTCCGTTATTATTCTATGTCAATTTTGATTTGTTTTTTTTTAATGTAGATTTGCCGTTTTAATTGCTATCTCTACCAGTTTGGGAGCGTTACGCCTAAATTAGTTTTGAGTGTTAGATATAGCAAGACTCAATACAACAGGATTTCATTAATTAAAATACAATACTTTATTGGTTAGCTTTCAATATTAAGCTCTTTTTGATACACTACACAGCCTAAAATGGTGTTCAATTTCAAGCTAAAGGGCCTTTCTGCGTATAGCAACGGCATAAATATGTTTTGATACAATTAAACACATTACCAAATAATTTACAGTACAACTGCAATAAAATATTGTTAAATGTTGAGTTATTATCAAGCGCAATACATAAAATGTTATTGAACATTTATATCATTGGATACAAGAACTGGGAACATGTACATTGACGGTTTTGTTATTATATTACTTGACGCAAGGGCAACATGTTTTGTGTGCGGTGCTAGCTATTCTGGTTAGACAAGATGCGACAGCTTTTGAGCATAAAATGTATGACGTAGGTCGAACAGGAAGCGCGATTTGGTTATACGAGATAATCGAAACTAGGCACAAATACTTTAGATATATATTGAATCCTAGCTCATTATACTTTTCAAACATTTCATTGAAGAATAAAAAATCTGCATGACACGGCAGAGGAATCTGATTTGATTTTATTAAAATTTTAGATTTTTGGATTGAATTATCTATAAAGGTGTCATCGTTTGACTTACATTAAGGCGTCGAAGTCGATTACCCTACGTGGAGTGTTCGACCTACGCCACGCCACTCATCCGGCCACCGCCGCACCTGCCTAACCAACCGAGACAATACCAGTATCATAGTGGTGTACGTGAGCCGTGCGTCGAGGGCGCCGCTAGTAGTCGTCGCGGCGCTCCGGCGACGGCTCCCTGGATCAGTCGGGCGACTCGTCAGCGCCGAGCGTGGTAGCGGGGAACAGCGGGTACCAGCCGTACGTGCGCTGCGATGGCGTCAGCTTGTCGAGGCAGATCTCGGCGCCGCCCAGCGCCAGGTTATGCTCGAATCCGCCGCAGCGCTGCCACAGCATCACTACCAGCGTGCGCCCTAGAGCCTCGCTCGCCTGCAACCCACGACGTTGGAAAATGATTACCTTACTATTGAACTGATAGCGGTCTGACTGAAAATATTGACAGTGACGGCAGCCTTCGAGCAGTATGAGTACCTAGGTACCTACGAGGAGGGATCAAAAAGTAGTGAGAACGACATACTCCTTGGTAAGAAAAAAAAAATACTGGCAGGCATAGTTGAGATACATATTTGTTATATTTATAAAGAAAAAAATCTTCGATTCTCTTTTGGTTTTTTTTGAATGTAGCCATTTGTTTGCTTCGTGTTGGAACGTGTTCTCGAAAATGGAGAAAAACCAAGTGCGAGCCGTTATTAAATACCTCTGTTTACAAAAGTTAACGATGCAAGAGATTCATTGCGATTTGGAGGCAACACTAGGAGAGTCTGCTCCGTCGTATTCCACTGTCACAATGTGGGCTTCTCAATTTCGAGTAGGGAGAACGAGCACGGAAGACGAACATCGTTGCAGCCGTCCATCGACGTCAGTCACCCAAGAAAATGTTGCGAAAGTCGAGAAAATTGTATTGAGCGATCGAAGAGTTACCATCCGATACTTAATTCAAGAAACGCGCATTTCATATGGAAGTATTCAATCCATATTGAAACAATCTTGAATATGAGAAAAGTCTCCGCAAGATGGGTGCCGAGAATGTTAACCGACAGTCAGAAACAAAATCGACTTGACATTTCGAAGATATTGTTGGACAAGTTTCAAGAAGATTCTGAAAACTTTTTGTCTCGTTTCGTAACAATGGACGAAACATGGGTCCATCATTTTGATCCCGAGACAAAACAGCAATCTTCGCAATGGAAACGGCCATCATCACCGACCCCGAAGAAGTTTCGTGCCGTGGCGTCGGCTGGCAAGGTTATAGCCTTAATATTTTGGGACTCAGAAGGGATATTGTTGATTGACTACCTGGAGCGTGGAACCACTATTACAGGCCAATATTATGCAGCTTTAATTCCCAAGTTAAGGAATGCCATCAAAGAGAAAAGGAGAGGGAATCTTTGAAGGGGCGTGCTGTTTCATCACGATAACGCACCCGCGCACAGGTCGGCAGTTGCGATGGCTGCCATTCAGCAAACTGGCTTCGAATTGGTTGACCCCCCCCCTCATTCACCAGATCTGGCGCCTAGCGATTTTTATCTGTTCCCCAAATTGAAAGTATATTTAAGGGGAAACAGGTACCAAGACGATAACGAGGTGATGGATGCCGTGGAGAGCTTTTTGCAGGACCAAGACAAAACTTTTTTTTGAAAAGGACTGAAGCCTTGGAAAAGCGCTGGACTCGGTGTGTAGAGAGACTCTGAGACTATGTAGAAAAATAAATTTATATAATTATCAATAGTCATTATATTCTATCTCATTCTCACTACTTTTTGATCCTTCCTCGTATATTACTGTTTACGTTTAGCGCCAGTGAAGTTACTGGGCATTTGAAACTTAAAAGCGTATGTTATTGTGTCCTTATAATGAGTGCAGAGCAGTACAGGCTTAGAGCAGTAGCACAATCAGGCACGCACGACCTTTCTCGTTCTGCTATGTATCTGGTTATGTAGGTTGGCTCTTAGAAATTCGAATAATTTTGTAATAATTTTTAACAATTTTGTGTTGAGTTTTTGTTGGATTGAATTGAACATCGTCAGACGAGCCATTAAAATCATCAAGCAAATATTTAAAATATTACAAAATCACTATTGAAACAACACCACATTTGTGCATTGAAATATAAGGCAGTTAGTTACCTGGTATTTGAGCGTTTGCTTGAACTTCGGCTCGGTAGTGCGTCGGACGATGCGAGTCTTGCGTTTGTGCAGCCACTTGTCGCCGTCGCGCAGGTAGCACTTCACGTACGAGTCTGGCACCTCGCCGTTCACACCGTACACTCGGCGGGCGTGTGACACCTGAGACACGAACAAATTTTTAAGAACCAGGAGAATAAATGAACGCACTTTCTCCTCAGAGTAGGTATGATTGAGATCAGAGAGTGTCTCAGATCGCGTACGTTTGGGGGGATATGGTACTGACCTCCAGCTCCAGCTGCCCCTTGATCATGATGATACTGATGTTGATCTCGGCGTGCAGCGGCGGTAGCGTGGTGTTGCGCGGCGGCAGCTGGCCCGGGCCCAGGACGGCGTCGTCCTCCGCGCCCGCCACGGCGTCGCACGCGCCGGCCGCCGGCACCGCCGCCCACATGCTGCCCTTGCGCCCCGTCGCCGTGCCTACAGCGCACACTATACGTACAGCGCCCGCTCCCGCCTCGCCGCCACATGCCGCCCGAGACCCAACACGCGGTACCCTCCGCTCCGGCGAATGTCGGCGAGTCGGGTAACATTCAATGAACATACGGTACGATATCAAAACCACTCAATCGAACATTTAAGATTACCAAAAATAAACATTACATGAAAATAAAGCACGTCAAACAGCTTCGTGCCAATGTATACGGTTCTCGACATACATTAGGGGACTCGTATCGTCTCCTTCCTAAACACACAGATGAAAGATAAAGCGTTTTAACGTGTGCAGCCAAGAGTGGAGTCGAGTTTCTAATAGTTCTCTCAAGCGGTTCTCAACTTATTATGGTAAGCATTCCGTGTCATGAGCAGCCAGTTAGTTGATTGTTAGGAAAGTTTGCGTTCCGTTCGTGGAGGAGTTTCGTATCGAGGCACCGCTGGCTTCCGCGAGCCGTGTGCGTCCGCTACGTCTCATGCGCGAGCGCGACCTACGTTCGCGTCGACTCATTCCCTAGCTCGTAAGTCAAAAGGACAAAACTTTATGAAATAACTACGGCCTAAGGAGAGGATAAATCAATATTTACAAGAAATCTAATAGAATGCGCTTCGTATAACAATGGGTGACATTGCAGAGGTAATGAAATCCAAACATCCTAGGCGACACAATGCCATCGAGATGAACGTAGACAGCCGAACAGACGGAACACAGAAACAGATGAAGTGAGCGTGATCGCCCGCGGCCGGGCATGCGTCAGGACAGAACAGTACAGACAAGTGAAGTGATGAGAAGCGTCGGGCGCAGCCACATTCAACGGTGCGTGCGCGCGGCCGCCGCGCAAGCGATGTATGACCCATGCTACTACTGCCCCGCCGCCCGCTGCCCCGCCCCCGCACCGCGGGCCCCGCGCCGCCGGCTGCGGGCGCAGCCAGAGGCGAGCGGCCGACGCCGGGGCGGGGCGGCGCGCGCGGGGCGGGCGGCCGACTCGGACGTCACAAGGGATCGCGTACACCGACGCCGCGCACGGACACCGGGCGGCGCACGCGCGGCGCGGGTAATACGGACGAACGGTCGCTTACCGAGGCGCTAACGGTCCGTCGCTGCTGACCAAACAAGCACAACACAGTACAAGTCAGTACTACCCTCAAAGTTCGTATACTCTATAGGGGTTGTGTCGGGGGTGGGTGTCAGTGGGAGGTTGAACGCGGTAGGCGCATGTTTCAGTGACGGGAGCGGCCTGAGCTTCGGAAGTACTCTGAGGCTTAGGAGTGGGTATCGTGATAGCGGAAAAATAAATTGTGTACATACAAAATAAAGGGTTTTACTTAAAAGCGAAATATGTACTTGAAATTTCAGTTATTTTGACAATTATTGGCACCTTTTTATTTGAACTTAATTGGAATATCCTTATTGCCCAGTGGTTACGCTCTTACCTATCTGAAACTTAACTGCATAGAATTTTTAAAATAAATACAGTAAATATTTTTTCATAATAATTTCTAAAATAAACACCAATAGCTTGTCTGGATATACTGTGATTGCCTCTGCCGAAAAGCTGAATTATTAATTAAGATAGAATTAGAATTAACGAAACGTTTATTCTACTTTTAATAATATTTTTTGGATATAAATCGTGACTTAAAATTGGGACAAGTTAAAATTGAAACTGTAGAGGCTCCAAAGAAGCTAGTTATTTTAAACTAGTCACCGAATTTCTTACAAGTAAATAGTAAGAAACGACAACGTGCTGCCGATTGTAATTCCCAAAAGAGATTTACCACGAGATGGTCTGGTTATGTTGTTTATTAATACAAGACAAGACATTCAGTGACTAGTGAAAAAGGGTGTTACTAAAGGCAGAGCCCGAGCTAGCGTGGTCAACGATGACTGGTGGCAGGGCAGGTCATTGTGATTGTTTTACGGACCGCTGTGGGCACAAGATACTCACCGCCTGCCGCCACTCTGCGTTCACCACGTTAATCGAGACCGTAGTGTCAGAGGACGAGGCGTCTTGTCGGAAGGCATTACTTACGCCTGGCCGTGGACCCTGAAAGCGAGAGCGTGCGGCCGAGCTCGCCTTTGACGGCGCGAAGTGATCGCAGGATGTCATCCGGATCGCGACGCGCGCATGAGGAGCGTCGCCGCTCGTTCCGGCGGGGCGTGGGCTCTCCTCCCCCCTCTATATGCGTCATTTGAATACGTCACAGTTAATATGATCCTAGCGTATGCTACTCCTGCTGCTGATTCCATAATGGATGAACACGTTGAACAAATACATAAGTACCGCCATTGGATTGATTAATGAGGTTATTGTAGGCATAAGTGTGGACTTAATAGTGTAGTGTCAAAAAGGTTGTATAATAATATGTTCGTAAACGATCGCTCATTTGTCGTCTTAGACCTGTGCGTCAGCCCAGCAGGTGATTAGTGAGTGCTCCCGTGTAAAGTAATAGATCGAAGTTGAGAATTTGAAAGTGACTTCAAAATACACATTTATGCACACAGAGTTGCAGACGAATTACAAATCTGGAAATGTTTGTTTACCCTTTTCTTGCTGTTGGAAAGATGATCGTCGAGAGCCGGGCAGCGAGCGGGAGAAGTCCTTCCCAAGGTTGTAAGTCTCGACCTCGAGCGTCTCGGACTGCGAAGAGCCGCGGCGCGAGCCCCCGACCCACGCGTGGTCGGGGTGCAGCAGCGACGCGCACTCGCCGATCGAATCCACGTCATCTGGAAACAAGTTACCATACATCACCATGGGTGTCGTCGTTTTGGATGTACTTTGAAAATCAAAACTCGAACACACACATAACATGAAATACATACCACGAACGATGCTTCCTTAGTTGGTAAATGCGGACAAGATAAAAATGGTCTAAATGTAAAAAAAATCTTTAACCGTTGGGCACTTTATTCAAGCTTGTTGGAGAATTTATTAATAAATAATTACTTTAACAAAATAAAGTCTGTAAATGCATATTTCAACTAGATGATAATTTTGGCAAGTTAAGTATCTGCGAAAGCTGTACCTGAAACAGAGCGTTGCGAAGCGAAGTCCCCGCGGCGCAGCGCCCGGGCGCCGGTGAGGGACCCGCGTGGCGACGTGTTGGCGGAACGCATGCCGCGTTCCTCTAATGTCCACCAGACTGCGCGCTCATCGGCAGACGCTTTTTCTATGTCCATCTGGAATCAAATTATTTACTTCTGGAGAAACTATAAGAAGCGAAATAAATAGACGAAACTTCATAAAAACCGTCAGAGTGGCGCTAGATCTCGCCCGCAAAAGTATCAAAATAGAGAATAATATGCTCACCGTGCATTCTCCGATAAGCACGGGCTCGATCCCAGGGCAGGCGTCCCACAGGGTGAGCTCAAGCGCCCGGCCGGCGAGGATATCGGCGGTGAGGCCACCGAAGCCGAGCGTGGCGTTCCACACCGGGCTGCATGACGCTGACGCCGGGTCCGTCTCGATGGGCGGGCAGCTCTCACTGAAACGTACACATCGACATATTTTTATGTAATTGAGTGACGAGACTAGTAGGTAGTTCTTTCATCTGATGCTAAGCAACACGTTTGTCTCTAACATTTGCAACACTCAAAATGTTTGTAATGCAATATCCTTCGCGGCACCGCACAGCGCTCGTCACCCTGAGCCAACAGCTCTTAAGTCCCATAATACCACAGTAACTTCGCTGGCTACATTTACCGTTAAACACGGTTTTTTATTGTACACAAATGTTTGTAAACAGCAGCATAATGGCCACTAAAACTATTTAACGTTCGACTTCGACAGATAGATGGACATCCCCACAGACTACACTCGAGAGCAATGAATCCGGGTCACTTAAAGAATCCTAAAAATCTCGGAAACTAAAAATGCTAGGTTAATGCAATAAATTGTATTTAATAGACAATGTAATACTCCTTAAATGAAGGTATTAAAACTTCTTAGTTATTGTAAAGTTATATCATAAAAAAATCAAATTTGAAAAAGGGCCACTTTCGAAGATGGAACTACGAAATTACAGCATTTGGTTTTGCTTTTGTTTGTAATCTGTCATTTATGTGGGTACATAAACCATGTTGATAGTGCTCTATATTCATTATTCAAGCTGAAATTATGTCGCTTACGCCTGAAGAATGCACCAGAATACTTACAATGCTGGAAACCGGCCGGAGTCAGCGCGATACAGCCAGGACTGTCGGTGTGTCGCTGTCAACAGTACAAAGAGTTCTCCGACGTTACGAAGAAACTGGTTCTAACCTACGCAGACCAGGAACGGGCAGAACCAGGTGTACCACAGCACGAGAAGACCGATACTTGGTGAACACCATGCTTCGAAATCGCTTTCTCACAGGAACTGAACTCACCAATCAGTTTCGACGCCTCGGAGGAAGTAACCCAAGTGCATGGACAGTAAGACGTCGGCTTGCTGAATCTAACTTAAAACCCCTTAGACCTGCAAACGGCCCTAAACTGGAGCGTGGGCATCGTATTTCGAGACTAAGATATGCCCAGAGCCACGTTAATTGGAGTATTGAAGATTGGTCAAAAGTTATGTTCTCCGACGAATCAAAATTTATGCTCTACAAGCACGATGGAAGACACAGAGTGTATCGAAGACCAGGGGAAAGATTCAAGCAAGCATGCATCGAAGAAAAAGTAGCCTACGGTGGTGGGTCTGTACTTGTGTGGGCCGGAATTTCTTCTGAAAGTCGCACAGAGCTGGTGATCATAGAAAACGGCTCTTTAACTAGCGTAAGATAAGTGGAAGAAATCCTCAATGATCACGTTGGTCCATTTATGGTCAATTTAGGTGAGGATGCTATATTTATGCATGACAATGCCCGACCTCATACAGGTAGGATTGTGAATGACTACCTTCAAGAGATGAACATTACTCGTATGGAGTGGCCAGCGCGCAGCCCGGATATCAACCCGATCGAGCATGCTTGGGACGAGCTAGGCAGATGCGTAAAACAACGAAACCCTCCCCCAATCACGCTTCGTGAGCTCAAAATTGCTCTCACAGAGGAATGGGAGAATATTCCCCAAAATCGTATAAGGAACTTGGTGTACAGCATGCCAAACCGCGTAAACGCAGTAATGGAAGCACGAGGAGGCAATACGAAGTATTAAAATTCAAGAAAATCGTAATAAAGTTCAAAAATTTCATGTTTCCTATTTTTGTTTTAAGGAGAGATCAGCAGTTTTTTTCTTTATGTAATTTTGTGTTAATAAAATGTATGGTGACTCATATTTTTTTTACTTTCATTTAAGGAGTATTACATTGTCTATTAAATACAATTTATTGCATTAACCTATCATTTTTAGTTTCCGAGATTTTTAACATTCTTTAAGTGACCCAGATTCATTGCTCTCGAGTGTATTAAGGGTGAATTTTTCAAGTGGATAAAAGAGTAAACTATTCCTTATAATTTCAGATTTCTCCCACTTGAAAAATTCACTCTGTATACTCACAGTGATGGCAACAGTCGTATCCTTGCGAAAGCCTCCGGCTCGTCTCCGTAGCCCAGCGAGGGGTCTCTGGAAGGCAGGTCGTCGGCCGCAATGAGCACCACCACGAGTTTTCGCAGCTCGCTCTCGAAGAACACCTGCAGCTGCGCGCGCGCCGGCGGCCGCTCGCGCGCCGCGCGCTCCGCGCGGTCCTGCTCCTTCACACACAAACACTCTTCAAACAAATGCCAGCTGAGCGAAGCCGTTCCGATGTGACCAGTGGCTTTTGTATCCATACATATTTACCAGAAAAGTATTTAAAGTTAACTTTAAATCTACTCACAATAAGCCGTTTTAGCCGATGGTCTCTCGGAACAACTTCAACGGTTTGGCTACATAAAATTTGCCACGAAAATCAAATATTATACGTAACATTACAATTTTCAAGTTTTGAATGCAAAATCTAATCAGGTTTCAGGGAATGCATTGTAACTTTATCAAGTAACATGCAGCAACCATCAGCTATGTATCAATATTTCGCAGCAAACAGTGGTTCATGTTCATATCTTCACATGTTCGTTTCATTTGCAAGATATCTGTTTAAAGTAACATGCGTCGGGCCGAGGCAGTTCTATCAAACACAAAGTAATTAATAAAACCGGATGCTGACATCCGCCATGCAGTAAGCTGTACATGCTACCGGTACCACAAGCTGCATGAACCTCACACCTATTCCAAAACCTGTATAACGTTATGGGTACGCAAATATCTCTAAATCGTGTTCAATTTATGCCTAGCACATCTATACAACTGTTTACTGGCAAAAGCTTTCGTTAGGTTAGGGTTGTCTATTAATTATAAGTTATCTAATTCAGTTCTAGGTAGGTAAAACTATAGCGCTCAATATATATTTCTATTGCTTAGATTTTATTGCAATTAGCCTAATAGCTATGTAGGTCATCGGTCATAATTAAAAAACGTATTTACAAATAAATTAACAAAAATAATTATGCCTAGCAAAGAAGGTGGTATGTTTCAATGCATTATTGTTAACTATATAGATATGTATATTGGGAAAACTATTAAATAAAATATCTGATGCGCATGTTGCTATACGTATTATTTGTCTATATGGCTTTGTTAAAGGCATCTATAACAATATCTAAACGGACTTACTTTGTCACTGGTGTGAATATTATCTGTATATGAATGATAGCGATGTGAGTGATAAGTACCTATCAAAGAGTATTAATGAATTGCATTTTCAGGCATTCATTCACATAGACTTGAATTGTATTTCAGGATCAATAACATAACATTTGAAGCATTAAAATACACATTCATGACTTCATCATAGACATCGAAACTGAAAACATTTATAAAACATTTCATGTTTGCAATGGAACACTTCATATGTAAGTAAAGTCGTGTCACACATAAAGGCTTTCATGTCGGTGCTCTCACTAGACCAATATGCACATTCGACTCTGTGCAACTACATGCAGTTCTCAATCTGTAAGTAATGAGTCGGACATTCAACTACAAATAGAGCAGAGCGGGTATGTACACTTGTGTCGCTGTAGGGTGTCGTCATCACATGACAGAAGCGTCGGTGCGCGCCTGTCGCGTAAGGTGTTCCGTGCGGTGTACCGTGCTCCACCACTCCAAGCGCCTAGCGGGACTAGTCGCTGCAGCCTCTCTCGACAGTGCGGCATCACACTACTCTAAGTCAACAGCAAGACTCGGTAACAGACACTCGATGCGCAAGATATGGGGCGGTACGAACGGAAGTGCGGCGTCGCGGAGTGGTCCTGCCCGTGTGCGCTTGCAGGTGTCGACGATTGCCTCCTCGCGATTGACCACATTCGTCTTCTTCGTCTCCCGTTCCACTACCGTCCTGCTATCTTAATGTATCGCGCGTCTCGCGCTCTTGGTTCGTGATGGTGTATTGATCTTTATTATGCCGGAATATCGAACGACACAGTGATTTATTGTATAAGATCTGTCACCTGGCTATGCTGAAAGCGGCGGCGGTCTAGCTTCACTACGAATGTATCTGTACTGTCGGTAGTCGACACTACTCATCCACGGTATCCTATAGATGATGTCGGGGCGGGACGAGTCCCCTACTCTACCATCGAACACTAGAACTGGGTAGCCTCAGTCTACACTTACTTATATCGTCATGCGATTCGTCATAATTTGAGTAATTGCCGATCGTTCCCTAACTTCGCCCGGCGCCGATGGTGGCATTATGAAATTGGTCGGGTGAAAGAAAAAATAAAAATCTGAAAATAAGTAGGTAGCATTTTTTCACACACTTCACTTATAGGATAATCATCATATAAACGACAACGTATACGAATATAGATAACAAATGAAGTGAAAAATATACTCAAGTATATTAATATTTTCGAGTAAACAAACAGAATATCCCTTTCCCTAAATAGTAAAGGTTAACAAAGTTAGAGTACTTCTACGGTCGTAAATAGAATTATTAATTTCTTAGAACTAGGCTAACGTGGAAGATGATTAACGGTAAGTGCTATATAGAGTATCACAGCAGATCAACGGAGACTGTTCCTGCACATTGTGTTTTGTCCATTCCGAAACTTAGCGATTTTCATAATTAATTCCTGATAGCATAATGACAATAACAATAATTTGTTTCAGGCAATATCTCAAAGCAGTTATCAAAGTAGACCTGGTACGAGTACATTTTTAGTATTGGAAACTTTACTATTTTCTAGCCCTAAGCTTCAGATTGGACAAAACATCGATCGGGGTCTCGCGTGCAGAGATCGCGCAATGGCGCCAAGTCTTAATGACATGGAATGAGCGGTGGATGAAGTACACCAGAGGCAGGAAACCAACAGAATGAAAGAGATAGTAATAAACTGCGAATTCTATATCGCATACAATAATTCTACACTCCGCATTATTTTATTATGTTTGAATAGTTTCGATCTCCTTCAAACTGTCCTCTGTTTTCCATTTACAATAACTATAAGATTTAAGTTAATGAATCATCTTTTACGTCGTAAAGAGAGCCAACGTACTATAATAAATGTTTATAAAACGTTTTCAGGTAAGTAGATATACAACAAATTTGCAGTAACAACATGACTCAGCTCTAACGAAATAAGCAATCCGTGAAGATGATCCATTAACTGTTCGTTACAAACGAACCGTGTTGGGCGTTGGAGAGCATACGGATAATTTTATTACGAGTATGTATGATCCGGAAAGCGCAGAGGAGTAGGCACCGAGTGACAGTCTCTACTAGAGTTTATAAAGGAGGAGCGTTTCCGCTCAGTGTCTCATGGGTTCACAACACATATTGTTACAATTAAAGCCTATGGGTATTATACCGGGGTTTTCGGCAATTTCCGTCGAGTCGGCGACGATGGTGATTTGTCCGTATCCGGTTCTGCGAACCAAAACAACGTGCATTACACTACTTCTTATCCTAGACGCGGTTTTCGTCATATACACTGATAACGGTGAAATAAAACTCAATATACCATCAGAAGAAGAGCGCCAAGAGGAAAGCTTGCAATTTCAAAATGCATAGTGATAAAACAAATGAAAGAAATGATTAGTTTATCATTGGTGCCGTTGAAATAGTAAAAATATAAATGTATAGTAGAAGTTGCAGATTTGTCGCAAATAAAAGGCAAGAAGACAAAGCTGGAAGAGAAGATTAGAGTTAACAATAAAGTCAGCTGAAAGTCCTCAGGAAATACTGTTATTGTAAAGTAGATATTATTGTGTATGTGACTGAAATAAGTGAATCTACTCGTAGATTTCAAAAGTGATCAATTTGTGTTGAAGCTATCGTGACTTATAAAATTGCAGAATTCATTAAGTACGAGGATGTATAGGTATTCTTCCAAACGATATGACCACGTACTTATGTATGACTATGCAACGTTCATGGTTGGCGCAAAGATCATTATCTTAGAACGAGATAAGACTTCACAACTCTATTTATGAAAAACTCTATATCAAGAACAATCACCGGAAACCGTTTCCATGCTTTACATTCTATTTCTACATAATCAACCGTCATGACTCCACTGTAATTAAATTCTAATACTTTAACACTTTACTTAATAGCGCAAACCACGAGCGTGCTCAGTTCCCTAATCTGTAACGAATGCCGAAGTCGCCGTCGGTCAGGGCTGGGTGTAGTTACCGTGCAACGCGTGGTGGTGGTGCGAGGAGGAGGGCGGCGCGGGCGGCGCGGGCGCGTCGTCCAGCTGCGGCGCCGGCTCCACCAGCAGCTCCACGCTGTCGCCACCGCGCTCCAGCACCGCGCACACCTCCTCGAAGCTGCGCTCCGTCAGCGGCACCCCGCCCCATTCCAGTACCTAGGACGGAAACGCAACTACAACACTCCTGCTCCTAACACGGACCGGGGACGAAATAAACTCCTGGTTTTATCCACTTTCGAGATACAAAAATGAAAAAAAGTACAAGGATTTTGTATCCAGTCCGTGCCAAGGGACTGATGTAACAACATGTACTATCTGTAAGGTTTTTAGTCCATACAGGTGCACATATTGGCAGTATAGGTATAGCTGTACAATTAAATGCGACACCCTCATCTAAATAAAGTGTAACTTAGTTGAAAACAATTTGAAGTCAATAGAGTTTAGGACTTGTCATACTAGCTGCTCCCAACAGTTTCACCCGCAGTTTCCCGGGATAAAAAATGCTAAAAACTTATGTACTTTTTTAGGACCTATAAAAAACCAAATTTTATTGAAATACGTTCAGTAGTTTTTGCGTGATTTAGTAACAAACATCCACCATGCATCCAACCTCATAAACTTTCGCATTTATAATATTTGGATTTACGTAATTTATAGCCATTGAAAAGAACTAAATAACGATATACTTATCTACTTTGTTCTAACTAAAAAGCACTTTCACAGTTATACCAAAGAATACTAGCTATTACTTAGTTATACATTATGCAGTTTTGTTTTTACTCCTCAAAACGATCCGTCAATATAATATTACACCTGCTACTTAGCAATATGGGTGTCAACATTTATTCGTGTGAAAAATTCGTGCATTGCAAAATTCATTCGGAGAAAATTGGATTCATGTTTGAGTTTTGTATTTATTTGTTCACAAGGATTACACAGAGAGAAAGAAAGAATTAAAAATATTTTGGATCTTACGATATCTAACCGATTTGGTCGACAACTAAGTTATTGTGAGGTTCAGAATCAGGGGTTCTGAGACTGTGCAGTCGACAAATATGGTTTTACTACTTTATTCAGGGTTTTAATTAATATTTCAGTTATTTTTAATGAAAAAAGCTACGAGAATTTTATGAATGTTTACTAAACGTTTCATGATTTTAATAAAAATACGAGGATTGCCGAATGTTCTATATAATGTTCCCATTCCGTGGCATATCCGGCTCGGCAACCAGCAAAACCACACGTCCGTGAAAGTTAAATGACGTTTGGTTTGCTTGAATCGGTCAGAATGATATTTATTCAGTTGGACCTTTTATTCAAATAGCTTTATGCATCGCCTCGTTTCACGTTTCACGTAGGTAAGATGTCTTTTATAGTATTTTTAGTCTTATTTTTGGAACTACTGCCTAGTAGTAGTAGTAAGTCTATACTGGGTAAATAAACTAGGTATACGAATTCCAAAAAACGACTAATGTAAAATCCGCAAACTGACCAAAAAAGCTACCACAAAAATAAAAAGCCATAAAAATACAAAACGGTTAATACACTCGAGAGCAATGAATCCGGGTCACTTAAAGAATCCTAAAAATCTCGGAAACTAAAAATGCTAGGTTAATGCAATAAATTGTATTTAATAGACAATGTAATACTCCTTAAATGAAGGTATTAAAATTTCTTAGTTATTGTAAAGTTATATCATAAAAAAATCAAATTTGAAAAAGGGCCACTTTCGAAGATGGAACTACGAAATTACAGCATTTGGTTTTGCTTTTGTTTGTAATCTGTCATTTATGTGGGTACATAAACCATGTTGATAGTGCTCTATATTCATTATTCAAGCTGAAATTATGTCGCTTACGCCTGAAGAATGCACCAGAATACTTACAATGCTGGAAACCGGCCGGAGTCAGCGCGATACAGCCAGGACTGTCGGTGTGTCGCTGTCAACAGTACAAAGAGTTCTCCGACGTTACGAAGAAACTGGTTCTAACCTACGCAGACCAGGAACGGGCAGAACCAGGTGTACCACAGCACGAGAAGACCGATACTTGGTGAACATCATGCTTCGAAATCGCTTTCTCACAGGAACTGAACTCACCAATCAGTTTCGACGCCTCGGAGGAAGTAACCCAAGTGCATGGACAGTAAGACGTCGGCTTGCTGAATCTAACTTAAAACCCCTTAGACCTGCAAACGGCCCTAAACTGGAGCGTGGGCATCGTATTTCGAGACTAAGATATGCCCAGAGCCACGTAAATTGGAGTATTGAAGATTGGTCAAAAGTTATGTTCTCCGACGAATCAAAATTTATGCTCTACAAGCACGATGGAAGACACAGAGTGTATCGAAGACCAGGGGAAAGATTCAAGCAAGCATGCATCGAAGAAAAAGTAGCCTACGGTGGTGGGTCTGTACTTGTGTGGGCCGGAATTTCTTCTGAAAGTCGCACAGAGCTGGTGATCATAGAAAACGGCTCTTTAACTAGCGTAAGATATGTGGAAGAAATCCTCAATGATCACGTTGGTCCATTTATGGTCAATTTAGGTGAGGATGCTATATTTATGCATGACAATGCCCGACCTCATACAGGTAGGATTGTGAATGACTACCTTCAAGAGATGAACATTACTCGTATGGAGTGGCCAGCGCGCAGCCCGGATATCAACCCGATCGAGCATGCTTGGGACGAGCTAGGCAGATGCGTAAAACAACGAAACCCTCCCCCAATCACGCTTCGTGAGCTCAAAATTGCTCTCACAGAGGAATGGGAGAATATTCCCCAAAATCGTATAAGGAACTTGGTGTACAGCATGCCAAACCGCGTAAACGCAGTAATGGAAGCACGAGGAGGCAATACGAAGTATTAAAATTCAAGAAAATCGTAATAAAGTTCAAAAATTTCATGTTTCCTATTTTTGTTTTAAGGAGAGATCAGCAGTTTTTTTCTTTATGTAATTTTGTGTTAATAAAATGTATGGTGACTCATATTTTTTTTACTTTCATTTAAGGAGTATTACATTGTCTATTAAATACAATTTATTGCATTAACCTATCATTTTTAGTTTCCGAGATTTTTAACATTCTTTAAGTGACCCGGATTCATTGCTCTCGAGTGTAATTTGAATTCCATTCCAGTACCCATTAAAGCGGGCGACGCGATAGAGCACAAATAAGCACAATGTTTGTTTATTATCGTTGACAGGCTCATAATCGGGATCAACGTACTTTCGTAAGTTTATGATAGGTAAGAAATTAGTAAGTGGCTCATCTAAAAATAATTATTGAGCATCTATAGTTGTTTGATGAGTGAGTGCACAGTACCTTGTCCCCCTGCTGCAGGCCGGCGAGGTCGGCGGGCCCGCCCGGCACCGTCCACACGATGACGGCCTCGCGCCGCCCGCTCGCGTCCGGCTTGCCTCCCACCACGCGCATGCCGAACCCACGTGCTGCAATATATTTATAACTACCTGCTTGCTCCCTGCAGTTTTCCGGAGATAATAAGTTTAGTATATTTATGTCCTTTTCCAGGACCTCAAGTATACATATAAAATTTCATCACAATCCATTCAGTAGTTTTAGAGTGATAATATAGTAATATAGTAGTAGTAATAGTAACAAACATCCATCCATCCTCACAAACTTTCGCATTTATAATACTAGTAGGAAGTAGGCTTTAGCTCTCTGTATAGGAACATACTTGGGGAACCCATGGAAACCATATGAAGCTCATTAACTTAGCGAGTTACGGCATGCTCTATCAGCCGGTGATACCAAGCTCGAAGAGAAATTTTGAATATAATATATATTAATATTTGGATAAGGTCTCTGGCCCACTTTCAGCCACGTGACAAGCCATAAAATTTTCCGGCATCAATTCTAATAATAACCTCTCACCTCGCCATGTCTCAATTTATAACAACGAATGCCTATATATCTGTATATTCCCATTTATGTCATAAAACTGGACAAAATAAATGGAGAGCAACCGCGCGTCGGGTAATTAATAATTGCCAAACCTCAACAAAGCCCATTCATTACGATACGAGCCTTTGAATCACTCGAAATTTATAAAAGGCTCTTTGTAAAAGTGAAGTAGCCATGATTTGGCAACAAGCTACAACTTTGCAATGTTAATTAATTTGTTGCTATGTCACCTTCTAGGTTAGAAATCAATACTTTTAATTAGAAACCAGTTGAATGTTGTAGTCGCGTAATAGGAAAAGCGTCAGAATCGGGCACCGAAACCCAGGCCCATGTTTGATACTTTGATCCCAATATTTAGAGTTAAAAAACATTATCTTTCCTTATGGCTTCGTTTTATAAGTACTTATGTATGTATTACTCCTTATAGTATCATTATCATTTTCATTGTCATTACCTATGAATGGTTTAGAAATATTTATTTTTGTATTTATTATATTTATATATTCAGTTATTGATATTTATTTTAGAGTATATATGTATGATTATTGTTGCTGATTTTTTATTCAAACCGTAACCGTACACCGAAAGCTATTTGCTCAAGTGACAGTTCTCTTTCCTCAAGGGTTTGCTGGAAGAAAACTCTTTTTAGGGTTAAGCTCGCCTTTGTACATCTACGATATAAATGTTCTGACAGTGTACAATAAAGATTATAAGAATATTTGACAAACAATTAATCTTAATTAACCACTTACACCGGTGTCCTAAATCGTTGGGGTCGCGTCGTAGAGAGACGCGGCGTGGAGAGCGGTCGTCCACGTCGTGTATTACGATCTTGATGGCCTCCGCGTCGACGGACATCTGTCGCGCGGCGGCGGCGGCCGCGGCCGCGGCGGCGCACGCGGCGGCCGACTGCTCGCCGGCGTCCGAACCGCGCGACGCGATGGCAACCATTGAACCCAACGCACCCGTTCTTTGTTGTAATGCTGCTATATCTGGCCTGTTAAACGATAGATGACGTTACAATAGTTTTTTTTTATAAAACTCTTAATGATTACACTTACAATTGACTGCCTCGGCGTCTGATCGGTCTATCCTCGTCAACGCTCAGTCCCGCGATTGATGGCGTTGTACTTTCTGCGTCGTCTGGTGGCCGATAAGAACCGCGCCGTGATGTCGCTCCGCCCGCTACGTCTACTGCTGACGCCCTGATAGCACAAAATAATAAAGCACTCCACACGCTACAAATACTATGGCATACTATGACCGTGTCATGTGTGTATCAGAGGCACGAAAGAAACAAAACACCTACAAAATATTCTGGTTTGTGCGTACCGCTTACAGAACGGTGTAGTGGGCGTTGTCTCATAGAAACCGATAGATTTATTTTTTCGCCTGTTTCGGTACGATGACGGTCTTGGTAAACTATGGTCGAATGGACGGAGTCTTTTAAAGGATAGTTTAAAATTATCGGCCATAATTGGATAAGTGTATCTTTTGCAGAAATTTTGAAGTCAACATACAAACACGGGTGAAGTTTACCTTCGAGATATAGGCGGTGGGGCCATCGTAGCCTGTTGGTGCCCCGACTGCGACTGCGACTGCGACTGCGGCGGCGGCGTGTCGTCCTGGTCGCAGGAGCGCTGGCGCGGCGAGCGCACGGAGCAGCGCCGCGCGGGCGCCGCCGTGCTCGGACGCCGCGACCCCACCTCCGGCGTCTTGCTGCCACCGCCCTTTAACTGCCGCCGCGGGCAGCGTGGTTACAATACACGGTTAAACAAGCAAACACGCATTCAATGATTCCTTAAAAATAAAAGTTACAAAAATAGGTGTAAACCTTAAGATTATTTTAATAATCAGGAAGAAGAAAAATTAAAATATTTGGCCAGGGATCGAACTTGCGTCTTCGGAATACCGTCCTGACACCTCAAGTACTAGGTCACCGAGCCAACTGCTCGAGCAACCAAATATTTTCTATTCTTCTTATATCGTCTTAGGGTCTAAGGTTCATAGTCGCATCTGTCGTTAATGTTCACATGATTATAAAAAAAAACCTTAGGTGTACACGTCGATGCAAATGGTTTAATTTAATTAAGTTTAATAATGAGAGCTTAAAACAATTAGAGTTAAACAATTTTGGGTATAGCGCAGTTCTCCAATACTAGTCTAGGCACTGGCCGAATATAGCGGTGGCAGACGGCAACAATTACTGGCTATCCGCCCCCATACGTGGGGGCCATAAGTACTACCGTCTGCCCCCACTTCGGGGCGGTTTGTGGAAGCAGACAGAAACATATCAGCTTCGAGATATAGGTGTAGGTATAGGTCGCGTTAGATCCAATCTTGGCAGTTTTCTTCAATATCCTTATTGCACTATAGTCCACATAAGGAGAAGTGAAAATAAAACAATCGCCAAACATTACCTTCTCGAGCTCCTTCAAGCTCGCGGGCGAGACGTCGGAGTGGCGGCGCAGCTCGGGCGAGCGCGGCGGTGCGAGCGCGGTGGTGCTGCCGCCGCTGCCGAGCCGCGCCTCCGAGTGCCGCCGCTGCAGCGCGTCCAGCATGGGCACGTCCAGCAGCGAGTCCGTGCTGTCCTGCGCCGCGGGTGGGAGGCGCGGCGCCGCCTTGCGCCGGCACACTGAACACCGCCATGAGTTCTACGACAACAAATACCTTAAGTCAAAAACTAAACGTCCGTTGGGTTCTGAGCTTTAAGTTACTCTACTCATGTCATATTTTTGCTGCACTTGGTGTAGGTGCACTGCACTGCGCTCGTCACCCTGAAACAACAACCCTTAAGTCTCATAGTGCCCAGTAGTTTTGCTGGCTACAATGTCATTCAAATCGGAACACAGCATTATTGTTTGCGCATTTTATACAGGCTGTGGCAATATTTAGGGACCTTCAGGGTAGGTACTTTTTCTTTGCAGTGAGGAAGTTTTTTTCTGAGGAAACATTGGGTGCAATTTTGAGAAAATAAAAGCTGCTTATTTGGATTTTTGAAAAAGGTACAGACGGGCAGAATAATTACATTTTTTTATTTTTTTATTTTTTTGTAGGCTTGCGTTTGACCGCTATCTCACCTGTTGTTAAGTGACGATGCAGTCGAAGATGTAGCACGCTCGCCTAGAAGAAACCTGTTCATTTATGTCTTAAAGACACCCAGATTATAGCTATCCAGAAACACAGATGCCAGCAGAGAGTTCCACTCCTTGGCCGTTCGCATTATTACATTTACCCAAAAAAAAACAACATGGTCTTAATCGAGCCTATTTTCCACCAGGAATGTTTCCCGCAAAGTAAACATTCTAAGTCAAATTCCGTAAAATCTAATCGTAAGACTTTCAGAAAATCAAATAACGTTTATCTTTACCTTTGAACTGAAACTGATATTTCATTTTTCATTCATTAACAAACATGTTGAAAAACTGTGAACATACCCAAATAATTTTGAGTTTAGAACAAAACAAAGTGTAAAAACGTATCATCAAATAAAACCGCAGGAAGCATTTCTGGGGCCCAATTCACTATGACAACTTGGCGAAATCACGTCGATTCCTTGCTTCGAAATCACGTCGATTCCTTCATTAATAAACGACATCTCTATGACGCATTCATATATTCATATATATGACGCGTCACAGAGAATACAAATTTCGCAGATGTCGTTTATTAATGAAGGAATCGACGTTTCCTTGAAGCAAGGAATCGCCAAGTTGTCATAGTGAATTAGGGGCCTGGTGGGAAATAGGGTCGATTAAGTCCATTTGAGTTGGAAGTACTAGGTTTTACAGTCATGCTCAGTCTTTGCTTGCGGCGGCTCTGTGTGTTGGGTCACTCCCTTCCCTCCAATATGGTTGACGGGGGTGATGGCTGGTCCACAAGTTATACTCGTGAACGGGTGCTGCTTACGGGGACTGGTCTGATCTAGTCACTCCTAACTGCTACTGTCATACCTACTTATATTTTATTAACACTTTTTTGTTATTGATGCTATGACTATGGGACATCTCACTCGCGCTTCTCGTTTGACATTCTGTTAATTCTAATTTATACGTAATTGTTCATTGTTATTTTCGAAACATTTTAAAAGAGCTGAAAAAAAGACATCCCCGCGGAGTTTCTTGGTGCTATCTTCTCTAACGGGCGTATTTCCGAAGCACTGGTAGAGTCAGTTTTCACATTTCTTTCAGCACCCAGACTTCAATTTAAGTATAGGAAAGATATGGGTAAACATACTTACCTTTTTTAAAAGTCATGTTAACATAAGTTAAAATTTTTAACATATTTTATTTGTATCATGTGTTTATGACCTTTAAAAGTGCACTTTTGTGCCTATTTAATAAATTATATTTGACTTTGACTTTGTTGTTTTTTTGAGAAATTACGTTGTTGGGCCTGAGTGTCAAAATATTCAACACTGCAATTTTTTTTTTAATTTACTGTTGTTTTCTAAGAACAAAACCTTCTTAGTGCAAGGAAAAGGTGGGTACCTTTTGCCTTGCCCTGAGGAAGTTTTGTTGAGGGAAGTCCCAAATTTTTCCCACATCCTGTATATTGTTAGTGCGCCATTAGATTCAGGGCAAAGATGAACTTTTTAGAGATTAAGCTTTCAAGACTAAGCTAAAGCTTAAATATGCAGATTACACTCTATTCGTCTAAGCAATTAAGCTTTTTTCTTTTTAAGTGTGAATTACACTGAGAAAACAAGACTAGAGAGCGTTGAAGTTTATAAAATTAAACGTAGTAATGTGAAATGACTTCTTTTGTTTGAATTGTCGCAATCAGGTTCACGAACAATAGGGACAATTTATGGCAGCGATTATCTTTACTCATCGTAAATGGTGGGCTACCAAAAACTTATGAGCTAAGAATAAAAGGTACATTCTGATATATTTCTAGTTTTTATATTTACATCGTGGTGGATTTAATAGTGGCCCTTTCTGTAACGGGGTTTTACATTTTAGCTTTGCCAGTTCCAATTTGCCAGTATATCAATTGGGAAGTTGTTAATTTTACTTAACAAATGTTATGAAATTAAATGCAATAAATGAATTATTAATGATTAAATATAAGTACGTCATTCGACAGAAAATTTATTATTATTTTTTACAAGAAACTGTGGCAACGTTTGCCACGATCTTACCTGATGTTAACTGACGATGTGGTCGAGGATGTAGCACGCTTACCCAATAGGTACCTTCGTACTTGTGACTTGAACCAAAAGCGTTTACCCCAATTCGGTACGTATGTACCCAGTCTGCCATCGAATTTTTGTCTATACAACTAATCTCAATTTGGTTAAATAATATAGTTATATCTGACCGCGTCTTCGTCGCTAGCCGGCTTGGAGTAGGAGGAGCAGTCCTCGCAGACGCGGTGCTGACAGCCGTTGCACGTGTGGAACACCTCGCCCGGCTTCAGCGCCTTCAGGCACACGCGACACGCGCCCGCGCGCGACGGCGCCTTGCCGGCTTCCCTGCAAGTAAACATCATTTTAAACTAGTATACCACCGTGTTTTTAAGAGAGTAGCAAACTAAAGTACAGCTCTCCTGATTGAAAGCCATCAAGACGTAACCTATGAACATCTACAACACTAGATACATTGCCGATATTTTGCCGACTTTCCCTAGTAGTATGTTTAGTACGCACTTTATAATATTTACGAACGTGTGGGTCGGCCGTATTGGACACGACCACCCGGGCGCCATAAATCGAATATATGTACGTAGACGGAAAATAGCAGACGCTATCGCAAAACTGGCAATATTTTTCAAACATAAAAGAAGCTCATTTCTATGAAATGAGTTTAATACAAGAAGTTAAGTGGGAACACCCATATAATAATGTAACTTTTAAGTTCGTTGATGTTTAAAATATTGTTTCTGTACCGTTCAGTCTTAGTTGGCGCAGGAGGTGGTTGCGCGGGTGGCGGCGCGGGTGCAGGCTCCACCACTGGCTCCGCAGCCCTCGGACCAAGCTTTGTTACTACAAAAATAAACAACGAACATATAAATATCAACCTAAAGCACAGAAGATTATACTATGCCTAAAGCATCTAAAATACTTCGTCTCACTAGCTGTTATATGAACTTAATACGTAGTTTAGGTTTTGAAGCACCGGCGTCGTAAGTCGTAGCTCCCACCTTGTAGCAGCAGACTACGCTGGCTACGACGTAGACGTAGTATGTTTTGCAATATTGTTTTGTTTGATGTAAGCATCAGAATTGTTTGCATCTCATTTCGCAGAGTACACAATACCTAATTGCAATATATTGCATATTATTCTGTTCTGCTTCTGACATGTAAATTACAATGAGCACCCAAATCATTCAAACTGAAATTAAATTCAGTTCATTGTTATGAAATACTGAACTTGGATAAAATGATGGGAATTCAAATAAAGCCGCAGTTTGTGTCTACCTTTCGAGGAGGAATCCACTAACAATGCGTGCCACAGCAACCCTGCAACCCGCACCCCGCCCGCCCGCTGCAAAGCTCGCGTATTTAGCTATGAATATTGAGAAATGATCATAAATTCTATCGCGAACTCCTTCGACATACTCCAAAACTCAAGTATTAGTCAAATCAAAGACGTATACTAAATCTTAGAGTCAAATAATCCTGTTTTTTCTCACCCCATTTACAGAACAGTCAGCATCAATAATAAATATAGTACCATGACATAATCACTAGTTTGACATTGACATGATAACTGTGGCATGGCATTATATATGCACTTATTGTACATTAAAAAAGAAAATATTTAGGGTAGGCAACATTCGGTATGTTAGTTATACACAATTTTGCAAAATGTGTGATTATATTAAAATGAGAATGATTAAAGACACAAATAGAAGAAGTCAGATCTACAAATATATTAGGATTAATGGTAAATAGACACTGCGACTGGAAAACACATGTAGAGTATGTTCGGATAGGCTCGACAGCAGTCGACAGGTTCGTCTAGGTACGCCATAAATTGGTTGCAGCTTACAGTATCTACTGAAGCACTTAGTTCCTACCATGAAAACGTTTTCTCAATGCTCTCGAATGGTCTCTTGTTGTGGGGTAACACAATTATTATCGGTAAAGCTTATCGAGTGCAGAAAAAATGTGTGAGAGCTATTTGTGGCGCATGGTTTGTGGACCTCTTAACCTTTATTCCGGAAGTTTAATATCCTTCGATTGGTCTGTATGTATATTTTATTTTAGGGTTACTATTTTATTAACACTATTTTTAGTGTTCATTCGCAAGTAGTCAGTAAAAAAGCCATCTCCAGAAAATAATTTAAACTCTACCTACCTCAATGAAGGCTAAATTGCCTAATAAATTTAAAGACCTATCTCTGATTATATTTAAAAGAAACCTGACTAGCTTGCGAAATATAAATTTATGACTTTTTCAGACTCCTAAATGATTATAAACTAATGATAAATGCTGAAATTCACACTATAGTCATAGTTATAGTATTTTATTGATAACAGATTAGTTACATGTCAAATTCAATTAATTAAAATTCGTACAACTTACAGTACATTTGACAAATAGTGATTCATATTGAAATTAAATGAACTAGAATTAAATAATAACTACTATTAAGTTGACTTTCAAAAATTAATCACTAATTTATAGACTAATATGAATTAGAAGTGTCTTTTTTAAAATATATATATATAGTATGATGTTAAAGTTCTTATTAATAGTAACATTGTGATGGAATGTATTAAAATAATGGAATAAACAATTATGTAGGAAATATGATTGCACACCATTGTCATGGTAGAATGCAAGGACTTATTTTAATATTTGTTACCACCTGTATTATGTACTATATTCTTGCAATAACTGATTTGAAATTCAAACTCTTACAGTGTATTGGGTGGTACAGTTTTATTGAAAAACATCGCACCGCGTATGGAGAAAACTTTAAAGTTGAGCTTACCGAATCTGTTAATTGCGTTATTAAAGATATTCGATATCAGAACTCAGTGCAAAAGATATAAACCGACTTCTCGTAAGCGAACTCGAAACTTCATCCTAATCTACAAACTCGCACGGATAGTTCGTCAGTTGAGTTATTACTCCCATTTGATACTGAACCAAATTATTTCACATACGTACTTCACGTACGTATGTAAAATAAATATAACCTCGCTTTATTTCTGTTAGACGGCTCAAACTTCGTGCCGATTATTCCCGTAATCATGACTACGTGATATTTTCGCTCTTTCCCGATAAAAAGATTTTTATCCCACCGGTGATGAATGGGTATTGTTCAGGGCTAGAAAGGTGTGTAATGCGTAGATAGGTGGGCCGCATTGCGGATCAAACGGGCCATGGGACCAGAATCTTGATTTTTCACCTCGTGCTTTCAAGGAATCCCCGGGCTCTATTTTAGAATAAACTTCTTATAAGTAATAATTCGCGAAATTTCTACATAAAACACTAGTCGGAGTGAGTACTAAATAATGAAGGGTGTAATTTGTGAGCCTTTAAAGACAGTCGCCGCCTCCGGAAATGTATATAAATAGAAAAGTTCCTGAATTTTCTCTAAATGTAAAAGCATTAAGAATATATATTTGTACTCCAAATTATACCATTAGTAGATTTAGTACACCAATTAAGTCAAAGATTCCGGCTGAAACTTTCCACGTTAAGTAATACAGAAATTGCTTAATTTACTCGGAGCTTGTTACGAGTTTATAACAAGAGCCTTATTTATTAAACTATATTAACTAAAGAGTCAGTATTTCTTGTTCATAAATGTTCTATTGTAAAGTTTTCAAGTGCCGCATAACATTGTGCTTGTACACAGACGAGTACAAGTACATATACAGAGTACGTATACAGTTTAGTTATTACGCAAGTTAGAAACCTCAGCTACGCAACTTCTGTTCGAGTGTAACAATTTATTTACCTCTGGCATTATTAGTGTCGTAATGAGAAGCCAACGTTAATGTGGTTTAAACTGTAAGTTCTCAAAAGTAAACTTTTCGCTAATTAACCTCAATTAAATTAGGATCACCTCAGGGTTTTTGCTGTTTGAAAAGTAGCTTCTGAATAATATTTGTTGTTCACAATTAGCTCATTACCTCTTTGGGAAAGGAAGTTTTTAAATACTTGCTGATAATGTAGGTATCATTTTGAAATAGGTTTATTATCTAACTCATAACATTCCTATCTCCGTAGGGTACCTTCCGATGAAATCCAAGTAATGTGCAGTCGGAAGTGTTCGGAAATTAGTGTTATTATACCTTTATCCTGGGCGGTGAGCAGCGACGAAGAGAGAGTTTGGCGCAGCTTGCCGAACGTGCCCGGCGTCTCGATCTGGCCCGGCACCGTGCTCGTCTCCTCCGTCGCCACCATCTGAGGACAAAACTGAAATTTCAATACATCTTTTTTCTGCAAGATTATAAACACATTGCCTGCGATACTAATAATAAAGACAAGCCGCAAAACTGATGACAAGCCGTAAAAGTGATAACAGGCTATCCATCACATATACGGTATTAATGCCACGTCGGCGTAGCGCGGAGGAAAAATTACAAAATCGTACGTATAATTTAGCTGTACTATATAAGTATAAAGTGTAATGTAAGTGAATTATATTGCAAATGAAGGGAATTCTGTGGAAGGCGTACGGTTTCATTGGTTGTCCGCTCATCTATTTTTATGCTAATGACCCACGATCTTTATTGAAGATAACCCTCGGCAATTCACTGTTCTAAAAGAAAGCCTTTTAGTGACAGAGATAATGAAGTACGTGATAATAGAAAGACGTGAATGAATGAACATGATAAAAACACTTGCCTTTGAAGAAAAATCTCATGTCGCGGAAAGCGACGAAAGCGAGGCGCGGCGCGGCGCGCGGTGTGGCGATAAAATTCTTCATACAAAAATAACAACTCAGTAATACAGTCGTAAATTTTATGGAGAGCAACAGATGGAAAATGAAATACATCAGGGAAAATCAATATTGTCGTCTCCTGAATTCGGCGTCTGTCGGAGATTTTTATTGCTTCGGCCCCGAATCTTATGAAACTTTTCGACATACATGTAGAAGTTCTAGAGTTATTAAAATACTTTGGAAAACTAAAGTACCTAGTTACGAAACAGTAATCCGACCGTAAGTTTCCCTACATACACACATACTCTATTCTGCTCAAGTAAAAGTATTCGATAGTATGGAATAAAATGGTACATGTTACAAAGGATTATAAAGCTACTTTATATGAAAAGGCCAACTCAAATGCAGGGAAGTGGCACTTGTGGAGGTAGTTTCTGTCGAACGAGGAAATATTGTGATCCTGACAAAGCCAACAACAATGCAAGTTGTAAAAGCACTTTACATGGCACACACAAAAATACAAGAAGGGAAGAATGCGGTAGACATTTTATTTTGTTGTTATATGTAGCTTTTTAATTAGTTTTAATTAAATTTCGACAGATCAAAAAACTTACAACAACTAACATAAAACTATAAAAAAACGACGAAAATTCGGTTTGTTGTGTGAGTAGGTACGTGTGTAGTTCAACAATAAAATAATAAATAAATTCGCCCTACGATCACATACATAGATCCTGGCTCACACTAGGATTACCTGTATCTAGCGAACCACTACAAAATGTAAAATATATGAAATCATACTTTGTTGCAATGTGCTAACAACACATGTGCCCTGTGAAAGTTTCCCTCTCGATATTATCCATTTTGACAAATGACGTCACTGGCAAGAAAATTGAAGTCATGCATTAAGCATGGTTATTAAAATCGATAAGAGTTCAAGTAACACGCTATTACAAAGTAATATTGTCATGGTATATACCTAGATCACGACTATACAGAGTGGCGGGACTTTAACTTTTGCAAAGGTTGCTAATTTTAAACCGATTTCAGAAAGGAGGACGTTCTCAAATCGACTGTATGTTTTTTTGTTTGTTACGCGATTACTCCGTCATTTATGAACTGATTTGAAAAATTCTTTTTGCGTAGGGTTCAATATAGCTTCAAGGTAGTTCCATATAAATTTCATCGTAATTTGACCTTGGATATTTAAAGATACATCAGAATTAAAGTCGGTTTTTTTTGTTTAAAAATGAATTATTGGTATTAAAGGTTGGTATGTGGCCTTATTTAAGATTTCAATATCTTATTAATGTGTAATTAATTTCTTTATCTTATTTGAGACAAGGCAGGTCGTGGAAGACGGTCAAAGTGGTATGTAAACAGTAAATTTAATCAACGGGTTATTGTAACTAATTGATATTTTGATGATCACAATACTAGACTCTGCTGTAGTGTTCTGATAGTGTTTAGACATTGTCCATGAATATTAGATAATTTGCAAGCCCGAATTCCTGAGGGGCTGCGTGCCGAAAGAGCCGGACGCGGACGGCTGTCTGGTCAGACGGTTCACTGCGGCGCTGTACTCTCGCAGTACTTATTCTCACACCGTTATTTTTTATATAGTTATGTTTTATCGCACAGAGTCATTTGCCTTATGGTTCACCGAACACCATACCGAAACCCGACTGGGTTACACGATAGCTTTTTTCGATGGGTGGTATTACAAACGCGGCGGAGCCTACCACTCGAAAGTGCAGATTGCTAAAATATTTACACACAAAATTCGATTTACCTACTCAGTGATCAATCTGGAACTCAGGTTCAGATTTTTGTACTTATTTCTCTCTTATCTAAGTATCTACAAGTAAAATTCAGCATCCCGTACCTAGAATAAAAAAATAACATTATCTCATTCAACTAGATAAAACAAGATACGCTCAATGGTATGAGGGCAGCCTTCAATATTGAAGAAACCCAGAAGGTGACTTAGCAATTGCTGTGATAGATATTGTAGCCAGAACTTACGAGCATAAACTTCAACACTGCTCGACCTCGTAATGTCGAGCAGTGTTGAAGTTTATGCTGAAACGGCAGTATGTCGCAAGCTTAATCTCTGACTCCGCAGCGCCACGACCTCAACTTCCTATTGTACCTACGTTATTGGATATGCGAGCAAAGCGGCCGCGCTCGTGACCGCAAGCTTTCTGCCTAAACAGAGGGAAATGGACTTTGTAATTTTTAGCTGGGTCTACTTCAAGAGTAATGAAATTTGTGGTTATATACATATAGTATTGGGAAACAGTAGTAGAAAAGTATTAATAAAAGTACCTACTTATATATTGTCTGTAGACGAAGGTGACCATGATAATAACCAAGTTCCTACATACATACATATTAAGAATGCCCCAAGAACTACCTATTGAACAAAAAGGTCAAAGTAATAATAATTCCTATTTCCATAGGTATATGTTATACCTATGAAACATTATGGAAATATTAAAAATTATTCCTGCTGCGCCTCCGTGACCTGGACATGACTGACACAGAGTCCTAACGAAACTTCTATACATACATAATCTTACATTGCCGAATTAAAATCAAAATTTGTTTTTACAATTATGCCCTTGTCTTACCGAAGGTGCGATATATGAAAAACCAAACTCAAACATTATTTATTTAATTTAAAGCATCACAGACGCACTAGTGAACGTCAAGTTATTATAATGACTCTACCACAGTATCGGAAAATTCACTAGTAGAAAATACGACATCAACGGAAAATATTTAAAAAAAAATTAGGTAATTGAGTGGTTCCATCAGGTCCTTCACCTGATAGTAAGCAGCATGTCTGCCATAACAGTTGCAATCACACAACACTACATTTTGTAAAATTGAACTTAGTTTTATTACACACAAAACATAATATAATCATATCATGGAAAGTAAACTAACCGAGCTGAGCGTATTGAAACTCGTAAATTGTCTAATTTTATCTGATCTGTCTTCTGATAGAGCTTTAATATACCCCATACATAATGCGCTTACCTGCAACTCAACCTTATTTAATAATACTAGTGTATCAATATTGAATGAATACATACAATAGGTAGCCACGCAAAATTAATTAAAACCTGCAAATGATGCTAGCGACAACCTCCAGCAGCGAAGTACACTATTCGTCAAATGTTAGTGTGTTCGATTGGTTCATACCTGCGAGATTTTTGAGATAAAGTGGGTCAGGAACACCGCGCGTTCATGACCCAATATAGTGAGGTGCACGCGCGGGGACGGCAGTTTGACCCACTTGTTGCCTTCGCTCACTGTTTACATTACAATTCTAATTGCTGCTCACAACAACACTCACTTTATTACCACCTTAGGAGTACCCTATCCTAATTTGTTTTTAATCTCAGCCAAGCGACTCTTTATCAACCTTTTAATTTTCCAGCGTTACTGCTTTTTTGGGTTTTGGCTTAGTCATAGAATTTTTATTTTATTTTAATCTATTTGGAGAATGATACATAGATTTCTTGTGTATACTAAAGTTAAGTAACAATTATAAACTGATGTACCTATATAACTAAGCGGAGAGCCACTATAATGTACATATTATAATCCAGCATGTATTCAGTCTTGCAACAGTCTTGACCTAATTCAAACATTTTTCTTGAAAAATCTTCAGAAAAGAGTCCAAACGTTTATAAGAACTTAATTAAAAATAACATAAAATAGTCCCAACTCCTGGAAAATTTAGGAGGTAGTGATTTATATATGGCTATTACTATTAATTATTCCGTGGTTGTAGTCCAGATGGCAAAATTTAGTGAACTATTTCAATCCAGCGTAAAAACGTATGATGGTATTATGAAAATCAAATCAATCAACTTTTCTCGAATTGACCAATTAATTAAACAGTTTAACAAAAAAACTAGTCATTGGTTTTTGTCCAACAATAACCGCAGCAACAATGTACTCACTTCGTGACTGGACATGAACAGATAACATAATGATTATCCTCTTATCTATATGTTCTGGTGAGACGTTAGGCTTCGACCCGCAGGAAGGCCAACACAAAGGAATGTAATTACGCGTCACAGACACGCCACTCGTTGCTCTTATTTAAACCTCCATTTATTTTGTTAGGCGATGGCAGTGACTGCTAACGCTCTTGAGATATTGTGGTTTGTATAAAATATTGTATGCTAGGGTAGGTACATTCTAATGTGATACCTCATAGCCAGAAGCAAATTTGTTTTTTGTTGATGAAAAGCAAATTCGTTTTTTTAAAGCTAGCATTTGTAAAAAAAATACAATTTAGATACGATTAAAAATGTTTATTAACACACTTAATTTTGAACTTTTGTCTGGTCCATAAATAAGGACTGGATAATGGGAGAGATATACACTCAACATGTTAGGAAATGAGTCTAAATTGCCTAAACCTCAACAGGTTAGCGACTGGAAGTAGGGAGCAAAATATTTATAAATTGAGAGGAAATGGCAAAGGAAGAATATGTTCCTGAAACAGTATATTCAGGCTCAGAGGAAATAAGCAATATAATTTTTATCAGGATACATGTAAAGATATGGTGATAGGTGTAGTGATCAATCATTATATATTTTCTAATCCTAGGCCAAAGCAGTCATATATTTCAAATGTTTAACCAATAAACTAAAATCAGGAGACTAAAGGTGGAAATATCCACAGATCTAATGAGCCGTGGCATATTTTATCCAAGAGTTGGGCTACCTTTCAGGAATCACATTAAGGTAGTCAGCCGCCCGCGTCGCCTCTACCGCCTCCGCGCGGCCGGAACTACATTCAAATAAATCTAAATCACTGTCACGACGAATATCCTCACAAATCTGCTCGAGTGCTACTCTTTGTTCTCGGCCACGACCTCAAATTGACACAATTGTAACCCGGGCACTCCGATGAATATTATACGAGACAAAATTAAACTTTGACTAGATATACTCGTATTTATCCGTCCAAAGTTCGCGTCATAATGGAGCAACAGAATGACTGGAAATGGTTCAATATATAAAGAAGGACATAAGGCAACTTTCTATCTAGTTTACCTACAGTTGCATAGAAAATAACTATAATCTATAAACCTAATTCTATGCGGAAGAAGTCGCGGGTGCCAGCTCTTATATTATAAATTGTTCGAGGAAGAGCACATTTTTAGAACGGGTAGCGTTTTATAACAGCCTTCATTACTCAAGAAACGTTTAAGTATTTTGCACGAATGTTACAAATTCTGCGGCGTTCATTGCGGAGTAAGATTAATTCAGTCGTAGCGATCTTTGGAGCGTGATTTTGCATATTTAAGTCGGAAAGTGTGTGCGTAATTCCTACAATCATACATCCGACGCTAGCGTTGTTGTTACGTATGTGCAGATGGCATGAAATTGCGGGCTTTGTTCCGGCAAGCAGTCGAAGCTTACTTCGCGGACGGCCGGCGCGCCTACATAAACCTGTGAAATGCAGTGTGTAGTGAATCCAATACGATATACAAGCTTCGTTGTATAATGCCTCGCCCCACCGTAGAACGTCTTTCACTCGTTTTAGAGCAGCACCCCAATTCCACTAAATTTTATATATTTTTGAGAGTCGAAACTGTATTGTGAATTGAAGAAAATTTGGTATTCTGCTAAATAATTTTCGTCCAAAGAAATCAGAAGAAGTAAAGGAGTGATAACATACGTCTAAACAATTGCGTGTTATACAAATGTGATGCAATTTGAATTCCTCAATGCAATTTGACACTGAAATGCCAGGATACTGTCTGTCGTTTTAGCACATTGGTATTGGTAAGTCATTGAGGAATGTGTAAGACCTCAATGTGGTAAGTACTAAAAGGTTGCCGGATGTTACTCCATTTTGTATTGTTTTGTGTGATTGTTTAACACTAGTTTTTTAAATGTTGGATGTCCTCTATGGTTCTTGTCTCAATTTTTTCTGTCCCAGATGACGTTTGACGTTATTTTTAAAGTTGGAAGACTACGATTTGTGACATTTATAAGATCAACACTGGATCGGAACTGGAATTTAAATAGATTTATTTAGTAAAGAATTAGGGTGCTGATTATATTCTATAGAAACTGTCTAAATATCCAAACTTCCTACACTGTTATCGAAAATAGATCTTAACAGAATCACTTCGCTTTGGGCTTCTTTTGTAAATGGATATTTATGGTCGCTTGGGTCATTGTTGTTCAAGTCTATCATTATTTATTAATTTTAGTACAGTTACATGATAGCATATTAAAATTATTAAATAGGCATTACAATTAATTCGGTAGAATAATACAATTCCATAAGTATGACAATTCAACCGTCATAAACTAGCCATATTATTTTCCCATTTTATAAGTACCTACATACTACATTTTTGCTTTAGCAAGGAAGAATCCCAAAGTATTTAGGCGTAAGCTTTTATAGCAGGGTAGGGTAACATAACCTCGGTAAGCCTTTCATCTACGCGGTGGAAGCGGCCGCGGACCCAAATCGCATAATTTGACCGGCTCCCTACTCTCAGCCCACTCCATAAACACACGATAATAGCCTTTATTTCAACACATTATACGACTGCATATCGTCAGACTGTGTTGCTGACTATATGTGTAACAATCTCGTATCGACCTACATAATGGGTTACTTTATGAACGTTGTCCGCAAGTATAGCCTCGAGTATTGAGATTGTTTAGCTTAACATATCCGTTGATTAAACATGCATATCTCTTAACTTAATCTTTGTCTTGATTTTAATGTTGATATTCGTGAGTAAGCTTTTGAAATACAGGGTAAATGGAATTTTATTGTTCATTGCTACGTCTACGAACTTTTGAAGTTTAACGTCTCGTATATAAAGTAACCCAACTTTGATACACACCTTGAAAGTTAAGCGCAACACTGTAAATGTATATTGCAAGCGTGTTTTGAAGCTGGTTCAATTTCAAGTAGTTAGGGATCTTTAGATAAACATGGCTTCTACAGAAACAGTAATTTCAGTTGGCAAACCCCGGGGGCGTTCTGTATCTACTCGTACCTTAGTGGGGTTTAGTTCCCGAATTGTTTATACTAAACTGTTATTTATAATTAAGGTAAAATAGACAAAGTCGAGGGTTGCATAAATATTCGTTGCTGCATACTCAGCGATGATGCAAATTGAAAAAGTTCTGTTAAAGTTGAAAATGAACAGAATTAATTACACACAGCGAGCTTACCGTCCGGTGAGTTAGCAAACTATTTAAAATTTAAATGTGAGGATATGCTTCCAACGGAGCCGTATGTGTTTTGTCTAAAGTGTTTTCAATGGTGACTTTAAATTCTATGCAAAAAGAGATCAGAGGGCACAGGAGAGATTTATTGTAAAAGTTTTCCTAGCTTTTTGGTGAAACCATTTCAACGAAATGGCACGTCCAGCGCTTGCAAACATGTCGGCATTCATAAATAATGCGGCGCATATATGATTTATTAAATTAAATTTGTGACAATATTAAAATTATGGAATATAAATATTAGTAGTATACCTAATTGAAAAATATGTATATATCCATCTACCTCTTCCGCTTGAACCCCGAAGCATCAGGGGATGAAGTGTTGAAGTACATCAAAGAAACGCTTCATGGACGGATCCAGGGACAGATAGCAATGCGACTGTCGAGGCTGGAGTCGACTAGGACTGAATTCAAGTCCTATAGGCTCCAAGCTCCGGCGATGCATAAAAAACTGTTCCTGAACAGACTTCTGGCCTTTAGGGGTATGTAGTAATAATATGCAACTCAATCTGAATTGACATTAATCGCCACATCTTTACCGAGCACGTACTCGTACTTAAGCTGCAATATGTTATCTTATATAAGTTTGCCGACTCTACCTATCGAGTTGGAATCATCTCTGATACCCATCGAGAGTCGATCGAGCGTCAAGAGTTGCTGAGTGTGAATCAAAAATAGACTGAATTCATATTAATTTACGTGGGATTGGCTTCAATCGACGTAATCAATACCGTGCTCTCGTTTATGAGAAATTCTAGACGCAGCTATCTCGGAACGGTATTTATAGAGTTATTAAAGAGCAAGGTTCTTACGTTTCAATAGTAAATACTCATTATATTTTCAAATTGAAATAACTATAAGAAACGATACGATATTAATGTAGCACGACATCAGCTTATTACATTCCCATTGATAAGAGTTATGCCTTCTCTCAATTATCATACTGAGAGCTACGACCAAACTTCGTAGACTGAGAGATGGGTTATTCAGAAGACGGTTATTTACGATATTGGCTTTAACGCAATAAATGTTGCTTGCAATGGATGTCAAATGTTTTATACGTAGATCAAAATGTTACCTAGTTTTCTCCAGATACCAAACTATTGACGTAGTATTTATATCTTTTGTGATATATTTCTTGACACTATTTCAGTCCTGTCCAGTCTAGATGTCTATTTTAGATAACGGACAAAGGGTTGTTGTGCTTTCAACAATCAGAGACACTTTAATAGCTATTCAAAGTTCTAAAACATTGAACTGAAGTTTAAGGACACGCTCTGACGATGACATAACGTCTCACATCTCACGTTACTCGCAGCTCGGGCGCCTAAAGACGCGTCACAACTTTATTTGATAAGGGTCCTTTCTATTAACAACACGTAAACAGACACTTATTATGTTGGAATGCCTCTGAAGGAGTTATTACATTTGAATTAAATAACTTCGTTGGTTTAATTGAAAACATCAACTCGTGTACGTGTACGAATATAAATGATTGGGTAATATGAAATTGGGTAAGGTAGAAATAAGTCACCAACTGGATTCCGCCCAAAATCACTGAATTTCTGAATTAGTCAAAACGCTATTATGACTTAATCGAACTCCGACAAAACTTTAAGCGGGCATCATTTAGGTAGATAAGACACTTATTATCTCTTTATTTAGAACTCCGACAGTAGGTACGTCAACGGTTCACTAGTATAAAGTAGGTACCACCAAAATTCTCGATAATTGCCTTGTGATAATCACCAGTGTGCCGAAATTCAATTTTCGACTATGTAGAAATATTTTATTTGTTAAATTAATTATCAACTATATTTTACTAAGGTTTATTTATAATAGCTGTAATAGGTATAGGTTTATAATAGCTATTATTAGTGTTTTACCTATGTTTTAATTCTAGGTCTCTTGATTTTCAAAAATATAGAGCATCGTCCCTAAAAGGTACACTGCTCCAAAACGAAATAAAATTTTGTAGAAAACGATGTCTGAGTATTATAGAACCATAACGAGTGCGCTTATTGAAGACTAATGGTTCTTCTTAGGTGTTCACCCGCCTCGCGCGATATTAGCATTTAAAAAGAAAAAATATACACATAAAACGTTTACATAGCATCGCTCATTTCAACTTGTTTTCCTTAAATGTTGCGAGAAACGAAATAAAATTGGTTTTAAAAGTTTCATAAAGCTCTGAATAATTATTTTCGTTAGAAATTCAACTTGAGAAAATTATATGATTCTGTTGTTTAAGGACTTACAAGATTTTATTTTATTATTTTGTGACTGCAATAAACTGCAACATTACGTGCAACACTTGCGAAAATATTGTTACTATTTCTATCTTGTACTATTCAGATAAAGATTTACAATAGGTTTATTACAATATATTGAAAATACCGAAAAAATTATAAAGGTCCATACATATTCACTAGCGCAGTGTGAGACCAAAACTTTAAAAAGCAAGCGTTGCGTTGAAAGCGTCGTTTTAATAAGCGTGCACGCTTTGATAAGCTTCGCCTTTATGCGCCCTGCACCCAAACACAGCCGAACTAGGTCGCAGTATTCACAGAAATGTTCGGTTTCTTCGCTGCTAAACGCGCAATTTTAAGAGTAATGGGATATTTACGGAAAGGTCATTTATTCGATTGATCATTCTATTTAACTTCAATAATAATGTTTTCTCATCTCTCAATTCATGAATTTTATATGAAACACCTTTAGAACCGCGTTTCTAAGTCTAGAAGCTGATTTAAATTCGTTGGAATTTTCCGAGAATGTAGTAAAAGAGTGGCTTTTATTTGCTAACTTCAGCTTTATGCTCCTTATTTGATATTAAATGCATTATAATTGTTCATGTAAGACGATAAAATGGTTGTTAGAGTAGTTGGCGCGATGTCACAATGGTCACAACATATCTGCCTGAGCAATTTCATTTTTCTTCTTTCTGATTATTTAAAATCTTGACATTTATTAATCTTGTTCGCATTAAACTGACTTGAAAATGTGCGAGATCTATTCGCATACCTACTGGATGGATGTTATTCCCCAAGCAGCCACAGTCGCATTAAGATCGCCATTTCAGCCTCCTTACCCATATGTCCCTCAAGCGCCAATCGTATATCGTGTTGAGCTCAAATTAAGGTATAGCTTCACTACGACTAATAAGATACGGTCTAATTATTGTCGATTCAAGCATGAAATCGAACTAATCTCATTCATTTATACCAAAATACGATGACTACCAGTTGAGATAAACTTAATGGGACAATATGAACCATTATAATACATTGTCGCAGTGAATCTACACCCTAATCTGAGCTCAACGCGATATAGGATTGGCGTTTGAGGGACATATGGGTACGGGAGCTGCTTTGCAAATAAATTTATTTACAATGATTTAAACAATTAGTTGAATATACTTTCCTATACAAATAATTTCACTTTCTAGAGGTTTGATCTTGTCATAATAATATGTTGACCTTGCTAATTGCTAATTACGTAAGTTTTGTTTTGGCTACGAGACTACGAGTGGCTCGTAGCTATTCTGCTACGAATGCTCTACGTTTTGTATTTTTTTTTTAATGTAATTGATGACAAGAATTGTCAGTCGTTCAATTGATGGTAAGCAACACAACTGTCCAACAGTTAACAGTTGTAACACCACCCAGAACATTGTTATGCAAAATCCTCCGCGGCACTGCACTGCGCTCTTCACCTATCTTAAGTGAAGTCTCATAATGCCCTGTAGTTTAACTGGCTACAATTCAAACTCAGGCGGGCTCACGCATACGAGAGACCTGCCAGCAGATGTAATTTTATTATAGTCTAAAATATATCTTTTTATCTTAAAATATATCGCTTTCCCATGTTTGAGTCAACCACGAGCCTAAATATTTGTATTTGTCGGCATTCTCCATTATGGTATTGCCAACATGTATCACTTCTGTCTTCTGTACACCTGATATTACCATGACTTTGGTTTTAGCAACATGCATACTGAGTCCCACTCTATTGCTGTCTAACGAAACTCTGTTAAGGCTAATTCTTCAGTGGTTGCTATTAAAACAGTATCGTCTGCATATCGTAAGTTGTTAATAATTTGGCCGTTGATTACAATACCGCGTTCCACATTTTCAAGCACGTCTTTGATAACAGCTTCCGAGTATAGGTTAAATAGAAGTGGGGATAGAATGCAGCCCTGTCGGGCACCCTTTTGCATGGCAACCGGATTGATTTGTTCGCCATCTATCCGCACCGTTGCGCTCTGCCTCCAATAAAGATTTTGTATAATTCGTATGTCCTTGCTGTCTAGGTCTATATTTCTCAATAGTAATAACGATATCTTAACGATAACTGTCACGCCTCCAACTTTCCAAATATGTATAGTATTGATACAAACTCCGTAATAGGCAAATACTGAAAGCTATACGGTGTAGCCTACATCTACCCATAACAAAAGCAAATATTTATAAACAAACAAGTCCATATGATAATCGCAGCCACCCAGCGGAATCACTGCAGAGCAAACACATCGTTTGTTTCAAAGCGTATTGTGGTAATACACATAGGCTTATGCTACAAGTAAATTGTAGTAGAATATACAATGGAAAAGCACCATTTTTGAAAAGTAAAGAATAACACGATAAGTAAAACAACAAAAAGTAATAAAAACGAAACGGCACGTTTTCCCCAATTGTGTAGGAGTGTAATATGACTTAAACACGTCGTTTATTTCAAAGCACTGACGATAACAAAGCTCATTCTTTTGTAACAAGCAAAACGTATATTGTATTTTCTATTAGAGGGAAGCCTTTTTAGCTCCTACAGTATACAAGTAATGTCTTCAGTGAGCTCACGAATGTAACTGCATAAGTGAGAGGACGCGTGGCATGAAAAGCTCTCTGAGAAAAAGACTCAATACTTTTCAAGTCTAGTCTATTGTATTAAACTTGACTAACCATATCTAAAGAAGGAAACACAATCATTCTAAAATAAGGAAATATAAATCTTGAATTAAGTGCTGACATGTTTAGTATGGTATCATCTAATAATGAGCATACTATAACGTGCTGATAAAGTGGAGCCGCGTATCTGCAAAGCGGTGTGCTTCAAACATAGGTTTGAAAGCGCATGTGTGCGGGACCCGTGCTATATTGTTTTGAGTGGAAAGAAAGACGTTTCCGCTCGGTGGAGCGTTAATTCATCGCACAGGAAGCGCTAGTGAGGCGCCGCTTCCACCTGCTCGCTCGATAAGCACGGCACTCGAGTATCCAACGATAGCAGACACCATATTCATAATATGAATAATATACACTCGAGAGCAATGAATCCGGGTCACTTAAAGAATGTTAAAAATCTCGGAAACTAAAAATGATAGGTTAATGCAATAAATTGTATTTAATAGACAATGTAATACTCCTTAAATGAAAGTAAAAAAAATATGAGTCACCATAAATTTTATTAACACAAAATTACATAAAGAAAAAAACTGCTGATCTCTCCTTAAAACAAAAATAGGAAACATGAAATTTTTGAACTTTATTACGATTTTCTTGAATTTTAATACTTCGTATTGCCTCCTCGTGCTTCCATTACTGCGTTTACGCGGTTTGGCATGCTGTACACCAAGTTCCTTATACGATTTTGGGGAATATTCTCCCATTCCTCTGTGAGAGCAATTTTGAGCTCACGAAGCGTGATTGGGGGAGGGTTTCGTTGTTTTACGCATCTGCCTAGCTCGTCCCAAGCATGCTCGATCGGGTTGATATCCGGGCTGCGCGCTGGCCACTCCATACGAGTAATGTTCATCTCTTGAAGGTAGTCATTCACAATCCTACCTGTATGAGGTCGGGCATTGTCATGCATAAATATAGCATACTCGTGTGCGAGACAGCGTCACGAACGTACGTGGATATTAATTAGTACGACTAGTGCAGTTTTGTTTACGTTGACTCGGGCTTCGGCCCGCTACTTATAAACAATGGATGAAGTCGATATGTGTGAGGTGTTTGACAAAAGTGAAGAAGAAATTATCAATGATTGTGAGCGTCAACAACAATCGATGCTATTAAATTGGGATAGTATGGAAAGTAATATTATGTCGAATCAGTATAATGAAATAACATCGGAGAAGAGACCAGGAGAAAATAGTGAGGAAGGTTTTATAACCATTACTAGAAGGAAGCCTAAAAGACTGATAAGAGGCGAATCTAACTTATTGACGTTGTCGTCCAACATCAGTAAGTTAGGACGGAAACGGACGGGTATGACTAGCCGCGCACGGGCCAAGCGACTCACGCGCCTGCCCACGCCCGCGCCCTCTCCCCCGCGTTCTGATAACGAAATGGATGCTACGTATGAAGTATGCTTAATGTCAACAAAAATGCTTCCTAAACTAATGGCATTGGCTAAGTTGTTGAGAGAAGAAGAAATTAAAAAAATATTAAGAATAAAATACAAGAGTCCGTATAAAGTGTTTGTACAGTTAGATGATAAAATACAAGCTGAAAAATTAATAAGCTGTCAAAAAATATTGGACCTAGATGTGAGAGCACAATTCACAAATCAAGCGAATTTATCGTACGGTATGATCAAGGGGGTGGATTTAGAAATGAATGAACAAGAAATAATGGACGCATTAGATAGCGAAGAAGTAGTTTCCCTAAAAAGTTTGAGGCGTATGAATGAGAATGGAGAATGGGTAGATAGTGAGACTATGAGAATATGTTTTAAGGGCTCCACCTGTCCGATGTATGTATACGTTTTTGGATGTAGATTCAAAATCGAGAAATATGTCTTCCCTGTCACTCAGTGCTCGGGGTGCTGGCAATTTGGACACATAAAAAGACTTTGTCCAAAGAACAAAACCCTTTGCCCCAAGTGCGGTGCGAGTCATGCTAATTGCGACGCGGTACGTTTTACTTGTTTGAACTGTAAGGGCCCTCACATGGCATTAGATAAGACTTGTCCGTTCTTCGTGAAAGAGAAGAAGATTCGCATAATAATGAGTGACGAAAATGTGACATATAAAAAGGCGTTAGACATTCTACTTAATAAAAACAAACAGGAAGTAGATTTAAATGACAGTTGCTATGTTGAACTGCCTATAAGATCTGTAAACAAAAAAGTTCACCAAGAAATGATTAATACGACAGAAGTAACAAAACCCACGATTGAGAACTATAATAACAACTAGTATTTCGCCGCGTGCGCGAGCTGCTAAAGCAGCTCGCGTGGTGGTGGTGTTATTTTTTTTTTATAGAAACTTCCTATCGATTACGGTTCTAAAGTTATCTAAGCCTTTATGTTCTAAAAACAAACTTTTGTATGGCGGCCATATTGGAAAATGGCGCAATCCAAGTGATTTTGTGGCGTGCGCGAGCTGCTAAAGCAGCTCGCGTGGGGTGGTGTTGTTTTTTTTTTATAGAAGCTCCCTATCGATTACGGTTTTAAAGTTATTCTCTTTGTTCGGAAAAAAAACTTTAGTATGGCGGCCATCTTGAAAAATGGCGGAATCCAAATTATTTTTTCAAAATCGTAATCTACGACCACAAAAACTCCCCGATGCAAAATTTCAGTCGAATCGGAGCATTTTTCAAAATGGCCGCCATTTTTCTTACTTTTTTTTTAATTTTTCCAACTTTTCCAAATTTCCCCTATGGTCCTCTATGATATTTGGTCGAGCACCCTATACCTATCTGTAACCGTTTAAAAGTTATTTGCATATTATTTTCACCTATTTTGTCATGAAAAAAAACATTTGTATGGCAGCCATCTTGAAAAATGGCGGAATCCAAATTTTTTTTTCATAATCGTAATCTACGCCCCAGAAAACCTCCCTATGCAAAATTTCAGTCGGATCGGAGCAACTTTCAAAATGGCCGCCATTTTTTTTTCTTTTTTTTTAATTTTTCCAACTTTTCCAAATTTCCCCTGTCGTCCTCTATGACATTTGGTCGAGCACCCTATATCTATCTCTAACCATTCAAAAGTTATTAACATTTTTATTTTGTATGGCGGCCATGTTTTTTTGTATGGCGGCCATCTTTTTTTTCAAATTTTCAAAAATGGCCCAGGGTTTTGAGTATATTTAGTTCGAGCGGTACCCCCATCCGATTTATAGTTTCCGAGATCCCCTGAGCAGTTCCATCGAGGAAACCACTTTCTGGTGATTTCGGATTTTTCTGGTTGGTTTCAAAACACCCTCTATACAACCGTACCAAACACTCCCCCCCACCATAACGGCAAGTCGGAGATCAATTCTGTCAATATGTCAGTCAGTCAGTCAGTCAGTCAGTCAGTCAGTCAGTCAGTGGTCTTTCACTTTTATATAATATAATATGGAAACAGACGAAATAATATTGACGCCGAGAAGAGAACTTAAGGAGCAACAAACAATGTCAAAATCTCAAAAGAAAAAGAAGAGTAATAAAAAGTCAAGAAAAGGCGATGATCAAAATTCAATACTACAAAATTGGGATCATATTGAATCAGATATGAGAGAAGAACAGACATACGAGAATACTACTCCAAATATAGTAGCGGAACACAAAGATAGAGCAGAAGAAAAGAAAACAGAACATAAAATTGACTGGAAAAATATATTAAAGAAGATAAGAGATGCAGCGTTTTCGGACAGGCTGATAGAGGAGAAGATTATGTCGATTATTAAAATAGTATATACAGAGATAAAAACATTTGTTATGAACACAATTATGAAAGGAGATCTATTAAAAGGATTATTAAATCTTTATAATGGATAGTACACCAAATAATAAATCTGCAATCAATATAATACAATGGAATGCTCAAAGTTTAAAACCGAAGCTAGCAAGCTTTGAGACAACATTAAATCAAGAACATATTCATATGGCCATCATAAGCGAGACGTGGTTAAATTCAATTAGTTATATTAATATATCTGGTTACAATGTATATAGGCAAGACAGAAATGACTCGTACGGGGGAGTAGCGGTTGTGGTTCATAAGTCTCTACAATCTCAGGTATGTCCTATAGTTATATCTAATATGGGTATAGAAGTTATACATGTCAAAATATATAATTGTAAACATCTAGAGAATGTCATATCTGTCTACTGTCCATCATCGGTTACTACGCGAGCAGCTGATTGGGATACACTCTTTATGCGCAATAATAGGAAGACAATAATTGCTGGTGATTTCAATGGCCATCACTCAAATTGGTCCTATAAAACTGATCAGAGAGGAACTCAACTATTTGATGCATCTTTAGAAAACGGTTTCATATCCCTCAATAGCAGTGACCCAACTAGAGTTAGATTAGTTAATGGAATCATGCAAAAATCTTCACCGGACATAACATTCGCATCATCAGATATAGCTACAAAATTATTTTGGCGTGTATTAAATGACAATTTGGGTAGCGATCACCTAATGTTAAAAATCACCTTGAATTATGAACAGCAGACAGATTTTATAAAAAAGCGTAATTTTAAAAAAGCAAAGTGGAGTAACTACCATGATGATCTCAATCAACAATTTTTTAATTATAGTTTACCAAATTTAGGTAGCAATAGTGTACAAGAGAGATACGATTATTTAGAAACGCAAATCAATGTGTCAGCAGCTAAAAACATTCCCATAAACAAAATATGCCTTAATCCTACTGCTAAATTTAAACCTAAAGAATACTGGAACCCTATGTTATCTAAAGCAGTCGCTGAGCGTAGATTAGCACTTAGTACATTCAGGAGAAATCCCACGCCCGATAATCTTAAAACATACGAAGAAAAGGTTGTAGCAGCACATACTAAACTAAGTCAAGCTAAAACGCATAGTCGAAAGATTTTTTACAATAGTATCAATGAAACCACATCAGTCTCAGATATGTGGAAAAAAATGCGATGGTTTAAAGGACATCGACAGCCAAAATGTTGTACAACATTAAATAAACAAAAAGAACTACTGCATGCTCTAGCCCCTGATTTTGTTATAAATAAGAAACCTGTTATTACATCAAGAAACGGCTTATTAGAACAACCATTTACATTGCAAGAATTAAAAAATTGCTTGAAGAGAAAGGATACTGCTCCAGGTAACGATGGAATAACATACTCTATGATTTATCATTTGCCTTCAAATTGTAAAATGTATCTTCTTGATTTGTATAATTATATATTTGTGTCGGGATGTGTACCACGTCAGTGGCTTAAAATAAATGTTATTCCGATACCAAAGGCTGTTCAAAACAATAATGATAATTCTACAACGGAACCAAAGTTAAGGCCGATTTCGCTTATCTCGTGTATGTGCAAAATCTTTCACAATATGATAGGTAGACGACTGGAGTGGTACGCAGAGAAGAATATGATATTCTCTCCCTATACATCTGGATTTAGAAAGGGACAATCGTGCATAGATTGTTTGGCTAGGCTTATTACATATATCCAGATAGGTTTTTCACACAATATACCCACTGTTGCTTGCTTTTTAGACATTGACAACGCTTACAATAATATTTTGGTGGATAGAGTAATAAAGACGCTAGATGAGCTAAATGTAGGATTTAATATATGTCAATACGTATGGTCATTTTTAAATACAAGACATTTAGTGATGAATTTGGGTGACGAACGAAATGAGCTTGTCAGGTGGACAAATAAAGGTCTTACGCAGGGAGATCCGTTATCCCCCTTGTTATTTAATCTGACTACTCACAAAATTTGTCGGGATATTGAAGGTATAGTGATATCTCAATATGCAGATGATTTTGTGTTTTATTTGAGTAACAAGGACATAGCGCATACTGAACGTGTTTTGCAAAGAGCTCTAAACTCAATGGTAGATAAGCTTGATTGCATGGGGCTCAATCTGTCGGTTAATAAGACTAAGAGCTGTTTGTTTAGTAAAGGTCGTAGAAGAAATAGAATTAATCTCTATATAAATGGCCAAATAATAGATGTAGTAGAAAATATTAAATACTTGGGTATATGGTTAGATAGGTCGTTATTGTGGGGTAAACATTTAAATCAAATTACAGAAAAGAATTCAAAGTTTTTAAATATTTTAAAAGTTCTAGCCGGAGGTGATTGGGGTATACATCCAAAACATTTAAGAATATTATATATATCCCTAATACGAAGTAGGGCAGATTTTGGCTGTTTCTTATATGATAATAGTGCAAATGTACATTTGGCCAAATTAGACAAAATGCAGAATCAAGCGTTAAGAGTAATAGGTGGTTTTATTAAGAGTACACCCATACATGTGATGGAAAGCGAACTATGTTTGCCGCCATTACGAATAAGGAGATTGTATCTGGCCTATAAATTTTTTACAAAAAATATGTCTAAGTCTAACAACATAACTATCCAGCTCCTGGAAGACCTTTATAATTGTAGAAACATCAGATACTGGCAAAATAAAAAGAAACCCTTGCTTACCAATATCTTCGAAAGGTCTAGAAGCCTGAATATTCAGTGTTCAAATCCACTGGAGATGTTTTCATTAGATGTTTGGATGTCTTGCATAGGCATAGAAGACGTCGTGGAATGTTGCTTAGATAGTGTCAAGGGAAGGAAACGTGATCATGAGATAACAGCACTTAAATATGATATAATACAAGAGATATATAATAAATATTCAGATTGGCATAAATATTTTTCTGATGGTTCGAAAGGAGAAGGTGGTCAAGGAGCTGCCTACTATGATTTGAATAGAAATAATTCTAAAATGTTCTGTATAAACTCGGACGTATCCATTATGACGCTGGAACTCATTGCAATTTCAGAAGCTCTTAATGAAGTTAACAATGCGAATGACACTAAGATCGTAATTTTTACAGACAGCAAGAGTGCCTTGCAACATTTAGCTCAATGCGCCTCTGGATGCAGCAGAGGTGTTTCAGTAGCTTACCAAATTTTAAATAAGATACACAATCTTCTATGTGATGGAGTACAGCTGAAATTGCAATGGGTTCCGTCGCATATTGGTTTACGAGGTAATGAAGAAGCTGACAAATTGGCAAAATTAGCGAGTTCAGAAGGTGAATATTATGAAATCAAACCTGATTATACGGATCAATTGAAATTTGGAAAAATACTATGTCGCGAAAGCTTTAAAGAATATTTTGACGAGAGAAGCAGGGAAAAAGGCATTTGGTATAAAATTATTCAAGGTCAGCCTACTCATATACCTTGGTTTTTAAATACTAAAATTAGGAGAGTATTTGTTACTTTGGCTCACAGACTGCGATCTGGACACTATCCATCTAACAAGTTTGGTTTTTTAATGAAAAAGGTAAACTCACCGAATTGTGAAGAATGTGGAGTATTGGAAGACGTCCATCACTTGTTAATGGAATGTACCAAATACAGGACCAAAAGGGACTCACTCATGCAGAAATATAATATAAATAGTTATGATATGGGAACATTTACCAATATACTGGCCAATCCAACAACTGAAGCTGCGATATCACTATATAAGATATTTCTGCATAAGTGAGTATTACATTATATTGTGTTGAATTTTTATTATGATTAGGGCACGATGGGGCTGGCATACCGAGATAGGGTAAAAGCCCCAAAAAAAAAAAAGAATAAAAAAAAAAAATAAAAAAAAATATAGCATCCTCACCTAAATTGACCATAAATGGACCAACGTGATCATTGAGGATTTCTTCCACATATCTTACGCTAGTTAAAGAGCCGTTTTCTATGATCACCAGCTCTGTGCGACTTTCAGAAGAAATTCCGGCCCACACAAGTACAGACCCACCACCGTAGGCTACTTTTTCTTCGATGCATGCTTGCTTGAATCTTTCCCCTGGTCTTCGATACACTCTGTGTCTTCCATCGTGCTTGTAGAGCATAAATTTTGATTCGTCGGAGAACATAACTTTTGACCAATCTTCAATACTCCAATTTACGTGGCTCTGGGCATATCTTAGTCTCGAAATACGATGCCCACGCTCCAGTTTAGGGCCGTTTGCAGGTCTAAGGGGTTTTAAGTTAGATTCAGCAAGCCGACGTCTTACTGTCCATGCACTTGGGTTACTTCCTCCGAGGCGTCGAAACTGATTGGTGAGTTCAGTTCCTGTGAGAAAGCGATTTCGAAGCATGGTGTTCACCAAGTATCGGTCTTCTCGTGCTGTGGTACACCTGGTTCTGCCCATTCCTGGTCTGCGTAGGTTAGAACCAGTTTCTTCGTAACGTCGGAGAACTCTTTGTACTGTTGACAGCGACACACCGACAGTCCTGGCTGTATCGCGCTGACTCCGGCCGGTTTCCAGCATTGTAAGTATTCTGGTGCATTCTTCAGGCGTAAGCGACATAATTTCAGCTTGAATAATGAATATAGAGCACTATCAACATGGTTTATGTACCCACATAAATGACAGATTACAAACAAAAGCAAAACCAAATGCTGTAATTTCGTAGTTCCATCTTCGAAAGTGGCCCTTTTTCAAATTTGATTTTTTTATGATATAACTTTACAATAACTAAGAAGTTTTAATACCTTCATTTAAGGAGTATTACATTGTCTATTAAATACAATTTATTGCATTAACCTAGCATTTTTAGTTTCCGAGATTTTTAGGATTCTTTAAGTGACCCGGATTCATTGCTCTCGAGTGTAGTTTGTAGAGTGAATATTTACGATTTGTCTAAATGAATGTGTTTGTTTGTTGTTCTTGCATAAGATATTCCTGAGTTACCTATATCCAATCATATATGGACGTACTGTTTCTCAGGCTTTTGCAAAACTCGGTCCCCAAAGTATTTCTAACCTTATATGATTAAAAATGATATTCAGTAAGCGTGGACTTTGACAATTTATTCAAGGTTGTCAGTTACGCGGGACGTAGGTACTCTCGGCTTGATCTTACTAGTATAACTCCCAGAAGGTTTTCAAAAATGTCCGAAACCTGGTCGGAGTAACTTTGTTCGACGTTTCCCGAGAGTCTTAGCCGTTTGTATAATAACAATTCTCTGTGAAATACATTTTATTCTTTATTTTCACAGTTTGTGTTATAAATAAGTAACTTGAGTGGTAATGGGTCAAGTGGGATACCTAATGCTTTGCAGAAGCTAGTCTGGCTTAGTATGACGTAGTAATATTTAGTTTTCTTTGGTATGACAGTGGGTGAGTTATTTTGCTCTCACTACCAGTTCAACTACTAGACTGAAAGTACCAGTTATTCTGCCGTGTAGACATTCAAATTACTGTGTTTGGGTTTGAATGGCAATGACATAATCGGCAGTAAAGTGGCACTTATTTTCAAGTTAAACATTTACTTGTTTCGTTATCTCATTCGGTACATAAAAAAATAAAACCATGATCTCGTATACGCTAATATAGGATTTTTTCATATGAGAACTTTACGCCTTCAGCTGTAGTATTTTAGCGTGGGACTCGGAGGTGGGTGGGGTCGGGATAAACGACTTCGTCTGAAAGCCATAAGCGATAGACACATAGGGGACTGGGGCACAGGGTTTGATTTACGACTCTGGGTGAAATCTCAGGATCAAAACCCTCTACCGAAAACCTATCGATGTGAACTCATCCTAGCACGACCGAACTTTGTTAGGGGCTTAACAAAAAATATCCTCGTATAAACAGCTGTGCAGACAATGTTTGTACCGAACCTGTATAAATATCACAAAAACGACGTTTATCGAACTAGAGATAATAGGGTTGCTCGGCTGCTTTAATAAAAGATTCGAAAGATTCCAGTTCGAAAAGCCGATCGTAGCCATCCACAGAAATAAGGTCCTATTAAACCAGAAGGACGATAAAACTTTCATTAATCTGTTTTCTCATAATGGTCGCTCTACTTACATTCATAGGGTTTGCAATATAAATAAGAGGGCTATCTACTTTATATTCATTTCTTAAGGTAGGTGCGCATAAAAAGCGTAAGAAATGTACCCGAAGCTTTCTATATAACGCTATAATTTCAGTTAGAACGGTGTCTGGCGACTACAGCGAAGAATTTTAATTAAAGCATGTAGCCGTAATATAATCTAAACAATGATCCAACTTTAATGTGGCCGGGAGTTTTTGTTATAAATCCTGTAGAAAACATTACTGAGACGTGACCGCCGGCTGTGAGTGCACGTATAATAACAAATAAGTTGTATTAAGTAGGAAGGCAGGTACTCTTGTAGAATAGAGTGATCGACTAACTGATTAGTTCGTGGAGAATTAGACAGGGAAGTCACGTTTCCAGAGATGCTTCCTTACTACCCTAAAATAGTAGATTGTATCATAAGGGAGCAAAATAATATTTTTACGGCGAGGGCGCTTTTTTGAATCCAGAGCGAAGTGAGGGATTCTAGAGTAGAATCCCGAGCGTAGCGAGGGATTCTTTAGTAGAATCCTGAACGTAGCGAGGGATTCAAAGTACGTCGCCCGAGCCAAAAATATATTTTGCGCCCGAGTGATACACTCTACTTTTCATCACCCACTATGAGAAAATAAAAGCGCCTCATATTTTATTGTAATATTATTATTTAATAAAACATAGAGTAACAACTAAATTGAAATTAAATAGTATCCTTTATTAAAACAACTAAAAACTTATATTTACATTTGTGACTATGGGCCGTCGTACCAGCCAGTCTTTATTCAAACAATATTTGCGTTCGATTTCTTTGGTGCTGAACACTAAGATGTTCCAAATTCAAAAAGTGCGCGGCAAAGATAATTGCGGCGCACTTATAAAGAGGATTAAAAACTCATTACTGCCCGCTAAAAGTTTCTTATAGAAAACACCACCTTTGGGTGCACATAAAGGCGAACCAAGTCGTCCTTTTCGAATAGATGGTGACATTACATATGACCCTGCTAGGGTAAAGCAAATTATAAATTATAATGGGAGCAGACCGATTTAATCTACAACGTTTTTGTCAGTGTGTGTAATGCCATAAGAAAATATTGTAATTAAGACTTGCCTAGAATAACAAACTTAGTTATTATGGTGAATAAATTATTCTATTCATTCGGTTACTTATCATTTCATTCTTATTTTCATTAAAAAAGTTATTTAAATTATAATAACATTTCTCTATCAGGAATTGTTTTAATTTGTTATTCAAATTTATATAATTTTCTTCTTATTGTTATATTGTACATGTGGGGTGCCTAAGTACATTTGATCCTTAAGCTGCAAGTGTAAAATGCTTGACAATATTATGCTCTAAATATATTTATAATAGAGTTACATTAACGTCGGCTGTACATCTTGCAAACCTACGGATCAACATGTTACTTCTAACTGCAAGCGCCCTACGTTCCCTCTGTCCATTTCATCTTTGAGCGAGTCCGTGACTTCCGCCCCAGGTATTTGAAGTGAGAGACTTGCTTGAGAGGAGACCCAGTATGGAGTAGATACATGACGGTATTAGATGCCAGGTAGAGCACCAGCAATTAATCAGTTGTACATTATGTACTGCAAAAATAGTAAAACAGAACGTAATAAAACTACTTTGCTAGTCTGACCTGCTGGCCGATTCAGAACCTCACGACAACTCATTTGTCGATCGATTCGGTTTGATATCGTACGATTCAAAATATTTTAAATTCACAATAGTCGAATCGACGTTCAAATTGTCGTAGTCGATAACCAATCGTAACCGTACGATAAACGCGTATTTATCGACCGAGATCGTTATTCACAATGCAGATATCGAAGCAAAGTTTTCGAACGTCCGATTAATTTCCACGACAACTTATCGAGTGCAACATATCACTCGAAAGCATTAGATTTGACCGTCAATACCGAGTATATTCCGTGTGTTGTTAAATAAACTACATTTTCTACCACAAATAAAATAAAACTCACAGTAAGATTCAACATAAACTAATTCTATGTAATAAAGTACCTACCAAGTCTAGTATTTATTTGTAGGTTAAGTTCGCTCTGATTGTTTTAGAACTATTTACTTACTACTATAAGATTACTTAATAAGATGCATAAATCTACCGAAATAAAATCACTGTACTTAAATAAAATCACTGTACCTAAATAATTATTATAAAGTACTCTGTGATACTATGTAATAGTAATTTTGTTTTTTACTTAACATTTCTAACGAATCTTGATGAGGCTCGTCTTCTCGCGCGATCTTCTTTTAATAATTTCAAAACATGATAAAGAAAACAATTTGCGATAGACATTTAAATTTGGCGGTTTGTCAATGTCAAAAGCATAGATTAAACATTAATGTCAAGTGGATATCAGCAGGTGGGTGTTTACGAAGCTCTTGTTTTTTTATATTTCTACCAATATCTGGCGCTTATAATTGTTGATTATAATTTAATTCGTGATAAACGTTGTTATAATAAATTTTGATAACTTGAAAACATTTTTATATCGTCTAGATAATAATACAATTTTCTGCGAGTATTGCACACAAAACGAACTCCGTAAATGCAACACGTTGTCGTATCGATTTCGATATCGTAACCGAAACCGTGTCGAATCCTCGGGGCGGATGTTCTGAATAGCTCGAAAAGAAACCTACGACACGAGATCGTTATCCAATCGAATCGATTCGGTATGTTGTCGTGGGGTTCTGAATCGGCCAGCTGGTATTAAATTGGTAACATATACCTACTTACTTACGATAGAAACGTTGTAAATGGATTTCGCACAATGTTCATAAGACTCTCATGAAATGATAAAAAATAACAATGACTCACCTTCTTCATAAATGACATAACGTTTGTAGGCAGCATGGTGGTGGTTTATCTGTTTACACGGCACTTCACAATCACATCATCACACTACACTGAACACGCGAACAATGTACAGTGCACAGTAGTTACTAGTCTGGAATCAGCACACTGCCGCGGAAACACGACATATTCCGAACTATCGATATTTGAAAAGCACTACACTAGTTACAGTCCTCTCGCGAAGTATCTGAAACAAATAGAAAAATATGATTACTACTTATTCGCACCGAAACTGCTATTTTTATCTTGAAGATTGAATAAACAAGTAAAGATATACGAGTATTTCCTCAATAAAAGTTCTCAAAGAAATAAATATAGGTAAGTCGGTAAGTAATACAGTATTGAGTTGTTCGCGAGTCCCCAACCGCCGCGGCGGAGATGCGGAGAGAGAATGAGGCAATGCTCGTAAGCACATAGCATTCAACAGGTACTTTCTATCTATTTTATTCGACTTTCTTCTTTCTTTTAGGCATTTATTGCTACTTTAGTTTCAAGGATCGGCAATTAAACTGCTTTTCTACCTACTTACTTCGCTACGAATTTCATTGTTTTTCCTTTGTTGGGCGCAGAAATGTCTATAGAGATACTTGGTAGTCCTTAGAAAAGTCTTCTAATATACTTTCCACTAATATTATAAACCCGAAAGATTGTGAGGATGGATGGATGGATGAATTGTTACTCAATCACGCAAAAACTACTAAACGGATTTTGTTGAAATGTGATATGTAGGCCCTTTAGGTCCCGGAAAAAGACATAGGCTACTTTTTATCCCGAGAAACTGCGGGTGGAACCGCGGGCTACCGCAGGTAGTAAGTAGGTAAGTATAGAACAAAAACCTATATACCATCTGTAACTATTTAACTTAAGTGCGTCGTTGGTTCTACATTTGAATAGGTTTCCTCTCTGACCTTTACAAACATTCTGTTTGCGAAGTCTGGACTTAACGATACTATATTGGTTATTCTGATGCTTGTTTAGGCAGGCCCGCCTTATGACTCGTGTAATTGATTATATTATTATCCCCTGCCAGCTCTTGGTTGCCACTCTATTGAAGTAAACTGGTGCATTTATGAGGTCCACATGGCGTGCTCTGCGCTGCCATCCTATTTAAGACTACCTTTAAAGATTATTTCTCTGACACTCTTCTTTTTTTGCAACAATAGACGTCTAGCGGAAATCTCTTCGTCCTATGATTTTTTTTATTACCGAATTAAAAAAAGGAAGAGGTTCTATGTTCCAGTGCATGGCCGATTTCTCCGCTAACTATTGACCGATTTCAAAAATTGGGTTGCGTTGGGTTCGGTATAGATACGAAATGGTCCCATATAAATTTCATCGATATTTGACCTTAGACTTCGAAGATACATTGAAGTCGGTTTTTTTTAGTAAAATGTATACTTATTTATGATTATAAACGAAAAAATCTCGTAATTTTAAACGTGGTTGAGAGAACCTAAACGATGATCTAGACCCGGCCGACCTACAACTGCAGTAACTCATGAAAATGTTATCAGGATAGCGTAGCTATTCCGGGAGATTAGACACATTACACAGAGAGAGATTCTGGCTGAACTGAAGATATCACAGGCAGTTTTCACCATCCTGCATGAACACCTTGAAATTAGGATGCTTGCTTCGCGATGGATACCTCATTCTCTCACCGAAGAGCAAAAATCCCGTCATGTTGTTTGGTGCAAATTTATGCTAAAAATGTTTGAAGGAAGAACTTTCGTTTTTCGTACAAAACGTATGGGGAACGTTTTTGGAGTTTCTGTCATTTCTAGTACTCATACTTTAAACGGTCCCATAGAGTCTTTTGATCCCTACAAGAAAAAGAATCGATTGGCATAAAAAAAATGATAATTTAACATTTTTTTCGCTAACTGTACGCTTTTTCCAAAATCTGTGAATGCAGTTCAGAATATCTCAAAGAGTTATGGATGGTCTCCTTGAAACGTTTTCCTGTAACTATAACGGTTAAGGTACGTGCTCTTACTGTCCCATCTCAAAAATCCACCCTGCATATATAATATGGATCTTAGAATTACTAATCGGCATATTTGATTATTACTTATTCCAGGTAAATTAAGAAAACAGTATTTACTTCTTAAGTTACCTGAAATAAAGAAGTAATAATAATAATATGCCGAAGTCTTATGTCATAGACCTGTTCTCATCGGTTACAAATTCACCTCAATAACCCAATCATAAGTAATTTCCATATCTCCAGTAATAGTCCTCGCACTTATCGGAGGCTGTCTTTGATTGCATCTTCTTAATGATGCACTTAGAGACAGTCCCCGATAAGTGTTGCCCATTACATAGGTATATATCTAAACTAAAAGCTCTAAGAGACCTCTACGTGTTGGATTCATGTCCCCGCGCAAGCCTTCCACAGGACCAAGATATAGGTATAACCCGTGAGAGTGACATAATAATAATAATAAATACTTATAGGCTGATGCTCATATAAGTATCTATACAAACAAATAATGCTGGGCATAAGGGACTTAAAATCAAATAGCTAGAATATTGGAATAGAATAATAATTTATTTGCTTCAAAACATGGTTAGGTACTAGTCATAATTATTTACAAATAGGTCTTAATTTGTATATATAAATAAATATTTAGTCCAAACATGTTTTATGCTCTTAATATCTCAGGGTACTGAATTTGCAGTCATAAATAGGCGTGGCCGGTACCATAAGGCGCACTAATGTCTTATCTCATTATGTAAAACATTTACTTATATAAAGAGGTAAAGTTAAGTATATATATGTTTGTAGTAGGAGGTATTCCTTGGAACTACTCATCCGATTCTTTCACTGATAAAAAGCTACACTATCCCGAGTATCTTAGGCTAAATTACATTTTATTTTGACAACGCGAACGAAGTCGCAGGCAGTTGCTAGTACATAATAATTAAGAAGATACCTACCTACTAATACATACTATGATGGTACTAAAATGTACCTATTTATGCGCAACTCTACGCCTAAGGTGATAATATGATTTCTATGTTTTACTACGCCCATTAGTCAATCTTTCACATCAATCACACATCGATTGACGGAATAAAAAAAAAATCTGTAGGTGTTAGATATCAGAATATTTCAGGTAAGTATGACAATAAGTCCTGATCTCGTGATGCAGGTAACCCGCTCTTGACCTACCGGTAAAGTGTGTCATCCAAATGGAGTTGACTTTCGAATTCGACGGAGATTGCATCGCTCGTTTAATCGATATTCGATAGGTAGGTAGGTATTTATCTTTAGACGGCCCTCTGCTGACTCCCGAGCCAAGCGGATAAGCCTGAATTATTTTAGTTTCCGAATACCTACGTACTGTAAGCACAAAAGATATGACCCGTACCTACCTGTCTACTGATTTTAAGTAGAGGTGAATGCCTAACTTATGTACATACCTACTCATACCTGCTTATCAAATACAAGTAGGTGCCTACCTACTTATCTATAACATATTGCTGCTATATTAGTAAAGCATTGCAGCTATAGGTAGGTATATCTGGTAGAGACTCTGTTTACAGTTTTGTATGGTAGAGACCCCATACGCTATATTTTCTAAAATATAAAAGATCTTCATAATGTAGGTATGCAAACAATAGTATATGCGAAGATCTAGTAGGTACCTATCTAGAAGTTCTAGAGTCTATCTAGAGTTTTTGATAAGTGCCTCATCAAGTTCTGTAACAACCCACATTTACACAATAATATGTACCTACCTACCTGGATAGGTAGGTACCATTAGTTTTGCTTTGTTAATTGTGACTATTTTTATATGAGAAACGGTGATTAGAAAAGTTTGAAAACCGAGAAAACTCCAATATGCTCGCTCTGATGTTTATTTAGTACTTTAGAGCATCCATAACGTGACTTTCAGTCGCTACAGAGCATTTCGAAGTTTTCAAGCTCAATAATGACAACATCTCTTTAACGTCAATCATCCCGAAGCTTAAACTTACCCTTTTGTATAGGTACAAGTAATTATTATGGAAACCTACAAATAGCAAATAGGCCTTAAATGTATACCTACTCTAGTGGCCTTAAACACTAGGTGAGGTTCAGTTAGAACGTCAGTCAAAATTAATTTTGGCTGCGAAAATCAACCGTAAGAATTTTGGTAACAATATTGCAAAGTGACAGGTACCAGTAGTTTTTCCCAACAAAATTCAGCATTTGTAGGCGTACAAATATTGAACAGCTTTGTATTAGAGTAACATAATTAATTATTTATTACATATTAAATCAAATATATTTCAAGGGTGTGAAATAATCTTGCTTTTGTTCAAAAATGCCTTCTGTTGTCACCCCGTGTCGGTGGGCGGTCTTTTTGAGAAGTCGGTCGTTACGCCGCGCCGCCGCGCCGCCCGCAACCGTGCTCAAAGTACCTACCTGCCTAGGTAGGTACGCATTAAACCTCAGGCCGCCTTCAGCATTAAGGAAAACTACATAAAGCTTTAAACCATAATGTTGATTTTAACTTGTTCTCCGAACCAAACTGACTCGGCGGCTACAGACAGGCGTAGGTACGTAAATATTTTGCCAGGACATTGAGCGCGATATTAAATCGCGTGGGTAACAGGGTTCCGCCGGCTATCTCGTGCAACGGATAATTGAAACCGGCTTACTTCGAAGCAGAGGGACTTAAATACTTTGGGCAGCTTCGGTACCATAAGTAGGTAGGCACCTACTGTAATACGACCTTGTCCAATGAAGATTTATCGACCTTGTCTAGGTTCTGACTATGACCGAAGGACAAAGTCGAAAGCCATGAAGAGGGAACCACAATGATACCTTGTCTGTGGTGGATATTTTAAAAAAATCCTGTTCGTCCCACTGGTAGGACCAATGGGAATGTACAATGGAAATTCGCCTACTTTATCTACTGAAAGTTACTAACAAAAATATTATAGGTAATTTATTATCATTCATAGGTAGGTATCAATAATTTAATCTGCCTACTTTTAAAATTTTGTTGTTTTGATAAGGTTGTATAACTTGCTATCTTCATTCACCTACCACTAGCAACGTACGTACCTACTTATTAAAGCTTTCAATTAAGGTGCTCTTTTAAAAACTTACCTACTAACTCAATTACTTTTGTAATAAAACCCAACATTGCAACGTAATATTTTATTTAATTACCATTTCGTCAAACTTAATTAATTTAAAGGTATTAAAACAAACCATAAGGAAATATTATACAAATCTAGATGAGAATAAACAACTGAACAGCGGAATTTCACCACTGTTATCTCGAAGGAATCATGGAGCAAAGCATCAACCAGTGACTGGTACTTTCATAGGAGTTTCATTTTATACTTGCTTCTCTCTAAAGCAATTGTATTATTTCCTATCTGTAATTATGTAATTGGTCTAGTGTAAACGCATTACCAAGTAAAGAAAATATAATTGTTATGGGCAAACGTGGCGCTCAGCATCAGGCGAATGAGAGGCTCGTCTCGTTGCTCAGTTCCATAAAAAAAGGATTTTTTTTATTCCATCTTGCCTTCACCGTAAGGTCACAAAGACCATGCCATGTTTTAGTTTTACTTTGAAGACTGCTTTGCTAAGGATGAAACTTTGGAAACGACTTGGTTCCGTCTGACCGTTTTTGTAGAAAGTATTCTATGTACTTTTCAAGAAACTAGTTTATTTTCCTCGTTGCAGTTTTTCATGTATCCGGTACAAAATCATGTGAAAAAATATAATTTTGCTTATTGTTAGTTCCACAATTGTATGAAATTACAAATGGAGCAGGAGGGAATTTCTTTGATAAACTAGCAAAGGAGTGAAATTTACTTGCTGGAGCTGGCCTATTACTAATTGGAACTCGCAACTACAACCATATCTGAGAAAAAGAACCATTAAAGTTAATTATTGTTGATCCTTTACTAGTCAATTACACCAAAAATCCATTTAATGTGTTACCCAAGAGCAATTAGGAGATAGTTTAGTCAGTAATCAGGATTATGCAAGTTAAACGTCTGTTTTCATTATGGCTTAATCAATTCATACAAGAAAAAAAGCTTTATGTTTAGGTTAAACTTGTTCTCTTTTTTGGGTTATAATTATAAACATTCATATTATATCAAGACCCTCTTTGAAATCTGTTTTTGTGCTTGTGCCAATGTTTGTTCCCAGTACAGAGCTCATGGAACAATGGTTATAAAGAGAATCTCTTGAAGCTGCTTGATATAACATATAGTCTTGTGCGCCAATCATTGGCATAAACAGCTAGTAACTTAAAATATAATTTATAATTATTCAAGAAAATTACATTATAACTTAGGTAACATTTATGATATGAGTAAGTGAATGAGACATTTTGGGCTCTTGTAATAGAAAAATATGTTAATTATTTCAGAGCCCTAAAATTCAAGTTGTGCCTGCATTACACTCAACACTAAATAAAATAATAAAAGTGAAATGAATACATATATATGTATACATATATGCCATCTACAAGTATGCATTAATTTCATTTATTCAATACACATCAAAAGGAAACACATGTTGATTCAAAAATACAAGTGAACATTTTACTTGAGCTCATATTTATTCAAACATTTAAGAAATCTATTCATACACTCATGTACATACAATGAAATTATAAGATTAGACTTATTTATATCACCATTACAATATTAACAACACATTGTTTTATCGTCCTACTTAGCTTCACTAAATTGTATTCTAGTGGCTAGATGTTTTACGTACCCAAGGAAAACAGTGTTAACAGTTTTGTTGTTATGTAACAATATTGTTTTCATGAAGGCAAAGTCAACAAAAATAAAATAAATATTTGTACCACTTTCAGTTTGCTATGGCACAACACAAATTCTTTTATAATTATAGGTACATATTTAGCAGTAGATAAAAATGTCTGTTGACCCTGGGAATTCTGTGATACTACTACACAACACAAGAACAAGCTACTTGTTTGTTTTTTGAATAAGCAAATTTAATTGATAGGGAAGAATTTACAGATGTTTTAACAATTTTAGTGAAGCTAAAATAGAAAACTTCAATACATATTATAATACACCTAATTTTTTTAATGTACAACTAATGTAAAAGCTCATAAACCAGTGTGAAACCTTCACCCTCATAGGCAAATTTTTTACGAGCAAGTACAGATTAACCTGCCAAGTGCCATACGATTGTGTGTAAGGATATAGTTATTTTGTCTTGTTGCACACAAGTGGTTAACTGCAAACCTACTTGTAGTTGTCACATTTATGAAGTTAAACAATAATTGCAGTTGCACAATTAACTAATATCATCACAATTCAGACTTAGCAATTTCCAATAGACACTCCGGTAAAACATTTCCATACAACTCACAATTGCTAAAACATAAATAGTTCACTCTTAGAGCACCCATGGAAGTCACCTTGGGTTTAATCAAAAGTTTTGCCACTGCTTGTTAAATATGTTAAGGAAAATCACACAAAGTGTAATTTTCTCATATTGAACTGAACAAAATTAAATCTACTAAAACAATGTAAGTACACTCAGCAAATGTGTTTTAAAAGTTTATTATTATTAGAAAGCATACATTAAATATTTATCAAGCTTATTGAATGATTTGAGATAACAGTTCACCAGTGTCTTTTGTATCTATGTATCTATTACATCCTACAATTGAGATATAACAAGTTTACACCAACTATAAAAATACACAACTCATCTGTACATTACATTTTATATTCACCATTCCGCATCACCATTGGCTTTTTGGAATACATAATCTTTGCCAGCCAAGTTCATAATGCCATCTTTTAGGTAAAACTTCCACTTGTTGCGACTGCGAGTAATTTTGTCATATTGGCAAACAACAACATTGTCAGTATCAAACATATCACCGGGTTCCTCATCTGAGACATCATCTCCAGAATTCAGAGGTTCATCATCTGCGCCGCCGCTCTCATCTCGCTCCTCCTCTTCTTCCTCAGCTCGTTCTTCAGCCGACTCCTCCTCATCATCATCATCTGCAGCGGCATCATCTGAACCATCACCTACATTAGAACCTTCATCATCAGACGAGTCCAGAGCTCCGTCTAATGAGAACGGAGCAGCACCGCTTCGGCCACCTCCACCACCTCCATCAAACTCACTCTGTTGTCCGGCTAGTGCTGAATTTATATGTTGCTGTAAGAGTGTCGCAGCTAGTGGTTGTGGCAAACTTATCGTGGCACTAATAATGGGACCTGTGAGGACTTGGTGGAGTTTATTTCCATTCAAAGCCGATGCAGGAATCTGAATCGTGAAGCATCTCGGCTGTGATCCTGGCACTCCTGGCTGAGCTGGTAATGTCAGCTGTACAGGCACTTTGTTACTAGGATCTAGAACATGATGAGGATGTGTTCCTGCTATATTAGACGACTGGCCTCCATGCTCCACACTTGAATTTTGTTGACTGGAACCCTGAGCCATATGTGCCTGTTTGGGTATAGCGTTACTACCGTTGGCTTTTTGGAAGTTCTGTAGAACGGGAGGCGGCGCCATAGTGGGCTCGGGCTGAGGTGGGTCCATGGCTCCGCTGGCCTGCAGCTTGCTCTTCCAGAGCTGCTTGAGCTCCTGTAGCACCTGCTCGTCGACGCCGTCGTCCAGGAACACGTCCCGCACTCCGACTATCACGTCGTCGACCACTGTGTTGTAAAGTTTCATAACTGTCAACTGACTCATCGTCATCTTGGATGATTCCGGTAGTGCCCTATTGATCGATTCCAAACGAGGATACACCTGTTTGATTTAGCTTGAAACTTCCCCGAGATAATAGACGTGACGAATGCGTATCGACTTTCGTGTTTTACATTGCAACTGTTCAATGTCAAGTTGATATCATCGAAACTTACACGATCATAAAATTTATCAATCGCCTGTACAATCCACAATTGTCCACAATGTTCAGTGACTGCTTCAATACTTAATCCACATTCATGAAACAGAAAGAGTTCACTTCTACTCCATAGCAACACAAATTCCGTGAAATGAATTAAAAATAATTTTGACAATTCTAATAAAACATAACCTACAAACAAAAAGAGATTTGGTTTTCTAGACAGATGTAAAAATCTAGTCTATGATTTGCACAGACTATACGTATGTATATACGCATGCGCGGCTTGCTGGCAAGCATGCGCGATGGTCGTGGGTGCAAAGTGAAGCGACACGCCCGCTCGGTAATGCTGGCCCACTGCCGGGAAAATTACTACTCGAGCCATATTTACCTCAAGAACAAAAATAATTAAAATATTCAACTATGGTAGCGCTGGCCTAACATACCTACGTATTTTTTACTGGTAGCACTGGTTGGAAGTAGTAGGTCACAATATAGCGCGAAAAATTGAATGGATATTTCTAAATAAACAAAATATTTGTGAATTATTATTGTATTTGTATTTTTCATGTATTTACATATTTCTGTTATAGTCTATATAGCTTTGTACACAAATATAGCTGTGCAGTGTATGTGTAGCTTAAAAACTAAAATAACGCAATTTTTTATTGTGAATATTTTCTTTTTACATGTAACTTATATCAATCTTTGGTCCGTAATCCAGAACGACGCTCAGTTCTGAATCTCATTTTAAAACTAGAATTAAATAGAGCTTTTTTACCAAAACCACGCTGAGTCATGTTTTTTGATCGTAGTTCACCTGAGGCACCTTAGTAGGTACCTTTGTAACAACCCTATCTAAGCAAAGCCTATGGTATGGTTAGACGGCGGTTTGCACTTTGCATATAAGCAGTGCCGACACTGTTAGCTATTCTGCGGATGTAGATTGTTCGTCGGTCGGTATTTGTGCGCCATGGATCGATACGCTCCAGAATGTCATTATTCAGTCATTAAGGAAATCGATGTAGACAATAGCCAAGTGCCACAAGTTCTTTTCCCTATACGAATAGATAACTTAATAATACCTAGGCAGGTACTCGTAGGTACCTAGTGATCATAATGCAATGCCGGCTCAGCCGCTGCGGCTCACACGCCGCTGCGGATCGAAAGTGGCACATGCTTCCACTGAGCCACACTCGCTCTTATCGATTTAAATCGTATTTGTACGATTTTTTTATGGCTTTGTGTCTATACGAGTTACGACGCAATGATTGCCATCGCACGCGAAAGGTATGAGTTTTTGCAATGATAATAATCTATATAATAAAAGAACAGGGTTTTTTTTTACAATCATCGCACAGCCGAAACCGCTTAACATAGAAACCTGAAATTTGGACCACGTATTCTACAAGTAGTGAAGGCGTCATTTAAGAACGGATTTTTCGAAATTTAACCTTTAAGTGGGTCAAATGGGGTCATAAAGGATGTATGGGGAAAAAAAATTATTTTGTCGCACGGTCACGAAACTTTGGCAGTATACTATGCAAAAGAAATAAAAGAACACGTGTATCACAGTTTTTTGAAAATCAACCCTTAAGGGGGGTTTAATGTGGTTTTTTAGATTGGAATGCGGAAACTATAATGTATGCTACAGTGATTATTTCTTGACCAGTAGTTATAAAATTTTGTGTGAGCATTAAGCATGAAAATAATAGGAACTTTTTTTCGGCATTTTGCGAAATTCATCCCCCAAGGTCATTTATAGGGGTCGCAAAGTTTTCATGCTGTAGGTTTTTTTAGTAAAGTTATGAAACTTAGTTAATTGACTAAACATAAGCATATAAAAATATGATTTCAGTAACTTTTCAAAAATCAACCCCTAAGGTAATTAATTGGGGCCGCAAAGTTTGTATGGAGTAGGATTTTTTATTAATGCGACACTGTAGCTACAGTAAAGAAACAGGGTAAATAAATTAATTTTGATCAAGTTAAAAAATAAGTTTTCAGCATTTTTTCAAAAATCAACCCCTTACTGGGTTAAACGAGGTGGTAAAGTTTACATGAAAATGAAAAAAAATCTTTGTTTATAGCGATGAAACTTGGTACATGCCTATCAAAACATTATTAGAATGTGATTTACCATTTTTGAAAATCATCCCTTAAAAGGGTTAAGCAGGGTGGAAAGTGAAGATTATTATTTTTAAGCTACAACGATGAAATGTGGTGTACGTGGTAAGCTAATGAAATTATAGACGTGTATTTCACCATTTTTTGAAAATCATCCCCTAACAAGCCTAAGCGGGGTGGTAAAATTTGTATAGAAAATCTTTGTTTATGAAGTTTCGTGGCTATGATAAAACTTGGTAAAAGAAGATAATTAAAACGTGATTTATAAATTTTAAAAATCAACCCCCAACAAGCGGGGTGGTAAAGTTTGTATAGAAAATCTTTTTTATTTATGAAGTTTGTGGTTATGATGAAACTTGGTACACAAACTAAGAAAAAGGAGATAGTTAAAACGTGATTCACATTTTTTTTTATCTACCCATAACCAGGTTAAATAAGGGTGAAATGAAGTTACATATTTTGAAGCTACGACGACGAAATTCGGTTCATATACTCAGACAGATAAACTTTAAGCACCTGTTTCACCATTTTGCTGGAATCATCCCTAAACCGGTTCAAACGGGGTGGTTAAGTGTATATGGAGAACCTTTGTTCATGAAGTTATGGCAATTAAATTTGGTACACAGAGTAAGCAAAAGAAATAAACTTAAACGTAATTCGCCATTTTTTGAAATTCACCCTCTAACAAGGTTAAACAGGGTGAAAAGTATCAAAAATTTGTTAATGCTACAATGTTGAAATTTATTATATGTACGAGCTACGTACATTATTATTTTGTTTACTAAGTACAATCGATTAGCTGAATAGGCGGTACCGGCGCCCGCGCGCTTTCCTGTAATATTTATTTTATAAGTATTTTAGTTGACAATAAACAGTCGCTCAGAGAACATCGTTTCTCTTTAACATAACATTACCTACGCAACTTCGTAGGCTAACATAGTGGTAAAGTTTGTGTGGAGAATTTTTGTTTATGAAGTTGTATACAGAATTGTTGAAAAAAGAGTTGTTTGAAAACAATGAAATTTCGTATACAGACCAAACAAAAGTAATAAATTAAAACGAAACTCGCTATATTAATTAACCTCTAAAAACGTTAAACAAGGTAGATAATAATTTTATTTCTAAACCTATGACTATGGAATTCGGTACATATATACTAATCGAAGATACTATACGCACATGTTTCACTACTTTTTAAACATTTTAAAAGGTCTAAACGGGATGGCAAATATTTGTGTGGAAAACCTTTGTTTGTAAGGTGAAAGCGAAACTTTGTATTATAGACTAGGCAAAATAAATGATTTCTAACGTTATGCAATTTTTTGCAATTTCCTTATTCGTACAGGATTTTAAAAGACTTTTAAAATGCAACATTCAGAAAAATAAGGAATACTAAACTTTTGTCATTGACCGTACGTGTCGCAGGGAAATGAGGATATCTGGGATTTCGCGATATTCCTATGGATACGACAAAATCATGGTATAATCATGTATGGTAAGGACCACTTCTCCGCGGCCCGACTAGCATTTACCTCTAGAGTGTATATAAAAAGCGCGGAGCCAGGAGCTCGCGAGGAGTTCCTGAGCAGAACGAGTGCGCAAGGCCAGAACGAAGCGAGGGGAAGAGGTGGCGAGCGTAGCGAGCCGGCGACCTCCCGAGTGGAGTGATGGTCGAGTGCGCGAGTGGAGCGAAGGGATGACGAAGCGAGAGTTCTGGCGAGAGCCTATTTATTAAAACTGTACGTCGTATCCCTAGAGATTTCGTGAAATCCCTGGTATTTCCCTGCGACATACAATATTTATTCTGGAGCTACGACGATTGACTTTTGCCCAAAATACTTACATATACTTAGCCTAAAAAACTATTGACACATGTATTATTACGATTGTTTTGAATACCACCCCTGATAGATTTAAACGGATGGTAAAATTTGTAAAGAAAATATATGTTTATAATGTAAGTATTCTGTCTATTTAAAACGAGATAAGAGCTGAAAGAGATCGGAATAGAAACGCGATGAATTCGGGATAGGATTGGGATAGAAGCAGGACAAAATCGGCATAGAAGCGAGAGCAGCCGGAAATAGCCAGGAGCAAAATGAATTATTTTATTAAGCGTACAAAGTTGCGGGCAAACAGCTATGCATATGTAAATAGGAGATTTAGGTTTCAAAGATTTCTGTAACTCAGGCTTCATGTATGTACATGGCGCCGGAACGGCGCTGCCGCCGCACCGCAAACTCATGTAAATGATTACAAACCCGGACCGGGACCACGCACGCCGCACCGTCCGTCCGTTTGTACGTATTACTGGTATTACGAATCGTAAAGGGTCCGTGGTGGTTCCCCCCGACGACGTTTCATTTCCAACCGGTTTGTATAGTCTGTAATATGTTTCAAACTACTACGCTAGCATTTTGTACGTTTGATACTTGGTCAAAGAAACTATAAACACATGACTCACAAATGAAGTTAGGGCCAAAAAATTTCGTAATTATATCGAGACCGGAGTGGGATGACAAAGGGACAAAAAGGGGATGATAACGGTATAGGAGGGGAACTATAACACGGTAGGAGGTTCGCTAGGGAGGACGATAAAGGGTTAGGATCGGAATATGATTGGAAGCAGAGCAGGACGATAATGATATAGGAGCGGGACGGAATCAGGACCAGAGCATTACGGTAACACTATAGGAGCGGGAAGATAACAGGATGGGAGTGGAAAGGTAACAGAACAGAAGCGGCAAGGTACGGTAACGAGATAGGAGCGGGACGGGAACTGGAACGTGAATATGATGGGACGAAAAATGTTCAGATGCAGGATGAATACTCCACTACGCGGACGAAGTCGCGGGCATCAGCTAGTATATAATAAAGATAATATACCTACCTATATATACGAGTATATAGGTAGGTATATTTTCGAATTTTGTATTGTATTCTTTTGTTGAGAATGAGGGTCATCAGCAACAAGCCGAACCCTCTCCTAGTACCTCAATAAAGTGGTGGAACTATATTCAAGCTTTCCATGGACTTTTTGGGAAAACATAGAAATCAATGTTTTCCCTATTTTGTTTCATTTGCCTACACTCGTGCGCGTTTACGAACACATAAAGGTTAATATTCCACCAATATTACACATTATCACTCTATATAACACTTGTTTGGAAAATAAAACAAAATCCAACGTCCGTTCAGCGCCTTAGCTCTGACAGCAACCGACAGCAACTATGGAGTTCTGTATGTCAGAGTTAACTATGACCGGCGCGGTGCAACCGGCCATTCCGAGCCTGCATTGGTAGGTTGCAACCTCAGATAAAATGGCTGTGTACTCGAAGGTTGCAAAACTATTTAACCATCTAAATCAGTCGTAAAAAACCGCTGACGTTTCGTTAGGATAGTTTTAAGATAATATACCTACTCTTTGGTTTCACCTTGTCACTTTTGGTGGCAAGTTTAAATTTTGCGAAAAATATTTAAGAGTACCTACTTAGGTATAACATAACGAGAGCGGTGGTTTATATTAGAATTACTGTAAAAGATGATAACATATATCTTTTTTCAATTATATTGTCATTTTGTTAATTTTTCTGATTTGGGTTATAAAACAACCGAGGTCGTTCCATACCTCAGAACGAGGTAAAATAACCACTAAACAGCCGCACTCTGAGCAGAGTGTAGGTATAGAACACACTCGGATAAAGTATCTAGCCTTTTTTTTAGCATTTGGCTGTCTACTCGAAGGGAACACAGCCCTGTTGCAGCAGACGGGGGCTGCTCTCCCCCCGCATCTCAGGTTTTTATAAACAATGATGACCAATGATCCCTCGCAGCTCGGGAAAGGTTGCACTTTGGCCGACAAACTTGTATGATGTTTTTTAAGGTTAACTACAACGTGGTTAATTGTTCATTAACCTTATGGATAGGGTTTCTCGTAGTGCCCGCCTGGACCTAACTATTCATAAACCTACTTAAGTATTTAATAGGAAAAAGACTATGTAGGTAGACCTACCAAAAATCAGGGTTTGGAAATGCCTTAATTTAATACCTACATACGAGTATATATATACAATTACGTACTTGGATGATGAAGATTTGTTTGCCATCAGCATTTCATATTTTCATTTTACAGAGTGCGAAATAATTTCATGACTAAATTCCCCAAGGGGGTGACACACTCGCTGGTGAGCTTCTAGGTGTGGTTCAGAAATCTACCTCTATAACGGACTGGCTGATAAGTATTAGGCTGTATACCTAGTAATTGTATATTGGTATACTAGATGGTTTTCTACTGTACTAACTTTTCGGGCTATTCGATGCGATTCATTTTCATTGAAAGTATTTACCTACCTATACCTAATAGCCTAAGTAGGTATACTTATAACAATAGCAACCAATCATTTTGACAGAATTTACAGGCGACACAATAATTCTAGAATATAATGTAAATTCAAAATAAGATTGGAAAGTGTAGGGACCTCCTTATATAGGATCTATTCGTAGCAGCAAATTGTATTATCTGTTGTGTTATAGATAGATTAAGATATATAGATAAACACTTTATTACTCACCTTAACATAGAAATTAAGTACAAGTTAAATGTTTACAATGGTGTAACAATAGGCATAATGATGTATAATTCATTTTATAACGAAAAAACCGAGTCGAAGGTCGAATATCGATGAAATTTATATGGGACCTCATTGTAGCTATACTAAACCTAACGCAAAAGAATTTTCCAAATCGGTTTACAAATGAGGTAACAAACATTAAAATATATATGAAATCGAATTGAGAACCTCCTCCTTTTGTCGAAGTCGATTAAAAAGTAGAAAGTAGAAATATATTGAGTTTGATTGCATCGTTTTGTTTAAAAAATTGGCATATCCTTTATATCAGGAGCAATCTTGCACCTATACAAAGCTCTAAAAGGAAAATAGCGTATCCAGTGTCAATATCTACTTTTTGCCGTACGTCGATAAAGAGATCCCGCCTAAAATTCAGCAGCCCTACGTTTACCTTCAGTGCGCCGCTTCAGCTGTAACAAAGTTAATTAACTTTTCTACTGGGGGTTTCAATATGGGGCAATGATATTGATTTATGGGCGTAAAAAAGTTAGAATCCTGGCAGGCTCATTAATTTGAAATCAATTTTAAAATAAGACATACCAAATTGTATTAGTGACTGAACCTATAATTGATTACACCTGAAGTTTAATGGAGTTGACCGGGGATAGTCAGCAATTTTATAATGGTAGCTATAAAGCTCCTAAATTCAAATTTAAATAAAAAATATTGGATTCGTTGGGTACATAAACTCTATACCTACTCCAGCGCTGGACTCATATTCAGGTTTGGGGCCTGGCAGGTGCTCGTATAAAGTAGCTCGCGCGGTATGAATTTTATTATATTATTTGAGAAGCACTACTTGTCCAACAACTGCTAAATTATATATCGTAATATATGCATCTGCTAATCATATCTGTTTTTATATAATATAATTATATGTAATATTTATCATAAATTTATGGTTATGTATTATTTTGTTTGTATTTATTATTATATATGTTTGTATGTCTTTAGCATTATATTTTTAAAGTTTTGTATTTACTACATTATATCTTTTATATTAATTACTTCTTGCACACCAACTGACCGCAATTTTTTGTTTTATTTTTTGTCCATCCAAAGGTTGCCTGTAAGAAATTACACTTAGCGATAAGGCCGCCCATTGTTCTACCACTATTTTATGTAACTGTAAACTTTTGTTTCCTGTTTTGGTGCTTAATAAAGTATTACTGTATTGTATTGTATTGCATGATGTTATTTTAAGAAACTTTATGGAAAAATAATGTAAATTTCGACTGAGTAGATACTTTGATTTAATAACCGGCTACACTCAAGGGTATTAGTCGAGACACTAGTGAGTAGATACTCGTGAAAAGCCTACAACTCCAAAAAATATATTATCGTCCCTTTAATGCAAAAACCAACTAAGTGCGCTTTTTAATATTTTAACATTAGTATGTAGATCTTGAAGAGGAGATTCTAATGGTACTTGTAACTCATTTTTGTTAAAAAGCGCACTTAGTTGGGTTTTGCAGTAAGGGGACGTTATATTCAAATAAACTTTTAGCTACGAGTACCAATACCTATTGTATGTTATAATGTGAACGGAACACAAACGTACCTAAGTAATTAGGTAAATGTATATAAGCGCATGCTTACCTTAAGTATATAAACTTATAATTACAACTGTTTACAGTTATTTCAACAATATGTTTGTTGAAGTTATTTCAACAATATGTATGTGTTATATTTTTTTATGAATCTGAGTGATGACACGAGCATGTCGTTCGCCTGATGTTTATGAGAATATAACGTACGAGTATGTTTGTAAAAATCTGCACAAATTCGAGGTGAATATGACCACCACAACACAAACACTAGAAATAAGGATAGAATTGCAGTACCTAGGTTTAGACTGAGTAAAACGAATAAGTCCTTTTTACAATAAAATTCTAAAATGTATAACGGAGCTTACAGAAAGTAGAATCAAATTGCGTGTGAAAAATATTTAAATGAAAAAAGCAAAACTATACAGTTAGATATAAACTATACAGTTAGTAATTACATAGAAGACAAATATGCATGGAACATCCCGCTTCTACCAAGTAGCCAACTGGCACATAAGAAAAATAATATTGTCAAAAACAAACATAACACATTGTAACAAAAGTTCTAAAAAAAAAGTCCCTCAGTTTCTTGCCGTATCTTCTGAGTAGTGGTTCTTTTTCCAATACGGTGGTAGAGTCATTGTAGACATTTGTGAGACAAAACTGAAATAAAGAACTTTTGAACTTGAACTTGATGGTAAGCGCCACGCTTGCCCATAACAATTGCAGTGCCACCCAGAAATATTAATACCATAAAAAGCACTGCGTAGCACTGCATTGCGCTAATCACCCGAGACATCAGATATTAAGTCTCATAATGCCCAGTACTTTCCCTGGCTACAATGCTCTTCAAACCGAAACACAGTAATGCTTGCGCACTATTGCATGGTGGCAGAATAACTGGAGATTTGTTCCTATAACTACATTTTATTGAAATCGGCCAGCGTAGGATGCGACTCAGCATTAAGTTTGTAACTAGCTTTTTGAATTATTTAGTTCACACCAAAAACTACGCTAACTTGATAACGGGCAACCTAAAAACGTAGAGTTTATAACTTCAGTGCTCCGTTTTCGTATTTCACAGTTCCGTAAATGCGATGGGAGCACGCGGGTGACGCGGGGTGCTATATTGGGCACACGTACGCCGAGCTTGGGACGGCTTTGCCCCGCAACAGCGGTCACACTGCACGAGCCTATATACAGTTTACAATCGGCGTTCGACCCTTACTTCAACTAAAATAAGTTGTTGCCTTAATTTAGTCTTTATTTGCCTTATCTATTGGGCCGACGATATAATATTCTTAAAATGGCGTCATTGTGAAGTTGAATACCAATCTACAATGTTTCACAAAAAAAGTAGGTATATCTCAATTTTTAGAAATATTCAAATATGCCATGTTTAGATCGTGCTTATAAAACAAATTTAATGCTTGTGTTGATCATGAATACATATAAGAATATGCATAACTCCCACGTAAGCTTTGTCCGAAAATATTTTATGAGCAATTTTACATTTAACGATGCTACTAAAGTAGTTGGCACGGTTCACCAAACTGTATAAACATGCCAGGCACACTAAGCCGGAGAGTCTGGAGAGCTTTGTAAGAGAACAGACCACCATTTGGTACAGACAATGTCGGCAGTTACTTACACTTCGAATCGTAAAGCGATTTGCGAACAAAAGTTTGTAAAGTTAGACCCAGTTTATTATTTTTATATAGGTACTTTTGCGCAAGTCTTTTAAACCAAATTAATTTATTATTTTATTTATGTATTTTACGCTGATTACTCTAAAATTTTTGAACTGATATGTGTGATTCTGTATTTGTTGAAAGAAGTGGTCAAATATAAATTTGAAGTTTAAGATTTAATGACGCACTTAGGAGATAAAAATAAAAACTTCTTCATAAGACTGGTTTTGTATGATGATGATTCATTTTTTAAAAGGGAACCTGCCTTATCGTTCATACCTATATGATTTATGTATTGTTCTCAAGTAAGTGACATTTGTCTTATTTGAGAATAAACTTTTTAAACCAAATCTAGATTATGTACCTACCATCTTTTGCAATAAAACAGTTAATCCAAAAGGTAAAGCTAATCTATGCTGTTGCAAAACATTTCCTGGGTGATTAGAATGATTGAATGATAACTTGTCCTATGAAGAAGTAGAGTTAGCTACCTACACCAAACTTCAGATTCTTAAAAATTGTATTATCGACTTGCGTCCACACACTATTTCTTTCCACAACCCGGGATCTGCTATACCGTTGTACATATGGTAATTTTATGCAACTATATTATCGAGTCGCTTACTGTGCGGTACCTGGCAGCCACACTCGTATAATATCAACGAGCTAGGTACTATTCCGTTTAATGCCTGGCAGTAGGCACCCACTATTCATTAATAACTTCATGGATAACTTTCCAAACACGAATAAAACTTTAAGGCTTACAAACTTTACTTGATTATATACAGAGGTAGAAGTTGTGAGCTACTGTCAGCGTAGTTTAAGTCCCCCATTAATGCAAATGATCTCATAGGTACGCGCCCTGGCTCGATGGCCGCTTAGCTCCAATACTGTTTTCAATTTACATTCAATGCTCGCTCGGCAGTTCTGAGTAAAAAGTGGATACTAGCCGTTTAGTGCCATGGAATTGCTCCCAGTCAATTTTTATTCGGAGTTAGAATACTTTAACGAATTCACAGTCGTAATGCGTCCATGAAATGGAAGCAGACTTGACAGTTATCGGCGCGTCTCTGAATCGCGGAATGGAATTTGTGTTTTGGAGGGTAAAATTCACTCCATTTTGTGGAATGGAGGACGACGGGAAGCCTTGTAGTGCGTGTGTCGTACTTTGCCGAAACTGTGAATAGTTCCTAGTGTGTGACCTACAAGTAAACAGTTGCTTTTATAACAAGTCACGCAAACGATTTGGCAAAACTATGTAGGTTGCATCTTCGTACCACCACGATGTGTCGCATGGTTACTTTTTACAAAAATAGAATAACATGTATATGTGTAACACGCATTAAACCTCTTTCACTAAGCCTTTACTTGAATTGCTCTCGTATATAATAATCACAAAACTTATAGATCACGTTTCAAAAGCTATAACAAAGTTTTGCGTATCGGTGTTCCAGAAACTCACTAATGGCAAGGCAGGGTGGCTACTTAAGTAGTTCCACGTAGCAGCGCTTGCATGCCTCGAGGCGGAGAATACCTTACGACTAACTACCGGCCGGGTAATGCTACAGGTGGCCGATACCACTGTGGTACCCCACATAAAGCCGAGTAGCCAACTTTACGACTCTAACATAAATTTTCAACTTTATTGTCCGTAAACGCAGTGAACATTTTCGCAAAAAATTTACTTCCTTTGTTGACTCTGAAAATAGGTGCTTTATGTACTCTTTAAAAAGTGCACTTATTTACTAGTTCTACTTACCTTATTCTGACGTTATGATAAAAATTCATCTTCTTATAATAAGCAAATACTTCTGAAAGTTTCATGGAGCTCCATCAACTCAAAGTTACCTATACATATATAACTTTAAGTAACCCTGCCTCAGTGTTTTGTGAAGATACTAAACTTACTGTGCAGAGTCAATTGATATTGTTATGCAGTCTTGCAATTGAGTCATTGCTTCCGAATAACAAATATTTACAAGAGCCAAACCTTACCTATATTAAAAGCGTACTTGAAGATTATATACCTACACTACTTTTTTACATACTTTTTTAAATAAATATTTTGAAGGAAAAAATCCGACATATATGTTTTTCCCGAATATGCCAACACTTTTAATGTTTTTTTATAAGCAGAATTTTTTTTTTAATGAGCCCTTGTCCACATAGGAACCCTTCCCTATATATAGGAATATATATCTATGACATTTTAAGTTTTCAGCCTCAGAAGCCTTCGAAAAAAATCACCTGTCTATACTTAGGTATATACGTACTCGTTAACATTATGTATTCTGTGATACATGTATCTGTGGTTATATAGGTATAGTAATAACTTATTAAGCAATATATTAAGGGAAATATAGTAAACGACCACCTAACCACTTTCTTACTAGTAAATAGATATCTAGTTCGATGGGCGGAGAAAGTTCAGCTTTGTTATAATGTTTCAATTTAAGTCATAAAGGGGTCCGCTCGGAGCCAGAGACGAGTCGCAATTAACGCGATAAAGACATTTTGCAACCCTTGGATAGCGGCAAACAACGCCTAAATAAAATTAATATTATAAAATTAACACCGAGACGCCACGCCGCCGCCGCCAAGGGTTTTTATTTGGGTGCTGTTTAGAAAGCAGGATTGACGGATTCGCCCTCGTAAATCATTCAATCAAAGCGCAGATTCTCTACAAGCCACTACGATAAGAATGGAAATTGCTTCATTAAAAGCACCCCTTTATTCGGCGTTTCTTAGGCGTGTAACTCTCAGCTAAAATTGTGTGCTTTTAGCGCTTTTCTCGTAGCGCGCCTGTTTACGAGCCAATTACCAACACTTCCGCTTAACAAAGCTCTAGGCAAAGCAAGAAAACAAAATCGCTGTTGTCACGAAGCGTACTTCTGCTTTGGAACGTAATATGATTCGAAAATTGCACTTGCATAATATAAATACAATAAAACAATCGTGTCTCATTTCAAAGGCTCATACGAGATTGGAAAAGAGTCTGTTGTTGGAGAAAGGAGAACTGATGAACATAAGATATATCTTTATAATAGTTTTATTATATGTACTCTTCGAATCCAGGTAGTAGAGAAAACTGATGCACACAACCAACACACGGAGGTGAGCTAAGGAAATGAAAGACGAGTACCTTAATTGCGCGCAATCGGTCGCGCGCGAATAATTGCTAATCTGCAGCGCGGCGCGCGGCACACTCGCTCCGTCGCACGTATGTAGGTAACACTAAACCGGAAAATTCGAGCCATTCTATCCATCCACTCAAATCACACCCACTCACGTTTCAAACCAAAATTGATCGAGATTGCTAAATGTATTTTGAAACAGATACAGTTAATTTCTAGAGGCAGATTGAATTTTACGAGTGTGCCGAATGGATATGATTAAGTTTATTATAGTAATGAGATATCCTCGCTTGATAAAGAGCTCTCCGTCTGTCATATTAATTAATATGTATCTGATGCTTATGTGATACATAGTTATGATATGAATTTTAAAGGTACCTTTATCTATGTAACTAGCAGAGAGTAGGTATTAATAGGAAGAGAACAGGAAACTAGAACGCCGTGATTAATTTATCTATGCAAGAAACATTATTTCTCTAGACTATACTTATGACTAGTTAAATACCTACTATCACTCACGATGACTCTGCTCGGCCCTTCTAACACGATTGAATACATTATTGGTATTCTATGAGTATTCTTCGTTCATTTTTGTTCGCCATAGACATGAAATTAGTAGTCTGTTAAAATGACGAAGAGAAAAGAGAGGGTAATTAAACCCGCTTTTAGGAACTGTCCTCATTTGTCCCTCTCGACCTCTCTAGGGGCCAATTTACCGGAATGAGCAGCATACCGTCAGCCTTTTTGTTTATAACTCTAGCTAATATTTCAGGCACAATCTTAAAAGTCATCTTTAATACGCTTGTCGACACCGAGTTTAGATTGTGAGATTAAAAAAATACTATTTCTACCCTCTATAGAACAAAGTAAAAACACATACACTATACGTTAAGGTGGGGCGGTCAACACATAACATGGTTCATCATCAAACCCAATTTTAAAAAACAGCTCCACCGAGCTTGCCATTCTATTGGAGATTAGTTTTAAATGGCTACAATCGTCACCCGAATCTCAATAGGATTAACTTTCAAGTGTAGGTATACCCTTATGAAGAGTCCTAAAATAACACGCCATGAGTAACTCAGTATCAATATGATCGGCCCTCGATATCTGAATAAACACAAGTAACGTGAATACGCAATGGCCACAAAGATTTGAAAGCGGTTTCTAAAGAGCATCAGAGCATATTGCCTTTCAAAGCCCTCCAGTGGAAGCGTGCTGAAAAGCTAACGAACGTCCATTCTAACTATTTGACTAGCACTCGCACTTGGGCGAGAGTCAAACGTGTGTAATAAAGCGGACGTGGGGCAAGAAAGCTCAGCATTTCTAATACGGTGCGAATGCCAAGATTACACATGTGTATGTTCGCGGGCCAAACGTAAAACATTGTACAAGATTGTTTCGCATTATGTTACAATATTTTCGAAAGTAAGTTTTGACGAAGACACAGCGTGATGCGAAAGTTTGGATTTTGGGCGACATTTCTCACGTTAAACTTGCTCACTCCGATCTATATATAACAAGGTTAAGTGGACACTTACCTAGGCGGCGAAATTAATTGGTTTTTTAAATATGTTACCTTATTGTTACAATTATTTAGTGTCCTCTTGAATACAAAAACATTGTTTGCTTGTTGCTGCTTGTAGCAGTGACACAACTAAAATACCGCAAACAAGGTGGTATGGTATGGAAAATAATATAATAAATTATTATTTTTATATTTACTCCACTCTACTAAATACTAGGTGGTAGATCTCTCGTATGCGAGAGGATCTGGGTTGGTATCACCGTTTTGTCAGTTATTCTGCCACGAAGCAGTAAAGCGCAAGCAATACCTGTATTCCGGTTTGAAGAGCATTGTAGCCAGCAAAATAACTAGGCATGTGACTCTTAATATCTGAAATCTGGAGGTGATGAGTGCAATGCAGTGCTACGCAGTATTTTACGTGATATTAAAGGTTCTGACTGGCACTGCAATTTTATGGGTAAACGGCGCGCTTACCATAAAGCAAATGAATTGCTAGTCCCATTACTCAGTTAAATAAAAAAACAACATAATTGGTGTGTAAGTGTGCGAGGTGTACATTATTCACGTTCTTATAAAATTCCATGACAATTACATCTCAGGTTTATATATTAACTTCAGGCAAATAACCAAGAGCAAAGGTAAAACAAGCTGACACTAACTTGCCAATGAGCTGAGTAAGCTGAATCCTGAAAAGGATTCACCTATTGGTGTAATTCCGAAAGTTTTGCGCAATATATTTTGTCAGATTTACCTAGAAAGGCCGAGCGCTGGTAAATTTTCTTTTGGGTACGTTTCCATTGTGCGAATGTAGATATAATATTGTTAGTGAAGCCGTGGAGAGAACGCGTCGATACGAGCGCCCGACCCGCGCCCGCATCTAAATACATCATGCTCGTCGTCCTGCGCCCAGAGACCGACGCCCGACGCCGCTTAAAAAAATTTTTACAGACCTTCAAATTTATGTACCCAAAGACACTATTAGCACAGAATACTAAGGAACAGAAGCATCACTCTGCAAAGAAATTTAAACAAATAGCGCCTCTTGCTATGACGCAATAAAATTCAATTTAGCTCGCGTAGCGCTGCATACCTACCAGTCATATTAACCCACAGAGCGCCTCTCTTTCTATCGCATAGCTCTTATCTCTTCTGACGCGGCACGTGTAACGACGCACGACCCGCCGTCGGTGTCCGGCTATGTACTTGTAGCTTCGTACCTACGTGCGGAGTGCGCTAAGCCTGCTATTAGTTACGTTTGATAAAATTGCACATTTACACACAAAGAACCGTACATACACCGACTATGCGCAAATGTAACTGTGTAACACATAGTTACTTACGCATGTAACACATAGCTGCGCTGGGCTCTTTTGCGGCGGAATAAGCAAACGGAGTATCATAAGCGTTCAAAAATAATGAGAAAATGTCACAAAAATTAGCTTATTAATTCACGAAGGTCTTTTTCGTATCTCGAGGGGATTACTCTGAAATTGTGGTGGAGATGTTTTTAGGCAACAATATCGAGGTTTTCACAATATCTATCTAGTTGTTTCTGTTAAATAAACGTTTTTGTTCTTTGGCCTTTCGGCAAAGTAATTTAATATAATTTTGTGTACCCATGTTCTTAATTTTGGTGACAAAGGGACTAGTAAATTCGCTCTAATGTAATTATACCTGAAACCGCTAGAGGTCGTGCGGCCTAACTTATAGCTGTCGGTTACCGTGGGCGCCGAGAGTGATTGGCATAACGGGGCAAGACTAACAAGTTAATTAAAGAAGATCTGTCATGTAGAAGGTAATCTGCGCGACAGATGTGGCTCGAGACGATTGAGACGACACGGGGCGGGGGCGGCGCGGTGCGGCGCTCGCTGGTGCGGTAGCGGCGACCGGCGGCGTGCATTAGCCTGACTGACACGTCTCAAACCCAGTCTCTAACTCGAAAATCGAAATATATATGTTTAAACGCAATTTGCCGCTGCGCGTATCACGCCTGACAACCGAACCGCCTCAAGCTCTCGCGGAAATTAAATTTTGAAGCTAGCTGAAATTCCACCGAATTTTCTCTTAAGTGTAAACTTTTAATGCATATTTATGTGATAACCTACGTCTGCAAAATTGCTTATTCTATTCTAATTTTAATATAATATTAGTAAATTGTTATGATATATAATTAAATTTATTATTACGTTTTACTAGCTGCGCCCCGCGGTTCCACCAGCAGTTTCCCGTAAAGTACCTAGCCTGTGTTGTATTCCAAGTCCTAAAGTAGCTACATACTAAATTTCATCAAAATCAGTTCAGTCGTTTTTGCGTGAAAGAGTAACAAAGATCCATCCATACATACAAACTTTGGCGTTTATAATATTAGTAAGGATATATTTTCATAAAATTTATCATATTAATTTGATCTAACTACATAAATAATAATTCGATGTTATTTATTTAGTATAGCAAAATACTTTTGCTCAAAACGTAGCTGCACACCCACTATATTTCTTTCACGACTGGAAGACTGGTAGATAATACTAAATAGCATTAAGTCATACCTGGTATTATTTATGTGCAAAATTATTAAGGTAAACCTGGCATATGTGCCCCACAATTCAAAGGATTGAAATAAAACCCAGAAAGTAATCAAATAATGTTTGTTAAGTAATCAGTCTTAATATTTGGCTTTATTTGTTCGTGAAAATCATAAAATATCTTCTAAAATATAATTAAAAATAACTAAGATCTACGATTTAAACAATTCAAGTAGAGACACATTAAACTGATTTGTCCATCTAATGTGTTCCAGTATAGAGCCTTAACTAATTTTTTAGTCCTAATTCCGCTGATCTTCATATAGCCTGCTCACATTTCCACCCCTTGAGGATATGTCTTCCTAGAGTATGTGATGGTATGTCATAGATACGGATTCAATCCCATTTTCTTTCTTGATACCTGTACTTGGTACCTTCCATAGTTTTTTTTCAAATTTTCTAGTGTATAGAGCTTTGAACTTCCCCATTTTTGTAAGAAAAATAATTACTTTTGTAAACAAGTAGGTACTCCAACGACTAGAATAAAAATAAAAATACTTTAGCACATAGGGGCACATTACCCGATAAAAATCACTCGATAAACAATCTCTCAAGCAAGCAAAACCGAAAGACAATCGTGACATTAAAAACTTTAAATATATGAGCATAATATAAAAACAAGAAAAACATAGCGTCTGATATACAACATACTTTTACATTATGTGTAAATAGATATAAAACAAATTCAAGTGGTCTAACGAACTTTCTAGTAACTTTTTCTCAGTCAAATGACAATAAAACTGGCACAGAGTTGTTTACATGGCAGCCATTCTTGTATCACTGACTCGCTTGGTGCAAATTAGCGCCAAATTTAAACTCCTTGTTCGAGTACTCTAAGTGGAGCACATTACCGACTGGGGCACGTATGCCAGGTTTACCCTAAATAAAAGATACCTTAGGATACTATAAAAAGTGCCTGTCGAAAACTTAGCGACATACATTGTAGATTTTATGAAGCTCACTTATAATGTCACTTTATTCCGTGGAGAATGTCATGTTTGTGTTTAATGCTGCAGAAGGTTAGTAAATATCAAACGTAGGCTCTCCGAGTATGGTTCGTTTTTCGTGGTCGCCGTGTCGTAAGCAAATAAACGTACTACACGTCAGCTGGTGACACGTCCCCACGTTGCGAAAGCGCCAATGGATACGTTAACCCTTGTCATAGATGATTTATTTTCTTATGTCTTGTAATTTAGCTTCGAGATATTGTGATATGAACCGAATATAAATTGTTCATTGTTTGTAATTTCAGTGTGTTTGTTACTGCTTCACGCTGTAACGGCTCAACGGATTTGAATGAAGTTCGGAATGAAGATAGCTTATAACGGATATTTCCCAAAATTTACGCAAGATTTGAATTTGCCGCCAAAATATGAGATATTGTTCAATATTGAAAACACGCGCAGCTAGTTATATTTACAAGACAGTATATATCATTATATTGTATTATTATGGCCGGCATACAAGGCCTCTTGGATTTATTACAGATTTCACGCAGGTACCATCTATTTCCTACAGTATACATAGTTTCAACTCAATAGGATAAACGATGCGCGAACGCATACTTAGAATGAAAAAATGTTTTTTTTATAGGTACCTATACTTATTAAAGAAAAATTTTAATGGCTAACTATGTAATCTATATGTAGATTATAATATTATATATACTATATAATATTATGTAGTTCGCCATTAAAATTTTTCTTTAATAAGTATAGGTACCTATAAAAAACATTTTTGGGTGTAAGTACTAACACAGGTTGAAAGGGTTAGCCTTTGTAATATCACGTAGGTAATTATTATAATATCTTCACGTAAAATAGTTGAATATTAGTTTCTATATCATGTTCATTTGGCGCGATCCTATCAATCGATATTTGACTTTGGATTTCGAAGATACATTGAAGTCGGTTATTTTTTTAAAAATGTCTTTTTCTTCTTCCTAATTAATTAAAATGAAGTGTATACTTGTTTGAATCTTATGATATCAGATAATAATTAGAATTTTTATGCCATAAAAACCTCTTTTAAAAGTCCATTCAGATTAGACGATGCAAGCTCTGGAGAAAAGCCATTGATTGTTTTTAATAAATCCTGTGTCATTTGTAACGGTAATTTTAAATTAATAATGACCATCAACGGGAAGAATTAGCCCTATCTAACCAGTCGATTTTATCGATTTTTCTGAAACATATCTCTATATTATAAAGCTAATGAACGACTACCTTTAATAAATGAACACTTTAATATACCTTGCAATTTCCGGGAAGGATTTGAAAGCTGTACCCCATTTATGTCGGACCTCTCTAGCTTCTTACGACATTTCCGGAAAGTTAACAAAACTTCGTCGAGGCTCAGACGGGAACAGTACATGTAGACTTCTATAGCGACAATTTTCGTAGCACGCCTGCTACGAGCTACGATGGGGCTACGACGGCTCGTAGCCTCGTTTTATTTCGAGCATAACGTAATAGCCTCGACCGAGTTTCGTGCAGCGGCTGTAAATAAATAGATACAAAAGGTTTAGTCACAACACAAACCCTAATTAGTTTAACTTTATACGGACCGGCCATCAAAGGCAATGTAATTAAAACAATAAACTAAGTTGTTTTACATGCGTGATTACATATTTTTTAAACGAATGTACTTTGTTTAAAATTTATATACTGAAAGCTATAAAATGTCCTTTTTAGTTACTTAAGTATTAATATTTTGTATTGTATATTTTCGTTTCTAGGCTTAGGCGAAACGCCCACGGGACAACGGGAATTCCAGAGAATTCTCTAGTTATTTCATCCAACGTTGGGTTAGTTACAGTTGCAATTGTGTGTTACGAATGTAAAAAAATACGTACTAGGTAGGTATAAAATTATCACAAATCCGCTGGTGTCTTGTTGTTTTAGTTATTTGTGTCGTGACGTTTTAGTTCACAGTTTTTAGAGTGACTGTTAAAACCATACAATCAAAGTCAAAGTCAAATATCATTTATTAAATAGGCACAAAAGTGCACTTTTAAAGGTCATAATCACATGATACAATTAAAATTAAAAATATGTCAATATTGTAAGTTATGTTAACATGACTTTAAAAAGAAGGTAAGTATATATAGTAGGTAGTATATGTGTACCCATTTCTTTCCTATACTCAAATTGAAGTCCGGGTGCAGAAAACCAATGTTTCGGAAATGCGCCCGCTAGAGAAGATAGCACCAAGAAAATCTGCGGGGATGTCTTTTCTTTCAACTCTTTTAAAATGTCTCGAAATATAACAATTAACAATTGGGTATAAATTAAAATTAGCAGAATGTCAAACAAGAAGTGCGAGTGAGATGTCCTAGAGTCATAGCAAATAGTATCAGTAACAAAAAAAGTGTAAATATAATATAATTCAAACTATTGCATGGGATAAAAAATCGCACTAGCTCTCACTGCGCCACACTGATTCTCTAGGAATAATATTCGACAACTATATCACCGATTTAAGTTAAACACTGATACGGAAGGCTTAGTTGAATATATTAAGTGGTATTGTGCGACGCTCGTCGGTTTATCGCTGAATTTCGGCGTAATCTTTAAGTCTCCGCTTTACTGCAACATAAGATGTCGTTTCCTCCCAGATTAGCGTGAGTACCGCCGTTCGCTACACATCACTGAGTTTTTGTTATGCTCATGTTTATTAGCCACGTTTGTTTATTAAGCAGCTTAAGTGGTGATATGGGGTGAAAATGAGCCTGTTTAACTACAAATAAAACTGCGGCTCGCTACTCGTAAGCGTTTCAAAATAATTAATTTGTCAGAGGCGTGCCGAGCGACAACATACTCATATTCAATTAATGAGATCATAAACTTCGTCAAGGTGGAACATCGACCGCATCTTACTGAAGTTATTAATTATTTCGGTTCGTGCTCAAAATTACAAAACGTGTAATAAGTTTCAGTCGAAGACTCCGCCGGCGCCGTTCTGTTTCCATTAACGAAATCAGACTTGCAGCAGATATGAATATCAAATGCTGTAGCGATAAAACACATTACATGAGGCGGCATTGCACACACCAAGGACGCCAAAGTATTATACGTAGTAATATTTAGTTTTCTTTGGTATTATTCAGTGTATTTTCGAATAAAGTGTTCAAACAAATGCATCTCGCTACACTAATGTCATGGGTTGTTCCAGCTGTCTACACAAAACGTGACACATCGACCGTTGTCGGGACAACACCCAAAATAGGATTGTAATATGTTTCCAGTCGAGGCATGAACCAAACTGACAACACGGTGTGTCGGAACGGACGGCGTGTCGAGAGGAGACTCTCATGTCACGACATTATTTAGCGATGACAGCAGCCGCGGCTTGGAGTACTCGTGCACTGAACTGATGGCAGAGAGTGCGCCACTTTTGTTGCTCGCGCCAGCCGCCGCCGCCGAGAGTACTGGCTGCCAACAAACGAGCAAAACAAACGGTAACTAACTCTTGTGCTCGTATTTACTAGCCACTTAACAACCTCCAGAAAATATAGGAATACTTTTGCCGCTGCTCTGTATTTGTTTTGTGCAAACTTTATACGGAAATATTTTATATATATTTGAAAAAAATCCAACTAGTGTTAGTGTGCTTCAAATACGGAACCTGAAGAATGTACAAGTAAGAAAGGATTTAATTAGTAAAGTTTTTGGCTCCATGGAACGCCATTAGATATAGATAAGCCTGCCTCAGGGTAATAGCTTAAAGGGCTATTAGTAATAAAAGCGTCCCTAATCGCGCTAATAAAGCTCAGGCACACACCAGCGGAAAGCTCGTAAAAGTGTCAAATCATTAGCCGAAATCACTTTTCCATTTGCACCCCGCAGATAAATACATACATGCATGTCGTCACGATAATGACCGGCGGGCGGCGGCGTGATTTCCCTCAGCCATTATTACCTAATTCGTTATTACGATCGGGATTCAAACAAGTTTGAACTTACGTATGAATACCTATGTGTTACAAAAGTAAACATACCTAGGTACAATTTAACACAGAATTTTAATAAATAATAACCTACACTAAAATTAGACCTACTCGTATTTTAGTATGTAGGGACGAGTAAACGTTTAACTTGTCTTAGATTTAACAGGAAAGTTTTCTTTCACAAGAGTCCGGTTACTCACTCTATTGAACGAAGGCACTCCATTGAAGTAACTATTTGTAATTAAGTTTGTTCTACCTACTCGTATAGGCTATGTTAAGTATGTAGGCGTTGAACTTCGAATGGCAAGGAATTAAAACAAATATTAAAATGTAAGAGCTGCAAAGTGGATGTTCATATTAATACATTATGAATACTTAGTTGATAGCCATTATGATCAAAGTACGTTGTAGCGGCATGTGCATAACGTCTATATGGTATAGACCGTCCATTAATGTAGCCATTGTTCTGTCCGAATAATCGCATTAAAGCTAAATTGAGGCGGCGTGCTTCAGTTTATTGATCAAATTGAAAACAATATACGACTACTGAAATAAACCTGACTAGTTTGATAGTTGAACAAAGGTGTCTGTAATAAAGACAAAGTTCATAGTACTGTTGATTAAAAGTCCAGCGATCTCGATTAAAAAAATCATAACTTAACTTTTGCATATCAAACCGAAGAGGTACATTTAACCTTTATTTCCGTTGCTAGCGTGAAAGTTTTTAAACGAATCAGAGAAGGCAGCAGTCTGAGTAATTAAAATATCCAGGTATAGAGTTCTGCTGATTTTGTAGCAGAATGAAAAGTTTATATTCTACCAAACGACTGGGATAAGCTTGAGTGAAAGCTGGGTAGGTTTATAAATATTTGCCATTATGAGGGTCTGTTGACCCTTGAATCCGAGATGAGAAGCAATTAGGCAACGTGCTACACGCATCCACGTCGGATCATTTCATGCCAGTAACCATATCTCTGCTGTACAAGCAAATGACAGGCGGAAAGTAATAAATAAAAATATAAAAAAAAAACAAAACAAACACAGAAGTTTCACAGAATCAATATAATGCTAGACGCCTAGCCACCAAACTCATTATTGGCAAATTAATTCTCATGATTTACGCATCCGTCGCTCTCCATGAGTCCGATCGGCCATTTAGACCCCATTGAAGTTAAATGATCCTTTCGTTTAATTAATTCTCATTTGAATTTCACTTACAATCAGAATCAACCTTGTAGTTAGAGATTATATATATCTACTAAAGTTTTATGACTTTCGGAATGGATTTTGTAAGTTTTATGTAAAGCGATCGAAATCAAAATAAAAAAGGAAATGGAGTCGGTAACGATCGGTTCATTAAAAGTATAGACTTTGCTCGTGGAGTAAAAATACGTAATACCAGAGGAAAGTTAAATATACCTGACAGAAAAGATGCGCATCAAAGCATAATGAGTGATCGTAAAGGTGCTCTCAGACTGGAGCTCACTTAGAATGAAACAAATAAAAACTGTATATTTGAAAAAAAATGTTAAGTAAGTATGTGTAACAAACAATGCGATAAACAAAAAATAGGAAAACAGATTCAGTAAGATGTAACGCTTGTGGGATTAGTAGTTTGTTACGTCTAATATTGTGAAACTGTTACCGAGCGTACACGATGATGTCTTATTTTGATTTTAAAGTTGTTAGTATTGATTAACAACTTTAGAATCAAAATAAGACATCATCGTCTTTGGTTGGTGCTTCACAGACAATGAGCAGTGGTCACCCGAGTTGAAATCTGCGGCCAGGCTGCAGCCGAATCTCTTTATTGCCCGATTGGCAGCAAATTGATATATCTGCATACACATAGGCCTGTTGAATCGGACAGCCGTAGCCCCATGCAGCAACAAACTGAAGTAATCGTGCGAGAATTTACCATTTTTTGGTGATAAGTTATTTTTTCTAGAATCTGAGATCAAATTTCCGATTCATTATTTTTCCTAGCATTGACCAAAAACTAAAGAAAAACTTGGCCAATATTATTTCATACTTCATTTGAATGGTTTCAAACTTTGATAGCAACTTTGAAACAAAAATAAATCATTACTCCCGTGAACCATGAACAGATACTTTTCTAAAGAAATTTATTAGTTCATAATTATAGTCACAATTTATAGGGTGGAACTCTAATCGCTAGAGCTTAAAACCCACTTCGTAACTTCATTACAATAATTGCTAACTCATTAAATATTTACCAAAGTAATTACTTTGCGCAATTCATAAAATGACAATTATGCAAATATATGACAAGTATGCAAAGTGGAAACCTTGACTACGTACTTGTATAAAAAGAGCCGTGACCGCGCATCTAGAAAAAGTAGGCATAAACAGCTGTCAAGAGCCGGCGCTGGCGCAGGGTGAACTCGCATGATCGGATAGATGGGTTAATTCTGTGGAATAGAGGTAGTAATAACGTTTACAGCTCCATTATTAAAAATATATAATAAAGGCATACGTTTTTTAATCAAATGAAATAGCGTTAAATTAAAGCCATGCTGTCAAGCGACCTAGTCGTGTTTCGGGATGATATTCGGTGAACCATCGGGGAGACGGGTCTGAGCAGCCGCTCAACTGCTGCCTCTCTCTAGATCTATGTGCTCCATCTTAGGCCACATCATCGCTTCACATCAGGCGAGATAGTAGCCAAAACATAGATCTATAGAGTGTAAAAAAAAAAGTACTAGAAAGAAATATTCAAGTGGGTACAAGGAAAAGAAAAAAGGATCGTTACGACAACAACTTGTTTTCGATATACCTACATATTATATTAGCGACTTGATGTCGCTAATATAATATGTAGGTATATCGTATCATATACCCGTTACTTCTTTCAGAATACTCCCATTTTATTGGCAGTGTACAGTGGCGGTCAAAAATCCAGTAGCAGTTTCACAAAGCAATAGCATCAAAGTAAATCGCACTAATGACCTTCTTCTACAAAGCGTTTGCAGGCACACACACACACCCATACAATGTATTCTTTCATTATGAACCAATCAAAGAGCGAGATTATCAATCGTCTTCCTGTCGTAAACTTTTCAAGTTAATAACTTTTAATTTCGAGACATTGGATAAGTGTCAGTCTGGCTCAGTGGTTTAGCACAGTGATTAATTGTCATAAATCATGATACCGCGACACGTGGGTTCGAATCCTCTCGTACTATAAATCATTTTTACATTTTAGTTTTTAGAATTTTGTTTGAAATGTCATCGATGTGGTGTTGTTTCTTTATTTCAATGTTTTAACCAGTTTCTCAAAAGATGAAGGTAGATTTGAAACAAGACGGCAATAGAATAGTGAACCTGTCTGTTGGTGAACTTTGTTGCGAGCGGTAGATTTATTGTTACTGGTGTTGTTTCGTTTGATAGTTATTATTACAAATGCAAGCAAATAGAAATATCGATGAAAGGGCAAATATAGTGGCCTTTTATAGAAAAATGGACTTAATATATCTCAAATTTCCAATGAAACCGGCTTATGTGTAAGTTATAATAGATTATGTGATGATATTATTATAGTTGCGTTGTGGTGTAAATTGCTAGTTTAAAAGTGTTGTAATATAATAAAGATTACTCTGTTTTAGAGAAATACTGTTAAGGAGTGGAAGCCCACTGGTTATCAACCAGTCTCAGCGACGTTTTATGGTGGAACAATATGAAACGAATACAGAACAATAAGTGGAAACGTAATTGCGCACTGTCCACCGCGGACTCCATGCCGAAGGATTACATCACCGAATACCTGCTAAGAAATCATGTTTGACGCGAAGGCATATAAACAGGAATGATTGCGTTTTGCTCGAGAATATATGGATTTTAACTGGAAGACTACTACAATATTTACCGATGATAAAACTTTTAAGTCATAGTTAGTAATAGTAATAGTTAGTAGGTAAATTTGAATGATTTTTTAAAGAAAAATTTGTAGTTTATGGTTATAAGGGGTTAAGCTTCAAACCTCTTTTCCTTGAGAAAATGAATATTTTAAGCTTATGTAAACCTTAAATAACCAATAGGTAATAAGAGATGTATTGGTTTCTATTTCTTTTAAAAACTATAAGTAAATAAATGTTTATCATAAGTAGGTTATTAATTATTAAATTACAAAATGTTTTTTAACTTGGATTTTAATAAATGTTCCCTTATGAACGACTATTTTAATTCATGTTTAACAAAGGCTGCAATTTATAGTTTGTTATATTAACAGGGATTTAAACTTAATAATAAATACCAAAAAGTGATCACGGCACTCAGGATTGAACCCATACCCTTATTGACCATCGTATAAGAGTTTACTACTTACGCCACTCCACCATTGTCACATTTATTAAGTAAACGAATTTAAGCTGTTGTTTTGAGTCGGCTCGGCGTAAAACCGGATAACTCACTAAGAAGAAAGCGAGTATATACTGTTATCTTTTTCTAATGTTTACCACATGCATTTGACGAAGTGCACCTCCTCATTGTTATACCGTATGACGTTTTGTTGTGTGCGTAAGGACATTATACACACAGATATAAAATATGCAGCATGCGCGGGCTTACACCGTGCGGGCGATTATCGACTTTAAGGTGCTACTGCACTTTTGTCCGTTTACTGTACATGAGTAATTTTTTGTTCAAACAAAAATTGTTAAAAAAGAGATTTTCCCATGGTCTTCTTTTGGGTACCCACATTTATTTTTAATATACCCATGCTACATACGTTCCTAGTTCGGTATTCAGTATGATGCCGTGATATAAGTAACATAAAAATAATCCAGCGGCGAGACAGTACGAGCTAATGGAAGACGCGTCAGCCTGGCCATTAATCACAGGCCGGTGCTCAGGTGACATGTCTCTGCTAAATTATTTTACAGTAGCTACACGGTAGGTATGTACTCTGACTTCTAGAGAAACTTCTTAAATCTAGTATCGAATAATAATATGATCCATGTAGGAGTTGCCATGTTTAAGTGGTAAGAACGCAGACATAAGTAATGGTGCAAAAACATATTATAAATATTTATATATCGTACCTAAAAAATAAAGTGTAGCTATTTTAACTACCTAAACACTGGGTTTTAGCTATTATAACACACAACTGTTATTAGAAATCCATTTGCGTTATATAGGCTTGAATAATTTACTTAATTACATCTATCAAAGTTAAATAATAGCTCTACTAAGTAATGTGCAGACATACCTTTTAAAGCTCAATAGAACATATGTATGTAGACACCTCAAGACAGATTAACTTGGCGCAGAAAAGTGAGGAGGCCCGACTCCAAATAACTGGACCAGGGACGGAAGAAGAAGAAGAAGAAGAGAACATATGTATGTAGAGGTTTAATTTCGTTTGTAAGACATGTTCGACATAAAAGTTGCTTTATTAAAGTAATTTTGTGCTTCACTCACTTAGTAACGTTTTATTTATTAAATTCAGTGTTAACGTTCATTTTCTCTCACAATGGTGTCATAATGTACCTTAATGTTTTTTATTAATTTTTTTACTCTCATACTCTTTGTATTTTACTAGGTGCTCGAAGTGGTGTATAAAATTATGTATATACACAAATTGTAAAATGAAAACCATCAATATGTAATTTACGACAGTAATAGATTCCGTAGAGCGACGGGATAAAGCGTGATTTATCAGTATCAAGCGATAAAGTTGGTTAATGGAGACGAATTTTGGGGAATCATTCACTATTTTATACTCACCCCGCTGAGCTTTGCTTTGAACGGTGGAAAGACAAAACGCTGTCGTCAAAATTATGACGATAAATTCCTTTGTCAACGAGTTTTATCCAAGTAAAATGTTATAAAGTGCCGCAGCTCTCCGTTTCAGTCTTGTCTCTTTATTATTTAATAACTTTTGACGTTTATTTTATTTTTGTACTTTAAGGAATTTTTGTATCATAATAAACCTGAGCCTAAATTGAAAGCCGAATTAGGTGGCCCACGTCGTTTGAAGCAGTCAGCGACCTTTCATCGTTAATTAAACATAGAGTCGACGGAACACTATCCTCAAACGGTGTTGCGTCTTTGTTCTCACGCAACACGTCTGTGCCCGTGGTGTAGGTATATCGATTGGAATCTGCGACCGAGGGACGGGTTCTCACAGTTCATTAGAGATTCGGATGGCGACTCGCCGCGATAAGATATCGCCGAAACAACTTCGTCCCTGAGTAGGTATCGCTGAATCTACGCCGGACAAGGAAGCAATAAATTGATTACCTTAACGAAATAAATACTTCTCGAGTTTTTACGACTTCTGGGATACAATTAGATGAAACCCACCTCCATCACGCAACTAAGACTGGCAACATTTTCTACTCAACTTTTATGAGGGATACAAAGTAATAAAGAGACCTACATAAATAGATCAATGACAAAATTGGGGCACTCGCTTTCGGGAATTTCATAAAGAAAGAAGAAATTCACTCGACGTTGTATACTAAGTTGTACGTAAGCTTTGAGAACACACAATAAAAGGAAAGTCGAATATGGACGGTAGATTAGGGTCGTTAGGGAGGTTCGGGCCGCCCACGTTCCTTGTCTACGTCGCCTGGTACCTAGGCACTCTCGTCAGACAATCCTGAATCCTGATATGGGTTGTTGTATTTATAATCTCTCTCATTAAAAATGTGTCTTCTAATGATCTTATTTGGTCGATAGGTTATGTTTGATTCTCGACAATAAAGCTGTATTGTGTTGGTTTCTCTCTAATGACATGGGTACTTGTACTACAAGCACCGTCTCGTTTATATTCAAGATTTTATTGTATCAGACACTTTACTCGATAGAGTGTCATTACGAAGTAGCACCGACTTGGAGCTATTCTTAGTGACGAAGAAATTTTCTAAGTGCATACATAAATAACAGCTCCTAAGTTAAGAAACGTAAGCTAAGAATTTAATTTATATTTTTGGAAGACAAAATTTTAAATTTTGTTTTGCATTATACAGTATTTGTTTACTATGTTTACTATATATTATTAACATATTTTTTTTTTAAATGATGATCTGTCTCAAAAAGACATCCCATTAACATTACAATCTAGCCTAATAAGACTAATATATATTTTACTTTGACTTTTTTAAATTAATACTTTAATGAAGAAATTTACAATTGTCACAAAAAAAATAAATTAAAAAGATACTAAACTATGTACAACTAGAAATTTATATACGGCAAGGTGCCAAGAACGCTGGCTGCATTCCCGCGTTGAATGGCTAAAGCTAATCTTTGAGCCAGGAACGAGCCAGCCCTTTTGTCACCTGCAGCTTCGACAAGACGTGGGCAAGTTTTTTTATATAGATGTTTTATGCCTGGACCCCATGGACCAAAGGTATCGACACCAAGCGGCGCAAAAATGTAATCACTGCAGAGTGAAGCATATTTCCGCCGCTTGGCGTCTTCGGCAGCCTCCGCCGCGGCTCCGGCCTTTGACACTGATCCACTAAGGTGAGAAGGAGCCAACGTATCGACGCAAGTTGCGTCCCATACGAGGGCTCGACCACGCTCCCAGGGGATCAGCGTCATGCCGTCCGGACGCTTACCATCATCGCGAACGACCCCCACCGGTTCTAGCTCCGAAGGGATGTTGATGGTGGCAAGTGTCCGTTTGATGATGTCGTTTATGGAGCCGTGACGGGAGAATCTGCCAGCACTTTTCTGGCAATACAGTCCATGAAGTCCGTCCCTGTCGACGTCACTGCCACATGGACACCGATGGCGCTCCACAATTGCCGCACCCAGTCGCAGACCGACGGCAATGCGGAAGCTGCCATCGTCGAACAGTGTGACTTAAAATGTTAAGTATAGTATAACTAAGAATGTGTCCAATAACACTTTTCTTACTGTCTCTATTATGGCCAAGACACTTTGTTTTTGCATTCTTAACGGGTAGCATTAAAGTATGTATAGGCACTACGATACACTGTCACTTCGATACACTAACTCAAAAGGTTTTGTCCTTTTGAATCTTTTCACTGGGTCTGTGTTGTCGAGGAGCTGGATAGCCTCGACGTTCACGTGAAGTCTACATTCATGAGCTTCGGTGAACTTTTTAATAACACTAGTAACGAGGTCCACTTTCAGGTCCCGATGGAGGTCGTCGTTTCGGATGTACCACGGAGAATTACGATACCCCTAAGTACTTTCTTTTGGAATCTTTTTATTATTCCTACATAGCTTTGGTTGGCACACCCCCACAGCTGGATACCATAAGTCCATATTGGCATGAGTATTTGTTTGTACAGTAGTATTTTATTGTGCACTGACAACGTAGAATGCCGCCCAAGTAGCCAATACATCTTCCTATAGCGAAGTTCTAACTCGTCGCGTTTCTTTTTGACATGTGCCTTCCAGCGGAGCTTTGCGACTAGTGTCATGCCAAGGTACTTGGTATCGTCTTGCTATTCATGAACACCGGATGGTAATTTGGTCTTTTGTTCGTGAAATCTATGTAATTGGATTTAGATTCGTTGAGTTTGATACTCCATTTTTTGGTTCAATCAAAGTGGCTTTGATGGCTATTTGAACTTTTTCCACTGCTTCAGTGACCCCTGTGGCCATGATGGCTATGTCATTTGCAAAGGTTGCTATGGTATTCTCTTCTAATTCTGGAACGTCACAGTTGTACAATAAGTACGGGACCGAACCTAAGACACTTCCCTGTGGAGTTCCAGCTTTTATTTTCAGAAGTTCTGAGTAAACATCGTCTTGTCGCACTCTGAACATTCTTTGGGTTAGATAGGATTCTAGAATTTCTATTGCAAGAAGCCACCTGACAAAACTGACCACTTCAACGAGTCGCGTTGCCGCTTCCAAGCCGGATATTCTCTCGGAAGTAGAAGACTTTTACACCGAACTGTATGCCTCCCACGCATCTCGCCCTGAACTCAGCGCTGAGGAAACTTTTAGCCACTTTCACCCGCCACTTCACAGAAGAGCTGCCCGAAGTCAGTCTAGACGAGATCGAGATGGCCCTTAAACAACTTAAAAATGGAAAAGCCATAAGTGAGGATAGAGTGACAACAGCAGCTTCAATTCCGTCCTTTTCGCTGGGAGAACTCCGAAGGCATGGAACAGAAGCGAGGTGATTTTATTTTTGAGAAAGCCTTTGCCTCTATCGAGACCAGACGAAACATATCAACCTGCATCGAGAAGTGAGGCAAAGGGACGTTATTTCTCCGAAATTGTTCACAAACGCACTGGAAGATATGTTTAAGACGCTGGAATGCAACGGACGCGGCATCAATATTAATGGCGAGTACATCTCTCACTTACGATTCGCAGACGACATCGTCATCATGGCTGAGCCGTTGTAAGTCGCTTTACTTACAGGAGATGCTGGACAGCCTAGATAGATAGATAGATAGATAAATAAATAAACACTTTATTGTTAAAAACCTTAAAAATAAGTACATGAAAAACAAGTACATTTCACAGTAATCAGCACAACAATAGGCGGTCTTATCGCTCAAATCGCTCGATCTCTTCCAGACAACCTTTGAACAGAAAGGACTAACATAATTTGTAAGGACGGCCTAGATGAATCTTCGCAACGCATCGGTCTCCGGATGAACTTGGATAAAACCAAAGTTATGTTCAATGAACTTATTATCCCGGGATCGGTTGCCGTAAATGGAGAACCTCTTGAAGTTGTTCGAGAATATGTTTATCTAGGGCAGACGCTCCAACTAGGTAAAAACAACTTTGAGAGGGAAGCCAACAGAAGAATTCAGCTGGGCTGGGCAGCATTTAGAAAACTTCGTCGGGTCTTTTCGTCGCCAATACCCCAGTGCCTAAAGACGACGTCTTGATCAGTGCGTCATACCTGTTATGACTTACGGAGCCGAGACGTGGACACTCACGGTACGACTAGTCCACAAAATGAATGTTGCTTAGCGAGCTATGGAAAGAGCTATGCTCGGTATTACTCTAAGGGATCGAATCCGGAACGAAATTATTCGCCAGAGAAGTAAAGTTATCGACATAGCTCAGCGGATTAGCAAGCTGAAGTGGCAGTGGGCTGGTTATATTTGCCGCAGAACCGATAACCGTTGGGGTAGACGTGTTCTAGAGTGGAGACCGCGAATCGGCAAACGTGGTGTAGGACGCCCTGCGACTAGATGGAGCGATGATTTACGTAGGGTTGCTGGTAGCGACTGGAGAAGGAAAGCCGAAGATCGGGCTCAGTGGCGTGCTATGGGAGAGGCCTATGTGAACCGGACCAGCAGTGGACTGATGTGGGCTGATGATGATGATGTTAATGAATATTTTTTTATTTTTTGTATTAAGTTCTATATTAAGTTACTAGTGAAACTGTTAGCTGATCCTTAAAAAAATAAAAAATAAATAAAAAGTATGGATTAAAAAGCACCTAAATACTGACCTTACCTCTGCGGATTAAAGTTACCTCGCTTTGACCCGTTTATTTTCGCTTTGATAAGTTTAAAAGACAATATTACTTCTTCCATTTCCTTACAGTTTCGCATCGCTGTGCTTGTTCAAAGAGACCACATAATTAAGTTGACTGTTGAGCTACCTCAATGCTCCGTAAACGATATTAGGCCTCAAAGCAGTCGCCTCAGCTAAATGTTTGTCGAATACAAACTTACTGATATGTAAGTAAATATTGAATGTGGTCTTAACCCATTAGACCCCGCAACATAGCGTTATCATAAGGAATTCGCACTTGCGATGCCGATGGGTTAAGCAACAAGTAGGCATCTAAATAAATAATGCTACTACCGCAGAGCACATAAAACCTCTTCTAGATTGACGGAAAAGTAATACCACATGAATGTACGACATATAAAGTGATAGAGTACGGGCAGTAAGTTAAATAAATAAATAACGCCCAACGATCACATACATAGATCCTGGCCCCTAACTAGGATTCTCTGTACATATCTAGGGAACCAGGAACTATGAGGACCATGGTCCCACAACACCAAGACACGAAACAAATGATTGAGCTTTTTTTTTCTGTGCACAAACATTTGTCCCGTCGCGGGAATCGAACCCGCAACCTTAGTTATGTATAAGATTTAAGCCAACCTGCCCAACCACTACACCACAGAGGCTGTCAATTAAGTGCTCATGCACAATATTTTTTTTTGAAAAGTTAACAATACCTAGGTATGTTGATATTACATAATCTATACTTATAATAAAACTGTAACGCGCGGCTACGGTGCATTAAATATATTTTGGAAAAACTATTTTATTAAGAGAATTTGCGAGCGACATAACCGAAAAATACATTTTTTTAATGTTTGTCTGTCTGTCTGTCTCTCTGTCCGGGATATCTCAAAAACTAAGGCACGAATTTAAATGCAGTTTTTAAAATATGTTCTATGGAGTTCGGCACTACACGTAAGCTTTGTTTCTTCAAAGTCCAGGAATATTGAAGTTATGACGCAATTTAGGAAAAAATATATGTGTCTACTATAAGTTGAACCCCGGCACATACCGGATCCTTAGCGCACAAGGCTCAGCTTAAACTGGTTTTTGAGAACTAAAGGATGCCATGCCGTTTTCTAAAAAAATATTTGTTGAGTCCTAGGCTACAACGAGATACGACGGAGGAGCAGGAGCAAGAGCGGGATTAGGGTGGGATGGAAAATTGTCGGGAACAGGTAAGATTACTTCACTACGCGTACGAAGTCGCGGGCAAAAGCTAGTAATCAATATAATTCACTATCGTACATGTTTATCGTTTACGTATAAATCGTTATTCTGTTGAGTTTTTAAACTCCTCCGCATTTTTGAGACGGGGTACTAAAGGCAGGTACCTTAACAGTTATAGTTACAGGAAAACGTTCCAAGGAGACCATCCATAACTTTTTGAGATATTCTGAACTGCATTCACAGATTTTGAAAAAAATGTATTCAGCGAAAAGAATGTAAATTATCAAAAATATTTTTTTATGCCAATCGATTCTGTTTTTTGTAGGGATTAAAAGACTCTATGGGACCATTTGAGGTATGAGTACTAAAAATTACAGAAATTTCCAAAAACTATCCCCATACATTTTGTGCGGAAAAACAGTTAATGTAAATGTATTCATTACCGGCCTTTTATGCTAACTCAAGACAAGTTTATTAAACTAATCACTTAAATACCTGTGTATAGCGACGGTCCCTAGTAACATTTATTCAATTCAATGCATTGAGTGTAATAGTCATCTACAAATACAATGGTGAAGATTTAAAAAATGTTAGCTATATTACCTTTACCTGTGCATGGCTCTTAAAGAGTAGACATCGCTTTATATGCAAAGAAGGAAAAGCGGTTGGTAATCTGCGGTAAGTGCGAACAGGTGCTACGAGTGCTACGAGTGTACTACGAGTCTACGAGACCGTATTGACGCCAGCCAAAGAGCAGTTTCCGAAAGAGCAAAAATGAGTCAACAAAGGACAAAAAATATTCTGCCTGCACGTTATCCCCATAACAAAATTGAATCAATTTGAATAACATAGTTAAGCTGCTTGTATTACTTTAGCGTCTGTCTGTTGTATATCCTGCTTTGTTTTACCAGAGAATAATATAGTACGCACTTTGTGACTAAATTATCGAATTCAGATAGAATTCCTTTTTTAACAGCCACAACTGGAGCAGCGAGAAAAATGCTAGTAAATAATAAATAATCTCGCTCGTAACCTTTATCGAAAATGCCGCTACGTACCTACACTATACCATACTCGGGTATCAAGTTAAAACTTATTTCGTGGAGCCGCAATACAATAAAAGAGAGCTACCTTTTTTATCTCTTCTCAATTTAATATAGACCCAACATTGTGAAAGCATTTCGCAGATAATTGAAAATTGATTACAGATACAAATTATATAAGCACATACATACCTATATAACAAAAGAAAATTAATCACTGGTTATATCTCAAAATTATATTTCAATGGAGATCTCAAAAAAAATATGAGTTGGTACGGACATGTATTATGAACTCGCCGTATTAGATGAACAATATATACATATGTAGGTAGTGTGCACTGTCTAGTAATATAAAATGAGAACAATACATTTCATTTTAGTCGAATCACCACTTTTGTTCTGAACTTTTTAAATTAGGTACTTCTTCCTCCACACAAATTGACTCAATCTTTTAAGGAAACTCCAAACTTTTTTCATACTTTTGTAACAGAAGTTTTTCAGTTATCTTTACCCTCGGAATAACATGTCTTCGGTGCAAAATACCTAAATAGCTAACTTAAGATTTATAAATAACCACAGATGGTTTCGGACACACCCCAGGAGTAAACCTTTTCCGTTCACGCATTGTGCATAATAGAGAAAAGGATACGTAGTTAAATTCACATTATGTGCTCACAATATATCTCGCGGAGATTCAAGGCGTAAAATATGAATCCCTCACTTACGTAATAGAGAGTCCGAATATGGTGGCACCGCACATTGCCTACCTACTGCTTTTACCCCATAATTCATGTAACAATTTCAGCCTAACACCGAGGTGTATTAGGTTTCCTGGCAGGCTGTTAGTATGGAGTTAATATTAGCTAGAAGGATATTTTATTACCTTGTCTCTTACATAATATCAGTTATAATTCAACCGTTGTAGGTAGGTAAATGCTTTTGAGGTGATAAAAATGTGATTCGGCGTAAAATATTAAAAAACATGAAATAAAAGCTCTTTACTTATGTTGTTACAGTTGAACCCCAACTTTCACATGAAATCCGCCGGATGGGATGTTACTTCTCACGTTTTATGTGTTAACGTGCTTAAAGTGACGAGGGTTATTATTTGTATGATATCAAAGGACCGAGCGAATAAAATAATTATAACGAGCGGCACGAGCCGACCTACTCGTTAAATATTACAATGATTTAATGAACATCCTTACCTCGGAAGTTGCTCCGAGTGTTTACGTATTCACCAACCGGATTGTTACAAAAATGTGTTGTAAATGTGTTTCGTAGCTTCAATAAATAAATAATAAAACTTTTATTTTCGAACATTGGCTCATAATGTTAGTAAGTATTCTTAAAAGCTATGTTAGTTCTTACTATAAATTTTGGGGAAAATTAAAAACGCAAGGTTTTGAGCACCGCACCGGGTCGACAGATGTACCCAGTGCTCAACAAATAGATTTTCCATTTTTTCTGATAACACTCCCAAAATACTGTTGGGGCTTCAACGCAACCTGCTCATCATCGAAGCGGTTCTTTTTCTCATGATGGCGTAGAAGTCGTCACACGAGTTTTCGCAAACATTTGTGATGCTAGTGCATCGTGGAAGGGTGCTGATGAGGCATCAGCACCCTGAAATCATTATTATACTGTACGCGAAGAGCGTTGTAAGCCCGCTGCGTATACCTCACCCACAGGCTGCAGGTGTATAAGCTTTGGCAATACGCTGAGACAAGTCAGGTTCATTTAACCCAATTGTCCATTTCACAAATAAATAAATGATTATCTTGTTTGGTTATATAATAAACGTTTCAGAATCTTTAACAGATGAGGAGTAGCATTAATTAATGTAAATAAATAAATAAAGGCATAGGAATATAGTTAATAGAGTATGCGTAAGAATAATGAGAATTAAATTTCATAAAATAAAGGAATATCATTAAAATTAATCTACATAGTACAGAATTTATAAACTTTAGCTTATTATTATTTGAACAATAATTTGAGATACTTATATCAACAGAGAAAGGTTTTCAGCAGGGCAAATGTAAAGTTATTTGAGTATAGCTAATTGGAAAAAGTGAGCAAGTTTGCACACTACTGTTGAACAATTTTCAGAGTAAACATTTAAACAAATTAAAGTGGGCGGGGCGATGAAGCGCAGTTGATGGTTACTACGCATGCGCAGTAGTTAGTACGCATGCGCGGAAGTTAATAAATTCTAAAAGGACCTAAAACGCTAACGTAAGGAAGGAGGAATAATGACTTAAATACATGAGAGATGGAAGTTAATTTTGATTGATAAAAATGAAAATGTCGCTGATGTCGCTGTTACTAATGTAGAAAGCAGGATTAACGACTTAAACACATAGGAGATAGAGTTGATTTTAGTGTATAAGAAAAGGATGTAGCTGGAGTGTCTGGATATCGCCGATGTCGTGGGTCATAAAGCTATATAAAGGGATGCAAGGGAAATTTCAAGGTTCTTTTACTTTTACATTTTGGCGCTTTCTGTGTTTGAGTGGCTGGGCTCCCGATATTAGTTGGTGGGTTTACTAGGGAAGATTTCTGTGTTTGCCATAGTTAATTAATTTAATTTCAGTGAGTTTAATTTACAATTTTTAGTGTTGTTTAAGGGATTTATTGTTTGAGTTTTGGAGTCTATAGGGGATTGTCAGTCCTTTGTGGGTTCTGAGGTTCGGATAATAGATTCTTAGTGTTAAAGCGATGGCAGTGTACAGAAGTTTTCTTTAGTGGGTTTTTTTTTATTATTATTAGGGAAAACGCGGCTTGTGGTTTAAGAGTCTAGTTGTTTGATCACAGAACACACATGACGAAGTGTCATGGCCAAAGGAGAACCGCCTTGTGGTGTTAAATGGTTTCTCCTTGGTTCAACTTCCTAACGGAAGGGGCTTGCCTGAGACGAGCAAGCAGTCGATTGATGCTTTTCGACTAACCAGTCTCTCATTTCTAATGCATTCTGTTTATCTGAGGGCAAGGGGCTCGTCGAAGTGAATCTATGTGGTAACACACTTGTCTTACTATGAACAGAGTCATTGGATTTGGTCTTTATTTATATACTTATTTATTTCCTTTTATGTCTCTGTCCTGTTGCCAAGCCCATCCGACTTCGGTCTTGGGTGAGGTGACTAAATACACAGGTTTTAGGATTAGCCGAGATACCTTCTCAATCCCGTCGTTAGAATAGTCAGGTGACAATTTCTGTAGCTACGGAAAGCGTCTTCTATAGGGGGGTTTTCATTACACCGTGAAAACTTACACGTTTAAATGTAAATGTGGGATTTATCCCTAGATTTGTTATTAGCTAGGACTTTTAGATAGATTAGGAATATATTTAGGGTAGAAAGTAGGGTTTTAGGGAAGTTAGGTGGATAGGAAACGTTTTAGGGAAAGTAAACAAATAGGGACTTTACAGGAATGGTAAGTAAATACATTTTAGGAGACTTTTAGATGGATAGGGAACATTTAGGAAACATAGGTAAATAGGACTTTTCAGGATTGCCGAGGGAAATAGGAAATATGGATAAAACTATTGCTATTATATATATAATTTGGGTGAATATTCACTTTAAAATGAAACGATTGACAGATAGTGATTCTTTTATTGACTCAGATCAATGTTTTATAGGTTGAAAACTGGAAAGATAAAAATATAAATAATTCAGATTATGACTCTTCAAAGAAAAGTGCAAGTGGTACATTTGGTTATACTAGGTGAGCAAAAAGCAGCCTATAGTGTGAACTCTATACCAGACGGATTAGAGACACTATTATTGTAGTCACTGACCAGGTCTACTATAAGCATCGAATTTCTTAGACAAAAAGAATAACTAAGCACTTATGGTACTTTTAGACATACTTGCCAAGTTGGTTATATGGTTCTGTTTCAATTATTAAAGTGGCAGATACTATTTTATTCGTCACTGTCTAAATCTACTATTACATTTAACTTGAATGTCTAATTCAGATTCTTCCTGAGAAACAGGACTGATAAGTGAATGAATCATTATTTTGGATAACTAAATCCTACACCATTGAATTGAAATAATATTTTATTTATTATCATGGTTGGTACAAATTAGGTACTTTTAATATCTATGTTTATAGAGTTGGATTATTCTGACTAAATGAAATACTTGTCTCAGCAGTGTAATATTATTTTAGTAATTACCTATGATTACTTGATTCTTATAACGAAGTATGTAATTATTAAAAGTACGAACTTACCTTTTACTCTGATAAATTACTATCAGTAGTAGATTTTGTATAGACAGGAAGATTACCTAGTTTAGGAATATTAATAGTTATTGTAATTCTTAGGCATTAGTTGAATTCTAACAAAGTTGATGGGCATTTGTATAGCCCTTAATAGAGACTCTCTTAAACTAAATCTGGTTTGAGGAAGTCTCGAAATGAACTAGATGATGGATGAACTTGAAGGATGGTACTTGGAGCGGAGTACCATGTCTACACTCTGTCTCTGAGTAGCGAAAGTTTTATTTGTTAAATACCTAGTAAAGTAACTTGTATGGATTAGGAACGAACTGACTGACATACTTTTGCTAAAAGAATATGTCCTCTTGTCCTTTTGAAGAACTATTTTAACTAACAGACTAGACAGTACATTAATAACATTTATGAATTCCTAATAATTGAGGTACATGGACCTCCGAGAACAGTCTCGAAGGAGAATTATCCAGTCAGGGACGAGATTCACTGTTAACAGCGGATGGATGGTGCTGTAACCTTTGTCGAGACTATTCTATATTAAAATAAATTCATTTGTTTGTTAAATGTAGATTGTAAATTTCTAAATAATTTCTTAAACTTTTCATTACAAATATATATACATGTTTAATAGATTTGCCTTTTGCTTAACTAATGTTGTTATTCAAAATTATCCCTTTAAATACAAATTAGAATGACTGAGAGTGTAACAATACCTAGGAGAGATACTCATATTTATAATAGTACAGGTTTTCAAATTTAGTTATTAGGGTTAGTTATGAATTGTTTTAATTACCTTAAAAGATCATGGATTATTTCGGTATCACAACGTATAAAGGATTCGTTACTATATGATCACATTGGCCAAACATAATTCCAATCATAATAATTCTGGAGTAGGATAATGAGGGTATATAATTAGAGGAGTTTATATAATTAGTGAAATTTTATTAAGTAGGTATGAGGCAGAGGTAGTATTAAGTAGTTGTTATCAATTGGCTAGGATTAGGCTAGTCTAGTTAGGAATGGGGTGCTAGTCCCGGCAACCTCCACGTGTGCTCGGTCACTGCTTGTCCCTTATGGATACGTCCGGGGGGAACGGCAGTGACTGGGCCGGTGCACCCCGTCAACACGGCCAATAACTTCCCCTTGTGGGACCTTGTTGGTCGTGGCGAATAGCTGGGAACGGGGGGCCTCTCTGCGTGTCTCTATGAAGGTAGCATAGAGCACAGCAGATGAGGCCGGCGGATCTTCCGCGGAGGGGGGCGAGCCTCGTGAGAGGCTCAGCGGACCTTCGGGTCGGAGGATGGCCGGCCTGCAAGGCTGGCGGCGCGGCGGGGAGGGTCAACTCGGCCACCCCGTCGGGCAAGACTGGGTGCAGCGATGCTGCAGCCGGAGGCTCGGATACCGGGCCATCTGCCGGGGCGAGATGGTGAATGCTAGCGCGACCCCATCTCGCCCCACCATGGCAGAAGACGGAAAACCGTGGGGTTTTAGTCAGTAGGTCGCCGAAAGGCGGAGTCTGACATAACCGAAGGGCCCGTGCCCGGAGGTATCCATGAGGATTTCCCCACGTAAAAAAATAAAAGGCTAGTTAGGAATGTTACAATTTGGTTCAGTAGTAACTCAGGATAGCTATAGGATAGGAGTAGTTAGTTAGATAAAAGGGGGGGGGTCGTTACAATTTGTGTGCCTAGGACCAGTATGTTACAACGCCTTAAAGAGTGTGACTTTCACGTCCTTTGTACTCCGTGCGAACCTGCGAGCTAGCATATTACAATTAAAACATTAGCAAAATTTATCATAGTCAGTCCATTACGTTTTAATTTTATGCTTTGTCGGGCTGTCGGCCGCACTTGCTCTACAGCATACAATTCAGTTCAATTCAGAAGTTCTTTATTTCAATTTTGTCGTCACAGACGCACTTATGAACGTCAATTATTACAATGACTCTACCACCGTATCGGAAAAAGAAGCACACTACTCAGAAGATATGGCAAGAAACTGAGGGGCATATTTTTAGAACTTTTGTTACAATATTTTATGTTTGTTTTTGACAATATCATTTTTCTTATGTGCCAGTTGGCTACTTGGCAGAAGCAGAATTTTCCATGCATCTTTGTCTTCTATGTTATTACTAACTGTATAATAGTTATAGACATAGTTTATTGTGATTAGCACTAGCCTTACCTGGAACTTGTCGCGATCAAAGTAAGTAAGAAGACTAAAGGAAAAATAAAGCATGGCCATATTGAAAGAAAATTCTTAATTAGTCATTCTACGTATATATCATGTCAGCATAAAACGAAGAAAGGTGAATAAAAGGATAACGTTCCTATTATCATGGCTTCCAGACAACTTGATCGATTATGCCCGTCTGCCGTTACTAAGCTACACTTACTACTGTAGCCCGCAACAATTCGGTGAATGTTCTTCATAAAGGTAGATTTTCTCTCTACAAGTAGCAGAAAGTTCATGTATGGAGCAAACCCTTATCTTATTTGCACGACTGGTATGTTAGAATATTGCATAATAATTTCAATTACTATAATAATCTTTTCTTACAGCGAAAGTTAGGTAAATTCATGTAGATCGTTTCTCAAACAGTAAGGTGAAAAATAAAAAGAACGGCAAAATAAGAGCCATTTAATAAAAGATGAATCGCGTAATATAGAGCATCACGAGACGGCCCTCAAATGGCGGCCGGAATAGCGGCCGCACTCACTTTCCCTCGTATTTTTGATATCACTTCCTTACTTTTTAATCATAAATAGAAAAATATCGACCTTTCTTGAAATGACAGATCTCATCTAGGGAAAATAACTGTAAAGGAAATATCAGGATAAAAAACAAAATTACTTTTGTGATGACTTGCTGTTTATTGAGTTACTCGTGACTCGTTTCCATTTGACATGCAGTAATTTGTAATATCAATATTCATATGCATATATACAAAACAATGCGCTCTACTCTTTACAAAAAACTGTATCGGCCAGATTTTCTTATAATAGCTGTTTCTACGAGACTATGACCACGCTATCAAAACCAACACTTTGCAGTACCTTTCATCAAGTTAGAAACATTCTTTATGTGTCTAAAAATTCTACAATGTAAAAAGCTCACACTAACGAGGCTTTCTTAAAAGAAACTTCTTTGAGACCAACACAAAAGTGGAGCTGCCGCGAGAGCCGGTAAAAGCATCAATGCAGCTTATATGCAGATAATAATATGCTACGCCACAGTTCAAGTTTCTACTTAAACTTCAAGTGTAAAAGCTTCAAACTGTTGCCTAAAATCCTGATACATATACAACTCAAACTATAACGATTACACATTACGACTTTGTCTCTAATACTTTTCGAATCATTTTCCGGTCAACAAATGAGGTTGTAACAATATCATATCTTATTTTGTCGGAACTACGATAATGATAAATTAATTGGTCGACAATACTGCGTGCTAAGTAAATTTAGCTCTTGTGACGTTACTGAATTGAACTAAGTGATTGATAGTTTTGCAAATGGTACCACTCACGCTTCTATTTATATTCGTCAAACACTTCAATATTCAATATCGTCCTGTTCCGAAGCTACGCGGGCTTATGCACTACCCCGTTAAATGTACTGCGGCTATGCCAAAGGAGGCCCGTCCCTGACCGACTTCTGTGACCGATATCCGTGCAGCGAGCCCGCGCCTGGTTGCCAGGGCTGCCGGGGGCTGGCTGTCACTACGCTCAGAGCGATCAGAATGCGAACCACGCCCCACATCAATTAAAACGCAAATTAGTCTCGATGTGTGAATTGAATGTTGTTTCGTTACATTTAATTCTTCATCAGTGTTGTTCATCAGTGCAAAACTTGTATTCAAGTTTTGCAGTGTAAATAGTTTTGTTATTTTGATATGTATTGCTGCTATGGATTGTTTTTCTTGTTGTAAAAGCCACGCTAAGGGTGAGTTGTATCACATTACATTTACAGACGCGTAAACGTTAAATATGGCGCTGACGAAAGATTCCACAAAAAAGCGTTGTTTCAACGTCTGGTGACATCTGAAATCTGAATCAACAAAATAACTTTAACGAACGTTAATTATCGTACGTAACCGTCAAATTTAACGACCGCAAGTTACGGATACCGATGCTTTGATACAACCTACCCTAAGGGTCTAATAGAACTAGACCTAACTAAAATGCTCGAAATGAGTATATAGTAATAGTAAGTAATGAAATTTAGATACAGGTAAGTCCTCTTAGATTCGCGTCCGGTTTTGTAGAGTAGGTAGAACATAACTAAAGCACGCGAATTCCCTTTTGTGGCAAAAAAGGGTTTTGAGTGTGGTTTGTGGCAACCCTGGACGGGCATGCAATTCGCTAACCGCAAACGTACCTGGCATTAACAACCATCACAAAACATGCCCGAGGCCTACCACCCATACAATACCGCCCACTAGCCGCTTCTTATACTTTCGTCAATTAAAAAACTTGTCTTTTGAACACTGTGCTTTAAATTTTGAAGGGGTTCAATCTCTAGCGATGCAAACAAAAATTCAAGGTTTATTTACTCTGTACGTCATAAAAATACTGCCACTGAAAATGAGCGCATAAAAAACTAAATGGGTATGTAACTTAATTACATTTCACCTGTATGCCTTCTCTTGGGGTGTTGATTTTTAAATTTTCATGTTTATTAACATCAGTGTAAAAAGTGGCATGTCTGTTGGGGTCGACGGCGCGTTGGATTTTAATGGCGAGAGCACGTGTAGACGGCTTGCATTTGCATAATTTGTAAAGTCCCTCTCTAATTGAGCCCTGGCCGGGCCACAGCTTCTGAAGTGCAGAATACATTAAAACTTCTTTCAAATGTCTTGATGCATGCATTTTATGAATAAAAATAGCCTAGAACCTCGATGGAACACGAATAATAAATAAATCGATGACTCTGTTAATCGCTGGCAACGTGTCGCATTCGGATAAAAGGTCATCTGATGTAAAATAAATAATAAGAGATAAAACATGTATCAAAATTAAAGCAAACCCATTATTTAAACAATGGTAATCTAATTGTACAAATCTATCTAGTTATCTACCACACATATAATAAAACAGAAGACCCAAAAATTATGTACATTACTTTAGTAGAAACAATTTAAAAAGACCCGATTAAACCTCTCTAGAAAAAAAAACTATAGAAGACATTGTCTGCTGTAAATCTGTTCGTTAGTGAAGTATTTACGCAAAAACTAACTTGCACTTACCGATCATTATTTATTCATACGGAATTTGATTTAAACATTATGTAACTACTTACTTACTTTATTATGATATGTACTTTATTTTTATTTATTTTTTGTTACCTTTGTACCTATATTACACTTATATATATTTAATTATATATATTATTATGATTATGTAGTCTGTATATAATATTATTATTTTATACTGGTTAGTTTTTTTTTTATACACAACACCACCGTCCCTCACAGTTTCTTTGAGTCCTCTCCATCCAAAGGTTGTCTGGAAGAGATCGCTATAAGCGATAAGACCGCCCATTGTAACACTTTAGCTTTAAGTATTGTTTTGTAATTATTTCATGTTGTTGTGTGACAATAAAGCGTTATCTAATCTAACTACCGAGTCGTGACCGAATTTTGTAATAGTAATTTGTTTCTCGACTTACATTTCCTATCTTATATCTTCGCAAACAACGATTGGCGGTTTAGAGCGCCCAGAGCCCCAGACCTAAAACACCCTAAAGGCACGTCGCTCGAGACATCAAATTTCGATATGCCGAATATCACTCGATATATTCGTAAGCCCGTAACGTTACGTGTCGCGTTCTGGAAATGATGGGTAATAGTTTTCCGGCCACTCAGGTGTAGGTAAGCTAAAAACTTGTCGGAGATTCCTCGTAACCTTATTATAAGTGTGTTAATTATACGAATAATTTATTAACAGTGTTATATGTACAACTAAGCTAACCTTGTTTCATCTAACCCTATAACGACTAAATGGATTTTGATGAGGTATGTGGGAACTTTAGGTCCTGGAATACGATGTAGCTAAAGGATATATTTCATTCCGGAAAGCGTACAGTTCCTCAGGGGACAAATATAAACCGAATTTCACGTGGACAGAAGCGCGGGTGATATAATATATATGTATATAGTGATAGTGATATATAAGAAAGGTTTACAAATTTTCCATTTTTCATTTTCCAACTTACATGAACCAACACCAAAGCGCTATTAGTAAGAATAGAAGACCAATTATTATACAATTAGCTTGAAATCGTCTATCATTTTATTTAATAGAGTTAGACGCAAAACATTTTTATTCAGTAAAATATTTAATGGAAAAACTTTTAATGGGATTTGGATAACGAAATGCCTTTAGATCCAATGAAATTTATGAAAAGCAATTTTCTTTTCAGGTTTCACCAATGTCTTCCGTGGACTTAGTGCCAACATCTAAGTGCCACATATTAAATATTAGCTGCGTCCCGCGATTTCACCCGTGGTTTCCGAGAATAAAAAGTAATATAAGCCAACTTAATTCCAAATTTCACTCAAATCCGTTGAGCCGGTACAGTCTGAAGAAGAAACAAACACACTTACATACAAACTTTCGCACTTAAAATATTGGTGTGATAAATATTTTACATTCATCTTTTTTTCATTTGTTTTTTTGTTTGTTTATTTCTTTTTTGAATATACGTGTTGGTATTATATCTTAGACTTTGTTTATCTTTATTCTAATCATCGATCGGGTATATCGATGATTCTAATTTTAAGCTTATCTTAGCTTGTACCGAAATTCTAACAAATAAATTTATTTCATTTCATTTCATTAGCTATTTTAATATGATTTATAAACAAATGTACTTGTTTTTGAATAAATGTTTTGAAAATTAAATAAAACTCGAGTCACAGATCATAGATCTATGTAAACAAAACTTAAAGTCGTAGCTTTATAGAGGTCAAGAAGCGGACAAGTTATTTCAAGTAATGCGAAAAATAATGGAAAATGTCGTAAACACAAACCAAACATGTGAAACTGGACGGCGGTCACTTCACTCATTTCATTTTCAAAGCTTAGTGGATCCACATTTGAAATATATACAATAGAATACAATACATAACTGTACCTATTGCATTTAGCAAAATACAATTAGAACAGAAACCGTAACTACGCGAACTTGACTCCGGCGCGGACACACGCGTTCTGATAGACGCGCTTCTACCGACGCCGACGTCGGCAATACGTTTTGCGCAATGGCCGAGTCGGAAAAATCTCTAATCACCTGATAGTGCACGAGCTACTCTCCTTCGTACAGAACCAACTGGACGATGGACGAGATCAACCTTCAACAGAAATGTACCTCCACCATTAGAGGACGAGATAGCCGCTGCCAAGGTGGTGCTCCAGGAGCGCAGGAGGCGTTTAGTGACGAGCATAAACAAGAAGAAGGATCTGCAAGACATATTCAGGGTCTTCAGGGTTTGTTATCTTTTTTCTTACTGGACGATATGAACGCACATCGAAAAAGTCCAAAGGTAACTTAAAAAAAACTGACACCTATTTTCTACGATCACGTGGATGTTTCTCGCCTACTTAAGGACTTCATTATCCTTATTAAAACTTGTCGAAACTGAAAATGCTTCTCAAACTACGAAGTGATGAATACAAACGCGGCATCAGCGATTCTGACGCCGTCGATGCGCGTGCAACCCGACACTCCTCCCTGAGTCACACCGAATGCCGATCGACGCAAACATCGTGCCTGCTAACCGACCTGCGGCGGCACGTGACACCGTCACCACCGTCGTTTCTCCAACTAGGCAGGAACTAGGTGCGCTTAAAGCAAACTTGCCTCGACCTACGCATCCTAAGCCGTCCCGAATACATCAAGAAATGACTAGGGTCCAAACGGACTGTTATCAATCAGTCTCGGTGATGGCTTCACTCTTGTAGAAAACTGAAAACGTCGCTAGCGACAAAACCGCAACAAACGCAGCACCGCCCCTTCAGCTTCCACTGCTCTAAGAGCTGCACCGCCCACCACGCCACCACCTCTATATCTGCATATTTAAAGATGATGGAAGGTCGGACTGACGGTATGTAAGTACTTTGCTTTTTTATTTACCCATACTTGATGCTAAAAATAATATTTGAAGTGAGATCTTGCGGCCCCAAAAGTTAGTCAAAGGAATAAATACGTTTGAAGTAAGTTAAACTTATTTTATTCTTTCATGGTTTACTTTCCAGCTTTTGCATATTTTACTTTTTCTTTCAGGCTACTATTTCATATTATTATATTAAAATATAAGATAAGTTTTCTGATAACGTAATTCTTTCCCACGTAGCCTCCGAGTCGGCTAAGCCCGGTTAGTTTAAATAAAGTTACCTTGTCTCTCGGAACAAGCCCGGTAAAGTCAAGACAACGTAAATTAAGAAAGAATGGCGTAAGTTGTGACTCTAATGGCACATTGAACAGATTAAACGTCTATGAGATGAACATCTTCTTAAGAACTCATTTTATTTTAATTCTGCCTTTTTACACGTGTGCCAAGCTAGTTGCTAGATAGACAATTTCGTAATATAATCGAGCTTATAAATCTCCCGTTGTGAAATATATGTAAGTTTAGTGAAAGTTATACAATTATCAGCTACACAATTAATTTACTCAGATCCTTCTAGATGTACGTAATATGTTTGATCTTCATTCTTAGATAATATTTGTAATGTTAGTAATTAAGAAAATGATTAGGTACATTTTACTGTTCTACTAACTAAGTTAGTAGTGTTTGAAACACAAATCCATATAAATCGCTATTACTACCTTCTTCTCTACTGTGGAATAGCTAGGCAAAAGTTTCATTTACCGAAACTAAGCATACCAGAGAAGTATTTTATTTAGAAAACCTATCAAATGCAAAAGTAATGTTGCTGACCTATTTTTTTTAACCTATGCTGTCCCACTGCTGGGCAAAGGTCACCAGTCTTTCCAGCTGTCCCTATCCTGCGCCACCTTGCACCAGCCTTCTTGTTATGCATCCAGATCGTCCCTCCATCTCCTTTTGGGCCGGCCTGGGTGCCGTCTTCCATCTTCAGGCACCCATTCCGTTGTGACTTTTGCCCACCGATCTGGATGCATACGGCTTATGTATTCTTGGGGTAGCCTGATCCCTAGAGAATGCGTCCCCAGGTGGCGGATAGGGGCACGCCCGTACGGATTCTTTTACAAGACTCCTCGAGGCAGGAGGTAATTAAAACACCTCCCGCGGACCAACAGGCCGAAGAAGGAAACTCCGATAGCAAACCCCTCACTGAGAGCTACTCTGACCTATTCGGAATTCAGGTAAGTGCTGTGCGTTGGGCTGGAGTGCACAGAAGTGCGGCGGCAGAGGAATCCTACGAGATCAACGGCACAGCACGCAGGCTTTCATAGAGAGTCACAGCTAAGCCAATGTGTGCATTCTTGATATTAGGTCCAGTCGAGGTCGTATAGGTACGGTTGGCATCAGGACAGGACGTCAACCCAGGCTGGCGGTGAAGGAACGTTTATTATGAACATCAACGGCGGCAGCTACAAGCCGAGTTAGAAGGCTTACTGTTTACTCGCCAACACGCACTGGACCGGCGTGGCGGGTTTCGGTCCAAACCCCCCAACAAACATAATGACTATAGTAGACTACCAAGGCTCCAAGTGCCCAGCTACAGGGGTGCTAAGAATCCCGGGTAGGATCGATCAACCAACAAACGACCTAAGTTCTATGAATTAAAAATCTGATACCTAAAAACAAATATCTATATGTATTTATTTATTTATTGTGAAACGCCGACAGTGTACATATTACTATAATATATAAGGCATTCTAAGATTGTATTGTGCTGATATGTACACTTATTACAGGCGAATACATCATTTACCATGAAGTAGTGGTAAAGACAATACAAATTATTTGAAATAATTATAGTACCTACTTGCCAGAAATAAAACCAAGTAGGTAGTACATATAAAAAAGCATTCGTAGATTTAAGAATAACACTTATATTATCATAATTATCATATATATATATATATATATATATATATACGTTTTCTTTCTTTTTATTATATATATATAGGTAAAGCTATTGCATAGCATTCGGAGTGGGGGGTGTTAGGTTATTTGCGTTACGGAATTTCTGGATTCGGTCTCCACGCTCAAGGCCCGCGATAGAAGCTATACAATAGCTTACAATTATAACTTATTTCTTTATATACTTATATCTTCTCTATAGCAGGTGTATTTTTGAAGCACTACTGGTAGAGTAAGTTTTTGCATTTCTTTTCTGAGCTTTGACGTCACGCCTGAGAAAAATTGAGGATTTTAGAAATGCGTAAATACAGTGTTACATTTAGAATTAGAAAACTTTGGATTGAATGGATGGATTTCTAACAACAAAATATTATATCTTTAGCTGCTAGAGTTACCATAGCGATGCCTACTAAATACTTTATCTGTATATTCGTGGAAATAGACATAAGGAAATAGGTACCTACCTAACATTGTGATAAACGGCAGATATCATTTTGACCAAAAAGCACAAATCGAGCTTATATGAAACATAATGTAATGTACATAATATGAAAGGTAATAACATAATGTACATAATATGAAAGATATTAAACACACAACAAAATAACTTTTTACACACAGTAGATATGTATTTAAGAGTGTTAAAAGAAATCCATCCTTACATTTTAGCGTGGTAGGTACTTACCTTCAAGGTAGAGAGAGCGAATCCCGTGTAATTGAGGTACCTGAAAAAATTTAATTATGACAATTATATATAAAAAGTATACGAAGCATAACATAGTCTTAAATTTTATGGTAATAGTTATCTATGAGAACAGATCTAACGCTAGAAAATAAGAAAACAAATAGATAGGTATGTATATCAAAATGTCGCGTCAAACAAATTCATAAACCAAGTTTACTGTAATGGTGTCTCTTTTTAACACATGTTTTTATGTTCGACGGCATGCCGCTAGAGGCAAACCTTATTTTTTTGGGGCCTATACCAGTTACTACAATTAGTTAGTCGGGTCTATAAGTTTTATTTAGTTTGGTAAGGTTTTGTATTTTTACCTGTACCTAGTTAGGTACCGGTACAAAAAAATACAAAACCTACAAAATTTACCAAAACTTAAATTACCAGTAAATACAATAATTTGAGCACGCAAGGTTACTATAATGGTCTCCGCACTAGGGCATGCCCGTGTCGCTTCGACAGATGTATAAAATACCTTTAAAAAATTGCTTCTCATGCAGGACTGTAAATCTTGAACTATTTTATCGAGAATCTGCAATCAACCATACTTCTTTACGCACTCATAAAAATCGCCTTCACATATACACGCACACAGCGTCGTACACACACAAACATTCATACACCCACACGCTTATACTTATAAATATGTACATACAATTGTATGCCTTTATAGTTTTATTTATTCACTCGTGGTATCACTCTATGCGGGAGGCCGTCTAGGTACCCAGCGAAATTACTGGGCAAATGAGACTTAATATCTGATCTCGGGGTTATGAGCGCAATGCAGTGCTACGCAGTGGCTTTTATGGTATTAAAAATTCTCGGTGGCACTGCGATTTTTATGAACAGGCGTGGCGCTTACCGTCAGGTAAACGGCTTGCTAGTCTTATCACTCAGTTTAATTGAAAAAAGTGTATTTATTATAATTTATGAACCTCTCTGAAATCTGTTCCTGTATCTTTTTTACTGTCCGGCGAAGGGTGTTGGTATGCCGAAAAGCATTTCTCCCAGTTTGGGCACCAATATTCTCAAGAAAAGTAAAAAGACTATAAATTAGTATTTATGATAAGTGACGTTTATAGAATTTAAAATAAAAATGGCTGACAAAGCAGGTTTTTATTAATAAAAGGGTCCTAAATATTCACATAGGTGTCTATGTAATTTATTTAGAAAGTAAGTATCCAAATACATATTTTAAATTTCTGCACGCTTTGGGGCTTATTTGAATGAACAGAAGCATTTGATCAGGTCTTCATTTTATCACAAATCATTCAAAGCACTTTATAATATTACTCAAATTATATTTTAAACAAAACCTTAATTAGCGTTTTAAACAAGAAAAAATTGTTTTTTTTTTTGCGTTCATCTACGTAAGTAATGAAGGTTTCGTGATCTTACCTGACTTTAGAGTAATAGATATACCCATTTTACCTACCAATTTTCTTTCTTGTGAAACAAAAGCTCTCATTGAAACGTTAACAATACAGTGTAGGTAGGTACAATTATATTACCTATATATACGATTTCTCAATCTTCGAGTCGGTCGAAGCTTGGGGTCGAAGCTTTTTTGAATACATGCCTACCTAGCAAACTCAATACTACCTTAATTAGGTATAATTAAAAAGTAGTCTTTGTTATTTGAAGAAATATAATTGAGTGTCGGAAATAATTCGGACCCTTAAAATTTTAGAAACATTGCAAAGTGTTTGGAACTGTCAAAAGTCAAGCTGGCTTGAACAAGACAATGTGTTTTAAATCAATATTATTTATCTTAATTAATGTCAGTGTAATTAATGTCAGTGTCTTAATTAATGTCAGTACTTTATTTTTATAAAAAGTACAGATTAAATACATCGGCTTGTCATTATTCCACTGCTAGCAATACATTAGTAACAACAATATAAAAGAAGCAGATACAACTGATAACTTGATTCCTTTAGAAATAAATATTTGGTAAGAATATATATGAGGACAATTTTGTGTTGTTACTATGGAACGAGACGGTATTTATAGCTAAGCGTTTACCAAGTAAGCGAAAATAACACCGCTAGAGGCATTTCGAAATATTTCATAAAATGTGGAATAGCAGGAAATGAAATCTCTTTCGTCCCTTGGCCACTCGAAACATTCGTTTGACGCCGCAGCTGCGAGACAGGGCCTCTTAAGTTTTGTTTTAATAAAACGCTCCACAAAATGAGAAAATTAATGAAACGAAAACCCCCAATAAGATATTATAATGACAGAAATATGTGCAAACGTGTCTGAGATAATATTATCTCTACAAACGTTCAGGAGCAATCAAAATAAAGTCGTGCGTTGTGATTATTCGCTATGTCATTTTGTATTGATAAACTGAATGGATATGTATTTTGCATCGAGTGAAATGAAATAATGTTGTTCACGTTCAACTATGTACACATTTCATGTATCAACCGCAACCGCAACGCGTCTACAAAGCGATGCAATACAAAGCCGATGTAATATTTCATTTACACCTATTCTGTTAAAGGCAAATGATACGTAAAGTAATTTTAAAGTAGGTACGTGATTTACCAGATACCTATCGAAATGTATACTCGCATAGAACTATCTGCCAACTACATAGAATATTTATATATAATCTGAATAATTTTCACGTCAAATATTTTTTACACCAGCAAATTTTTAATTAAAAAATTGAGTAAGCGTCTGCCATAGTGAGGCATCTAGCTTTATTAAAGCTTTAAAAAGGTTAAAGACGAAATGAAACGCAAACTTTTATTCTACAAAAGGTAAGCTGAACGAAGTTGTTAAGCAAGTGTTCATTGTTAGATTGATAGGATGTTCAGCTGAGTCAATTAGCCGGTGGCTGCAGTAATCTGTGGGGTGAAAAACTATCAATAGTGACGAGATGAAGCTGCCTGATTGATTGTTCTGAGGAACAACTCGCACGGAACTAGAGAGCTTAACGATAATGGCCGGCTCTACGGAACGATACCTCCACGCGTTAACGAGATGTGATATATCAATCTACTTTCTTTATCGCCTAGGCTTAGGAATAAAGTAAGCAGTTAATAGTTCGTTTATATTGAACTGAAATGTTTATAGAACAGTCTATTTTACGTCATACTCTTCCGAATTCTTAGGTACTTCAGACTCAGGATTATCCGGAACCCACTTTTCTGGGAGAGATAAATAATTTACGTAATTTATGCGCTTCGTTTTTTCAAATTTTTAAATGTTCGTCTCTTCACTTCATCTTCATAGGTACTCAAAATATTTTCAAGAATGTTACTCGTGCGCTTTTTGCTCACAACAAAAACCATCACAGCCTTATCTGAGGTGTTATAGAGTGTGACCCAACTTAACTTATCTATAGATGATCGTGTCCGGCCATGATAAGGAACCACTTCATGACGGGAGCAAATTACCATAAAAATGAATGGTCGCAGTTCGCTCGCCATAAGACAGCAGTAACAAACGATAAAGCTAAGCGGAGCCGTCATGGAAAACACTCGTTAATTTGTTATGTCGCTTGCAAACTTTACAAACTTTTAATTAACTTTGAGCTCCATGCTTGTGAGACTTGCTTTTTAAATCCAAGAAGGTTTTGTTTATATGGAACTGTTACAACTAAATACAGAGGCGTCGCAAGGGGCTTGGGAATCAGATAATGTATTCGAAAACCGTGTAAATTTATATGGCTGCAAAGTGCAAATGAGATGTCTATTGAAGTCCATTGAACGCGCCACGTCCGCCGCCGCAGGCCGGGGGTGGGCCCGCGGGATGTTTGCCCGAGACTGCCGCCGCTCGCTGGAGAGAACAAATCATGTGGGCTGAAGATGAATAGGTACCTAGTCACTAACATTGTTAAAAGTTGCAAATATTAGTGCGACTAATATGTATGAATTATATATATAATATTAGACATTGAGTCTTTGCATACGACAACCGCCCCTCCGCGCTGACGTGTGGCCTTGCAACGTTGCCGCTCCTCCGCGCGGTGCACCACGCGGTTGAACGGTGCTTCACACACGCGGCCCTGCAGTTTCGAGCGTTTCATTGATAGCAAAGGCGAGGGAAAACCTTTCAAAAAAATTCAAAAGTTCTTTATTTCAGTTTTGTCGTCACAAACGCACTTATGAACCTCAATTATTATTACTTTGACTCTACCACCGTATCGGAAAAAGAACCACTACTCAGAAGATACTTAAGAACTTTTGTTACAATATTTTATGTTTGTTTTTGACAATGTTATTTTTCTTATGTGCCAGTTGGCTACTTGGCAGAAGCGGAATGTTCCATTTATAGAACAACTCTGTTCCCTTCTTCCAATATTTAAAGCGATTTTTCTAGACATGTCGTCGTTTTATTCGATACAAAAACCAAATTGAGTCAATCGATTCTATCACTGAAGCGTCCATTGTAAAACTGAATCAGTCTCGTCTTCTTCTGTCGTAACGTAAGCAGCAGCACCTGCGTAACCCGTGCACAGCCGCGCCGCACCGGTGGCAGGCGGCGACGCCGACGTGTGTTGTGCGCGCTATCTATTTAGCACCAGTGACTTAATTCGGGATCTTTGAAATTATAGAGACTGCTTATTGAACAGCTCATTTTTTCCGGAGTGGAAGATACCTACCTATAATGTATGCACCTACTAGTCTAGAATATAGTCAAAAGTCAACCACTGTTTTAAATTTTATCCCCTGACTACTTTGACTTTTTCGAAATGTTTACAAACCGTAGGTACTTACACAAAAATCTATAAAACGTTATTTATCCGTTCAGACATCCGTTCAGAGAGTATGTAAACCATGCCAATATAAGTATCAAGTTTAAGTATTTTTAAATGAAACGGACACTTGAATTGTATTTTTTGTGTATGTAAAAAGCCGTTTGCTTCTATTTTCTGTGACAATAATACTTCATGTAACATCTATTCAATAAAATAAGTAGGACGTGAACAGGGTCTACCGCTATAGACCTGTTTTTTCGAAGTGCGGCTAGGAAAATGTATTTGTGCTTATTTTATCAAGTAAAGTAGCGGTTTACTTGAGTATCGAATATATTTTTACGTACAACGAAGGGCGGCCTGGGTAAGTAAGGGCCTACGATAAACAAATTTACTACAGTTATTGTATCTGTATTCTATTTCTTATAACATTTTTATTGTATATTTGGTTTGAATGTTATTTTTGTTTCTTCTAGGTGCTGGCTAACTCTACATTAATTTATTTTACTTTTCACATCTCACTTTAATTTAAATATCTGTTCACTAAACAAACAAAACGTTTCGTTAGTTTTCCGTAATTAACGTAACTAATTGTTACTAACACTGGGACAATAAAGCATTAGAGGAGCAGTGTCAGGCTGGCGTAAATTATATACGAGTGAAGCTGGATTGAGGCGAGCTCAGCCGCAGCAGTGATGTTTGTAATGTTAGTATCGTGCCATATTCGAGTTTCAGGGATACAGCTATAAAGGTGCCCTACAAACAATGCATACATAATTACCTAAGTATAATAGTAGATTGTATCATAAGGGAGCAAAATAATATTTTTACGGCGAGGGCGCTTTTTTGAATCCAGAGCGAAGTGAGGGATTCTAGAGTAGAATCCCGAGCGTAGCGAGGGATTCTTTAGTAGAATCCTGAACGTAGCGAGGGATTCAAAGTACGTCGCCCGAGCCAAAAATATATTTTGCGCCCGAGTGATACACTCTACTTTTCATCACCCACTATGAGAAAATAAAAGCGCCTCATATTTTATTGTAATATTATTATTTAATAAAACATAGAGTAACAACTAAATTGAAATTAAATAGTATCCTTTATTAAATTTTTTCATTACTGCAGTAATGATGTTTATTTTTTTCATTCATCCGGCGGCGTGACTATGGGCCGTCGTACCAGCCAGTCTTTATTCAAACAATATTTGCGTTCGATTTCTTTGGTGCTGAACACTAAGATGTTCCAAATTCAAAAAGTGCGCGGCAAAGATAATTGCGGCGCACTTATAAAGAGGATTAAAAACTCATTACTGCCCGCTAAAAGTTTCTTATAGAAAACACCACCTTTGGGTGCACATAAAGGCGAACCAAGTCGTCCTTTTCGAATAGATGGGATGAAAACAATCATATTAGGTAAGTGAAGTGAAGACTATGTAAATTGCAATATTGCGTCCCATTTCAACAACACGCTCGAGAGCAGGACAGAAGACATGCGTCATGATTGATGGATACGAAATGTGGAACCGGAAATTGAAAGCTTTAGCTTTTTTGAGTGATTGAATGCGGAAATATTTATAAAATATTTTTTTCTCCGCCTAGAATATTAAACGTCGTTGGAATGGCATTTAAAGACAGTTAATATAAAGGTACACGTGCGTGGTGGCTTTCCAAGCGCACCTTAATGTGTTTTCATCCTTGCGGCAAAAGAAAATTGGAATTACTGAAAATAATCAGAGGGAAAGCTTTGAGCGCTTTGATCAATAATTTTTAGATGAATGGAAATTTATCGCCCTAAAAACAAACAAGACTTGAATTTGTATAAAATGATTTTGATGAAACTACGGCTCATGCTTTGTCCTTTTTTAGCTAGAAAGGTGGCTAGTATTTGGTTTTTCATTACAAAATATTCCATGTGTTAGATGACTCTGCGATCTAAAACGATTTGGTTTGAAATAGATTTGAAAGTTGTAACATCGTATTTATAAAAATCAAAATTCTTTGTGAGCGCAGCAGCCCGCTTCGGCGTACGGCTGCCGTAGGACAAACCATCAAAGTGACAATTCTCCGTAATGCCGAAATGCGATAAGTTTGTTAGCACGATGAATAGGAGATAAAACCCCTATCCTTCAGAATAACTCGGAGTAAATTGGAAATCTTGATGACGTCACTGGGCTTAAGAGCCCTGGGGCTCTTGAGATGTGTCGTACGTTTTTGCTTCGCACTCGAGTGAGTTTGAAGTCAGAACGAAAGGAACACGATCGTAGGTAATCTCTTAACTATTACGTTTATTTATACCCAACTTCGTGGTTATATTTGCAGACAATGCGTGCAGGCAATGGGAATTAGGCATTAGCCTACCTTGCTCTTGGTAGTTTGGTGGTGGGTTTTATTTTATCTCATGAAACTTAAAGTAAAATAATACACAAAAACGATTTCTATTTTCTATGTAAAGTTTGACAAACAAGCAGACACCTACCTGATGCAAGTACATGGACATTTCACGTACAGGCTTGTAGCGCGAGGAGAAGATCATGCGCCACATTCGCATCTACTGGTACGCTTATCCCCGTAATGATTGAAAGATCTTATAATAATAATTGTGCTAGTGCGTGCATCTACCTACGCTCTTAGGTGTAGGCGTCGTCTGTTCGTAGTTCTTAGGGATTGTAGAGTTTACGTAGGGGCTGAATAAAATATGAAACTTGCGTAGGTTTAACAATTTAATATATAATTCATGCAAGGAATATTTAACAGAACAGTAGTCAATGAATGAAATGGGTGATGAGTGAGGATGAGGACGATCTGCGTCAGCTTTTATAGCCAATAAAAGCTCTGTCGCGTTTTCTATTCGGTCTAAATGGTTCACCGGCTTTCCACGTAGATCCAAGAGGCACCACAGTGCATCATTGACAGTGCTATAAAAGTAAGAAATTAATAAGGCACATCACAGAAAATAATAGGTTCTAATGGCAATTCTCTTCCTCAAATGAATGTAAACTCGCAAGTACGACATTAGTCCTTTAGTCTTAAAAACCAAATTATATGCAATAAACACTCAACAAATCACTCAGTCGTATATCTGTTTTTATGTGTTTAGTTATTGAGGAGCACAAACGACAGTTAGCCAGTTACGAGGTAACAGCTGCTTTCATCGATATTGCCTCGTTCCGCGCGATACGCTCAATGCTTACAGAATACTGTATGTTCGACAAATCGATACCTGCTACAGCTACCAGCCGTCACAGAACTTTTACATTCGCACCATATAGATTTCGGCACTGACGTAGCTTTAACTATACTTAGTATACGTACGTGTAAGTGTCCACTATGAATGCATTGCCAACAGTAACGTGTGCCATGCTCGTGTTGCGCGTTTCAGGGAATGTGTGGGTAGACTTTATTAACTTACAGGGAAACGTTGTTCATTAGTCTCTATATTTGCAATATCTGTGGGAGTAGCTAATTGGATTGATTTCACTTCCATAGAAAATTTATTAAAGTTGTTCCTTCTCTACATGAAACGAGAAGGTCGAGAAGTCTACGACTCGTTGGTAATAGCTAACGTGGGTGCATTCTGTAGAAATGATTGAAAATATCTGGATACCTAGCTTATTGAAGCCTTAAAATTTAGTATTTGTTATCAAAGAAAGGAAATTGCTTAGAGCAATAAAATGCTGACTGATCAATACCGCTTTACAGAAAATAATTTTAAAATGAAGAATGATTGGGTAGAGCATTTATCGTATATAAGTATATTGAGGTAGAAAGTAGAAACACTATTTACTATCAAGTAAACTAATTTCCTTAAAGTTATTATGAATGTCTATTTCAAGATGACTTGTTTGTAACCTGTTTGTCTAATCATTCGATTTCCTACCCATTTTGTTCAATGTTAGGTATATGTAGAGGCGGCACGTCAAGTGAACCGTGGATTCTCCAATCCACGCAAGAATCTATGTTCTATCTATGTTTACATAAGTATTTCAACATATACTTCACCTTAATACTTTCCTTTAAACGAAATTTGAAAGCGATATAAAAATATCCTAAAATATATATTTGTCCCAGCTATAATTACAACCTTGAACAAAAGGGTCAAAATTGATATACAAAAAACTTAATGAGGAGATTTACATTTGGAGACGACCGTTTAGGACCGTGACGTATATCGATGTATGGGAGAAAAAAAATTCAACTACAAAGGCACAGACAATGGTAAGTTTCGTTACGAAAATGTTCGGTAAAGCAAGTTTGTACGGCACTTGTCCGGTATTTTTGTATTTATCGAGACAAATTAGTACAAAAGACTGTTATTGCAAGTATACGTTTTATCAAACCAAAAACCGGCTTCAATGTATCTTCGAAGTCCAAGTCAAATATCGATGAAATTTTTATGGGACCACTTCTCAGCTATACTGAACCCAACGCAAAAAGAATTTTCCAAATCGGTTCATGAATGACGGAGTTCTGAGGTAACAAACATAAAAAAAATACAATCGAATAGAGAACCTTCTCCTTTTGAAGTCAGTTAAAAATTAGACAGATGTATTTATAACTAATTCAAGGCTAATTCAAATCTGTTCATTTTTTTACCCGTCGCGTAAGAAAATCCAACAAACTAATTATTTTACACTAAAAATCTTTAAAACGCCTTAATTTTTTTAATAGTTAAAGTTAAGTGATCACATTAAATCAACCTATAGGTCTAGGTATATCTTTGTATAGGTATTTCATATTTTTAGCATAATGTTTCGGCACAACTAGAATATTACTTGGCCAGGACACGTGACATCTAAATACAAATTTCAAACGGCATAATACCCTTTAAATTTTGTATATGAAAGAAAATTTATTTCTTCAGAATCATAATTTGGATTTAATAATTAAAGAAGAAGAAATAGTGTTTTATTGTTGATGACCATAATAATCTTAGTCCATTCCTGATCCAAGTTCACGCTAGTTTAGCTCACCGCTTACCAGGCTTATCGACTACTATACAAAGTTATACAATTCATGTACACGGACTAGCTCTGACTAGGCACACAGTTTGAGCCAGCCAACCCGTACAAATAATGTGGGTATTGATGTTAAGTAATTTTGATGATTCATGTTATATTAAGCCCGGAGCCAACAGAAATTTAAATTAAAAAAATATATGATAAACGTCATCAACGGCCACCAATTTCTACACAGGATATCAAACCCAAATATCATCACTGTGGGAATATAACCTTTATTGTATCGTCAAACTCGGATTTTATAGTCTGAAATTCTCAATGTTAATGGAGTGATTTGTATGGTAACTTACGAATTATATTACTTAAGATGCCAATTTCCCTTTATTTCTATCGCAAAACCCGGGCGTTCTCATTTACATACACTTTGCTGACCCAACACCGATAAAACCCTTTTTATCGCACTAAAAAGGATTTCTGAGGTTCAACAAAGAACTCCTTACTGTTTAATAGAAATCGGTGGTACTCGGACCAAAGTCGGACGGACCATCCCACGGGATCCGTCACATAAATTGCTATCATTAGTTTAACACAGAAGGATAATAAAACCTAGTTTTATTTATTTACGAGAAACTTATAAGAAAAGATACTAAACATGCCTTTGTTTGTCTATATCGGCCTTCAGCTTGTTATTATTACTTACGAACGCGAGTGACGTAGAAATAACCTCGATTTGTATGAATAAATAGGTACGCATATTAAACACATGTCATAAAATTATAAGTATTCTTAAGTTCCGTCTCTAGTTAAGTATGGTCTGGATAAACTGTACTCGTAATAAAATTTACTCAATTCCTTTTGTTGGTAAAATTGTATACAACAAGATAGAATTGAAGCAGTTTCAAAAAATAAGTAGGTACTGGGAGCAATGACTACGGGCGGAGTTAAGGAAGTGATTTGCATACTAAGCATTGTGAGGCTGAACAGCCGAGCCCAGGGCCAGGGGGTGACCCCCTCAGGTCTGTGGCTAAGTAGCCCGCGGCTGGAACTGAAGGGCGAAGGGGTGGGATGAGAACGTCTTCAACTCGAGTAAATCTTGTATTTTACCTCTAAGTTGCTACGAGTATTAGTCCGTAATTAAAATACAGCTTTTGTGGTAGTATTAACGTATATATATTTTACTAAAATCATTAACGAGGCCAAGCAGCTTTTATTTTCCCAAACTCAATTTTTTTATTGGTAAACAGAAACGTCACGATGTAGCTACTTAGTATTTAAAGAAAATACTGACATAACTATCTTTTTAACGTAAGCAGGGTCCACTTTGTGAAAAAACGAATAATTAAATCATTCTGAGTCAGAGTTAATGTACTAATCATCAAAATTAGAGAGCTTATCCCCAAAGGACATGAAAGACAGCTTACAGCTTAAGTAAATGTAAATACGGGCGTTAAAGGACATTTGTAAATACACGGAGACCCGCTTAAGTTAAGGTTTTCCGCCTTACTCTGTTCTGTCCATCCGAGTTGGGATTTTAGCGTGACAATACATCATGGTATTACAGTAAACACTCGGCTACTTATCGTAAAAAAGGTTGAGACCGATATTAGCATACAAAATACAAAGAAATGTTGGGTTATAGATTTAAACATAAGCATAGGTATATAAGATTTGTTTAATATTATTTGATTTATAGTTATATGAATGTATGTAAGTCATTGCTTATAAGTATAAGCAATTACAGTATGACAGTTTCAAACAGAGCAAGACGAGTGACACAGTTTCAAAAATGGACCTTCTCAAGTGTGTCTCGCGACACACTTGCACTTAGTCGCGGTTAGACCACAGTCGTGAACTCTTGTGCTTTACGTGGTCGTACTTTTAACGAAATCGCATTAAAGATGCCCGCGTGCTTGTTTAGAAAGTGTTTTAATCACTTAGGAAAGTAAAATAAGTCACATGGGATTACTTTCCACTTGTAGGTATGAAATATCCATGATATTTTGATTAATAATAAAATATTAATATTCTTGTTCCACCATATTTGTGAGAGCGAGTTAGCCAATGGAAATAGAAGTGAAAGACACGATACGCGACATTATTCAATATTCAAATTTCTTTGTATTTTTTATTCATTATTCAATAGAAAGATAGTTACATCTCGCTCGCACGCATTGACTAGCGCCTCTACCCATCCTTGTTATACACACTGCCTACTTGTGTAGTCGGAGAGTTTCGGAATCATTCGTGCGCCGCCACCGCCGTCGAGTCGTAGCCAGTCTAAAAAACTGTCATGTATTCTGTGCCGTAGCGAGCCCAAGCTTTTAGATTACAATATTAGCTCGTCAGTAGTCTTCCTCTGTTTGAAACTGTCATTGCTTATAAGTAGTTCGGTATTACGAAATCAGATAGGTTTAAATGTATTCCGAGAATTAAATAATCCTCAACATCATACAATGGTGTCCTTTAAACAATTAATCAGCTATATCAGTTTGCCCTAATTATACATTGTATTTAGTATTATGTGATTTAATTAATGTAATTGGTTTACCGTTTTAATTAAATAAAATAAATTGAAATTGAATACATAACCCATCAATGTTTTTCTCTAGAACCTCGCGGGTGAAGCCGCGGGTAAAAGCTCGTCATATATCTATAAATAGTATACATATAACTGTGCGTATTATAAAAAAGGCACATCCCTGTTATGCTGACATCTTAAAAGGGATTGAGGGTGAGCACAGGTGGGTGGATCACCTAGCCTTGGTGTCTGACTCCGTATGATTTACAAATATTCCCTGTTACACCTGCAGATAATATTTTAGCTGAAACACACTCTAATACAAATTACAACATGATCCATTCACGTCCCAGAGCCCAAAATACAAAAGCTGAGTGACGAGTGCCAGTAACTCCTCCCAATCGTTTAGCAGCGATAAAAATTCGCTGATCATCGAGTGTGGGTCGCACTGGGCTCACGACAAGATTTACCCTTCCAAATAACCATTTGTTTTGATAAACAACCCTTTTTATCCAAAGTAACTTTTGATACTGAGTTGTTGCACTAAATTTCATGAAAAAGTTTTAAAAATGAAAAATAATCATTATAATAGAATATGGTTGAAAATTGTGCTTTACAATACAATACAATAACATTTTTTGTTGCATACCACAAACATAATTACATGAACAAAATAGAAATCTTAACTAAGGTAATACAATTGGCGGTCTTATCGCGTAATGCAATCTCTTACAGACAACCTTTGGATGGATTGGACAAATGTTAAAAGAATAGACGGTGGTGCACAGCAAATAACTAATATAAACGATAATAAAATAAAACAATCATATATAACTAAAATAATATACTATTAACGACAAATACTTACACTACTTTACTACTTTACTTTAGTCACATTTTATAGAAGAGCGTAATATTTCACGTTTGCTAGAGACAAAACCAATGACAATTCACAAAGAGGACCCATTTATTGGATGACTTACATGCGCGCCACTATCCACTATACAAACACCATACACGTCCTCCTTTTTTTCGTTTCTCGACACGCGTTGTCACCTACCTGCAAGTTTGCTTGTCACCAGTTGACATAGGTCAATGCAAAACGTGCAGAATAAAAAGAAAAAACGAACGGTTTTTCGTAAAAGTGTTAATAATTTGCTGATCAGCGGGCCGCGCTGGGCAAACGACGAGGCGTGCCCGCCCCACCATTTATTTTCGTTGTTGTATCTATCTAACTTCGGCAAACATTATGGTTTCACCCCTAATGTCGACTTTTAAGGCGCAGCTTTGCGACAGAAATGAATAAGGCTTTAGCCTGCTGAAAATCATGAAATGTTTATACATTTTCAGATTCATTTTCAAGTGAACATTGACCCATTGATCGGAATGGGGATTCCCATCACTGTACCCCATTTGCGCTAAACGAAATCCCAACTTCAGTGTCTGATTTTTGCCGACAACATTATAGCGTTAGTATCAGGTAGATATATTTTTCTGCTTACTCAAGGGATTTAACTTTCATCATGAAACCAAAACATAACGTAATTAATTAATAACAAGTACCTACGAGAACATAGTTTTCATTATGTTGTTTCGGCAATACCTATACAAAAACAATAATCGGCCTTTGCCATCTAGACTAAACAACATACGACTGTTATTATGTAGGTAGGTACAGTTCGTATATTGTAGGTATATATTTTGTTCTGGAGACAAAACTAGGATAATAAAAAAAAAATTGCTAGACGAATGCCACTGATCACGCTTTTTTGGATTATTTCTGTCTAACAAATAAAATTAAGAAGACTCCAAAATTAAAAACATGAGATTAAATATTTGCATGGTTGTTTTTGACGATATGTGAGAACGATGAAAGTGCTGAGTGGTTATACAGTGCTGTGAGTCACAGCAATTTTCATATTATAACTACAGAAGATCACATATCCCTAATTTATGTATGTTTTATGTCAGGTTGTTTAAGTGAAATTTTGGATTATTTCCTATTGAAAAATAAAAGTATTTAATGCATTTTAGATATAAGTATATTAATACTTAACCAAGAACATAGAGACCTTAATGTATTATTTATATTATACACATATATAAACAAGTATGTGAATGCAACTTTCGGTCATATTACATCATTTGTACCTACGCAATTAAATGTTTTAATTACAGATATCCAAATGTCATCGCTCGAAACTAAATGGGTTCATAAGTTTGCTGTGATGACTTGAATTTGTTTTATTTTCTAAAGCCTAAGTTAAAACGACGCGCGGTGTCGACGCTAGACGCGCGACGCCGCGCGTTTGTTTGTAATATTATTCAACACGACTGACGCGTCGCGCCGGCCGTGTTGATTGCCCCCCAAGTTGGAGCGTTTTAGCTGACCTTCAACAGAGCTATGACTATGGTAGGTACCTGTTATATACTCTTCTATATACTTATTATATATATATATATATATAATAAAGATAATATACCTACCTATATATACGAGTATATAGGTGCCTTTGATTTTGTATTAAGATGTTTAAGCAGAGATGTTTTCCAACCTGTGTATACCTGTGTATACAGCTTTTTGAATATTTTGCATTAATCACTAAATGGTACACACTTGACATTGTCACAGCGGTCACAGCACTCAAAATGGCTAGATAAAAACGTTATTGAGACGAAAATTCACTGGTAAATAAGTATATAGGTATTTTAATTTATTTATTGGTAAATGGACTGTTTGTAAAACAGGATGAGTTTTTGAACAACATCCCTATAGCAACTATCCAAATCGTCAGAGTTAGAATGATTTGTAGTTAGAAAAAAAAACTAGTTTTACGAAGTTAAAATTAACTGTATATTATTTGGATTAAATGTCCAAAAATGTTTTCCATTTCTGCTCAATGCATCAATTCTTCTGCTGATAAGGTACTAAAAAATGCTACAACTTGATAAAATCGATACCTATTATAATTTTCTAAATTCTGCCTAAAAATGATAAAAATCAAATAAAATATTATCGCAGATTTTGGTACAGTTGTTTGGATGCGGGCCCAGACTCGCTTAATGGATTTGCCGTAAATTGTGCAATATATAATTATTGTCTTTCTTGTGACTAACATCAAAAGCTAATGCTACTCGTAGTTCAGCTCACGTAGTTTGTGACGGATCCGCCTCCAACACTATCACAGAAAGAAAAACCATTTATTCAACACAACTAAACATACAAAAAATAAAAAGTAACAAAATTAAACGTTTACCGTTTACCACCACTCACGTATCGTTGATTGTTATGATTTTCCTTCGCCTGAGGTCAAAAGTGTCATTTTCCAGAATAACGTTATGTGACGTTTCCTATACTACGTAAGCGCAAAACTCTTGCGCTCGCATACCGCTGTTTTCGTTGACGCCACGAGGCGCTTTTCCTCTATGGGTGTGTCTCAAAAAACATGCAAAATTGATTCAGTAGCTTTTCAGAGAACCTTCCTTTTTGAAGTTGGTTAAAAGGTAAAAATAAGGGGGTGGGGCAAATTCAGGCTAGGCCCTGGGCGGCAGAAATCCACGCTACGCCACTACGCGTAGGAAGTCTTAACGAAAATAATTTTCCTGAAAGTCCATGACACAAATGTAATGAAACTGGAAGGCAAAAAACCTAAAGACGAATTAATAAATTAGTTTTGAAAAAGGAATAACATGCCTTAAAAACAAAAATAACTTGAAATTTAAGGAAGGAGCGGAATTTGGAGCGAACGTGAACATTTCAACCGTGCCTACGTAAATGTATCACAGTATCTCGTGTGTCATCAAAGTTAAGTGTCAATAGTAAAACAATAATCAATCGTTAACAAAGAAGTGCCGTAGGTATCTAAAAATTTTCGTACGATTACGTTCTCGCAAATGATTCCTAGTCACACCGCTGTTCGATAAAATGGCAATTTCATACCTATTATTATTAATTTAATATGTGCCTGTACTGTATGTACCTACTCTGAACAGAGAATTACATATGACTACCGTTTATTAAATTCCACATAATAAAGCTAGCTAGATATTATAATGGACAATTTTATATCGCAAAAGCTAATTTTCTGCTGAAGCTATAAGTTTAATTAAAATGCACACTTATTTGTATTCTAAAAGCGCTGCACGACCGTATAGCGCTACCTAACTGTCAAATAGGTTAAATAGGGCACTAGAGATGAGATAGAAGTTTAGCGTGCCCTTGAACAGGCATATCCAAGCAGGGCTTACGGAATAAATGTGTCAGTGTCTTGGTAGTAACTGGAAATCCTGCAATTAAATCAGACGGAGGCATAGGTATGTACAAGGAGTGTTTCAGGTGGAGTGCGGCCCTCTGTAACGATAAGCCCATTTTATTGTCTCCGTTCGTCGCTGCCGGCCTCTTTATCTTTTTATTGTCGGCGCGGACCGGCATTAGCAATATGCTCCACAAGTTATGGCCTAAACGAAAACTGGAAGGCAGCAATTACTTTTTTTTACTGGCACCGAGATCGATGTTACACGGTCAAGATGTATTCAATTGAAACATCTACGTTCAACGCGCTCATACAATTTTAAGGGTAGTTTATCCTTGAAGGTGTCCCCGTTAATCTAGTCATCCATCTCTTTCTTGGAAGGAGAATATGTTAATGAAGAAGGGAAACTTCAATAAGCAGCAGGCTTCATAGGCAGTTCACAATTCTAAAATCTTCAGCGTTGAAATTATAATTTTATTTGGCCCTAACGGGGACGTTACCGAACAATGAATAGCTAAGTAACTATATCGCATTGCAAAATCATTTCTTTTAGAACTTTTTACGGATAAAATTCAATACTCAACTTATTTTCAAAGTAAGTATAACAACAATAACTTGAACTTCAATTTTCCCATAAATATAAGTATGTAGGCACTTATGTCGCCCTTAAAGCGTTCTAACTTTTCGATGAAACCAATGAATCAATTCGTAATGGATATATTTTTCGAATATTTTTTTTTTGCTATAAGTACCTATTGGCAAGTTACCTAGGTACTTGCCCAACATATACCAGTAAAACAGCCCAGTGTAAGTTTCTACAAGTTTAGTGAAGCATTAGAACTAACTCTGTCTGGAATACAGATCTCAGCTCTAAATGTACTAAATCTGTCTGAAGCTAAGCGTATATAACGTATATTAAGTCACGTCTGAATTCAGGCATGCAATATTCTGAGAGCTTCAAGTTCCTAACGTAGGGAAGCAAACCTAGAAGCACATTATTGAGTGATACAAATAGTTTTTCAAATTCTATACTAATACCAAAGATAACTAAATATTACTACGTACCCTAAGAAGATAAACCAAATTAAGGCAAATGGTTAGCCGGTGGGCAATAAAGGACGATGATGATGGCGATCATAACATTTAAAGTGTAGCAGGCGGGATGACAAAATAATAGAAGAGCTGATAATGATTTGGTACAATACACTCGAAGAAACTAAGACTTTTTGGCATACACATGCTCATTCATTTTGGTCGATCATCCAACATGTATCAAGTATTAATAAGTAGTAATATTATTAAGAAATAACATTTTAGTTTTTATAGTTCGATAAAAGACCTTTTATTGCTACTAAATAAATCTGGCGATAGTTCAAAAGCAAGGGCATCCAATTACAGCCGATGTTCGCTAAGACTTCGGCTACGAGGATACCTACCTAAGGCTTCATTGTTATCTTATCTTCGAACCCAAGCCATTCTTCTCAAGGTAGGGCTATTCTACTAATATTGCTAAGCTTTTGGAAAATACGACTTTCTAATCTTTGTAGCTCCTAATTCTTGTAAGACATAATAGGATTATTTGGCCTACATAATTGAAGGCTGTGGTTCTACATCTGGGGCAAACCTGGACACGAATGGTGCAGAGTCGCTTTGCCAGTTATTCAGCCGCCAAGCGGTAGTGCGCAAGCATTACTGTGTTCCAGCTTGAAGGGCATTGTAGCTAGCGAAATTACTGGGCATTGTGAGACTCAACAGCTAATTGTCTCAGAATGACGAGCGCAGTACAGCGCCGCGCAGGATTTTGCAAAACAAAGTTCTGGGTGGTGCTGTTATTGTCATGGGCTGGCGTATTGCTTACCATCAGGCAAACGACAAGCTCGTCTCGTCATTCAGTTACATAAAAAAAAAAGAGTCGACGCGAATGGCATGACATGAGAGAGGCCATCCCAGCAGTGGGATGTGAATGGCTGTGGATGTTGATCATGATGATGGTTCTAAATCTTAGTAAGTATATCAGAATAATATAAAACATGCTAAACTTAACTATGGCGTAATTACTCCACATTTAAGTTATTACTCCAGTTCGATGGTAACAATAATATAATGATTATTATTTTATCACCTTGAGCATTAAAAAGATCCGAAACAAGTCCAGGTAGGCACACTAAGATTCTGTTATTATTTCAAATTTAAAGGCAATTTTCATGCCCGACTAGCCGGGCTTTGCTTGGGATGGAGAGTAATTCAAATAGCATTGAGACTATTTGAGACATAATAGTAAATAAGTTTTTTGTTGAAAAAATATTTTTTTCAAAACAAGCTTTTAACAAATTCGTAATCGGAACCGCAGATTAAAATGAGCCCAAACACTAGTAGTTTACGATTATTCGTCAAGGAGTTCCATTGCCCACCTTCCGTCTCCATCATCAGATCAGCTGGCTGTCATCATAATATTGCATTGTCATCGGACTTTGACAAGTATGCAAAATTTCAACTCCGTAGGATAAGAGGAAGTAGTTCTGATTCAGCTTGCAAGATGCCACCCGGACAAAGTTAAATATAAGCTTGTAATAAAAAGAAAGAAAGCTAACGCCTTACGCATTTGTAAGATTCTGTAATTATTTAAAAAATTACTACTAGCATAGCATATTTCTAATCAATTACTAGCATAGGTCAGGACTGCTATGGACATTATAGGGATATTATGTTACCTGAATGCAAAAGGCAATTTTTTTTTTTTATGTTGATTGTGTTCACCAAAAAGATATCCTATCCTATCTTACCAATATTATAAATGCGAGATGGGTCTTTGTTACTCAATCTTGCAAAAACTACTGTACTGAACGGATTTTGATAACATTTGGTATGTAGGTACAGATCCTGGAAAAAGACATAGACTTTTTATCCCGGGAAACCGCGGGTAAAACCGTCGGGCGCAGCTAGTTACCAATAATGGACTTATCTACACCTATAAATAGATAAGGGGATAATAAGTGAGCACAAAGATGTCATGTCATTTGGAAGCAAATTTCCATGTTGATTTACTTATTCCACAAGGCTAAATAATTTAGTAACGTTGAACGAGCACATAATTTTACTTAGCTAATGTTTACGCACGCCCGCTGTGGTAAATTAAGTTTATAATTTTATTCAAATAATAATGTTAATCATTATTTATTAGAACTTCCCTCAGGACCTTTACTAAATCTCATCACTGAACCCCATATTCCGAGATCCTGCATGACTTCTTGATTTCTTGCATGATTTCATACAGGTAATGAAGTAATAATAATAGAGGAATACGTTTCTCGAGCCACCAGCTTCTCATGCGATGATGAAAGCGAAAAACAAAGATATGCGACTAACGCTATAGGGACGTAGCGCTTCATCTTCTTTTAAACGTTCGCTAAATTTTAATTTGGTAATATACGAGTACATGCTTAACGCGGTTATTCTACTGAATTTCACTCATAATATTATAATTTGACATTTCGTCTAATTTTCTCGAATCTTTTTAATAATGCTTGGTTAAGAGTTGAGATTCGAAACACTGTACCGTCCGAGGCAACCATTGTATCCCAAAGCATTTGGCGGGTTTACGTCCGCGGCTATTATGCCGCGATGCATGAACATTTTGTATGGGTGGCATTTTTTTGGGTACATTTTATTGTTACGTTAGTTAAAAAGTTAGTGCACTTTAGTACCTGGAGCTACATATACTTACTACAAGTCCGTTTGTAGTAGCTACATATTCTCACTAATCCACAACCACACTAATATTATAAATGCAAAAGTAACTCTCGTCTGTCTGTCTGTTTATTAACTTTTCACGACTAAACGGCTTAACCTATCTTAATGAAATTTGGCACAGAGATAGCCTGTATATAGCCCCGATAAAGACAGGAAAATTTAAATCACAGTTTAACACGTGGTTCCCGTGGGATCGCGGTATCACCAAATAAGACGCTAAAGAAGTCGCAGGCAGCAGTTAGTACCTAGATATAGGAAGCAGGTTTCACTTCACGCTTTTCTAAGCTATAATAATAATAAATTCTTTATTTGTCACAAATACACTTTGCACTGTAATAATAAATTCATTATTTGCCACAAATACATTTGCATGCAGATATCCTGTGCGAATAAGGAAATTGCAAAAAATTGCATGTAATTGTATATTTTCAGTGTTATTGTCAATTAACAGATTGTAAAAGTTCAGCTACTTATGTCGCTGACTGTACCTAGGTATAGCTAGAAGGTTTTGCTTCACGCTTTTCTAAGCTATAATAATAATAAATTATTTATTTGCCACAAATACACTTTTCATGCAGTGATCTCCATTATTCATTTAACTTTCCAATTTCAGTTATCTCAGTGTGTTGCTGTGAGAGCTTCATGAGTATAGTTTCTTGGACGTTAATCACTTGATTATCCCTTTGTGCATCCGTTAATGTGTCTGTCTTCAAAGGTAAGGGCTTCCAATTACAGAAAATGTTTGCTCAAGATTAATTGTACTCTTATCTGCGATTCTTAAATCATTATTCTTTATAAGTGCGCTTTGAAAGACGAGCTTTTTAGAATATATATAGGTATTTGTGAAAGCTCGAATCCTTTTCTTTTGATAATGAGTAAAATAAAGTGGTATTTTCTTTATATTTCATTTAAATGTTTATCGATAATATTTTTTTTAAATACCTAAATGGTATTCTTAAGATATACCTGATTCACCACTAAAAGCTAAAACTCAATTAAAATTAAGCTATAATAACGAGTATAGAGGTATTTTGTGTGAAAACTATTATTAATCTACGTATTAAACCTGTACTAACCGCTACCAATGTACTGTATTATGTTTAAAGACACAACAAATAAAATATACCTTCCTGCCTTCAGAACTAAAGTAAACTGACTATCGAACGAAATAAAGAAATAAACTTATAAATATCGCTATGACCTATGTACGTATCTAAACGTCTGACATTGGAAGGTTAGATGAACGCCATGACAGACCAAATATCACTCTAGAGTCGTTGAATACGTAATGATTCAGGTGTAGGTACGTAAGGATGTATTAAAATCAGAGAAGCCTATATCTCATCAAGTAGGTAAGTGAGCCTGAATTTAAAAGTCTACACTAAAATGTTCAAGAACCAAGTACCTAGGTTTAATTGAAACTGATGACACTGCCTCTAGCTAGATGGTTAACACGGATCATTTTGACAACATGGTAATATGATTTGCCTTTTTAACATTGCCATTACACAGTAATTAATCAAGTGAATAATTAAGTTACGTTGATATTTAATTTATTACTCGTCATGCATTCAACAGGTAAAGAATGAACGCGACCGAAACGAGTCCAGGTAGGCACAATAGGTGGGATCGCGTATTAGGACCTTCAGCTCGCGCGGGAGGGGACCGCGATGTATGGTGACTGAACTTCGACAGGACGGTGCGGCGCGAAGGTGTGAGGTGTTATTAGGTGCTATCAGTGTTTTTGGGATGAGAATATGATGGTGAAGGTTACTTACGCGGGGTGCGCGGTGAGGGTCGAAGCGCGGCGCGGATGGTAGTGTGTGAGAGGCCGCGTGGCCGGGCTACGGCAGACTGTTGCTCCCGGGCCCGCTTCACTTGTTACGTGCCGCCCGCCCGCCCTGCGCGGCCGAAGGCGCCCCCTGCGCGCCCCCCGCCGCGCCCCGCGGCCGCGCTACCCTGCCCCGCGCCCGCCTGCGCCGCTACCACTCACCAATATCACGGGTCCTTCAATTTGCAGCATCCCTGGCCGAGGTGAGCGAGCGAGTTATGTTGCAATCAAAATGCGCACATAAACGTAGATTTGCAGAAGCTCTAGGCAGTGATCACAAATAATGCTTTTTAGGTATAGATACTGCTATAAATCTTCTTTTTTGTCGCAGAAAAAGTGTCGCAAAGTATTTACCCATCTACATATAAATTCAACATAGTTAAATACAACAATAGAAATATTTCGTGCCGAGGCCAAATCTGCAGCCTGCAGAAAGAAGGACTGATAGATATTACTACCTGCCTAAGAAGACCTCTTTACAGGTGCTATTTATTATAGCACATTTGTTTACCTACTAATCTAGTGGTAGGTAATAGGTAGATTAAGCAGATAATAATTATAATCTCTAGTTCACTGTTAACTCAACTAGATTACTAAATTACCAACATAATAACAGTATTTATAACTTAAACTTCGATATTATTTAAAACCTATTTATTATTATTATATACCTATTTATTATTTTTATTACCTATTTATTATTTTTATTTATTTAATATAATTTTATTTTATTTTGTTAAACTGTTATAATATATATGTTATGTATAATTTTATTTTATTTTGCTAACAGCTGTTGTTACAAAGTAATTTGACAAATTAATATAAAAAATCCAATTAAAAGCCTCCTCAAATAACAATTAAATAGAAAATAAAGGATTTTTACAATTAAATAAACAAAGAAATAAGAAATGCGAGATGGCACCATGCAATGCCATTTACAAATTACGACGATTAGATAGTGATGACGTTAGGGCTGTATTCACCGCAGCCAGACTGCTCGTGAATAGATCGATATTGGAATGCTCAGACTTCGAAAGCTTATTAAAGGTTACAGAAGAACGTAAAACATTAGTTTCTCCGGTAGGTGGTGCGGGCGAAGGGTACATGCAATAAGTTTTTAGGTCTGGAGTGTCGAGGTGGAACATTCAAGGATATTTTAGCAATAAGGTCTGGACAGTCAATTTTGGACTGTGCCATTTTAACTAGAAAGCGCATATCGGAGATATTTCTACGGATTGTAAGATCCCTCTTACGCAAATGCAAACGAGCACAGCGTTGATCATAACAGAACTTAAGCGAGGAATTTTGAACTTGTATTTTATAATGAAATTTACGTGGTAGAGGTACATACCTCCTTATTGATTGTTGACGTAGCAGCTGTTGTCACTGGAATATTGTGCAGATTATTATGTACACCTAGTACATAGTGTCTGTAAATAAAAACTTATTATTTGATCGTGTATCGGGTAAAATGTATGAATTTCATTATATCTTTTCGTATAAATTGAATAGCTCTGAAGTGAATGAAGTATCAAACAATGCGTTTTAAATTATCCCCTGAGCGTAAATAGGTAACCTACCCTAGCTATACGGATTTACGGATTTTATCTTTTTTTAAAACCAATATTTTTTCGTTGCCTTTCAAGGTACCTCCATTATTTTATAAGCCAAAATAAATTGAACTAGTAATCCTGTTCTATGATATTATATCGAGGTTGTTACTCTACTAATTAATAGCTAATACCTAGTCTTAACTGTTTATAATAACTATTAATAGGATTTCAATCTTGAAACTACAATATTTACATACCTCTACCTACTGACTAACTTACAAGTAGCAATTTTCATAAACATGAGGTCAGTAAATATAGAACAAAACCCTAAGCAATTATATTAGTAAATAATTATCATTTCTCTATAAATCTTTACAATACATTCTGATGAGGGTTTTTATCGTATTATTTCCCGGATTGATGTTAGGTACTAAAACGTAGTGATTAATTTATCTATGCTAGGTACCTTTAAAAGCTAGAGTACATAATACCATCTTGTAGATACTTTTCGATATCGTGTAGGTTGGTTCACTACCGATTGATCGAAAACTTTTGTATACTTACTAAGTACAAAAACGTAGGCAACTAGACGAAAAAAACCGTTGAAAGGTAGGTAAGTAAATAAAAAATGTATTCTTAAGATCTGCTCGATACTAAGTACTATATTCAATCCGTTAAATTAGTGTATTCACAAACATAGTCGAGTAATCCAGGGATTGCAATGTCCCTGTATTGCACCGGCTTTCAATCTACGAATTTCTATTTTCGTTACTAAATCCAAATACTAGCGGATTACAGCGCTGGATCGCTGAATTGAAAAGCCCTTGTGGAATTTTACCTGCATGTTCACAAAGATTAAATTGATAAAATTACATTTAGTATAAGCTGTTTTTACAAGTTTCTAGAATCTCAATTTGACAAACTTAATTAATAATAAAGACGCGGCGAGCGAGTGTGGCTCAGTGGGAGTACGTGCAACTTTCAATCCAACGGACCCGAGTTCTAATCCCGTTGGCCCCGCACCACTGACTTTCTTAAGTTATTTGCACATTTAACACTCGCTCTAAAAACGGTGAAGGGAAACATGGTGAGAAAACCGGTATATCCAAGAATTTATCACAAAAATTCAAGGACATGTGACATCCGGCAACGCGCACTGGGCCAGCGTGGTGGATTATGGCCCATACTCTATCTATGAGGGAAGGCCCAAGTCCCAGCAGTGGGAACGTGATGGGCTAATGATGATGATGAAGGACGCGGACGGTAAGAATGAAACCTGTAAGTATGTTTTGTTCCATTACATACTTATTAAAGAACTGATAAAAGAAATACTGATTAAAGGAAATTTATGTACTTTAGTTCTGATGTCTTCCCTATCCTACCTACGGATTACGGTAGACACCATATATATATAGTGGGTATAGGTATTTACTGGATGATTTCTGATGTCTCCCTTAGGGTGGACCGCTTAAATATTATTCTGAGTCCCTTAAATAAAATTTAGAATAAGAAGTTTGTTGTCTCTCTTAACTAGGTGAAACACTAGTGCTAAATTATTCCTGATGTCTTCCTCAGAGGTCCACCGGGTACCGGGGAGGACATGAGACCGAAATCGTCATTTTAGTAAGTAGATATTTGAAGGTACTTAAAAAACAGAATCTTATAAACCGACGCACCTACGTCTTTGTACAAATAGACAAACGCTGCCTCATCGACGACTTAGTTTATCTCAAAAGTTTTTAAGTTGAAAGCGAGTCGGTAGAGTCGGTAACTAATCCAAATAGGACGGTTCCTATTTGGATAACCTAACCCGGTGGTTAGGTAAACTTAATTGACCTAATTTAAATTCGGGTACCTGATACAGAGTTACATTTCCACACCAAATTCGCGTAACCAAAAGTGAGTTCCTATAGAATATCAGTACATTCATTAGGTATCTGGCACTGGCACTGTCGAAATCCAGATCAACTAGCTGGCTGTCTAGTGAGGCGTGGTGTGTATGTTATAGGTTCGTGGTTAAAGCGTTTCAGCGGAAACATTATACTCGTTCCTAAAATAATCTAATATATTACAATAATATGAATGTCAGCAATATTTATAATATGTCATTAATCGCTATCTTCACTACTATCAGAGTTATTAGAATTAGTCCATTGGTCACTCAAACTTTCACAATATGACAATAATGCAGGCACAATGGATGGCCACTTGTCAAACGAAATGTCAAATGCAGTGTTGGCGTCACGGAGTGCATTGAGGTGGTTCAGAGGCCGAACTATTGTATAATATCGTTATATCAGATAGATCGTATAGCCGCAGTGTTCCATACCTTATCGTTACGTTTGGGCCATCACAGGAAAATGGCCCCGCTTTCACATAAACAGAGATTTGGGTTCTGCGGTCAGAGGGCTTGTGAGGAGACTTATTTATTATTTGGTAACTACTGTTGTAAAAAATTTAAATAATTATGTTATTTACGTACCTATTTCTGGGGAATAGAGATCGATAGTATAAGCCTCGGGGCATGAAATAGCGCGTGTTGCCGGGAACAGTTTTGCGATAATCTCCACAATTAAGCGGCTGGCACGTGCGTCGTCTCCTTAACGGCCAGTAGAGTAGGTACACAATCAAATAATTATAATTAAATGTAATTGTTAACAGGCTGTTAGAACAGGCTGGGTTCCGCGGAGGATTTGGCACCATAGACCACATCCACACAGTGAGGCAGGTTATGCAGAAGTCCGAAGAGTATAACCAGCCCCTGTGTTTTGCTTTCGTGGACTATGAGAAGGCATTTGACTCCGTTGAAACCTGGGCTGTTCTGGAGTCACTGCAGCGGTGCCAAGTGGACTGGCGATATATCGAAGTGTTGAGATGTTTGTACGACGCCGCGACTATGAGTGTCCAAGTACAGAATCAGCAGTCTAAACATATCCTTTTGCGCAGGGGAGTGAGACAAGGAGATGTTAGATCTCCGAAACTGTTCACTAACACCTTGGAGGATATGTTTAAGACGCTGGACTGGAAAGGTAAGGGCATAAATATTAACGGCGAAAACATCTCACATTTACGATTTGCCGACGACATAGTCCTTATGGCGGAATCGGTGCAGGAACTCGAACAACTGCTGCACAGCCTGGCTGATGCTTCTCGACGTATTGGGCTCGGGATGAACTTGGATAAGACTAAAATCATGTACAGCAATCTTATTACCCCGAGACCCATCGTCGTAAACGGTACACCTCTTGAAGTTGTCGAAGAATATGTCTACCTCGGACAAACAATACGGCTGGGTAGAAACAACTTCGAGAGGGAAGCCGACAGAAGGATTCAGCTAGGCTGGGCAGCGTTCGGCAAACTACGCCAAGTCTTTACGTCGTCCATACCACAATGCCTTAAGACAAAAGTCTTTAATGCGTGTGTCCTACCAGTAATGACCTACGGAGCCGAGACGTGGACACTCACTGTGAGACTAATCCTCAAGCTTAAGGTTGCTCAGCGTGCTATGGAGAGGGCTATGCTCGGAGTCTCTCTGAAAGATAAGATCCGCAATGAGGTAATCCGACAGAGAACCAAAGTAACCGACATAGCCCATAGGATAAGCAAGCTGAAGTGGCAATTGGCTGGTCATATCTCACGAAGGACGGACAACCGCTGGAGTAGACGTGTCCTTGAGTGGAGACCGCGAATCGGCAAACGCAGTGTAGGACGCCCACCGGCTAGATGGAGTGACGACCTGCAAAAGGTGGCCGGAAGAAACTGGATGAGAGGAGCCGAAGACCGGGCTCAGTGGCGTTCATTAGGAGAGGCCTATGTCCAGCAGTGGACGACTACGGGCTGATGATGATGATGATGATGTTCCGAATTAAAACATGATATAGGTACACCATCCAAAGGTTGCCTGTAAGAAATTGCAATTTTAGTATGAAAGTTTTCGTGAGTTTGATTCATTATAAATAATCATAATCATCTCGCAGCATAAACTCGCCCCTGATGAAGAGCATCGGACATGCTCGAAACCTAGGTCGACTAATTCGACAAACTACGTGAGTCCTAGCCGTTTTATTAAATATTTATAAGAAATTGTACATAGCGATAAGGCCGCCCATTGTTTTACCACTATTATATGTAACTGTAAACTTTTGTTTCCTGTTTTGGTGTTCTATAAAGTAATATTGTAAATTATTATATTGTAGGTATACCTCCAATGACCTACATACTTAGAATGATACGCAGGTTACCTACAGATAAGAGCTTTCACAAAATCGATCGTCGCTGACATCGACCCGCAAGACTCTATCTTTGTTCTCTACCAATGAAAACTACATGTCTTAGGTACAGTCTCTAGGTAAGTAGGTTCCTAAAGGGCCAACCAATGTGTACAAAGTAGTTATTTTACCGAAGTACCAGGAGTACCTACTCCGAGGGAAAATAACTACTTTAACAGGCATATATTGTTACAAAATGTACCTATAGCGGATATTAGGTAATATCCGCTATACAATAGTAATCTTACGAAATAATTATGCTCAATCTAGCAAGGAGCTTCATGTGTTGATTCCGACCTACGACTGTTGGTCAGATTTGAATTTTCTCGATGTAATATAATACAGTTTTAAGGCCTGCGCCAGACGATGAAGCGTCCGCCGCGGCCTATTACGTTGTATGACTTTATTGCAAGGCCGCGAAAAAAACCCAAATACCTACCTACTAGGTATGATTTTCGCGAACAAAATTACGTAAACGTTCGTTGTCTACGCAGGTCTTCAGATTTTCAGGATCAAAGTTAATAGGTCTTCTTGCCAGACTACCTAAATCTAAAGAATAGGATAAAAAGGGTTCTCTAAAATCTACCAACAAAATGTCTGTAGGTGCTACCTACGTCAAAAATTCCGTATTTTCATATAAATCTGTAAGGGTTGGCTGGTACAGCGAGGGCCGACAATGCCCGCGAGAGCGTTTAGGACGCCCCGACGACGTCGTTCTCTACAAATTGTTTTATATTTCACTCATGGACGCATTTTGTGTTCGAATATTGACACCGGGCTTTATTTACTAACCTACTATCGTATTTTGTTTTGGGGTTACTGATTCATTGAGTTTCCCAAATTGCTAGTATAATCATGTGGGAACACGACCTACGATGCTGGTGGTTATGTGGTTATCACGTATAAAGATGACATTGACGACGCTTCCTTAAACACTTAAAGGTATAAAACGTTACAAAAAAAATTGAGATTGTTCTGGAAAATACAGAAAACGTTAGTTGGTAGGTAAGGTTTCCATTACATTTTTCTCGGCTCGATCTTAGGGTACCTACGTAGTAGGTACGTACTTTTACTGACTTGAAGATTCATATTTCTACAAAAGAAATAATTAAGTCCTAAAACAAAGGGACAGGCCCCGGCAGTTTACTCCACTGTTCCCAGGGCCATTACCATTTTCGCACTTATTAAGACAGAGAGAGGCTTGCACTTCTACTCGCAGAATTAGGTAGGTACTTATCTACATTGATCACGCAAGATTTATCTCGCAAGTAACAACCTAGTTTTCTATTGCGCGGACAAGAGCTTTACGTAAAAATATTATTTGCTAACAAACCCTCGGAGGGCATAACGATTAGGTTATAAAAATAAAACTGTCACATTTTAATTTTCTCGTTGACCTTTGTACTTTTTACGCCCCTTTTCAGTGTGCGCGAACAAGTAGACTTTGCCTTTATTTTAGAGACAGTCATTTGTTGTGCGGATTGTTATGAAAAAGGTGATACGGGCAAAATACAGAGTAGGTAAGTATTTAGGTTTCTTGTTTAAACACAAATATAGGCAAGGGCCAGTATAAGAGTTAGTTCAAAGCGCTCCAGCATCCGGAAACAAGTTATTAGAAGAATGAAACGGGTATCGGTTGAATTATCTGTATGTATGTGATCTGTGTTCAGTTGGCTCAACCGATACCTGTCAGGCTAGATAACTCTAACTACTACCCCATCCACGATTTCTATCGCTTACGTATATTACTTGGCCTCCTATTTAATTAGTTTAATATTTAATTAATATAAACATACACCATACTTACCCATCCTACATTGCCATTTGTTAAGGCATTAAATTATTTTAGTTGCCATATATTTTTTCATAAAGCCTACATATTTTAATCACAAAATAAAATTATTTTGGTAAAATTGCACTCGACCCCCATGACACAGGCCTCGTGCTTAGTTTGGGGATCGCCGCTATCTCCAATTTTTTTTGAGATAATAAGTAATATTCCAAACCATTTGTAAGAAAAAATTGTAAAATAACGTTTTGGCAGTAAAAAATTATCTTAACTAACTAAGAAACTTCGTTAGGAAAAAAAAACTTATTACCCCGAAGAATAAAATCCTTTGTGTACCTACGTGGTACCAGATTATTCTAAGGTGGTCGCGTATTGCGTAGGTCTCCTAAACACTTATGGAAATTTATAGAAAATTAAGCCCGGGTAAGGAACCAGATATTAACACATAAACACCATGGTCACTTCAACAAATCAACTGGTCTAGTCACTCTAGCCCTATTATTCTGTCCTCACACAATACAGTACCAAGGTCACAGCGGGGGACCTTGGAACCTTGGGCAATATTAATAAAAATGCCTTTTTTAGTCTCAGTATAATGCTTCATATCTTCCGGGGGCAGATTCCATGTGGGGGGGGGGTCTGTCCTCGCGCCATTAATAAACACGCTACATGCATACTTATGACCCACTTTGAACTCGCCCTTATCTCTATAGTATTGGAAAACTTTTCCTTGTATTTATTATATCTACATAAGTAGGTAATTAGATGATGTTTGTTCTCGTGCCAGTAAACATATTTGTTATTATCGATAAGTTTGTTATTTAGGTGATTGCGTAAAAGGATGATTTGAATGACGTCATCTGATGTTCCCTAACTATAATTTGTAACCTTTACACAAGATAATAAACAAAGGATTCCTTGTTTCTTCGTGAAGCTAGAGTCCAACGACCTTTGTCGTTGTTAACGTTGAGATTTAATAATTTACTCATAGAAATTAAAAAGGAACCAAAATATTTATCTTTCAACAATAAACTAAAACATTTCTTGTCAACACATTGTTTCTACACTTTAAATGAATATTTTGAAATTGGTAAATAAAATGTGTATAATATAGTAAAATATAATTATATATAGTATAATATAATATAATATAATACAAAAGTATTTATAGCATAGTATAGTATAAATACTTTTGTCAATAATATTTAATATTTTGCATGAACAGCGCCCGCCCAATTTGCGATGTCTGAAAAAGGCGACTAAGTTTTAAGTCCATGTACTATAGAATAAGACCTTTGTACACTTAGTTTTGCAAATAAATGAATATGAATATGAATATGATTTTTCGTAGATTACCCACTGGTACGTATTATGTCGCCGGGCGAGGATACTACTACCTAGTTGAGTACCTAAATAAATATACATAGATACCAAATCCTGACACAAAACTGCGGTTTTCCTTCATTTATGGATACAGGAACTACGGGAACCATATACCCTATGGATCCATGGTTCACAACACCCAAACTCGAAATATATTTTTAACGCTTTTTTCTCCTGTACATAAACATTTATCCCATTGCGGTATTCGCAAGTAAGGCGCACTTTTCATTGCATACTATGACTTAAGTAAAAGTTAGTTTCCTTTGCTATGACTATGAGTAGAACTGTGGTCAATGACAAACATTCACCTTTCATAAACTGACAGTTGTATGTATCCTAATTATATTACAAAATATGCGAGTATCTCTCTCTCTCTCTCTGTGTGTGTGTGTGTGTGTAGTGGTGTGTGAGGGTGTGTGTGTTGCCACTTAGGTAACTCCATAAGTACTGAACAGATTTTTATGAAATTCGTTATGTAGGTATACCTACTTTAGATCCTGAACATATATATACTTTAGATTCAATTTTTCAACCCGGAAAAACGAAGTTACTTTCCCTGAGGAAGCAACTATAAACCGAATATTACTACGCGAGTGAAAGCGCGCGGCGCAGCTAGTGAAAAAATAAATGAGGTCTCTCTTGGTGACCCTCGCCTTGATTTTTAGGTAGCAATGACAATGATCCGCCGCCCTGTTACAGTTTTATTATAAGTTAGGTAGGTATGCCTCGCGCCAAACTTGATGGCGGCTGACTGGCGGATCACGTGATTTGCGCAGATATAATTTGGTACCTATGCGATTTTGTTACTGCGCAGGTCACGTGGTGCGTCTGTCAGCCGCCATTAAGTTTGACGCGATGTATACTATTTTCGCGAACAAAAAATGCACGGCGGACTGTCGGTTGTCTTGGCAGGCCGTTTAAACCTATATAAACTTGTTGGTAAGTCATACTCTGTTTACCTATTTTCCTTTCCTATCGTTGTAAAGTAAAAACAATAAGTAGTCACCGTAATTATACGATTTGTGTTCGTAGCCTAGATTTAGTTTTTATTCAATCGTTAACAATTGAGTAGTTAATTACGACGATGGTTATTATTTCAGTAAATTATAGTCGGTAATTAACTAAATTACTGTTACACCGACCGACAATATCTAAGAGGGATTATGTAACCGAAATTAATGTTCCAGAGCCGGTAAAACCCTAACGTTCTATTTTAAGGCTAAGAAATAAAACAATGGTTCCGCCGTCACATTTCTTATATTGTATGAAAACATAACAATTGCATTTCATAGATAAAATTATTACAGCAAATAAATTGATGGATTGATAGTTTACATATAAAGTTGGAAGAATTAGTAAATCATAAAGTAATGTATATTTTCATATCAACGAACGTGACCTATCTTCTAGTAAATGAAAAGAGAGAAGAATAAAATGGCGCCACCAATTTTCTTACAGGATCTTGTTTTACGTCTCTTAACTAAATGGGAGAAAGCGATACATGCTGCTCGTTCCGATCTGCTTAACCAAAGTACAAACAATACTAGCAGGCTTATCTAGTTAACATAAAAGTAAATGAATCATCAAAATAATAATCTCCTCAAACTCGTTTGGACACTCAGCGCGCCTCGCGAAGCGCGGTTCGACAATATTCTTTCGCTGGAGACGGCGGTGGCGGAACTACTTGATAAGACCCTTGGCCCGGAAGAGGTCGCGCATGAGGCCTTTCAGATAGCGGATCTCGCGCTGCAGGTCGGAGCACTGCTCGCCGAGCCCCGCGTGCGTCTGCCGCAGCTGCTGCTCCTCCGTCAGCAGCACCTCCACCTCCGCCTTTTTCTTCTGGCGGTAGCGCGTCGCCGCGTTCTTGTTCTGCTCCTTCTTGCGAGAGCGGCGGTCATCGGTCGAGCGCGCGTACGGCTTGGCGCGGTGCGGCGCCGGCGCCGCCCACTCCTCGTCCGTGCCGGAGGAGCGCGGGGAGGACGCCGGGGAGGGCGGCGGGGACGCGGTGGAGGGCGCGGGGGACGCCAGCTGCGCGGCGCGGTGGCGCACGAGCTCGTCCACGCACGCGAGCTCGCCGTCGTAGGGCGCCCAGGGCTGCGGCGCGGCGGCGGCGGCGGCGTGCTGCGCGTAGCTGAGCAGCAGCTGCGTGGCGGGCCCGGGCGGCGAGTGCGGCGGCGTCAGGTGCGTCAGCTCCACGGCGTCGTACACGGTCTCGAACTCGCGCAGCAGCTCCTCCGTGTGCTGCGGCCCGGGGTACGCGCCGGCCGGCTCGGGCGCCGGCGCCGGCACGGGCACGGCGGCCGGCGCGGGCGGCGCGCCGCGGCCCACCTGCGGGAGGTGCTCGAAGATAGGCAGCTCCACCTTCTCCTCGAACCAGTTGGGGAAGATGTGTTCTGTAACGGACAAATGTTTTCGTTACTAATTTGATATGCGCTTTCTGATCGGCACGAGTATGTTCGGCATGTGGTTTGTGTCGGTTTATTGATGTCCCCATTATTTGTCGATAGACTAAACGTTGAATACATTTGACGCATAGAAATAACTATCGTTGAATATATACTCGATCCATTAAGTGCACGAGCTCGAGAATGGGATCGCGTCTTAATTATGTATTTATTCGTATTCATATGGTACAGGTTTGTACCTTATACAGGTTTATCGGAAAATTTTCCTGACCGATTAAAATGAACAGATTATGCGATTATTATTGCTTATTTAATAAGTTTGCATTGTTATTTGCTGTGCGGCGTAAGCGGAGTCGAGGTGTCTCTCCTCCCTGAACTAAATAAACAATATCTCATGTTGCACGCAGCCGCGCGCCGCGCCGCCGCACCGTCGCCGGCTCGAGCGCGCGATAGCCGACAGCTATCGACGAATACTTGGATCTTAGCATATAAAGCGCCTCATATTTCAAAATTTACAAAATTAAATGTAATCATTTATTATTTGACACTGAAAATAGACAATAACTTTCTGACGTCGTCTTCGATGACGAGTTGACCGCATTGAGGCGGCGGGCTTAATCAACGATCAATTGAATATAAATTGGTTAGACCGTTGCTTGTAACGGAGAAATTCTCTGATTAACTGATGCGTCTGGACGTTGCAAGCAATTTACACATCTACTTACTGATTTTTATGTATGTAACAAGGAATAGCGAGTATGAGGAACCAACCGTTTCGAATCAATATTAATGAAAGAAATGGAGTACAAAGCATATAAAAATAGAACTACATACTTCTTAATATTATAAATCTGTCTCTATAATAATCTCAGTTCTAGGCGTTTCAGAACTGAAGTACCTAATTCATAAGGATTTATATTTTAAGATTGGCAACGAATATCATCACGTAGCGCGATTGGCTGCAGCGGCGTGACCCCAGATAAACCTGCAATCAGGGTTCGGAGCCCGCGAACCGCGCCACCGCACCGCCGCGCCATCACGCCATCGAGGCGGCCTCGATACCGAATCATTCAGATAACTAAACGACAAACGACGTCAATCTCTACAATATAATTAAACCCGCTAGAGTCAACGACTTGTCTATATCGGAAAATTCCATAAAAAACTAACATGAGTATCAGACTTGTTATCGTTTAACCTTAATTGTCGTTAGCGTTAAGCATATACTGGAATGATTTAATAAAGTACAATACAATATATATCCTGTTACGTTAACGAGGCCACAAAAAGCATTAATGACTTCACCTATTGCCTAGTACCTACCTGGATGTCATTGGCGCTGAAGGGTAAGCGAATGAGACTCAAAAACAATAAAATAAACAACGCTTGACCAAGGTAACGAAAGTAAAATAAATTATGTTTTGTCACGCTCGGGAAACGTGGGGAGATAAGTACTTATTCGAAAGGTATACCGGTAGGTCATAATATTTGTATCAATATATAGGAATGAAAACAAGTGGTCAATATGTCGCTTTAATTATTGGGCGAGCTGCCAGCGAGGCCGTCTTGTGCGCGAACTGGTTTATCAAACCACTGCGGAACAAGTCACAAGAACATCCTTATAACTTTCATAACTAAAGGAGAATCAAAGTACATCTTTATCAAACCTTGAACGACAATATCTTGAACTTTCAACCGAGCATGTTTAATGTAAACAAACTGATAACAATGTAATGTTGGCGTTGTACTGCATCTTTGTGTTGCAGAACAGTTTTAAACGCTGTCTCATGTCACTTACACCGCAATCTAAGCAGGGCATGCATAAATAAAACAAAACAACAAGAATTCTACGTGTGGCTGCTGATACAATAAATGATAAATAAGCTACATTAACACTTAGCTTGCCACCTGCATATTCAGTGTTTATGTTAGCATTATGCATATTGCATATTTATAGAAACACACGTGAGAATAAAGTATAAGGAACTTGTTATTTGACATTATTACGTAATTTTACGTTCGATTGAAGCCTCAAAATGTTAATGCCATTGTTCGCCGTACTGGAGCCTTGGTTTAAATATGTTCAGAGCAATGCTAAAGCTGATACTGGGCCGAGCAGCAAACAAGTTTGTTGCGCAGTATAATTATCGCTCCAAAAAGTATAAATAAGTCCAGTTACCGACCTAAACGGTCAACCAATGGATAAACAACACAACTACCTACTCATGTAAACATATGTAAACATAAAAAATATATAAAATAAATTGTAAACGTGGAACGAGTACAAATCAATTTTTTATTACATTTAATAACTGAAGCGAAAAGTGGAGCACGCGGGCCTTGGTAGCCTTTCCGCCACAATGACTTTCAACAGACCGACCAAAACAAACAATGCCAAATACTAGGAACGTGGTGATCGGTTCCAACATACCAATATACATATCAGCCAGTGCCATCACGAAGTCCTTATATTCTAGAAAGACCGCTTCACGAATCCAGCGAAATATCCTCTAATTCCTTACTGCTACAATACAGTTCTTAACTTTAGAGATTACAAGGGCAGTGGTATCTTAAACTTGAATCCTCGGGGGGGCGAGCGATGGTCGTCGTGGGAGATTCAGGCGGCAGGCTGCTGGGCCTAACGTCTTTTGACGAGTTTCTGTGAGTTGAAAATGATCTCTTTATTCCAAATGCAACTATAGTGGCACTTCATTCTAACGGCGTCCAGGAGGCGCATTGAAGTCGGCGGCAGACATAGGTTGCGATGCGAGCGCAAGCGCCCGGAACACGCTCCTCGAATCGAATTTATTGTCACGGGTGTGAGCGGAATGCGATCACCAGTAGACGCGGCGCAACGCGGCTCGGGACTGAGCGCGCGCCGCCGCCCGCGCGCCTCGCGCGAGCCTTTCCCCACCACGCGGCCTACTCTACGTACATAAATACTGCCCGCTAAAAGTGCACGATGCACGACCACATTCTCATTGCCACATCACCTAACAACACGACAACCGTGCTGCATTCTAAATAAATACGCTCTACCAATGAACTACGTAATAAGCGTGGGGTCTCAACGTTACCTACCACCACGTTTGTACTTTCCTTATTCAGTTTACTATGTTGTTCTGTTAATCAAGTTTCCTTGATTGGAAATTGCTATCGATAATCACATTAAGGAAAATAGTAAGGAATGCGCTTTGAATGCATTGAATATTACAAATGTAATCGACGACGGCCTTCACGGTTAATCACTCTATATGAAATCAAAAGCCGCGTCAGAATTGGTTATTGTAAGGTTACAATCAATAGGTACAAGGAAAAATATTAAGCGCCAAAGAAATTAAAAGTAATAATTATTGAAGCACTATATCTTTGAAAAAAATATAAATATTTAATATAGCATTAACATTTTAGCAAACAAAATTATTTATGTTATTTAATGTTTGATTAGACATTTAGATTTATTTTTTTAGATATACCTAATAAATACTAGCAACTGCACTAAAGCTACATTCCATGTCAATTCAGAGCGTTAGTCGCATTATATGTATTTACTTATAAGTATAAAGTTTTCATAAGCTGAAGGAAAAGTTCAACAAATAAATAAAAACTATTGAGTTATGTGCTGTAAGTAAACAGCGCCATCTAGCGACAACATAACCAACTATTTAAAAATATTTGGGTTTTTAATATTGCTTCTTCTTGGTTACGTTTTCAATCCGCCTCTCCTATAAATCTTTAAGTTCGCCAAATCACCAGCCTATTCATTCTATTTTAATTTAATTTTCCTAGATCTCAGAAGCTCCCTACACTTACATAATCAATAATTAATAAAACATAATTATAATGGAGCTATGTCAACGTAACTAATAAAATTCCTGAAACTGCGTGTGATATGAATTTTAATTTAACGCGAAAATATTGCTATACTGCACCACTACAATTGTTTCTTGCACTTTCTAGATATTTGCTAAAATATGCTATCTAGCATTTAACTTGTATAACTAACTGTTTGTATACAACGTAACATGTACTAACTAACTGTTTGGTGCTAAAGTATTTCATTGCTTTCCACTCGTTCTAAATTTTTCCAACAAAAAGCCGAAGTTCAAAGAAGTTATCAGTGAAGCATGGAGTAATCATTGTAGGTACTATTCCACTCTTTACAGATTTAGGGCTGGCTGGTTGTGCAATGTGTGAAGTAAATAGTGCGCTGCATGTATGTATATAATTCCACATTGTTTATAATTCAAGGCTATGTTTATAATTAGACGAAGACCAGATAAAATGGTAGTATGCAAATATTTGTATAAATTTAGCTTATCTTACATAATATTATTCAATCAATCAATCAAATCAATCAAAATGTCTTTATTTAGTTTTGATATCACAAACGCACTTATGAACGTCAAATTATCACCATGACTTTACCACCGCATCAGAAAAAGAACCACTACTCAGAAGATATGGCAAGAAATAGAGGGGCATTTATTTAGAGATTTTGTTATATACAGTGTCCTCACTTGACTTTATTAAGGATACCATTAAATATGAAATTTGAGGACATATGACATTCACCAAGCTGCACTAGGACAGTGATTCTGTTGTAGGCATTATTATGGCCATAACCTTACTTTACCCAAGTTATAATCGCTGAAAAACATCTAAATTAGTTCAGCAGCGTTTGTAAGGAGCGCGACGTAAGACGGAATATCTGTTACTTTTCCAAATTTTTATATTTTATGTATAGTCATAGTTTTACCAAATTATATAATAAGATAAGAAACATGAGTTCCGTTAACTGTAATTCCCACACAATCAGAGTTATCAGACGTCGGATGGTTTGAAAAACGTGCTTAATTAGTGGTTCACGATAAAAGTGTATCCAGTCACGCGGGCATATAATGGGACACCACCAGAAGAGGTGTGTCTTCTATTTATCATCACAGAAACGTTTTGTCAAATGTTTGAGTGCCGCTTAATCTGGTGTTACTATTAACTTTAATTGGTTTTCATATGACAAGCAGCCGCTCAATTGCCGTCTCTCTCTAAATCTATGTACTCCATCTTAGGCCACATCATCGCTTCACATCAGATGAGATAGTGGCCAAACATAGATCTATAAAAAATTGGGTCAAGCAATCTATGTATAATATTACCTACTATATATAAATAAAAAACCGCTACACCCACGTTATAATTTTGTCCGAACAACTTCGACTAGGTTTCGGACAAAGGCGTAGTAAACCCTCTTAAAGACATCCCAATTGTTCTTAACCGTCGGAGTTATTCCGATAGTTCTCAAACTTTAATTATATGTTATCACAATAAGAGATAATGGCAGGCTCAAGGAAATAGGTTGAAAAATGTGCGTATAGGCTGCATTCGCTGGCATTGTACGGGTACTAAATAATAGTAGGTCAGTTACTCTGTCTTATGGCTGATACATGATCAATTAAACAGTACAATAACATCTAGCCGCCAACGCTTCGTAATGCAGAAATGTAGAACTCTATCTAATCTAATAATTATAATTTAGAATCATAGATTTTCATAATATAATTTATAACATACAATTACATATGATACAACACAATTACTAGGGTCTCACAAACACCAAAATACAGAAAAACTACACAATTACTGGGCATTTGAGGCTTAATATCTGATGTCTCGGGGTGATGAGCGCAATGCAGTGCTACGCAGTGCGTTTTATGGTATTAGTTCTGGGTGGCACAGCAATTGTTATGGACAGGCGTGGCGCTTACCATCAGGCGAACGACGAGAACGGGGGGGGGGGGGACTATAAACGAAAATGTTACTACACATTACATATTTGAAGATCAATAGTATATTTATAATAACAACAAGCACCGAACTCCTATGACTCTACAAACTGCCACTTGCTTACTACGCCACAGAGCTTCGATTTATCAAGCTAAATACGGAGGTAAATAATCGAATAGGTACTGAAAACTTCTGTTATGGTGATCAATAAAGTATTATAAAACCGACAAATGTAAGTAACATTTTTAACTGATAGGCATATATGCAAATATATTATATATTTCCTATAACACGACGTCATCAGTTTTGATACGAACCTTTGTACAGTATTATACGAGTATTTTATCAAATGACTGGACGCAAAAATAACTAAAAATCATTCAAAGTAAGAATATTGGCAAGAAAATAACAAGGGGTGTAGGAGTACTTTTTTTAAACTTTCGCGAATTGTTTTCATTTTTAAAATGTATCGGGTCTATTCGTGCATACGTATTTATCAAAATAACATTTTTATTAACCTCGACGTTTCAATCAAATTGTTCGACAAGGGGTGTGTCTTAATAGTAGCGTCTTTAGTCGACATACTAGCTTATCACTGAATGATTGTGCCTCTACAGCGTCACAAAATCAGTATTATCACTAATTATATTATAATTATTTTCTGATTTTACATATCAGTCAGATATTTAATTTAAAAAAAAAAAACAAAATTCATTTATTTGCATAAACAGGTAGAAACATAATTGTATTATAGGTTTTAATTAACATAATAGATCGCTATGTTATGACCGTCAGGTGTGGACATTTTTTATAACAGTATGTAGATAATAAATTAAATATAAATGTAACATTCAAACTTATTTTTATTTAACAAATAGCAATATTTATGAGAATTAATTAATTTAACAATGCAATAGCCCTGCCCTAGTTTTGCAGATGGAACTTACATTAAATATTACGATTATATGATATCACAGAAGGCTTAATAAGTACAAGATTATACACCGACGACTCTTCTAATTTATGTATAAATATTATAGACCGTCAAAAATTAGAAGTCATGCTCAGAACGCGGCATAGACAACAAATCTATTCTGCCCTCTATGTGCGTCAATGAATCGTTAAAAAGATAATTTAATCCAAAACATGTTTATCTAACAATTTATTATTTAGAATGATAAGACTAAAACATTTGATATAGATGACTGAATGGCGGTCACTAATATTTAATAACTAGCTTCACCCCGCGGTTTCGGGGATAAAATATAGCCTATGTGTTATTCTGATGTATAAGCTATATTATTGTAGTTTCATTAAAATCCATTCAGTAGTTTTTGCGTGAAAGAGTAACAAACATACATCCATACATTCTTACAAACTTTCGCGTTTATAATAAGAGTACGATAATAAATACGACCACGCGTGTCGCATACATAGATCCTAGCCACTAACTTATATTCCCTGTTTCTAGCGAAATCGATACTTGCGTTTTTCCTGTCGTTTTATTATTAACTAGCTGCGCCCCGCGGTTCCACCCACGGTTTCTCGGGATAAAAAGTAGCCTATGTGCTTTTCCAAGTCCTAAAGTACCTACATACCAAATGTCACCAATATCCGATCAGTAGTTTTTGCGTGAAAGAGTAACAAACATACATCCATACATTGTTACAAACTTTCGCGTTTATAATATTAGTAGGATTTGTAATTCTTTGAAAACATTAGGTATTCATATATTATATTTATTATAGAAATTGGTTAAATTCCCAAAATTATTTTTTAAACCGACTTTTAAGTAGGTTTCAATGGTACTGGTCTTACACATTGGTTGCCACTTGAGTTTAAAAGCTTGATAGCTTGCCACTGCAAAGGCAAAATACATTTCCAGTATTTTTCATGTTCCAAGTCAGCAGCTTGCAGCTAATAAATAGCTATTATATAGTTTCTATGCTATTATACGTTCTTCGCTCGTCCGTTCGCAACGTCCATTCCATCAGGGTGTATCCAACCAAATGCTTACATACTAATTTACATAGAACTAGTAAAATATGTACGGTATGATGCACATGCATGTTTACAGGCGCCGCTTTCCATCATGCTTGTTTGACACCATTTTCTATTAACCTGTTTTATTTATTTTAATTATATTTTTTTATTTTATTATTGTTTATTGTTTGTCATTCCATTTAGGATTTAAGGGACATTTAAATATTCCAAATAAATGCTCAGATAGCTGTTATCTAGTCAGATAACAATGCAATTGAGATGCACTTACGCAGACAAAGATGCCTGGAACATTCTGCTTCTAAGTTGTAAACTTGCATAGAAACATAATATTGTTAAACACCAACATTGTAACGATTTCAAAAAAAAATACTTCCCAGTTGCTTGCTGTATGTTCTGTGTAGTGGTTCTTTTTCCGGTGATAGTCATTGTAATAATTAACTTTCATAACTGGGTCTGTTATGTCTTAAATGAATCTTTTGCACTTTGAACCATTCAAAGAGAAAAGTGCATAATATGTTTGACTTGACGCAACTTTAAAAATTAAACCAGCGGTTCCACTATCCACTTATTCAATGTTGAAAAACCGGCCATTTCTGTTATGAAGAGGCGAGGCGAGCAAGTCGTTCACCTCACCAACACGCCTACTCATAATGCGGCACTGCACTGCGCTCGTCACCCTGATAAAAAAGTTCTTAAGTCTCATAATGCCCTGTAATTGCTTGAAATAGTGAACAGAGTATTGCTTGGCGGTTGAACATTTGGCAAAGGCCTAACAAAAGGCCAGATGTATTGGTAACCGTTTTTTGTGTATTTAACGGGGTATATACATATATACCCGAATATACATATATTCGACGACTATTTTGGCAGGGCAGAGACAGTGTGGCTCAGTGGGTACTCGTGCGACTTACGATCCGACGCACCGGAGTTCAAAACCCGCTGACCCCGCACCAATAACTTTATTAAGTTGTCTGCGGATTTAACACTGGCTCTCATCGTGAGGAAAACGGCATGTCCAATAATTCTAAATCACAAAAATTCAAGAACAGGTGACATCCACCAACCCGCACTGGGCCAGCGTGGTGGATCATGGCCCACACTCTCTCTATGAGAAAGGCATGTGTCCCAATAGTGGGAACTTAAGTCCTGATGAAGATGATTTGGGCAGTAAGCGGCTTTCAACTGCCTGCTGAGACTGCAAGTGTGAATAAGCCATAGTACATCCCAAGGCGAACTCTCACAGAAGAGGCCTGTAAATTAAAAAACAAAAATAAACTTGTGTGTACCTTGTTTGCGTTGGTTGTCAAGCTGCTGCAGGAGATCGTTGGCGAGCTCGGCGCGGCTCGGCTTCAACTCCGGCGGAGACGGAGGGTACATGGACGACGCTTCGTCTTGCAGCGGGTACGCCTCCGCCTCCACCTTCGGGGCAGCGCTTGGGAAGTTCTTGAACAGATCTGAGGACAACACGGGCAAACTGTAGCCAAATAGTGTATAAAGAATTTCAGTCAACTACAATTACAAAACCCAAACACAAAAAACCTATAAAAAGTAAAAATGAACCGATTCTTATAAAACATGTCTAAGAACCACCGCTAGAAAACCTGCTTTCAAATAAAAAACCGCTTCCGAAATTAAGCGCTACGGTGCCACAGACATACATATAGAGTCTTCCGCATCCGTCGGATAAATCGTTTAGCACTTTTAATTTGCGTGATGGAATTTGATGTAGTTTTTAAAAAAATATACATAGTTTTCTTGGGAAGGTCTAAGAGATAATAAATTCATATTCGCACGTGGGCGAAGCCTAGGCAGACTACCTATGAAAAGTTTCTTAATCAATCTAACTCATGTTTCAATAATAAAGTGATCTGACAAGTTGGAGTACCAAATCATAATAATAAAAGTAAAAAAAAATATAAATACCACACAATGAAATTATGAATCAAATACAAAAGTTTCGTGGTTTTTAATATTCGCTACTGAAATATAATTGGCAGAGTTATGTTCAACATAAAGAACACATCATGCAAATCGAGAAGATACATAATTCATAATTTCAACACTTTTTTATTATTTATTTCTTATAAAACGAATTTTAAAAAAAGAGGATGTTCTCGATCCCATTGTATTTTTTGTTAAGTTTGTTACCTCAGAACTCCGATTTTTGAACCAAATATTCTTTTTGCCTTGGGTTCAGTATAGCTACAAGGTGGTCCCATATAAATTTCATCGATATTCAACCTTGGACTTCAAAGATGTATCAGAATGTAAGTCGTTTTTTTTGTTATATAATTAATTATTAATCTCCTAATTTTACCTACAATTTATTTAAATTTATGTCTACTTTACAAAGCTCGTTTTGTAATTTCTTTTTGTTCGAAAGAATAAAATTAATAGTGCTGTCATACAATAATTACACTTTTTAATTTATCACAAACACTGAAAATGTAAAATTAAAATTATTATAAAGTAATCAATTTCTTACTATGCAGCAGTGAAAGCTGGAACTGTCTACAGAGGTCACACATTCCGTTAGATTGGTAACAACACATTTTCACTTTTTATAAAGAATAATATTTAAAACAAATGACACAACAGTACTAGATACTGAAATTATTAAAATACGAATCGCAATTAGCGAGAATATATCCGAGAAGCTTCAAGGTAAGGAGCTTAGATAGGCAATGGACAAAATACAGCGTGAACTCTTAAGACGTCGTATATATATGAACGATATCTGTCACACGATATTACGTCAAACTAAGTAACGCCCAGAGTGGCGATGTGTTAAATCTTATTTGATAATGTAAACAATTATTTATTATGATAAAAATACAGTCAATGTGCGAATACTTACGGTCTTATAATAAGTTTATATTTATACAATACAAATGTGCGTTACCGATCGCATGTGCCATACTAGATCTAAAGGTTTTCAGGGCCCTAATTCATTATGACAACTTGGCGATTCTTTGCTTCAAGGAAACGTCGATTCCTTCATTAACAAACGACATCTGCGAAATTTGTATTCTCTATGACGCGCCATATATATAAATATATGAATGCGTCATAGAGATGTCATAGAGATGCGGCATAGAGATGTCGTTTATTAATGAAGGAATCGACGTGATTTCGAAGCAAGGAATCGACGTGATTTCGCCAAGTTGTCATAGTGAATTGGGGCCCTGGTAGAAATCGATCTAAGCGATTACAGTACCACAGTACCGTACCTATACAAATGATAGGGAAACTGAAACATCTTCACCAATAGATCAGCTCTTTACAAAAACTGTCAAGTTTCCTACTTATCATTAAAATAAGACCACAGCGCAGCGTAGAAAAAACTCATTGATTTAAGCACTTTGTCTGGGTATCTAATTGAAACTAATCTAGGTAGGTAAAGGTATACAATACATATAGTTATGTTCTAGCCCTTCTTTTGTCATACAGTTTCACTCAAGAATACGTCTCGTTCGGCTTGCCTATTACTATGTGCTGCGCTGTCGCATAACTGTTGTAAATAGCTGAAAATGAAGGACACATGCTGAACAATTAACAGCCAGACGGCAGCAGGGCGGCTCACAATCAGCCTAAAACTCTCAGACTTCTCATTATTTTTAAGCGTCTTTGAGAAGAAGTAAGCAGTATTTCAATATTTCTAGTGAATGATACCTCCTGTACGGGCTCAGCAGGGGATTGTGACCCGACCCGGCAACCTCTAGCTATGTTAATCAATCGGTATAAGTTATTACGCCTTAATTAGACTAAAGTCCAGTAGCTAACGAATACAGCTTGATAATGATCAGTAATAAATGCAAGACATATTACTTGATATTAAGGTTATTTAATAAGAGGGAATATGCATGACATACACCGCAGTAAATAGATAAAATACTTTCAAAATTTCGCGGCATCATGTAGGCTGCATATTAAATTGAAAATGTGAATCAAGTTAAATCAATATAAACGCTCTATTTGCGAGTGACGTCAGAATATACAAAGCTAAGATCTCCTTATTAGTCTATGCGACATGTGTGTTAATAATCTAGCAATAGGACTAGCTACGTGTCAAGAAATGGCCAATAGACAGCGAGTCGCGTGACGTCATCATCCATAGGCGACGTAATCAAGCTTTTCCAATATTCATATATATTCATAATAATTCCAAGCAATGGATGACAATCTCAACTTTACTAAAAAACTTCGTAACACTGTGTGGGTGTGACTAACTCACTGGTATAAGTAATGCTTGTCGTTTAAAATCTTTAAAAATAACTGGTAGGTATTCAGATAAATAAAATTCCATTACTTTAAGATATGTCAAACATTAAACTGTATGTGATGTTTCGGTAATTAAACATTTGGTTGTAACTGTTATACGTCATAGGGTTTTTTTCGTTTTCTAAGAATACAAAAATCTTCATTTTCCTTATTTTATGATTACTTAGAAAAAATACGCATGATTTTACTCTATGCAGGCATTTTATTAACAAAATGTCTTAAATGTAGAAAATTTTGATTGAATAAGTATAAAATTATTGATAGCTGTTCTACACGTGCCTATTTAGTTTAATTTAATGCAACTAGCGACAAACAAGATGTTATAATATCATATGTCAAAACAAAATTATTTTCTACAAGATAAATAGTGGAAAATAGTCACCGAGGCGATATGCAATTGACAACAAGGACAGAGGCCAGTAACTCGAGACAAATATGTTTTTAGCAGAGCTCACATCTCTTTGACGTCACCGTTATCGTTGAACTAGCCTCAGTCACTTCTCGGACAAGTGGTTATCAAGACACACCCACGTTTTCGGCATAGCAACATAAAATTACATTTAAATAAAAGCTCTTGGTAAATTAATAGTTAAACTCGCTAATATATCTAGTTTTAACTGGTATATACATAAAATACGTATGTGAAATAACGTAAATGCCGTGACAAATAAAAATATTTTTTTCTTTTCTCTACCATTAAAAAATTGTAACTTTGAATATTTGTTACCTATATAGACTCGAAAACTGCTAAACGCATTTTAATTCCTCTGTTTCTTTTGTCGTCTACGCAAGAGAAGTCGCGGGATTAAGCTAGTCTAGCTATAAAACTAAGGTTCTTAAAACATAACTCGCTTCCTCTAAGAATAGATTCAATATATATTAGAATAACATGCAATCAGTTAATTATACACTAATAAACGATAATCACGAAGTGGGATACAATCACGTGCTACTAAATATAGCATATCATAATAATATCATTGTTTTTATTATCTGTTATTTTTCTCTTTATAAGTTTTCACTGAACTCGTAGTTTCTTGGCGTCCCTTTATTACTGATGACTGAAATACTGATCAAGGTGACTTACGTTTTCCTTGTGACTTAAGTTGTATTATCGGATAACGCGTTATAAAAGGTTGTCGGTTTAACATTGAAATAATGGAAATGTACTCTTTAGAATAGGATAAGGCGCCAATTAAACTGTTAACTGCTGACCCTAGTTATCGGTGTACATGAGATGAGTTCGTGGTTCGTGGGGGGCATTACATGAAGAATAACGCACATACAGATATTACTGGCGGGATATGTCATGAGGTCGCGTTTAATTATCATTTTTAGATAGCGAGCTCTAAAATCTGCCCGCCACGTGCGTCAGCCCATGCGACTCTTAATCTCGTACTGGCCAGGTTCTTGCGATACTGGTTACTATAACATTTTTGAAGTTTCGCATTCCAATCATTAATTTGATATCATTGAGTTAAATGTCAATCTACTTTACCTATAGATAGAATATCAAAGGACGGAGTCACCAAAGTGATACGCAGGTCTAAGGGTCTTCCATTGTTAAAACTAGTTGCCGTATACAAATGATTTAGCCGTATTATTATATAATGAATGATTGTAACGAAGTAGGTAAGGAATAAAGTCCTTAAATAATTAAATTTTCAGAAAATAATAGAAAATGTATTTTTTATTACATAATCTATGAGATTTATGATCGATTATTTACTTACTAAAAATTATATACCTAATTTATTTTTGATAAAAATGACCTCTGTCGGTAATACACGTCTAAAAGCATGTTGCGGAGCTTATCAAACTTTAAAATATATAACGCATTTTATGATCGATTTCATACTTACAGAAAAATATATAATATTTTTTTCTCGATAAATTTATTCCAGATAAAAATGACCTCTGTTGGTTATATGCGCCTAAAAGCATGTTGCTGAACTTATCAAACTTTAAAAGATACAACGCATTATATTCGATTTTTTTAGTTACCAAAAATATGCCTATAATATTTTTTTCTCGATGAAATTATTTTAGATAATAATGACCTCTGTCGGTTATACACGTCAGTCGGCAAAAAGATTTTTGATAAAATAGCATATAATTTGACATTGTGCCTATGTATCACTCATTTTATTATATTGTATTATTTCCTCAGTTTAATTGTACGCCGTAATATGGCTAGATTGCAAATAAATATGCAAAATTTTTGTAGCAGTGCTCCATGCATTTTTTATAACAATATTTTATCCATGATGGATATGTTCGTCTCTATCTCCAAGTAGTGATCCAAAATATTAACTTTTGAGCCCTAAATTTAAAGCACTCGATTCCTTTTTAGAGCTGGCCTAACGGAGCAGCAGGGGAATCGTGTAATGCGCACACGGATCCCAATCGCATTCAATTTCAAATATGGAAGCCGTTAGCAATTTTCAAACTACTATATCGATATTTTTAGCGATCGTGATTGGGATAGGGATCGGGACGCGGACTTTGAGTAGAAAAGTTCGACAATTCCACAGACAAATACCGATCAAAAGGCATGATTGAAAGCGATCGGGATTGGTGTTCGAGTTAGAAGATTCCTGTGCAGGACTTTGAAGGGTTGGTCATTTTAAGAAGCCTATAGGTTCTTTTAAACTTGTAGCTTTTTTAAAGGCTTATAGCTAAGGCTCTTGAATAGAACTAGGCAAAAGGGCTAAAGATTTTTACAGGCTTTCAGCTTTGTATGCGTCTAGAAACGAGGCTAGCCTTAATAAAAGGGCTGAAGGATCAAGCGTTTTGGAACGCATCTCTAAGTAGTCTGATTATTTTTTGGGGTCTCGAGTTGTCATTACCAATTAGTTTTAGAATTCAAGAAAATCCTTTTCCAGAACAAGATAAACCAAACGTCAAAAATCATAGGATCCCGCGACGAATCAGGTTGTGTTCAAAATACTTGAGAGGTATTTCCTCAACCGCAATCTAGCCAACCTTGCTCGAGGACCCTTTTATTATTTATAACCCTTGGAACTAGGGTAATAAAAAGTCTGTAAATTAGTCGAATTAAACTAATTAATAAATTATTTTTCAAAAAAAACTAAACCGACTTCAAAACCACAAATGGCACACAAAAGTAAAAAATAAATTAATATAATTATCATAAGCGCTACCCACTCATATATTTGAAGTCGGTGCCAGCCAAGTCTAATAGGTAGTAGATAAATACTATGTATATAGTAAGTACTACTTGTAGGTAGTATTTATCTACTACCTTTTAGACTTGGCTGGCACCATGATCTAGAAGCCACATCATGACGAAGTTTAAAACGGGCTATCACAATTAAATGCATGTACAAAAAAAATTCATGTCTGTCCTATTCAGTTGTCAGTGTGTTGTCAGTGTGTTGAGGAGTTCCCTCGCCGGAAGTCAATCCTGGGTGTATCTGCCATGTCATGATGGAATTTAGAACAGGCTATTATGGTTAAATCCATTTACAAAATTTTGTGTCTGTACTATTCACCGTTGAGGAGTTCCCTCGCTGGAAGTCAACCCTGGGTGAAGCATGTGAAGCAGTCGAATACAAACCTCCACCTTTAGAAAGTCGGTTACAACAAAAACAAGAACCGACTTGAAGATTAAACTTATATTTTTTTTTTGTTTTCGCTATTTTTTTCAAAAAGTGCTGAATGAATTTCGATAAAATTTATATGGGACCACCTTTGAAGTATTACCTACCAATCAAAAAAATAATCATCGAAATCAATGCATAATTGGCGGAGTAATCGCGTAACAAACACACAAAAAAAAATAAAAAAAATAAAAAAAAAAAACATACCGTCGAATTGTAAACCTCCTCCTTTTTGAAGTCGGTTAAAAACCGACTTCAATGTATCTTCGAAGTCCAATGTCAAATATCCATGAAATTTATATGGGACCACTTCGTAGCTATACTGAACCCAACGCAAAAATAATTTTCCAAATCAGTTCTTGTTTGACGGAGTTCTGAGGTAACAAACATAAAAAAGGAAAAATAAATCTATCTAATAGAGAACCTTCTCTTTTATGAAGTCGGTTAAAAAGGAATAATAAGTTCGTCGTAGCTTGCAACTTACGCGCCATCTATCCTATTTATGTGACATTACATACATACGAGTATGTAAAACTAGTTTATTACACTTTATCATGTTCAAGTGCTACCGACGCGACGCGACGCGATTACTGCTAAAAGGCAACAAATAAGTATAGAAGTAGATGGCGCTAATTTACTCAATTTTATTACATAATCTATGAGATTTAGCTTTACTGAACTAACTTCACGTGCTGAAGTATTTTAATACAGGTTTTAAATGCGCAGGCTTGAACTTGGGACCTGTCCTGAGTATATGTATATGAGTTATAAATTAATCAAACGGTGTAGTAGGTGAATTTGCTTCATCATCATCATCATTATCAGCCGGAAGACGTCCACTGCTAAACATAGGCCTCCCCCATAGATCACCACAACGAGCGGTTGCGCTTTGTATGCAACCAGCGGCTCCTCGCGACTCTAACCATGGCGTCCGTCATGGGGGCCGTCCTACGCTCCGCCTTCCGGTTCGTGGTCGCCACTCAAGAACCTTTCTACCCCAACGATTATCGGTTCCACAAGCTATATGGCCGGCCCATTGCCACTTCAACTTGCTAATTTTGAGAGCTATGTCGGTAACCTTCGTTCTTTTGCGGATTTCCACCTTTAAGTTTGCTTGCTGTCATAAAATATTAGTGCACTTCTTGCCTTATAATCCATCGAAAATTCCACAAAGATACAATTTTTTTTTTGATAATAGGCAGGCTTCTACCTATCACAGTAATATATGTATATGGCCTTAACTACCAATCAATTTCTACAACTTTACGCATAAGAAGTCCTCGTTATCCATCCAGAGAGCTAAACGAAAATCTTTTTTTAATGAACCTATACTGTCCAACTGCTGGGCATAGGTCTCCCCCATCTGTTTCCGCATGTAAAATGTAAATGAAAATAATAAATAGAAAAAATACAGCTGCTTAAGTATGAGAATTCTACAACCTTTTCTTAAACATTGCTGGTTTTTTATCTTCACTATATGAGCCTTCGAAATATATAGATCGACGGTAAGACCAATAAACAGCACTTGTTCTTGAATAACATAATACTAAACGCATACATACCATCGGGGTTGTTTAGGAAGTCAGAATCGAGCAGCAAGCAGCACTGTTCTTCAGTTAGAAGGCCCTCGGCCGAAGCCGAAAGCCGGTCCCATGGAATGGTGTTCATAGCTGGATTGTACGCTCTGAAATTTTAAGAAATATATATGAGAACGGAAACAAATAACGCCCAACGATATCTAACAGCTCGAGGACATAAGACGCATTAGGCCGCATGGGGTCTGCATAGGGACCACGGCCCACACTCTCTACGAAAGGTAAGACCCATATCAAGTAGGAACATAGCAGACAATGATATAACCATCTCTTTCTTACAAAGTATACATAAAATTAACGTTAGTGATGGATCTCTAGCATTATATATATTCTTACAGAACTGTTACTGCGCCCCGCGATTTTACCCGCGTGGAAAATTTTCCGGGACGAAAAGTCCTATGTCCTTTTTCAGGATCTAAAGCACCTATTTACAATATCAAAATCAACAATTATTGCGTGATTGAGTAACAAACATCCATCCTCACAATCGTTTTTCATTTATAATCGTAATAGAATACCGCTTGTTCCGCAGCGGGAATCTGAACCCGCAGTTCTTATAGAACTCTTACTCTACAAAAACTGAAACTCTTACTGCGCCCCGCGATTTTACCCGCGTGGAAAATTTTCCGGGACGAAAAGGCCTATGTCCTTTTTCAGGATCTAAAGCACCTATTTACAATATCAAAATCAGCAATTATTGCGTGATTGAGTAACAAACATTCATCCTCACAAACTTTCCCATTCATAATCGCAATAGAATGCCACTTGTTCCGCAGCGGGAATCGAACCCGCAGTTCTCATGTACTATATATGAATATATAGAATAGTCTAACAAATCAACATCACCGTTCGAGATAAGAGAATATCAACAGGTCATTTAAAATGAGCTAAGGAGAACAGCAAATTTCAACTCTATAATTTGTTTAACATATTTTTTTTAATGAAAAGGTGAAGTTATGTTATTTCCAAACCTCTCGAGTCGGTTTGGGAAATGTACCTTTCTGTTATTAACGTCAAGCAAATAAATATCTGCAGGTATAAAAAGGCCACTTTAATAATCATAATATATTAATTATATCATTCACTTTACAAATCGTAAAATGGTCACTAGCTACCAATTCATAATAATAATATGATTCTTATACGATTTTTGACATAAATTCTTTCCTAAGGCCTTTTCAGACCCGCTGGACTTTGATGAGATTTCATTGACCTTCTTTTGCATTAAAAACATGTTTCACTAGCTGGTGTTTATGACGCAAATTTTACATCTAAAGCAGTGTTTATGTTTACGTCACTCGATGACTCACCTTCTCACGCCACAATGTAGAGGATGCGCAAGAAGTATACGTTCATTTTCATAATTAACTTGTGAATATTGTAAGGGAACTTACCAAAGATTGCAAAGACAAGCGTACAAGTCCAGAGGGATCCGACGTTGATGATTTTTGTTGTTGGTGACGAAGGACAAAGCTGTCCGGTGAGGGCGCCATTGTGGCACTGAAAAATAACAATATTGGGTGTTAGTACAATCAATTATTTTATTTAGATATAGATTTACACACGGAAAGTAATAATATTGTATACATATACACACACCAATATTTTTTAATTACCAGAAAAAATTGCTGTGCAATCAATGTTGACTACATTGTAAAAGTTTAGTCAGAATGTTTGGTTCCTTCACAATGACAAAATTATCAAGCTGAAGTTTCCAAAAGTCTTGGATATTTTTAAAAATAATCAAGTACTGCACAATGTCTTTTAGAACATCTCTATTGGGGTCACGATAAAAATGTCCTTCAATCAATATTAGTTTGACTATTGAGCAGCGTCACTTGGTCACTCCTAAGGTTTGTCTTCCTGTGACCACGAACTCTGCGGTGTTCCAAAATGTCTGGACAGGACATCAATATAAGGAAAAAATACGCGATAAATCCATTAAATTTGTGTAACGGAGGAAAAGATAATTTGACTTTGTGAAGAGATTAAAATGACCCGTTTGAAGGGCATTGTAGCCAGTGAAATTACTGGGCATTATGAGACTCAACAGCTAATTGCCTCAGGGTGACGAGTGCAGTGCAGCGCCGCGCAGGATTTTGCTAGTTCTGGGTGGTGCGGTTATTGTTATGGGCTGGAGTGTTGCTTACCATGAGACAAATGACCAGTTATATAAAAAAAAATATACTTACGCTTAGTATAATCGCGAACTAAATATTAGGCCTATATCATATAATACACTACACTAAGATAAATTTTGTTTAGACTACTGTTTTTTACGATACTGTGATAAAGATGGGAGTTCTAAAATAACTACAAATGCAAGCTCTTATATAGGGCACCTAAACATTTTTAATATATATATTTCCAATGCAAAATTTCAGCTAAATATAACATTAGAAAGTAGATTGTCTGTAAGAAATCGCTCTAAGCGATAAGACCGCCCATTGTACGTCAAAACTACGATGCATTTTGTGACTTTTATTTTATTTTTTATTATGTGTTTATGTGTACTATGTGTCATAATTGTGTCTATGTTATTTGGTGTGCAATAAAGTGTTATTGTATTGAATTGTATTGTAAGAATAAATTCGTGATAGTTACGACAGATAACTCTATATATAAGTATAGGTACTTATAACTAAGACGTAGGGATTACTTTATCTAAGGGTATATTATACCCTGCCCAACCGGCTGGATATAACTGGATTTGTGACTCCAATATGTCAAAGATGAAGCAGAAGCTACAAGTGCTATGAAGTAATCACCTACTTGATATACATACTACTGTGTAGTAATTACTAGGAAAATGCAGGTCATCAGGACCAATATGGTTCTCGGAGAAGTATTTTTAAGTTTTCCTTATAAACTTCAAAATATACAATTCCTAGTGCAATTCATTCAATGTTTTCATTTTATAACAGGTAAAATATTTTTCATTAAGACTAACAATAAATTCATTCAAGAGGTAGGTATATTTGATATTCTAATCTTCTTTTAGCTTATTGCCTTGAATTTCTAGTAAATAGAAACCCTTTAATCCCTTTATCAAAAAAATATGCCTACAATGCCCAGCTTAATTAAAATACCTACGTAACAATAGAAGATGTGCTAATCTTAAAGAGTTCAACTCATTGATACAAGGATCTATATACATAATTCAATCTTGCTAAGGTTCATGTTCATATGAGGACTATTTGCAATACAATAAGAACCGACTCTAAAAGAAAACTGCCATCTCAAGAGCCTTTGTTTGCTGTAATGAAAGTGAAGTTTCATATAATTTCCTAATTAGGAAACTCCTACTATAAAAAAAATTAAAATACTTATATTCAATCTTAGAAATTCTTATTTACTTTCCTATTTTACCTTGTTTTTTAAAAATCTTTTGATTTACACCTAGCATGCGCTTATGCATTCAATATCAAAAGTTTCATTAATACTGTAAAGGTATGGCTTCAATCATAGAAGTGCATATTACTAAACATTGAAATTGGACACCAGTCATATCTACTCCTATTGGTACATTGAATGGAGTAACATAAACTACTATATCAGCACGAGCAAACTGGTGTTGTAACAATTGAAACTTGCTGAATGTCTCAATTACCTAGAGGTAGATTGACATTACACAATGTTTGGTAAAGGACACAGCTTTGAGTACAGAAATTCAATATCATGAATTGGTTAACCATTCATATTTGTTTATTAGCGTTTGTTTATTTCGATCAATTTAGATATACCTATTTAAGTTTGTGGAATATAAACAAGAATGATGGTGCAGTAAAAGTGATAAGTACCTAGATCACTTTTACTGCACCATCATTTTTGTTTTTGTTTACATATTCAAACCAGAAGAGCATATCTGTGTACAACTTGTGAAATACATTTTACTATACAGCGAAGTGAACCCAGACAGAATTTACTGTACTGGTTTAGCCTTGTACAAAGAACTTAGCTTTTGCAATCATGATTAAATACTGTTATTATCTTTAAACTTAGAAAGTTGACATTTAACAACCTATAAAACTGATACGCTACATTAGCATAGCCAGAGCTAATTGGTACGTAGTTTGCATGAAACCTACATACACGCGTGAAAGGCATGTACACACAAGCTGAGGCAGCTGCGCCCGCCACTAGTTCTATGGAATCTGCCGTGTCGCAATGTAATTATAGACCTCCCACCAGTGGTGGTGGTGAAAGCTACTTTTTATATGCACTCACAACAAAGTATATACCAAACCTATTGATGGTGTGTCTGTATTTTCTGCTCATTGACAGATATTATTCTATGTTGATATTCCTTGCATGAAAATGTCAATATATTTAGCAGTTTCAGTCACGATTGCATGGTAATTACTCACAACATGCCATGACAACCATCAACATTTTGGAATCAAAATATAGTGAAATTGTATACTCACAACATATTTATATCGTACGTGAAGGCACACGTAGGTGTGCAACCGCTGGTTACTAGAAACCCATCGTGAAGGCGATAATAGCACAAGAAAAAACAAATACACGTCTGTTAGCTTCGGGCCATTGATGAGTAATAGAACGGGGAAATGTACGGGCGGGAGGGGGGACGTACACTTACGTACGGGGCGCGGGAAACAGTATTGCCATTGTGATAAACCGATAAACCCCAATGGAATGGCGCCATCTATCGATATTACATACAATCTCAGTTTCTCAGGTAAAGGCAGACGAAAGAAAAAATAAAATCCTTGGGTAAAGCTGCTAACCTCTTCATTGAATGACGCAATACTTGTGGTAAATTGATATATTGAAATTAAAATTACATACTTAGCTCAATAAATAATACTCTTAGGAAAATGACATGCTATAACATTCCATGCTAGCCAAATTGATAACAGCCACTGTTTTAGAGTCATAGAAATCAGGAACACAAACAATCCTCACTCGCTGGCCATCCTCTCCTAGAACAGAAAAATAAAATATTGTAAGAACCATTTCAAAATATTGTGAAAAGTGACTTATGAAGAAAGAAATATGACACAAATATAGACATTGCTTGGTCTACTTTTTATATTACCTTTATACATATCGGTAGCAAATTGCTCTGCATTCCCACAGAAGTAAACAGCAGGGCAGTCGTAAATAGTGAATGGATCAGTATCGACACATGGCGTGCAAGGCACTGTATCAGGACAAGTTGGTGCAAGATGTCGCCATTCGAGAGTTTTCTTCATGGCATCCAAACTGTTTTCTATCTTGCTATATCGCATTATATCTTTGATTGGTTCTCCTGAAGATCCCAGGCAGAGGAATCCTATGACAAAAATATAAATGAAAGAGTATCCTAAAGTTTTTTACCAGAATGATGTTCCCATGCCTCATATTAATATTGCCCCCAATGTTGATGAAGAATCACTGTTTCAATTTATATGCATATCATAGCTTTATGAATAACTTTTAGAGATTCTTACCTCCAATGTTGCATTCATATGGATTTGAAACCCTATTGAATGATTTGTATTCTATTGCCTTTGGAAATAAACCTAGAACAAAATTTAGAAATTAAACAGGACAGAAAGAATAGTAAAACCTTATCTTTTTGCAGAATATACATAGTGATAGCATATAAAAGCATCATTTGTTTTGTGATGTACAGTATTACTTTTTCTAAGTTTACTTACAATAATGAAAGGGTTTCTGAGGCAACATGATTCCTGTAGGATCCTTGCAGCCAGGCATAAGGTCCAGGGGAGCTACAGCACTGATGGTAGCGGCAAATGAGTCCACTAACTCAGCAGATGCTATCACATTTGATTCATTGAGAACACTCTCATTTGAATAATTAGCAAATACTCCTCCTGAAAACAAATGCAATTGATTTGGTCATTCATAATTCATAACAATCAGAACTTAAATAAAAAAGTTGTCAGTACCACATAAAAGCATTGGAATGTGTAGGAATGTGTAATTGGAATGTGCGTAAACAAATGATCTTCATGGATCATTTCAGATCAATTACCTGCCACAATGACCCTCACAATATTTGAAATTTCTTCCTGATACTGCGATGTTCCAGACAGACCTGATAACCATTCCATCAGTAGATGCAGAGAGAACATCTGCTCAGATGATTTCGAAGCCATGTTTAGTCCAGACATTATAACTATGTACCTAGAAAAATTATTAATATATGTAATATGATGCAATTTCATCTCCAATTCAGTTAAAAAGGCTATATTTACTAGCCTGATAACTACAGGCTACTGCTAATACTATAATTGAGCATCAATAAAATTATGATGTGTGCATAAATGGATAATCAAGTAATTATGTCAAGCAGTGTTTAAAAGCCATAATCAGAACAATACAGACTTGTATTTATTGGGTACAATAACACTTATAAACTTATAATTTACAACATACCGATCACTGCTTAATTTAGGCAGTGGCTTTTGTATGTTGCATCCTGACCAGCACACATCTTTGATTGTGAATACTCCATCTCCATCTTCAGATCCTAAAAGAGATTATTTTTTATTAACTTCACACAGACTTGAAACTTGCTCATGTAAATATGAACTTAGGGTGAATACTTACAATATTAAAAAAAAAAACAAAAGTAAATTATTAAATGAATTTTGTATTATGCAATTTTTAACTTACCTAGCAATGCACAAACTACACCAGTGACAACTTGGTTGACATCAATGCAGTCTCCTACTAACTTAATTCTTTGCAGTTCATCTTCTAGGACTAGAGTGTCAGATTCATGAACGAAATGTGTTCTGAAATATTATACATAAACAGAATTAACTCATTTCATTATGAAAAATAGTAAAGTCCTACAATGGGCGGGTGGAAATGAACTAAATATAATTTTAAAATTTGATGTGACCTACCTTGGAGCTTGAGGTATGATTTCCAGCTCGTCTGATAACTCTTTTAGAATGCTCGGTTTTAACTCCTGAAGTTTAAAAAGTGTTCCAATGATGATACACGTTGTGCCTTTGTCACGTAGTTCACACAACTTCAAAACTTTGTGAGAGTTCGACCACTTTTTCCTGATGAGCGGAGCTAGGATATTCCGAAACGTATTTAATCTAGCCGCATAAATATGAGCGTATTGCTTGGAAAAATTACGGGAAACCTTGTAGAAACGATCTGAACAATCCGTGTAGTCCGTAGTTTGTCTCTCTATTTCAAGTGGTTGAAACTCATTTCCTGGCTTACTTGTAGAGCCACTCTCTAGTTTAAACAACATTATTTTGACTGGGTTACAACGACTGAGTTAGATACAATATTTGTACTATAAATTAAAGAGATTAGCCGAAGATAAACATTCCCAATTCACAAGAAAACAAACGGCCGCAACTTCGCGCGTTTTTTGTCAAAATTTGACACTGGCAATGACAGTTAATCAAATCGAACGGTTAGTCTATGGTATGGTTGCTTGATAGAGAGACTGACGTGGTTTGACGAATAGTGTGTTTCTACCCGATCAATTTTCAGATTTTATAGCTTGGCAGCATTTCTCAAAAGGAAAATCGGATATGACGTTAATGGTTTTGGCGGTAACTTATTCGAAATTCTGAAATATGGCGGGTGTGCAAAAAATACGACTGAATAATTTAAATCCGAATGTTAAAAATGCACTTATAGTAGGGATTATTATAGCCAAGAATAGCCCTCGAGTCATCGGTTCCAAAAAGAAAAATGGAGATTCAAGAGGAGTTACTTCGTTTACAGTGAGAGATTCTGAGATCGATACCATCAATGTGGATATTTGGGGATCAGAATATTTCATACTAACATTCTACGAAAGATTTCTTGTTGGAGATGTCGGTGAGTATTCATCATATGACTTCACTGTAATACTCATTTCTAATTGACTTTACTAAACCTATTTCCATACAGCACGTAGTGATTCATTTGTCTATCTTATACTAATAATTATTCTGTGTTATTATGTGTACATACTACAACTAAATAAATATACTTTTTTAGTTGAAATCACTTCACCGAAGATCTGCGTCAAAACCGGTGAAAATGAAATGTATAGACCTCAGGTTTGTACTTTTCGAGGAGCTTATTGTCATAGACATAGATTTACATATGATATCTACTATTTAAGTAAAATATAATATCGTTTACCTGCTATACCAACTCAATTACCTGGCTGGTTATATTTAAGGTATCCTCACCTTTTTACCTGTCCCTGAATGAAGGACAGTCAGACGTGAGCATCCACAGCGGAGACACTTTCGGTAGATATCTGCCTCTTCTGCACATACCCACAAAACCTTCGTCAGGATATTACGGACTTGCTGAAGTTATGAAACTGCCAGGTACAGCACACATATGTAGGTACTTTTACTCTCTGAACTCTCTCTTGGTTGAAGTTTTCTAAGGTCTTATCTACTAGCTCCAGGTTGAATGCTGCCTAAGATATATCGCTTGCAGTTCCATTTGAAGTTATTCGGCTAGATAGGTACCTAACGCTTGTTCGAGGATTGAATAAGCCAGTAATTAGTTACCTTTACTCCAGAACTATTTTCTGGAGTTCCAAACAAATTCTAATCTTTATCCTGCTTTTCGTTTTCAGAATCCACAAATGTTTACGTCGATTTGCTTGTAGTCGTGAAATCTATCAAACCAGCCAAGAGCATAAAAACTAAAACTGGTAAGTACCTACTACTTAAATATTATATAATAGTCAGTATAATAGGTACTACTCGTAGGTATAACTTCAAACATATAACTTTGGTAATGTTATTTTCATTTATTTTCTAAGGTCGAGAAATGTCGGTCCGCAGTATAGAAATTATAGACAACACTACGCCTGCTTCTCTAAATTTCGATACGTTTGATATCGATTTGATTCAAAGGTGAGTAAGTACTTACCTACGTACTTAGTACTATTATTTATTAGTCAAACAACTAAACTTGCTGACTATCTCGCATCGTATTACAGTGTTATTTGAAATCTTATATTGACACAGGTGTTAGCGTAACCAGCACAGAATTTACGGTAATATCATCTTCAACATTCCGAAATCTTTAGTCAGGCTCAGGCAATATTTAGCTAGAAGTTCAGCGACTTAAGTAGAAAACACTTCATCGACAGGCCACTACGATACTTTCCCACAGAGCGGAAGACTGGCGGCCACTAGAGAGCGTACTGTTCATAGCAGACGCGCGCGTGTCGTGGCGCGGGCGGGCGGCGGCGGTCGCGAGCGCGCGCACCGTCGTCACGCACCAGCCGCACACGGCGGAGGCGGAGGCGCTGAGGCTGTATATCCGCAACCAAGCCAACACGCGTGAGCGCCTAAACTAAACAACACTTGGGTTCCTTACGAGATCCTGTCACCTAACTGTAAAGCTGTAGAGCGCAAGCATTACTGTGTTCCGGCTTGAAGGGCATTGTAGCCAGCGAAGTTACTAGGCATTATGAGACTTAACAGCTGATTGTCTCAGGGCGACGAGCGAAGTACAGCGCCGCGCAGGATTTTGCAAAACAAAGTTCTGGATAGTGCTGTTATTGTTAAGGGCTGCTTACCATCAGGCAAACGACCAGATCGTCTCGTCATTCAATTACATAAAAAAAATAACTAAGAATACCTGAATGTAGAGATTTAAACTATGAGGATCTTAGTTCCACAATACCGAGACAAATAATAAAAAATAAAGAAAAAAGACAACAAATAAAGAAAAATAATTGCGTTTTTTTCTGTGCATATTAATTTATATTACGTAGACTCTTTTTGTCTTATGTTCAAATTATATATTAACTAGTTACAAGTGACTAAATACTAAGCTGTGAATGTTAGCTAATAAATTAATAAATATTATTTGTCTCGTAAAAGGAATTGAACCCCGCGGTGTCTGAGTCAGATTTTTCCATTAACACAAATTCTTCAATGTTTCTAGAATATAGAAGCTTAGCATAGCTCAGATATTAACGGGGTTAATATCTGATCGATGGTAATATTAATACCTTTGCTTTGCCGCCTTTGCCGTGAACAACTAAATAGTGCTAAACAAAAAAATCTAACATTTATTTTTTGTTATGTAAACGGCTTCGTTCGGTTTATGCATTTAACATCTGTCTAGAAGTTCAGCGCCATCTAGCTCACAGGACAGATATGAGCAACTTAATTATATCCCCTGGATGAGGGAAACAAACATTCCATCCAGGCGGCGGCGAGGCGGCCGCGTGGGCGGCGTGGAGCGGCGAGCGGCCGAGCGCGGCGTCTGTGGCACAGGTGCGCGACCGCCTCGCCACCGGCGCTCCGTTCTGCGCCTCGCTGCATGCTCTCTTGTCGCACCTTGACTTGGAGGACCTTGTCAACCCAACGTACGTTACAAGAGGAATTCAAATTTCTTTCGTCGCCTAACGATATAGTACAAGTGTTAAACGCTAAGATTATGTGACATAATTCTATACAAGAGAGTACCTGACACCGCTAACACGTGAACTATTAATTATTCTGTGCCCTTACTAGCATTCCCTGTATCTAGGAGACTACGAGAACCCATAACACCCAGACACGAAACCAATGCTTGCGCATTTTTTTTCGATTTTAGCGCTTTTCTCTACAAATCGTTTGGCCCGTAGCGGAAATCGAACCCGCTGCCTCTGCGGCATAAGATTTAGTTTGATCTGGTGACTTGCAGCACAGAGGCGTTTTAGGTAAGGCCAACCGCACAAAGCCATGCTGTCAAGCAACCTAAAATGATGTTTCGTGTACCATGAGTGAACAATGGGATATAGAAGGGGGATGCCTTTGCCCAGCAGTGGGACACCTAAACAAAACATTATGTTTGATAGTATATGAAGAACGCGTAGTAAGTAATATGTCAATATCAAATGTGCCAAATTGGAATTGCCGTTACCGCTTTACAGAGATCCCAACATCGATGAGCTTCGAGTAAGGTTTGCCGATCACACGGGCGAGTTGAATGCCCGTCTGCCTATCACTATCTTGGAAGATACTGTCGGATATTCAGTAAGATCCATAACAACCTAACTTTTAAGCAGAGATATAAATGAACCCTATATTATAAGCTAACTGCTTGCAAAATAATAATTTTCTTATATTGCTTTGTACTACTAGGACCTACACTGGTATTTGTACAATTTTAATTATTCTGAGTAATAAAGATATTTTGAAACTAAAACTAAAAATGAACCCTATAATTGTAACTCAATTTCTTGATTTAACAGTCGGAGCAGTTAAAAATGATGTCAACAGAAGATAGAGCAGTGGTCAAATGGAAGATCCTTCTTGAGCAGTGTAACGCAAAGCTTGCAGCATCACCGCCAAGATTGCTAGTATTGAGTTTGCGACGGGCTTCGCCTGCCGATCCCATACCATTGTATTAATTTGACTAAAGAATTTATAATTGTACCTACCTAACTAATTACCTATAAGAAATTTTTGCCTCTAATGGCTGTTACGTTTCGGAATTTGTCACAGCATTAGGATATATGTTACCATTGTTGTTTAATCAATAAACAAACTCATTCCAAATAGAACCGCGTTGTTTAATCGATATCCACTGTTTCTCTTGACTACCTGCGATCCTAAGTTATATCACGCGATCGCAAATTCATTGATAGATATTACAAAACGTCGCTGAGACCAGACAAATCTTAACACTCCAGAATAAACATGGTAGATAAACCAGAAAAGGTCGAGCTTACATACGAATACAAGAGACGTAGACGAGAGTACGGTAGGCAGTTGTTATTCGAAGATCATGGGCCAGAAATGCGCGTCAGTATCCCTATTAACCCCTCTTTTTACAAGAACTACATACTTCGGAACCCTGTGCACGTTGCGATACAAAACACTGGGACTATGTCGGAACATTGGGTGAATTCTGTAAGGTAAGTAGATACAATAATTATAATAAAGCCAACTTGCCACACCATCATATTATGTCATTTACCTACTACGGACTCCTCTATAGCAGTTCCATGACAGGGCTGAATATACGAGTTCTGGGATAAACCATGTTGAAGGCGGTTGGCCGAAGGATATTAACATGAATGACCCGGAGGCCGCCCAGAGATACCGACGTAAAATAGAGAAGGATGATGCTTATATTCACGCCGTTATGCATTTGGGGCATGTAAGTACAAACTTCTTATTTTCTTCAATTGAAGACTGGTACTGCAGCTCATGCAGCCGTTCAGTGATTACCATTCAAAGAAAATGCCAGGCGGGAATTTTCATTTTTTTAAGTTAGCGTTCTATTGTTTTCCTTTGAACCCGGAAACGTAAAGATGCAAAAAGACCACTACGACAATTGACGATGCGAGATAAAAATCTTCAATATTCAGAGCATTCTTATTTTTAATATATTATTCAGAGCATGGAACACAACATACTCCAAAACAATGCAGTGGACATGTACCAAACATACTATTCCGAACTGCCGTCAATACCACCTGTAGAACGCAGCAGTTGCAACACTGTGAATGTGTTCAGAGAACCAGGAACTAAACGGGCTGTGAGAGCGTTGTCTTGGCAATGCGACGGAGGGGCGAGGTTTGCCGCAGCGCATGCAGATGTGGAACTGATGAGGACCAATAGGATTCCGCAGATGTCATACATCTGGGATATTGGTAAGCACAGTATACCCTTGTTACGAGGGACTCCATTATCTTTTAAAAATATTGTGGAGATAAATAATAGGAAATGATGTGTGTTTCGCCAGAAAATGCCAATGCACCAGAGTTAGTAATAAAACCACCACAACCTTTACTAGATTTGGTATACAATCCCCGTGATCAAAATACTCTAGCTGGAGGGATGATGAATGGACAGGTAATGAGTTGTTTGTTTGCATTATGTTTAAGAAAATAACGTGGTATTTATTCTTCTGAGATGCATTTTTCAGGTAGGCTGGTGGGATATGCGAAAGGGTGGAGAAGCTGCTATCGTATGTCCACCACACGTGGCTCATCGAGACCTTGTCCGCAACGTCCTTTTTATAAATTCGAAAACTGGAGCAGAATTTTTCTCGTCTTCACCAGATGGCGTCGTGAAATGGTAAATGAAGTGGAACATGGTTTAATTTCACACATTATTTATATATGAGAATAAAATAACAAATATTACAGGTGGGACACAAGAAATATGAGTGAGCCGTCAGATTCTATGATCATAGATTTGGTAAAACTGCCGACTGATACCGCAACTATCGAAAACTCCATAGGAATATCTGCTCTTGAGTATGAGCCTACAATTCCGACAAGGTAACTCAGTGGTGAAGTAAAATTGCTAGCAACATGAAAAAATATATACACATCGCGTCTTATTTTTTCAGATTCATGGTGGGGACAGAAACTGGACTAGTTATAGGAGGAAATCGAAAAGGGAAGAATCCTGTGGAAAAGCTCCCTTCAACGGTTAATTACATTTTATTCTTCGTTAGTAGATAAGCCAAATTATTTTGATAATGAAAATTCCTTAATTTCAGTATGAAGCTCATTTGGGGCCAGTTTATTCACTACAAAGGAATCCGACTTTCGTAAAGAACTTCCTAACCGTTGGCGATTGGACGGCGAAGGTCTGGAGCGAGGATTGTCGGGAATCGGCAATACTTTGGACTTGTTCGCACCGCACTAAACTAACTGATGGAGCTTGGAATCCCGTTCGGTAATAAGAAGAGATAAATAGAGTATTTTTATAAGAATCCGAACACAAAACAACTTGTACAAGTACTCTGTCCAGTTGCTGATATGTTCAATGAATCTGTATAGATGCGACAGAACGTTTACCATAAGGTAGTAAGCAAATAAGTACCTTGTCGTAACTACAAGACACTAAAATCAGCCTAATACCATGCCTAGCGCACTCCGCACTGTAGGTACGAAGCTACAAGTACATAGCCGGGCACCGACGGCGGGTCGCGCGTCGTTAGACGTGCCGCGTCAGAAGAGATAAGAGCTATGAGCTATGAGGCGCTCTGTAGGTTAAAGCGACTGGTAGGTATGCAGCGCTTCGCGAACTGAATTGAATTTTATTACGTCATAGCAAGAGTCGCTATTTGTTTAAATTTCTTTGCGGAGTGATGCTTCTGTCCCTTAGTATTCTGTGCTAATACATTCATGACTAAGATGTGCGATGGTCTGAAAACTGGAGACATTAAATATTATTTGCAGGTTCTCTGTGATGTTGGTAACTCAATGGGACGGATGTCTTTCTTGCTGGGATCTGCTTCGACGTAGAAGCGCACCGATCGTTACCGCGCAGATTTGTGACGAGCCTTTACTGCGTGTACGGCCCCACGAAGGAGTGAGATAATTCTGAAAAGTATCAGCTTTCCGCCTTATGGCTTGTCGCTCGCAATTTTTCTGAGGAACGAGCTTGGAAGCTTGGAATTCAAGACGAACATACGTGCTTATTCTAAGTGCGGAAGTGGCGCAACGGTCTAGTACCTAGTATTTAGCTTCCATTTAAATAGATTAACAATAGAGTCATGATGACTAATAAAAATGTTACAGGGACAACTCGTCGCGTGCGGAAGCAGCAAAGGCACTGTTTACTTAGCTGAACTATCGACCAACCTTGGCACTGCAGATAAAAACGACAAGCAACTTCTGACGCACGTAAGTAACAGATATGGAATAAATAGCTATTTCTCTTGGTTAAAGTCTAATATAATTCCCCATTTAGATCCTAGAACGTGAAAACAAGCGAGAACGCATTCTCGAGGCTCGTATGCGAGAGTTACGACTGAAGATGCGTCAAGGCGGCGATGGCGGCGCTCAAGCCTCAGAAAATGACCAGAACAGTAACGATAGAGATCTAGAAGAGGCAACCACAGATTATATGCAATGTATAGAGGAACTGCAGGCACAACAAAAAGCCGATATCTGAGCTACTTCGATTTATGGGTTCGAAACTCCCTTATTTTTGCCTCACGTTAAATATTAAGTACAAAAATTCCTATAGAGACAAATAAACGAGGCATGTCCCTTTTAAGTATGTATTGAATTATTTTTTTTAATCCTATTTTGCTATTGCCGCCTTCAACAAAGTGTAATTGAGAAAATTTAATTCAAATGTTAAATTTTTTGTTACGAATGATTTATTCAAACTTATTGAAAGTTTTTATATTACTGCATATGGATAAGGAAATTAATGAAATAAAAGAATTCTAATGGTACCTAAATACTGACTTATATTAATAAAAGTATTATGTCTAAATAGACAAATTCCTTTGATTCTTACATTATGTATGTCAATCAATTTCACAATAATTATTGATTACTACATCAGATAAGTTCGTCGCAGCAAGAACCGAATTCTGTAAACATACAACCATTCAAACAAATATGTCTCTACTAACTCAACAAACCTTGAATGCTTCTATCATACTGAATTTCTAATCTCGCGGCGACCATAGACAACCATTCATACAAATCTTTCTTTACTAACTGAACCAATCTTGAATGCTTCTATCATATTGAATTTCTAATCTCGCGGCGACCATAGACAACCATTCATACAAATCTTTCTTTACTAACTGAACCAATCTTGAATGCTTTTATCATATTCATTTTCTACTCTCGCGGCGACCATAGACATACTTGGTACTCTCGCTTCACATTAATTTACACTTAGTCTACTGCATGTAGGTGAGTGATATGCTGAGAGGTTTAATACGTAGCCTCTGACGTTTGTGTTTCTGCTAGGCGGTCTCCTCCTTGGTTTCTCCTTCTGTGCTGGTGAAGGCGACGAAAGACCAGCGGTTCTCGATGTTGGCGCCGACGCCCGACGTGTTGCGTTGGAATACGTCGTTGTGTTTCTGCAGTACGTGATGCACGGTCGCTTGTGACACCAGCGGGAACAGCGCGCGGACGTACGACACTACGTAGTCGAGGCTCGCGCCTTGCGGGTGGACCTGTTCAAATTTAAACAACCACTTTTGATTAACATTATTATGTTGGCACTCCCGACTGGTTTGCCATTCAGACCCGGAAGTACAGTTTATGTTTACTCTGTCGTTAATCCATTAAAACTACGCTCCTACTTTACTTCGAGATTACAGCGAAATGACTGGGCATATGAGACTTAATATCTGATGTCTCAGGGTGATGAGCGCAATGCAGTGCTACGCAGTGCTTTTTATCGTATTTAAAGTTCTGGGTGGCTCCGCAATTTATTATGGACAGGCGTGGCGCGTATCATCAGGCGAACGAATTACTCGACTCATCACTCAGCTCAATAATAAAAAAAAATGATTAGGTAATATATAAATACTATAAGAAATAAAGCAACAAAATACATATCTGAGGTAAAAAGCCATATAAGGTTCATTCGATGCGGAAGTAGGTATATTAAGCGCTGACATGCGCACCGCACTAAACATACCTATTTATCTTGCCGGGCCACATTATGAACACCTGGTTTTACAATGTTTGTACATATAACGATTACTTTAAATTAATGATGTTTGTACAATTTTAAAATAATAAGAGTAATTTATAAAAAAATAAGTATCACAATATATGACAAATGGTTTAAGAATGTACCTAAATTAGTCATTGCCAATGTGTATACATAGATACAATTACCAATGACACAAGGAGGTATTTTATCTATTTTCTCACTACTACCGATCGATCGCTTGATCAAGGAATGATTCAGCTGCAAAACATAATGGTTTAACAAAAGGTAGGTAATAGTTTAAGCTGCAACCAAAGGAAGACTCAAATAAAGTACCTGCAAGAAGGCAGACATGACACCAATCAGTTTGGCTTCCCCGCAGTTCGCGTCAATAGTCTCCATTAAGTTGACTTTGTTGTCATCCGGCAACGGCGGAGGCGGCGGCGGCTTGCTTATCGGCTTGTTCGAAGGTAGAGGCGGCTAGAAATGTAATAACACCTTTTTAAAACAACATTTCTCTGGGATTTATTTAGATGATAAGTATTTTATATTTTTTCTAATTCGCGATCTGTATGGATTTTGAAGTTGTTTTTTAAAGAAGATTAAGGCTAAGTATGGATGTTAATACATTTGTATTCTCGTACCCGTACGACCTTACGAAGCCGGGAATAGTATAGTCGCTAGAATCCTTTACAAATGAAAGATCTTCAATGCAACAGTAATTCTTACATTTTTATCCACCTGTCCTTGCATAGCTCCCTGCAAAGCTTGACGAGCTATGAACTGCGCCTTGAATTTCTCCATCTCCTTCTGGGCATCAGCTTTTATGACATCCACCTCATTTTTGTAAGCTTCCAATTGGAACTGAAGACTTTCATTTTCACGCTACAAGAAATAAAATCAATCAGTTTTGTATGTAAGGTTTCAAAATAAAGTCTGTTGTTTTAGAATACATTTCAAGATTAATTTCATTATTTTAGAATTTTTTAGCACTAGCAACACTGAATTTATAAATTGGTTGGTGGAAGTATTTTTCGGACGAGTCACTCGGAGGTTGGGGCATTCTGTCGACGGCGATCGAACTGTACGGTTGTACGAGTGTGATTTTTGCAGTGTGAAATATTAAGTGTTTTTAAAAGTGATAATAGTGGAGTTTTATTGAAAGGAAGTTCCTATCGCTTATACCTACTACAAAAAGTCATTTAGTATCTAAGAATAACTAAAATGCTTAAACTGAAGATGGTGCTACAGAACATAAAGATGAAGACAAAAATGACAATGAGGCGAGGTTTACCTTCAGTTGCTGTACTTCTTCGCTATTCCCGCCTTCGCCACCGCTAGTGATAGCTCTATGGTTGTACCCATTGAAATCGTTTTCCTCTGCATAAAATTTCTCATTGAACTCTTCCTTCAGCGAGCTGAACTCCTGAAATTCATTAATGCATTATTCAATCTGTATTCCTTTATCAAATCTCGTAACTGTACACGTACAAATAAGGTAAACAATAATAAACTAGGTATTCCTGATGAGATTTTACCTTCACAGCCGACTCCTGGTTTATCCTTGTTTGGCTGCTATTCAGATTGACAATACATTGCAATACAGTGTTGTTTACATGCAATTTAGTACTTACCTTTGGTCTTAGTGGACTTTCACATCAAAATTTTATCTTACCTTGGTCTGTGGTTTACATCAACTTTACCTGTATTGTTTTGAAGCGATCCTAATATTTTATGATTCATTGGCTTTATAGTAAAGGAATCAGGACTCGTATTGTTGATCTCCCATGCTGCATGACCCTCATCAGTTACCGATTTCTCTTTCAATGGGAAATATCTATCATAATGTTAACGGTGATAATGATTTCCTATTTAGTAATATCTTCTTACTAATAAGCTGTGGTTCGTGTTAACTTTCTTCTATCTTCGAGATTATATACAACTTTTTTAAAATATCTGTGTTCTAGTTTAATATCAAGGTTGAAGATCAGAGTAAGTATATTACAATGCATGGTCAAAATGAATAACAGGATAGTGCATTAACGCTCCTCTACCTGTTACTAATTACCATTATACTTAGATAAGTATTATTAAGTAGATACAAAATTGTAGAAACGGCAGATACCTGGGTCATTTTCTGCCATGTCTCAATGTTCTTCCGCTGGGGTTTGGTGAAATGGTCCCAGACCCGTTGATGACCAGCCGCACTAAACACTTTCGCCACCTGTTCGACTGAGGTTCACAAATAATTATGTTATGAGATGGAGACCAAACATACCGTCGTACTGTATATCGCGACCGGCCGTCTCAGCCTCAAGATTTGTTGTCAGTGAGGTTATCATTTGTCGTGCTACTTCTGCCCAGAGCGCGTATGAGAGACCCGACTGTCCATAGATGTGCGTGCTGCGAGGCGCGTGTCGTACGCCATAACGACACTGTCGCCACGACAGACGAGACGATCGAGACGATCCACTATGATTTGACAAGATACTTTTACTTCATTGATGACCGAAAATGTTTGAGTTAATATTTACGTAAAGTTTGTCATTAATACTTTAAAATTTCGGAATTTAAAAGTATGCTTGTCAATTCATAAGATTTTAACTTACAAATCCATATATTTCGGATTGGTATATTTATTTACGGCGAAGGTTTCAGCTGAGGACTGGCGAACCATTGAGAGATTTAATATGCTACGAGAGTGGGCAGACCAGAGTTAAAAAAAGCAATGAGTTCCATTGCATGAGTTTGTCAGATGTAGGCGTAAAATAGCGGAGAACTGAAGATCGTGAATGTGCACTGTAGAATTTCCGCTGTCATCCCCAGACCAATACTGCTGAAGAACTTGGCAGTGAATATAAAAATCCATACTTTATTGGTACCTACTAGTTATCTTTCGTTATATCACCTTAATTTTTCACGATCGGGCTGCTTTCATTACGCTTTGCCTTGATACTTTACCTTTGCAAACTTAATCTCTTTTTGTAGAAGATCGTCAAGGGCAATTGAGAAAGAAATTATGACCGACTGACTAGATAGAAGAGTGCCGAGAATTTGAAGTTTTGAATAATTTACTCACGCTGGTTGATCACACTTTCAATGTTGTTTCTGACCCTTTCTTTACAATCCTGTAACTCTTCTTCAGATTGCATCTTTTCATTGAAAAGTCTGCGTATATGCGAATTTGTGGCTTGGATCATGGAATAGAACTGGTTCGCATTCTTCTTCGAACATTCGCCACGTTCCAACCACGACAACAAAGTCTGAAATATCGAATAATACCTAAGTTACACCATGTACCTAATATTTTTAAGGCAGACACTTGCAAAGTAAATAATTATAATGAATAATTGCTTAACTGGCAATATAACAAGGGATGCATCTTACCGGCAGTGCACTTGAAAAATGTTCTTCATTTTTGATCTTTTCAGCGAGCTGAATAACAGCAGTGTTAGAATAAGGTTGTACCCTTACAGGGGAAGGGGAATGCCTGAAAGACGCAGAGATGGGACGACTTGGTATTTCTTGTTGAGTGCCTATCTGTTGCATTTGCTGCTGTTGGATACGCATAGCTTGGCGCTGGCGCCTTTCAAACTCGTTCTGATCGTCGCGGCTCTGTAATTTAATTTAATAAAAAAAAAATAATAAAAAATATTGGGAATATGGTACATTTAAGGTTTATAATGAAACAAATAATTTTAAAATGTTGCCTTACTGCTGCATAGTCAACATGTAACCAGCCAGACGTCGAATGGTCATCATCTTCTTCCATATCGTCTTTATCTTTCTCTTTAACATCAGTCAATTTTATAAGATATCCAGATATAGCCATTGCAGCATCTACACAGTTTTCTCTGTCGAAGCGAATGTGACAGAAGTTTTTCTTTGACAGTCTCAGAGTATGAATTCTGCCATAATTTTCGAATATCTCTCTCACAACGCTTTCTCTAATTTTGTCTGGCAAACCGCCCACGAAGATGGTGCGGCAACCCGGAGGTCGCGCTCTACGCGGAGGATGGGGAGTACTAGGTTCGGGTGGAGTGAGCTTGCAGTGTTTCAACACAATCTCTTTTTTCTCTTGCATCGCTGTCATGTCCCCTCCCATGCCTGAATACATTCCCATCATGGATGGATCCATCATCATACCGCCCATCATGCTCAAGTCCATCGATGTTCCTGTAGTTTGAATGGGTGTGGGTGCCGCTGCCATAACTGACATGTCCATATTCTGAGGCATCATTTCCATTCCAGTAGTAGGCATCATATCCATATTCGTACTCGTAGGCATCATGCTACTACCCATCATTCCAGGTATCATCATATTCGGGTACATCCCACCCATCATCATATTTCCTACAAAAAACAGATTTTGTAAAGTTAAAACAACCAAACTAAATTTACAAAAATTATTCATAGAACTGAACAAAAGTGTAAAATACCTCATCTCTGGTAATATAATTTTGACTATTATGTGCTTACACGTAAGAAACAAACCTTGAGACACATATTGAGACATTTGGCTCATCATCTGATTCATCATGTTCATATCAGGTGCTGCAGGGTTATTTATGTTGACACCACTACTAGAGTTCTTATTTCCATCCATTTTGCTCTCTCGTCTGCGTCCAACATTATCAATCCTCATAGGGGATCTTGACCTATTCCTATTATTGCCTGGTAAAGAAAAATATAAAAAATGAACCTTGCCTGCAAATGTCTGACACTGCACACATTTTGATTTTAAATTGATTTAAACAGTTTGGTGGCCCGAGTAGTTGGGTCGGTGGTCCAGTGGTTAAAGCGTCGAGACGATATTCCGAAGACGCTGGTTCGATCCCTGCTCAAGCAATATAATTTTTCTTCTACCTAACTGTTTAAAATCTTATTGATCAAAACAGATCTAACTAACACCTGCCACATATACAGGGAATAACATTAATGTGTAGTAATACTGAAAGGTGTGTATGGGTATCTAGTCATGAATCATTGGGCAGAATATACAACCAAAAAAACACTATTATATTTTCCATACCAAGTTTAAAAATTATTTATTTGAATTATTTTGGACAATCCTAACAAGCTGTGGCCTAGTCGCGGTAGTACGGGTCATTGACCGAGCTACTTTGTGCCTAGGCACAAAACAGATTAGTACAGAAATCTACATACATACAAAGTGCGCTCGAGCAACGCACACATAGACACCGCTCACAGACACGATATCTGGGCACAGTTGGGATGCGAGTGCCATCCGCTTGAGACACGCGTCTGTGAACTTTTTTGTGCAAAAATGGAGCAACGAAAAATAGGTTATTATAACTGTTTGGTGGACGGTTGTTTAAATTCAACATTAAACGGTGAATTGTCGTTTTTTAAGCTACCAGTTGTTTCAGAGAGGTAAGTAGGTATTTGCTTGTATTTTGATGGTTTGTTTTCACGTAACACAAAATAGTTAGGTAGGTAGGTAAGCGCCCCAGCCCCCGGCCCTGCGCCGAACAAGCGAACATAAGTTTGTAGCCTTGTCATATTTTTACAATTTAAAATTAGATATTTATTGTAGTATAAGCTGTGTTAGCCTTGTGTTCAATAATCTAATGAGGAAGATGTTAATGTAAACTAATCGCATTTGTTTTGTCTTCAAAAAAACTTTATTCAGTTATAATAGTAACTGCGAAAAAATTATGTCGATATCGTGTACAGTTATATTTTTAAATCAATCAATTTTCCTCCCAAAAACTTCCTGCGCCGTCCGGTATGAAATGTATGAAAAGTACATACATGAGATTAACTTCTGTATTTATCTGTTTTGTGGCCTAGGCGCTCTGTCTTTGAAAACGCCGAACATTTTACAAGGGCTTGATTTCGAGTCTCAAATACCGGAATTTCATACTGAACGGATCTTCGGACTCGGTCGTTTCCGTTCCGGAACCCACTCGTAAAAAAGGGTATTTCCACATTTTTACACGACTGCCCAAAAAGGAGTATTTCAGGGTTTACGTATGTATGTATTTATTTATTCCACCATTACTTCTTATTGCCTGGACAGATTTGAATGCATTAAAACCATAATAAAAACATAGGTTTAAGTTTTTTTTACCATAGTTTTTTTGCATGTTCCGGAACCGGTATACAAAAAAATCTCCGCGAACGTACCCGACTTAGCCTTGCCTTGATTAGTTTCAAATTTTTATCCAACTTGACGTCTTAGAATTCATATTCAGAAATAACCTAAAAAGAATTTCCGAAACGAAAACGGTCCTTTTCGGTGGAGTTTTATGGGGCGGCGTTAGAAGGTAACTTTGTTTGTGCCGCTCGACCAATGAGGAGCAGCGGCTATTATTTATTAGGATTACATCTTTATGATTGGTGCAATACGAAACAAGGCTAGCGAATCATGAAGCGGCGGCGAATGTTTGATAGCTTTAGTGTTTGCCGCGTTTTGTCAAAGATTAAACAGGTTTATTTCTGAAAACTGACTAAGTAAAGACGCTTTATTGATTACTGACTTACGAACACTCTTTTACTATGCAATGAAATCAAATGTTGGAAATGTCTTAATCATCATTATCAGCCTATTACATTCCTACTGTTGAAATTCATGCATGATGTTTTTTACATCCTATTCCTACGGTGGTTGGTGACCTCACGTATTTTTTAAGAACATCAGCCATGCTCGCTCTTATTAGGCGTTTACACTGATTAGATCCTTATTCCTGAATGTTAATTGGAGCGATGATGTTTAATGCTGTAATTAATAAGTAAGCATTAATAAAAATAAAAAAATACCCTGCCAAAAACATTATCACTTGGGATGATTTAAGGATTCCGAGGATACCCCATACATCCAAATCTGTTGAGGCATTTTGTAATAAAAAAACGCACATACATTAACCCCGAAAACATTATATTCCTTTTTTGGGGAGTCGCGTAAAAAGCAGTTTGCTTGAAAGTTAGTTGTAAAGTAAGGTTGGTAGGACAGCTGGCTTTGCTAACTGAAGATAAAATTTGTTTGTCAGATCTGTACACGCGGCGCACTAATATTCTTTGTCACAAGTTCATAGCTCTTTATCAGCTGATTGTTAGGGTTGAAATGAACTTGATTACCAGAAATGTTTAAATTATCATATCTTGTGATTTTAAAAAGTTTCTGGTGATTTGCACTTGGACTTGAATTATTAATAAGCTTCTATATGCGTGGTTTAATTATTACTACACATTTATGTTACACGTTGTATATATTTTTTTTTGTTATAGCACCGTAAAACACCCAAACTTTGTTGTAGTGTGGCTTAGAGAACTACCGCTTGTACGGTCACCACTCTCAGTGCTATCTATCAAGAGAATAACAAAAAGAATGACTTTTTATTACAAAAATGTTTCTTTTTCTTGGCCCTATAGAGATAAAATCTGGCAATATTTAAATGTCCGGTGTTTTTGAAGTCTTCATCAGACTAAGGCAATTTAGGTCATGGCAAGCCTATGGTAGATGGTATATTTTTATTAAATATAGTGATTACGTTTAAGAGATAAAAATTTTAATATCACAAAAGTATATGGGAACTTAAATACAATACAACAAAGTTACATAGCAATCACCAGTAATAATACAATCTTAACATAACAGTACCCATTCTCAACATGAGACTAATGGCTAAAGCTGCCTGGTAAACTATTAGACACAGAAAGAATATTATATTACAGTTCAACAAACGAATCATTGGAATAGCAGCCATCACCCATCTCTGGCCAGTGGGGTTGGTAGACTTGGTAGTATGTACTCGGTTTGGTATAGCTGGTAGTGTAGGTAGGTAAAGGCATGGACGAAATATACAAGTCCATGGTAAAGGTAATATGGTAATAGGATACCCTACGATAGGTACACCTATTAGGTGTACCTATATATACCGATAGGTACACCTATTAGGTGTACCTATCGTATGCGAGACGCGCCCACAATTCAGTTTTCTTTAAAATATGCACGACTCGGTTTATTAATAAATGAATAACATTGTTTTATAGTTTGATTAAATGAAACATAAAATGTAATTACTAACCTTGCATGGTGCTGTACTGTAATTGTGATAGCGTTGACCAAAGACCACAGTACTATGGATACTAATAGATGCTATTTTTTATTATTGCACTCGATCTGTCTCTAAACAACTCATACATCGATGAAAATTCACCTCATACCCAACTTGGTAATTCAGAAACGGGAACAATTTTCATTTTATTCAAGAATTTAGTTTTATTTGACATTCATAGACTTAGTAGGTATTCTGTGCCATTACTTAAAACTTAAATTAGGTAATTTGTTCTTTGCATCACACACAGAGAACCTCAGATAAAGTATCTGTCGTATATACAAATTTTTATCTAGGTATCTGTCTACTCGAAGCGGAGAACACATTTATATCGGAAAATCTCAGATAAAATATTTGTCTATTTCGGCTCTGTGCCTACGGCCTGACCTCTGAGATTACCTCTTCGTTCACAGCCACGAATTGGTGCATGTACCTATCTCTTTCCCGCTCCCACTTAACCTACCCACGCTATTCCTATCTCTGTCTGATGCTCTGACATTGTTACCGGCTAGTGAAGAGTCGCCCGTCAAGCAGATGGCGCTCGCTTCTTCAGTACGCTTTTTGTTCGCAAGCGAATGGTGTATGTACGCAAAGATAAAACAGAAAAAACAGTGTTAATATGATATAAACGTTGTGAAACGTTCGAAAATATAAAGTTAATTAATGGTATGTATAGTTTAACCTTTTACCTTTTCAGATAGGCGCGATATGAGGACTAGTGCCATAACAGTGAGGTTACCAAACCTCTGGAAGCGTGGCTACCACTAACGTGCTAAACTGCACTAACGTTCTCGGGCATTCACCCAGACGTTCAGCCCAACGATCTCGGTCTCAATAACCAGACGTTTGTGGTTTTATTTAGTCCGCCCGACTGGGCCTGGCATATGGGCGGACTGCTGCACGTGTTGGTCCAAGTCGTCACCCGACACTGGACCGTGGAATTTGGCCCGACTGGATGCACATGCTAAGCCGATTAGCCGCGGCTATACACATGGTACAACCTCTGAACCGACCGGTCGCGGAATCTGACCCGACCAGCTGTCAATCCAGTTATTTAAACAACAAATTCGGGTACTCACCCAAGTCTGCATTTTAGTCAGTAATTCGGCCTAACTGGCCTAAAATCCGACCCGACTGGATACATGGTTATGGGCTGATGGTTGGAATCAAATCATACTTTGACTGACGCCACTATGACAACTTTTATTCTTGCACTGGTCCACAACTGGCCTGTATTTTTTCTAAAAAAGTGTGCATTTTAGTCAAGTTTTGAATGGATAATTCCTAGTATTACTTACTAGTCTCGATTCTTTTTTCTAATCGAGGGATCTTTCCTGTGTTCCACAGATGAGTTCACCAAAAGAACAAATCTCCGATGTCCTGTCTGCTGACTCTCACAAAAACGGAATCAGAGATTACAACAGATCCAGTGACCAAGGTTGCCTTACTGAAGTTAAAAGTACCAAACCTGTGAAACGCATAGCTTCATACTCTTCAGAGGAACATCTATCGGAACGAAGCCCATATGAGAATGATCGTTCACCATCATCATCTCCTAAGCGTACACGCTACTCTTCCTCACCTTCTTCAAGGGATAATTCTACAGGATCTAGACTAGATCGAATGGAGGGCATGATACAAAATCTTTTTGAAATAATAAGTTCTCATAAAGAAGATTCAATGCTGGAAAATTCCAGCTGGAAGGCACCTAGCCCAACATTTGAAATTAAAAGTGGCTGTAAAGGAGCGGATGGTGATAATTGGAACATATTTTCTCCAACCACTAAGGAAGCTGACCCTGCTATCCCAAGACCAGACCCCATTATAGAGGAACAGGGCTTAAAATGCCAAAGATTTGGAGATTCGACGTGGAATAAAATCAGATATGCTGAGTCTCAAAAGAAACTTCATGCCTCACCTGTTTTTAATTGCCTAAGAGTTAACTCAACATTTTTCCAAAACTCACGTCCAAGTCCGTACAAGGATCTATTGAGCAAGTACGACTCAGTTTTTGTAACCATAACCCATGGACTTTTAAAACAAAGGCATAAAGTCCAAGAAGCTTTAAAAACCGTAGCAGACCAACACCCAGAAGCAGCAGAGAGCTTAATTAGCACCTGAAAGTGATTTCCGCACAGTATCGGATGACTTACTGCAATACACATGTGGCAAACGTGCTGAAATTATAGTCTTGACGCAAATTGCTGGAACCAATTAATATGGTTTACCGTTCCATTTTAAATGAAGTACCACCATCAGGCACTCACCTTTGGGATGAGGAGAGACTACAAGATTTAATTAAAATACATGGGACTACAAAGATTTCCCCACCTAGTCGTAGAGTTTTCTCAAATTATGAACAGAAAGTGGAACAAAATAACAGGACTAAGACCTACAAGGGCAAAAGCAAGGTGCATCACAATTTTAAAAGAACACAAAAACCATATGTAAACAATAAGTACAAAGATACACAGGCTAATAAAGCCGAAACTAATAAACGCACCATCTACAAAGATAAGAGTGGAGGGGAACGCCGTCGTCATTTTTGACAACGATTTTCGAGCGGGGCAACTAGCCAACTATGTTGGAACCTGGGAAATGCTGGGCGCACCAGAATGTATAATAAGTGTGTTAAAAGGCTATGTAATTCCGTTTTTGGAAAAACCTCTGATAATACCCTTCACAAAGAAAATACTAGAAACTTACCAAACACCAACATCTGCACAAATGGATCAGGAAATTTTAAAGATGATCCAGGAGCAGTCATTAAGAAAATTACACAGCAAGACCGGTTTCCTGTCAAAAATGTTCTTAGCACCAAAATCGGATGGAAAATGGAGACCAGTTTTCAACCTGAAACGACTAAACGAATACATCAAGTTGCAAAAATTTCGCCTAATAAGCCATCGAACACTTCAATTCTTTCTACAGAAGCAAGATTACATGGTAAAAATAGATCTTTCCCAAGCGTATTACCACTTACCAATAATCGAAAGACATTGGCGCTACCTTGCACTCAATTACCGCAACACAACTATGCTCTGACGGTACTACCATTCGGGCTGAGTTCAGCTCCGCAAATATTTGCAAAAATTACAAATTGGGTGGCAAAATACCTGAGAAGACAGAATATAAGGCTAGTGGTTTACCTCGGACGATTTTTTGATTGTGAATCGAGATCCAACACAGTTGAAAGCCGAAACAGCAGTGGTCATGGAAACTCTTGCAACTCTAGGGTTCAAGATCAACTTCGAAAAATCTGTATTAGAGCCAACGAGAAAAATAACGTTTCTAGGAATAGATTGGAATACGGAACTAAATCTAAAAAAATTACCACAGGACAAAATTCAAAACCTAAAGAAATCAATTCAAAATATCACCATGATAACAAAATGGAGCTGGCAACAAGCAAAGTCAATGTTAGGAAAGATGGAATTTGCCTCATTTGTAATAATACCCTTAGCATGACTGCTTTGTCGGAAAATACAAAGAGCTGTAAACAGTTTACCAAAAACCAGACCCAACCTTCAATTTGTAGTAAAACAAGACATCATACAGGAGTTAGAATGGTGGATGGAAAACATGAACCAGAGTTCGAGCATAGTGGTAAAAGAACCAGAGGTTCACCTAGTGACAGATGCTTCAGACACAGGCTGGGGAGCAGAATTAGAGGACAAGCTTATATCTGGCATATGGACTGCTGGCCAGCAGAAATGGCACATAAACAAAAAGGAAATGTATGTTGTTTACAAAGTTCTATCCAGCCATCGAAAACAATTACAGAACAAAAACATGCTTGTACAATCAGACAACAAAACTGTTGTTGCATACTTAAGAAATCAGGGTGGTACCAAATCAGTAACACTACTGAAGCTAGCAGGAGACATTCTAAACCTAGCCCACCAAATAAATGTACAAATACAAATAGAACATATCCCAGGACGCTACAATGTAATATCGGACCATCTGTCAAGAAGCCTCAGCCTGCCAGACTGGCATCTCTCAGATTCGATTTTAAAACTCATATTCGAGAAATGGGGCACACCACAAATCGACTTGTTTGCGACCCCAGAATCAGCAGTGGTGACAAGATACGTGATGCGTTTCCCTTGCAAACAGGCAGAGTTTGTAAACGCATTCTCAACAACATGGGAGTACAAACTAGCATGGATCTTCCCACCACCACCCCTGATCCCAAGAACCTTACAACATCTGAACGAATGTCGAGGGTGGTTCATCTTGATAGCCCCCAGGTGGGAGAATGTATTCTGGCGACCAATCCTGAAAAAGAGGGCACTAGACAGACCCTTCACAATTTGGAATTTAAACAGCATCTGATAGACCTCCAAACGAACAGAGCACCCCCGATAATAGAAAATTTATCCTTAGAAGCATGGAAAATATGGGGTGGGTCAATTTAATTAAGAATTGGTCACTTAAAGAGAAACAAATATTGGAGACCTCATGGCGAAAGTCCTCTCTAAGCACATACTCAGTAGCTTGGAAAAGCTGGTGCAAATGGGCAATAGAAAACAACACCTCTATAAACAACCCAGACCCAACAAAGGTGGCACAGTATCTCTGTTTCTTATATTACAATCGCAAGTTATCATATAGAACTATATGCGTGCACAAGTCAACTATTGCCATGTTCTCAAACCCCCTGAATATGGAGAAGATTACTAACAATCCTATTATAAAACATACTCTAAGAGGAATTTCAAATGCAAACCCACAGGTCAACAGAATTAAAATCTGGGATGTGAATAAACTATTGTCCTGGTTATGTCAAAGTCCACCAGATCCAGACAATCTTTTTCAAGTTTCAAGGCATTTAGCGATACTTTTACTTCTTTCTTCTGGAAGAAGAGTCCATGACCTAACACTACTCAGAATAGATTCCAACTATATGGAAGAATCAGAAGATGAAATAATTTTTTGGCCACATTATGGTTCAAAGACAGACAATATTACACATCTCCAATCTGGGTGGAACCTATTAAAAAATGAAGACACTATATGGAATATTGTGAAATGGACAAGAGCCTACATTAAAACCTCTCACCAAAGGAGAAATGCTAACAATCAGTTCATCCCATGGTTGTTTGTAACTACACGAGGTAAAACAGGACAAGCCACTCGATCAGTAATTGCAGGATGGGTACGGACAGCTTTATTGGCAGCAGGAATTCAAGGAGGAGCAGGCAGCACCCGTTCCGCAGTGGCAACATTTAGGTTTAACAATTACCTACCCCTGGATGAAGTACTAAAGAAAGGAAATTGGCAAGGCCCGAAAAACATTTTCAAACATTACTATAGGGAAATTGATAGATCCCAGGATTGTGTTGTTAGTAATGCTAATAATGCCAATAGTTTAATCACAAATTCGTTTGCACCCTTAATTTAAACATAATTCATTATATAGAAGTAAACATGCAGACTTACTGCTTTTTCTTTTTGACTGTACTGATTTGATAAATTGCTTACCTTCTGATACCTATTTTGATTTATACATTATTTTGTCAAGATGACATACAATATTTTGTCATGATGGTTTTAGTTTTAAGGAATACTACTTGTTAGCTACCTCAGAGTAATGACATTACTCTAAGTTAGCTACATTGTTTTCATGTTTCATAATCTATAACATAATAAACGTCTAACTTAAAAAATTTCAAAAATTGTTGATGCTATTCATACTAATGCAAATCTGTATATAGACATAATTATTAATCAGTTTTTACTGTACCTAAGTACTTTAACAAGATAAAATGCTTATTAAAAGTAATTATCTATCCAATATTTGATTAACATTAAACTAAATTGGGGTATTATATACCTACCTAACTTGTACCAAATAAGATTGCTCCCATTTGAGATATTACTTTATTATTATGCATATTTGATTTTGAAATGTTTCATCAATTATGTTATAACTAGTTTATAGCTTTTTAATGCCTACAACTACAGGTAACAATACCTGCTTACAATGTCTCGTATTTTTATTTAGTTACAGAATACAAAAATGACTGAATTATGTGGCTATGCTCAATGTATTTCCTATATCCTTAATCACAGTACGCTATATAACAGAACATAGTCGTGCTAGTACAATATATATATATTATAGTACTAGTGTACAACCTAGTAAGACTATGTACATCTCTGACATGCCGGCAGATTTTAGACATATCTCAGAGGTCAGGCCGTAGGCACAGAGCCGAAATAGACCAATTTTCCCCACGAAGGGAAGAAAATTGATATTTCGGGTCTTGCCCTAGGCCTGACCGAAGCAATTACTTGCCGGCTGAGAAGGTACTGGAGAAGCGAGCGCCATCTGCTTGACGGGCGACTCTTCACTAGCCGGTAACAATGTCAGAGCATCAGACAGAGATAGGAATAGCGTGGGTAGGTTAAGTGGGAGCGGGAAAGAGATAGGTACATGCACCAATTCGTGGCTGTGAACGAAGAGGTAATCTCAGAGGTCAGGCCTAGGGCAAGACCCGAAATATCAATTTTCTTCCCTTCGTGGGGAAAATTGGTCTATTCGAAGTTCGAAGCTCAGAGTAATGACACTATAGCCGCGTTCAGAAATCACCCAGTTAATGTAATTTTACCCTAACGCCGCGCCGCCGTTCAGAAATGACTCAGGTGCACTTTGACATTTACCCTGAGCCGTTCAGAAAACCATTTGGGGAGAGTAAAAGTTCACCTGACAGGTGAAAATATTCACCGATAAAAAACTTCGAGTAGACAGCCAAACGGAGTCGACACGACAGGCCTACCCCTCTCGCCAATTTTGCCAAACGTCAAGGACAAAAAAATCCACGACGTTATATAAAACTAGTTGACGCGCATCACGCGCCATTAGAGGTGGGTCTTAGTGGCTTTATCGGGCAACGAAACGCAACTATCTATTGAATTTCAATAGCGGTTTTTAAAACTATCTATTTTGATAGCGGTTTTTCTTACAAGGGGCTATCCTATCATATCGCTATTTCGCTACTGTGTGTGATTTCATTAACCGTAGTTAGGAACGGAAGCGTCTAATAACGTGTTGATTTGAGCTTTTGGGTTTCGTTCGTCATACAACCATTGGTTGCTATTGCAGTGCAAAACTGCAAAGCAAAAATACTACAAAGTAAGATATACTTATAAAATAGACACATACAAATAATATAAAAATGTATAACAATGAAATTTCCTTCATGCTTTATCCAGGCTTAGGACTGGCTGCTGCTAAAATAATTTGATAACAAAAAATATTAAATAATATAAATAACGCAGGCGCATTTAAAAAATCATCGTATATACATAATCAAATATTTACATTTTAATTATTTACAGCGCTTTTTACAATTATTGACCATTTTTGTTGACATTCAAAAAAGTTAATTGGGCTACTTTTTTTGAAGTTAATCGTGTGCGACGTTCATTTATTGTGAGTCCCGTCTTGCTAAAAACTCGTTCGCACGGTACAGAGGTCGCCATGATGTTGCCATAACTTCTAAAGAGTTTTGCCAGATGGGGATATGTGTGACGATGATTTTCCCACCATTTCAATGGGCAATTCCATTTGCCCAGATTGTTGAAAACCGGCAACATTTCGTCACTTAAATAAGTGTCAACTTCTTTAATAGATCTTAAGAGTGGAGTTCCAACCGTGATTTGCGTTCCGACTATATCTTTTAAAATTGTCCATGGTGAGAACGGGTCATCAGGTGTTCGGCTTGAAGATGCTATTGGTTCTTCTTGATGTGAACTTTCATTACAAATGATATCTAATATCAAGTTCTGGACCCTGTTTTTTGTGTTTTTAGCTTCATTTTGATCGCTGAAGACAGTCATCTTGTACCGTGGATCAAGGAATGTGCATACTGAAAATGTGCCGCTTCTCTCAACACATGTAAAACGAGTCTCCAAACCATTCTTCAAATCCTCAATGACAGTGCGAGCAACTGGGCAAAAGTCTTTCATTAATAGTTTGCCACAAGCTGTTGTGAGACATCTTGTCATGACTATTACAGAGCTGCCTGTCATATAACTCTCCCCGCTCATTGACTTTGTAGCGTCATCAAATGGTTTGAGTATCGTCCTCAATTCCTCAAACAGCGTCCACTCCTCATTGGTTATTGTCGGCAGGTTCTTATTCAAAACGTCTACAGTGGCTCTTACAAATTGTTGAAGTTCAACAAATCTGTCTATCATGTAAAATGTAGAATTCCACCGCGTAGGCACTTCTTGCACTAGTCGTTTAGGAATACTATTTGGATTTTCCAAAGATTGAGCTTTCAAAAGTTTTTCAAGAGCGCTACTACTGGTTTTAAAATGCCGCACAATTTTCTTTACCTTATCTAGATTGACGGCAATTTTTTTGATGGCATCCTGTACTATCAAATTTAAGGTGTGCCCATAGCAACCGTAGTGTAACCGTAGTAAAATGTAAAGGAAAATGACAACTGACAACTATTACCTGACAGGTGAGAATCGTAACCCGCTATTTATCGGTGATTATTTTTTATCGGTGAATATTTTCACCTGTCAGGTGAACTTTTACTCTCCCCAATTGGTTTTCTGAACGGCTCAGGGTAAATGTCAAAGTTCACCTGAGTCATTTCTGAACGGCGTTAGGGTAATAATTACATTAACTGGGTGATTTCTGAACGCGGCCTTGGAAAGCAATAGTTTTTTTTTTAAGTTTCAAATAAAACTACGCAAGACAAGGCGGTATGGTCCTAGAGACTTCATCATCATCATCATCAGCCCACATCAGTCCACTGCTGGACATAGGCCTTTCCCATAGCACGCCACTGAGCCCGATCTTCGGCTTTCCTTCTCCTTCTTCCTAGAGACTTAAGCCTGCCCAAACGGGCGAATTAAAAAAAAACAATGTCAATGTCAAACATCATATCTGTTCCTTGTCAGTAATAATCAGCAAAGAGAACGCGCGAATGTTGAAATTGAAATGTAAATATTGTAAATTATTTGTACAATAATAAAATATAATGTTTGTGGTAGCTGAAATGAAGGACGTGATTAGAGTAAAACCCGAACATTTCCATCAAAGTCTCACTGACTCGATAACGACTTTACTTAATCGAAAATTAGCCAATAAGGTAAGACATTATAACCTCTTCACATATTATTCTAAACCATTGAGGAAACTAGACCTCAATGTTCTAAACAATATTATATAGAACTAAAGAGTTTGAAAAAAAAACAGCAAACGAGGAATGAGCGAAGAGAGAAGAGCTTAATAAACAGAAATTGGAGAGTAGCAACTCAACTACCTATTATTACTCTAAGCTTGATACCAAACTACTGAGGTGCCCCCCGCGGGCATTTCCGATCCGGGATAAAAAGTATCCTATGTCCTATTTAAGGATCTAAAGTTCCTAAATTCCAAATTTCATCAATAACTTTGGTCCTTATAGAGTTAAGTGGTTTCTGGGATCGGAAGTAGCCTATATCCTTGTCACAGGAGAACTTACATACCATATATCTATTCATACACACCCACTGGTGGCAACTGAGATTTTTTTCTCGATTGCCACCAGTGGTGGTGCAGCTGGTGGCAACTGGAAATGGACAATCCTTACACTTTACCTTTGGCATTTGTTAAATTATATTATGAATAGGATTATTTTCTTTCCACATCTGCCATAAATGTATTGTACATGCCATCTGTTCATTAATTTTTCAGGTAGTATTAAATGTAGGCCTATGCATATCACTGTTTGATATAACCGATATTGGTCACTCATACATATATCCCGGAGATGGGTCTTCTCACACAGAGGTCAAATTCAGGTACATTGTATTTAGGCCTGTAGTTGAAGAAATAATTGTTGGGAAGATCAAATCTTGTAGCCATGAAGGTGTCCAAGGTAATTTATTTTGTTATGAAAGTTTTAACCATTAATGTATGTGACATACAAAATAAAAAGGAGACACCATATCTCCTTTTTATTCCACCAATGCTATCATTTCAATTTTAAGCTCTCAAGAAAACATGGCACACTGAATTTGATATGCTTCAGTTAAATTGTTACTTTTTTTCAGTTACATTAGGTTTCTTCGATGATATTTTAATACCACCAAACGCACTGCAACATCCCTCAAGATTTGATGAGAGTGATCAAGCATGGGTATGGGAATATCCAAAAGAAGATGGAGAAAAACATGACTTATTTATGGATTCTGGTAACAATAATATATTTGCTGGTTTACCTTTCATTGCACACATTTAAATAATGTTGATGCAGTAAAACATACTATGATCTATTCTGAGGTAAAACTACGAAACAAGTTTGGTTTTAGCAGACTTCAAAAAAAGGAGGAGGTTCTCAATTTGATTGTATATTTCAGAACTCGGACCTCAGAACTTCATCTTTGATAAAACTATTGGAGAACTCTGTGTTGTTCTTTTTCAGTATAGCTTCAAGGTGGTCCCATATAAATTTCATCAATATTCGACCTTACGACTTCGAAGATATTTTTACTTTTTCTTCTTTTTTGAAGTCAATTAAAAAGGACATGTAATGATAGTTTGTAGTACTTACGTATTATAAACACAAAACAGCTACACTCTTGTTTTGATAATGTGAGTGTCACTATGCGGCATGCAACTGATAGAAGTACATCCTATATTGACAAAATGTAGTGCGAGTATAGCCGTTTTTTTAATGAATACAACCTGATACTTTACAAACTTAAATTAATATTTTAATATGTTTTCAGGTGAAACAATCAGATTCAGAGTAACAGGTGAAGTATTTCAAGAAAGTCTACCGAGCGGTCCACCGGGCACTGACAGCACTGTGAAAACAATGCCAGCAAAAAGCATAGCACCTTACAAAATAATTGGTGGGATCAATGAGCCTGGACTGGGACTGTTGGCATGGTGGGAGTCACCTGAGCAACCAGAAGAGGATGATGAGGATGAAATGGAGGAATAAAATTATTCTAAAAATGTGATTAGTTTGATTGCAAAATGTTTTGGGCTAAAGTCACAGCTTTATATTAGCTTTGCTAATAGAGAATGTGTGATTTTCTCCTGAATTAAAACAACTTTTGATTTTGCAATAGTACATTATATATTTTTTTAGATTTTTTTAATGCTCAATCGGAAAATACAACAATATACATAACAAGATATATGTTTATCTAATTTATAATTATTTTGATACCATTTGTAAGTTCATTGATAACATTCTTACAGATACACATCACAAATAATCACAATATAAATTCTATGCTTAATGTAGTATGAAAACTACATTCTAACACCTTTTATTTGGAATAATATTAAATAATGATAATAGAATAATCAATAATATAACTTCTATCTATAAAGTTATATTTGATATAAATAAATACTATTACAAGTATGTTATTATAACATTAAGATTATTTCATAATAAGATGTGAGTACACTTTGAGATCACTGATGCGAGGAACAAATAAAAAAAAATCAACTACAAAATAAGCACAGAATTAAGAAACTCACTAGGTAAATAGATTAGATGAATAAATATATCACATAGCGTCACACGAAGTGTACAATTAAATAATTATATTCCTTTTTATAAACATTGACATCAGTTAATAGACTGGTACCTATGTGTACCTACTATAAAATTGTGCATAGTATAGCAAATCATTTCGCAATTACTACAGTTTAAAATATATCCCAATTCGTTTCTGTTCTTTGTGCTAAACTTTTTTAAAAGTAAAATATCAATTAGTTAACTAACAATAATAGTTTCGCTTCGTGTGGTATAAATAAGTACAAGCTTAACACAATATCTTAATGATAACTAGCAACTATAAATTTAATAACAACAGCCTTCTTCTTTGGTCAGCCCCAGCACCAGAAGCTTTGTACCACTATTCATAAAAACGACAGAAAACAAAAATAGGCATTTATTTTGGCAAACTTAGATTGATATGCTGGGCATGTAAACTTAATTAGCCTTTCTAATCCAATAATTTGTCGATAAAGACAAGACGATGGTCATTTAGTCCTTCTCAAGTGAATGTCGTATACAATGATTTTCAATGTTCACATCAATTTCTAGCATAATGATGATGAATGATATTATTGATTACTTACTAACAAGATTTACCTCGCTTGTAAATGTGACCTTACTAGCGAGTGCATCTACCCTTAAAAATGTTACGCTCTTATACCAAAAATTAAAAGGTTCTGACGATAACTATGTAATAAATTTATAAATAACGAATAATATTAATTATAAATAATGAATAATTTATAAATAATGTAATTGAATTATAAAAATTAAAGGTCTTAAAAATACCCTAGAGAGCTTTCCAGATATAAACTGAGGTAGTAAAATAATCTCAACATATCTCACTTATATCATACCTGGAGAAACGATGAGAGATTAGAGTACTAGAAGTTTTATATTAATAATATGTTAAAATGTAGATATACATACTAATTATGATTAGAAATGTGCCTCATGTGTACATTTGTCTTACACACTAATTTAAATTGTAATACTTTACTGGATGAATGATATAATCAGATTTAAATTGGTCTCTCCTTGCCACTTTGCAAGTCAAAAGTTTGCTATTCCATCAATTAAAATGACGCCTATGATAATTTATAATTATGTTGAAAACTTTTGTATTAAAATGGTTGGGATGCTAATGCTCAGTGTCCAACCAACACAGGACATTAACATAATTACATATTATATAAATAATTAAAGTACACAAGTACAAAACTTAAATTTGGTAATTTTTCTGCCCTAGAACTAGAAGTACAGAGTCATCCGAGACGAGTTGATGGTATTTATAGTATGGTGTATCCATAAATCTCTAAATACGTAGGAATAATGAGGATGGAATCTGAAGTTATCGAGAATCTATCCTTTGGTAAATTTGTATTATATTAACTAACCATTTTGAGAGCGCGTGTGGCTCAGTGGGAGCACGAATCCCGCTGGCCCCGCACCAATCACTTTCTTAAGTTATGAGCGGAATTAACACTTGTCGCTTTAAAAACGGTGAAGAAAAACATCGTGAGGAAACCGGCATGTCCAAGAATTAATCACAAAAATTCAAGGACATGTGCCATCCACCAACCCGCACTGGGCCAGGGTGGCGGATTATGGCCCACACTCTCTCTACGAGGGAAGGCCCGAGTCCCAGCAGTGGGAGCGAAATGGGCTGATGATGTTCTATCCACTTGTGTACTTTGGTTAATTATATTATTATTTAAGCAATGGAAGAACAATATAACTGTATTACGCGTTAATCTTATATTGAAGACACGTAGACGAACAGGCTAAGGCGTATCAGTGTGAAGTGATATTTCTCAGATAATCTCGCAGAAATAGAAGGTAGGATATTTGGTTAGAAACACATACAGTAGCTGGCTAGAAAAACACATTATAAAGTAGCCGGAAGTACTGTTAAAATGCCAATCCTAACATCTATTACAGGCAAGTCCGGCAACTCAATGTCAGAAACAGTAACTGATAAATACCTATAAATATTTTTTTAACTCCCGACGCAAAAAGGACACCGTCCTTTTTGGATATAAGTTTGACCACTATGTGTGTCTGTCCGTGGCACCGTAGCTCTTAAACGGGTGAACCGATTTGGTTGCGGTTTTGTTTACTTGCAAGCAGGTTTTCTAGCGGTGGTTTATAGCCTTTAAAATTGGTTCAGCCGTTTTTTACTTTAAATAGGTTTTTTGCGTTGGGGTTTTTAAAATTTTAGTTTACTGATTAGTTTTATTTAATTTCGTTTTTACCGACCGACGGTAGTAGGGCAAGCAAAGTGTACGGTTCTACTTGAAGGTATAGAGCAGCGGTGAGTTGGTGAAGTGGTGTTGTTCGGCGATGTGTGCGATGAGGCGGCCGTCGAGCAGGTGGCGGCCGTACTGCACCGCCTCCGGCGCGTCCTTGGCCAGCCCCGTGCGCTGCAGCCAGCTCACCAGGCACGCGCCGCGGAACGCGCCGCGGTACGTGCGCATGCGCCACCTGACACAAACACACACCTCAGGGGCCGTCCATTAATCACGTGAGTCTCGAAAGGGGGGAGGGGGTTTGGCAAAAATCACCAAATATCACAAGGGGGTGGGGGGTGTAGTAAGATATCACGTGTATTTATTTTTCGTCAAATTCGTGATTTCTAAACCGATTACCGCCGTTTTAAGACATTTTAAGATTCTTTGTAGGTACCTACTAAAAACACAGGTGATTTGGGGGAGGGGTTAGTCTTAAACCTCATCACGTATCACCAAGGGGGGTTAAAAATGCTAAAAAAACATCACGTGATTAATGGACGGCCCCTCACACACTGAGCCAATAATTAAAGCCTTATTTAGGCCCTTATCATTAAAGTGAAAGTTTCTTCCAGGCAAGCATGATCCATCGTCGACCACGTAGTCACTTTCCATCAGGTGAGACTGCGGTCAAAGCTAACCTATTCGGTAATAAAAAAAAGTTCAAAAGTTTTGTCAGCTTTATTAATTTTTGTCAGCCTCTGTGATGTAGTGGTTGGCAGGTTGCCTCAAATCTCATACACAACTTAGGTTGCGGGTTCGATTCCCAAGACGGGACAAATGTTTGTGCACAAAAAAAACGCCAAGCATTTGTTTCGTGTCTTGGTGTTGTCGGACCATGGTCGTATTTCCTGGTTCCCTGGATACAGGGAGTCTAGAGTTAGGGGCCAGGATGTGATCGATAGGAGGGCTTATTTAAAAAAAATTTTGGCATCACAGACTCACTTATGAACGTCAATTGTTACAATGACTCTACAACCGTATCGGAAATAGAACAAGAAACTGAGGGGCATTTTTTTAAGAACGGGAAATAAAGTTAAGTTTCCCCCATGTCCGACCCTTACTAAGAAGTCAATCAACTGTGAAACAATGTCATTATTTATATCATTTAAAATCAGACTCTTATTAATAAACAATAAATAAGAGTTAAACAATGTTTAACATGCTTTGTCACTGTTCTACTTACTTTGAAACGAATATGTTAGAAAGAGGCAAAACATTTATAAGATTCATACGGCGTTTTAATAAGGGCCTTAATGTTTAACATTTTCTCTTTCTAATACATGTCGGATCGCCGAGCTCTCCATCACGTTCACTCGTCATCATGGATGTCAAGATGTGGGAAATGGAGTATGAAATACGAACGCCGTATTTATTTTAACAAATTATGTATTGTAATTTCACAGGACTTCACTAAGTAAACTTTACTTCATTACGTATCTCAATATCATAAAACAACACAGAGATAGTGGATTTGCGAGCGTGCGCACAACGCCACAACTGTTCACAGGCTGAGACCTTCTACTAGCGCGCACGCGCCTCCAAACCTTCTCCCCACCACTAATCGTTGGCGCCGCTCGCAACCCCACTCGAACGACTGCGTTCTCTCTGGTTGGAAATAGTCAAATGAGTGTCTATTAAATCAACAGATTACCATCTTACTATGTCAATTAATCAAATTTCAATCTCAGAATAACAGTGATGTAAAATAAAATCTCAAATTATGTAAACGAAACAGTTGAAAAATAAGACTGAATTAAACCATTCATTCAATATCAAAACAAACGCGCCGTCATACATATATTCATTTCAACGTAAGTTGAACAGTGACAAGTTGTTAGTCTTATTTCGTCCCCTTACTGCAAAAACCAACTAAGTGCGCTTTTTAACAAAAATGAGTTACGAATACCATTAGAATCTCCTCTCCAATATCTACACACTAATGTTAAAATGCGCACTTAGTTTTCGCACGATTTATTGTTTAGTACTAAGAGTCTGATTTTAAATGATTTAAAAAAAAACATCTCCGCACAGTGGATCGGACAGGAGAAATCGAAAACAGTTTTCACAACAATTTTCGATTTTAGAAACTCAAAATATGCCGTCATATACTAAAAGTATTCTGTATCGAATGTGCCGTATACATAATTTTGTCCTAGACTATATTTTTTGATTGCTAAAATAATACAAAATACAAACCTGGTATCCTTAGCGATGGCTTCCTTGCAGCGCTCCAAGTGATGTGTGATGAACTGGTCGCAAACGTGCTTAGTTTCGAAGCTCAGGTCCTCAACCGCTGGCAAAACGACTGTATCTGCTCCGTGCCTGCACAGACAAGCGAATGTCAGTAAACTAAAATCTAAAAAACCACAGACAAAAAATCCCATAAAAAATAAAAAACCGGCTGCACTGATTTTGATAAATGTCTAATAACCACCGCTAGAAAACCTGCTTTCAAATCGGTTCACCCGTTTAAGAGTTACGGTGTGTGGCACCGTAACTCAGACAGACAGACACACATATTGGTCAAACTTATAATAAACTAACATGTTATGTTAACTTATTTTATGGGCACTCTGGTACTTTTAATTTGTTATAAGCACTCCTCTTTTTTGCGTCGGGGGTTAATAAAATATGATACTTCAATCGAGACAGTCAATCTACAGTCAGTCAACCTGCATATCTATAGGTGTAAATTTTAGATGGGACATCGAGGATAGCTACTTGAACCATTGGAGACAGGAAAACCGTCTTAGGACACTAGACTATATTTATTAGTTATTTTCAAATACATTCACAGATTTTGTTAAGATTGTACAGTCAGCAAGAAAATGGGTAGTTCTTGTGTTTTCTCTTTTGATGCCAATCGATAATAAACGATTCGGTTCCGGTTTGATCAAAAAACTGTGAGATCAACTGAAGTTTAGGTACCTACTAGATGTCAGAAATTGCAAAAAACTGAAATGAAAAAATGAAATAACTCTATTGAAACATACACACATATAATTATTAATAATAAAAACAACAAAAGTGTAACAATTGGCGGTCTTATCGCTGAAAGCGATCTCTTCCAGACAACCATGCAGGGAGAGGGTTGACGCTAAAATAATGGACGGTGGTTTTCAATATCTCAATACACTTACATAAAATACACACTAATAAAATAGTATATAATCAATACATAGAATACAATTAAAATAAAGTAAACATACATAAACATTAACATAAATAGATATTACATACATTACAATCGTGTTAAGCAGTTCTATCTTGCACAATAGCTGCTACCTATTCGTCTACTGTCAGTATTTATGTTCTCATTTGTTATTTTGTATTTACCTATGTTCTATTTACTTGTATATTTTAAGTTTAAACTATTCATTATGTATATTTTATTACTATGTTATGTATTTTATGTAATGACTTTGGTTTATGTAGGTATAATATATTATATAACAAAATTATCAGAGATCGCTTTGAGCGATAAGACCGCCCATTGTGACACTATTATAAAGTTAGTTGTTATTTTAGTTTTTAATTATATCTGTATTTTGGTGTTATAATAAAGAATTCTATTCTATTCTATAATAACAGGATAAAAATGATTATGTGTGAAATAATACGAGGGAAATGTAAGTTTATAACAAAATTGAGTGCAACTTACCACTTGGTCTTGATATATCGAACAGTAGGTGTCAGTATCTCGTCGGGGTCCAGCCCGAACAGTATCATCATGACGAGCGCCTGCCCGTAGGTCGCAGCCATGTCGAAGAATTCTATTTCTACGAACACTCCGCTCTCGTCTTTGGACATCATACGCCATGTGGTGAATGTTATACCCTGGAATACAACATTACTTAGTATCACCCGCGTAGAATTCGGTTTATAGTTGATCCCTCGGGAACTGTTAGTTTTGCCAGGATGAAAGCTATCGTATGTCCTATTTACCTATTCCAGCCTTTAGCACGGACCAGAGACAAAAAAAACCACTTCAAATCTGATGTATCTTCGAAGTCTAAGGTCGAATATCGATGAAATTTATATGGGAACACGAAGCTATGCTGAACCCAACGCAAAAGATTTTACATCGATTTATAAATGACGGAGTACTGAGGTAACAAACATAAAAAAAAAATGGAGTAGGGGATCGGATAGTAATCAAGAAAAATCTAAAATATAGTTAGAACGAATGTTCGTCGAACCAGAAAGATCATTCAATCAATATTTTTGTGAAATAATAATGATTTATAGTTTTAAATCAATAAATTAAATCTAATAATTCTGACATTTTTAATCTGTTCTTCATCTCAAACGAAACAACAATCACAGCGCATGACGTCATTTGAAGGCAAATGCCGTGAGTCAAGCTTGTGTTTATTTAACGATTTTGCTTTTCATTAAATTTAATGTATTTTTGCTAATTATTTCGTTCCCTTATTACAATATAGTCACCAAACTTCACAAAACGTATTTAAATCTCTTTGCAAGTTTTATTTCGAAGAGTTTGTCGTTTTCTACCTTCATATGACGTCACAAGTTTTGAGGTGACCTTTTGCGCGGTAATATTTGAAATATAATATTTAAACATAGTTTTAGGTACTTTTAGAGCGTTATTTAATTAAAATAGTATTTTTCATGGCTATATAAACTCATTGTAGTTAATTTAAAACACTTTCTGAAAAGTTGTCTGATCCCGTATTGAGAACCTCCTAATTTTTTTAGGTTGGTTAAAATGACGCTACACTGTAAAAAAATGGTCTGATACTCACAATGAACATAGTCAAGCTGTAGACAATGATAAGTACAGTGTGTTTAAGCAGCTGCCCTCCCCTCCCCCGCGTGTGTTCAGGCGGCAGCAGCCCGAGCTGGCTCGCGGCGCACTCCAGCTCGCTCATGTAGGAACAAGCGCCCGCTCCGGCGCAGCGGTGCTTTTGTGACTCGGGACACGCGCAATCCCTAAAACAGAGCGAGTGTGGCTCAGCGGTAACTCATGCGCCTTTTGATCAGACGCACTTGGGTTCGAATCCCGACTCGGCCCTGCACCAATGACTTATAGTTAAGTGCAGATTTTGCACTTGCTCTAAAACGGTGAAGGAAAACATCGTGATGAAACCCGCTTACGCGCTTTGGAGTGGTAGGCTCTGGCCGTGGTTGTAATACCACCCACCGAACAAAGCCATGCCGTCAAGCGACCTAGTCGTGTTTCGGGATGACGTTCGGTGAACCATAGGGGAGACGGGTCTGAGCAGCCGCTCAACTGCCGTCTCTCTCTAGATCTATGTGCTCCATCTTAGGCCACATCATCGCTTCACATCAGGCGAGATAGTCGCCAAACATAGATCTATTAAGCGTAAAAAAAAAAACAAAGTTCAAAAGTTCTTTATTCAGTTTTCGCATCATCGACACACTTATGAACGTCAATTATCACAATGACTCTACCACCGTATCGGAAAAAGAACCACTACTCAGAAGATACGACAAGAAAACGAGGGGCATTTTTTTAGAACTTTTGTTACAATATTTTATGTTTGTTTTTGACAATATTGTGTTTCTTATGTGCCAGTTGTAAAACAAAGTATTTTGTAGGGTTTTGTGTTGCATTCTCTAAGCCTAAATTTAACTTTAAACTATCTAAAATTAATGTACTTGGTGATCTAGTTTCCACGTTCTCTAAATTTAAACAATGTTTGACGGCACCAAATTTAAGCATTTTTAGGGTTCGGTACCCCAAGGGTAAAACGGGAACCCTATAACTAAGACTCCGCTGTCCGTCCGTCTGTCACCAGGCTGTATCTCATGAACCGTGATAGTTAGACAGTTGAAATTTTCACAGATGATGTATTTCTGTTGCCGCTATAACAACCAATACTAAATAACAGAATAAAATAAATATTTAAGGGGGCTCCCATACAACAAAAGTGATATTTTGCCGTTTTTATAGATAATGGTACGGGACCCTTCGTGCGCGAGTCCTACTCGCTCTTGGCCGGTTATGATATAAACTTACGTCAAGTGACAGGTAGTCGCACAGAATACGGATTCTCTAAAAATATGTGAAGTTTTAGATAGCATGCGTCAGAATAAGAAACTGTTTTTGACACATTAAAACTCTAATTTAGTGCAAATTACGTTTAGAGAATGCAATTAGAATATAATTAGAGCCATATTATATTAGCACTGTATTATTAATTTTGGCGGGACCACGATCGTTGCCTTAAACATTTTTTAATATACCAATTTAAACTTTTTTAATTCTTATTTATTAACGTTTTACCATATTTTTTTGAAAATATTTTTGTTAAATTTATTACTTTTTATATCCGACAAACTTTGTACTAATGTTGTTAGTTACAAAAACCTTAATAAACTGTGCTAGTCGCACATCGAAATAAAACAAGACTGAATCACGAACAATGATACAATTAATTTCGTGTGACATATAAAATATACTGACTTTAATAAAACATAAATCAATATAAATTAAAATGACTAAATGTACTCTCGCACTGACTTGCAAACGCCCTTACAGGGCTCATGTACCAACATAAGATGTAATTTAAGACCTACATGATAAATATATGTACATGAATGCAATTAATAATAAATAAATAAATAAATAATTCAGTAGCCAGCACTTACTTGCCGTGGCTGCCAATGTCTTCAATGTCCTGCGCATTTACAAACCCGTTCTCGCAGTTGGGATCGTCGGAACAACAATCATTAATGTTTCCACTGCGGTTCGGAGAAGGACTCGCGGTTATTGTTCTGTAGCATACTGAAAACAAACAAGCGAATTTCAGTAAACTAAATTTTGAATAACCTCACAAAAGAACCTATAAAAATAAAAAAACGGCTGAACCGATTTTGCTAAAATATGTCTAAGAACCACCGCTAGAAAACCTGCTTTCATATAAAAATAATTGCATCCAAACTGGCTCACCCGTTTAAGAGCTACGGTGCCACTGACGCCGGGGGTTAAAAGGTACCAGTTTTGAATATCCGTAACAAGTTACGATTTATTTGACCAATTAAAAATTAAAGCTACGATTTTTTTGTACAGTAACGCATGCTTTTTTTTATGTAACTGAATGACGAGACGAGCTGGTCGTTCACCTGATGGTAAGCAATACGCCAGCCCATAACAATGCCAGCACCACCCAGAACTTTGTTTTGCAAAATCCTGCGGCGCTGCACTGCGGTCGTCACCCTGAGACAATTAGCTGTTGAGTCTCATAATGCCCAGTAATTTCGCTGGCTACATGCTTAAAGAAAACTATATTTTTAAATTAAACTCAAATGGTAAGCCCGGCAGAATTTTCGTAACCTTGATTGTAGTGGGAGGTATAATGTACGCGTTCTCTAAAAGATCCATAACCATAAAACAAGAAGTCATGTCAAGATCTATAACTTAATTACACAATTAAGTTGAAACCAAACGTGCAAATACATACATATCATTTATGTACCAACAAATTTAACAAGTTTAAAATACATAACTAGGGAACTAAATTCAAACAATACCTGGATCCTCTGATTCAGGAATGCATTGAAACAAAAAGCATGCATTTAGGCGAAAATAAATATTTTACTAAAACAGCATTTAACAGCAGCTGTCCACTTCCGGTGGCGTTTTGAGTGACTAAAGCTAGCACGTAGAAAATAAGCAGATTTTATTGGTTGCTGTCTTACTTAGGCGAGTGTTTCGACGAGGGTTGTTCATAAATACGGGTGTAAATCTCTATACATATATCTTTATCTTTCTTTACTATATTTGTAACCAATAATTCGAGCCTTTTGACACTTAAAACTAATTTCTCATTGCTCCTTGCATAGTCGTCTGGAAGAGATCGCTTTGAGCGATGTAGTGCCATTTATTGTGAAACTTATTAAAACGGTAATTTTAGCTTAGTTTTCATTTCACTATGCAATAGTATTTCAAGAGTTTATGCTCATCCATCCATAAAAAAAATTACACAGCGATAAGACTGTACGTCGTGCCACCTCTTTTTTATGTTAACTATTATTTCCTATGTCTATAAATAATCTTAAATCATCCACAGAAATAGAAATAAGTTTTCTTTGTTAATAAATATATTTTTCAAGACAAGCTATTAACAAATTCGTAATCGGAACCGCGAGCAGATTAAAATGAGCCCAAACACTAGTAGTTTAAATCCGTCAAGGAGTTCCATTGCCCACCTTCCGTCTCCATCATCAGATCAGCTGGCTGTCACCATAATGTTGCATTGTCATCGGACTTTGACAAGTATGCAAAATTTCAACTTCGTAGGATAAGAGGAAGTGGTTCTGATTCAGCTTGCAAGATTTAACCCGAACAAACATGGTTACATACATACATTGCAAATTAAATAAAAGCTTGTAAAATACCAAGGATGTATAGTATATACCAATAAATGATTATACCCTACATTTATAATATTAAGTAAGATTAGTAGGGTAGGATACTAACCGTTGTTAGAGATGGAGTGAGTCTGCGACATGGGGTCAGCATTGTCGACGAGGCTGGTGGTTTCGTCTGGCGGCGCAGCGCTCGCCACGTCAGCCGCTAGCGATGCGAACTGAGCGCTGCGCCGACGGAACCGGATGTACACGATCAGGCAGCCGGCTGTCACTGGAAGGTTCATTTTTTTTTTTAAGTTTACCCGTTAGGGCAGGCTAAAGTCTCTAGGACCATACCGCCATGTCTTACGTAGTTTTTATTTGATAGTTTAATATTCCATTTTATTATACTTTTGTTGAGAATGAGGGTCAACAGCAACAAGCCGGACCCTCTCCTAGTGCTTCAATAAAGTGGTGGAACTTTATTCAAGCTTTCCATGGACTTTTTGTGAGAACATAAAAAGCAATGTTTTCCCTATTTTGTTTCATTTGCCTACACTTGTGCACGTTAACGAACACATAATGGTTAATATTCCACCGATATTACACATGATCACTCGAAATAACACTTGTTTGGAAAATAAAACAAAATCGAACTGTATCACTTTTCACTTCATTAAATTTAGGCATTGACCATAACAACTATAGAGGACATCTAACAAAAAAAAACGCGTTGAATATTCATACAAAATAACACAAAATGGAGTAATATCCGGCCACTTTCTAGTATCAACTGATGAAATCTTACACACTCAGTCATTGTTGACCTTTAACCATGATACATATGAACATAAAATATTCACAAATTATTTAAATAATCACCAGATAGAATACTACGTCCAAAGTTGAACCGGAAATCGGTTCCGTCACCATGACACAAAGGACCGACCCGGCCGAAAAGCAGAGCTACGTGACGTCATCACAAGAAAATGGTCAACAAACACAGTAACTTTTGCTACCTTTTTCTTTCATGAATATATTATTATACTTTTTACCAATTAGACCAGGGTAGAAGCCTTTAAAAATAATAAAAAGTAAAAAAAATAATAGTAGGATGAAACCCATTAGAAAAGAAGGGGAATATTATAAAAATGAAAGAAAAAATAATTTACGGGCGATCTGAGGTCGGGAAGGGAATAATAATATTTGGGACATAAAAAGGTAATATTCAGCAAATTTCGTGAAAAAAAAATTTGTAAAAGATAAAAATAAAAACCAAAATCTTGGTTTTTTGAATTTTTCACATAAATTTTGAGGTTATGTGAAAAAAGTGTATATCCATAAGTTTTGGATCTTTTTATTACCTACAACTTTGCCATTTGACTTTTTTCCATAGGACTTTTAGTTTTGCCGGAAATCGAGAAAAACCGTTTTTTACCCTTAAAAACTCACCCCCATCCCCTTCCTGACCTCAGATCGCCCGTAAATTATATTTTCCTTTCATTTTTATAATATTCCCTTCCTTTTCTAATGAGTTTCATCCTACTATTATTTTTTTTTGGATTTAAAAATTATCGACCCTGGTCTACAATGTGAAAATGAGACAGACAGTATTTTGATACTTCAGTGTCGAATTGTATCACATTAGTATAACACACAAAATGAGCTCAGCATAACGCTGTGGATAAATCCACGACGCTGGTTTTCAGCTCAAACCTTGACGCACGTGAAAAACGTAAGAAAAATAATTCCAACTACAGAGGCATCATACAGTAAACAGTAGTTAAATAAATAAAGTTAAACTTTAATTGTAATAATATCATATACATACAATACCAATAAAATAAAAGAAAATAATAAATATTGCATATATACGTTCAATATTAAACAACAATATGATGTTTAAGAGCGAGTGTGGCTCAGTGGGAACATGTGCGACTTTCGATCCGACGCACCCGAGTTCGAATCCCGCTGGCCCTACACCACTGACTTTGTTACTCTAAAAACGGTGAAGGAAAACATCGTGAGGAAACCGGCATGTCCAAGAATTAATCACAAAAATTCAAGGACATGTGACACCCACCAACCCGCACTGGGCCAGTGTGGTAGATTATGGCCTATACTCTCTATGAGAGAAAGCCCGTGTCCCAGCAGTGGGAATGTGATGGGCTGGATGATAATGATGATAATGTTTAAGGTTCTCGTTTGCTTACCAGTAAGACAAAACACCAGTAGACACAGACGGATAGCGTCAATGGACTTGGTATCCAAGTCCCCGGACTCCTTGGTGGCGAGCAGGACAATGACCATGACCACGGGAGCGCCCCACGCCACGAAACCGAGCACAGGCCACAGTGTCACCACGAAGCAAGGGCCACGACTCTGTGGGAATTGTTGATTGTGTCATACATAAGGTAACAAAACAAATAAATATATACGTCCAATGATCACATACAAACTTGGCTCTAGCTAGGACCCTTTTTAGGTTTTTGTGGAACTAAGGTCCTCATAGTTGCGGGTTATTATATATTAAAATAAATTAATTAAAAATTAATTCATTTATTTCTCTCAGTAACATCTTTGTTAGTGTGGCACTAACTACTAAACTATATAGGCTGTTTAGCATGTCTTAATAATAAATTCCCATTTAATTCAATTTATTTTATGTAGTTAAACAAATAAACAATTAAGTTCAATAAAAAAAAAAAAACTAGTTTTTCCTAAACATTAAAAAAGTTATTTAAATTTCAAGAAATTCAAAACGTTAACTACTTAACCCTTAAAAATCGAAACTGCTGTTACTGTCGTTAATTTGTTGTCGCGATGTGATAGGTTAAAACATCAAACAGCTGTTGTTTGTTTGCGTACCACAACTTACCTCCAACATAAGTATCCCGACGGAGAGCATAGAAGTCCAGAGCATGCATGAGAACATGCTGAAAGTGCAGAGAGCTTGCTGCAGCGTCGAGTGCCAGGACGTGGTGTGGTTCTGTATCGGCCCGCCCCAAAGCACGCTCACTGCTAGCAGCATCTGTGAGTTACGATCTTATTGTCGTAATGTGTTTTCCCAAGTCCTCAGTTTTCCCAATTTTACGGGTTACCAGCTCAACATATTCCTAATAGGGGATCGGACAACTTTTCAGAAAGTGTTTAAAGTTAACTATAATGTATATAATTATATAGTCATGAAAATAATATTTTAATTAAATAAAGTCCTAAAAGTACCTAAAACTATGTTTAAATGTTGTTTTAAATATTGCCGAGCAAAAGGTCACCTCAGAGCGTGTGACGTCATATGAAGGCAAACGAAACGACAAGTTCTTCGACAAGAAACTTGCAAAGTGATTTATACGTTTTTGTAAAGTTTAAGGACTTTAGGGTCGTCATGGAAAGAAAAACATCGTTTTGATTTAGATAATAAGCAATAATAATAATTTTTAGAAAAAAACAAAAACCGACTTCAATGTATCTTCGGAGTCCAAGGTCACATATCGATGAAATTTATATGGGACCACTTCGTAGCTATACTGAACCTTACGCAAAAATAATTTACCAAATCGGTTCATAAATGACGGAGTTCTGAGGTAACAAACATAAAAAAAAACAATTGAACAGAGAACCTCCTCCTTTTTTGAAGTCGGTTAAAAATATAAAATACAAGCTTCGCACGCGGTATTTACTTTGAAATGACGTCATGCACTGTGATTGGTATTTCGTTAGTGTTATTAGATTTTAATATTATTTAAAATATAAATCATTATTATTTTACAAAAATATTGATTGAATGATATTTTGGATTCGACAAACATTCATTTTAGATTTTTTTCGATTACTGCCCGATCCCCTATAGTACAGATGACCAGTACTGCAGATTCGAATCTGTGAGTGACGATCTAATTGTCGTAATGTGTCGGTTTGTTCTCAACTCTACAGATTTCCATCATCTACGGATTTTCAACAGGTTCCCGGCTGTACAGATTCCCAATTTAACATATTTCGAATTGTACATATTACCAGCTCTGCAGATTCCCAATTCAACAGATATTTTGAATACCTACATTTCCCTTGTATACCAATTTCCTTTGGGACCAAAGTTTTGATGTTCTGGATTGTTGAATTTTTTATATGTTGAGTTCCCACAACGACTTTTCCCAAGATGATAATTTAAAATAAAATAATTAAATTTAAAATAAGATTTTATTATTTCGACATCTTAAGAGTTCGCTATTTTGAATGTTGGTTACAAAAGGTAGACAAATCGAGAAATGGGAATGGAAATCTTCTACATATTATCACTTCTACAGCATTCTACAGAGAATCTGTAGAATTGGGAAAATGTAGACATGGATATAAACGGTTGTCGTCATTTATCTGTAATTACTAGCTGATACTCGCGACTTAGTTTTGCATAAGAAACTGTTCCATGTCCTTTACAGGCCCTAAAGTACCAACATATCAATAATATTTCTACGATGGCCACGATATATAACAAAGATTATGTTCGTAATACGATATATTATTAGATACATTACCTAAATAATCAGATATGTTTACTTGAGCGGAAAGGTTTCCCTTTCTCGTTACGCTCTAACTAGTAAAACGTCATGTAACTGTAAATAGTATACAGGGTGAATTTTTCAAGTGAGCGTGGGCCGAATCGAAACTCTCAAGTCTCGGGGGCAATTGCGTACGTTTTTAAAATATAATTCCGATATGTATAACGAATTTCACAGAAAGTAAATTCAAATTGCGTGTGAAAAATATTCTAATAAAAAAGCATACCATACCATTAGTAATTACATAGAAGACAAAGATGCATGGAACATTCCGGTTCTACCAAGTTAGCCAACTGGCACATCAGAAACATAATATTGTCAATAACAAACAAGGTATGTATTGAAAAAAAGGTCTAAAAAAAATTATGAGTAGTGGTTCTTTATGCGTTACGGTGGTAGTAATTGTTATAATTGACGTTCATAAGTGCGACTGTGCCAAAACTGAATAAACAACTTTTGAACTTGAACTTGGCCGATTGGTTGATTGATAAAAACTAAAACTGCATAATTGGATTTTTGAAAAACTTTTACTGGTGGTAGGTTTCTCGTATGCGAGAGGCCGTCTGGGTGGGTACCACCGCTTTGCCAGTTATTCAGCCGCCAAGCGGTAGTGCGCAAGCATTACTGTGTTCCGGCTTGAAGGGCATTGTAGCCAGCGAAATTACTGGGCATTATGAGACTCAACAGCTAATTGTCTCAGAGTGACGAGCGCAGTACAGCGCCGCGCAGGATTTTGCAAAACAAAGTTCTGGGTGGTGCTGTCAGGCAAACGACCAGCTCGTCTTGTCATGAAGTTACATAAAAAAAAAACTTATTTTCCTAGACTACACACTAGCGGACCGCCTCGGTTCGCCAGTGTTTCAACATTCTTACCTGAGACACAATCAAGCACAAAGTCAGTCTATGCGGCATCCGCTTATACTTCTTGGTGATCACAAACACAGTCATAACCCACAACGTAGCCACAAACGAAACTATGGATATGTCGAAACTGAATCGCTTCAGCTGGTCGGCGTAGTCCTTGTTGATAGAGATCACTTGCGCGGACATAAACATCATCGGGGCTGATAGGAAGGTGCAAATTACCATTGAAGATGCCATCTGAAATATTGGGACATTCTGTCAGAATTGTTACTTACAACAGAAATATCAAGAAATGAAAACGAAATAAACGCAATACAATAATTCTTTATTGAATGCCAAGTTTACAAAAAACAGTATATAAACATAATCAATAAGCTATATAATAATCAATGAGCAGACTTATCGTTATGCGCAATTTTTTACAGGCAACCCTATGGATGGACAGGTATTTGAATATTAAATACAAGTTGCTCCCCGAGGCTTTCCGGGATAAAATTCTATATCTTTTCCCAGGGCTCCAAGTACCTACATACAAAATTTCATCAAAATCCGTTTTAAACCAAAAAAATGAGACGCTGGTAAGGTGTTACATTCCTTAAGTATTCGCATTATTAACGTGGAAGCGACACGCTTCGTTCTGGCAGGAATGCCAACCATTGACGGATGCCGTGTTTCCGTACGTTTTGTTGTCCGTACTAATAATTAATATAATATAATAACTAATAAATCTAGTCCAAATTCTAGTGTTGGTGGCCATGATAGCTTAAAAATATTCTACATATACTTGTAGCCCAACGGAGGCGGCTCCAGATCATACAAAATATCACCCTACGCGTGTGTACGGGGGCGGGGCGATGTCAGAAATGACGTCATCGCCCGCGAAGGCGGGAGTTCGTGGTCCGCCTGGCGCGTCGTTATGTAGGGACGACCGCACCGATAAAACGGACTACATATATGAAATACTAGCTTTTTTTCTGCTACTTCGTCCACGTGAACGATAGAGAAAGCTCATTTTCGTATTTATTTCCAAAACCATCTTAGCAAGACCTCCCCAGTGTATGGGAGCGCGTGCTACGAAGAGGTCAAGCTGTATCTTCGTAATCACCCAACCGATTTTGATGTAACATACCCTATAATCTAAGTTGGAAATAATGCTACCAAACCCTGAAAACCACATTAATATCCGTTCAGCAGTTTCAGAGTCTATAGATAACAAACACACAAACAAACAGACAAATTTCTAAAAACCATAGATTCGTGTTCAGTACCCTCTAAATAGTTGATCCCGGTTAGTTTTGAAAATATATCTTCAATGTACAGAATTGGCTCAGTTCCATTTAAATAATATAGATGAAGTTGAAAAAGTCTTACCAAATCTATCTCTAACTGGTACAAATTGGAGAACACAAATACTGCAGGCGCGGTAGGTATAGTTCCGTAAAGAAAGGCGTATGTGGAAAGCGATGCCGTCTCCGATTCATTGGTTCCCGCGTGAAGGGCGCTGACGCTTTCTCTCATCACCACTGGTAATATTATTCTGTAAGTATACATAGTGAAATGGTATCAGCTTCATTTCAGTTTTCCATAAGAATATCATATTTGAGCATACATGTCTTTGTCATGGTTTCAAATGCTAAGTTGTGTCTCATTACAGGTCGAGCAACTTTTAATTTAATGAATGATAATTGATAAGGGTAATTAAAAGCAGATAATTGGAAATGAAGGAAGTAGTACAAGACAAGGGCAGCATGCAAAACTGAACCATACCTATTTATTATTTTGTATATGATAATTTTAAAGATAAAAAAAACTCCTAAATACACTTACAATTTGACCATAATCAAGACGCAAGGTAAGAGTAACGCGGGACCTCTCAATCTATGAATCTGTCCAACCATGCGAAGACCCAGTAAGAATAGAGCAGACGCTGAGAAAGATTGTCCAAACACCTGTTTACAGAAGATAGATTTTATAATTTCTGAGATACCTAGTAAGAGCGGTTCCGGACTGCATACGATCTGAATCCGAAAAAATGCTGTCCGAAGTAACCACAGTGTTATTTCAGGTTATGCACTAGATCAGAGTCCCGTCAACTGATTTCTCGGTCGGATTGAAGACGGATTCGGATCGAATGCAGTGCCGAACCGCTCATAGGTATCAGATTTCAAGACAATAGTGTACACAACCATTTGAGTTTTCAAAGAAATAAATAGAGATGTTCATAAGCAAAACTGAACTTTATAAGAGGTAAATATTAGGTATAAATTTGTCAGCCTCTGTGGTAAAGTGGTTGGGTAGGTTGGCTGAAATATCATACACCACTGAGTTGTACTTAGGAAGAAAATAAGCGCAAGCATATGAATCGTGTTTGTGTGTTGTGGGACCACGGACCTCCTCGTAGTTCTAAGGTATGTAGACACAGGCAATCCTAGTTAGCGGCCAGGATCTATGTTTGTGATCGTTGGGCGTATTTATTATAAAAAGGACTGTGCAAGTATGGGATTATTGACCAAACTGATAAACAATAGCCAAATATTGGTTTTCCAGTGTTAGATCAGATAGAATAGTTGTGATTTTATCTATTGAGGAGTATCCAACATAACAGTTATAATACAAACCTGCAACAATCCCTCAATGTAAATAGAAATCTGATGCTTGAAAGCGGCATTTCCTATGATCCCCAAAATTGTCATCATCAGCACCGGATTATAAAGGACACCTTTAACAATTTGCTTCAGCAGTTTTCCTGTACATATGTTAAACTGGCCCCTGGCCGTGACTATCTGAGATTGCTCCCTCTGCTTGTGTATTTCCATCAGAATGAATGCCACTGGGTTCAGGATAGAGAGAGAAATCGGAGCCATCAGATAGAGGTACAAAGCATACTCTGGATGTGTCGTCTGATACAATGCATTTACTGTAATAGAAATCTGAGTTGTAATTATATGTGCATAATAACATGTTATGTATGTATCTTCTATCTGCTCTTTAAATATGTACATCATACAAGTGACTGATTTGCTTCCTGATCCCAATAATGTGATTTTACATTTTATGAATCACCAGCAAAAAATAGTAAATCAAACTGATAATTTAATTCATTACATGATTGTTACTTTCCATTACATCACTATCACTACATAGTATAAAACAAAGTCGCTTTCTCTGTCCCTATATCCCTATGTATGCTAAATATTACTTTTAAAATTCCTGTCCATCCAAAGGTTGCCTGTAAGAAATTGCGCATAGCGATAAGGCCGCCCATTGTACCCACTGTTTATTAACTTTGTTAACTATTGTTTTTCCCGTGTTTGGTATTCAATAAAGCATTATTGTATTGTATTGTATTGTATGCTTAAATCTTTAAAACTACGCAACGGATTTTGATGCGGTTTTTTTAATAGATAGAGTGATTGAAGAGGAAGGTTTATATGTATAATAACCGTGCGAAGCCGGGGCGGGTCGCTAGTGATACATAAAACTCTTAGAATGTGCAAAGGCTCAATGTGGTCTCAGCAGTCAACAAATTTATTTTGATTGATATCTCTTATGATCTGATTTGATTAAAAATGCTCTGGTCTAGTTATTAACTTCCAGCATAAAATGTAATGGAATCAGGCGTGACGTTGCGGAAATTCATCTCAAAACTGAAAGGCAATGAAAGTATGTAGTGTAATTCCGCTCAATAAGCTATGCTGTATTCAGCAGAATTACACTATATATTTTCATTGTGTTTCAGTTTCCAGCATTAAAATCAATCATATATATATTACGGACTGAACAATAAAAGTAGTATCTAAGATACGACTTTCTATACTCTCTATTGTGAATACACAATGAAATTATGTCAATATCATAATGTTATTGACACTAAAGATAGCTGACCTGCATAATAAAACATAATTATGTTGTGGTTTACTGATAATTCTGATACATGAGATGTTATGACTACTAAAGTTAATTTATTACCAAAGCTTTTATTAACTAGAACACAGGGATGCAAAAATGTACACCACAGGGAACCATAACTATTTTATTTATAGTTTGATAGTGTGGTTGTAGTAAAAGGTGTGCAGTTGCATTCTTTCAACAGAAATCAGTTCAAAAATTGTAAGACTGACTTTTAGTATCAATGTTAGGGACCCACATGCCCTCCTATATGTGATAATAGGATTCGCTTCACAAGGGTATTTTATGATGAGCCAAAGGAAATGTTACAAATTCAGTTAAAATATGATTTGAATTACCTAAACCATAGAATAAATACTAGTATTACATCTTAACTAATTATTGTGGATACATCTTTGTTCATCAACAGTCTTCAAATTACATTTTGTTTTCATAACATGATAAGTGCTTTAACTTCCTTGCACATATATTGTATGTTTTTTTATTATGTCCCTGTGAACACAATAGGCTCACAGTTGTGGTTGGGCTGATTTATGTATTGGTATTATGAATACTATACACTATTTATTTAGCTATCAGGAATCTGCAATTATTCATTATCATCATCATCAGCCCATCACGTTCCCACTGCTGGGACACGGGCCTTCTCTCATAGAGAGAGAATAGATCGAAAGTCGCACGAGCTCCCACTGAGCCACACTCGCTTTTCAGCCACACTCGCTCTTTTCAATTATTAATACATTCTAATATAAAAATGTACTTACTAATTGGATATCCCAAAGCAAAGTCATTGCTCTGTGTGCAGAATATTGCAAAGATACCAGCTCGACCCAAGTTCACTGGTTTTGACACAAGAATCGTAACAATCATAACACTGAAGAATATCAAGCCTTTTGCTAACAAAATAGCAAGAAGGAACATCCAGTTGACAGTAGAGAAATCAAGTTTGGCCAGCGAAAGGAAAATTAGAGATGGCAGAGCAAATGTGCCAACAAACGTGGCGATGCCCTTTGATTCCGTTGATGTGACGACATTTAGGCGCCCTGCTACATACCTAAAATTATATTTAAGATATTAATTTGCAATACTTACTGGAATTATTATATCAGTGTTAATAGATCATCATAATTTTAATATAATATCCTGTAAACTTTCTTAATTACAAAACAATACTAGGTAAAAATAAAAAGCAGAGTCGGGAGGGAAGTTTCTTTGCGTGATATGTATTGGTATTTAATTAAAACCTACATGAACAGGTACCGCAAACTTACCCGCATAATATTATAGTGAAGCACTGGAATAGCGCTGGATAAAGATTATCCGCAGCTGTATCTCCGATACTAATGCTTACTTCCTCCATAATCTCAAATCCAATTTAAACCAAACCAAACCAATTTAAACGCACTTGCACAAACCTATATGCGATTGAAGCATAGGTAAATGTTTGTTACAAATAGCTGAAATAGCATTATAAACATAACAATAGTCAGGTACTTGACTGAGATTTTTGTTTTCAATAATCTTGATCTAGTCACGAAAATCAATACAGTAAAAGTGCAATGCAATTCACCATCGATGACCATCCATCGAATACCGATACCGAAAATGACAAAAGACAATGTCAAACAAGTTTTGATTATGGCATTTACAATAATTGTTGCTAGTATAGAAAAAAACATAAAACGGAACTGACTGATGGCTTGGTGTCTGTGCTTGACATGCTTGACTTGGGCCGCGTTCAGAAATCACCCAGTTAATGTAATTATTACCCTAACGCCGTTCAGAAATGACTCAGGTGAACTTTGACATTTACCCTGAGCCGTTCAGAAAACCAATTGGGGAGAGTAAAAGTTCACCTGACAGATGAAAATATTCACCGATAAAAAAGTGGGTTACGATTCTCACTTGTCAGGTAATAGTTGTCAGTTGTCATTTTCCTTTACATTTTGCAATATTTTTGCATTGATTTTTTTGTACATATAAATAAAATAAGCAATTCGTGTATTTGAAGCAAAATAAAGGGTAAAATTCCGATATTAGTCAAAATAACGCAGTTAAATCTGATAAACAAAAGCGCGGGAAATCTTGGTCTTGAAAATGATTGGTTTTGATTGGCTGGCTTATTGTATTACTCGATGCCCGTTCAGAAAGGCGTTAGTTAATTTTTAACTTGGCATATCACTGAGGTTAACTGACAAGTATTCACTCGTGAACATTTACCCATTTCTGAACGCGGCCTTGAATGATAACTTCAACGAAAAGTTACGGAAACAGATTGCTTATGGTATTTATATGAATTGTCTATGGCACGGTCAATTTAGTCATTTAGTCGTTGTTTCCGTTTCCTTTGTGGCAGGCAGCCATTACCGATTTGTTCGTTCGCCGGGTCTGTGAAAGGGTCGCTAGTGAATGAAAAATTAACAAAATTGCTAAATTCTCTCTCAACGAGAGGTAAGTTAAAGCATATCGTTTTTTTGCATCTACTGTTTAAATAACTTGTCATTTAATTCTGGTAATTCTATGTTCTAATGATACAGAAACCAACTCTAGCGACGACACCTCGCAGGCAAGGAAAAAGCTTTCATCTTCAAAATGCAGTACAACGGCTTTCACAATCAGCATCCTATGTAAGTACTGTAGTTAATGATTATTTCCCTTTGATTTTGATATTAATCCTGTGCGGAGGTTCATGCATCACATCATTTCTACCATTCACATATCCGTACTTTCATGTCTTTCATACTTCGCAGCGGCCATTTTGTGAAGTGCATTCTGCTCAGCTGAGCGCTTAGTGGTCGTAGTCGTAACCTACATAGAAAAATCAATACTTGCGCTGTTTGCAAATTGCGCCATATCTTTGTATCGAACACACCTTATTTATTGGGAAAATCTGTACAAAACAAATTTAAATCCATACTGATAATAATATAATTAAGAATGGAAAGGTACAGCAGCAAACATCCTGTAACATCGCGCACTCAAGGCAATGGAATACGCGCCTAACTTCATGAAATTCATGAATGTTCTTTTAGATAATGGTCTCCATTTTGTTCAAGTAATGATTATTTACTGAAAGAAACTCAAAGCTTCTTGACATACACAATTAATTGCCTATCTATTCTACTACTGACAGTTGCTTTGGGTGGTCTCTATTTAATTGTAGTTTGAAATTTGCACATAACTAAATAATATAGTTATGAGACAAAGTAACAGTACACTTGTGTGCTTTCTAGTTTGTAATGTAAAATGTGCATTAAATTTTTTTGATAGGTGGCACATAATCCACAATCATTATTTCACACCACTCTGTCACTTTTTTAACCCCTGACGCAAAAGGAGGGGTGTTATAAGTTTGAATACTATGTGTGTCTGTGGCACCGTAGCTCTTAAGTGGGTGAACCCATTTGGATGTGTTTTTTTATATAAAGCAGGTTTTCTATCGGTAGGTCTTACAAATGTTTTATTGTGTTGGAGGTTTTTTAAATTTTTAATTCATAGTTATTCATCTTTAAATCAATTATATTTCTCTATACTTATTATAGTAATAATGTAGTCTCATCGTTTGAATGATTTTACTGTACTATTACTAGTATAATCTGATTATCTTTTTTTGAGCTGGTCTCATGACTGAATGTAGATTCAATTTAATATAAAAAATATAGACACACCCTATTGTATTCAACCTTACTGCTTATCTGATATTTGATGAAGCCTACAAGTGAACAAGTAATTTGTACAATTTTTGTAAGAAAAAAGTTGTAGAATATTTATTTTGGGGTATATCTTTTCAATGCATTGGTTTCAGGCCCCGACCAGACCGGAATGAACAATTCGGTAAAATTCCCTTTTTTAATGGAATGCCAGACTTTGGAGGCCCAAAAAACTTTGGTCCCAGAAATATGGGAAATAAAACATTCAGACCAAGAAATGATTTTAATGGTATGAGAAATGACTTCAAAAATGGGAACCAGGGTGATTTTGGTGGACCAAGGGGGGAATACAGGCCTAGACAGAGTTATGACAATCAACCCCAAAACAAAAATGAATATAATGGAGATAAAGCTGCTGGAGGTAATATGCAGCAGTACTATAACTCCAAGGGTGATTTTGGTGGACCGAAACAAGGTTTCCAAAAGAATAACTTTGCTCCCAAAATGTTTAATCCCAATAATGGTCAACAGAATTTTGTGCCAAAGAAAATCTTCAATGCCAATGGTCCACAGCAAACAATGGATTTCAAGGGTCGTAAACTGCAGAGCATGAAGGCTAAACATCCTGGAGATAGTTTAGTCAAACCCTCATGGGATATTGGTAACCTTGAGCCTATTCAAAAAGATTTCTACAAGCCACATGCCGATGTAGAGGGCCGGAGTGAGGAAGAAGTGGAACTGTTCCGTGCTGCTAAGGAGATTTCTGTAACGGGAAATAGTGTTCCCCGCCCCAACCAGGTCTTTGACGAAGGTAACTTCCCAGATCATGTTATGAGCACTATCAGGGAACAGGGGTGGATTGAGCCAACAGGCATTCAAGCTCAGGGATGGCCTATTGCTTTGTCTGGTCGTGACATGGTTGGTATAGCATCAACAGGGTCCGGAAAAACCCTTGCATACATGCTCCCTGCAGCTGTACACATAGTTCACCAACAACGCATCCAACGTGGTGATGGTCCGATTGCTCTGATCCTTGCTCCTACTAGGGAGTTAGCACAACAAATTCAATCTGTTGCTCAGGCTTACAGTGCCCATGGTTCAATCAGAAATACATGCCTTTTTGGTGGTTCTCCTAAAGGACCTCAGGCTAGAGATTTGGAAAGAGGTGTAGAGATTGTCATTGCTACACCTGGTAGACTGATTGATTTCCTCGAGCGAGGCACTACTAACCTGCGCCGTTGCACATACTTGGTATTAGATGAAGCAGATAGGATGTTGGATATGGGCTTTGAACCTCAAATTCGAAAGATCATTGAACAGATCCGCCCAGATCGCCAAGTGCTGATGTGGTCTGCTACTTGGCCCAAGGAAATTCAGGCTTTGGCTGAAGATTTCTTAACGGATTACATCAAGGTCAACATTGGTTCACTTAACCTGTCTGCCAACAACAACATCAAGCAGATTATTGAGGTGTGCGAAGAACATGAGAAGGAAGCAAAACTCACCAACCTGTTGAAGGAGATTGCATCTGAGAGGGATAACAAAGTGATTGTATTTGTCGAAACCAAGAAAAAGGTAAAGAAAAAAATCCATTAGAGATATTAGAAGCTTTGTCTTATTGACTAATTGCTATATTATTATTTCAGGTGGACGATATTGCGCGCGCTGTACGTCGCATGGGACACAAGGCGCTCGCCATTCATGGCGACAAGTCTCAACCCGAGCGTGACGCTGTGCTCACCGAGTTTAGAAATGGAGCCACGACTATTCTGATCGCTACCGACGTTGCCGCCCGCGGTCTCGATGTCGAAGATGTTAAATTTGTCGTCAACTTCGACTACCCTAACTCTTCTGAGGACTACATTCACAGAATTGGTATGTTAAATAATTTCTGTATAACCTAAACAACTGTTTGTGTGGTTACTTATTGATTCATTGGTCGTCTTTAGGTCGTACTGGTCGCTGCCAGCAGTCTGGAACTGCATACACCTACTTCACGAGTGGCGACGCTCGTCAAGCTCGCGGCCTCGTTGCTGTTTTACGCGAAACTGGACAAAACCCTCCTAGCAAATTGAGTGACATGGCACGCAACAACAATAACAACACTGGTAATCATCCATTCTGTAATTACGTCACATACCTAGTCCGCGCCACTCCCATTTTAGAAACAAAGTATGCATTGTGCATATCGACAAATAAGAATTAAACTTAAGCTTCTGTGTAATGTAGATTTTCATAAAGTAAACACTTTTCCAATTTGAAGGTCGTAACCGCTGGCAACAACGTAAAGAAAACAATAATAGCAACAATGGCAGCAATAGCGGATCCAGCTCACCACGTCAGACTAGCAGCAACCAGTGGAATAACAAAATGGCCAACCTGAGCCTCGAAGATAATACCAACTCTTATCAAAACCGCAATGCCAACCAGGCGCCTCGCTTCAACAACCAGAACCAAGGCAACCAGGGATACAGACCAAACAACTATCAGAAGACTGTACCATTCCCGAGCCCCAATGTCTTTGAGTCCATGGGTAACTACCAGGGTGGTTACAATGGTGGATATCAGAATGGCTACAACAACCAGAATGGATATGGACAACGCCCATACAACAGTATGTACTGATGAAATTGTTTTGCTATTATAAAATTAGACCTGTGACCTTACAGTCATGTATTGATTATTGATTATAATATATGAACCCATAAATTGCAATGAATATGTAAGAAGTTAGAATTGAAGTATTTTATGTTGTTCAGATTCTCGCAACATGGGCCAACAGTACCGCAATAGCAACTCTGCCGGCAACAAGCCTAGTGGTTCCGGCTCTTCCTACGGATCTCCACCGCCTCATTTCGCCACTCCTACGCATTACCAGATGCATCCCCAGGACATGCTTGGTAAGTTTAAACTGTAGTTTTACTCCATACTCACTGAATAAAATGCAGAATAATTTAGAAATTTCAAAGAAAACCTTAAAATTTGCAAATTCTATTGTAATTAACTACCTTTATGCCAAATTTCATAAAAATCTGATCAACATTTAACACAACCCAGTAACATAAAAATGCCGAGACGCCCTAGTTGTCGCTAAGACCTCGCTTCACTCTTTCAATGACATTCCAATTACAAGTTGATGGTCAAGTTAGCTGTTTGTCCATTAGGAGGCAAGTTCTACGGAGGCGGAGTCGGCGGCGGTGGGCCGTGCGCGTACCAGGCCGCGGTGGGCGCCGGCGTCGCCTACCCGCACCTACCCCCCGGCCCCCTGCTGTATGCAGCCCCGGTACAACAATAAATTGTACTCAACGACACATCCAGCTCTCGTTTAATATAAAACATGCATATTCCAAATATAAATGTGGACTTAGGTAAGAATGTTACGTCGTTCACTACTTATCTGTTCTCTCAGTACTCCCAAGATTAATGTGAGCTCTACCAATGTCTTTCTTTAACTTTTGTAAGGAGCTTTCAAATTTCCAATCTTTGTTCAATTGAGCAGGGTGTTTGTTTCCTTTATATAATTATTGTATGATTTAATTTTGTTTTTATTAGAATAATTTCTAGATCTGATTGAAGGCTTACAAAATTACATTAACTATGTTGTGGGCATCTCATCATTATAGTTTGACATATTATATAAGAAAAATTACATTAAATATGTCTCCAATTCTTTTATCTGTGCACTGCTGAAACTATTTTGTGAATTCTCTTTCAGATCCATTTTGATTAATGACTATTGTGTGTTAGGTTTATAAGACAATAATTTTATTATTTATTGGCCAGAGTTGATGACCCAGTTAAGCATTACAAATATTACTATCATGCATTACTTATTAGCACTTGCTAGTTGCAGTAAAATATAAAATGATTATATCACGGTATATTTAATGCTAGTGCAACAAAGAGCACTTCTAGTGAAAAAATGCATTCTCTTCAAGTCCAGGTCAATAAGTAATAAACTTAATTTTCCAAAATAAGATTTGTGGAACTTGCTGAAAAAGATCCTTGATTCCACAATTTAGATTTAATCATTATAATTATTGTTAGAGTAGTTTGGTGTTGGTACCCTCCTTGTAATCCCGGGTGCCTTTCGTTTTCTTTAAATGTCTGTATTGTACGAAATGCACGAAACATATAGAAGATGAGTGACATTTTAGGGAAAGGTTTTAATGTCGCAGAATTTTATAATATAAATTATTTTTATTGTTAACGGTTGATATCCAGTGATATAGCGGGACATCTTAGTATTAGAAAACGATACTTGTAAAACGCGTTAAATATATGCTTTTGATATCTCATTATAACAATCTGTATTGCCAGATAAAAATGTGAATATTTTTCTTAGTGATGTCAATGACATTTCAAGTCACTGATTTCAATGTTATTTTTTTATATTAAAGATTAGATCTTATTATACTTAAACTTGAACATAAATAAATGCCTAGAGGTATTAGTCGGCGTCAAATGGCACTAGACAAAGTTGGGCTTTGAACTTTTAACTCATTTTACCATTCTCAAGGTAGGGGGGATGTATATAACATGCATTTAAAAGTAGGAACATTAGTATTTTGAACACGATGAATAAATAATTAAACACGAGGGATTACTTTTGTAGCAATTTAAGTGATTTATTATTTTTTATCTTTTGTATGACATGATTGTTTCAAATAATTCATCTGGTTACTAACTGGAGTATCTTTGTACGTAAACGGGTTTGAAAGGTTATTAATAAGGAATCGATAGGTACAAATTATTCTGAACCAGTATAATAATTTGTTGTTCAGATACCCGTTACAGTCCAAAGATTTGGAAAAATCTGTGATATATCATTATTACTATAGCCTGTCATTTTTTTGGTCAATTGTTAATACATAAGTGCACTACCTGTAACGAGGCAGTGTTTTACTAGACAAAAAGATATATTTTTTGACTATTTGAACGAATTTCGCGTGTATTTGTGACAACAAAGCTTGCAAGTCGTTCACAGATATAATAGGTATAAGGTTTAATAATTTATTGTTATTCAATTTAGTTTTCAGTTTACTGTTAGGTGACGAAATTGAACCAGTATAAAGGGACGTAAAAGTTATTATCTTTATAACAATCCCGTTTTATGGAACATTATAATAGCAACGGGTCTATTAAACAAATAAAATATGAGGGGTGAACAACGTGTTTGTGAGTCTCGCGTAATTTATACTCATCGAAATGCGAGATTTGCTTTGTTATTTGTGTACATTATAAGAGTCTTGAAAGGATGTGTATAAGTATGTCTAACTTCGTCTCAAAGATGATCGTGATACTAGCCTGTCCAGGGATCGACGTTAGGTTTGCTATTTATTATTCAAAAGTCGTGGGTATATCTAAAGGCTCGTATGGTGGCATTAGGACGGCCGGGCTAGGTCGCGTGCGTTAGATCGGCGAGTGTCGTGTCGTGTCGGGTATGATCGCGAGTCTCAGGTAGCTCCTGTATTATTATGTACAAAGTACTGCACCCACCTCTACTAAACAACTGTGATAATAACACTAAGTAGCGTAGCAGGCGATTTATAAACTAGTTACGTCCAAGAGAAAGGATGACATCATATCTGACATATTGTATTGTGATAATAATAATATCAAGACGTGGTGCATAACCACGTTTTGACGAAATGTTTTCTCTAAACAAATTAAGACTGATTTATTAAATGAATATTTTATACATGTTCCGCTTTGACTGAATGAATTAAGATGCCTGTATTTATATTGGTAGGGTTTATTCTCTCTGCTGTGTGTTTTCTCAAAAAGAAATTGTCACTATGTTGGATATGTGTCAAAACGCCTTTCTAAGCGGTCAGTGATGGTATTCTTATTTGTTTTTATTCATTGGTTTCCTTTATTTATTGTGATGGCAAATGTTGTTGACAAAATTATGTGGCAGCGGCAGTAAACAAACTGTAGAGTATAATATTGTTGTTAATTTGCAAAATTTTATTTATTCAACCGATATCTCGTAGGCAAACGTACTTTTCATGCTTTACTATTAAGAATTTATTTTCAAAAATTGTGAAAAATATACATAGATTTTTAAGTATGTGGCAATGCAGATCTTCAAACATATTACTACGAACGACATAGTAAAACGTTTGTATTTATTCAATTTGTAAAGTACATATTTATGGAGAGAAGCTCCTAATTAAAAACTGTCCCAAAGGGAAGTCTTCTGAATGTTTCAAAGAAGTGCATTTCTTCTATGTAATACAGTATTAAATTCAGATTAATAAATGAATGTATAATTATACCTAAATATCTTTTACTATTACAAATCTTCAATAATCTTCGAGGTGCACAAACTTATCTGACCGGTGATTGGTGACGAATGGCTGACGATGTCAACTTGTCATCGCATGAGCGCAGCTATGTTAGAACTGAGTATCTACTTTGGCTAACGAAGGTTATACGCTTGTGGCACTGGTATGCTGAAGCAAGTTTAGCGCACCCATTTTGAAGAAATATAGAAATTTTATATACGTTATCCCAGTTTTATTATGCTCTATTTCTTCATAGATTATCAAATCATGCATGGACCAAATATACAAGTATATTACATGGTATACAGTTTTATTACTTCCATGTTAAAATCAATCACCACGTTTGGTAAGCTTGAAACAAGACTTCATGGTTTGAAACAGAGATAAGTAGGTAGGTATTACAAAATAGGGTAGAGGCAAACTAGGCAAAGTTTGTTAATTTGTTTGGTACGACAAAAATAAACATTTACGAGCACCAGCGCTCCTAGCGGGATAAAGGTGCATTATTCCCTATTGAACCGAAAAAAATAATTACTTATATCAAAGATTTTAATACTTTTTCTTTGACTTATATACATATTAAAATAAATATTTTGTTTCATCAACTTCATCTTTGACTTCAAACCTACTATCTCAGTCGAAGAACTCGTAAGTGTTCTTAGTGTTATTCCTCTGAGCCTACTATAGTCTGTAAAAGAGAACCAAAAGCGTAATTTGAAAGAACCTCGCATCTTTATCGACAGAAGTGACACAACCCACCTATCGCCGTTGTTTGAGCGATTGCCGTTAGAGGGCGTAAAAATGAAGTTTTGAGTGTAGTCATGCTTGATTTCTGGGTGAATGGCTGATAGTAGCAATACGACGTGAATTTTTTTTGTAAAATTAATAACTCGTCTACCAAAGTGTTTATTGTTGTTGATTTATGTGATTTTTAAATAAAAGCTGGTGGATATATGTAAAAAAGTGATTGAAGAACTGCAAAATCCGAGAATTATACGTGTTTGGATTGAAATTATAACAAAATATCGAGGTCAAATTTTGCAATGGCTGAAATTATTGGTATGTATTCTTCTTTTTGTAGATATTAATTAATAGTAGAGACCTCACTACGTGTTAAGAATCATTACCATTGCAATTTGCATGATAAAAGCTTCATAACCCAACTTTTTCCTACCCAACATTTCTAGACAAGACGGCCTTGAATCTAATCTTGTCAAGTCAATGTCGTTTGTTTATCAATAATTTTGTCTGATGTGTAAACCTGGAAGATTGGTAGGTAAATGCCTTTTTTAAATAGAAATAGGTAGGTGGGTACTTTCAATATTTAGGAGCATATTTTGTTTCTTTATACTGGCATACTGCTGAAACCAAGCGTTGAGAAAATACGTGGAAGTAGCCAACATTGATTGTCTGATTCACTTCGCCCTTTTTGGGCGGCGTTAAATTTTAGCTCTGTGTGGGTAGTACCTACATGACTTGAAGACTTGTTGGTACTATTAATTATTCAGTGCTTTTAGTTATGTTGTTTAGCCACAACCTCTTTTTTGTAATAAACAGCGGGAAAATCGGGCATGAATCCGGGCTTCCTATTATGATCATCTAAGGTAGGTAAGATCACGTAAGATATACTACTACCTTCCGTTCACTGACTACCATAGATAAAGATACTTCTGAATAACCAAGGTATATACCTACACTTACTTTTGATACGTCTAATATAAATCATGCGTAGTACTCTAAGAAAATAGCTCCTAACTCCGACTCTACCCCATGGAATTTTTCTGTAACCATAGAATTAAAACGCTATGGGCATAGACCAAAATATTTGGTCCTACACTACACTAAAAATTGTTTGCCACTTGTCTTGGAAAAAGTTCGGGAGAAACGACCTCGCAGTAGAATCCTCCTTCACCACGACAACGCCTCGTCGCACACCGCCAGGCGAACGATCGACTATTTGGCGACGTCAAACGTGGAATTACTGGGTCATCTGCCGTATAGTCCCGACCTCGCACCTTGTGATTTTTATTTATTCCCAAAAATAAAAGAAAAACTTAAAGAAAAACGTTTTATGGACGCTGAGGAAGCTGTGGCAGCGTTTCAAAAGGCCGACGAAGAGACCCCTAAGGACGAGTAGGCAAAGTGCTTTTCTCTGTGGTTCCATCGGATGCAGCAATGTATTGACGTGAACGGACACTATTTTGAAAAGATATAATAATAGTAATAACTAGCTAGTTTAATCAGTTCTTTGGTTTTCTAAGAACTTTCAGTTTGACCCTCGTATAGACCTATATATAACAACAGTTCAGCAGACATTAAATTAAGCACAGGCGGCCCAAATTTTTTAAATCAAAATGTCGTTAAGCAAGGTGACCTGCTCTCTCCCAAGCTGTTTACAAGCACACTTGAAGAAGTATTTAAGACCTTGGCAAGCTCATGGACTGTAAGGGGAATCGATGTCGGTAGCAAGAAACTGACTAATATCTGAGATTTACTGACGACATCATCCTTTTTGCTCCAACAGCAATTGAGCTACAACAGATGCTACAAGACCTCAGCACAGCAAGCCTCAAGGTTGGACTAATGATGAAACGGTCAAAGACGCAAATCATGACCAACAGCACGATGCGTAGGGTCGAGGTTGATGGACAGTAATTGCAATATGTCGATGAGTATATACCTATACTTGGACCAGCTAGTCTCCTTCGAAAAGCGGCAAGATAAAGAAATCGAGCGCCGCGTCGAAAATGCCTGGAGGAGCTACTGGTCCATGAAGGAGCTAATGAAGGGCGACCTTCCTATATCACTGAAGCGCAGACTTATCGATATGTGCATCCTGCCCATCCTAACCTACGGTGCTCAAACATGGTCACTGACTGATTCTCAAAGGTTCAAACTTGGGGTTTGCCAAAGAGCGACGGAACGTAGCGTCTTAGGTATAAAGATGTTCGACAAAGTCCGAAACACTTCGCTGCGTTCCATCACAGGAATCGTTGATGTTAGCCAGAAAGCAGCCAGATTAAAATGGGATTGGGCGGTTCACGTCGCACGAATGCATCCTGACCCGTGGGCTCAGATTGTCACGCAGTGGGTGCCAGAAGATGGGCGACGGCGCCGAGGGAGGCCGAGAAAACGCCAGCGTTTTCTCGTTCAGCGTTTTCACGTCAGCGTGATGATATCGTGACATTCCAAGAGGAATGGCTTGACATAGCGGGGGATCGGGATGCATGGAAAGAGATGGGGGAGACTTTTGTCCAGCATTGGGACAGTATAGGTTAGATAAAAAAAGCCTATCAGTAACACATTTATCCGTATTCATTACCGATATTGTAGGCAGTAGGTAATGTGTCTGACTGAACTTGAGCTAGATCTGTTCCGAGTTTTCCATTCAGTTTCGACGCTGGCGCCGCGCCGAGCGAAATCCTTGGTCGCGAGTATATTTAGCTTTATTATATTTTTTTGTATAACTTATAAAATTTAGGCTAAGAAACTGAACTAACTAATAATAATAATAATAATTAGGGGGCCCGTTTAGTGGGTGGCGAGTCACCACCTGCCTAAATATTTTCTTATGAGACGGGATTTGCAGGTGCCGAAGTCTCATATCATAGACCGGTTCTCATCCATTAAAAATCACCTCAATAGCCCAATCATAAATAATTTCCATACCTCCAATAATAGTACTCGCTCTTATCGGGGGCTGTCTTTGATTGTATTTTCTTAATGATGCACTTAGAGATAGTCCCCGATAAGTGTTGCCCATTACATATCTTAATTAAATGCTCTAAGAGGCCTCTACGTGTTGGACTCATGTTCCCGCGCAAGCCTTCCAAAGGACCTGGTGTATAACTCGTGAGAAAGAGCGACATAATAATAAGAACCAAAAAAAGAAGTCTTCCATTTTGTGGTCTGAATAGTCCACCTTTTGGCTGTGAAGGCGTAAGATATGACCAGCCCACTGCCTTCTTTCGTTTTATTTTTACGCTATGTTTGACCACTATCTCGCCTGATGTGAAGGGATGATGTAGCCTAAGATGGAGCACATATATCTAGAGAGAGTCGGCAGTTGCGCGGCTGCTCTGCCTTCATTAGTTTTAGTACTTTTGTGACTGCACCTGTTAACTTCGTTTATGTCCTATTGTGTCGCTTCCTTTTTTCGTATTTTGTGAGTTTTTCTGATCTATAGTACCTATGCATCTTTCCATTGCTCTCTGAGTACCTACCTTTAGTTTTTAGCTTTGTTTGTCAAAACCTAACTAACGTACTATAATATTGCGCAAAACACAAGATTAAGTAAGTTTTGTATCCCTCGTCCAGCAGGACCCTTACCATGATTGGTGACCAAGGGCAGCAGCAACTGGGTTGAGCCGTCACACGCGTAATAAGGCCAACATTACGGGACGTCACAAGGTAAGTTCTAAACAACCTTGCATGTCTGGGTTTCCCAGGCTGTTTGTTCTCTTGAATTCCGTTGGAGATCAGAATTTTATCACTCCGAACTTTCCGTACGTCTCACTACGTCCCACAATGTACGTGCGTGGAACTTTCATTATAATAATTATGTTTTTGTAAATCAACTTCCAGGATTATACAATGTAGAGCCCGCTTGCAGTGATTAAATACATGATAAAATTTTGTGATGTGAGAATGTAAGGTCCCGAAAAAAGTAGCCTGTGCCAATCTAAAATAATCATCACCAAATTGTAATTGTATTAACTGTACTGTATAAAATATCCAAACTATCTAGCTGTAAAGGCTTGATGCAGCATAGATCCAAAGTTACGCAGTTCTATAATTATTTGGATACTAGGTGGTGACCCGACTGACGTTATCAACTACCTAATATTCTGGGCAACATTTCCAATTTCTCTTTCTTTAAAATCCTAATTCAAACTATCAAGAACATTAAAAAATGTCGTATCGGTCCAGCCGTTCTCAAGTGATGCGCTTACCAACGAATAGCATTTGATTTTTATATGTACCTATAGATAGATCTTTGGTTCGGATACCTCTGGGGCGGTGCGTGGTTCGAAAAACTCTGTTTTCGTTGAATAATATAGTAAAGAATGTTCTAAATTGTTCTAAAAATGTGACGTAAATACCGATGTGATGAGTGTTTGCGTTGACTTTCTACTTCTATTCTATTACGTAACTCGTTTCGCTCCTGATGTTGTTTACTCCAATTATGGCTTATTTTGGCTAAAACGTAAATTATTGGAGTCCGTAATTACTCTGAAATATTGTTTATTAATTAAATCAAACTGTTCTATAGGTATAATGTATAGGTAACTTGTATGTCATATAACCAAAATAGCACATTTGTCTTAGGCCTGATCAATTTGATAATGTAAGTACATAAATATATAACAGACTTGCTGGCGTAGCGAGAATGAGAATTATTGTTTTGTACTCTAGATTCAGCGGATTTCAGTGAAGAAATTGGTATTAGTAGTAATAGTATAATATGAACATGACCATGATTCATAAGTTATTTGAAAATAAGTGTATTGAGGTCAGCTTGTAATAATTACCAGTACTCAGTGCGATGGATATGCCCACTATTGGTTCGATCAAGCGAACATATAAGGCTCGCAATCATCTCAGAAGGCTGTTTCCTATTACGTTAATTGACAGCATTGCTGCTTCTGCAGGCGTGTAACCTTCGTCGGCGCTCGGTACATGTGTTTACAAACAAACGCAACGTGACGGTTCGACAATGCCTTCGTGAATGCCACATGCCACACGCACGCCTGTCACAGACTTGCATCATGCATTCACCATGAAGACACCTACTTTAATAAACGACCGCGTTTCTACAGCACCCACTAACTACGACATAAAACCGTTTATTTAACCTCGTATCGTTTCCTTAATGCCATTACTCAGAAACGATACAATTGGGTTACATGGTCGCTTTTCTGCATAGATGTCCCGATAGCGCAAAGCTTTCTAACTTACATAACGCTCATATTTTGTCTGGCTTGAAACAAATAAATTTCGTAACCAGACAACGCCTGTTTACAAACAATGCGTAGACACAATAACAAGCCACCACCACCGGTACCGGGGCGGTCTGCTATTGGAGGTCCCCGGTGAAGCCGTGGAAACTTTTACTTTCCTAATTAGAAACTTTGTTCTCATTTAAAATTGCTGACCGCGTGATGGTCTGTTTCATAGCTACAGGTCATATTAAATTTGTTATTGAGGGTAAGTACCAAATATTTTGAATTGATATCAAATAATAAGAGGAGGTCGACCATTCGACCTTCATTATCTGCTATCAGCTCGCCATATAAAGCAACCACAAGGGGAAATCCTCTACGTTTGCTGATATAAATAAAGTTCGAATAACAAGTCGAAAAACTTACAAACGAGCAAGTAAGTAGAAGGGAGAGTGACATCCGCGTCTCCGCGGTTTGTGGAATGCGAGCGAATTGCGCAACTTGTTTTGACGGTGCGCGGTGGCGGCGAAACGCTCCTTGCTTCATGCACAAACGTTACCTTTCACCTTGATATATACAAACAACTTCAGTCTATTTACCAAAGCGGATCGTTGAAGCTATATACCCAGCGATCATGGTTCGAGAGACATAAAAGAGAGCCGTCAATTACTGTAATATAGCGATTTATTCGACGAGCCATCTTCCGGATACAAAGTTTCTATTGTTAATATCGACGACATTTAAGGCAAACACGCAGTGGCGTAGCTAGGTAACCAAAGGCCCTGGGGCAAAAAATAAACTAGGGCTCCAAGTAAACTATTTAAAATCGTTTGTTCCGTATTCGTCGTGTTCCGAATTCGACGTACTCCAGATTTGTCGTAATCCAGATTCGTCGTAATACCAAATACAAATATCCACCTGTACACAATGTAACTTATTTTAAGTTTCCATTATTAAAGTCGCGTTCCTGGAATCTGGTTTATTTATATTCCGAATGTGGGATAAATTTTCACTAGTTCAATTTATAGTTTGTAAGTCAGAGTCCGAGGGGCCCTCTGAGCTTGGGAGCCCCGGGGCACTGCCCCGTCTAGCCCTACGGTAGCTACGCCACTGCAAACACGGCCTGTTTTTCAATAACACGAAATTAAATATTATTTCGAGCTCAATATGAAACTATATAAATATACTTTAAAAACGGTGAAGGAAAACATCGTAAGGAAACCGGCATATCCAAGAATTTATCACAAAAATTCAAGGACATGTGACATCCACCAACCCGCACTGGGCCAGCGTGATGGATTATGGCCCATACTCTCTCTATGAGAGAAGGCCCGTGTCCCAACTGGGAACGTGATGGGCTGATGATGATGATGAAACTAATAACCTCTGAGCTCCGCTGAAAAAAAGCTTGCCTGGTTTCTCATAGAAAATCAAAAATGTTTTGTTATTAAAGTAGGTAGGTATTCGCATTATGTGATATTTGCGTCATTCGGGCCATATTGTAAAGCCGTAATAACGTGTTGCTTCATGTACACGGGTATCCCACGAAACTGTTATTTTTAACGGCACAAACAGCGGTGCACTTGATTTGAATTGACGGTCACGCAAGGCTAAAGAACCCTCATTTGTCTAAACGTACCTACTACCTACTTACGTAACTTCCAGAAAAATCGCTGAGATACTTTGTTATCTCTGACATTCATTTTCTCTTATATATTATTCAGCATTGTGTTGTATCGTTAACAGTTAACAGGGTAGGTATGTATTCCTTTTTATACAATGAATTATGAACAATGCCTTATGATATAATAGCTATAGATATAGTGTTCTATAATCGCAAACATAAAATAAAGACCTAAAACTATTACTAGATATGGAAAATTGATGATTTTAGTTTAGCACCATCCAGTTAGTCGGGCAGAGATGGAAGCAATGCCTTTAACATATAGTCTGTTACTTACACAGGCTCTCTCTTCTATTCCTTTACAATTACTATTTTTGATATTTTATATTTCTGAATGTTTTTAAACACTCGTTTGAGGAAGGCCCCTTAAATTTTAAGTTTATATCATTTGCATTTAGAATATACTTGCCTTCAAGGCAGTAGATGTTTGTGTACATTTAAACAGACATGTAACACTGACAGCTGAGTAGATCCGGCTAGCGGCTGCAGAGCGGCAGCGGCGGCACGGTGTGGTGTCGACAGCCTTGCCAGAGGCGGTGTTTTCGCAAAACAAACACTATTGCAGCAACTCGGCGCGACGTCGACATTTGACTCTCTCTTTCTCGCTATGTTGCGAATCAGCCGCTCACTAGCAAACCGGATAAGTGAGTTAGCGCATAACGTAACAAAGGTTCAACAAATCGTTTCAATTATGAAAGTAGGCTGAGAAGGCTTTTGATGTGTGGCGAAATCTTGACGTGTCCTTTAGCTGTTGGATCACCAAATTGGCATTTGTAGATTGGTCTGACGTTTTGCATGTTTGTTAATTTGTATCGTTATTAACATTCCCAAATGTTATGCTCAGCTCTACGTAGATCAAACGAGAAATTCAACAAAAATATGCAAAATTCTTAAAATTTAAATGGTTATTGTGATTTTGGTCAAACATATTTTATGTTTGAGCTACCCAAAACCTATTTTTTTTGTATATTCCGACAACCTTTTTCAAAGAGCTACGATAGCGGAACCCTGAACGCGCTAACAAATCGTGCTGTGACATTTTCTACTCTGAAGCGGTTGCTTCACGGACCACGGACGGTGTAATCAATATTAACAGCAAGTTGTGGACAATAATTCTCACTTATTTCGTAATTAAGACAAGATCACAGAAAAACAACATTCAAATAAACTTTTGTTTTATATGGGAATATGTACATACAATGTAGTTAATTATTTATATACATACGTAGTAGAACATATTTACTATAAACACAGAATACTAAGGGACAGAAGCATCACTACGCAAAGAAATTTAAACAAATAGCGACTCTTGCTATGACGCAATAAAATTCAATTCAGCTCGCGTAGCGGTGCATACATACGAGTTATATTAACCTACAGAGCGCCTCTCTTTCTATCGCATTGCTCTTATCTCTTCTGACGCGGCACGTGTAACGACGTGCGACCCGCCGTCGGTGTCCGGCTATGTACTTTAGTAGGGGAGCCCACGAGGCTAAATGGGGATTTACTCGAGCGTCGTAGAGACCTATTGGGATGCAAAGCTTAGATGATAAGAAGAAAAAAATGTTATATGATATATACCTTTACATCGGTGGGGGAAGCGGCTATAGATTTTTAAATATGTAAAAAAAAACTGTTGCATGGACATCCTCGAGCGCATCAGATATTGATAGCATCAATGCCCTACGTATTTTTAATAATGTACGTATGTTAATCTGATCGTTTGCATAATTCGGGTGGTTGTATTTAAGGGCTGAAAATATAAAAAAAAAAATTTTATCGAGCGCGTCAGATTTTCTAAGGGAGTGTTAAGTACACCAGAAAAAAGCTCTCATTCACTAATCTGACGATTTCGATGGGACGCAAACTCGCGGCGATTTTCATAATGTGCAAAAAAAAATCGCCATTTTGAAATACTCAAGCGCGTCAGATTAAGATATATATGGTTCATCTTTATGTTCTAAACGTACTGTCTCATAATCTGACGATTATCTAGAGGGATTCGCCTGATCTGACAAAAAAAAATTAGAAAAACGGTTCACTTTAAAGGCCATCCCTGCAACTTCCCGCTAATTCCATTCCTGGGCGCTTGAAATTGTACTTATGACATTTTTGAGCTCAAAATATAATTTATGTGATATTTTGAGCTCGCTGAGTTCAAAGAAATAATATTTCTATGCATTTGAGCTCTCCCAGCTCGAAAGTCTGATAGAAGTTTCATAGAACACTATTTTTGGAATTTTCAAACCGCCATAACTTTTGAATGGATCAACCAATTTTCACGCGGTTGGCACCATTCGACGCAGTTTTATCATCCTCATAAGTAATTTTGCAATTTTAATTGATCGAACCACAAATTTCGGAGTAATCCCGAAAAAACACTTTTTCGGGTTTCTTTCGTTCACGATATCTCTCGAACGAATCAACCGATTTTGACCAGCTTGGTGGCGATCGACGTGGTTTTTCAAGCTTAAAGGCGGATTAGTTTTTGAAGTTAATCGATAAAGCCAGTTAAAAGTTATTCCAAAAAAACCACTTTAAAAAAAAATTTTTTTCTTATTTTATTAAATCATTGAACTTAATTATTTAAAAAGCTTAGGAAATAGCATGCAAATAAATAAGTGTATGCTTTTTTAGTTACATGTATTTATAAAAAAATTACGCAGCTGCACGCATTTAACTTTATCGACGACTTTTGTTATTTCGGATTGCGGAAATCGTCAGATTATATATTTTTCATTATTCTTGAATTATTTCCTTCAAAATAAAATAAAATTTAGCTACGCTCGAGAATGTCGAGATGACGTTTTTTTTTTACAACTTTGTTGCCCTCCCCTTTTTTTACGTCATTCTCAAATTGTCAGATTAGTGGAATATACACTTTTTAGGATGTAATTAACTCACCTTACCTTAATCTGACGCGCTCGAGAATTTCTGATGGTCAATTTTTTTTTACTAATCTGATCCTGTATCCTTCACGGGCGGCCTTATATATGGGCCTCATGTTTTGTGGAGGTACTTAACCGGGTACAAGGTATCCCCCTGTATATTAATCTGCCGCGCTTTAGTAAATCCCGAAATCCCCGCTTGGGCTCCCCTACTATTGTAGTTTCGTACCTACAGTGCGGAGTGCGCTAGGCCTGCTATAAATAAATGATGTATGATTGTGTAGAACTCCCACGTTATTAAGGATTTTATGTAAATTTTTTATTTTGTATGGTAACATTTCTTCTTAAAAAAACAATGGTCTATATGTATTATTTAAAACTTAATAGTCGGTTCTTGTCTAATGACATTGATCAAAGTCGTGGGTACGACTACAACAACGACGTAGGTACAACTAATTCAAAATGAAATATACCTACCTAGCTTCTAACGTTACCTAAATGTAATTTTCCTTTATTGTAATAAATACCAAACGCCAATTTTTATCATTTAATCTGGAACTATTGAATAACGAATTTGGTTCATAAATCACTTTTGCCCTGAATAGTAAAAACCTTCAAGTGTATAAGCTTAGTGTGTCAAGTATAATGTCTTGTTATTTGTAAAGTTAATAAAACACCGTAGCCCAGATTCAGTATACTTGAAGTGTAGCTCACATTAGGTTGTCCACGTGAAACTAGGGTGCAGTGGTCTAATCGATCATGGATACTGCAATGTCATGTTCACACCAGCCGCGCGCTGACGCGGTTTCACAAATCGTGGACTAAATAGAACACTTCCATATAATAAATTATTTTTCAAAAAAAACTAAACCGACTTCAAAACCACAAATGGCACTCAAAAGTAAAAAATAAATTAATATAATTATCATAAGCGCTACCCACTCATATATTTGAAGTCGGTGCCAGCCAAGTCTAATAGGTGGCAGATAAATACTATGTATATAGTAAGTACTACTGGTAGGTAGTATCTATCTACTACCTTTTAGACTTGGCTGGCACCGACTTCAAATATATGAGTGGGTAGCGCTTATGATAATTATATTAATTTATTTTTTACTTTTGAGTGCCATTTGTGGTTTTGAAGTCGGTTTAGTTTTTTTTGAAAAATAATTTATTTTACCCTTTTTAGTGAAAAACAAGTTTTAATTAAATTAATTCAAAAAGTTTTTAAAGACAAGCTTTTATGATCTAGAAGCCACATCATGACGAAGTTTAAAACGGGCTATCAAAATTAAATGCATGTACAAAAAAATTTCATGTCTGTCCTATATCTCTGTTGAGGAGTTCCCTCGCCGGAAGTCAATCCTGGGTGTATCTGCCATGTCGTGATGGAATTTAGAACAGGCTATTATGGTTAAATCCATTTAGGAAATGTTGTGTCTGTACTATTCACCGTTGAGGAGTTTCCTTACCGGAAGTCAACCCTGGGTGAAGCAGGTGAAGCAGTCGAATACAAACCTCCACCTTTAGAAAGTTGGTTACGAAAAAAACAAGAATCGACTTGAAGATAAAACTTATATTTTTTGTTTTTGCTATTTTTTTCAAAAACTACTGAATGAATTTCGATAAAATTTATATGGGACCACCTTTGAAGTATTACCTACCAATCAAAAAAAGAATCATCGAAATCAATGCATAACTGGCGGAGTAATCGCGTAACAAACACACAAAAAAAAAATAAAAAAAAAAAAAAAAAAAAACATACCGTCGAATTGTAAACCTCCTCCTTTTTGAAGTCGGTTAAAAAGCAAAAGAGCTTGAAATGGATATGAATTTAAAATATTGATTGATCTATGTCCCTTTATATCTTTATTCACATGGATTTACAACCGCTTTTGGAAGCCTAATGCATTCTTCATTGTTAATGACTGTGCCTCTACTGCCTTGTTCAGTTGGGAAACTAACGTATTTATCTTTGACCTCTTTTGGTAGATCTTTTCACTTTTTCTATTTGTATCTACAGAAATTCTACACTTTTGTTAGTACTTATTTCGAATTACAGCAAATCATTCAACTGACTACACCCCACATCGACCACTTTCCATTAGCACAACAGAAAAGTAGACGGCATGCGTATTAAATTTTATTTGCTTAACAAAGTATTTTTGAGATAAACACCTAAGTATCTCATTTTTAGTCTAGATTAAAAATAATAGGTACTTATGTTTGGTATAAAGGGCACCGAAGTCGACGGCAAGATGTTGACAAACTTCAGGCACAAAGCAGATAAATACAGGAATCAATCTACATACAAAGTGCGCTCGAGCAACGCACACATAGACACCGCTCACGGACACGATATCTCGGCACAGTTGGGATCAGTTCGAGCGCAAGGGCCATCCACTTGAGACACGCGTCTGTGAACTTGTGCAAAAATGGAGCAACGAAAAAAGGTTATTATAACTGTTCGGTGGATGGTTGTTTAAATTCAACATTAAACGGTGAATTGTCGTTTTTTAAGCTACCAGTTGTTTCATTAAGACCTGCAAATGGCTCAAAACTTAAAAGACACCACAGAAACTCAAGGTTGAGTTTTGGTAGAGAACACGAAAATTGGACTCTGAATGATTGGTCAAGAGTTATGTTTTCAGACGAGTCTAGATTCTGTTTATACAAGCACGACGGGAGGAAAAGAGTGTACTAAGCGTTTCGCAGATTCCTTTATCATGCGAACTGCTAAGGAGTGGAACGCTCTGCCAGCGTCTTTGTTCCCAAACAGCTATATCCTGTGTCTCTTTTAAGTCTTGAGTGAATAGGCATCTCATGGGCAAGCGTGTTCCATCTTAGGCCGCATCTTCGCTTTCCATCAGGCAACATGTCGTCAAACGTATGCCCATTTACCAATAAAAAAAAGGCTTTGTTCACGTGTGGGCTGGGATTTCTTCCGAAAGCCGCACTGAGCTAGTGGTGATAGAAAATAGAACTTTAACTGCAGAAAGATTTGTCACTGAAATTCTGAATGACTACGTTGGTCCATTTTTAGTGGAATGCCGTTTTTATGCAAGACAATGGCCACACCCGCATACAGCTCAGATAGTGTTTGCCTATTTTCAAGAAGTCGGTATCACACACATGGAGTGGCCAGCACGCAGCCCCGACTTAAACCCCATTGAGCATGCATGGGACGAACTGGGACGACGTGTACGTCAGCGGAATCCGCCGCCAATCACGCTACGTGAAATGAAAGAAGCTCTAATAAAAGGAATGGCAGAATATTCCGCACCATCGCCTCAAAAACGTAGTAGAAAGTACCTATGCCTAATCGCATAACAGCAGTATTGCGAGCTCGCGGAGGTAACACAAAGTACCAAAATGCGTGAAAACGGCACATTTGTAAACAACCTACATTTACGAAAATACTGGAAAAACTACGCATTTTTATTTATTTTACATTTATTAAAAACTAGCTGTGCCCCGCCGCTTCGCCCGTGTGGAGATTGATGTGTCGCAAGCACAGATATTGAAAGGGAGTTTTGAGTGAATCGAACTAAAATAAAAAAATACATACAAACTTCAGAACTCCTTTGCGGGGTGCAAAGGAGTTCTGAAGTTTGTATGTATTTTTTTATTTTAGTCCTAAGGGAAGTCTAGAAAAAATAAAAAATATGTGTTTTATTACTTATTTAAAAATTTATTTGTACCGAGCTTTGATTGAATCCAACTAAAAAAAAATATCATACAACTTCACCACAGCTTTGCCAGTTATTCTGTCACCAAGCAGTAGTGCGCAAGCGTTACTATGTTCCAGTTTGAAGGGCATTGTAGCCAGTAAAATCTCTGGGCATATGAGTCTTAATATCTTGTCTCGGGGTGCAGCGCTACGCAGTGCTTTTTATGGTATTCAGGTTCTGGGTGGCACTGCAATTTTTGTGGTCAAGCGTTATGCTAGCCATCAGGCGAGCGGCGAAAAAAATGTTTTTGTATATTATATATATATTATATTACATAATACATTCTATATTGGATCATACCATATTAGGATTAAGATTTAAACCGAGATTTGAGTGAATTGAACCAAGCATTAAAATTTCCATACACTATTTAGAACTCTATTGCACACTCCGTAGGGGCAGTTTTGTAAAAAAAATTACTTAACTCATTATTGGTAAATAATGAGTTTTTTAAACAGAGTTTTTAGTGAATCGAACCAAGAAATAAAATTTTACGTATAAAGTTTAGAACTTTATTGCACACCTAGAGGTAGCGTTAAAAATACGTGTTTCATTATTTACTTTAAAGTTTATTTATACTGAGTTTTGAATGAATTAACTAAAATTAAAAAAATACCATACAAACTTTAGAACACCCTTACACTTCTTTTAGGGATAGTTTCGAAAAAATAAGAAACACTCGTTGTAAAATTTATGTTAAAGTTTATTTGTACTGAGTTGTGAGTGAATCGAACCACGGAATAAAATATACACTGAAAAAAGCCATACAAACTTTAGAACTCCCATGCACCCTTCGTAGGGTTAGTTTTGAAAAAAATAAAAAATACGTGTTTTATTATTGATGTTAAAGTTTATTTGTACCGAGTTTTGAGCGAATTGACCCAACTAATAAAAAAATTCTATACAAACTGTTTGATTCCCTTGGGGGTTGATTTTCAAAAATTAACATAGCCTATGTGTAAATTCAGTACTTAAATTATCTACATTCCAAATTTCATCAAAATCGGTTCAGTAGTTACGCTGATACGTGATAATAAACATCACACACACAAACTTTATAATATTATATTAGGATAAAAAGCTAGATTTATTTTTTCATTTAAACACATTAAAATATTCTTTAATTTAGTCTTTATTTCATCATGTCAGGTACTTTAGAAGATATTGAAGATTTTCTAACCGACCCTTTTTCTTTGCGGTCCAGTGTATAAGGGGTGGATAATAATAGATCTAGGTTAAGAACAAACACATACATACATACACGAGAAATCGAGCGTTTCTAAGGCAAGGTCGTTTGCGCATACTCCGGCGCTGCCCGCCGTGCCGCCGGCTTGCCGAAGTGTCACTCACATGGTCTCTATTTTGTTTTATTATTGCATCATTATTTATTTACTGCTGTGAATGTTATCTTATATTGTCATGTGCCTATTTCTTACACACACGCACACGGCATAAAACAGGCCTTGATATGGACAAAAATAGAACAGAAACTATAATGGGCGCTTATTTGCATTCATCAACAGAAGCTTCTGCGCATTTTACTTCGCTCATTGCCTCATTTACATAAAATATTTTCTATTTCGTATATTTAAAGCTGCCTCGCTCTCGTCTTTTACCAATTATTTTAACGAGATCATTTTTTATTTTTCACGGGCTGTTCTCCGATTGCTCATGCGCTATGCGTTGCGAAACCTTTACTAGGTCGATGCGATCATTCAGGTATTGTGCTACTCGTATATTGTACGTTCACACGATATTATAATACTTTAATACTTGAGTAGTTTACCACAACCTAGTGTTAACCTACACCGAGTGTGTCGAAATGGTGTCGCCACAATTGGCTGTCGCGGGTCTTCATGCCGCAAGCCCGCTCTCCGCGCCTCGCCGCCGGCCGCCCGGCTGCCGCGCGCCGCGCCGCTGCGCCGCCACTCTGTCGCTCGCAACTGGGCTAAGGTCGCTGCAGTGCATTTTTCACTGCATATATCTTACCTGTGTATGTAACAAGTGCACTTTACACACTCGCCGACTTGCAACGCCCTACACATTCCATAGCCATTCACCCACGCCGAGCCAGTTTCGGAGATCCTGTTCTATGTACCCTACATAGAACTGATTATCGGTAATATCAGCGAACCGGACATTGATTTTGTACAAAGAATGTCGTAGTGGTTTACCACTAAGATTTCCTCAACACTCGTGATCGCATTTTGGCAACTGCACTGCCATTGCTGAAATACTAACGAGGTTAAGATAATTTGGGTCAGATTCAGAAGTGCATCGAGATACGTCGGAATGTTTAGTGAAATGCGAAGAGACGAACGAAGGCAAATGAGAAGCAGAGGATTCAAACGAGTGCTTTTCATAGCGCGTTATGCGATGCCGTTACGGTACGGTACGGTATAGAAAACTGGGTCAAACGTGAAAACAAATCCATGTTTACTCCCTTGATTTGTCGTGCCCTCATTCCATCATATTACTATTTAGGAATTATTTATTTCATATCTAAGTCAATCTTGCTGCATACCTAGATACAAAGCGATTCGTAGAACCAGTAATTGGGTCATGGTAGGTCAATTATTGGCAACATTCTGGTGAAGCATTACCTATGCTTTGATGTTATTATTCTCGCATTTTTTATTTCCAAGTAATATTTTGATGAATTCTGACATTTTAATGTACCTATATTGCTACACATTTGTAAAATCGAAGGCAAGGTTCCACGTTGGAGGGGTAGGTATAAGTCACGGAGAAATTTAATACCCTACCTGAAGTTAACAGCCCAACAAAAGCAAGCAATAATGGCAAAGCAATCAGCGTTTTCCGTACTGGTAGCAGGGTTTACTGCAGAGGGGGGCTTGTAATCGAAGCGGGGCTCGCCAGGGCAGGTAAAGCAGAGGCAGGGCGGGCGTTGATTGGCACCGGGCGGTGTCGGTTTTGGCGCTGCGAGGCGCGGCGGAGCGCCAGCCTGCATGAATCATGCCCGTATCTCGTGCCCGGCCGGCAGACGCACTTGGAATGTAGGTCACCTGCTCGCGATGGTTTGTTTGGGTCCCCCCGAATTAGAATGTGTTAATAATACGACAACCTTTGCTTACCTCGCCTCACAAGCCGCACCTCTTTACACTCGGCTCTATTTTTAACGGCAGTTTCGTACGCATAGCATATCTCCGATGCAGTCATGTCTTGTTTATCATTCATTAGTTTGTGGAATATCTTAAAAATGGTTAGCATAATTTTCGGAAATATTAGCAGATGTTTAAGGACATTAACATTTTAAACGTTTTCCTGTTAAAACGCACTGTGGGAAAACGATTAAGTGCAGTTGTAATTTTGTCAGAATTGAGGTTTTAAATAAGATGTCAGGATTTTCTAATTTAGTGAATAATTGCGTCAGTGGAAAAGGAAGCTGAAGCTGACTTAATGTGATGATTGAAAAGATAAATGTAAAAAAAAAATATAATTGTTTTTGCAATCTTTTAAAAATGGTAAGCATAATTTTCGGAAATATTAGCAGATGGTTAAGGACATTAACATTTTAAACGTTTTCCTGTTAAAACGCAATGTGGGAAAACGATTAAGTGCAGTTGTAATTTTGTAAAAATTGGTTTTAAATTAAACGTCTGAGTTTTCTAATTTAGTGAATAATTGCGACAGTGGGAGAGGAAGCTGAAGCTGACTTAATGTAATGATTGAAAAGATAAATGTAAAAAATATATAATTGTTTTTGCAATCTTTTAAAAATGGTAAGCATCATTTTCGGAAATATTAGCAGATGGTTAAGGACATTAACATTTTAAACGTTTTCCTGTTAAAACGCAATGTGGGAAAACGATTAAGTGCAGTTGTAATTTTGTAAAAATTGGTTTTATATTAAACGTCTGAGTTTTCTAATTTAGTGAATAATTGCGACAGTGGGAGAGGAAGCTGAAGCTGACTTAATGTGATGATTGAAAAGATATATGTTCATCATCATCATCATCAGCCCATCACGTTCCCACTGCTGGGATACGGGCCTTCTCTTATAGAGAGAGAATGGGCCATAATCCACCACGCTGGCCCAGTGCGGGTTGGTGGATGTCACATGTCCTTGAATTTTTGTGATTAATTCTTGAACATGCCGGTTTCCTCACGATGTTTTCCTTCACCGTTTTTAGAGCGAGTGTTAAAAAATATAATTGCGCGTTGCGCTAGAGAGTTGAAAGTTTCGAGGCAACGTTGCATCCGGCGATCTGGTCGTGTAAATAGGTCAGTCGCCCACGCCGCCCGCTGCGGCGCGCGTTTGTTTGGGTCCCGGGTATTGATCAAGCCGTGGACCAGAAGTGTGCGCACGCAGACCAAAAGCCGTCACTGGGTCATGGAACAGGTCGATGCAGTCTCTGCACCGTGTCGATGTTACGTAAGCTTACGTAATTGGACGCCTATGTAGGTCGCTTTGGATATACCATAGCGTAGCTGTATGTATTGTCATTTTAGATTTATCGGGAAGGAATGTGAATTGGGTCGATAAGATTCTGTCTTGATTGATGATTGCGGTGCTTAATGAGCAATCGTGAATATTCATTTTGCCGGAGAGCGAGATGACAATGATGTATTAGTAAAAAACTTTCTTGACCTATATACCACATGTGGGTGTTTCATAATAACTTTTTTATATACTATTGATTTTAGCTGTACAGTGCTGTACAGTTCTGTAAACTTTATTTCACGTGGGTATTGTGAATAACACTTAACAAATGAAACACTATCGTAAATTGCAATGTATTCAACACTCTCGTAAAATACCTGTGCCTGTTGAGTCACGTACGTCGGCATCCTACTTATTGCTCTCATAATCTAAGCATGTTTTTATGTTCTGCGCTAAACATTTCTATCGTTTTGGTTTGGGTTGATAAAATATTTGGTTCATAATTATATTTGAATGCATGATTTTATTAGCGCGATAAATCTTTTAATCTTTTCTCAATTCTGCTGCAGCTGCGGTACTGCCTTAGATAATTATCTCTTACATACTCGTACATCTAGAATATGTACATTTACTCTAAAGGCGCCTAATACTTACCTATGCCAATATTATCCAGAGCACCGGCGCAGCGCAGTGTTATCTTAGATAAGCAACTGTAAATACTGTAATACAATTTATCGAAGACTTTTTGTGACAAAATTGTTGCATACCCGTTGATAAAAACATCACATGATGTTAAAAATATACACAATGTTGTTTTGAGCTCATTATGTATTTTAAGATTTTCAGGTTGATGTACTAGGTTCTAGTGAACGAGATAAAAACATCCAAATATTTTTAAACAGTTTAAAATATAATGTTAAAAACGCAATTACATATGTTAAATACCTACTCACACCACTAACTCAAAGCACGAATTATTCTACTATCCCTAATAAACCTTAGCGTGTATGGAATAAGGTTTAGTCTTGCTCCGCCAGTGACAGGCACAAACGGATATAGGATAGGTTTTTGAAATGTTCGTCTTTTTATAACAAAAAGCAGCAATAATACATGACTAAAGTACTGCAAAGTAAACAAAAAACCTCATAACTTATTACCAAACTAGGTAAGTAATTATTATACCGACGGTCAAGTCAAAATTATTTAGTTGCTTAAATTATTATGTGGAATATTTATACCTACTCGTACCTAAGAATTCAAGGTATGTTTTCATTACTTACATTTCTAGTAATTAATTGAGTTTATTATTTTTACCGATTCCTACTCTGTTTTCGATGTTTTCACGAGAGAATAGTACCTACGAATAAATTAATTTTAACATATATTAGGGGTTAAAGTATGAAATTGGCTATATGTACTGAAAAATTGAAACTTGTTTGTAAGATGTAACATATTTATTTAATCAAAATATTTACCCTCATTATGTATACATTGCTGCCAACTAAACGGAAGTTTAGTTTATACTTTTTATTGGTAAGCTTTGGCAATGTTGCGGCGTTTGACCTGGAGTCAGCCATTGCATTTCTCGCTTACGGTTATCGTAAACAATTTTCGTCACATATCACAATTCGATCCAATATTCCTTCATTTCTGTACCTATTCAACAAGGCAACAAGTTTCAACACGCATTTCTTTCTGCAGATCAGTCAAATCATGAGGCACCCATTTTCCATATTTTTTATTTTATTGATTTTATGCAAATGAGTCAATATTGTAGGTAGGTTAACGTTAAACCATGCCGCTAATTCCTGGGTAGTTTGACTCGGACCGGCTTCCACCATCTCCTTCAATTCAGCCTTGTTCACCTGTGTGGGCGATTCCCACGTGGTTCGTTCTTCAAGTCGAAGTTTCCATTACGAACGCGTTAAAAACCAAAAAACGCACGGTGCGTTCATTAGCAGTAACGAACAAGAACTACCAAAATGTTGACCTTGTTTTATTAAATATCAAAATGTTGAATTCTCAAGATGTTGAAATCCAAAAACGTAACTACTCTGCGTCACAATACATAGTTGAGTACGAGCGGTACTCCAGTCACATTTACAGGTGGAACACTAAACAACATATTGCGCACCATTTTTATCCGATAAAATTCCTTCCTAATTGATAACAAACATACGTCTTAAAATAGACAACTCTTACGTACTTACTACATACGTTTACTTGCAAATAAAAAAAGACTTGACGCATTTTCTTTTGGACTACTTACAAGAGATATATCACTATTCAGAAGCAATATAAATCTTCGATATTGCTAAGTCACTTCATGGATTTACATACGTCATTGGGTTTTTGTTTGGTATTCTAAAAGTTGATTTATTAGTTTACATTGCGTTATCGTCTTGTAGCTTCTGGGAATGGATAGGTAGGTAATACAACTGGGTTTTCTGAAGAGATATATAGAGTGGAGTACTTGAAGGCCTTGCTGAACATAGAACAGTATTTTTGTGCACATCGTCGCCTCATGGGCTTATAATTTTTTTAACGATTGTTTTTGGGCTCCTTTTACTCAAGCCATCTCGCAGACATGTAATAGTATAGGGTAGACGTAGATCATTATTGATACTATCAAGAACGTCGCCGAACGCACTAGTTTTATAACCTACAGTAAAAGTACATGACTGAAAAAGTTCTACACTTAAATCGAAGACCGTGCCCAAGGAAGAATTTAGAATACTGACTCTACTAGTGCTTCGGAAGTACACCCGCTATAGAATAACACAAATAATATGTCTCGTTTTTAAATTTACTTGTTTGCCAATGTCTTGGGTGGCTCTGCACCTGTTATTCGCAGGTCGCACTTTTATTATCCCACGAATTTTCTTCCCTTACATTAATAAAGAAATATTAATTTTGAAGGTCATCACATATCGGACTCTACTCTTTTATTTTATCTTTATTAAACCCCCAAAGCAGCAAATAACATGATAACAGTCAGAGTAACACGTGACATATTGCAATTGCAATATTTTTGAATCTACGATTACGATGTAGTAGGCACATTGTTATATCGGTAAACGTGAGGAAATCATGATAAGCCCATTGTTATTACTACATCCTGATTCATTACATATTTATTGAAGTTTACAGCTTGTTTGAGTATAGATACATAGATAGGGTCAGTTTCTACGGCATAGAGGCGCCGTGTGGCGCGTTCCGTAGCAGTACAAATATTTGGAAATAAAGTTTTCAGGCCACGTGGGTCATCGTCGCGGGTTCAGGTAGTTATCCTTAAACGTCATCATCATCATTTCAGCCCGTGTCCACCCACTGCTGGGTATAGGCCTCCTCTCTCTCACGCCATTTGTTCCGGTCCTGCGCATTCCGCATCCACAAGTTTCCCACCCCCTTCACTATGTCATCGGACCATCTGGCCGGTGGTCTGTGGTCTTGGCCACCATTCTGTAACTGCCCTGGTCCATCTACCGTCCTCTCTTCTAGCCAGGTGTCCTGCCCACCTCCACTTTAGCCTCGCAATTCGTATACCCACATCTTCGACCTTTGTACGCTGTCGAATTTCTATGTTTGGTATCCTTAAACGTACCTAATTAATTTTATTAGCAATACTTACACAGTTTTATATTTATGAAGCTATTGATTCTGACTCAGATGTTTATATTTTCACATCATGCATGCAAAGACTATATAGCGGAGTGTGAGAGTGACGCAGTTCATGACGACATCAGGGGCCGCGACCCGCCCTGACACAAATGGGCCACTGCTATAAGGCAGCCTTAATTGTTTCTACTCTATCGTGATGAGCACGGCTACGTTGCTCTGAGATGGTTGCATTTGCAGGGATATTATTACTTAATTACCGACTACTACACAAGTGATGATGATGATGTACTCTCGGCCAATTTCGATTACGGTGACTGCATTCATCTCCCTTATTGTTTGCGTTCGTGTGCTCGCATGTGGCTTACATATACATGTAAATTCGAGTGGGCGTGGATAGCCGAATCTAAAACTATAAGGAAATGCGAAAAATGCCCAAAGGAGCCTCGGGGTCGATATTGATAAAAACGAAACCTGCTTATTTGGATGTTTGAAAAACCTGTTTTTCTTGCCGTGAATCGAACTCGTTGATTGTGAAAAGAAAATCCGAGAACTCGATCCTTCTGCGAGTCAAGCGATACCAAAGAATATTATTATAACTATTAGGCGACACTACCGCCTGGTGCAATAATACAGGTGCGTTTTTTTTTCCAAAATCAATGTGTTCGAGTTTTGACCAGGAAACTGGAACTACGAAAATATTAATGACTACGATTTTATTATATGAATAGATAGTTAGGTTATGTTCATGCAAATATTATTATATTATATCGTTCTCCTTGTTTCTTTCTCTGACCATATCCGAATGGGCCCTTTATTGTTCTCTTCTTTAATTCTCGAGCTTCATTTAGTTGTGAATATAATTATTTTTTAGAATAAAACAAAAACCGACATCAATGTATCTTCGAAGTCCAAGTTCAAATATCGATGAAATTTATATGGGACCACTTCGTAGTAATACTGAACCCAACGCAAAAAAATAATTCTAAATCGGTTCATAAATGACGGAGTTTTGAGGTAACAAAAATAAATAAAAAAATACAAAGAACAGCCTCCTCCTTTTTTGAAATCGGTTTTAAGAGTTTCACTTCATTGTTTTCTGCAGTGTAGGTCGGGCGGGGCAAAGGCTTAAATTATTGATAAATGCATTTTGTTGAATTTAATATTTAGTAGGCATACTCTTTCTGAGAGACCTGTAAAAGATTAAAATTGAGCTTTCCATTTTCTTTTTATCAATAAACAAATCTCCCCCTCTCTCTCTCTCTCTCTCTCTAGATGACTCTCACCTATCAGAAATGTTATCCTCAATTATATCCTGATATCGTAATTGATTTGGGCTAGAGCTTCTTTCAGTTCAAGCAGTATTCTGACATTGTAGGTGCGTCCTGACATTGTAGGTGCAGATATATCTATATTGTTTCATATGGGGGGTTTTGGTCATTATATCCCTCGGTGCCCAGCCGTGTTGGGAAATTTATTCTTGTTTCTGTTTCTTGTTTCAGTGATGTGTTTTCCAGTACTTAATGGATGTAAGTCCCTATATTTGTTTTACTTTTTTATTACTCTATTGTATACCATTAAGATTAAAACTTTTACAGATAAACCTTATAACTTGGTTAGAACAACGGGTGGTCTTATCGCTTAGAGCGATCTCTTACAGATAACCTATGGATGGATTGGACAAATGGAAAAAAGAAAAGACGGTGGTGCACAACAAATCGATTAATCAAAACAAAACATCATGACATAGGTAAACTAAATGTCGGCCCCTGTAGGGACCCAAATTTCGCTAAACTATAGTGCTTATAAATAAAAAATACTCGTCACTTGAGAACGCTGATGAGGAAATTGGGACAGTAGATACTCCAGTGATGAAATGCGGCCCTCACCTTGACGGACGGCCCTGCTCAAGACCATTCAAGGGCATTTCCAGAACCCAAACATTTTGTCGACACTAACAGATGTCTACAAACCTTCACTAACGAACCCTCCATAAGCTATTTACTGATAGATCGTTCTCAAAACTTCAACGGAGCACTTGACGCGTTGACATGTCATGTCCATTTGTCAGCCTTATGTGAAGCGGCTTTTTGCGGTGATATATTGGAGTGATCAAGTAACAAGTGACCTATCCTATTTTCAATCGGTCTGCGTTATAATAGGTCGGCCATGGATACTTTACTGAGAAGTCTTACTAGTCTATATTCTCGAAGTTACTTAAATACAAATGTTTTGAACATGCATCATTGTTGATTTCGACCTTTTCACGGTATTAACTATCTATAGGTAAAATAACTATCTCTATTTTATAAAAAAGTGAGAAAAAAGAACTGGTAAAATATCAGTTTTCATTTTTTTTTTGATGTGGCAATATTTGCCCTAAATATAAATTGGCTTATGAATTGAATTGTAGATGAATCACCTATTCGATTGACCATTTTACGAAAATAATAGGAATTGCTAAGGATCTGCAAAAATAGATCTGCTTTCCGCAGAATTGCTCAGTTTGGCCTTTTTAGACCCGCAGTTCTCACTGATCAATTTGTAGTGCTACGTTATGACATCACCGCTATACTATTTTGATGGATAAAGGTAGTTCTATGTGTTGCAATCAAACATCTACAAATCAGTGCGTCAAATAAATTTAAAACTAGTACAGTAGGAATATGTAGATTGTACAGCCTTTTTATGACGGGATATTGACGTAGCGTCGCTCGGCAGTGACACTCGTAGATTGCAGCGGCCCACCTCGCTACGAAGTAGGCCAGGGCTATTCCACCAGATACCTAGTTGTGATTGCTGCTGTCCTACTATTATTTACTATACGCTTGTTTACTACGCTATTTACTACGATCAAGGCGTAATGACTACGGCTGTCCTTATTATTTTAAGGTGACATTGGAATCTCGATGCTTTAAGTCTTTTGCTTTTAATTAGATTTTGTGGTCATTAATGAAGAAAACCAGTTTAGACTTGGTCGTAGCCAGAAAGAAGAAAATAACGTCTTCCGTCGTCCTCAATAAAGCGATTACCGCTAATTCACAATAAGGACGTTGTTGTAGAGCAAATTGCAAACTATGATATACCGTGATGTAGGTACATAGTTATGCACGCTTGCGCCGCTTGTCGCTTCGACAGGCGCGCTTCTAGGCCCCATCCCTCGGTTGATTTCATGGCCGTATTACAGTTCAGATTAGAGTAGCGTAGCTGTGACGATTTCTGTTTACACTTGTGGTGAAATCTTAACGAATTGTCACAAGTATAATATGAAACTCTATTATAAGATTGTCTGGCAGAAGGTACTTAAAAATGCCACCACTAATAAGAGGCTAAATCTGGCTTATACGTACGCAAATGTACCTAATTTGATTATGTTTGGGATTCTTTTCCACTAGTGCGTTAGACGGCCCACTCTGTATATAGTACCTTTAAAATGTAGTCCCATTCCTTAGTATAGAAAACGACTTTTACTTGATCAAGCTAGCGAATAGCGCCATTGCAGGAAGTATCAATCGAATGAGGCAAGAAGGGTGATTTGTATAAAGTATACTGTTTTTCATACAACTACCTAGAATGTACGTGAACCTTATTTGTAAGTAGGTCGGTGGCTACCTCGGGTGCGCGCGCAACCTCTTGCCGCCACTACGACGTCATTATTGATCCGGTACGTGGCGCCGTAAGTGACGTAGTCCTGATAGTACGCCCACACCCCGTGACCTGCCACCCGCGCACAGTCGCGACTAAACACCCTCGACACTCCTCCCGTCCCACCGTCCCCTGGCCTCCCCCTCTCGCCCACTCTTTTCCCCCGCAGGGTGGGACGTCTGACCCCACATCGACCCACGCCTGCATACAATAATTTCATTATACTGCACCTACTTTTCAACTATGGATAAATACTACGACAAAGGAAAACTTAATTAATTTTCATTCATGTTCTAGCTAGTGCGATATAAGACGCCGTGATTAAAAAGAAAATGGAAAAGAACGCTTTTAGTAAGGTTATATGTAGAGGTTTTAAGGCTTGGGCATGCTCGAACCACGTGGTGAGTGGCGGCGGCGGTCGAAATCACGTGGAAACCCTACTTGGTTTGTTTATTGCGGTTAGTGTTTTCAATCAGTTACGTCTTGGCAAATATTCGTTTTCAATTAGAGAAATACGACACGTGTATGCTTGTATATTATTTGCTTTAAAATTAGTTTAATAATTATGTGTAATAGTTCCGATAACATTTCTGACCATCCTGATTTCAACGGCAACGTTTTCAATAGTTTTGTCTCTGAAATGTTCTCTATTTAAATCCACTTAACGTACGTGCGTACTGTTTGCATTCCTTCGATTGTGTTACGTAGAACTGATAAAATGGCGATATATTGAACGGCGATTTCCTGTTATTTTTAGTTTGCACAATCGATTGACGTCAGTCCAACAGGTAAGCTGCATTGCATCGCCCTTAACTGATTTCATTGTGGTTAACCGCCTATGCACACATTTCTTACGAAGCTACAAAACCTGCAGATAAACATTTACTGGAACTTATCTATTTGCGCTGCTTTACGAAGAACTAGTGACGCTCAGCTGCGGTCGCAATATAAAATTCGTTGACCGTCATATCCTGTATGAAATATATATATGTATATATATGTTAGAAACTTATTTTTATCTTGAATACCTATTATTACCTATTTAACCGACTTCAAAAAGGATGAGATTCAATTCGAATGTATGTTTTTAATTTTAATTTTTGTATGTTTGTTACGCGATTACTCCGCCAATCTATGAATTCATTTTGGTGTTTTCTTTGGTAAGTCATATGCCAGAGGTGGTCCCATATACATTTTATGAAAATTGTTTCAGAGCTTTTTGTTACTGTTTTTTTTAATATTTATTTAAATAGCAGTTTGCTTAAATAACGATTAAATACATATCATGACCTTTTTGGCGAGAATCAGGTAAGGCTTTCTCGAGGAGTGGGTTGAGACTAGATGAATTGACCTTTTCAGAAAGCAGTCTGTATATCTATAGGTACACATACATACACCAAATAAAATTGTTCACTTTAATTATATTTGAAATTTGGAAACTAGATTTTACTAAGCATTGAGCATGAAAATCTTTGATTGATGAATTTAATGCTTGCACTTCGTAGAATATAAATTCCAATTTAATACCATTCATGCGCCCTATGGACACTAAATTGTAAACAACTATTGTTCTTTCTGCGGTGGATTAATTGGAGGGGCAATGTTGTATGATATTGCCAATCTTCATTGAAAAGGGCATGTTACGCCCAAGTACCTATTATAAGTTATAGTAGATAACTAGTCCTATCGTTGTCAGGGCTCGCCTCAATCAACGGTGTCGCCTTACATCCCATGTTATTATTCTGTTTGTGGCCTGCGGAGGAGGCTGTAATTCATTTCATTCGCATACTGAATTTATATTATAAGCAATCTAGGAGAGTCATTGTACTGTTTGTTTACTGACATTCATGTAACTACCGTTACTTTCTTTAAGGCTGTCTTTTCCCGTTATTCGAGATGATCCACTTCCCAAATGGTGTACGGTTGAGTCATTCATACCTAATCATGTAATTATTCAATGTTTTGTTTGCAAGTCCGGGGTATAAATAATATGCGGCGTGACTTTTTTTAAACGCTTTGAATGAATCTCTCTCACCGGTCATTAGGTTGTGGTTGTTCGTTTTCCTCCTTCGTAAAGGACAAGAAATTTGTTGTTTGGCGCCGCAAGAAGTTTCCTTGTATTTTGCGCCCATACGTAGGTGTGTTTGTAAAAGGAAGTATATACCTACCTGCAGTGCAGTGCAACGGCGCGTGGCACGCTGGCGCCAACAAACCACCTAGATCCTGCTCTATGTTGGTATGGCAAAGTTACTGTTGTGTGTACAATAGTTGTAACCCTCGGCGTATGCAGCTTAGCAGTGCCCTACATTACGCCCTTTACTGCAATGCATCCAACTATGTATGCTTAATATTACAGATTACAGCGGATGTACTGCTTCCAACCACTGTCATAAAAACATATCAATGAACGTTTTTTTGTGTAGGTTGTACCACGTTATACGCTAAATTATTTCTCGAAAATTTACGCTTTCCGAACGTCAATAAAAACTCTGGGTCATACACATACATACCTTTTCGATCTTTATTTAGTGTTGTCATGATGAAGAAATATCGGTTTTATTTCTATATCGCTTAACTCATTTCGCCATACTTCATCACGTTATGCAGATATTCAAATTAATAGATTTAAACAATACGCTTATTTACGGCTCCTTTTGGACCTTATTGATCTCAATGATATAATAATGTGAATAGGCGTCACTGCCACAACAATCATGAAACACCTATTTGCATTTCGTTTTACTGTGTAAATTAATAGGATCTGAAAATGTAGTACTCGGTCTGGTTAGAACCAGTTTGGATCACGGTTTGCGGCATTCGTTGCACGAGACTGGTATGACGTGCTGTTGGAAATTGCGCAGCTTCCATCCACGCGACCTTCGTCTATTCTACAGGCTGTTCAAATCTATGACGTACTCGTAGTTACTATAGTCTGTTTACGGTTACATATAAAGTGGCCGTCGACAAGGGTACGGTACCGTGCGTCGATGATGAATATCGATTTTCACGTAAATTATATATTGCTTCCGACGCGGAAAAGCGGACGTCTTTTTTATATTAGTTGATGTTTGTATGTTTACCTTCGATCTAATTAGGTATTCAAGAACGTTACAGCTGCTGAAGTCTATGTCGGCCAAATCTATAATTATAAAATTCGTGTCCGCATTTCGGAGACGTAAACAGTAAACAGCTATTAGAATTTAGTTCAATAAAGGTAATTCGGTTAAGGGGTATTTTGAAGGAGCCTCATCGAGCAATCTTTTTTGATAACGCTTTAAACCTTAAACCGCTTGTTGAACTCCGGACATCAAAGTACTTCCTTCGCGACATTCTCACTGACAAAAACTTCCGCGACAATGATCAGCATGCCATATTAACGGTCTTTTTCAAGATATGATAGAAAACTGAGAAAAATAGTTGTCGAAACAAGAAAATAAAATTGTGATTATCCTATAGGTAGAGTTCTGACAGTTCTTTCATACATTATGCTATTATGCAGTAGACAAGAAAACCGAATTAAAATCCATTCAGCAGTTTACGAGTCCATAGGTAACAAACATTTAAGTTATTACAATTGTATAATAGTAAAGATTACATTTTGCTTGAGGCCTTGGACTTTGTACTAGCTGTCAAAGCTCATCTTATCGTAACTAGAATACCTAAATAGAATTGTTAGGTACTTTAGATTTCATGCTCAGGGTACCAAAACTAAACTTACCAAGTTTAAAGTTTTTTTATTTTTCCGAGAAACTTCCTCGTGACTGCGTAGAACTTAAATTGCTACAAAGACGGAAGCTTTAATTATTCACTGCTTATTGTTCTGTTTTCTAACATGCAGTTGAAATCGCGAACATCGTTTTAAAACATTAAGGTCAGTAGGTTATGCAATGCAAATCGGCGGAGGCGGAACGCTGGCACGAGTAGCGGAGGAGGCAGCGCTGGAAAGGGCAGAAGGTCATGCATTGGTGCAGTGCAGTGCAGCTGCAGAGTGGGCGGGAGACAGGCTTCAGGGGTGGCGTAGGCGCGGCAGGCGGCTGGAGGCGGGCAGCCCGTACGGCCTCATTACGTAACTCCTGTACTTGCCGAGTTCCGCTAATGTCGAAGGTTGCTGCGCATAAGGTCGCCCGTCTGGGTCACGTCGACACAACTGAGGTGAATGTTTTTATTACAGCTAAGTAAATTTTACCACGATACCTACAGCAACGTATAACGATGAAACTGACCTTAGCGGTTATTAAAACATTTCAAAGTTATTGGTGATCTTCAGTCCATTTTGTACTTTGAGTCGGTATTCGACCAAATATTGTTTGATCGCTTACTGACCTTGTTTACAAATTCCCAGCCACAATAACACGTGCATAACCAAGTTTTGAAGCGGCGCCACAGCGTTCTTCAGCAATTAATATGCCACAACAACCTTCACAGGTCATGTTTTTTTTTGCGCCTAATGAGTGCCTAGCTATACCTGAAGCATACAATAAAATAACAGATTGTTTCGACTTTGAACCATGTACACAAAGAAAATAGGACATCAGTAAAAACCGTAACGTGTTTACTTTTGTTTGATAGTGACTTCGGTAACGCACGTCATTTTATGTAAGTAAACGAGGTTATCTCTTGGTAAATTACTTGATAAATATATTTATGGGGTTCTAAACAAGCATAGTGTGGTTACTGCCGGTTCATATCAACGCGATATTTTACGGTCTGCTTAATAATTAATTGGTCGAGTTTCATTTAAACTAGGGTTTACGGTGGTACGAGTACGTAGGTAAGCATATGCGCAGTTTCATTACTAATTCCATTGTAAAAATTTTGAGAAGCAATATTCACCAGTTATTTTTATCCACATAAATTTAAATAATACTTATGTTATTAAGATTCTTGTGTTTTTACCGGTGCTTAAATTCCTTCAATACCAAATAATTTAGTCGCTCGATATCGTAATTCATCGGCTTTCCTTCGTCAACTCGGACTAAATTCACTTCACCACTTCACCTACCAAATCGTTAAGTATCAGATCGGGCCGAGTCGAGGCGGGCAAAGCTTGACTCAACACAAATGACGCAAGCGTTGTTTTGCCAACTTCACTTAGTCACTGCTTGGAGCGTTTCGCAAGAAAGGTGCCGTGTCCTCGTTTACACTTTGTAAACAAACACAGGCCTTAGTAATTTTCACAAGAAAATAAACAACAAATTTTTTGCTTTCACTTCAACCGTAACAATGTACACACAATCATCGGTTTCAAATGACAAATGAGGCTACAAGATTTTCCAATAAAAAAGGTCTCGATTGTCAAAATGAGTGCACGTTGCCGGTGGGGCGCACAGTCAAGTGGAGGCGGAATTAATATTAGAGAGCTTACTAAGCCTGGGAAGTTTATTTCATAAACGGTATTTTAAATGACTTCGTTAATAACTACATAAGTAATAAAACATGTTATAAAAACATTATGAAAATGATTAAATCTAATCACATATTATCCGTACCTAGTTGCCGGTAATGAACTATCAAAACCAATTTTCACGAATTATATCAAAATACAAAGTCATCGTCATTATTATCTATAATGTATCATTTATTGTTTATGCTGAGTAATCTCCTTTGTTATTTCGCATGGTGTACTGATTGACCATTCATAATGTCCAGCTGTTTCTCATTGTGAGTGGGACAGGATGTTTTGTCGATGCATCGTACATTGTAGCGCTTATCGGCGATAGTGTTTGGCTATCTCGTGTAAACAATGGAGCGAGCGCAGGCGCGGGTGGCGCAGGCGTCTCGCCGTTTGCACTTACGCTCCTTTCTGCATCCTACATATAAGCTCTGATTACACATATTTGATTTAAGAACATGTTTACGTCAACATACGATTTTCACTATTGGAAATGTAGAGCTCGGTCTAGAAAAACAAATGTTTCATATCGTGACGCTCGCGGACTGTGTTTGTTCAGTTAAAAATCAACAAACAACTCCTGACTTTGTTAACTACCTTTGTTAAAATAAGCCTAGTTATTAGAAAAAGAAACATAGATAGTGAGACAAAACCGAAAAGTCATGGATATGTGCAGTCTCCGCGTACTGACCTATGGCATAGATATTATTTTGCCAATGGCGTCCAGGCATGTGGTCATTGGCCAACAATCAAAAGTCAGGGTTTGGCAAAGGGCAATGGGGCGTAGCAGTTTATATGTTAAATTAACAAATCGCGTTCTAAACACCGAGCTGCCGCTCCAAGACTCAAATAGGCCGACGTAGCAGATACAGCAGCTAAAACGAAAGCTAATAAAACTAAAATAGCTCTAGGCTGGTCATGTCTCTCGCATGCTAGAAGAACTGTGGGTTAAAATCACCACTTTTCGTGGCGTAGCAATACAGAGAGACGCGCCCTCGCGCGTCGCAAGACGCATCACCGCGCTGAAGATGGCGGGACGAACTCGATGCCTTAAGTGACTACTGGCCAACAATAGCCCAAGATCGCAAAGCCTGATAGCCATAGGGAGAGGCCTTTGCCCAACACTAGGACAACAAACTTTGTAATAGTAAAAACATTGAACCAAATAACATAGTTTTCACTAGATTTTCCTTCTTCATGTAAGTACCAATAATTACAAACAGGGATGTTGTTTTACTATCCACAACCTATACTTTGTTTTTACTAATTTGTCCTCATTTCAAAATGTACTTTATTTCCTAACTATTACTGTTTTGTGCCTATATTGATTTTTACGGATATTGTCTACGGTTCAAATTGAAACTAAAACTCGCAACTTTGCGTTATATAGTTGCCTTGGTAATTTGAATTTTAGGTTTAGGTTAAACTTTGGCATAAAATTTATAAATTCATTTTGTTGCGACTATTATTTTGTTGTTCTATCACTATTATATTTGTAACTGTAAACTTTTTTTCCTGTTTTGGTGTTCAATAAAGTATTATTGTATTGTATTGTATTGTATTGTTGCTATAATTCACATCAACATTCAAAACAAAGCATTCATTAACCAAATAAAATATAACAAGGCTGCGGATGTGCGGATGCAGGTATATACATATATATTAATTATACATTAATAGGCAATCAAAGGCTACGTTGTTTTCAATCGAACAACAGTTGGCACAAAATTACCCATTCTAAAAATAAATCATACATGTAAAATAAATAATGAGTTGGATCGTGGGAATCCCGTTATTTGTACATATCTATGCACAGCGAGCAGTTCAGTAAATATAAGTCTTTCCTCATTCATTATACTTGTTTTGTAGATATTATGTGACACGTATATTTAAAGTACCTACATTTTAGGAATGTAACGCTCAACCGCAATACTTCTACACTTAACAATATATTATGTAGCTGTTTACATAATATTTGAAAAATATTTTCATTACCTAAATTTTAGGTAAACGTATTGTTGTAATAGATGCGCCCCGCAGTTTCTTTACTGGGAGAACCGCAGGTGAAACTGAAATAAAACGGTGAAGTAAAAAGTATCTAATGTCCTTTTCCAGGAACTAAAGTACCTACATACGCACGGTTCTAAGCAACTGTCCACATCATCGCACTGCGCAGAGGTTCGTTCCCTTACGCGGCGTCCAAATGTTGAAACAATCTGCCGCCACCAATCAGAACGCTAAGAAATTTAATATACTTAGACTCAAAATTAAAAAATACATGGTCGATGAACAAAGGCAGCACGGAAATACAGATATTGATATGTCGTTCCTATAAACTGTGAGGTTTTCCTTCTTGTTTAAGTTTTCATATAACTCACCAACGTTTCTCCTCCCACCATCACTTCCATTTCTCCTCTTGTGATTTGCCTCTCACGGCTACGCTACGGGTATTTTTGGCGTTGAGCAGGTAAACATTTCATTGAGTCCTTTATTTATTACTATCATTAATTATGTATGTACGCTTTGTTTATTTTTTATATTATATTATTAATAGTAGTATATGTAAGTAAATGTCTCACTTGTTGAAACTCGTTATAGTCGCTATTATATTGGTACAATTATTTTTTTAATCGCACATATTTTATATTCATTAGATAGTTTTTTTTTTTTGAAATTAACATATTTATTGAAACACACAGATAATTTAAAAAAAAACACAAACAAAACAAATTAAAAATACTAATAACTAATCTAATCTAATAAACCACTACCAGTGGGCAACGTTCCCAAAATGCTGGCAGCATTGCCATTGCGTAGTATATTATTTTAAATATATAAGTATAAATATTTTTATTGTAAACAAATACATATAGTACATTTTTGTCAATTTTCATAACAACGCGGGTATCAGCTGAAAGTTTGAAAATCAGCGCCGTGTTGTGCGGAACTCGAACACCATTTTTATTCTTAGCTTTCTAAGATAGATTATTTTTGTTTTTCGTGTCGAGTAAATTATTATTTTTCTTTGTTTCTTTTTACTACATTATATATTTTATCAAAATCCGTTCAGTAGTTTTTGCGTGATTCTCATTTTTAACATTGGTAGGATTATGAAACAAAAGTTTATCAAAATAACATGAAATGTTAACGGTTATATTTCAGTCTTGGTTTATTTAAATCACCATTAATCATATGAATACGTTTTCGCTTGTTTTACCGCTCAGACTATTTTTATTCGTAGTAGGTATATATTATTATACATGTTTGTTCTTTTAACTATACCCTTTAACAAAAGAAAGGTTACGACTTTTGATAGAGGTTGGGTCGCTCCGTTCCGATGAAATATACCTGACCTGCCTGTCCAACCTAGGACAGTGTAGTCTGTCCGTACCGTACCTTAAGGTCCACGGGGTTTTCCCTGTTACATCTTCTAAGGTAAACGTTTTAAGCATATTTAAATAGAAATCATAATTTGATAATACATTATTTACCGCTTATGTTACAATATCACGTATCAAGTGGATTGGTGATAATTATGTACGCATTCCGTTGTATTAGGAGCTCTATGTTACGATATTCTTTATTTAATTCGATTAACTATGAAAAAGTTCTTGTATTCAAATGTCGATTATTGTTCTATATTTATACTTACTATAGGTATATATATTTATATATCGAATAAGTAGGTACCTACATCTCAAAATATAAATAACATAAAAAAATTATAACCCTAAGACGGACGGTAGATCCAAAACTAAAATAATGTAAATATTACCTGAAAATTTGAAAATGTATTGCAGCGCCGCCCTCTGGTATTAGCACTCAAAGGTAACAGTTTCGGAATCAGGACTCGGGAGCTTTTCGAACCCCCGAAAGGTCCGAATGCTAATTGTAACCATGATCAGAGTATCAACACCTTTTTTAAAACTGCAGCGTCCCCTGTTGGATTGGCGCAATATAACGTATCTACTCGTAAGAACAATCTCAGAAATTTCAATGCTACTACCGAAAACTGCATCGACATTGATTCAGCCATTTCGAAGACAGAGGGGAACAAAGTAATATACTACCTCTTATCGCAAACGCATATAATAAATATTAAATACCTTCTTCAACCGTCGTGGGTAAAAGTAATAAATAATATTTTCAGCTTCAGTTCCATAATCACCATCGTAGCTAAGGTCAGTTGAATGTGACTTAAGTGCGACGTTTAAATACGTAACAATAATGTCACATACGGAATACGTGTTATAACTGATGAACCTACACCAATTCTGCTTAAATATTTTTATTCGTGTCTAAGGTTATCATACGACGCGTGATTGTTTGCCTTTAATTTGAATTACATCTGTAAATAATATACGAAGGCGAAACCTACCACTTCATTTGTTCAGTGTCTTGAAATGCCTAAATTTAATCTTTGCAACTTTTTATCCATGGAGTTTGATAACTTTCCTAAACGTTTTCATAACTAGCTGCGCCCCGCTGTTGTACTCGATTTCCCGGGATACAAAGTAGCCTATGTGTTAATCCAGGGTATAATCTATCTTCGTTCCAAATTACACTGAAATTCTTTCAGCCGTTGCGACGTGAAGAGGGAACAAATACACTTACACACTAACACTCATACAAACTTATAATATCGCATTTATGATATAAGTGTGATGTAGTTGCTAATCAAACGCTACACTCGCGGGAAAAAACGTTATAATCATTCCGATTAGGTTTCGGAGAATGATGCCACATTTTTTAGTTAATTATAGTCGTTTCTTTGCCAATGATATTATTTATTCAGTTATTTTCTCAGTTTGGTATAAGTGTGACGAAACTGGCAAACTAATGGTCGTGAGATTATATATCATGACGTCTATGTGAAAGAAAGCAGCATCAGAGATATATTCGCCTTCGCCGGAACACTCGCATCATTTCACTTCTATACAATATCTTGTTCAATCCCTTCACTCCCTTATATTTGAAGGAACGATTTGAGTTCCTTCTTATTTCAATTCTCACTCCCTTACGTCATCAGAAAATCATCAGATGAAAAGGCCCGTACATGGTACTACTCTGTATGACATGTCATTTACAGTTCAAGTTGGTAATTAAATTATTAGTACTTTCCTTGAATGTATGTAGTATGTATATAGGTATAAATTTATTTTGTTATTTAGTCGTCCTCTTTTACTTTTTATTTACACCGCCGACCTTTCTCACTCCATTAGTTCTTTCCATCCAAAGAGATCGCTTTTAGCGTTTATAAGAGTCTTTCGTGTATCTTGTTAATTTCTTGTTTGGTGTACAATAAAGCTTTATTGTATTGTATATATCTTGGTTCTTAACAACTTTTGGATGGCTATTTTTCAATACATTCTATTTCATTGTTTCGAATTATAGAAGGTTTCGTCGAAACTCAAAAGTCGCATTGACTGTCGCCCACGAAAGGAATGTTGTTTCATCATTATCATTTATATATACATAATGCACAGACGCTGTTACTTTTCACGAACCCTAGACACATTCTCATACTACAGACAAGATAAGGTAATTAATGCAGATGAGCTAAAACATGAAAAACGTGTTCTCTCTGTCGCGTGTGAAATTGTAAATAATCCAGACGTCTAGACCTCGCTGGTACCAACCGTCCGTAGTAGCTTTGTCTAGACGGGCCATGCCCCCTTTACCGCCGAGCAAGTATGTACTTTGAAATTTGTTTGAATTTCAGACATAGTAATTGTTGGTACTTCTTTTAGTTAACTGTATCTTCTTTTCATAAACAATTCACTCAACGGTCACATTCATACTCGGGGTATAGGAACTATGAGAACTATTGTCCTAAAGTTCCAATACCTAAATAGTTGCGCTATTTTTATGAAAGCTTTTTATAGCTCTCATAAAAATAGCGCTACGTTTCCTTGTTATTGTGGTGTGTTTTGTTATTTTATGCAGTTTGCTCCAGACTGCAAAAATCAAACGTCTATCCGTACGTACGTGTCTGTGTAGTGTATGTCGTCTGGCCGTAACAGCCTTTAGTGAGTTTAATTTAATTTTGAATTCAGGCAGAGAATCCCCAAAAATATCCACCGAATTGCTACATTCATTTATAAGCCTGCACACTCGGGGCACAGGTAAATTGGCACCTAGCACAGTCCTGCGAAAAGGGTGCAAAAATAGGGTTAGAGGCTTTCGAGGATATCTAAAAGGTGTTCTGAGCTTAAAACGGGAAAGCAGATCGGGGCAGTCTATCGCATTACTAAATATGTTATGTAAGGTTAACAAGTCTATCCTATCACGGCGCTCTGACAAAGACAATTGGACAGTGTAAAATCATTCTGTTTAGCTCGAACCACTTATCTAGACTGTCAAAAGATCTTAAACAGAAGGGGACCAAGCTGTGACCCTTGGGACACACCTGAGCTTATTTTGGGATGTATTGAAGAGGCAAAGCCCGCAGCCACATACATAACAATCTCTTTCATTTAAATAAGAGAAATAAACCAATCTAACATAGGACCGCTAAAGCCATATGCGGTATGCAGCCAGTTTATACAGAAGCATAACATGGGAGACTTGTTCAAAGGCTTTACTAAACTCTGTGTAGACAACATTATCTACGAAAGTTAACAAATTGGTACATGTTGAACTTTATAAATCCATGTTAGTATTTAATTATTTAGAAATAAGTTGCTTAAATGTTGATATATAAAAGGAAATATTAATGACTCTAATATTTTGGCAAATTTTGAGATTATAGAAATTGGTCGGTAATTACAGGTTTTATAATCTTTACCACTTTTAAAAATTAATTTTGGTGGGATTTCATCTGCTCCAGGTCCTTTATCTATTTCAAGAGCTTTGAAAGCGGATTGAGAACGGATTTTTTTGGTATAAAAAGATTTGACAGTATAATGCTGTTGTTTTTTAGCTTAACTGCTAAATGAGATAAAGAACTGTTATCTTCAGAAATAAAACAATCAGTGTCAGTTTGGTATACCAAGAATATTTTCACCACTGGTAACGGTTTCATTGCCATCAGATAGAGATGCAGGGTAAGTAGATATACCTTTCCGTTTAGCTTTTATAAATGATCAAAACATTTTAGGGTGCGAATTAAGTTTGCTTTTTATAAAATCACGATAATTATTATAACAAACGGTTGATAATATATCATGATTTAATTTCATTAATACTTTTTGATCCAATTCCATAGGGATTTTTTAAATTTTATATCTTCTTTAAACATGTTTCTGTCACGTATTGTTCTTATTGTGCTTTTATTAATAATTGGAAATATAGATTTTTTTGCCTTGCTTATGGGAACATGTTTCTCAATAGCTACATTTAAAATATTATGGATCTTATCCAGGGTTTCATGACACTTTACCAATCAATATTCTCCAGATATTCATTTAAGATTGCGTAATTACACTTACTAAAGTTATATCTAATAGCAGTGGTTTATTTTGAGTTTAACCATATATAATTATAATTTAAAACCGCTAATAGAAATGTGGCTTTACGCAGCCTAGTGTTAGATTATATCAGTACAGGAAAGTTAGTAAATAATTAGCTTTTTAATTATTCGTGGACTATCACAGTTAATTGGTGTACATCAAAATAACAGTGTAAAATTTACCGCGATTAAAAACATGTTTTCGATACAGATGCTCAAAAGTGTAGTTTGTGGCCAGTAAACATAATCTTGAAAGTTAATTTTACTAAACTCACTTCTGCGTTTTCTTAACCTACAGTTTTTTTAATTTTATTTTACAATATCAATGTCTACTAGCAAAGAATGTATTTTTATATATAATGAGAATAAGAAACAGCAATTAATTAACAAAATTGTTTGAAATTATTATAAACTGTATTTAGTTACCGCAGACTTTAAGTGTTTTAACATTTTATTTTTTAACACAAAATCATTAAAATAGCATTACAATCTCGTGACGTTGACCTATTGGCTGCCTACAGCCCGCCCCCTTCACAAAATGAAACCACAAATTACAAATGCGAAAGTTAGACATTAATCCCTTCGCTTTGGCATATAGAACCAGTATATAGCATCACATCCATATATATAAAACAAAGTCGGGTTTGTTACAAGACCTATTACTCGAGAATTGCTGGACCGATATTCAAGGTTTTTGTCTCCGCCCCGAACAGCACAATAACTATTAAAACATCAAAAAAAATACACGGAAAAAATTATATGATAATTTTTTTTTAAATAATTAGGTTTCGTTTGCCGCCATCTTCCGCAATTGACAGCTGACGTCAGCTTCATTGTCTGTTAGGCGGTACGAAGTTCGCCGGGTCAGCTAGTAAATAATAATAATAATAATACGCATCACATACATAGATTAATTTTATATAGGGAACCAGAAACTACGAGGACCATGGTTCCACAACACCCAGACTTGAAACAAAATCGTCCGCTTTTTTTTCTGTGCACAAACATTTGACCCGTCGTGTGCGTCGTGGGAATCGAACCCGCAAACGCGGGGGTATATGACATTTGAGCCAACCTGCCCAACCACTACAACACAGAGGTTAACACATGTCCCACATCTGTGCGATAAACCTAAGTCACTTTCTAGGTAACATATATACATAATAATAATATATTCTAATTTAGAGAATTTAAGAATAGAAACTTGCGTTTACCGTTTGCGACTCGGTCAGTTATTTTCCCAAGCTCGCATCTACTATTCTACGTACTATTGTTCATTTCCACGTTATCACAGCAATTTGTGTAAACGGCGTGCAAATTCTCGTCAGACGTCACGTTGCAAGCAATGTTCTTGGTGAATACAAACATGCTGTTTTTGTGATCTCGTGAAGGTCGGCAAATTGGATTCGTTGGGAAATGTCTGATAGTCATCGTGTTATGAAACTATTGTAGTGTTTGCGTAAACGTGACGCCTACAACGACTACAACCTACAACGGCATGAAGGTATAAACAAAAGGTTAGGGCAGTCATATCTTTCTAACGTTCATAAGTGTGTCTGTGATGCCAAAAATTAATAAAGACTTTTTGATTTGATTTGACGATGGGACATTTGGAATTAAGGACGCCAAGGCCTGAATTTTCAGTGACAGAATAACATTATCATTCTTAGCTAATATTAATATTAACATCTAAAAATCTTAATCCTTAATAAAATTAGCGCCGAACATAGCTCGCAAATTGATAGTCCGGAATAGAGACAGTCCCGGTCATTGAGTCCTCAGCGACCAGGGTACGAATACAGCTATTCAAATCGGTCAACGCTTTACGGGATGTATGACAGCCCTACACTATAGCTATTTATCATTTCCTCTCTCGCGCTGTAAACAAGTTTTGAACGATCAACATTCGACCTCTACCTACTGGAATTGTCCTTGAAAAACATTAATGTGCTAATATTTTACTGTATGTATATATACCTTCCTAAGTACTATGTATTTACTAAATGTCTAATCATAATATTCATATTATTGTGTTAGGATACGTTTTTTCTATTGATTACAAAATTAACTTAAAAAACAATAATACGTTCACCAGTTTACCTGTTCCAAATTGTACAACTATTTCAATCAAATGTGACTTTGACGGAGGTTTTTATTTATTGCTTTAGCTAGATCGCGCGACCGTGGTGAAAACGCTTTCTGTCGTTTTTCTTGAAGACATTTGTTATTTCCTACACTGGTATTTATAAAAAAGTTCACGAGTAGCCATGGTGAGCCTACGAGTAGCTATGAGTGACCCACGGCTATAAAATTATAGCATTGCGTGCTGGCGATGAGTTCTCGGGCCTTCGAGTGGGAACGGCACGTGCTTTTTAACAGTTCTCACGTCTCAAAAAATTCGACCTTGCTTTTGACATTTCGTCATAGACGACTGTAGGTGAGTACAGAAAATAAGGAAATATTAAAGATGAAAAGGTGTTACCGCAGATAGTAACCCAAGTCTCTTAGGGAACTGCTTAACTGGCTGACGATGCGCTGGTGCATCTCGCACCTGCGTGCGTGGGAACCGAGCACGGTTCCTGCGGTTTTGCGCATTTAATTTATTGAGTTGGGTTCAGCTTCTGATTTACTGCATCTGTATGTGAAGATAGGTACCTACACTGAGTGTCCAAGATAAGAGATGACCAATGTAACCGCAGAGGACGAAAAAAATCTTTTAACTGGCTCGCGGTGGCGCTGCGGGCGCGCCTGCGTGGGAATCTCCTGCAGTTCTCACGCTCATTGTCTTTGCTCCGACGCCTCCGACCCGCGATCCAGCCTTTGATCACTGTATGACTTTGATGTTTCATTTCGACACTCGTCATTACCGAATGGACTAAAGAACGTAAAAACAAACACGAAGTTTATTGCGGAACACAATCCTTTGTCATGCTTGTGAATGAAGTTGCAAGCAGAAAAAATTACAACTGCAATAAATTGAAACGAATAATTTATAAGGATTTTCAGTAGCCAGACACTTAAGATAAAAGAGGCATAAAACGTGCTCAAAATTCACGAGGTAAAATATCACACTCCAGCTGAATGATAAATCTATATATTTATTTAATCGCGTGTTATATCATTTATTTTATTATTAAATGTGAAGACAATACATTTTGCGTCGGCGGCGGCGCCAAGGTCGGGGTCGTTGAACCTATTTACGTCTTTAGTAAGAGGCGCCGCGACAGCGCCCCGCCCGCTTCTCCAGCCCGCGGCTAGGAATAAGCAACATTATCATATCGCCTGAAGAAATGTAATAATATATCAAAACAACGTTGACAATTTATTATACTTCCTCAATAACATTATGTTTCAAAAAAACACTTGATATTTCCTACTTACCGATCACTCGTAGTTATTCCTAAAACTTTTTGTTAATGTTTGAGAGTTACAATTGAACTTGAAAATGTTTATATTCTTGTCGGCTAACTCTAAAAACATTATTCTGAGATCATTATTTACATTTACGATTTTTTGTGTCAAAACAAGTTTGTATAAGAAAAAAACAACTTTGCTCTCGTTTCCACACAGCGTGGTTCCCGCGTGTCGGAGATAAAAGGTACCAGGGCGAGCGTTTGATCACTTGAGTCTGTGAATGTTCACATTGTAAAAGGTGTGAACCTACTAGCTAGACAATGCCGATGGCGGACACTGTCACTATTAATTTGCTGTATAACTTTGATGACGTGAATCATGAAGACGAGGCGTCAGATCCATTCCAGGTTCGAGTACATTCCTTGTGTGTAGTTCTAATGTCAATGAAAGCACTGCTCCGTGGTCGGCAGTGAGTGTCGGTCGCGATACCAAGTGATTCCGTCACCTGTGTTCGTTTAATCGGGTATTTTTTATACGAAAGTAAAAAGTGAAGTAGCACTTTTGTAGAACATTGAGTCCTTTGTTCTTCATAATTCCTAAAATGAATACACAATCAATCAATCAATACACATGAACTTTAGCATTCAACAATACTATCCGTTAATTCTGTTGTATATCAGTAGTTTCTGATTCTAACCTAGGGTAAAAAGTTACAACAGGTTCAACAGTAGCAGAAGTTTATTTATCTATGATATTATTATAAACCATCAACCCGTAATCAACTTGTAATAAATAAGGTTTACACGCTTATTCTAAATAGATACTTTGGATCTACTCTTGACAAACTTGGAACACAACACGAAACCGATCGATTAGTACCTACTTCTTTTCTCATGTGAAAATTTTTGTTTGAATAAAACCATGCCATAAAACCGCGACTCTTAAAATTTGCCTGTTCATATCTCCTTGAAAAGCGTTTGATTACGCGCGTAAAGTTTATTTACCTTTTATTCAAATCAGGTCTTTACCATGGATGTCGATTTCCGTATACTGTTGTCTGTGTAATTGTTTTACTTTCAAATTTAATGTATAAATGTTAAGTTTAATTTACCTATACTCTACCTTTATTGTAATCATTAAAACTGTATTACCCTCAATTACTAGTTTGTTGTTCGTCAGGCAACTTGTTTTCTTTTTATTGAGCTGTTGTTTTGGTAATTGTGTCTTCTATATGTGAAGAAATTGATAAACAGATTGTAAGCGCTGAAGTTAAGACATCATCTCGGGAATATTATTGGAAACCGATAAAAAATAGAAATATAATTTAACAACAGTCTAGTTTTATATTCGGTTCATATAAAAAAAAAAACAACAAATATACATAATAAATATAATTATTAATGACCCTGTATAAGATGGCCAAAATTCGCAATGGTGTAATTAACTATGTTGGACGAAAGTAAACTATTTTTAAGTAGGTATTATGTTTAATAACTATTATCGTATTCTTACTCTACATTACTTTGGTCAATGTCATTTTGTCTGTTAAGTTATAAAATTAACGAACATTAAGTAATTATCATCTGAGTCAAAAGTCAAAGACAAAGTTCTGGGTGGTGCTGTTATTGTTATGGGCTGGCGTATTGCTTACCATCAGGCAAACGACCCGCTCGTCTCGTCATTCAGTAACATAAAAAAAAAGTCAGTGCAGTCACTGGAGAAGATAACTAAACCTAACAATATAACTCAACATTACCGTGAATTAACAAGTCCTTGAATAAGTCGTCGTTGTGCCAAAACGTTTTTGTAAACGCTTCCTTGTTGTTGTATCATATCTCAAATTGTTATACGTGCATAGAAAAAGTCTTATACACGAGACATTACAAAGTAGGTAGAAGGTAAACGTATTAAGCAGATTTTGTGCAATGGTCAGATCTGTCGGGTACAGCGACTTAAGCTTAATCTAATCGAAGCACGATCATGCTTGGATCTCTTGATAAACATATTTACTCAGACCTTGATCAACAAACCGGTACGGTGATTGACCGCCGTCGGTTACTCACACCGCACCACGCGGCACTTGTCGCAAAAAAACGCTGGGGTAAATATACTCCCTTGTTATACAGTACTCATTCGCGCCGTTTGCACGTGATGCTACGTTTATGAATTTGCGCGTTAATTTTTGAAGCTGCTGTTTCGCATACAGTTCGGCAACATCCTATTGGCTGATGTTACTTGCGCAGTTTTGATATAATGATTGTCTACTAACTGAGTCATTAGGGCCTAATTTTGAATCAAGAATAGCTCTGACACGTGATGACGTTACCCCACTTTCATACTTTCTTCTTGACTTTTTAATGGTATAAATTGAAACATGAACAAGCATTCGGAATTTTCTAACGCCTATTTATATCCTCATTATAAATACCTAATCAACTGTAAGGTACTGTAATCTGCATCATTCATGCTATACCTAGTTATATTAAATTTATATATCCCTTTCGTACCAACATATATTTTTCGATTGGATAAATGTTAAATTTTACAATCAGTGTTTTTCCGCTGTTTTTGTTGATCGCCTCGAGACAAAGGAAATAACATAAACAAACACCTATCAAAGAAAGGGTATATGTATTTTCGTATTAATTATGTGCCAATCTGATCTTATGTCTTAATGAATGAAATGCTAAAACATGTCAAGGTTGCTCATTGGGATATTGAACATTGTTTATGTTTGTTCATACACTTTTATACAATATGTAGTAGTGTGTCGAACACGCGCCGACGAGCGTTCATATTGTATTTGCGGCCGCGATGCAGAGGCCGGGTATTTCCGGTGTTGTGCCATGTTTGCCTCGGACCGGAGTCCAGCGGAATATTCTCAACTTGTTTACGTCGATGCACACTGTTTACTGTTTACAACTGAATGTCCAAGTATCCTCTATTGACCGAATTTGGCCAAACATCTTGTTTCACATACAAAGAACAGTTCACACAACACACATGAGTTATTGTTTGATCATACTTCTGTCGTGTTATGCGCAAGATTATCTTTATTTAGATTTTACGTAAGCATGTACTGTACAACGTACACCGTGGTTTGATCGTAATAATGTGCTGTGCTGGTGTAATGCCCAAAAACAACACAAAAAAAGGAATTTCAATCCAGACACAAAGATTAGAAAATCAGTTATTTATTCTTATATTGATCAATTCAGAACGTTAATCTTCCGGGCTGCCAAATGCTATACCTAATTAATTAAATCGAGTAAAATTTCATTCAACAACATGAGTTTAAAATTTCTTTAAGAACTTCGAACATTTTTTAATATTCTTATCTTGATAATATTGTATTTCTAGCAATGTCCCTTTATTTACGTTAATTCACGTAACCGATGTTGACCTGACTTCTCGATATATAAGCACAAACATAGCTAGATAGCACAAGATATCTAAGTGAGAATCATCGCGCTGTGTTTACAAACACGACCTGCCGATAATAGGTTATCGCAAATACACATCGATTTGTATTATTAACCTGATGAATGAGAATGAATGAATGTGCGTCCGGATAGTGTTCTAATACCTTAGTCCGATTTTGGCGGGATGACGGTGTGTGGTATTTACCGTGAGCGGAATTCCAAGAATGAAGCACTATTAGTATCGGAATACGCGCCGACGGCGTTCTATTCATAGTGGATGATAAGGTATTTGATGGATAGATGACGCGGCCTCGACGACGGACGCCCGTCGACCGTCGCCGGCGCCGTCGCCGTAGCGTGACGTTGTTGCATCTGTGTTGCCAGTTACCATAACTTGTTCGGAATTTCTCGATTTCAATTGTGAAATTACTTAATTACTACTTATTTATAGTTTATTGTTTTATGTATCTGTGAAGATATAATTATAAAATACGTTTATTCATCAACTTTTTAAAATTCCATTTATAGATTTAGGTACCTGGGCCCCATTTCACTATGACAACTTGGCGATTCCTTGCTTCGAAATCACGTCGATTCCTTCATTAATAAATGACAATCTCTATTCATATACTCACATATATGACGCGTCATAGAGAATACAAATTTCGCAGATGTCGTTTGTTAATGAAGGAATCGACGTTTCCTGGAAGCAAGGAATCGCCAGGTTGTCGTAGCGAATTAGGGCCCTGGGTATTCCAGACTCAGCTGTTGATTCCCACTATAAAGTTATAAACTAATTAAAGGTAACAAAGACCCTCTAGAGATTTGTCCACATTGGTAAGTGGATCTCCTTACATAAATTGACATATAATATAGACTTACGTAAGTTGTTTTCATATAAAGCGGCACCCGTCATCGACCTTAGCCTTCCTTTACGTATAACGCGTCTGGTCAGTTGGATTGTGCGCCCTGCAATAGGAATAGGACCTTCAAAACCAAATTTGGTTTTGTCAGTCGTATACGTACAATCTCCTCGAAGCAGAAAGGTTCGCCGTTGACGGACACCTCAACATCTCAGACGAAGAATTATCATCATCATAGTTATAAATTGAGAAGAAGGTAAAAGAGACAAGATGAGAGAGGATATTCAGTTATGCGCTTCCCACAAGGCAAACAAGCCGGTAGCCCATTGCTGCGCACGCAACTACATTAATATCAATGATGAATGAAATGAATTAATTACCAGATTCAATATGTAATACTATTGAATATTCTTTGATTAATTAAAAATATATAATATATGTTCTCCACAACTTAACTCCCCTTAGTAAAAATGTGGGCGAGATCGTGCGTAGCTTGCATAGCGTGTGCATCAATGGGCTAGCCGCATTATGAAGTGAGGAAAAATAAAAGCATCTGTCAATCCATCGATTTATTTTTAGTAAAAGATAGATTCAATTTATTTTGGTGAAGAAAGAATTTGGGAAGTGGCATCACCTTCCTCCGTTCTGGCGCCGGGCGTCGTCGCCTGCGCCAGAGCGCTGGCGGGTGGCGCCCCTCCCCACGTCCCTCGGAGTCACGAGAGCACACGGATCATAATACATATGTGTATGTTCGACACATTTACAGCCATGCTCTGAGGCATAGGATGACGTCCCCCTCATCGCGTAACGGTGATGTAATGCTGATAGTTCCACAGCAACGAACACATTGTTATGTTGCATGGTCAGCTGACAATTATGTAACTTTTCACCTGACGTGCTATTTTCGCATTTACTTGCGCGGCATGGTTACAGTTAAAGGAACGTTCGTAAATCAACACGTACGAAGACGTAGAAAAACTCAATTGTATTGTAATAAAATTTTCGTACGTCAATGCCATATATAAACCTTATGCGGTTTCGTTTAGATTTAAAGTATAATGTTTTCATATCTGTAACTGTTGGCTTTGCTTCTACAGCCGTTACTCTCGTTTTCTATGTAGGTTTAAGAAGTGGCTAAGTCAACCTTCCGCATAGGGGTTGGGTTTATTCATTTCAATAAGACGCACACCTCTAACAACGTGCGTCATAACATGAGAACAATGAATGCATAATGATAATGGTAATGTTTTCAATATATTTATAGGGCTGGGCTAAAAACGGTACGACTCAAACGGACTGCGGTAGGACAGAACCGATTTGGTAGCGGCCTTGTATGCGCCTACGCATCTCGTGATTCATTCCATTGGCTGAACTGCGGTAAACATTTTCGTAATTTCACTGTGCGAGCCAGTGCAACGCGTTACTCTTAGAAACTTGATAAAGGTCACCATCAAAAGAATTGACGGCGACGGATGCTAATTCTAATATATACCACATAATACTTAATAAACGTCCTGTAACCTGCTACTCCTCTTCCGTATGTATAAAGAGCTTGTTTGTTCCAGTATTCGTCGGAGAGGCTTCCTGTTTTTCTCGCATATCTCTCGTCGCTATTATCTTTCTTTATATTTTACAGAACTGAATAGTAATTTAATTTGTTTTAAGTACAAAACTGGTATAGAACTTCTTCAAGTTACAAAATTCTTTTCTTTTTCATTTTGGTGAAAGAATAAAATTAGTTATTTATACACACTGTCCGGTACAATAGATATAATACGATTTAAAGAGAGATCAGAATATAAGTCAAGGCTATCTTTGCAAGTGTCAAACCTCCAACCGCATTCATTTAATGCAATCATTAGCGTCGGCCCTTAAATTGTGTCTAATTAATTGCTAGTGCGTCAGACAGACTGTTGACTGAACAATTGATGATGTAAGTCCACATTCTTGAAAGTGTCTTGCGATGACGCAAAATGTATCAAAGTCCTTTTGCAGTTTAGGCTGTCTTATCTTCCTCAACTGTTAAAAACCAAAAAAATACCTTGCAACTTTGATCATTTCATCGCTCAAAAATGTTAATTGTAATTTTTGGATGATAGAGTTGAATTCATTTTTCTATTTCCAAAAAAACGTACTTGTTAGATAGAGTGGGTTTTTCATTTCTCATTGTTCTTGCATTTTGTGTTTGCTTTAGCTGAATCACATGACTATGACAACTACTGTGACTAAACAATGAATGTTTTCGATGTTTAATGTTTGTTAACAAGCTGCAGTTTTTGAAATAATGAGTCACCTGGTCTATTGTGAGTTTGTGAGTGGTTTTGTTATTAATTTATATTTATTTCTGTTTATAAATAGATAGCGTTGTGGTGTTAAGATAAATGGTTGCGATCAATCTTCTCGCAGGAAAACTTCGTCGTCTGGTCCGCAGCAGCGATTTGTCTTGCTTACAACTGGGACGTGTTACAGAAATCTCACACTATTGCTTACATTTTTCAACGCTTTCGATGCGGTCCCCCGCTTTATGAAAGTGGGGAAATATTTCTAATCGAGCGATATTAATGACGCGTATTTAAACCCATCTGTAACATTTTGATCATGTTATATGTTTGTGTTGCAACAGCACTTAGGATTGACATCGTGGAGCATGAAGCATGACATAAATAATGAAACAATTAGTATATTTTTTCATATAAATTCCAGTTATAAGCTATTTGTTTTGTTACCCGAGTAAAATTATTGAAAATCATTCACTTGATAATTCATATACCATTTTAACCGATCCTTAAAACCGAATATATAACCCCTTTTTATGAGTTGGGTCCTCGCGAATCAACAAGAGAAGTCTTTAAACAAATTAATGTATTAACTTTACCTTGTCTGTATATTTACAAAAAAATATAATGTTGGTATGTTCGTAAAAATGTAAATTCAAGGTGAATAATAACCATCATAACATAAACACTAGAAATAAGGATAGAATTGCAGTACAGGTAGAGGAGTGTAGCTTTAGACTGAGTAAAACGAACAAGTCCTTCATGGGCAATTGCGTACGTTTTTACAATAAAATTCCGAAATGTATAACGGAGCTCACAGAAAGTAGATTCAAATTGCGTGTGGAAAATATTCTAACGAAAAAAGCATACTATACGGTTAGTAATTACATAGAAGACAAAGATGCTTGGAACAATCCGCTTCTGCCAATTAGCCAACTGGCACATAAGAAATAAAATATTGTCAAAAACAAACATAAAATATTGTAACAAAAGTTCTAAAAAAAATCGCCCCCTTGTTTCTTGCCGCATCTTCTGATTAGTGGTTCTTTTTCCGATACGGTGGTAGTCATTGTAATAATTGACATTCATAAGTGCGTCTGTGATGCGAAAACTGAATGAAGAACTTTTGTACTTTACACTTTATACATTTACTTAAAAAGTGACGTAAAATGCTACTGATTCTTGTAACTTCTAGCCTCAGCTTTAATGAAGGGAGTTGACAAAAAGTTCTCTTTGATATTTCTAATAGCATCATTCGTATTACAAACGCAAACTAAAACGAAAAAAAACTTACTACTTTTATAACTCTGCAACTTCAATAAGATGACAAAGGGCAATCTCTTTGATATTTTCAACGTCGCATCGTTCGCGTCCCAGACGTACATAAATGTTCTGGCGATGCAGATAGATAATGCGCTGTTTTACTATGGTTTATTTCTGCTTACGGGTGCGTTGTTTGCGTTTATTTCTGCGTGCGCTTTGGTGTCGTGTCCACATTTAGACGCAACTTGAGCCGCCGACGACGCGACGCGGCGCCGGCGCCGCTGCCGCGGCTTCGCGCCGTCACCGACGCCGCGGCCGACGATGCAACGCGCCAACAATAGGACGCAGCTATATTACCTACTGTGTTCTTTTCCACATTCCATTCCTATGGATACACGGTGTAGTTACTACGCGAGGAGCCTGCTCCCGCTTCTCGCACAAATCTATTGGTCGTCAATTGATCTATTGTTCTATGTCTGTCGCTTTTGCGTATTACAGCAAATCATCGGGATCTTAATATTTTTGGAATTAGGAAGCTGCGAGAAAATCCAAGGGACTTACCGTGGTTTTTCTCGCAAAGCGTCAGTGAAATCAAATTGTGAATCCCGACACTTATAGATAAATTCCTATAGTACATAGGATTTATGTAGGTATGTATTATACTAGTACTCGTATGATATATAATTTTACAAAAGTAGTTATAATCTATATATAAGTCCATCACAGTCTTTTGTCGTATCACAAATCCTCTCCATCCAAAAGTTGTAAGGAAAACATCGCTTATTAGCGATAAGATCGCCCATTGTACTAACCAAAGTCAAATATCATTTATTGACAAATGCACTTTTAAAGGTAATAAACACTTGATACAAATAAAATTAAAAATATGTTAAAAATTGTAACTTAAGTCAACATGACTTACTAACTTAAGTTACATGGTTACAAACCTATTACAAATAAGATATGTAACCCATTTTTTTCCTATATTTAAATTTAAGTCCGGGTGCAGAAAATAAATTCGAAAATTGACTCTACCAGTAATCAAATTTTTAAGTTCTAATTTTATTGGTTCTTGTTATGTTATTGGTGTTCAACTGTACAATAAAGCGTTATCAATAAATCAAATAATAGGAACTAAAACGATATTCTGTGGTTTGACGTACTGTATCGTTTTTATAGTTCCGTGTTAAACTCTTTGACAATAACGAATTAGAAATTGTTCATCCATGTCTATCAGAGCAACATTGTTAGGAAAACCGTTACCCTCTTTTAATGTTTTGCCCTGTTTGAGATATTAGAAACATAACGGAAAGTCGTCAGTTCAGTGACATTAAGGAAATTCTGGTTTACGTTTACGTCCATTAATAATATTTCGCTTCGTTTTCGCTAAATTTAAATTTATTATCATTTTTATTTAAAATTCGTTAAATACCGGATGATAACAATGAGATGTGTAAAAGCTTTAATAGATTCTAAAGTTCTATCCTTACGTTTGTATTAATCTCAGAAGTCTCATAACTCTTAACTTATGTCGGCCGACGCCGACGTCGTCGATGGCCGGACCGGCGGCGGCGGGCGGCTGAATGAAAAATATAAATAAACTCGCAGACGTCGTGGCCTGCTGATCTGTTTTCCATCCCAACAACAACCGATGGCTGTTGTAACATTTCTTCAATATGATACGTCTACGTTGAGTAGACGCTTTACAAACATCTCGGGAGCCTCTCGGAGTACTGACATTGTATTCGGACGTCGCGTGCGTCGCTCCCTAATTCTGTCTCTAGTGTTATTGTTAATTGAGATTTTTGTTTGTTTCGTTTTTCAATAGATTTTTTTACACTTGTTAAGCGATTTTTTACTAGCCAGCTATTGGGATCTGTGATGTAAAATGATAGTAGGTAGGTATATGAATTTTTTTTGTTAAGAATTTTTTTGTTAGTGTTTATCCTATTAGTTAGTTACTTTGAAATAGACGAACATAGAGGTAATTCTCTTTTGAAATAATTTTCAGAAGTTGACCAACAGAAAATTACCAATGATTATTAATGGCAAACTATTTGTGTTACAAACTATATTTAAATCAATTACATTGTAGGTATATTTGTCTCGGGTTATCTTTATTACCTCTCCTTTTATCTCATCATTAAGTATAAACATAATAACGTAAGGGAGTTAAGTATAATATTTACATTGCTAGTTGCCTTATGCATAGACACATGTGCAGCAAACGTGCAAAGGTGATTGAATGACCCTGCGACTTCCACGTGCCGAGCTCTAAACCGTCACTAGGTTTGTTTTCATTCCGTATCGCTTACACAGCGATAATGGAAAATTTCATTGTTTTTTCGTGCTTGCTAATATAGTTTCTTGTCGTCTGTAACTGAGCAGTATACTGGGGTCCAACGTAGCGTATGCACCTGTCCACGTGTCACACTAAACACGAATCTTTTTATTACTTTCCTATCTAGATACAATAAACCTCGAAGTTAGTATATTATGTAACTATAGATTAGATTTATAGCCTTTACAGCACTGTAAATAATCGATAATTGCAAGTGTATACGGACTACTATTGGCGTTGTTATCAGCTTACACGTGCTTTGGTTTACTATATGGTTACTACATTCTGCTCCTTGGTTACTATTGTGAAAACCGCGGCAACTGTTGCTACGCTTCGCTACAAAGTAAATGCAATCGGATACATTTGAAACATACATGTTTACTTGCATGCTTTCTGTTCCTGTTATGTGGGTGGTTATTGATTTTTATAACTACATTATTATCCCATGATTGTGGCCCAGCTACCCGTATGTCTAGCACGGCGTGGGAGTATCTGAATTGAACAATTGGTATAAGTACCCAATTACCGACAGCCTATTCCCCGCATTTCTCACACAAAATTGTGTTTATGAATAAACTTAGTGAAAGTGTCGAGGCGGGAGTACGCTTGCACGTACGGAGACACGTCGGCATTGATAATTTGATATTTAAATATAAATCGTACTTAAGATACCGGCGGATGTTCTCTCGAGTAGGGTTCACTCAAGGTGAGCAGACGGCGAGGCGGCGGCAAGACGTACTACGACCTCTACGCTCGACTTACTGGTTTTTAAATTAAATCATGTCTTTGATAGTTTTTATCTCTATGGAAATTCAATACTGTCTGGCCGACACAATGGACATTCACAAAAATATAATAGCCTAAATCAGCATGTCATGTACTTGGCCATAGAAAACGTGAGCGCTTAGAATGGTGTCATTCGTTTTCCACCCGCTCTTTCAATCCACAAATATTTAATTTCGGTTTCCAACTAAAATTAAGGCCGTTTTCTGCCCACGAAAAAATAAAATAATATTTAATTCGCGTTCCACGCAAAAAGTTATTCGGTTTCCTTTCCACTCACAGACAACAATTGATAAATGTACGGTGGGGCAAAATAATTAATAATACACTTGATATCTTGTTAGAAATTAAAATAATGTAGTTTCTGATTTTCCATCTAAGTGAAATCTATAAAAAAAATACAAATTAAATTCTTTAAGTTTTAAGTGTTTCCTAACGTTGCTCCTGCTCTATCTATTTTCATATAGGTACTCAAGTAATCTTTCTTCTATGTAGGTTAAACGTAAATTCAAAAATTTTTTGATAGTGTGCCGCCCAGCTTTCAGCGAAGTTCAGCGAAACATTGCTTTTATATATTTTTAATTTGATGTTGTGTTTGATGTGAAATTCACCTTTAACGCTCATATGTTCAAACGTAAATTTCGACAAAAAAAACCCATCAAGAAAATAATTGGTTTGAATTATAATAAAAACATTATAACACAAAAACTACCAAAAATCGTGGAAAATACGGGGGGGTATATTCAGATAACCCGGGTGTGAGGAATTGGAATCTCTTTTATGACGTCACTGTTTGGACCACCCTATATGTACACATTAGATAATAAAAGTAATGAAAATGTGTTGTGTCGTACCAAAACTATTAAACGGTACAATTTTGTTGGTTAGTGTAATTATTGTGTTCAAGTTGTTTAGAGCTGAACACGTTATTTTTATTAGAACTTTAAACGAGTTCGTTTTACCATTGTTAGAGAGGCGGTGTTAAATGCAATTAACTTTATCTACAACACGCAATGTTATCTCGTGTCTTACGAAGTACGAATTAAATGGGTGTCATGCCGCCACCGCCGCGACTCCGCCACCGCCACGCGCTGCGCCGGCGCGGGGCGCGGTATCGGCATAGGGCGAAATAGTCGTAATTGCTTCATGCTTCGAATTTTATTGCCGTATTGCGCTATTACACACCCCGTTAGGATTTTTGCTAACAATTATTAAGCATACTAATATTATTATCTGATGTTGTACGTCTCTCGTGTTCTGCTTCCCTATTATTCTGCTTCCCATACATAAATAAGGAAAACAAGGCGTGCAAGCTTCAAATTGAATAACAAGGAAATATATCACCGGTTAAATCCAGAAATACGGAGATGCTTGCATCTGTTTCGGTGCCATTATTTGTTTATGACTACCTACACGTTCGTCACGTTGTAACCAGTGGTATATTTATACTGTATATGTATAGTTTAAAATCCTGTTGACATTTTGTCGGAAAATTATGATTTTGCATCACATTCTCTTTTGAGTTATAAAATAAAAGTGTTCTTCGAAGTGTAGTCAAACAAAAACTAATAATGAAAAGTTCTTCCAGGAAATAAATATGTATAATTGTGAACTTTCAGGTAAATTCTCTCAATAATAAGAGATTTTGAGTTGTTAATTTTAGAACCTGATGGTGTGCTAAAAGGGCAATAACAACATGGTGTCACCGAGTGTTACTTAAATTCTGCGGCATACAAACCATAACCAAAAAGGAGCCTTTCTTTTGTTATATCACAACAAATACTATAAAAGTATTTCAGAAATTACTTGAGCGATCTAGAATTAACTAGACTCTAAAACAAATAGATTTAGCAATGACAGAATAATCACGCTTATTTCTTTGAGTAAGTTTACCCTTGCTCATGTCGACAGATGGTCGGGTTCGTCTCGTCTGGGAGCTAGACGAGGGGAAAGGACGAAGTTAAAATATTAAGCGAACCTGAGGGTTGGCCGGGTAAGGGCGGGCAACGCTCGGTGTGCCTGTGACCGGGATGCTCGGGTTAACGCACTCCAGCCAGCCACGCACCCCAGACGCACAGCTTAACCAACAGTTACTTCTTAACATACGCTTACTACGCACTAACGTAGTGTAAGGACTTTGAACCAACCCGCTATATGGATGCGTGTGTGGATGCACTTACCGGTACAGCGCACCGCAACGCATCGCACCCTGCGTTGACGTTTGAATGTGCAATCAATAGAAACCTTAGGGAAAAATACGTTGTAAATACAGATTTTTGACTCGTTACTGATGATCATAGAAGTATATAGGTTAACTGTAGTCATTAGAAGTCGGACACAAATTCTGATTTATTTAGTGTCAGTACTTGTCTTGTTCTAACCCAGGGGTCACCAAATGGCGGACCGCGGTCCGGATCCGGATCGCCGACCTCTTGTGCGGACCTAAAGTAAATATATATTTTACTTGTGTAACTTGAGTACGTAATTTAATCATTTATGCCGCGCTTTATTAAAAATAAATTTCAGAGTAGACTTACCGATTAACATCTCCAAGATTTAATGACAATAGCCAGCACCAACTTTAGTCCAAACTTCGGACGGATAGTTCATGGCAAGAAATTAATTTTTCACATTAATATTTTTGAAAAAAGCATTGGTGCCTACTTATACTTTTGTTGATTACATTTGTTTATTATTTAATATAATAATATACATGTAGGTACACCCAACGATCACATTTCTTGTATCTTGGGAACCAGGAACTACGAGGACCATGGTCCCACAACACCCAGACACGAAAGCGGGTTGCGGGTTTTTTTTTCTATGCACAAACATTTGTCCCGTCGCGGGAATCGAATTCGCAACCTAAATTGTGTATGAGATTTGAGCCAACCTGCCCAACCACTACACCACAGAGACTGACAGGTGCCCTTTCGTTTTATTTATTCATTGATATTGTATCTTTATTTTATTTATTTTTCAACGGGCAAATGCCTTTATTACTGAAAACAACTGTACACTTTACTTACTAAAACTAAAATAACTACTTACAAGGAGAAGCAATCTATGTATCTTTATAGACATTTTTAAGGTTATAATTTCAATTTTAACAAAGTAACGTTACTCACGTTCACGTTAGTGTCTTAAACCTTACTTCTTGTGTATCTTTAAACCTTACGGACCGCGACGGTCATATTATTATTATTTTAGCCATGTTCGTCTCACTGCAGGGCAAAGGCTTCCCTACCCTCCTTCCACTCCTTACTGTTTAATGCTCCTTGCGGCCAATCCTTCCCGTAGGAGACCAGCTCATCATATTATTTAGACAAATTATTACAAAAAGCAGACAAAGCTGGGATTAAATATCAGCTCTAAGGCCAGGTGACAGGTTGATGTGGGCTCATAAAAATATGAATATTCTGCTAATAGTGATATCTGAAAATAAAAGCATAAATAGTGCAGTTCTTCCTTGAGCTATTTATAGTTAATCTATTCGCTGATAACTTCAATGTATTGCATGTTTGTTTAGACCTGGGCTAAGGTCGGATCCAATCATATAGAACAAACACGTTGTTTATCAATATCACATCATTTACATCTATCAAACATAAACAGTAATTATATTAGTTTAATTTATCGAAGTATGTAGGTGTAGTTTAATTTTCTTAATTCTGCAAGGACGTCATTAGACTACCTTAATAGGAGCGTCTGTTTCTTTCTCCTTTACAACTTTACACCTCATTCACGTTCCCTCTATTGATCCGGTTTGACTTTGACCATGGTTGTTTGAATCATACTAAATATAGTGTTTTGTTGCCTGTCTCTCTACTCTAATAGCTTTTGTTGGGCATATGCTGTAGCGATCTGTGTCGTATTATTCTGATATATCCACTGCTAAGTTGAAAGCATACGAATGTTAATCCGATGACCGGAACAATGATTACCCGAAATAATCATAGGGCAAGAATATAACAATAAACAACCATCTTGGCTTTGGTGAGTACCTACTCTGATTCTATGAAGTAATAATAAATAAATAAATTAAAGTCTTGTTAGAATAGCTTGCTTTTTCTAATAATATATTATTTGTTTTTTTCTTTATTTTTCTCTTCTACGAATTGTAATTACGATATAGATTTGTGTAAAGTTCATTTCAGTGCTCTTGAACTGTCGAGTGCCTAATTGAAGGGCGAGAGAGATCTTTTAGTTCATTCGTTGTATATTTTTTACACATGCGATGTTAATTTTTGATATTTTTCTGTCATTGACTTTTAGAATGCTCTAATGGGTAGGTAGAGTCCTTAACTAGGTCAAACTTTTTTCGAGAATTGTTAAAAAACTAATTCTTTCTATCAATCAGCCCACATTATCTGCACTGCATAATTACTATAATAACAAATCATACAACTACTATTGATAATAACAAACGTATTTCAATGAACTAAATGTCCTTAATCTATAATAACGAGGTTAAGTTCTACATTTGAGAGTAATTTATCTACAAGACACTGGGCCGCGGTTGGCTAATCCTAGTTATAGGTAGTTATTACAGATGTTTATTACAGTAGATAGTATAAATAGCACAACTTTTTGATGTATGCTATGTCAAACATCCATCTATATACTAAGTAGTAACTAGATGAAAAAGCCACAGAACGTTTGCTCTTCTTTGTAATAAAATGATAAAACTATGCCTAATTTACTGGAAAACTGGTAAACCAAAGACAAAGTTTCTAGATCAAGTTAACGTTTTAATCAATTCAATTAGGCAATTAAAATCCAAAATATGACCACAGAAGAATTAATAGTACACATGACGAAAATTCGTTTGTTGACATGCTAGAGATAAAGTCCTCATTAGAGATGCATCATCGCCTACATATCGGAAATGTTCAAAGTTTCTATGTAGGTGCATAATGTTGTGCTCAATACGTAACGCGGCGGTGGTCGCCGCCCAATATGTTCATGTAGAAGGAAGACGCCGGCACAATGAAGTGCAGCTAGGAACACCATGTATATGACCCGATGTGGTGGACAATTCTCAAACGTTCTTTAGAAAGACGCTTAATACAATTACAATTTTCATACTAAAGATTATAGGTATGTTGGAATAGAATGCCGGAGCAATTATATAGCAATAAGCCATTGAAACTCATTTAATTGATTGTAAGAACACTGTATTTACCTTAAGGATAGTTTTTTTGGAGTGGTAGGCTCTGGCCGTGGTTAGAATAGCACCCACCGAACAAAGCCATGCCGTCGAGCGACCTAGTCGTGTTTCGGGATGATGTTCGGTAAACCATCCGGGAGAAGGGTCTGAGCAGCCGCTCAACTGCCGTCTCTCTCTAGATCTATGTGCTCCATCTTAGGCCACATCATCGCTTAACATCAGGCGAGATAGTGGCAAAACATAGATCTATGAAGCGTAAAAAAAAAGTTTTATTTAAATGACAAAGGCAATTGTAAAAAAAAAAAATTTATGCAATACACGAAATCCATATATTTATCCCAAATCCGGTCAGCACGTGTATTTATGAAATGTCACGAGGAGAAACTATCAACCGATTGAATGATTAATGATATGAATTAAATTAAAAACATAACAAGATACACCTGTGAGTTTATGAACACATCGCGGGTTCTCACAATATAGACAAGGGCAACGTCGCGTCCGTCGTAAAAAACCCAATATACCGAATTTCATACAATAAAATTTTAATAAAATCTTCATCACTGCATCATTTTTGTTCGGTATAATGATCATTCGTAACCGATACATATTTCAAAATAATATATGATGCCCATCAAATAGAGAATAGAATTCATTTTAATATTATATTAAGCCTATGTCGTTTCACTGCAAGGCAAAGGCCTCCCCACCTTCCTTCCTTTTCTCTACATATTATATTCCATAATAAACTTAACATTACTTTTTATTATCTTTTAGGTAAGCATTCGCCATCTTCAATCATCGCTAAAGAATACTGGTAATTATAATGTTATTATATTATTCCATTAAATAGTCTTAAAAAGCTTTTACCAAACCGGTAAATATGCGCCTTTCCGAGAAGTTCCGTATGATATGGCAACTCCTGCGCTCTGTTCGTGAATGGGAGCGGACAATGACAGCCGCGGGAATGCGCGCGCGCCTCGCGCTGACTCACAGCTCCCAGACCACCCACACCCACCGGTACGCCTCCACTGTTCTCTCTCACAGGATCCTAATAACATCTTACAACTACAATCAGGTAGAGCCTTGCACTCACATGCTAGCTTTATAACAAGCGCTAACAAAGAGTAAAATATTACGTTCAACTAATCATGCTCGTTTTCAATTACACTCACCATGTATGATTGACGCAATTAGAAATATGCCAGTTATATAAGTATTGTGGATCCTTAATGCGATTTCCGAGTTTATGCGTTTCCAGAAATACTATGCAATTAAAACCTCCCATAATAATACATTTCCATAATGATCACATCAAAGCGAAAAGCTTTTGTAATAAAAACAACAAGAGTATCATTAAAAGTAATATTACTTCCTTATACAGAGATTCCCGTTTCTGCATCAGAAATGTGCTTGCTCCGAGATTGCGGTGACTTAGTGACTGTTGGATAATCTGTGCGGGTGAACGCCTGGGTGTAATAACCTAGGCTCTTATACGTTTATCCCCTTTATGATGAGTCATTGAGTCCACTATGACTCCAGCGGCATTCTTGGATACTGCACTCCAAATATAGAACAAAGAACTTATGTCGGCGGCATAAACATTCCATGGTTTTATTTTTAAGTCTCGCCTTTACACTTCCTGCTGCTAAGTATAGTTTATGAAGGGCCGATAAAATTTAATCACGGATTTGCTTTGTCATAATTATCAATCAGTAACTGTTCCTAGAAATAGCAACCGCACCTACCTGAGTGAACGCAAAAACCAAGGCAATTCATAATCCGTTTAAGTTATCCAAAAGCATTTTTATTTAATTTGTAGACTTGAAATCTAAATAGACATGATACAATGAGTTTTACATTGGCATTCAACATTGAATTAAGGTTAAATTCTACTTTGTATGTTGTAATAAATTGTTTTGCATGCGTCGTTATGTCAGATATAATAAGCAGACACAATTTGTACATTATCTATTTTACTTCTATTCTTAAAATAATTTTTTTCATAAGCAATTCCGCACTCTTTATAAACGAAATCTATTTTTAGTTTATCTATTCTTTTTTTGTTACGCCAGCAGTTCTCTACTTTCTGAATATAAATATATCAATGGAAACTAAATTTTAAATCAGCAAATCTTTCGTTATATCGAGGTTAGTATTAATGTTTTTATATTTCCATAATATCTCGCATTTGCTTTAGAACTTCTTTATTATTTAGGTAGGTTGATTTTATTTAAGTTTTTTAGTTTAAATAACAGATTAAACTATCTAAACTAAGGTACAAATGATATATATAAATATACAATACATACTTGAACTTCCAATCTTATAATTTTCGTATATGTAGATTCTAAACTTCCATTCGTATTTTGTCTTTGGTTTTATGCACTAATGACAGCTAGGTAACCAGATTTGGTAGCATATATATATATATATATATATATATATATATATATATGCTACCAAATCATATATATATATATATATATATATATATATTATGTATTGACGATTACCCGAGAAGCATGCTTGTTTTGACCTTTAGAAATAATAGTACATAATTATCGATCTAGACGGTAGTCTTTTATTGCTTAGGTTGGTAACAGGCGAGACGAGTTATGTCCGGAATGTGGTCGGAGCTGTCGCGAGCAGTGCAGGGCCACCGGGATTGCATGCAGCTTCGGCGAACGACCGCGGATTGCGACGCGACCGACGCGACGTAAAGTCGCAAGTGCCTACACCCACCGCCACCCTATTCGCGTAGCGTACCCTGTTTAATCCATTATTAACTTGAGGGCGTCGCATTTTCTTAGGTTCTCTTATTTGTCTTAAGCTAGATTTGATTTTGCTTTCAGCTTTTAATGTGTTTTGGTTTGAATGTGTTCATGTTGTAGGTTCATGTTACTTAAATGTTATGTGTACTTACAGCCTGTAAATAACAGGAAAATATATATTTTCAAATCATACATCTTATCTTTATGATGTTTTTTGATGTTACTGATGGCTAAAGGAAAACATTTTACACTTTATATTGTTTATATGTGCAGCGTGTGCAGCAGTGTCTTGTTTACAAATTTATTGAGGAAAATTACGGCGCCTACTCACTCACATCATATTATCTCAAGTGATATTTACAAAAGGTAAACGTAGGTAGGTACTGTTTGGACGTTGACTTGGGGCGTGGGGATTTTCTTTTGGCCTCCTCATATTATTTCCTTAATTGTACATTCTGGACGAATACCTTGTTCAAGTTAACGTTAATTACAATAAAATATTAGGTTGTGAAATAAATGAGAATGTTGTGTAACGAACTCCGGGCGCGTAACAATTCGTCGTGCTCAGAACTGAGTGGGTCATGGACCTACAAAATGACGCGTAGTTTACTGAGGTTTTTCATCGACTCAAGGTTGCACCGGCCCCATTTACTTTTCACATATTCTCAGACACGATATTTGTTAGTTACACTATTGTCTATGTCCTCGGGTTAATAACTTAGTAGGTATCTTTAAGTATTTGTTGACGTTGTAACAATTTTAATTATGTTCAACCAATTAACATAATATTTGGAAATATTCATTCTCTTTGCTTTGTATGTCAATGAAATAATAACTAGGAAATAACACATTTAATATTCGTAACGTGGTTCAAATATCAATGATCATGAATGCTGGGTGAAAAAATTCTTCATTGTAATTCCTACATCAACTCGACATTCACTCAAAATCTATGAAATAGGTAAACGATTTGTTTTATCAATTGAAAAAGTAGATTTTTTTTTATCATGAGCATAAACTTTATGAATAAAAATATAGGCGCATAATATATTAAAACGGAAAATGATATGTAACGAGTTTAACACCATAAGAAAGTTGCTACAAAAGATGTCCTAATGTGCATTTTTTTATCAATATGACTTGCATTTGCGTATCCACGAAAGGGATACCTAACCGTGTTTTATTTTTATCCGAAATAAGAGCATTAATAGAGTATCAAAGGCACACAATAATATGCATTCACATAATATGCATCTTTTTAGTAAAGTAAGGTACACAACGACATTTTAAAATTGGTACTTGCTAAAAACGAAACGCCATCTTCCAAAATACAGACTTAATTATATCAGAGAATTCTTAGAACCACAACTTCAGGTACGACCGGGTGGGTACGGGGAGTTAATTAAAATTCCAGGCCATTTTCGAATGCAACAAAAAGCAATCTGTTCCATCGGTCGGCCAATAACAAAGGGTCGCAACAAATCAAAATCAGGAATGCGAATATTCTGGTCCAGTGCGGGATCTCAAGATTTAAAGGTATCTGCGATCGTATGTGTATCAAAGTTTTTGTCTCGCATTTCTGGGTTCAACGGCCAGACAATTCGGATCGTTGAATTTTACGCTTGAACGCATTACTTTGTTCTTGGATGTATATTGCTGCGTAATTACCTACCTGTTTTTAGAGCTGCGACTCTATATTCATTTGCTAAATATCTTGGCCACCTTTCACTACCTCGTGATCCAAGAATCGGTTGTCTATTTATCTTTATTGATTGGGATGTTGTGGCGGCGGTTATTGGCGTGCAATTTCAAACGAAACGGTCAATGGCGCGGTGGCGTCGTACCGGGCAGCCGGCTAAGCAAAGTTGAACGTATCGGCAGGCATCTCATCCTTCGTGGAATTTGCACCCACACATTCCAAGGTCTGCACATTTAATGCTGCCGCCGCCGCTGCGTCGCTTTTGTACCTGTCTATTTTGAACTCGCTTTTTTATTCCGAGAAGACTAAAAACAAGATCTAAAAACTGAACTGAAATAGTTTTTTATTTTAATACGGCCTTCTTATACTTATGTATTATCTATATTTTGTTTACGTCCTTAAAATGCAACTAAAAATAGCATTTTAATGTAGTTGATAAAACAACAGCATCATTTAATTTTCTTATTTTGCCATTTTCAAGATCATATTTTGTTACTTTGCGATACTTTTTCAATTATGAATGAATCGATGCTTTTTCATTATATTATATCTTTGTTATTTTAAACTTAACTGTAATTTATGTGGTGCAGTTTTTATTTATAATTATTTTATCATGTTTACTTCAAACTGTTTTAAAGTAATAACATTCCTTATACAACTCGACCACCACGTGGTCGGGCGCCGCCATCTTGAAAGCTTTGGCGCGAAACTTGCCCGTAGCGTATTAGGCGCGCTCAGAATATGCACGTGTGAAAAGATTTTTCCTATGGCTCAACCGTATATTTTGGTAATTCCCTTTGTATCAATTTAAATATAAAAACAGTTTATAGGACGTATTTTCTTTTCTGTTAGTACAAGCTCTAAACAACAATGGTGTGTTTTAAATTTGTTATATACTTGTGAAGAATATTGTTTTATTGTGTAATATGAAATTACTCGTAAATATACTTATTTACTATGAATAAACATTGAGACTCTCCCAATTTGAATAGTTCCCACCATTTCCCATTTTTGCTCTAGCACAACGAGCTAATTCATCAAACGTGTCGTTTAGTTCCTCAAACGGAAATTGGCGCCAAAACGTGGCGTGGTACTTCCACATTAATGGGTGCGTTCATTGCGCCCGCCCGGGTGTATTGGCCGCGGCACACCACGCGCATCCTGCCACTACGACTCTTGTATCCTACTCGCACTCATCTCCCGCATCTGTACACAAGAGAGAAGCCCACTTCACGTGCAGCGATTTTTGTGCCATAGAAGGACGCCCCGAGATCAATGCACTTTCCGAGGACAGCCAGCCCGTTTTTATTAATCGTTAGTGTGCCAGCGGTCGCGATTCAATAGGAATCTTATGGAAAAGCCCTAAGAGTCAGTTTGGGGGAGTAGGGAGCATGACGCTAGGGGTCGATGTCTAGACGCGCGGGAAATGATTATAGAGTGGAAGGCATTCCGCTCGCCTAGGGCTGTCTCTAGCTTGACCCGATTGCCTCCGAAAAATGGAGCATGCGTCAGTATCGTATAAACATTTTTTTTTTTATAAATAAGGGCAGAAACATTAACACATTTTCATGATGATAGTATTTGTATACAATATAAAAATATGTTTACAAGTGAAAGTGTTGATTCTGACACATTAGCGTTATGAACTGTAAGATTACTTAAAATGTTAGAAAAGGAAAGTTTTGTGTAAAATAACATACTTAAAATTGTTATGTTTGACGACGTAGCCCTAATTTATTCTGTCTCCAGCTCACCAGCCTTTCTCGACTTTCCAGTTTGCTTTATATAAATGCAGTTCTATTTTTAGCATTTAGTAGTTATTAAAATAGAACCTCATCGTTAATTGAAATATCTAAGAATGTGGAATAGTTATTACTAGCTTTTTCATTTATGTAGTTTAAAGGAAATATTATTACGATTATCAAGCTTATCATTGTTTAAATATGTTAAGTGAGTGTAATTAAGTGACTTCAGTAACTGAGCTTCCGTTAAAGCTTTTTTAAATATTAATAGGTGTTTTAACTGATGAACTGTTTCCATCGAAAGCTCTAGTTATTGTGTCAACATTTACAACATTATGCTTTGACGTGACATGTGTTTTGGTAGTGCATCCGATAGCGTTCGTTATCTCGATACAAGTTCTTGTACTTTGACCCCTCTCACTGCCAACATACTAGCACTAGCGTGCGTTTTTATGCGGTCACACGCGTCACTGACATCGTTGTATCGCCTCTGTCAGCGAATTTTGCGAAATCCTTGACATCTAGACACGTTTGTAGCATCGTCTTTCTATACTATTATAAATATGGAAAAAGCCAATTCTGTACATTGAAAATATTTGTACAAAACCAACTGGAATGGACTATTTAGAGGGTAGGTACTGAACACGAATCTATGGTATTTAGAATTTTTGTCTGTTTGTGTGTTTGTTATCTATAGACTCGAAAACTACCATACGGGTTTTAATGCGGTTTTCATTGTAAGATAGCTTACTTCTTAACTTAAAAACTGGTGTATGTTTCATAGCGCTGTGACATCACAATGCTGAGATATCTTACCATAAGTGTACGGAGTCAAGCAGGTAAAGCGAGTTTCCACGTTTTTAGCTTCTATGAACTCGAACACTACTGAACGGATTTTAATGCAGTTTTCAGTGTTTTATAGTCTACATCTTTACTGGAAATTTGTTTTATGTTTCAATGTGCTTTGACATCGCAATAAGCGTACGAATTCATGCAGGAAAAGCATTTCCACATGTTTTGCATCCGTTATTGTTAACTAATTTCGACACAGACTATCAGTGTATGGGTGGCCCAGTCGAAGGACTCAGGACTTGCAAAATGCTGGTCCGTGGTTCGAGGCGAATTCCTTTTGCATTTTTTGGGTTTTGTTTTAATAATAATGGATGTGTAGAAAATGTGTGCAGTAGTCTGTATTCTTTATATGTACATCTATAGGTACATATAATAAAATCGTAGAACCCAAAAATTTGTACATTGAACATATTCGAAAAAATCAACCAGAGCGACTTAGAATGAGTAACAAAATATTTTAAAACAGTTTTTTATTGTTTTTGTGTTTGATTGTTTGGATTTCTATAACTTTAAAACCATTGACAGGATTTTGATGCTGTGTTCACGAATATGTTTAATTGAACCTTGATTCTAATATACGAGGAGGGATCAAAAAGTAGTGAGAACGACATACTCCTTGGTAAGAAAAAAAATAAATACTGGCAGGCATAGCTCAGATACATATTTGTAATATTAATAAAGAAAAAAATCTTCGATTCTCTTTTTTTTCTGAATGTAGTCATTTGTTTGCTTCGTGTCGGAACGTGTTCAAAAAAATAGATAAAAACGAAGTGCGAGCCGTTATTAAATACCTCTGTTTAAAAAAGTTAACGACGCAAGAGATTCATTGCGATTTGGAGGCAACATTAGGAGAGTCTGCTCCGCCGTATTCCACTGTCGCAAGGTGGGCTTCTCAATTTCGAGTAGGGAGAACGAGCACGGAAGACGAACATCGTTGCGACCGTCCATCGACGTCAGTCACCCAAGAAAATGTTGCGAAAGTCGAGAAAATTGTATTGAGCGATCGAAGAGTTACCAACCGATACTTAATTCAAGAAACGGGCATTTCATATGGCAGTATTCAATCCATATTGATCGACAATTAATCGACTTGACATTTCGAAGATATTGTTGGACAAGTTTCAAAAAGATTCTGAAAACTTTTTGTCTCGTTTTGTAACAATGGACGAAACATGGGTCCATCATTTTGATCCCGAGTCAAAACAGCAATCTTCGCAATGGAAACGGCCATCATCTCCGACCACGAAGAAGTTTCGTGTCGTGGCATCGGCTGGCAAGGTTATGGCCTCCATATTTTGGGACTCAGAAGGGATATTGTTGATTAATTACCTGGAGCGTAGAACCACTATTACAGGCCAATATTATGCAGCTTTAATTCCCAAGTTGAGGAATCCCATCAAAGAGAAAAGGAGAGGGAAACTTCTAAGGGGCGTGCTGTTTCATCACGACAACGCACCCGCGCACAGGTCGGCAGTTGCGATGGCTGCCATTCAGCCAGCTGGCTTCGAATTGGTTGACCACCCCCCTTATTCACCAGATCTGGCGCCTAGCGATTTTTATCTGTTACCCAAATTGAAAGAATACTTAACGGGAAACACGTACGAAGACGATAACGAGGTGATGGATGCCGTGGAGAGCTTTTTGCAGGACCAAGACAAAACTCACTCAGGACTCAGGACCAAACCACTGGATCGAGCTTCATGACCCAAAAATCCTCTCCACAGATCGACAGTTCTATCCAAGAATTGTTTGAGAAGCGATAGAGATAAAGAAATACTGTAACTTCAATCGGGAGGATGGTTTTAGGTTATCTGCATCGTGGAATCCGGTGATCAGTAGGTGTTCGCGTCGCGATTTATCTATGAACGTATCTGCCGATACTGTTAGTATTGTATGTCGTGACCAAGTTTTACCAAACCAAATGCGGGTAGTTGGTGACAACGCCCGTCGTTCCTGACGCTAATACCCGCTTCTCCAGTCTTCTCGTGACCACGGTCAATGCAACTTGATCGAAACGTCGAGGTTAGTCAAAATGTTATTTTGATTATTAAAATAGTGCGCGAAGAGACCCGATATTATCATAAAACATGAAGACAAAACTCTTTTTTGAAAGGGATTGAAGCCTTGGAAAAGCGCTGGACGGAGACTATGTAGAAAAATAAATTATTAAGTTATCAATAGTCTTTATATTCTATCTCATTGTCACTACTTTTTGATCCCTCCTCGTAGGTTATCTTATTTTGAAATATTTACTTATGGGGGTTTAAATGGGGGGTGAAGTTAGAATGAAAAAAGTTATTAGATTGTCCTAGAATCTTGAAACTCAGAATTTATACTTATAATTGCAAATTAATTAATACGGGTTCGAGCATTTTCTTAATATTTTGCATTTTAGCTTCTTTAAGCAGTGAGGACATACATAAAATAGGTAATATAAGTCTGAATTTAAAACGATCTAAAGATTATGAAAATGAATGAAATACATACATGAAAAATTCTATTTACATTAACAAATACCATGGTAGAACATTTCAGCGTATTTAGTTAGTTTTAAAAAACTGCCTAGAAGATTTACATAAAAAAACTATACTTATTTTAACTCTTGAAAATTCGTTTATGCGATAGAAACTAGATGACGTTAGAGGTAAGATTAGAACTCGCAAACGAAAATTTTTATGGAATGTACCACGAGAACACGGCTGCGGTAGCGTCGCTACAGAGCAACCTAATTGAGGCAGAGGTTCTGACAGGCCGAACAATTTTCCGTTCCAATCCAGGCGCGTGCAGTTTTCTGTGAGTGTCTACTTTACAAAGACGATTAATAAGTCGCAGGACCAGACGCTCCAGGCCGCCGGCGTTGATCTGAGGGCAGGATTTTTCTCACAGCTGTACGTAGCCTTCTCACGGGCGTAGCGATCCGAGAGTCTTTACATGCTTGCTTCCGGCAATCAGACCCTTAGCACAGTGTACAGAGAAATTTTGTAAATAACATGTTTGTGTTATACATAAACTACAAAAAAGTTTTAAGAGATCAGCGTTAAACTATAGTCCAAGCGTGGTTAATAAATCGTCATTGGTACAAGTGAACGAAGTAGGGAAATTATGCAAATAACATGTGTTGTATATAATCTCACAAAGTCTCTACATCTATAGTCCACGCGAACGAAGTCGCGGGCAATAGCTAGTCTTTATATGAAATGCGATTTCAAATGATACAATCAATAAATGCAAAATAAAACTGATTATATTTTGACACATTCTAGTTCACATCAAATTATTCTGTTTCTGTTCGCTTCATGTGTTATACATTTTTGCACTTATCGTAACTAGTAGTGTATTCACCTACATTATGATTATTTTTTTCATTTAATCAACTGACGCGTAGTCGCATATGCATTTTATCATTATTTTTTTGTATGGAAGGAACTGGGCAGTTATAGCATACCATTCGGATGACTATGAATCACTGAGTAAACAAAGAGTTCCTTTTAGCAAAGCTCATTGACCATCTGGGTTGTTGTTTGTTATTCTAGTCACTGAAATTCTTCGAAATACCTATACTCATATATAAATATGCCTTAAAATAAAATGAGTCTATGTGGATTTCCCAATGCATTGTATACCACATATTTTTAACATAACTAGGTATACATAGCTATATAATAAAGGTAAGAAGTAGTCTTATAAGTACCTAGTCCATTCTTATAAGTATCAGTTACCCAGACTCGTTTATAGCCGAGCTGAAATTGAGCCTATTTATAGTTTTAATTAAGTGTATTCAACAGGAAAGAAGCCTGCTAAGGGTAGAGGAAGTTTTTCCTATGTTGTGGTATCACGTTACGTGCTCCTGTCTACAAAGTATTTTTTTTGTGGTTTAAATGAAGTACCACATAAGAAGAGTTAACGTTTTGTAATGGCATTGCCCTCGCCATCATGATTCCAAGAAAATTTAACCCACGTATATGTTCCTCAATTCTTAAATCTAGAAGCTGAGTGACATCTTGTGTCACCCATTCCGATCTCAATAATGGCGTGCGCGAAACCGTCACAGCCATCAAGTTAGCATTAAAACGGCACACACCTTAACCGTGGGGCCACAATTTGAAGGTTATCAGGAAAACAGACACGGTATACGGCCCTTGAATATATTTCGGCGTTCATCGCCCCGAGACACGCCGCGCGTCGCAAAATAATTAGCTAATTGAAAAACTTGAATAAAATTAACGACATTTGTTTGATATGACACTAGTGGATAAGGTCAAAGGTGCTAACACAACATAATTTAAATTATACGTGAATGTGTTTTACAATCAACCAAAAGATCAAGATTTGAATAGTATCTACAAAACGACATATTTTTTCACTGTATAAACGCAGAGGTTTAGGCGACAGTTGAAGAGGAACTAACAAACCGGATGCAGCTTTAGAAATACAGTTTGAATTATAAGCGCTGTTTGTTTTGTTGGGCTCTATCTGATAACTAAGCAAACATACAATATAGAAGATTGTTATCGTTTAGTTAAGTAATGTTATCAATCAGTGTTTTTTTGGCTCATTAAGTGTTTATTTAAGAAAGTTTTATTGTGGATTATTATTAATATTCAGAATACAAATTATTGTATTGGAGTCGATATTCGGATTATGTCAACATCCTTAAAAGAATGAGATATAATTGGTGGTAACGAGCGCTTGTTTTAATCTTGTGTCTGTCTTTCTGTACATAATATTGTTATGATTATAAGTGTCGGCGCTAGAGGCCCAGTGGATACCTTTAGGGCATTGGCCGTCTTGCTCCGCTGCCTTACCATAACATGGATCATGGCAAACGAGCTACACTTGGGTGATGATGAACACAACTACAATATTATTTATGCCAGCTTGAAAAAACATGCTTAGAAAATAATGAGCAAATAAAAAATAGCTTTCATGTTTAAAAAATATATTTTTCAGAGATATTAATTGTATCAAAGCATGTAGTGTGTGCACAGCTGATGATGTTCAATAATATAATAAATACACTTTGTTTCATAGTTAAATACTTTGTACCTAAGTTTAAAAAAACAACAACAAATTAAGGTCTTGTTAGTTGTTACGCTAGTAAACTGATACAAACTAACAACCGTCACTGGATAACTGGTAGAAAATGTTTTAGCATTAAGTTCTCCTTTTGTACACAAGTTTGTACAAATAAAGGGAACAAATTTCCTGTCATTAATTCGGTATTTTTAGGTACAGCCGGCTGCGCTGATATGTATACACTCCCAAGTTTTCAAATTTATATTTATATATATATATATATATATAGCTGACGTACCTAGAGTAGGTAAGTACCTCACAATGCTTAAGGAAAATCATAAAAATATATCTATAATTTTTCATATTATTATAATAAGTCATAAATATGAATTCCTAGTAAAGCTGAACCTAATCGATGATAAATGATATCACAATTTGGTAATGACACCAGCCTCATTAGGCTGTCTGTTTAACATTCTACTCATCATCATTATCAGCCCATCACGTTCCCACTGCTGGGACACGGGCCTTCTCTCATAGAGAGAGAACATTAACATTCTACTAATATTATAAATGCGAAACTTTGTGAGAATGAATGGATAGTTGCATGGATGGATTTTTGTTTCTCAATCATACAAAAACTACTAAACGGATTTTGATGTTTGGTATGTTGATACTGTATGTGCTGAAAAAGGATATAGGTTACTATTTATTCCGGAAACGCGGTTTTCCGGAATAAAGAGTATCATATGTCCGTTGTCGCCGCTAGTACTGTATAACTGATACCTAAAGAGTATCATATGTCCGTTGTCGCCGCTAGTACTGTATAACTGATACCTAAAGATTATCATATATTATGTCCGTTGTCGCCGCTAGTACTGTATAACTGATACCTAAAGAGTAGCATATGTCCGTTGTCGCCGCTAGTACTGTATAACTGATACCTAAAATCTCATTCGGTGAAATATTAGCCGACATGATTCATATTTTGTAAAACGATATCAAAAATGTCAACAATGGGAGTGGTAGGCTCTGACCGCGGTCGTTAGCCACCCACCGAACAAAGTCCGTCAAGTGACCTAGTCGTGTTTCGGGATAATGTTCGGTGAACCACCAAGGAAACGGTTGAGAACAGTCGCTCAACTGCCGTCGTCCTCTAGATGTATGTGCTCCATCTTCGCCCAAATTGTTGCTAAATATCACGCAAAATAGAGGCCTAACATAGATTTATAAGCAATAAAAAAAACAATAAATGTTTAGGTAAATATAATTCTATGTATAAAAGGAAAAGCAATATTTCATATGCCTGCTTTGATTTTAAATGGAGACAAATGTCGACACTAATAGAATTTATAGGCGCGGGGCGGGTATGAAGAATCATGTTATTGAAATTATGGCAGATTAACATTTCTTTGTAGATTCAACGCGTTGAATTCTTTTAAAAGAAAAATCATGCTTAGAGGCTGATGCATCTCACGTTCTTGCTAATAAAGTGTAATGCTACGAGTTATGTGCGCACATCACCACGGAGGCAACCGTTAAAGATTCGCGAGAGGCTCGTGCAGGTGGCGCGGTTCGGCGGATGTTGGTTCCAGCGCAGGGTCAAAGGACCAGCCAAGGCCTCGCCCGCGACATTCGGGCGGTAACCTTCCACTGGCGGCGGCGGTGGCGCCTCCTGTCAATACCACGCCATCGTCAGGAGCTCGGCCACACCACATGGCCTCTTTATATACGTACCATCAGCTTAGTTTGCTTATAGTGACGACGCTTGATATTTGTTTGGGCACGATATTGCCTGATGTTAAGCTACCATGTGGCCGAAAATGGAGCATTCAGATCTAGAGCAAGGTGGCAGTTGAATGACCGCTCAGATCCGTCTTCCTGATGGTTCACCGAACATTATCCCGAAACACGACTAGGTCGCCTGACGGCATGGCTTTTTAATTGGGTATTGCAGCCGCGGTTGAAACCAACCACTACAAGACGCGTAAGCTGGTTTCCTCATAATGTTTTCCTTCACCCTTATTAGAGCGAGCGCGCAAAATCTGTACTTGACTGTAAGTCATTGGTGCAGGGCCAAGTCGATTCGAACTCGGGCGTCGGATCGTAAGATGCACAATTAAGTTACCGCTCGGCTGTAAACACAATGTCATTATAATAAATGAGGAAGTCTTCGTAGCAGGATACAATTTACGCTCGTTGCATACTCTAGCGTTTGACATTCATAGAACGAGACAAGGTGTAAAATCACGTGTGAAAAATATGTACGACAGATTAGCGAGTCTTGTAACTGATGAAATGTTTCAACATTAATATTTTTAATTACTGCCGCCGTTTATTTTATCGACACAAGTGATAATGTTAAAAGTCGTGCATTTAATAAATAACTTTGTTTACATAACTTGTTGCTAACCTGTTTGTTAAATGGTAATGCACTTACGTGGTTAAATTGTTATGAAAACACATTACTATGTTGCTTTATTATATTGAGATGAGATGTAAATAATCAGTCGTAGAGTTGTATCCACTTTGCGTTGGTCCTTCGCATCGTACTGCAGCGGTGCGCGCAACACCTGTTGCGGTGTCGTGCCAGGACGCAGAGGCAGAGTAAACATCTGCCTCGCTAGGTACCTCGCACTACAACCACACGAGAGGCAGCTGAATAATATAATGTAACATGCCATTAACATATCAAAAACCTTATGCACCTCTTGAACATGCCTTTGTAATTAAAAACAAGAAACCTTATGATGACGGCACAGGATAAGCTAGCAGATTTTGTTACATATTTATTAACCAAACGTAATATTTTTTTTAAAACAATGTATTTTGATAGTTTTGCATATCATTAAATGTTATCCTACGCGATTTTAAAATATTTGAGCAATTAGTGTAATCATCACAATTATGGTTTCGTTATCCGCGTCAGGGTTTCTACAACTATATTGCGATTATTTGGCCCGCTGATAAACGTAAAACTGCGAACCTTACCAATCTCCAACACTAGCACAAACCATCGAATGTTATCGAATCATATCATGTATCAAATCATCTTTCCTTCAAAATGTTACGCGTCGAAATGACAACGCATGGCGCCTCGTTGGGTTGCTTCAAGTACCTAGAGGTGTGTACTATCATATGTAGTTCATACATTCGGTATCATGTTGACTCGTACCTTATCAAATTGTTATTGTAAACCTGATAAGGATTTGCATGTGAATCGTAACAAATATATCACGGTCACCTGCACGCTATTGATCGCTGGGTACTGATAGCTACAACAATCCAATCTTTGAATTGTTCTTACCTTTACACCTTATTTAAGAAAGAAAGAAAGATATAATTGTAAGCCTAGCTCGTACAAAATAGTCGAGACAGATGTGTACACACATAATATGGCGCCATAAAAACGTGAATATAAAATCATGATTTGTCAATTACAACTTTAATTTATTTTATTGAAGAACGAGCAGGTCGTTCGCCTGATGGTAAGCAACCTACCTAATAACAGTTGCAACACCATCTAGACCTAGAGCAATAGAACTATGCAAAACCCTTCGCGGCATCGGCATTGCACTTCGCTTGTCACCCTGAGTGAGACAATAGCTCGTAAGTCCCATAATGCCCAGTAATTTCGCTAACCGGAACACGGTAATGCTTGCGTATGCACTGGCGGGCGGTAGAATAACTGGTAATAAACGTTGGGCTTTGTTTCAGTCATAAATTCTTAATAGATATCGATGTGTGATTTACGCCTGTATGTAGGTAGATAACTACATTCATGGTACGTACATGAACTGTATCTGACGAATCTAAACGAAAACAAGAGCTAGTCATACTTAGTCATCCTAAAACTTTTAAAAATCGTGATGTCAATTTCCTTGTACAAAGATCTAAACAAATAGATACATATTATAAGGTCTTGTATATCTCAGGCCATATGGACACCATAATCCATAATTTCACAAAAAAACATTGCCAGGTGGCGGGTTCAACGCACGAGCCAGCTTTTATTTTGTTTCGAAACGAACCTGAGGGTTGGTGCAGCTTTAGTCCGTAGGAGACGGTAAAAAATTACCCACCAACCACCTGGCCGTCTCACCTTTTCCAGTCGTAGGTATAAAGTAAACTACGTAGATTGTAAACAGTTGCTTGGTCAACTGGAATTTTGTTTATAATATCGATCCGATCATCTACAAGGATTCTATGTAGAGATCTCCGCCACATGAAACATAGTTTTTCGTAATGTTGTCTGTTTGTTCCGATATTACACAAAAAACTACCTAATGAATTTTTGGTAGGGCTGTATTGATATCTATATGATTACTAAAACCAAAGTATATAAAAATAACGGGAACATGAAAAGGTATAATCAAACAAGATTATGCGTAAGTGGACATAATAGACTTTAAAGAAAAGTAAATAATAGCAATATTGCAGCAGGCTACTTAGGCTACAGGCAAGCAGGATAGGTCTGAACAATTGGTGTAGTCAAACAATGAAGTATGAAATGCAGAAGCCAAACAAGAAAAATTTGAAGAATGAAATAATGCGACAGAGACAACAACATTAAACCGTCTCACTTTTAACAATAGCATTCTTCAAAAGATTAAAGAAAGTTTGCCAAAGACTGAATGAAATTTTTACCTGTTTCGTGTCAAAACCACTTCGCATCTTGAAAACTTCTACAATGGAATTGCGTTATCTCCGGGTTCGTAGATTGTTGTTTGTATTGTGATTGACTTAAAAAATCAGTTTGTTTTGAATAGTCTTCAATTAAACTCTTAAATTGTAATTGGGTTGTCTGTATAGAATTTAGTAGGTAGTCTATGGCTTTCTGTTCTTAATCAAATAGCTATGTAGTTTCTTTGATTTCTTTATAAGTTTTATGGACTTTCTTTAAATATGCAATAGACTTTTATTTGGTAACCTATTTTGTTGGCCTATATATTGTTGTGAGGTGCATTCGCGTATTTCATTAATACTATTAAAAGTTTACTGTAATAGCCTATAATTATAGCTCATGCTAGGGTACGGGCATTCTCTCTGGAAATGCAATGCAATATAGCATATATATAGCAATAATGGTAAATGATGATTAGATATTTAAACCTTGAAGCTACTCTAACATTCTGATAAAAAATAGTGTACATTTTATTTATTGACAGGTCTTTATAAACCCACGAAATGGATTAATGAGTTTGACAATTAAGTTAGGTACAAAGTGCAACATTTGTGTATGTAATGTGTAGAGATGATCACCAGCACGGGCTGCCACAGCCGTCCGGCCTATAATTATAGCTCATGCTAAGGTACGGGCATTCTCTCTGGGAATGCAATGCAGTATAGCATATATATAGCAATGGTAAATGATGATTAGATGTTTAAACCTTCTTGAAGCTACTCTAACATTCTGACATATTTCTTTTTATTTTTTCGCTTAATAGATCTATGTTTGGCCACTATCTAGCCTGATGTGAAGCGATGATGTGGCCTAAGATGAAGCACATAGATCTAGAGAGAGACGGCAATTGAGCGGCTGCTCAGACCCGTCTCCCCGATGGTTCACCAAACATCATCCAAAAATTGTATCTAGCGTACATTCTATTTATTGACAGGTTTTTATAAGCCCACGAAATAGATTAATGAGTTTGACAATTAAGTTAGGTACAAAGTGCAACATTTGTGTGTAGAGATGATCACCAGCACGGGCTGCCGCAACCGTCCGCCTGAAACGGACACGTGCCGTGCGTGACAGCTGCGCGGCAGTAACCCACCGAGTGGCGTGCCTCTTTCTTAAAGATATATACAAAAACATAGTTCTATTATAAATATACAACCTTTTCTAAATTTTATCGTCTTTTGTTAGATAATAAAAGGCTTCGGTGCTCTTGTCTTCATCGCAGACAGTCTAATCAAATTTTGTCCGGTCGGTCCTAGGATATCGACACTACAACGGTAACCGAGTCTTCGTTCAACTAAAATTTTGATGTTTGGCAATAAAACTACTTGTTTACAGGAATTTACTTAAAGACAGGAGTTGTCTTGTTCGAAGAACGTATGATTAGTAACAAGAGAAACATGCGAAATAAAACTTTTCGTATCACGAATTCACGAATTCCATAACTTTTAGGTGGTGCTCCAAAATGATTCTCGGAATTTGACATGGGTATTTATTTTCATTTAAAAATAAGTGAATATATTATAATTTAGAATTAAAACAGGTTGGTTGCGATGCGAACGACCAATAATAATCAAGGTCACAAACCCTACGATAATAATTGTGCGTCTAGTACGCATCTTCTCATGGTTGACTCCGAACATGAAACATAGTAGTTGTAACATATCCTAACTCCTAACACTAAAATTCACCAAAAACATCAATAATTGTACAAAACACAAAACAAATTTGTTGAATGAATCTATTGTTTTTATCCGTGTTATCTAAGAACGTGCGAGAAATACGTACTCTTTAATTATTTCTGAATAAGATTCGTCTGAATCTGTCAGTTAGATACTACAAAAAGAATTACTTATTTGGAATTAGATTAGTCAGAGTTTGGGATGACTCCAATTGTGCCATGTGGAAACAACATGGCGGGAGCGGCAGCGTGGCTGCGAGACGACAATGCAGGCGCCGCGCCACAACGCGTAGGGAAATGCATATCCGGCCACCGCTTAACAGAATTCAGGTCAGAACATCACCACTCCTGGAACTAAGCAGTCTAAAGACTAGCACATGCTTCATACACTAGATGTGCTTTGCTGCAATCTACTTCCTCGGTGTTATTGATTTAGTTTCAATTTCCCGCGCTTGCCGCCACCCTGTCTCCACGTGCAACTCACCCCCTAGCCGCCATGTTCGAGCACACCCCTATAAAATTTAACAACACAAAGCCACGAGGAAACCGCGTGTTCGTAAAAAAATTCGGTCGCTATGGTTTTCAGAAATTGTGAAGTAAGAATTTATTTGCACCTTTTAAATTCAATTATTTCCCTCAAAAACAGTCAATCAATACTAAAGTAAGTATTTGGATTTATATTGAAGAAAAACCACGCCACAAGCCACGCGTCTCCCATCTCTTACTAAGCACGAGTTGGCTCGGTCGGGGGTAGACGGGGGTGGAATGGGTAGGGGGTATAAAAACCACAGCACAGCAAAGCGGGCGGGCGCCTCGGCCTCCCCCGCACCGCAACCCCCGCCCCGCTCCAAGCGACCAAAGCGCGCGATTATTCTGTCTACTTGTCTAGCTAGCGAGCGGGGGACGTAGCTTTGCTTGCGTCAAGTCGTTAGCTTGCATTGGCTGTCAGACAGTTCGTTCAGTCCGCAACGCGCCGTTTTCCCGAACGGACGTACGCTCCCAAACTCTTAAACTAAATATCGTCGTTTGTTTGTTTATTTTTATTTTTAGTATTTCACATTCCTCTCAATTAAATTATTAAGTGTACCTATTATCATAACAAATCGAAGTGTCGAAAGGATTTTAAATTTTAACAAGCTTTATGAACTGTGATCGTGTTTTTGACCGTTTCGAACAATAATAAACGGTAACATTTAAAGTGTGAGTTGTGTCGAAATGAGTGGATTGACCACTAGAGTTAAAAGGGGATCGAGGGGTAGTGCCACTCTTATCGAAGCAGCTAACAGAATTCTGCGACTACTTGGTGTTAGTTCCGCAAAGCGCGGGAAACAGCCCTCACCCAAATCTAAGGTAAGGTCAATGACTCGCTGTGTCTGCTTTGTAACCTTGTTTGTGTCTGTCTGCGTCTACCATTACAAATTCAGGAGATGCTTATCCTGTGTAGTTTTTGTATTTGTAAATTTTCGGTTGATATAACGGCTTTTATGTATTTTGTTTCTTTGTAAATTCATCAACATGATCGATAGTATAGTTGTAATGGAATGCATGAATGTAAAGTATTTAATTTATAAAAGTAAAAAAAGACAGTTGTAAATTAATTACTAATTTTAAAAATATGCTTAATTTTCTTATGTATTCGTCACGTGTATTTAGGATTTCTTTATCATCCTCTTTCAAAATTTGTAATATACCTAATTCAGAAACTGTTTTTAACGTGAAAGTCCGAAATCCCCATTCATTAAATCATCCCGCCCGCCATGCCACTCGGATCGTTTACTACGTGGAATGTGCAGCGTGGCATTATTATGGTGTGTAAAAATGGCGTCGATAAACTTTCGCTGTACAGAGCGCAGTGATTGCGCACTTTCGCCGTGTTTTCCTGTAAGTCATTGGATGGCACTGTTCACACGACTCGCGGCGCAGCAAGCCGCGTGTGATGCAAACAAACAACGGGCATGCGAGTGAGCGTAGAGCGTAGCAATGCCAGTGAGCGCGCCAACGCGACGCTCGACGCGGAGTGCGGACTCTGCCCCGCACTTGTTTGTTCACGCGTCGCCAACGTGCCACCTTGTTTACCACTACGAGCGATTCACGATGCGCATTCATCATTCTGTCCGTAATGACATACTATAAAAAATATTTTTTTCTTCATCTGTAATCATAGAGCTACTCCAACGCACTTTGCATTCCGTTAATACTCAACACAATTGTTACTTTAATTTTGGATAGTTTAAATGTTTCCAATTCATGTACGATTTTATACTTTCTTTTATTTATGTTAACACTTTAACCAACCAATTTCGTAAACTATTGAGTACCTGATTACATCTTTCTGGCGACATAATTAGACAGGTTTATCTGGTTTATTTTAAAACTGGTCATGACTTTTATCAAAACAACAAATTTTAAATTCAATAGGTTGGTTTCTCATGAAATTCCTTCATTGATAAATCTATTGCTCTTGATAGACGACAGATAGAAAATATATCGTCAAAATAAAACTGTAATATTTTTTTCATTCACACGCGTTTTGTTTTTCAGTTAATTAAAACTTTTCAAACTTCAGTCAATACCTATTTAGTCTCGAGGTTTTGTTTTTTTTTGCCTTACTAAATGAAAACCGCTAAACCAGAACTTGATAAAACCCATCAGTAAACCCACCGTAAAATTTTACAGAAGATTTTGTGCACACAATTTTTATCTTGCGATAATGTTAAATGTACCATGTTTACTCTTGTAAACAGTATCTTGTGGAAAAACACTACATTCCCAGGCAAAACATACTAACCTAGTTAAAAGCTTTAGATATGAAATGCTTAGAATCCGAGTACCTTTGTAATAAAAATATTTACGTCGTCATTACCGTTCTTAAAAGTTTGTTAAAGTTCTAGTACGATTTAGTTGACAATCAATAATATTTATGTTGTTACATTTGAGGGTGGATGAACATCGAAACCAGGTAAGGTAGTTAAATATTAATTTCCAGGTATATAGTTTCAACAGCTATCGTAACAAACCCACCTCCGATTTCATACGGATTGCAGTCATTCCTCGATTAGACTAGCGGATATAGCTGGTTTAAGAGGGGGTAAATAGTCATGCAGAAAAGCGTGCCACATCCGTCTAGGTTTATTTGTTACAAGGCCTCCGTGCCGTGCCAACCTCCGTGAATGAATATCAATAGAAATTAAGGTCGAATATAGGTACCACGACTTCGACGCGACGGTTTTTATGTCACGACCCTTTTATCGTAACAATTCAATGGTAATGTTTAATTTCATCTGAACCGTAAATGTTGTAGTCGATTCTTGATTTTTTATTAGGTCTCTTGATATTAAGTATCGTCAAACGTCATACGCTCTTTATTGAGTAAGAACGGAATGTTACGAATGCATCGAAATGCAGCAGACCCACGAGTCTGGGATTGAGGTCGACTACGGATGAGTGTTCTCGCGGAGTGCGGAATGCGCCTCTGTGGGAATGCGCCACGAGTACCGTTGCCTCGGTGTAACCGCCCGAGCCGCCGCCACGGAATGCGAGACCCACTTGAGGCCTGCAAGTTTATTAGTGACTCATTCGAAACTTCAATGGATCGCACTTACTGCTCCAACGCGCACTGCGCACTGTTAGGTCATGCCGTTTGTTCACATAACAATTTCCACCTAAAGACACGTTATTCTTTGACAAACAGTCTTTGTGTGGACAAATAGCTGGAGCAGTCAATGTTAAAACAGCAATTAATATTCTTTGAATTAAAAACAAGTATGAGGTTATGGAGAGGACAAGATGTTTTGTAACTTGACTATGTTCCATCCAATGCAAATATTCGTTTTGTAATCATCTGTGTGAACTGCAGACATTTAAACTTTCGATTTTATTCATCTAAGTAATTTCTTAGTAATTGCTTTACCTGCCTAACCTGTAACAGTGGTTCTGTCCGTGCCTCCGTAGTCGTACTCGTATCAGGTGTCGAGATAATGTTGTGTTGTGGTCACATACGTAATTAGTCGTGACCTAGTGGTAATTATAGCTTGCATCCCACCGTCTCCCGCGACACAACGATGTCGTATTTTTCCACTAATGACGAGAAAGTAAATTTACAAAAGCTTTAAAAATATTTATAGCCACACAGCAATGTTGGTAACGCTATCTAGGTCCTTCAGATACTCCTCACTAACGGGACCTAATAGTTACTTTCATTTGCTTTTTGTTTAGTTTGTTTTGACCAATTTACAGTTACAACTGGCGAAATCGCAACGGCGTTTGTCTGTAGCGTAGTTGGAAAGAGAAAGATTTGCAAACTGTGCCCCTCTCTATTTATCTGAACTCGTACATTGAATGGCATATCATTTTTTGCTGCGCCGACGAGTTGTTGAGTTGAAATAAAAAGAGGAACAAAAACACGAGCGCGTACTCTCAAATTGGATCATCGAACTGTATGCGAGGCCGCCGAACGGAGACTGATAAATTTCTATTGCCATAATTAGTTAATGTTTTATTTACCTTGATATGCCAGAATTACTATAAAGTAGTTATAACGGGGTGATATTATCATTTCTTCATAACTTTAACGTTTTTATAATCTCTCAATTTGATATAACTACAACCAACCTCAACTACACAAACTTTTTCTTGAAAGCTTAAAAATATACCTGACATAACAGACAGCAGCAAAACAAGATTACGAAAGAAAATAGATTGTAGTTTTAAAACGGTCGTATGTAATGTGATGAATAGGAGATTTCACCTTCGCTCGTAGTTTAAATCTGATTGTAGAATTATTTATGTATCTAGTGGTCACCTAATTTCAATGTAGCTGGGTGTGCAGACGGCGCGTTGCCCCGTGGCCCCCACCGCGCATGACGCGCTACCACCATCGCCGCCGCCGCCGCCACCGCCACCGGACGATAAACAAGTGCACGCTCTCGTAGCGCTACGACGCGTCGCGACTCTACCACTAGCGGTCCGACATTACTCACCCGCGTTTCCGTAAACAAGCCCGGTTGTAACGATACTCAGCGAGCGTCTACATTGTTACAGATCAACAGCCGAGCGCCGAGTGAGGTGCGGGCCCCTATTGCCGCTGCCGAGACGGTTGTCGAGACGCCGGTGAAGATGCAAGCCCCGCCGGCGGCGGCCACGCCGGCTCCGGCGCCCGCCTCCTCGCCCGTCTCAAACCATTCCTACAGGCCCACTAAGCGGACCGCCAAGGACTACATATTTGGCAAACTCATTGGCGACGGCTGTTACAGCACTGTGTTCCTCGCTAAGGATATTCACAGTGGAAAGGAATATGCAAGTAAGTATCCTAATTCCAGACTAAAAGACTAGTTTGTCTTTTCGTGAGAACTGAGAAATTATAAAGCTGCATATCGTGCAAGTCATTTGGGAAGCATGTTAACTTATGTTTTTACTTTTCTTTCCAGTTAAAGTATGCGAAAAACTCCATATCATTCGGAAAAAGAAGAGGGAATACATCAAACGTGAGAAGGATGCTCTCAACATGCTGTTCAACTTGTCTCACGGCTTTGTAAAACTTTATTGCACTTTCCAAGACGAGGAGAGATTGTATTTCGTGTTGTCATACGCGAAAAATGGCGAGTTGTTGAACAAAATTAACCAAGTCGGCTCTTTTGAGTTGAACGTAGCCAAACATTACGCCGCCGAACTCTTGTTAGCATTGGAAAAAATGCATGCCAAAGGCATAATCCACCGTGATTTAAAACCGGAAAATATTTTACTAGATGAAAATATGCACTTGCGTATCGCTGACTTCGGAACTGCTAAAATTATGGACCCTGAAGAGATTCGGACCGGACTGATCACTACTGAGAACGAGGCGCCAAACGAACGATCAAGGAAGATCAGTTTCGTTGGCACCCCTCAGTATGTTAGCCCGGAATTGTTGCATGACTGTGTCGACACCCGCGCCTCAGACTTGTGGGCGTTCGGCTGCATCATATACCAAATGATTTCCGGCCTCCCACCGTTTCGTGCCGCTACAGAGTTCCTTACCTTCCAAAAGATACTTAAAATGGATTATGAGTTTCCCGAAGGATTCCCCGCCGACGCCAAGGATCTAGTTGAAAAGATTTTAGTTTTAGACCACACCAAGAGAATTGGATCCGAAGACAAAGGAGATATCTATGAAAGCATTCGCAATCATCCTTTCTTTGCCGGCATTGACTGGGATAACATCTGTGAGCAAACTCCTCCGACGATCTGCCCATACCTTCCTGGAGGTTCCTTCGAGGAGGAATACAATGTACCGGATCATCTCGAACCAGGCTTAGGAAATAATCAACTCTTCAGACTCTGGGAATTTGAACTCTCCACATCTAAAGGTAACTTTTTATATTATTTAGATAACTTAATGCTGCGATGCTACTTGAGAAAATGTATATAAATTGGATTTGAAAACTTTGCATTAATTAAAATTACAAATTTATCAAGGCCAGACTTCCTGTTGTTAAAATAGGTGTAGCGTTATACGATTCATAAGAGTTTCTACGTTTAATGTGGACAATTACCAAGAGTCGAGCGAGTGCAGTGAAGCGACGAGTAAGAGGCAACCGTTGCGTCCGTGACCTAAATTCTTGGCAAAATACGAGTCTCGTTTCTTAACTGAACCGCGACTGATAATGTTATTTTAGCGGTTATTTCGTTTCGAATTGAAATGTGCATACGTCGCTTTGTGTAACCGAATCCTTGCACATATTGTACGAAAGCGCTACGTCATCACATTCACTGTTATTTACATTGGGAGCGGACGTCCTCAGTACTCGGTCCTACCACGGCGACGACGCGACGGACCCATGACGTCAACCTTCCGGCTCGCCGCGCGCCCGTGCCGCGCCGCCCGCGCCCGCGCCCGCGCCGACGCATGAATGAGTCGCACACCCGCGCCGCCACTTCTTTATAAATGTCGACCTCACGATCAGCTGACAATGCGCACTCGCAGCGTTTCATCACAATGCGATGAGCTTATCTCACGCATTCTTTACATGTATATGATGTTTCCTACAATTATGTTATCAAGTTTGAATTATATTTTCCTTGTTTTTAGGAATTCTAAACATCAGCCCTGAGGAGAAGCGTCGGCGTCTCGAGACTCAAGCACGTGACAGCAAATGGCACCAGTTCGTTGATGGAGAGCTCATTTTAAAACAAGGACTAGTGGATAAGAGAAAGGGCCTGTTTCCTCGCAGACGGATGTTACTGCTAACCACTGGCCCCCGCCTGTTCTACGTCGACCCCGCCAACATGGTGCTCAAGGGAGAGATCCCGTGGTCACCGGAGCTGCGCGTCGAAGCCAAGAACTTTAGAATATTTTTAGTCCACACAGTGAGTACCTTAAAAACAACTACTATTTTCTTAACATGCCTCAGGTCTCATTAGTCATTTTAAACGTAACTTCATTGTAAATTTAATTACCGAATCGATTGCCCCAATTTTGTGACCGACTTTTAGAAGTCTAAATACCTACGTGTTTCATGGAGCCCGCATAGTCATCGATTCGTAACGGGTCCGCGATTTGCATGTGAACTGGATCGTGATGAGTTCGTGTTTCGTTGCAGCCAAACCGCACATACTACCTGGAGGACCCGGACTCGTACGCGCTGGAGTGGGCGCGCGTCATTGACGAGGTCCGCATCGGCACGTACGGGCGGGACACGACCTAAGCGGCGGCGTGGCCCCGAGAGCGCCCGCGCCGCCGCCGCGGCCCCCACACGTCGCACCCGCAGGCGCAGGCGACTGCACACTTCTAGGATACCATTAGCCTCGAGTTGGAGCGTGGCGACCGTCCTGCCGCCGCCGCGCCGCCCGCGCCCCGCGCCGCGCCGCACCGTGCACCGGACGTTTTGCGAGATGACGACATCTGCTACCGATCTATCACTGTGGATACGTTGACTGATTCCTATTAATAGTTAAATATCCCGACTATCTTAAATTATTACTCTAATTTAAGTTCCTTATTTAAATGTGAATATCGGCGATGATGTGTAAATATTTGTCGTAAATTATTGTAACTGCGATCGCTTAGTATAGTGTAATGTGTAACCGTGGGCCCGTGCGATGTCGCGGGCCCGTCTGTGAGAACGGACTTGTTATTCACCACCCGCGTGTTCACGAAGCCCATTCCGGTTGGTAACTAGGCAATTTATAGCTAAATTTAATATTATTTATTTAACTTAAATTATTTGCCAACGGAATGCGACTGTACAGTAATGAATAAAACAGTAGGAAAATTACGTTCGACGATTCTGTACCTACGCTACGCCGTGTGACGCGCGACAGTGGCGCCTGCCGACGTGCGCGCGCGGAGTCCGCACGGGTGGAGGGTAGGACGGAGCTCTAGTTAGGAAGGATAGCTTCTGAAGGCGAGGCCGGCTGACCGCTCTCCGACCGCGCGTCGCGTCGTAGAGAGCCTCACGCTATTCGTGCATTACAATTTGTGCACTGTATTTAACTAGCAAAGGTATACGGAGAAAGAGTCACCAAAGGTGACAAAATTACTGCTATCGGAATGCTTGTTTAATTGATTACTACCAAATTGTATGATTAATCATTTTGTTAATTTGAAACGAGTAAAAAAATATTAGAATTGCTTAATTGGTAGTGACATAATATTCAAAGAATGTTTTAATGTTTTGGGCTGTTTTTAAGAGATCAGTTTTACAAACATTTAACTAGAACTTCAATGTCATGGGTATTCAGTCGGATTTCTGAATACTGATCCAAATTAGTAGGTATATGTTATGTTACAGTTGCTACGTAATGTAATAGTATATTATTTAAATGCCTAATACTTGCCTGTAAATGAAATTAGGGCTTATTGTGAAAAGGGATCTAATCCGTAGATAATGAAACCCTCGTTTAGTTAATTATTATAGAAAGAATTTCCACTAAGTATTGAAGAACGAAGAGTCTATTCATTTGATATAACATCACTCGTAAGACACAATGTGAAGAACAGAATACATAATATGATCGTCTTAGCAGCAAAACAGCGCATGAGTAACAGGCACACCGGTACATACTACATCACTTGCATGTACTGCTGCTACAAGATCACATTTGTATTCTAGCCTTAAAATTATCAGAATAAATTGAATTTTTCCATGACATTGTTATTAAATAATACTTAAAATAAATTAAAAAACTGCATTTAAAATTTAATAACTGTTAACTATTGTAATTATATTTTACATTTGTATTGCGTAATTTCCAGTAACGAAATAAGAAATTGAGAATAAATTGAAGTTGATTTTTAAACTAACCTTTTATTGCAAATCATTCTCTCCGACATACATTCCATTCGAATATTTAAATTAAAATATTGCTTTGCTCATAGATAGTGAATCAGTCGCTAGTTTTTATTGGTTATAGGCATTGACCTAGCAACAAAATTATAGGCTTGCGTTTGACCGCTATCCCTGTTGTTAAGTGACGATGCGGTCGAAAGCGTAGCACGCTCGCCTAGAAACCTGTTCACTCAAAACTCCTAGATTGTACCTATCCGGGAATATACATGCCATCAAAGTTCCACTCCTTGGCAATTCGTATTACAAAGGTCGAAGCGAAGCGCTTGCGAACAGGAGGGATGTCAACCATAAATTGATGGCGGCTTGCCGTACGTCTGGTTATCCGATGTTGAATTAGGATGGGGGATTTAATTCGTGCAATTCCATCGCACTCACGAAATGTATCCGGTAAAAAACCGATAAACATGCAACTTTGCGCCTATGTTCAAGACTGAAGCCTGGTCATAACCAGCGTATCGTCAATAAGCTTTTTGGCTCGTCTTTCAATGGTTTCCAATGCTTCGAGCTGGTAATTGGCGGAGCCAACCCACAGGTGAGAACAATACTCCATCCATTTATGACCGGACTTGGGCTCGTAATAATATATTTAGCAGGTGTTCAGTAATATATTTAGCTGGTGTAAAATCTCGTCTCACCTTGGCCAAATAGAACTGGTATTTTTTAGATTGATTTAATTTGGTAGAACTTTACCTGTCAATTTTTCAACCATAGAAATACATAGTGGATTTTTGAGATGGGATTTTATGACCAAAATCCGAAACTAGGAGAAATAGAGCAGTGGTGTAAGGAGTCATGAGCTCGATATAATGCTACTAATATTATAAATGCGAAAATCTATTTGTGTGTGTGTTACCACATAACTTCATACAACTGAACGGATTTTGATGAGGTAAAATGTACATTAGGTCCTGGGATACGACATAGAATACGTTTCATCCCGGAAACAGTTCCAACTATACACTAAGTACTACGCGGTTGAAACCGTGCAGCTAGGCTAGGTTGTGTATAACAGCGATCTATGTACTTCTCATCAAAAACCTAAAGACGAGAAATGATATTTATTGAAAATAATTGTTGACTTTTAAATCCAGAATTAAAAATAAATGTGGTCCTTCCCTTCACTGACAAGTTTCCTTGTGTTGTTGGTATTTGCCATAATTCAAACGTGTCCTCAATTTATGTCTACTCTTTTTGAACGGATTCTCGAGTAGATGTTTAATTAAAGTCATTTGTAGAATGGGAGTTCTTAGATGAATTAGATCAAAGTGAGGTATAACACTACCGTTTTTTTTTAACGGGCGAATGTCTTTATTTCTGAAAACAACTACACTCTACTTACTAAAACTAACTACTTACAAGGAGAAGCAATTGGACAACCCATATATACCATTAAAGGCCTATAGATAGCGCAAATGCTCCAACCCACTACCAGTTGGCAGCATACCCAAGATGCTGGCATTATTGCCCCGTTGGATTGCAATACTGATACATTGAGCCAAATAAGTCCCAGCATTTTGGTAACGCGTCGCATCAATCAGGCGCTCTGACAGACTTATGAAAATACGATGAGCTCCTGGTCCAAAGTCTCCACACCAAACGGCTCAAATATGTAACCGCTACCGAGGTTAGCATATTTCCGCCGCTTGAGCTGCTCAGCCGAATTAGCCGCCGCGCCAGCCTTATTGTGTGATGTGACGGCGCCATAGTATCGACGCAAGTAGCGTCACACACTAGAGGCCGCCCCAGCTTCCAGGGGATCAGGGTCATGCCTTCAGGCCTTTTACCATCGTCACGCATTAGACCATTTCAGGTCATCAGGTTCGAGAATGGCTGCAACATTGACCCTGGTAAAAGCCCGGCGGATGATATCGTTAAGACTGGCGTGACGCGAAAATCAGCGGCACTTCTGGAACATGAGAGACCATGGTGACCGAGTTGATCAACTGCAGTACCACACTGGCAACGATGGGCTTCATAACACCTTGCACCCAGACGTAAGCTAATAGCAAGACGGAAAGCAGATGGGTCTAATAAATTGCCAGTATTAAAAGGGGATAGCCTGCAACCATAGCCCTGATTCCCACACAGAGACTGCAAGAAGGCGGGCACGATCTGCGACGCTAGGACACGTATCTAAAAGATGTTTCCATGTTAGTCCGCAGAGCGGCCCATCCCACAGCCTCTGAAGCCAAAACTTTCGGGAATTTGGTATTTGGGCATGCTATCTCCGAGGTATTCTTGGCCTCCGTCAAATAAGCTACATCGAAACTGCCTAAAGCAGGTGGATCTTTTCTATTAATTTACACTACCGTTTGTATATTAATCAAAGACGACATACAATATATTATTATATAATAAATATATATATAACTAGCTGTTGCCCGTGACTTCGTTCGCATGAACTATACTTTAACGCTGATGTAGAGACGTTTTTTGTAAATTGTGTACAACACAGGTTATTTACAAAACACCCTGTACACAGCGGTCTGATTGTAGGAAGCAAACACGTTAAGACTTTGGGATCACGTCGCCCGTGAGAAGACTTCGTACCTACAGCTGTCTCTGTGAGAAACTTCCTGTCCTCAGATCAACGGCCGTGGCTTGGGCCACGGGCTCTCACCTCACCTCAGTAAGGTTCGTCTGTAGCTAGACACTATCTTCAGCCGAGTTTTCTAGAGTCTAATTTCGAAAAAGCATAATTTTGAATTCTAAATTTTTAATGTATTAGTGTGCGTTGGAAGCCCGGTTGCACTCAAAGAGTTCAACAATTCTACGGGGTACGGCAGTGAATTGCCACCATCCGCGCCGTCGTCCTATACATCAACGTCCTGTTCAATGTCCCTCAAAACATTATAGGCGGAAAATCACATGCACACTGATTCACAAATCCTTGAAAATATACTTAGGATTCAGTGAACGTTCTAAAAGAATTGCGAAAGTTGTAATAAGATTCTGTGAAAGTGTAATAAACAAGTTATGACCTGAAACTTGGGCCCTCAGTTCTCACATAGAGGATGAAGGGCCACTTACACCGGCTAAACAACGCATATAGCAGTAAAAAAAATTACGCCAAAATCTAAGTCAACCCCAAACTAAATTTACTGTTTTGTGTCTTGGTTCAAAATGGACCCTTACTCCTCATACATACAAAAGGTCATTATGTAATTTAATAAGTCTTTTCATTACAACTATTTGTGTGTTATCCAATGTGCTAAATAATAAATTGTAAAACATTGTGAAACTGTAAAATGTAAAAATGTGAACTTATAATAGTTGGCTTCAACACATTAAAAAATGGAAGGCATTATATATACATCTAATTCATTTTACATTTGCTATCTACCCCCCTACATACATAATATTCAGCATAATTACATACTCTACATCATTGCGTTTCAGTTTTGAGATGAGTTTCCGTTTCGATGACGTCATGCCTGATTCCATTAGGTGAAAAGACTTTTTTAATTACATAAAAACTTTTGTATGTGTGAGGACTGAGGGCCCATTTTGAATCAAGTTACACAAAATAGTAAAGAGTTTTGAGATACTATCTCATTTTCACAAATTTTGTTCAGCATTGACTTAGATTAGCCTGTATAGGTGGCCTTCAATCCTCTATGTGAGAACTGGAGGGCCCAAGTTTTCACCTCATAACTCGATTATTTGATTTTCATAAAATCTTATTCCACCTTTCACAATTCTTTTAGAATGCTCACTGAATCTTAAGTATATTTTCAAGGATTTTAATCAGAGTGCACAACCACACCACACGCACACAACATAGAGGTTTGTATACAAAAACTTAATTAGAATGTATTGTACATATCCCGAAAAAAAACTCTAAATGACAGCATAACTCGTATCAAAAACCGTTGCGTGGTTTAGAAGTAAGCGGTGAAACATAAATGAGGACGCGGATAAAACGGACGGAATTATTTATTGGCCTTATAACATTATTTGGTACACTGGGTAAGTCAAATGTAAGAGCTATTTAGATGACACTGAAGTTCCTCGAGCGACTGTCCTATCTTATATTGGTGTGACTGTGTGTGTGGTTTTGCCCCTTTTGCTTAGTTGGCAATGGGGGCCTTTCATGTTTTTGACAGTCTTGAGTCTGTTTAATAATTGGCTTTTTTAATCTCTGTTATTAAAATTTAGCTAGGTAGTAAGTTAAAAGTTAACCTTAGATTATTCTTTGATGGGATTCTATAAAATCCGATCTAGGAGAGGGGTAATCAATTTAGTTTTTCACAATGAAGATCTAGTAGAATTTGGATTATTTCAATCTACAAATTATTTTCTTCTGTAGAAAAACATTACACTTTATTGTGTTGTTCTCATATTATACATTATATCATATCAGCTGCATATATTTTTGCAATGTCTGGCTAGCACTTGCTGGGTTTATAAGTTTTCTAGCCTTTCGTCATGGTTTTTACAGAGAAGGGCCAATATTTCTTGTGAAATAGGTTGCTCCGACTTTGATGATATGCAGGCAGATACTTGTCTTGTCCCCCTTTTTTTTGAACAGCAACTCTTCGTCGAGGTAACGTAGTCGCGCGGGGACCCGTACGATGACAGATAATCCACGAGAAATTGATGTGCACTGAGACCGCGAGGTTGCTCTCGGTTGCGATCAGGACCTGAAGTCGGGAGAGGACACAGTCAGTAGCGGCTTGATATCAGGTATACGGCGAGAAGAGAAGGTTCAAGAACCAAGACGCACTTTGTTGAGACGTCGTCATGTAACTACAAATCGATTGAGGAATTATGAAAAATCGGAATTTGAGAACTCCATCGCACACAGCCACGTTAAGAGGTGGGCTACAGTTTTAGGAGTGCATCTTGGACCTTCAGCTACATTAACGGCCTATTATACTAAAAGGTGCGGCTCTGAAGGTAGTAAATAGTTTTAAATATCTGAGGGGACACCTGAAAATCAAATACATCATAGGTAGAGCTTAATTGTATGAATAATCAAATAAATTATAGGTAGAGCATATATGTAGAAAATAGTTTTAATTCTACATTGTGTGTAGACTTCACCATCACATGAACATGGAGGCATCCCCCCTCTCCTCGACAACACAGGCCTAGTGAGAAGACTAAAAAGGACAAAACTTTTTGAGTTAATTTAGTGCAGTAACAGTGTGTTGTAGTAAAGTTAGTGCTACCCATAAAGAAAACAAGAACATAGAGTTATCACCAAAACGCAAAATGTATAGTTACAAAATGTATAATTATTATGTTTTACCTTGAATGAATAACATAGGTATGGCCAATTTACATAGCCTATTCTTGCCTTCGTATAGGAATGCTATTCTTGTCAGGAATGCTGCTGCAAAATGTCTTCGGCATTCTCTTAGATTCTTATAAATAAAAGTTTTCATCAAACTTTTTGTAGGAAATTCCAACTCTCAAACCATCCTTGGAAGCGATCTTTTTCAAGACATGGGTTTATAAATTTGTGCAGCACAGCTGAAATTTTATTTTATTTAAAATAAATACAGGTTGCTTGTTAGGTAGATAATTAATGAAATACTATAGGTAAGTCAACATGTAAATTTAATCTTACCATAGAATATTATATTATATGGGTTGGTAAGTACTTACAAGAAATTACGAAGAATGGGAAGATTCTTCTATGTTGTGAATGGAAATTGGACATAAACATGCTCTTGTTTTACAGTATTATTTTCACTGAATTAACAAGATATCGCTGGATATGCATTAAGACTAGGTAGCCGAACAACGAGAAACGACTATTTTGTGAAAGCCAATTTTTATCTAGGGTGAAAGCAAAGAACACAAGCAGTTTGTTCTATTACAGTTCAAACTAGGCTTTGGAGATGATCAAAACATTCAAAATACCAACCTTTCCAGCTATTCTTATAATATCGTCGTGATTCTTAAGCTTGCACGTCATTGTCATTTTTATCTAGGGTCATTGTCTAAGTATTGTATTTGATTTTCAAATGACCAAAAATTCCAATCAACAATCATTTTTAAATTTTCCTAAGTTTTTTGCAAAATTACTATTTTGTTTTGACATTTGTTATTTTTTTTTAATTCGCCCGTTTGGGCAGGCTAACTAAAGTCTCTAGGACCACACCGCCTTGTCTTACGTAGTTTTTATTTGATAGTTTGAAAACATTACGATGATTTATTTCGTATTGTAGTCAAAATCAATGTAACTCTTAGTGCTTCAAAAAAGTGGTGGAACCTCAGAGGAACTGAGAGTGGAACGTTATTCAATCTTTCCATGAACTTTTTGGGAGAACATAAAAAGCAATGTTTTTCCCTATTTTGTTTCATTTGTCTACACTCGAGCACGTTTACGAACACTAATGGTTAATATTTCACCGATATTACAAAATAAAACAAAAATTGTTTGGAGAATAAAACAAAATCGAACTGTATCACTTTTCACTTCCCGCCAAAGACTGTTTTTTTTTAAGTTTGCCCGTTAGAGTATGCTAAAGTCTCTAGGACCATACCGCCATGTTTTACGTAGGTTTTATTTGACAGTTTGAAAAAATTGCAATGATTTCTTGCGTATTTTGTCGTACGAGGGTCATCAGCAACAAGCCGAACCCTCTCCTAGTGCTTTAATAAAATGATGGAACTTTATTCAAGCTATCCATGGACTTTTTGGGAACCCATAAAAAGCAATGTTTTTCTCTATTTTGTTTCATTTGCCTACACTCGTGCACGTTTACGAACACCTAGTGGTTATTATTCCAGTGATATTACACATGATCACTCGACATAACACTTGTTTAGAAAATAAAACAAAATCGAACTGTATGTATCACTTTTCAGCTCAGATAAAATATGCAGCCAAAGCATAAGACGCTAGCAAATACAAAACGTGCGAAGCCAAATACCTGAGAAAGAGAAAAAAAACAGCAATAGCAAGACTGACAGTGGCAGTGTCAGTCTGACACTGACGGGTCATTTTAAATATTTAATTTAATTTCACATTTTTCCCAACCTAAATCTAAATAGAGATAGATTCTAGGAAACGAATTGCAGTAGTAAACTTATCCTGAAGTTATTTGATGCAATGGCTCAATCGACACAAACTGTAATAAAATATGTAGGTAGAACAACAGATTTCAAGGGTAAAACTTTATGGGAAATTGTGGGAAGTCTCAAAAATTATGGAGTCGGCAGAATCATTGTGCGTTCGGTCTTCCATAAGCGATACTCCGAACCCTGTTTCATGAAAATAGTGAAAGTAGAAACATGCCCTGACGAGGTAAGATACTTGTTAATTATTAAAATATTGTAGGCACCTATAAAAGAATCGTTTTCAAAACGTTAGCTATGTCCAACATATCCATATTTTCTAGAAGATACTTATCTTTCAAATATTTATAGTGAAATCAATTTGTTTTAAGTCTTCTAAACTGAAAAGATAACTCTCATGTTTCTATTAATTTTTACAGGAAAGAAGAAGAGTCCGTGTTTGGGTTGAAAAAACTTTCCGTGGCAATAAGCTGCCCAACCCAGTCGAAATTTACCGCACCTCTTACAAACCAGACTATCAGCTCATACCCAAGAATGAGGAAGCCAAATTATTAGCAGCTGTTGGTAAAAATAAAGTGTCCGAGGAAATTCTTCCAAATTCTATTGAAATGCCACCACTTATGAGGAAGTTCATTGCTAAAGATCATGAAAAAAAGGGATTACAAGTAAGTAAATAAAAATGATGATATAAAGACAGCTTATTAGAATATATTTAAATGGAGGTGTTATTCAAGTCATCATTGTCTGATAATATGTAGTCATAATAACCTCACAACCCTTTATGCACAATGTGCATCTGTGATAAAAACTCAATTCCTTGTGATCCTATTATGAAGCATCACAGAATACCTACTAAGGGACAGAAGCATCACTCCGCAAAGAAATTTAAACAAATAGCGACTGTTGCTATGACGCAATAAAATTCAATTCAGCTTGCGTAATGCTGAATACCTACCAGTCATTATAACCTACAGAGCGCATCTCTTTCTATTGCATAGCTCTTATCTCTTCTGACGCGGTATGTGTAACGACGCGGGACCCGCCGTCTGTGTCTGGCTATGTACTTGTAGCTTCATAACTACAATGCGAAGTGCGCTAGGCCTGGTAGCATTATGCTATATCTGTTTCTGTTTCTACAAATATGTCTTGTATTATGCACATGTAATTGTCTTATTCAAGACATTTCAAAATTAGTCAAAATGGTTATCTACATAAAGTAATATGATGACGATATGTACCTATCTAATAAAAAGTATTTTTGAAATTTCAGCCACTGATGGAGTTCACCATGCCGATAACCTTCAAATACAGCCCCAATCGGACAAACAGAGTTGCTAAAGATGATGAGAAACCCACAGTACAGTTCACCATGAGCCTCGGAAAACCAGCTAGTCCCTCCCTATATGAAGGTGTTCCTCTTAGTTAAGTGAATATTGGATGATTAGAAATAGAAATGGTGTAATTAAATAGATTGTTGGAAAATCAATATTTTATTGAGAGATCAGTAAAACATCCATAGTCTACAATAGCTCTAGGTAGACCAACACTTGTGAATGTGAAGGGAGTAGAGGGCTACTCATGTATATGAAACACCTTAAAGAGCATTTTGAAAATCACATATTGGGCATGATCATTTGCAGTGCCAAGTAATGCCTTGTCTTGCTTATCTTCGCCTCTCAATTTCCTAATAATTCTCCCTTATTATGTACTTCTTTAATGTCGCCTAGGTATAACATGATTAGGTAGTTGATAAACACATGAAATAAATAGGCATACCATCATACCTAATTGAATAATATAAAGTGACAATATTTTATTAGTGCTTCTTGAAACTAGGTTCCGAAGCAAATCTTTTGGCTAATAATGGATTGACATCCATCTCAGGGTGAGCATGCTCGGTCTCCAATTTCTGAAACAGAATATAAGGATGCATATTAACACAGGTGTTATTGCAAACAAAATGTTTCTTGGTATGTGCGCCAGAATACTTCCAAGTAGTCGAGGACACAAGGATCTTTATGCCTTGGATCTTGATACCATGCCAAGGGCGAGCCGTGCCCCGTATGAGGCGCAGACGTGCCCTGATCTCAAACAACGAACATTAGCTACTCCGACGCCGACGGCCTTCGTGCTGGTCACGCACACCGCATGGTGTAGTAAAAATGTTCGTAAAGTTTGAGATCCGAGCGCGGCCGCGCCTCGTGCGGGGCACGTTTGGGCACAGCTCGCGCCCGCCACGCTCTAGCATCAATCATCCTAGTTTTGTTGGTTGGCTGGAACAATACAGCGTCTATGAATATCTGGTGGATATAAATAGGTTTTCGTTAATTCCTGACTCAGGTCTTGGAAAACCGCGCACCTTTATTTGATATTCTGCGTGTTAGCCACATATTCTCCACTTGCGTTTTTTGGTATTTCTTGGAAAGGGTCACAGTTTGTCGGTAGACTGCCAGGTTTATTGATAATCATGACTGCAGTCTTTATAACTAAAATGGCCTTTTCGACTGATTTGTTAGGTATGATGCAGTGAACGCTGATGATATGACCCAGTTCGAGATGTTGTCAATGAGTAGGTGCGTATTATTTTCAGAAATGGATGGCCCTTTTCCTGTTGTAGGTACCTAATTACCAAATATTTTATGGAAAACTTATCGATCGGCGCGACAATTGCAAATCGCAGCCAATAAAAAAACCGGTGAGGATACAATAATAGGTACCTACTTATTAAATATAATCACTAGTTGTTAATCAATTACTCAATCGCCTTGTGTAATCTTGTACATAATTAGGTATAATTTCGTACCTTCCAGAAGTCACGCATTTCTTGCACTTCTTCTTCTCGCTGTATGAAGTACTGTCGAACAGTTTTCTGTATCAATGTGGCTGCGTAATCCTCAGGCCACAGCCAAGATTTCGGGTAGTACGGGCGAGGACTGTAACATACATACTCTTTCTATCTATTGAAAGTAGGTACACATATACATACCTACCTAATGCTCAAACTTGTACTATTAAGTGTGCATTTAACCTAACGTTTTAACTACCATGCAGTAACATACTTTTTAACTACCTGCAGTTTCGTATAGAATATCTATATAGGCATCACTCTAATCGCACTATAATATTATACATGCAAGTTTGTATGTACCTACCTAAGTGTGTTTGTTTCTTCTTCACGCTGTAATGGCTCAACGGATTTGTACAATTTGGAATAGAGATAGCTTATAACCTGGATTAACACATAGGTTACTTTTTATCCCGGGATACTTCGGGTGAAATCGTAGGGCGCAGCTAGTTATTGATAACTGAAAGCCCGCTGCCAAGGCCATACCATGGACCAAATATACAAGGGTCCATGGCCATACTGAACCCTCCCGCCGTATGCTCAAGTCTGCCATGGCAGGTTAGCTCAAACCTCATACATCACTGAGGTTGCGAGTTCAATTTCCGCAACGCGACGGGATGAATGTTTACTAAGAGAAAAAAAAGCGGAAGCAGTTTTTTCATGTCTGCGTATTTTGGGAGTTACAGGACCTCGTAGTTCCTGCTTCCCTAATCAGAATCGGAATCAGAATCAGAATAATATTTATTGTCATGGAATCCTAGTTAGAAGCCAGGATCTACGTATGTGATCGATGTGCGTATTTATTTATTTAAGTCAAGTGCCACGGGAGGCTTCGGAATAGAAGCACTTATGAGTGCTAAGGTAATATTAAAATAAGATTCAAAACATAGAATTATTCATATGATTCAAAATCATTTCGGGTTACATAAATCCTTTGCCGTGCCATGAGCGCATACCTACAATACCTATAAACCAAGTTCTCTCGTCTCGGGATTCTGCTAAGTACGAAAAATGAAAAAGTCGAATTCGTGTGAAAGGCGGCATTTTTTTGGGGTAGACAGTACTGCCGTACTGTCTTCACCTTCCAAATGGCACTTAATTTAATTCTACAAATAAAGATAAGTTTATATGACTCGTATTGGCCTCTTGTATGATGATTTTGTAAGTGCAAGTGGATTAACTCTAAAATTACATAATTAGATTGTGAATACATACTGTTCCTTCAGATATTGGCGAACCCAAGGCATATTAAACAAATGCAAACTGTTTATGGCGCGGTTAGGATAGCGCGGGTTGGTGTTCCATAACACCTAGATAAAAATTCAAGTATTCTATATTACAATACATATTTGTAGATATGATAAATATATGAAATTAAAACATTGATTTGTTTCAAAAAATTGTAATGGCCTACTATTTATCTAATTATTTAAAATAGTGTCGTGTGTCATAATTACAACAAACGAAACTGTTGGGTCTTTTCTTGATTACCGTCTTATGGTGGAATTCTAACTGAGAGTCCACAAGGAAAGAAACTGAACAAAGGCTAATTTATTACATAATTATACAATATAAAGGGATGTAATATACCATTATACTATACATGGTGTTGCTCCGTTGTTTGCCGTATACTTACTATAGTTCACGGCAAAGAAGGGACCAAATAACCAAACAGTCAAATAGGACCGCGATTTGTAAACTATCAGTGAATGTTAGTCAATTGCTGCGTTTGGGTCACCTGTACAATATGGTCTATTCCGTTGAAGAAACATTTCTGTCTAACAAGAGCTTCCCAAATGTTAGCCTTATTGAGTGTTTCTTCCAGAGCTGGTATAAGAAGAGTAAAAACCTCTCTCTTAATGTAGTCGCCTTCCGTTCCTGTAAAGATTTACCTTTTACAAACTGTAGGAGGGAAGACACATAGTTATCATCCTTCTCGGCCATCTTGTCCGTCTAAAGGGCATAGGTCTCTCTAAGGAAGTTATGGGCAGTGTGGTGTGCTTCTTCTTCGACAGTTTCCTTGCCAGAAGTTAGTTATACCTCGCGTTAAACTTGATGACGGCTGACTGGCGCATCACGTGATCTGCGCAGATACAATTTTGTATGCAATTTTGGTTCTGCGCAGGTCACGTGGTACGTCTGTCAGCCGCCGTTAAGTTTGACGAGATTTATACCGATGCTTACGATTCGGTAGACTAGGTATACATGCTTACTTGAGACTTAAATACTTTTTTCTATCTAGATTTTCTTGTAAGTTAAGATTTTAATCATTGCTCTTATAAAACTTACTAAGAAATGGGGATTTTGGTACTATTTCCTTTTTGCTCTCAACGTATTCCTCAATTTCTTGAAATCTTTTCTTGCTGTCCTCGACTATCTCTAACCAGTTCGCTCTAGCAGGCTTCTTTACAACTACAGGGAAGTCTATTTCAGAGCACGGCAGGCTTTCAGGCAAGGTGAACGAGGTTGGCTCAATATATGATTTTGTGGATTCTTTTACTTTCCCTTTTCGATCGGTAGTTTTTCCGGCCATTTTTTTATATTATTAGTAAGTATTTGATATTGGTATTGTCAGCAAAACTACGTATTTTCTTGTATCAGAGGATATAAGTCAATATACTTAAATTAATCAATTTCAAATTAGATAATATACAATTGTAAATACTTTCCGTATATACAATTTTTATCTAGGTATATACAATTTTTATCTAGGGTAAATACTTTGTATTTTACTCAGAAGATAATGACTTTTTCCGTATATACAATTTTTATCTAGGTTATTGACAGCCATACAATTTTTATCTAGGTTGACAGCTGTAAAAGGCAAAGAGTCAGATGGCAAAAAGATTCCAAATGATAGCTTCGAGACGACCAAAGATAAATAATTATGTAGACAGCCAAAATTTTATCTGAGTATGATAGGTATTATTTTTTTCCTCATCGAGTATAAGTACGAGTCACTTTAATACTTGAATTACGCGCACAGGTCGAATTTCAATGGTTATGGGCTCAGAATATAATTGACTGCATTGTTTCAATAAATACTCTACAGATATTTTTCACTACATAGTATAAAACAAAGTCGCTTTCTCTGTCCCTATATCCCTATGTATGCTTAAATCTTTAAAACTACGCAACGGATTTTGATGCGGGTTTTTTAATAGATAGAGTGATTGAAGAGGAAGATTTATATGTATAATAACTGCGAAGCCGGGGCGGGTCGCTAGTTGAGTATAAGTACGAGTCACTTTAATACTTGAATTACGCGCACAGGTCAGATTTCAATGGTAATGGGCTCAGAATATAATTGACTGCATTGTTTCAATAAATACACTACAAATATTTTATAATATAAATTTTATTTCCATTTGATACAAAATCTGCATAAGCAATTACTCGGACACTCTGGATATTACCATCCAAAGATATTAATAGTAATAAATTAAATCTCTAAAACCTAATAATAAATATGTGGGAAACATTCAGTCCTACTAAACACTACTACTGTCCTACTGAGACTTTCTGTGTGTCTAATATCACATGTTAGCGATTAATAAGGAGAGTATTTTCCAGTGATCTGTGCGATCCAGTCCAAGTAATGTGCGACGTTGACGTAGACACCGGGCACGCCTACTTGGCCGCAGCCGATGCCCCACGAAACTACGCCAACCAGCTGCCAGGTGCCGCCGCGCTCGCAAACCAGCGGTCCACCACCGTCACCCTTGCAGGCGTCTTTTCCTTCCTCGCCACCGGCGCAGATGAATCCTGGGTTCAGCTCGTAGTTGTATCCCAACCTCGTTCCTCTCAACTGCTGCTGGCATTGCCCGTGACCAATGATCGGCACGTCGACTTCCTTCAGAATGTTCTGGTATTTTCCGCGATCGCCGAAAGCGTCCTTGCCCCAGCCAGTGGTCCAGCATCTCTGTCCGGCGTAGTCAGAGTATTTGTCGGGCAAGCAGGCGGGGCTGATGTGGGGGTACTTGGTCCATTCGACTGGGTGATCCATCTTCAGGATGGCGAGGTCGTTGTCCAAAGTGCCGGCGTAATATTGAGGGTGCACATGTACGGAAACCACGTCTCTCTCGACGTAAGGGTAGAATTCAACGTCGCGGTTGACGTCCCATTCACCAAGGCGCACTCGGAGTTCGAATCCTTTGTGTCTGTAATACAAGAAAATGTAATCATGCATAATTGTTTAAAATAAGTGTAAGTTGACAGTCGCATCGCATAATCTACTAGTGGCCGGAAACACTAGTTTAGATTAGGTTTGAACTCTGTTTAGACCAAATCATACAATCTTGGTAAATAGAAATATATTTGATGAAATATACTTACGATTTAATGCAATGGGCGGCAGTCATAATATGCAGGTTGTCAATGAGTGTTCCTCCACAAACATACACGGACTCTTTGGGATCCTTTTTCAGAATAGCTGCTTGCCACGGATATTCTCCGAATTCACTCTCGCCATCTTCGTAAGCCGGGGTCTTGATCCTACCGTTGATACCCTGTGAGTGCCTGATGCCGCACTGGCCACGGTTAGATGCTTGGGGCTTAAGAGGTCGGCGACAGCACACTTGGTTTTGTCTGCATTGTTGTACTTGTGGACGTCCTCCGAAGTATCCTTGCCGCTGAAACCATGAAAATAAAATTACAATGAGATTTCCCTTGAACATAAACAATGTTTCAGATGTGAGAGATAGACGGGTTACCTCTTCTATTGTTTCGCTAGCGTCGTCTACACTGATTTCTCTCTTCCTTCTGTTGTCGGGGAATCGGATGGTATTGCCTCCCCGGTTTGCCCCACGGTTTGAAGGAAGGGTAAGGGATCGGGAATATGCGTATCGATTGGCGTAACTATTCTGATTCTGAACTGTCTCACCGTTACCTACGCTAGCGTTAGCTGACCTTCCAAACCCGTAGGTGTCTATACCGCTTAAGTGAGGGTTAAAGTTATCATTATAATCATTATTGTCATCATAGTGCCCGTCATTATCATCATCATAATAGTCCTCGTTTACTGGTGGAGGATCCCGAACACTATACGGATTTACTTTAGCATATCCTGGTTCATAGTGGGTGAAATGAGGAGAATACACCGGGGGCGAGTAATGGGGTGGTGGCGAATGATGGTGGGATGGTGGGTAGTGATGTATCGGGGGATGCGACGGGTAGTGTGGCGGGTGCGGATGCACTGGGTAACGCGGTGGTCCATAATGTCCGTAAGGGCTATGGTGGTGGTAATGCTCATGCTTATTAAGCAGATAAAGCTTTTTCTCGTGGAAAATATGTCCAATTTTGTTAACCACGTGCTCGTTTGGCGTCACGTGCAAATTAACGAATGGTTTTACTACTTTCTCGCCGTAGTCATTTTTAGTCACCTGAACGGCAAGTAATGGGTTCACGGAAACGAGACCTAAGTTCAGGCCACCGTTATTAAGTGCGGGACCGTAAGGATTGGAATTGAAAGGATCAAGGGGATATCCGGAGTGGGAAGGCTGGGGCAACCCAAAAGAGACACCAAACGTGGGCTGCACTTTTTTGTCGCCGCCATTGCCGCCGTAGCCGGACAATCCAATGAGGCGCTGCAGTGATATTCACTTATGTAGTTAATTGTAATTTATTGTTGATGATGTTAGATTTTGTCAGTGCCCTTTGTTTAGTTTATCTTTTGTGAACTGTTGTAACTTGGCTTGGCAAATTGAGGCTTTTAGTCAAATTGCAACAGTGTTACCCCAGTCTTATTATGTATGTAGAAAATGATAATGAAGGGAGTATTCGATAAATATTTATGATAGGTATTGGAAAGGATGGGATTGTTAGTATTAACGTTGTAAGCTCTAGTGGGTATAAAGCATACTGATGTAACTCTGATGTAACGAATGTATTATTACATACGGTAATAAAGTTTGTAACTTACCGGTTCAGCTTCTTTGGTTGTTTCGGCTTCCTGGTCCGCTTGAACTTCCCGTTTGCTGACCTTTTTTGCTTCAGATTCGGTACTATTTTGCTTGTTTTCAGTGTTGGATACGTCAGTTTTATTGAGGTTGTCTAATTGCTCTTCAGTTAGAGCGACGATTTCGCTGCCCTTATTACGTGGGTCTATCGGCAAGTACAAGTCGTCTCTGCGGCCAATAACTTCCTGGCTCGGGCACTGATCGTAGTTCACACAAACACATTCAAAACCTTGAGCTTTCCCTTCATGATAGCCGTTCTGATAAGCATTACCTTGTCCCTGTCCGAAAGTCGCCGGGCCTTGGTTGTACAAGTTGTTACCGGAAGCTCCAACATAGAGCTCTTTTTTGTAGAACTGAGAATTTTGAGAACCGTAGGCACCCAGCGAGTTTCCGTACTTCTGATCTTCGAATCCGGTGTTTGGATACTGATTGGGTAACGATTGAGTTAATATATTGGAACCGCCTTTGTTAAAGCTGTTATGATTAAACTGGGATCCATACACTGTATCTGGCTCGTACACTGGGCCAGGAAGAGTTCCGGTCATTGGCTTGAAACCTCCAGAAGATTCACCGAAACCGGCATAGTCAACTCCAGACGCCGTTATCACGCCGGATGACTGCAGAGATTGGCCTTGAGACCCATATTGGCCTTGAGACCCAAATTGACCTTGAGATGCAAGATGGCCTACTGACCCAACGGGTATAGCAACAGGCTTGATGATGACTTTAGGGTCTTTATCGGCATCGCTGTGCACATAGTGGTGGTGTACGTGCTGTTGTACAATAGAGTCAGTCTTGGAACCCGATTGAGAGCTAGGTGGCACTTTATTGTAACTGGGCTTAGAACTTTCAAAACCGTATGGCGCTTCGTTGGCGAAGCTGGGAGGTTTCGTGACGTAGTTAGTTTCGTATCCACCAAAATTGCTACTTTGAGAGAAGCTGTTGCTTTGGAAGTTGCCACTGGCTACACCGCCTGCTACGCCATATTTGTCAGAAAAACCAGGACGAGAGTTGCTTCCGTATGAGGGTCCGTACGGCCTTTTAGGTGGGCCTTTTTGAGGTGGACGCGGGTAGCCCATGGGCTTAGGAGGTCCATAGGATCTAGGAGGTCCACGAAGCGCGATTGAAGCAATGGGTTTTCCAACAGGCTTGATGTCAACAGGTTGAGCGTAAATCAGTTCATCTGGAGCATACATGCGTTTTTCTTGAGTGTCTTCATCCTCACACTGGAAAATGTTATTAATTAATCAATTATTAAATATGGTCAAAATGTTATCAAAATCAAATACCTATGCTAAGGAGAATGTTTGTTGCTAATATTATTATGAGGCTCACCTGAACAAGCCCCAGCGTGCATAGCCTTTCTTTTATAAGGTTTCTTGCTTCAGCGTCATCCCCTGCGTCCAAGGCTTCCTTGATCGTGGGATCGCTGTACACATCATCATCGAACCCACCCAAGCTTCTACCCTGTTTGCTGCTTATCAGTTCTTCTACTAAGTCATCGGCGCTTTTCGACTCGGCTTTCTTCTCTTGGTCTTCGGGTAATACTTCGCCCTCGAGCAGTTCCGATTGTTTTTCAACCTCGTCTACTGCTTTGTCTTTTGTATCAGCCCCCCATGACCAATCTGCTGTTGTGCTGACTATTAATAATGGTAACAGTAAAAAGGTAATCTTGGGCCACCGCATGATCTGGAAATACAGGGAAACAGATGTGAAGAAGTGCAGAGTAAATGAGGTGCTACAGTCGGGACAAAATCGTTATGCGTGTTACTTTAAGCGGTGATTTGATCCTTATTTAGTAAAGCATGTCTTTGTTTCGAAACCACCGAGGCAGGCGAAGAATCACTTTTACTTTCGCAAACAGTCTGCCTGCGGTTACATAAGTTGCCGTAATGTCAGCGGACCGTTGTGCCTGCGCCGGCGCAGTGTTCTTAGTAGGCGTGTGTCGCGAAAGCACTCTCACACTTTATTATGGATATCAGATTACCCCTTATGAGATCACAGTTTATTCATGTCGTCAAAAATTATATAAGAACGGGATAATTTTAATTTTACATACTAAATATCAAGTTCATTTTTGACACATTAATGTATGTGCATCTAACTACAGATATCAGGGTCACCTTTTGTTTTTATTGTGAAAGAAAGTGTCGAATTGGTGTCATTGCCGTGGTGTCGACCCAAAACGGGGACACTCGGTTCATTAGTGCCCAGTGCAGCTTTGCCGATGCGTCATAAAGTTTGGTAATATTGTTACGCAATTTCCTAGTTGGGTCTATCTTGTTTACTTTATGTAACCGTTACGGCACGGAGCTCATTAGGTAGGTAAAGGTTGTTTGTATGGAAATTTCTGCCATTGTTTTTTTAGCATTGAAATCAAGATCCATAACAATTGTATAGAGATTGTGGGAAATGCAAGCCGGATTTTACTTCGGTTGGACGTGTAGTATAATTTAACGCTAGCGTTGTTAAGAAAACTTTCACTCTTGTTGCCGTGATCATGCAAGATAATTGTAATTATGTCATTACCAATTCCTTGTTATAGTATTAGTGGTAAAGAAACCCAATCTTATTATTGATCTTATAATTGCCTTATCGTGTAACTATAAATATTTAATAAAACGGCTAGGACTCACGTAGTTTGTCGAATTAGTCGACCTAGGTTTCGAGCATGTCCGATGCTCTTCATCAGGGGCGAGTTTACGCTACGTTTAAGTTTTCGACAAACTACGTGAGTTCTAGCCGTTTTATTAAATATTTATAATGAATCAAACTCACGACAACTTTCATATTATCGTGTAACTATTGAAATTTGGATAGGTAATTTTCGTATTTGTGTAATAAATTAATTCGATAATAAAATATTTGAGAAAACGAAAATGGATAGCGTTTATAACTTTGTATATTATATCTGACACGACATTACAAGCCGGATAGCCGGTTAGCCTGCACTAAGTGAAAGTGTGAGGATCATGCAGTTTCTTAAAGAAAACAGATATTTTCTATTATAAAATGTACAGTTAAACAATTTTTATTAAATAGTTTTCAGTTGTGAAATTAAGTTTTAGGTGCGGGTTAATTCCTTTTATTTTATTTTTCGAGTATGCAATATCACTCTTGAATAATAATGAATGTATTTGAATAAATATTCAGAATCAGAGATGATTTTGCTTATCTGCAATTACCACGATGTTGCTGATTTGGTATTATACTGTTATATATGATGATTATTGTGATGCAAATTTCTTGTCACACCATTTGAATACAAATATTAATAACTTATGTCACTGTATGCACTTCCACAAATTTGATTTCAGTCCGTTTTCCGATGGAAACACGTTGCACTTTTTAGTAATGTAAACAAAACTTACGATTGTTTTGAAATTTGATGTTTATCACTAAATCTAATGTTAAGTTTTCACCACTTCACCGGCGCACTGTTTGCGTCCGAATGACTGTTACATCCACCACTAGCACGCTTTATACTTCGACCAACCTGAAGATGCATGCGCTCCGATTTTGTAAGACGATCGACTCAGACTCCTTACCACTGAATACGGTTTTATAACGATCAGCTATCGTTTGGCCTACGTCTTGCGTACGATTTGCGAGACAGATTCTATCGCTGAGATGCCTTGGTAGAGGGTATGACGTCTTTGCCGATCTCATTGATCAACCCCTGGTTGTCTCATTCATGCGGTCTGGGTAGAGGTTTGGCAATATGGGTTTTATCGAGGTCAAAATGCGGATCTATATCGTAGCCTCTATGAATTTAGAGGACGTCCTGTTTCTACCTTACGTTTAATAAACGGCTTAGTGAATGCTTTGTTAATCAATAATTCTGATTAATAAAATTCAAGTTAACAAAATAATCAAATTTTATATTACATGGAATGGTGCCTCATATTCATATATAATCTTGTTTTTAATGTTATTACATCTTTTTCATAACATTTCTGTTGAACACCTTGGTATCACATCACTCTTGGTATCACTAGCTTACCGCTGTTACAAGATTAGTCTAGCCAGCTACTGATACAAACTGATACAAATTTACTTTAAATAATGAGAATGGTAACCTAGTTACATAACGAGCTATTAGCGCCCACCATTTGTTGGTATATGGTAGAGCTACCAAATTAAGCAGAACCTACTTTCTCAGAAGCCTCTGAAATCGTCTAAGGAATATAGTTCTGCTTGCAAAACAGCTCAAACATATTGATCGTCGTTTCTACTAACAGTAATATTAATTTAAAGTGGTTAAAGTTTCGGAATATGTTGTACCAGTTTTTACACAATTGCAACCTACTTTTGGGTTCTATATTTGCACCTATACATATATTATGTTTAATACAATATTTGCAGCATAAAAATCACGCAGTGGATCCGGACTATCCAAAATAACGCAGCTTCGACATCGACGTCCAGACAGTTTCTTGAATAAAAATACTCCATATTTTTTTCATACAAAAGACATCAACGCGCTACATTCAGTACATGCACATTTTTTGGAATATGTTCAAATGTTGTAATAGGTATGAGATTGTTACGGTAAAACAGTCTCAAATGAAGGTCACTTAATAAAACAGAAGACAATTCGTCAAAGCTTGACATCAGCATCATACAAGATGAATGTCAAGATTGATGTAACCGTCGCCTACAATCAGACATAAGCTTCTGTAGGTATGGCTAACGCGTATACGAGTACGCATATTGCCGAAAGGTTTACAACATCTAATTGGGAAGCAGGATTCGGATTGTATTGCAGTCAGTGGCAGTGGCTTGCACAAGTGGGTCTTTCCAGCGCTGTAGCCGGACTTGGTGCACGCTTAGTTGCTGACGACGCTTGCGCAAGAGTTCGCTGACTTTAACTGAGTCTATAAAGCCAATTTGACTTGACGAGGTGTTGAGAATATGTTTATGCCCGTTTTTTTTTATGGAACTGAATGATGACACGAGACAGTCGTTCGATGGTAAGCGCCACGCCTGCCCATACCAATTGCAGTGCCACCCAGAACTTTTAATACCTCAAAAAGCCCTGCGTAGCACTGCATTGCGCTCATCATCGTTTTGAGGGGTTTGAAGATTTTAAGAATAGGAAAACGGTATTCATTTGTAATAAAATAATACTCTACGAAAAGTGTCAATCAATCACGAAGATTAAGAAGTAAATTAAGAACCTCGAGTAGTTGATATGTGAACTCCTGGTTTAATCTTGCTGTCATTGCAGACTAGTAACTTGCTCCAGTGATTTGCTCAAGTGGGCTTGCCAGCGGAGCCGGACTTGGTGCACGATGCTTGCGCAAGAGTTCGCTGAACCACCACAAGCCAATTCATGTTGAAGAAGCGTAACAAAGTTATGTTTGAAAACAAGTCACTACTTTTGTCATAGAAGTTATATTAGCTGTGCCTGTTTTAGGAGACAATAAAATTGATGTTTTTATGATTAACGAACAACTGCGGGGTCAAAAGACATGTTGCCAGATGAGGGGTTAATAATCTTTGCTGTTTAGTTTTTTTTTACTTGTAAACTGCACCAGGCATGTTATCATAATCAAGTCACAAACAAGGCAAAACTTTACTAACTTAGTACGGTTAATCAATCCAAAACATTCAACGATAATTTAGGAATATGAGGTAATGATTTCGTTACATTTCAAGAAACAGTAAGATTGTATGCTAATGACATTTTACCATTTTCATCTAGAGTTTCGTATGAGTCCAGTCATTTTTGTTCATGTAACAATATTGTGTAAGGACTTCGTCACCTTATTTAACCTTGACCTGATACTTGAAGAAGAATAATACATCATGTTTAGTTACGCACTATTGTCTTTGTATATTTTAACCGACCTGAAAAGGAGAATGTTCTTTATTCGATTGTATTTTTTCTTTCTTTTTATGTTTGTTACCTCAGAACACCGTCATTCATGAATCGATTTGGAAAATTCTTTTTGCGTTGAGTTTAGTATAGCTACGAAGTGTTCCCATATAAATTTCATCGATATTTGACCTTGGACTTCGAAGATACATTAAAGTCGGTTTTTTGTTTAATAAAACGTTACATTGATGATATTAGTATAAGATATAATGAGAACGTATGATTCAATACTTATATCATTTAATATGGCCGATACTGAAAGGAAAGCGAGTTAGAAAAGCGCTTAGTCTAAACCCATTATACACCTCGACAATTACGCATTTCCTGATCTCACAAGTGACTGACATTGCCTTGCCATTAGCTTTAACGTTGGCCAATAGTGCATCGAACCCAAAGCCAGTTAAATCAGATCACAGTGGTCGTGAAAAGGCTGACCACTACCAACTGTCATCTCTTTAGGTAGTAGAGAAAAAGCTTTTCTATTTTGAGCTTTATAGTTTTAGTGAAATAGTTCAGTTTGCTTTATTTCGTTTTTGGGGCACAGAATCTCGGTAGCGTCGGAAGTACGTTTTGTCCATCTTTGACTAGTTGGCCAGGCGTGTTTACATTTTTTGCCGTTTCTCCACGTGACCGCGAGTTCTTATTGCGTAATTTGGACCGGATTGCTCGGCTGAAGTAATAGATCAATGACTGGCTTGCACGTGTATGCAGTAATAGAGTTGATTGTTGTAGTTGAGATTTCGTAGTGTGACCCGTTATTTGATTTGATTCTCGATAAGCCTGTTGTGTAGCGCGCGGTCTTCGGGCACTAAAACATATTAAAACCCGGAGATAATAGGGCACAGCAAAAAAATATTAATTATTAATCTTCTTACGGATTTTGTCTAGATTAAGGTGACGAGATCTTTTCACAATTTTTTTTAACGAAGCCATGTCGAAGCTGACATGTTGTATTCGTATTTTCGTACTATCAATAGATCTTAGAGTCTGTGTGAGCTCCACCAATTTGGATTCCTAACATTGCCGTGAACTAGATGGAGCTACCTGAAAATATCGATTTTTTTCCATATGGCGTCTTAATTTTTTTTACAGCTGTTAACATCTGCCTGGCAAAGGCTTAAAAATATTTGACTAAATAAAATTTAGGACAATGTTGGTTCCAACACTCTGTCCTTTCCTTTCCAACTGTCCTTTAGAAAACAAAAACAGAAAGAAATTACGAAATCTTCTTAAAACCGAATCTGCGAAACAGTCGTCCTTTCCTTCAAATTAACATTAGAATTATAGAAACAAGAATAATAAACAAGCATTGGGTCAAATTACTGGGAACTGGTGTTGCATAGCGAGGTATACGCAGGGGTTTTCCGAATTACGACTATTGCAGCGCGCGAGGTCAGGCACGCGAGCCTTGTTTACTGAACAGTGAAATGAACGGAGTAGCAAGTTAAATGGAATATTACCTATTTTGTAGTCTTATTTTTTTACATTTAGTTACAAACTTAGGAATCAGAAAGAATTTATTGTATTACATTGTAGCAAAATAATATTTTTGTGGGGAAGTCCCTATTTTAAATCCTGAGACCGTAATACACTTTACTTTTCATTTCCCTCTATGAGTAAAATAAATAAGGCGCAGATTTCACAGGAAGAAATCTGAGTTCTGGAGTTGTCTTGGCAGTTCAAAGCGTCGACACAGAATAGATAATATGTAGTAATCACTAGCGTCGCATAGATCACAGTGACCGCGGAACTCAGAACTCTTACTTGTTGCTCTTGCTGTACCGGTGCCTAAAGGGGCGTAGTTTGCGCGTATTTCATTTGTTTTTTTTTACGTACGTACTGCTACAGCCGGCACGCAGGCCGCTCAGATAGTCGGCCAGTAACTATTTTCGTTCGATCTCTTTTGGTCGTGGAATACTAAGGAACAATAATATTCATTTTCCTAAATCAAGACTCCTGCCTAATTTAAAATTATTGCCTTAAATGAAAGTATCTTGGAAAAAATGGCCTACTTTGTTCGCACTTATATGTTGGTTCTTCAATCACCTTTTTTCGAATATGTCATCATGTATTGATAGCCACAAAAAAGACGCCCTCGTATCACGTCATCAAGCATTATTATTATTACCTTAAGTATTTTCATTTTAAAGTTTTATGACTAGATGCAGTCAATAATAAAATAGGGGAAGCAACCCTATATTTTCTTTCTGAGGGAGGGGGCAAAAACTTCAGCAGATTCTTAAAACCGTGCTTTTGTCCTGTACCTGCCTAATTTATTTATCATCTGAATATTGATAATTGACATCTAAAACCAAAAAAGTCATGTAAAACCGTTTCACGTATTTCCCTGTCCAAATCAATATGATGTTGATGACCTACTTTGATGTATTGTTATAACTCGCGTCGTAATGTCGGACTTCCCTGCGCTCCTGTCAAGGACTCCCGAATTACCTGCGGCATTGCTAGTTGGGTTTTTACACCTATCAAAACAGGGAAATTTTATTGCATTATGATTTTTAATTAGCATCCGAAAACCGAATGAATTAAATACCTATTAAAAGTGTCTGCTGAAACATTATACGCTGATTTTCTACCAATAAGCATACTGCTGACAAAACCAGTTCGTTCGCGCTATCCTAAGTTATAAGCTGATACCACTGAAGCCTAGTTAAATTATAAGCGCACTTTTATTAATCAGCAGTGTTACGATTATATAAAGCATCTCTGAATCACCCTAGACTCAATGTTATTTCATTCGCTGGCTGGCCATGGCCTGACCATCTCACTTTCCCGCACGTGCCGGAACAAGACTGAGCAGACAAACTAATATTTTATTTATTATGTAGATAAACAAACGCACCTCAAACAATTTTTGAACCCCTCTGCCCTAAAGTATGTGTGTACCGGCCTATATAAAACCATGAACGAAAATTTAAAAATGATAAACTCTATTTATGGTACCTAACTCATAAGTCGATAACGGTTGAACCACGTTCGAACCCGTCGCCACCTACAGCCGGTGTATACTCTACACAACTACGTAAATTTAGGCTACGAAAAAAATCTATTTACATCTATTTTTTGTATTTGCGATTCGTAACTAGCTACGAAAAAGGATTAATTTAGCGACATCTAGTGGTAATCTGCAGAATTAGCAAGTGGGTTAACTTTTACTTTAGCTACGACAAATTGCTACCGCTGCGTATCACGTAGCCATCGTTAAGCTGTATGCGAGTATGTTCTACTACTAAGTTATTAAGTTTCAATCGTCTTTTAATAGATGGCACTGTACCTATATTTCATAGTTGCTGCTAAGTTTTAGTTCAGTCGTATCTACAGAATATGTTTTGGTCAATATGTTATAATAGTTGTACTAATAATAATTCATTCTAAACACAATAGTCGTTTACTTCCTCAGACACACAATACGCCCAAAGATCACGTACATAGTTCCTGGCCCCTAACTAAGAATCCCTGTATCTAAGGCACCAGGAACTACCAGGTCCATGGTCCCACAACATTCACAACACGAAACCAATACTTGCGCTTATTTTTTCGTGCAGAACCATTTGTGCCGTAGCGGCAACCGCCGAGGTATATGCGTTATGAGCTGACTCGCCCAACCACTACGCCACCCGAGGCTGCCAACAAAATCGTACTAAAATTATATCCTACTAAGTAATCTTAATAATACTTATTATAAATGCTAAAGTGAAGTTCTTATTATAAATGTTTGTGAAGATGGATTTTTTTTGTTACTCAGATACACAAAAAGCACTGAACAGATTCTTGTGAAATTTGGTATCTTTGGTAGGTTCTTTAGGTCCTTGAAAAGGACATATGCTATGACTTTTTATCCCAAAAAACTGCGGGTGTAACGGCGAGTCGCAGCTAGTAGAATAGTAAATGAATAATTGTATATTCCATATTTTTTCTTTATTGCCCTTGGTGAAAATTAGCAAGTGTCGACTACAATCAATATTGTAATATCAAGTAATATGGAACTTTTATTTTATTTTATGCAAACGGTACCAGGAAGTATTCGGGTTCGGGTTGATACTTGCTCTATACGCAGAAATAAGAATTTCCGACATCGCAAAATCGTAAAAAAATAAAAAAGTAGCTTGTGCAGATTGAAAGATAAATGAACAGTACCTATTTACTCTTACATACGTACATTGTACAATAACCATGATCAATGTAATTACGTAACTTTGTAAGTTCTTACTACGGAATCTTTTACAATTTAGACCTTACGAAGTGTGATTATTCTATTATTAGTGAGTATTCTCTCTCTATGAGAGAAGGCCCATGTCCCAGCAGTCGGAACGTGATGGCCTGATGATGATGATGATGAAATGTGATTGAGGCTATTAATTTTAATACTGTTTGAATAGTTTCTCAAATACAAATAAGCATTTACTTATTTATTTTTTTGACAATTATAAAAAACATATTATAAATCATATTGAACATTCATATAAATCTGGTTTTATAAGTTTTATTGGGGCTTGTTGTAAAACGCATTATCACCTTAAATTGCGGATGTCGATCGTCCTTGGCGAATGGCAATATCTGAGCGGAGTAATAAATCTTAATGCTACGTCATGTAGGTAGTGATTATTTGTCGGAATGTACGCCTACTGCACGCCAATGTGAACGAAATGTCACGCAAGCACCAGCCACTGTCACTAATCCTCAACGCTCAATTCATTAAAACAATAGAAAATCAAAGTTATCGTACGAATGCATCCCGACGTGTGGGCTCAGATTGTCACGCAGTGGGTACCATAGAATAGGCGACGGCGCCGAAAGAGGCCGAAGGAGAGAAAACGCTGGCAAGATTATCTCGATTCATTACGAGAGGACTAACCCGACATAGCATTGTGCAATATTAGATAGATGAACGCTTTATTGCAAACATTAAATTATAGACATTACATAAAAAACAATTAAAGAAAGTGTTACAATGGGTGGCCTTATCGCTAAAAGCGATCTCTTCCAGGCAACCTTTGGATGGAGAGGAATTATCAATATGTTAAAGACGGTAACATGATATTATAGAACCAGGCTGATCATGGAGTCGAGACTTCCCACGTCGAAGTCGAATTAACAAATCTACGATATAATCTATATATGTATATATAAATCTACATACCAACTTAAACGCGCTCGAGTTTCGGCTCCTTACATTTGACTCGATAATTACTGTATAAAATTATGTGAACTTATACTAACTAAAAGTTAACACAGGCTCAACTGTTTTTTGTTTTATCTTGAGAATCCCAACAGAAATTTCGTTTCCAATGATGATTCGATGTCTTGGCATTGCAAATTAACGTGGCTATCTCTGTGGAGGAGCTTGAGGTTCGCAAGCGCTGGTTGTTGTTATCGCTTAACCAATCCATCAGAAACCTATGTACATAGTGCATAAATTTCCCTTAACAAAAGTATACCTATATGTACATATAGGTATACTTTTGTTAAGGGAAAAATAAAGTTGCTCAAAATCGAGTACGTATACACTAAAGAGTTTTATTAGAATACATGTGTGTAATATTTCTTTGTTTTGAAGGATAGATAAACTAAGCCAGAACGTCTTATACATAAATAAATATTTATTAAACCTAAGTCTGTAGTTATTTAAAATATCTACAATATGATACATATTTCACGCACTAAATACATCTAGGTACTTAGTCTTTCATTCATAACTATTACGGTTCGTCATAACTACAGCATAATAATCAGAGGCGGTTCTATTCAAATAAACATCTGAATAGTAATTTTCAAACGAGGTTTCATTCATGTATCAAATACTTCCGACTAACATGGCTCACGGTGATTATGTTACGAGTTATCCTCGTCGGAAGCTCGAGCAAGACTGCGCAAAAGTTGCCCTAGAGCAAGGCTGGTTACTTTCATAATGACACTTGACATTGCTTTTTCACTACCTAATATCGTTACGGCATGTTAAATTATAATAAAACAATTATTTGACCGCGGTCAGTATATAAGCGCAGAATGTAATGCTAATTGTATCAGTCAGCCGATCCACGGTTTGAAGTGATCTTGTGTATCGTCGAATCTCAACACAGACCACGTTAAAATGAATACGCTGGTGGTGTTGTTCGCTCTCGCCTCCGTGGCCTGTGGATCCCTGGTGCAGGTGGCGCAGCCCCCACACCACCCCGCTATCGTGCTGGATCCGCACGGCCGCCCCCTGGACACCGCGGAGGTCATCAACGCCCGCGCCGTGCACCTGCAGGCTAAGGCTCTGGAAGGACACTACGCTCCCCTCGCGCACGCCGCTGTCGTCGCCCCCGTCGCTCACTCCGTGTATGCCGCTCCTCTTGCTTACTCCGCGTACGCCTCTCCTCTGCTGGCTCATTCTGGCCTCGGACTCGCTCACGGACACTACCTGAAGAAGCGCTCTCTGGGACATCTTGCTTACAGCGCTCCCATCATCGCCGCTCCCTCCGCCGTGTCTCACCAGTCTCGTGTGGATGTGATCTCTAGCCCCGCCGTTGTGTCTCACGCCGTGGCCGCTCCCGTCGCTCACAGCGTGTACGCCGCTGCGCCAGTGTACGCGCACGCCGCTCCCGTCGTCGCCGTCGCTCCCGCCGCTGTATCTCACCAGTCCCGCGTGGATGTCCGCACTAGCCCCGCTATCGTGAGCCACTCCATCGCCGCTCCCGTGTTGGCCCATGCTGCCTACTCTTCTTTCGCGCACTCCGCCTACGCCACTCCCCTGTTGGCCCACTCTGCTCTCTCCCACGGACACCTGCTGAAGAAGCGTTCTGTGGGTCACATCGCCTACAGCGCCCCTATTATTGCCGCTCCCTCTGCCGTATCCCACCAGTCGCGCGTTGATGTGATCTCCGAGCCCGCTGTTGTGTCTCACGCCGTAGTGGCTCACGCCGCCCCCGTGTACGCACACTCCGCCCCCGTTGTCGCCGTGGCACCGTCAGCCGTGTCCCACCAGTCCCGCGTGGATGTCCGCACCAGCCCTGCCGTCGTGTCCCACTCCGTGGTCACTCCCGTCGCCCACAGCGTATACGCCGCTCCCGTGTCTCACTCTTTCTGGAGCTCTCCTCTCTCCCATCTGTCCCATGCCGCCCTCTGGTAAAGCGAAACATAGATTTGACGAACAACGAAAATTATTGTAGTTTTCGTTTTAATATTTTTAAATTATTAAAATGAATAGACAAAATAAATAATTTATACCTTAAAAAGTACGATTTTTTTCTTAATTATACCCTTAAGACCTAAACCATAGAATACTTAATAGCTTAAACCAAGATTTTAGCTTATCAGCTAACAATTATTATTAAGAATAATGTAATCACCATATTCCAATGAAGAGATTATGATCTCACAAGCTGCGCCCTGCGATTTCTTTCTTTGTTTCCCGGGATAAAAAGTAGCCTATGTGTTAATCCAGGGTATAAGCTATCTCCATTCCGAATTTCACTCTAACCCGTAGAGTTGCGGTGTGAAGAGGGTTCAAATACACCTACACAATTACATACAAAATTTAGCATTTATAATATTAGTGTGATATGCAACCACATACACCTATATATATATTTATATATACCCACATATACACCCACATATACCCACCTATACCCACATACACATACCATAGCCATAGCATATTATTCTGTGACCATAGTATAATTTAATATTATACCTACTTATATTAAATAGTTAAAGACTATCCGCATAATTACGCTGTACAGTAACATTATTTTGTTAGATTAACAGGCGAGTTTATATTTTATGGTAAAAATCAATCAATTTTATTATATTTCAAGTTTTTGAATTCATGCAAATTGTTTGGGACTTGAGCATGTGCTCTATTCTCTATACATATCTCAACGTAATTCCGCAATACATTCGCATTTTCAGTAGATGTTACAATTAGTGCATTCCTTGCCTTGATTAATTAAAATATTTACTGAAACCAAGTTGAGAAATTACAGTTTTAAATACGTACTAATTGGCTCAAGATTATATAATTAAAAATTATAATTCTGTTTCCATTTGTGGTTCTAAAAAGGAAGGTATATGATGACAAAGTCGTCGTGAAAGGATTACTCAAGCACGTTTCGTCTTTTAAAGGAGATCTGATATAGAGCGACTGTGGCTCAGTGGGAGCACGTGCGATGTTCGATCCGACGCATCCTAGTTTGAATCCCGCTGGCCTCACCCACTGACTTTCTTAAGTTATGTGCGGATTTAACATTCGCTCTAAAAACGGTGAAGGGAAACATCGTGAGGAAACCGGCATGTCAACCAAGAATTTATCACAAAAATTCAAGGTCATGTGACATTCACCAACTTGCACTGGGCCAGCGTGGTGGATACATCCATACTCTCTTTACGAGATAAGGCCCGAGTCCCAGCAGTGGGAACGTAATGGGCTGATGATGGTGATGATGATGATGATGATGAAAGGAGATCAGAAAAAGTCATGTGCCCCAACCTAACGTTAAAGTGCAATCACAAGACCAAGTACATCCTGCTAATCCTACTAATATTACAAATGCGAAAGTTTGTGAGGATGAATAAACCGTAAACGCCGGAGAGCGGCTAGTATTATATTATAAATGCGATAGTCTGTGTGTATGTTTGTTACCACTTAACTCCATAACCAATTAACGGATTTCGATGGATTTGGTATGCAGGCATTTTAGGTCCTGGAATAGAACCCGATTTTTATCCCGGAAAACGAACACTTCATTAGGAAAAAACAATTGTAAATTCAATTCTACGCGGGAGGCGCAGCTAGGAAAAATTCACAAAAAAATTCGGACTAGGCTTTTTAGGTATAATACTGCTGATTGTGGTAATACATAATGAATATGTAGTAAGTTTTTAAAATATAACTAACATTATGTCATACTATCTCTATGTAGGTATTATTTAATTTATTGTAAAAACCCACAATACACAAATCATTTAGTAAGTAGCAAGATCTAGTTAATAGCAGCACAAAAAAGGTACAGAAGTCAATCTCATGTATGTACTTCACTTTTTATACCTACGTGTCTCAAGTGGATGGCACTCGCGCTCGCACTGATCCTAACTGACCCCTACCCATATGTCCTCGAACGTACTCTATACCTTAATATGAGTTCAATACGATATACGATTTTCGCTTGAGGGACATATGGGTACAGGGGCTGGTCCGAGATATCGTGTCCGTGAGCGGTGTCTATGTGTGCGTTGCTCGAGCGCACTTCTACTATCTGTGCTTTGTGGTAGCAGTCAGCTAGTTAGTTGGCTATCGAAGTATAATTTTATGACGCAGCGGTAAATATGTAGGTCCGATAAACTTCTAAATGAGTCAAAGTTAGCGGACGTCCTTGTCTTTAGAACGTTTATTGTTTTTCTAATTCATAATGCACATTGGTAGATACTTTAGTAATATTTAAACAGAATCCCGGAATTCAGTAACTGGAAGAGGGCTAGTTTATGTGATCAAAAATCTTTGTCTTTGAAATAGAGAAGTATTAACAAGAACATGCTACACATAAGTAGGTCTGATGTGTATTTCTAAAATGAATTCATTACATATAAATAGGATGCGCCTATTTGTTTAATTAAAAGTTTTTGTTGTTACTGTTTACATTTATTTTATTTTGTTTTACTTTTCTTAGGTATATCTTAGGTGTTCATCAGATTCGCTCTTTACCAAGCATGGGCAAGGGGACCAGCGGCGTAGACGCTGTGGGCAAGAGGAGCGGCAGCGTAGACGCTGTGTGCAAGAGGAGCGGCAGCGTAGACGCTGTGCGCAAGGGGTGCGGCGGCGTAGGCGCTGTGAGCGACGACGGCGGGGCTGGTGCGGACATCCACGCGGGACTGGTGGGAGACGGCAGCGGGAGCGGCGTGCGCGTACACGGGAGCGGCGGCGTACACGCTGTGCGCGACGGGAGCAGCCACGGCGTGAGACACGACGGCGGGGCTAGATATCACATCCACGCGAGACTGGTGAGACACGGCGGAGGGAGCGGCGATGATGGGGGCGCTGTACGCGAGGTGTCCCAGAGAGCGCTTCTTCAGGTAGTGCCCGTGAGCGAGTCCGAGGCCGGAATGAGTCAGCAGTGGGGAGGCGTACGCGGAGTAAGCGAGAGGAGCGGTATACACGGAGTGGGCGACGGGGGCCACGACAGCAGCGTGCGCGAGGGGAGCGTAGTGTCCTTCCAGAGCCTTAGCTTGCAGGTGCACGGCGCGGGCGTTGATGACCTCCGCGGTGTCCAGGGGGCGGCCGTGCGGGTCCAGCACGATGGCGGGGTGGTGCGGGGGCTGCGCCACCTGCACCAGGGATCCACAGGCCACGGAGGCGAGAGCAAAAAACACCACCATCGATTTCATTTTGAACGTGGTCTGTGTTTTTTCTGACGAACTACGATCACTTCAAACCAAACGGGTCGACTGATAAATTTTACTTGTTTTCTGAATTATTTATAGTGGCCGGACGTAATTAAAAAGCAAGGCGATTACTGGGGGTAAAATTTGTAGATAGAACATTGTCAGTTATCAATATAATATAAATACATTATGACCTCGATGCATATCGGTGTGGTGATTAGCTTGCCGTCATGTTCCATTCTGTCTTAGCTTCCGTGACACATTCCGCTCACATTACAAGTGACGCCCAAATACACTAGCCACCTTTCTTCAAACGTTTTTTTGTACTAAGTATTAATGGTTTAAAGAGTTTGGCTATTTTTTGGATGACACTCAGAACTTTTACGAATTTATTGTGGAATTAGGAATAGTGACTTCCTAAACAACTGTTCATTTTCTAAGATGAAAAGTATCCATTCTGTTTATCCAAAATCTAGTCACAGAATACCCAATAGTCTATACATATAATAAAATCGTAGAACCCAAAAAATCTGTACTTGGAAGATATTCGAAAAAAAAATCAGCCAGGGCGATATAAAATGAGTAACTAAACATATTAAAACAGTTATTTTTATTTTTGTTTGTTTGTTTGTCAGTTTGTTTGTGTGTTTGGACTTCTACAACTTAAAAACCAATAACGGGATTTTAATGGCGTTTCCACGAAAATGTTTCATTAAATCCTGATTCTAATATAGGCTATTAATTGAAATTTTGAAATGTCTACTTGTGGTTGGGTTAAATGGGGGGCAAAGTTAGTATGAAAAAAAGGTTATTACATTATCCTAGAATCTTGAAACTCAGAATTAATTTATATAATTAAAAATTAACGAATACGGGTCCAATATTTTTTTGATTTTTAGCTTTTTTAAGCGAGGAAGATAGACAAAAGGTAAAATTAGTATGAATTTGAAACGCTGTATAGACTATGAAAATAAATGAAATGCATAGAAGTAAAATTTTATTTAAATTAAATATATCATGATAGAAATATAACTTCAGCGTTTTTAGTAACTCTTAGAAAACAACTTGCAAACTTCACATAAAAAGAGCTATCTCTAACTCTTGAAAATTCATTTATGCAATTGAAACTAGATGGCGCTAGGGGTCGCTAGAACACGCAAACGAAAAAAAAATTATTTCTCCATGAATTTTTTTTATGGAGTGCACGATATACGATGAACATAAATAAAATGCTTTTTTGAATTTGTTTAGTTTGACGTTACCTGTTTTTTTATGGTACTGAGTGATGAGACGAGCAAGTCGTTCGCCTGATGGTAAGGGCCTGCCCATAACAATAGCAGTGCCACCCAGATCTGAGTCATTGTTTTGACATCAGCTGAAATTAAGTCTCATATGCCCAGTAATTTCGCTAGCTACCCTTCAAACCGAAACACAGTAATGCTTGCGCATTACTGCTTGGAGGCAATAACTGGCAAAACGGAAAAACGGTGGTACCTACCCAGACGGCTTCCCCCATACGAGACACATATCACGAGTATTTACTTAAATGGAAAATATGGTTGGTATATATACCTCTGAAACGATGTAGCAAATTCTGGCTTTCTCTATAGACGAAAGTTACGCCACCGTCCTTTATTCAAACATAGTCGTTCACCTCCAAAATGATCTAAATTTTTTTTCGTCCCGGAATCCGTCATATTACCTCTTGAAAACCCTCACCAGACCACATTTCTGGCGTTTTTTAAGTTTCGCCAAGAGGATGATGTTGCCAAAACTTTAATGTATGTCGAAGTGGCAAATAAACCGTCTATGCCAGTAACAATGAATGCTACTATTTACGGTTGCTGATACACACTGTCTGTCCGCGGCTCTACCTCATTTGCGTTCCTCAGAACAGTCGATGGTGTTAAACACCTTACTTTCTACGCAGCCTACAGAGCAAGGCGCCTTCTGGATGACGACCAAAATTGGGACGAAACTAGCAAAAACAGTCGTAAGTCATCACTTACGACTGCTTTTGCTAGTTTCTTGAGCCATCGCTCACGACGCATACACCAGGGAGAAGTATTTACCCCATCTTGCTGAAGATATCCCACCTATGTTTTGAGGGACATTGAATAGGACGTTGATGTATAGAACGACGGCGAGGATGGTGGCAATTTATTACCGTACCCGTAGAATTTTTGAACTCTTTGAGTGCATCCGGGTTTCCAGCGCACTCTATTAGATTAAAAATTTGGAATTCAAAATTATGCTTTTTCGAAATTAGACCCCGCCGAAGTTGTTAACTTCGGGGAGGTTAGTTGTGTAACGTAAATTGGCTGAAGATAGTGTCGCTAGAGACGCACTGAACCTCACTGAGGTATACTGATGGCCCGTGGCGATGGTAAGTCAGTTTTCATATATTAGTATTCATCTCTCTCATCTCGAACAACTTTCCGTTCCAATTCAAACGCGTGCAGTTTTGTGTAAGCGTCAACTTTACAACGACGATCAACAAGTCGCAAGACCAGACGCTCCAGGCTACGGCCGTTGATCTGAGGACAGGATGTTTCTCACAGAGACAGCTGTACGAAGCCTTCTCACGGGCGACGTGATCCCAAAGTCTTTACGTGTTTGCTCCCTGTACAGGGTGTTTTTGTGTTGTACACAATCTACAAAAAACGTCTCTACACTATTTTTTTTATATAGCCCAAGCGAACGAAGTCGCGGGCAACAGCTAGTACTAAATAATATAGTAGAGAGTCGAGTATTATTGTGTGGTGCGTGTATTTTGCTCTTACTCTTTGTTAGTATTAGTTAGTATTCTTTGCTCTTTGTGACAATTGTTTCGGTACATAATTTTTTATTTTACAATCCTTGGTATATAGACTATGGTATAGACACGTATAGAGATGAAACAAAAAGGTGATTGAAAATAGAAATAATTTCAGAATGTTCCATCAAAATTCATTCATTAGTTTTTAAACTTATTCTAGACAGATATACCGGCATGACAGCTAAACGAACAAGACGATGAAAACATCAAAAACAGCTATTACTTCTATTTTATTGCCTCGTCAAGTACTACATTCTTTATACCAGATGGAAGCCCATAACTTCACATGGACGAAGTTATAGATGTGAGCTATTAGGAATGTGTATGTGTAATTATTATATGTGGTAGTAGTATCCTGATAAATATTGTTAAATATACCATGCTGCCTCAAGCTTTCACACTTGGAACTAATAGTAGATTGTTAAACATGGAGGTAGGACGATCCATATACGAGATCCTAGTTAGCTGCACGAGCAATGCGAGGGCGGGTATAATTCGAGTGCTAAATAGGTTTTACCTTCAAGTTAAGCAATATGTTTTTCGCTTAAGTAGCTAGGAAATAAAATAATAATAAAGTGTTAGAATACAACACAATACTTGCCATTGTAATTTTTTTTCTTTTTCCTTTTTTCATTTGAATTCATGCACACCGCAAACACTATGGCTAATTATTATTATGCCACGATGTATAAATGTTACGGCTAAAAGCCGAAGTGCGGCTACACCTAGTTTTAGCCGGCTACAACTAGGTGCAGCCGGTTACATGCGGTTAAACTTAGATATATCCTACTTATCTTCGGTTAGAACTAGGTTTAGCCTTCATCATAGTGGCTAGAACTAGGTGCAGCCGCACACCAATCAAACGTATAAGGGGCAGCCTTCGGTAGGTTAGGGTGAGGCGGGGGTGGCCCTTGGGCCACCCCAACGCCGCGAACATGTATATTAGATATAATATAATGTAGATTATCATCTATCACTTCAATAGATTATAATCTACTGAAAAATAATGCGACGGTTCACAATCTTTCGACAGTTTACAATCTCGCATAAGATACATCTAAGTTTAACCGCATGTAGCCGGCTGCTTCTAGTTGTAGCCGGCTAAAACTAGGTGTAGCCGCACTTCGGCTATCAGCCGTAACATAAAGATTTTGTGTGTGGTCATTTTTTTTTTGTCTTTTATTAAAAATATTTATTTATTTAGGACTTGGAGCTTAATAGACTACTATATTACGCTTGTAGGCAGGACTATGACGCAATTATGAAAATGAAAAGATAAATAATTTTCAGTTTGTGTTGTCGGATAGGCGCGCCAACTGCTATTAAATTCTATTTTTTTTCTTTTAATATACCTAGAAAAATAGTCGTCCATTGCTAAAGACATGTCTACACAATGTATATAGACCTATTTCTATTTTTTTCAAATCCTATACATATTGATTATGGATATATTTTGTTTTAAATTTATCGACATGTGACATTATTAAATGCAGACAAGAGTTTAAAAACTTGATTTTAAGGAAAGCTTATAACAAATACCTACTCATATTTCAGCATAATGAGTTATGAATATAACATAAAATGTTTCACTGCTCTTCCTCATTGAATATAAACATATAAATAACTAAGTATGAGTTAATCACTAAAAATATATCCTAAAAACTAAATATTATAATAATAATCATTGTTGTTCGGCGATCTCTTAATCCAGACAATCCTAGTTAGCGATCAGGATCTGAGAGTGTGAAGTATGTTAAAGAACACCCAACGGTTGTATACCTTGGTAGGTAGGTATACCATAGCTTCAGACCATTTCATACCATATTATAAACCGAACAAAGTATGATACAATACTTTTCCGTACAAGATGAGATGCGTGAACTTAATGCATGTGTTTGACATATTTTGTTCGGAAATGCGTCAGGAACTTTGCATGCAATAGATTAAGGTGGAATAGACCATATTTGCAGGGTTGGTCCAACAGTTTTTGTATAAAATCATTGGGTTACGCATCTTCGAGTGTATGTGCATTCGTGGGTTTTCTTATACTCCATGGCTTTTTTAGAGTGAACGAATTTTGTTGTAATTTATTGTTATATTATTAGGGTAATAAAATCACAGCATTATTTTATATAGGTGTACATTTTTTAGAACATCGAATTCTTTCCTTTTTAATAAGACTAATGTTATAAAATTTTCCCAGGAAAATGCGATTACTTGAATATTATTTTTAATTTTGTAATTATTAACTACCTATATTTAGTTATAAGATGTTTTTTGATTAGGTAAAAGAGTTTCTTCGTTATTATTTACATTTATTACATAAATATTTTTATACATTTTTTTTCATCTCTTAGGTACAAGTGTGTCTCAGGTGTTCGTCAGGTTCGCTCTTTACCAAGCGTGGGCGAGGGGACCAGCGGCGTAGACGCTGTGGGCGAGAGGACCAGCAGCGTAGACGCTGTGGGCAAGAGGAGCGGCAGCGTAGACGCTGTGCGCATAGGGTGCGGCGGCGTACGCGCTGTGAGCGACGACGGCGGGGCTGGTGCGGACATCCACGCGGGATTGGTGGGAGACGGCAGCGGGAGCGGCGTGCGCGTACACGGGAGCGGCGGCGTACACGCTGTGCGCGACGGGAGCCACGGCGTGAGACACGACGGCGGGGCTAGAGATCACATCCACGCGAGATTGGTGAGACACGGCGGAGGGAGCGGCGATGATGGGGGCGCTGTAGGCGAGGTGTCCCAGAGAGCGTTTCTTCAGGTAGTGTCCGTGAGCGAGTCCGAAGCCGGAGTGAGCCAGCAGAGGGGAGGCATACGCTGAGTAAGCGAGAGGAGCGGCATATACGGAGTGGGCGACGGGGGCCACGACAGCAGCGTGCGCGAGGGGAGCGTAGTGTCCTTCCAGAGCCTTAGCCTGCAGGTGCACGGCGCGGGCGTTGATGACCTCTGCGGTGTCCAGGGGGCGGCCGTGCGGGTCCAGCACGATGGCGGGGTGGTGCGGGGGCTGCGCCACCTGCACCAGGGATCCACAGGCCACAGAGGCGAGAGCGAACAACACCACCATCGATTTCATTTTGAACGTGGTCTGTGTTTTTCCTGACGAACTAAGATCACTTCAAACCTCACAGGTCGACTGATACATTTGATTCGCCTTCTGCTATATTTATACTAGCCGGACATAATTAAAAGCTCAGTTGATTTCGGTGAGTATTTTTTGTTAGTAAATAGAACAATGTCAGTTGTCAATAAAATGTTGGTACGAGTATGGCCTCGGTGCGTGTGTGGCGGTCATAGCGAAAGAATTTCGTGGTCGAAGTATGTAGTGCGCAACGACGGACGACGCAAAACGCTCGACGCTTGATAGCATCAATAGTATCAGTTTAAGTTAGAATGTAAAAAGCGTTTCAGTAAATTATGCATTTAAAATAAGTTTAATTTAAAATATCCTTCAAATATATTTTTTGTTATACCTACATGATTAAGTGTTTCGTTCGCTAACTGCGAGAATATATGCGACCTCATTTTCGTATTTGGCAAAAGAGTGTGGAACTATTTGTGGCACATTACGTTAGATATTTAGGTGATAATAAACACTATATTAAAATAGATTTTGAAAGCTCTTTCACAACAAATACTTTGCTTTTAGAATGTAGATATACTATTTGTTTCTGTAACAATATATTTACCTTCTTCAAAACATCCGGGTCGCCTTATTTATTTTACAATTATTGCCATGTCATCACACAGATAGGTTTATTAAAGTGCAAAAGTGAGTAAGTAACCTACATCTGTAAGACATATATTATGTACATTGCCCTTTCTAAAGGTCTATCCTGTTTTCTGTATTTACCTGGTCCTAAAAACTGTTACAGGTAAAAAAGCAAGGTGAAAAAAAGCTCTGCATAGGTTACATTCCACATCTTTTTGAGCTGTTTATCATTAAGTATACATTCGTCACAGGCGTAACTTTAGAAGAGATCATAACACTTTATTCTGATATATTGCAAACTATGCCCAATGTCCTAGAAATACAGTCGAAAATGCCTTAAAAACCTGCGTAAATATAGGTCCTACGTACACGACGTTGAAAGGCTGCGCTCAGTCATGCGAGCCAGTGTCCAAGACCATAAGGAATTACTCGATTACTGATACGATTTAGTTCCGTGTTCTTACTCTACGTTTGTCCATACGATCAGTAAAGGTGCGACGTACTAGATAGTATCTAATAAATAATGTAATACCAAAGATTATATCATAGTACATAAAATTCATGTTTTCGTAGTAGGATTCATAAAAACCTATTATTACTTATCCAAGGTTATTTAGAAATAATGCCTTAGTTTAGTAGACTAACAATTTTCATAAGTAAGTTCATTATCAACATACAATTTTTAATATTGTACCTAAAATTATGTAATGAATCAGTGGAATGTGGAAAACAATTTTTAATATTGTACCTAAAATTATGTAATGAATCAGTGTAATGTGGAAAACAATGTTTAATATTGTACCTAAAATTATGTAATGAATCAGTGGAATGTGGAAAACAATGTTTAATATTGTACCTAAAATTATGTAATGAATCAGTGGAATGTGGAAAACAACTAGTATTACCTTATTCATACAATAGATAGATAGATAGAAAATTCTTTATTGCACAAACAAATTTGTAAGTACATAGGCGAACTTAATGCTAGTAAGCATTATCTTCCAGTTGACCTCGGTGTACTGTAGAGATTTTATAAGGTAGTGCAAACAAAATATAAAGTAATAGTGAACAAATTAAAAGGCCATGCAAAAATAATAACAAGATATATACATACAAATCAGTAACAATATATATAAAAAATATAATGATATTTATATATATATACTTGTAGATTGCATATATAGTATATAAAATAACAAGAAAAAATTATATAACAAAAATAACAATAATAATAAAATATAAATACCTCATAACAAAATAAAACTAGAGAACAAAATAAAACTATAGACATATACATTTATAAACTATGAACAGGTGCAGTGTAGATCAAGAAGCTCAGTTTATATTACTTTTTTGAAGTGAGAGATAGTATTGATAAACTTTGGATTTGAACACGCCTATCGAAGAAGCCTGACGTATAATCGGCGGTAGACCATTCCAGAGACGAGTAGCAGTGACTGTAAAGGAGTCCGAGTAAAGTGCCGCAATAGAATGTTTTCGTTTGATCTATGTGGTCGCACAACACTGCTCTTTATGAAATTTACTCGTGGTAGGTCTCTCGTATGGATAAGTACCACCGCTATGTCAGTTATTCTGCCGCCAAGCAGTAGTGCGCAAGCATTACTGTGTTCCGGTTTAAAGGGCATTGTAGCCAGCGAAATAACAGGGAACATGAGACTTAATATCTGATGCCTTGGGGTGATGAGCGCAACGCAGTGCTACGCAGCACTTTTTACGGTATTAAAAGTTCTAGGTGGCACTGCAATTGTTATGGGCCGGCCTGGCGCTCACCACCAGGCGAACGACTTGCTCGTCTCCTTACTTAGTTTCATAAAGAAACGTCGAGTGCTACGCAGCACTTTTTACGGTATTAAAAGTTCCAGGTGGCACTGCAATTGTTATGGGCAGGCCTGGCGCTTACCACCAGGCGAACGACTTGCTCGTTTCCTTACTTAGTTTCATAAAAAAACGAAAATATCTTGGAAAAAAGGCCTAATTTGCTCGCACTTATCATATCATAATCAATTATCATATTTCGAATATATGGGATTAAGAATAAATATATCCGCATTTTTTTATGCTACAAATGACAGTAGGAAGACCAAGCTACATTCTTAACGCCAAAATTGTGCTTGGAGTTAGCGTTCATAGAACATGTAGAGTAATGCTACCACTATAATAATATGCTTTGTTTCATTTATGTATTTCTACGTAGGTACGTAGAATTCGAAGAAACACAAATATAATACAAGTAGAAGAAGATAATACCTGCATCACTTTTCCTAACTCCTGCCAAGCCTATGTACGTAACCGTGTAGATAGACAGAGATATAATATAGAACCACAGAATACTAAGGGACAGAAACATTCCTCCGCAAAGAAATTTAAACAAATAGCGACTCTTGCTATCACGCAATAAAATTCAATTTAGCTCGCGTAGCGCTGCATACCTACCAGTCATATTAACCTACAGAGCGCCTCTCTTTCTATCGCATAGCTCTTATCTCTTCTGACGCGGGACGTGTAACAACGCGCGACCCGCCGTCGGTGTCCGGCTATGTACTTGTAGCTTCGTACCTAACCTACAGTGCGGAGTGCGCTAGGCCTGATATAACGTAGTCTTCCGTAACGTTGTAAGTCGCACATAAGATCGTCGTATCGACTACAGTAGATTTAACTAGGCGTAAACGGACATGGCAACTGGTTTTGTAGCTAGGTAAAGGATATGACTTTTTCATTTATTATTACTGCGCCATTTTTTTTATGTGTTGTTTAAAAAGGTATGGTAGAAATGTTACGCATACATACATACATACGCATGCATACATACGTATTATATGTTTAGTTCACTTCGAAATATTTAGGAATAAACAGGCCGTGAGAGTAATAACCAAATTATCAAGCGACCTAGTCGTGTTTCGGGATGATGTTCGGTGTACCATCGGGGAGACGGGTCTGAGCAGCCGCTCAACTGCCTCTCTCTCTAGATCTATGTGCTCCATCTTAGGCCACATCATCGCTTCACATCAGGCGAGATAGTGGCCAAACAAAGATCTATTAAGCGTAAAAAATATATATTCAAATTGAATTAACTACTCGCCACGTACACGTCTTCTTATCCTATGGTTGTCTGGAAGAGATCGCTGTTTAGCAATAAGACCGCCTATTGCACTTATAAGAAATTATGTATTACCAACTGTAATTCCTTTTTTAGGTGCTATAAAGTGTTGTTTATCTATCTGTGCCAGTATTGTTTTAAATACATAATATGTAACACAAAAGCTTCGGTTTGGGGCTGGAATCCGAATTTCCCATTCTTTGTACCCAGAGAAGATTTTAATACGAGGTGAGAGGGTCATAAAACTATTAAAACTATTGCTTTACAATTAATTTTTATTATTTTTTATTTATTAATTATTTTTTTAATATTGCAGATTGCCAGTTGCCAGTAATTTTGGCGCACTGCTAACCGATGGTCTCGAGAATTTCGGGTATCTACTGGCTTGTGATGACATTATTTCGTATCATCGTAATTTGTTGCAAATTATTTTTTTTTAGTTTTAGTAGTAACTAGTCTATAGTGTTTAAAAAATGAAGACACTGCTCATTTAAAATAAAACAAACACAGCATGTTAAATAATTTTACACTTCTAGCAATCATTTTAAATTATATAAAATTACCCATTTGTTCCACGAAATTACAGCTTACAGTACTTCAAGGCAAGCGCCAAATTAAATATATTAAGTTTGTGTGTTCTGTTCTAGTGGTTCTAGGTCATTTTGTTTCTAACTCAGCTATGATTACAGAAGTCTCATAAATTAACTATCGTAGAAATTATTTTGTTGATCGACAGCCTCTGTGGTGTAGTGGTTGCGCAGGTCACACTAGTGACTCAAATCTCATACATCACTGAGGTTGCGGGTTCGATTCCCGCGACGGGACAAATGTTTGTGCACAGAAAAAAAAGCGCAAGCATTTGTTTCGTGTCTGGATGTTTTGGGGCCATGGTCCTCATAGTTTCTGGTACCCTAGATACAGGGAATCCTAGTTAGGGGCCAGGATCTATGTATGTGATCGTCGGGCGTTATTTATTATTTATTTAATTTACCACAATAAAGTGTTAGCAATTTAATACCTAACAGTGCTGCTCAGAAATAGTTCTTCTTTCTTTGGTGCTGCGATGTATTTTAAGGAGTTATTTCATGTATTTTATATATGTCTCTTTTATAATAGAAATAAGGATAGGATTGTTGTACCTAGGTTTAGACTGACTAAACGAATTATCCTCTGTGGGTAATCGCGTACGTTTTTATAACCAAAGACCGAAATGCACGCTTAACGCAGCATAACGAAAGTAAATTTAAATTGCGTCTGAAAACTATTTTAATGAAGAAGCATACTATATGTACTGTTAGTAGTTACATAGAAGAGAAGACAAAGATGCCTGAAACAATCTGCTTCTGCCAAGTAACCAACAGTACACTTTATTAATATTGTTAAAAACCAACATATTGTAAAGTTCTATGCATTTTTGTCGAGTCCAGTTCCTCCAGATTCTTGCCTTATCTTCTGGATAGTGGTTCTTTTTCCGATAAGGTCGTAGAGTCATTGTAATAATTGACGTTCAGAAGCGCCTAACTTCAAAAAAGATATTCAGTAGGTAGGTATCCTATATTTCTCCTAAACCTTGAATACCTGGCCTGGTGAACCATGATTTAGAGCGTCTAACGCTCTAAATCATGGTTCCAACCGAAACGTCTCGCTGAAGATAGTTTAAGAAGAAGATGAATAGTGCTTCCATTCTCCAACAGCTAGAGGTCTACCCCGGCTGTCTACAGGTGGTTAATACCGAATTTGACGATTAGGTTGCAATCATACCAAGGTTGTCGCTACAAAAGTACAATCAATAATTTTATAAATTAGCACTGCATTCGAATAGATAAATAAAAAATAAAAGTAAATAAATACGCCCAACGATCACATACATAGATCCTGGCCCCTAACTAGGATTTTCTGTATCTAGGGAACCAGGAACTACGAAGACCATGGTCCCACAACACCCAGACACGAAACAACTGCTTTCGTTTTTTTCTTTTGTACAAAAATTTGTCCCGCCGCGGGAATCGAACTCGCAACCTCTGTGGTGTATCGGATTTGAGCCGACCGGACCTGCCGAACCACTACACCACAGAGGCTGTCAAAACCTACCTACCTATCTAGATACCTACTTAACTCATTGTATGTTTAGTTTACGATAATTCGAATCATAAATGTCAAGTTGTCAAGTTTGACATATACTCATGATTACAAACATTGCATGATTTATCCGCTGCTATCACACTAATATTATAAATGCGAAAGTTTGTATGTGAGTTAGTGCGTTTGTTCCCTCTTCACGGCGCAATGCCTGAACGAATTTGAGTGAAATTCGGAATAGAGATAGCTCAGACAGCTAGCTATTTATCCCGAGTAAAACCGTGGGGCGCAGCTAATCATAAATAAAATGAAAGCTCTTTGTGTTTTATTATTTTTGTCAAGTTCGGATTTTATACATTTGTTTTTTTTTTATTGTCGATAGTTTTTTTTAACTCTTAATAGATCTATGTTTGGCCACTATTTCGCCTGATGTGAAGCGATGATGTGGCCTAAGATGGAGCACATAGATCTAGAGAGAGACGGCAGTTGAGTGGTTGCTCAGACCCGTCTCCCCGATATTATTCTTGAGAACCCTAGATAAGATTTATTTCTTAATGTTTTTATGTATGTGGTATACAATAAAGAGTATTTCTATTCTATTTTATTCTTCAACTAACATTTAACAATGTTATTTCTAATTTATTTTTGAACTTGCTATAGCCACGACCTTAAGTAATCCTAACTCGTCAGTGGTCAGAGAGTATAATAAGTTCGTTTCGGAACCCTTCTCAGGTTCAACGAACTTTGCTCACTTATCATTAAAGCCTTTAAGATTTCGAAAAGGAACGAACAAACAGCCCATCTGTATAAACCGTTCCATCAAAACAATCTGATGGCTGCTTTCCATTGATTTATTTATACGCCCGTGTATATCATATTTATTGGAGTACAATAAATGCTTCAATTTTTATCTGTGGAACACTGCTTGATGTCACTGTCATATTAAGACGTCACTTGGTCTTTAAGTCTTATTAATAGCGGCAATGAACATATTCGATTAAAAACGATACATACAGAAGAGAAGACTTTAATTAATTAAATAAATACCATAGCCCAAATAACCCTAATAGGTTATGGGCCCAGGCATATAGAGAGAGAAGAGAAACACAGAGAAGAAAAATATAGTTGCGTACTGCGTAGTTCGGTGTGCGTCTGCGTGGCGTGCTTCACAAATAAAATTCCACAATGGATCGTGCTATAATATTAAAAGGCGATAATTGGGCGGCATGGAAATTCCAGATAACGATAGTACTTAAGGCGAAGGAACTATTCGAGGTTGTCTCATCACCTTTACAGAAAGATTCGAAGAATGAAGACAAAGACAGGAAGGCACAGGAAATAATCGCCACACGCGTAGAGGAACACGTGTTAACCTATTTAATTACGTGCAGTTCGGCTTTTGAAATGTGGGAGAAGCTCATAACTATTTATGAATCAAAATCAAAGGTGGGCGTGCATTTAGTACAACAGCAGTTCTACAGTTTAAAATACGAATCTCCGATGGCGGCATTTATTGCAAAGATAGAAGACATAATACATAAATTATCTGCGTTTGGTGAGAAAGTGTCAGAGAAGATGGTGATAACCAAAGTAATCATGAGCCTTCCGGAAGAATTTAAGCATTTTGTATCAGCTTGGGAATCGGTTCCAGAGGCTGACCAGTCACTGAAACAATTGACTGCTCGGTTGTTGGTGGAAGAAGAGCGCATCCAAGGAACAGAGTCAGATAGGAAAGAGGCGTCAACCGCTTTAGCAGCAGTAAAGAAAAAAGGGCAACATCAATATGCAACAGATAAGAAGAAGACGGAAGCAGCTAAGTGTTTTTCATGCGGAAAGGTCGGACACTACAAGCGTGACTGTCGGTTAAGGAAGTGTAATTATTGTGGTAAACCGGGACACTTATATAAAGATTGTTACAATAGAAATAAAGGGGATAAATCTCAAAACATGGATAGAGCATACATAACACTAAGTGATGAATATCAGAACTTATGGATTTTAGATACAGGGGCAAGTGACCACATGTGTAATGACAGGCAATTGTTTTACAATTATACAGAGGTAAGTGAAAAATATATAATTATTGGAGATGGTAGTAAACTCACAGTGTCAGGGGTAGGTGATATTAAAGTGCAAGCATGTGTCGGTAGCAATAATTATGCCTCTACCTTAAAGAAAGTGTTACATGTTCCAGATTTGAAAGCTAATTTGTTTTCAGCACGGTGTGCCGTTGATAGAGGTTATATTATGTCTTTTAAAAAGGATAGATGTGATTTCCTTGAAAATGGTAAGATAACATGCATTGCAAATAGACATGACAACTTATTCATAATGAGTTTCAAATTTGAATGTAAAACAGTAGCATTAACTTCATTAGCTTCACTAAATGAATGGCATGAAAAATTGGCTCACCAAAACTATAAACATGTTAAAAATTTGTTAAAAATAAATAATATTAAGTACAAAGAGCAAATTGATTATCAATGTTTACCATGTTTAGAGGGAAAACAGCATAGGTTGCCATTTCAGAGAAGTGAGAATAGGGCAGCATTGCCTGGAGAGCTAATACACATGGATCTGTGCGGGCCAATGGAGAGTGAATCAATAGGGGGTTCTAGATATTTCTTATTATTGAAAGATGACTACAGCAGTTATAGGTATGTATATTTTCTAAAAAATAAGAATGAGGTAAGTACAATAATCAAAACCTTTGTTCCTAGATTTCACACAGAGACAGGTTTTAAAATAAAATGTTGTAGGTCAGATAATGGCTTAGAATTTATAAATAAAGATGTAGAGTCATACCTAAATAAAAAAGAAATTATTCATCAAAGGTCGGTGCCATACACTCCAGAACAAAATGGTAGAATTGAACGGGAAATGCGAACAATTGTGGAGGCTGCAAGAACTATGTTACAGGCAAAGGAATTACAGAAGAGTTTATGGGCTGAAGCTGTCAATACAGCTGTATACACTATAAACAGGACAGGAAATTCAACAATACCGGATCAGACACCATTTGAGCTGCTATTTAAAAGAAGGTTTGATATACATGATTTAAAAACATTTGGTACTGAAGTATCAGTACATATTCCAAAACAATTAAGACTAAAGTGGGACTCCAAGAGCAAGAGAGGTATATTTGTAGGTTATGGTATTGATAGCAAGGGATACAGAGTTTGGACACCAAATACAAAAGAAGTAAAAACTTACAGAGATGTGATATTTATAAAAGAAAATAATGAAAATAAAATAAAAGAAGAAATACAGCAGCAGCAACAGAAGGAAAATTTAGAATGTATACACATAGAGAACACAGATAGAGATGAAAGACACACAGATAGAGAAGAACAACAGACAGATAGAGAAGAACAACAGACAGATAGAGAAGAACAGACATTAATAGAAGATGAAGAACAGATGTTGACAGAAAATGAAGATCAGACACTTACAGAAGACCAAGAGGAATGTTTTTATGAATCAAGTGCATATGATCCTGAAGAAGATGAACATACTGATGAAGAAGGTAATAAACAGGTGAGAACACGGACAAGAGTTATAAATAAACCTAAAAGATTTGGAGAAGAATATCATTTATATACAGCTATGAATGAAGAACAGATTACTTATGAGATGGCTATGAAAAGCAAAGACTCACAGAAGTGGACAGAAGCAATAGAAAAAGAGTTGCGTTCATTAGAAAATAATAATACATGGATTGTGACAGAATTGCCAAAAGGAAAGAAAGTGATAGATGGGAAATGGATTTTCAAAATTAAGAATGAGAATCAGGATAATCAAATATACAAAGCGAGGCTAGTAGCAAGAGGCTTCCAACAGGAGGATAGTTTTGATCACTCTGAGATTTATGCTCCTGTGGCAAAACTACCCACTTTAAGAATCCTGTTAGCTATTGCAAACAAGTTTGATTTAGACATAACACAGATGGATGTAAAGAGTGCTTTTCTTAACAGCGATATTGAAGAAGAAGTGTATTTGAAGATACCAGAAGGAATCCAACGATATGATGGTAAAGTGTTAAAACTAAAGAAATCATTATACGGGTTAAAGAAATCCCCAAAGAATTGGAATACAAATTTTAACAACTTTATGATACAGGAAGGGTTTGTAAGAAGCAAAGCAGACTACTGTCTATATTATACAAAGAAGGAGAAGTTATATGTAATACTTTATGTTGATGACCTGTTGATTTTTGGAGAAAATAAAAGTCATATACAAAATTTACAGAAATCACTACAAAAAAAGGTTCCAAATGACAGACCTGGGAAGCTCAGATAATAAATACTTAGGTATCAACATAAATAAAAGCAAAAATCTTATAGAATTAGATCAGAAGGCATATTTGGAAGATATACTGCGAAAATATAAAATGGAGGAATGTAATCCCATATCAACACCCATGGAACAAGGATTGGTAATTGAAAAGGAAGAATCCCCAGATAAAAAGCTAGTTAAACAATGTAGGGCATTAATAGGTAGCTTAATGTACGCTATGCTTGGAACAAGACCAGATCTTTGTTATCCTATAAGCTATCTAGGTCGTTATCAAACAAGTGCAAGTGTCAGTTTATGGAAAGCGTTAAAAAGGGTTTTAAGGTATGTGAAAAGAACGTTAGATTACAAATTAATATATAAAAGGAACACAGATGAACCACTAATAGGATATACTGATGCTAGTTGGGGTGGAGAAAAAGAGGATAGAAAATCAACGTCGGGCTGTATAATAAAGGTATATGGGTGCACAGTTTCATGGTATAGTTCAAAACAGCAATGCACAGCTTTATCCTCAACAGAATCTGAATATGTAGCGCTGGGAAAAGCAGTAGCAGAAGGTTGCTGGATAAGGAATTTATTAATAGAAATTGGGATTAAATGTCAAAATTTTGTGATGAATATTGATAATCAGTCTGCTATTCATGTTGCAAAGAATCCAGAACATCATAAAAGATTAAAACACATTGATTTAAAATATCATTTTGTAAGAGAAAAAGTCATGATTAAAATTGTAATATTAAAATATATTAACACTAAAGAACAATTAGCTGATCTATGTACAAAAGTTGTAAGCAAGACTGTACTTGAAACTTTATGTCAAGGTTTAAATTTACAGAAATGAAAAAGTATAAATGTATGCATCAAAAGATATTGTTAGAATATAAAACTACATAATTAAGAACAAATAGATTTTGTAATACTTGTATGTGTAATGTGTACCTAATGTATAAGGTGTTAAGATTATGTTGTATGAATGAAAAGAAGTTTTCTAAGTTTGTTTTCTCATTTAAAAGGTAGCGGGCCTTATAGTTAAGATTGAAGTAATATATAAGAGTAACAGTATGGGTTTTTGTTGTTAAATTAAATGTACTTTTGTAATCAAAATTAGAAAGCAATGTTCCAGGTTTTTAAAGTTATAATGTAAATTTTTAGCATTCATTGAGGAAGGGTATTGGAGTACAATAAATGCTTCAATTTTTATCTGTGGAACACTGCTTGATGTCACTGTCATATTAAGACGTCACTTGGTCTTTAAGTCTTATTAATAGCGGCAATGAACATATTCGATTAAAAACGATACATACAGAAGAGAAGACTTTAATTAATTAAATAAATACCATAGCCCAAATAACCCTAATAATATTTTATTCGGTTGGACTAAATATTTTTCATTTATTTTTGTGGAAATGCTCATTCGTGAAAGTGAGGCAATATTTTATTTTCCTGAAAGGAAGATATTTGTATTGTAATGAAACATGTGATTTTTGAGAACTTTGAGAGGGAAGCCAACAGAAGAATTCAGCTGGGCTGGGCAGCATTTAGGAAACTTCGTCGGGTCTTTTCGTCGCCGATACCCCAGTGCCTAAAGACGAAAGTCTTTAATCAGTGCGTCCTACCTGTTATGACATACGGAGCCGAGACGTGGACACTCACGGTACGACTAGTCCACAAAATGAAAGTTGCTCAGCGAGCTATGGAAAGAGCTATGCTCGGTATTTCTCTAAGGGATCGAATCCGGAACGAAATTATTCGCCAGAGAACTAAAGTTATCGACACAGCTCAGCGGATTAGCAAGCTGAAGTGGCAGTGGGCTGGTCATATTTGCCGCAGAACCGATAACCGTTGGGGTAGACGTGTTCTAGAGTGGAGACCGCGAATCGGCAAACGAAGTGTAGGACGCCCTGCGACTACAGTCCGTCAAATCTAAGAAGTACCGTTTGACAGTTCTGACAATTGAATGATAGGGATGGGATGAAAAAATCGATTACTATAATATCCGAACTTTAAGAGATCGATTACTATAATATCCGAATTTTAAGAAATCAATTGTTATAATTAAATAAAAGAAATGTTTAGGATATTTTTTTATTCACTACTAGTACTAGTATCGTCGTCTTCGTCATCATCGTCATTTAAATTAATGACCAGTTGATTGTCCATTACATTATCAAAGTGTACGTCTCTTTCGAAGTCGTCCATTATTATTTTCTTTGTTTTTTGTACTACTTTACTCCAATCTTCCTGTGTAACTTGGGCACATGCTTCCTTTAATAAACCTTCCATTTTCTTGACACTGAAGGGTGGTTTTGTGTTGTGTCTTGCTGCATAACCTGTAAAACAATAATGTAACTATTTGATAGCAGACGAAAACCATTGTTTAAATTATAAATGTTAGAAGTACTCGTGTTATTATTATAATATTATAAAATATTACCTTTAACTTGGGCCCAAATCAGTTCAATGGCATTATATTGGCAATGGTACGGAGGAAGTCGTATGACTTTGTGCCCGTGCTCTTCGGCCAATTGGTCAATTACATATGTCGGTTTTGGTGGTTTATGCAATTTCACTAACTGTAATAATTCAGCTTTTAATAGTGACATGTCGGCATCCACTCCTTTTCTTTGCAGCCATGCCACCAAATCTGCTTTCTTATTGGCTGACGTAGGTGCTTTATCAATTTGCACAGAGTGGTATGGGGCATTATCCATTATAATTGTGCTGTTAGGAGGGATATTCTGTAATAAATTTAAGAACCACTCTCGGAACCTTACTGCGTCCATTTCTTCATGATACTCTTTAGTGCTTTTGGATTGGAAAGCTAATAAAGAGTTTTCCACGAAGCCTGTAGACGCTGACCCAGCATGGCATATTATGAGGCGTCCACCTTTTCCTATCGGCACCTTCGAGCACGAAGCTTCAGAATCATCAGTCCATGTTTTCGGCACAGAATGGTTGGAATTTAGCCAGGTTTCGTCCAAAAATATTACATTATCCCAGTTTATAATTTGTTTAACTTCGCGCAGGAATGTTAGTCGCTGCATAATTATGTCATGTCGCTCCATAACAATTTTTCGTTTGTCAACTTTTTTGTATCTGAAGCCAATTCCTGTTATTACCGTTCTCAACGACTCTATGCTTCCCTTATACAGCCCGGCATCTTTTAAAGTTGCACATAACTTTGCCAATGTTGGAAATTCGCCTCTTGTAAAATACCCGTATATATGGTTTCTAATAGCATGACTATCGAATTCATCGATGCCTGTCACAGGTTTATTTCTTTTTCGTTTTTTCGGTGTGTGAAGTACGTTACTGTCACTCCCCGAAGGCCCATATTTTTCACTTAATATTTTGCCAACGGTGCGGCTACCAATACCGAGAGCTTCACCGACGCGATCCCGAACTTGTGTAACTGGCAGTAGAAGTCCACCATTTTGAGATTCACGCTCAAAATACTCGTGTAATTTCACCACCAATTCACGAGCCTGGCTGTTCAAAGTACGTCCTCTTTTCGACATTATTAATAAACACTTGCTTAGTTCGGAGTCCAGTATAAATATTGCCAAGGTAAACGGATAAAGAATGATCAGTCCAGAAAAGTAATAGCCAAGTCACAAATTGTAAAACACAAACGAGAAAGCAAGTACGCGCACAGTCAGCTTCCAAGATGGCGAGAGACTGCTGACGCCGAACCGACCGAGCGGACCGCGTGCGCTTGTAGTTGGCAGTGTTGCCAGAAAAAAAAAAAATATTTTATTTTTTCGCTTTCGACAACTTTTTAAAGAAGCAAATATATTTGATTTATAAATACGTATTTTTGGTGAATGGGTTTTATCTCATATTTTACGATTACATAACTATTTAGTTATGTAATCGTAATATGTGAGATAAATCCCATTCACATGAAAAAATATTTGTTTGGTTGTCAAGTGTAATTTGTAAATAATACATTCGATTTTTCGTATATGTAAACGATTTTTTTGCATACAAGTGTATCCGAAGAGTCGCAACACTACGTGCAGTGACCTAACTACGTAACTTTGTAATGAGGTCAAGAATATAACTATTAGAAATTATTTACTGTGTAAATATGTGTTATTTTGCTTTGTTTGAAAGTTTTCAATTACATTTAGATATTAAGAATTGTACATTTTTAGATACAATAATGAAATCTTTCTAAATTCATGGTTTTATGAAAAAGGTTATCGAAACTGAATAATGTACGTATGAACAAAGTTGTTTCGGTTTGAAAAATATGAAACGTCAAACGGTACCTCTTAGATTTGATGGACTGTAGATGGAGCGACGATATACGTAGCGTTGCTGGTAGCGACTGGAGAAGGAAAACCGAAGATCGGGCTCAGTGGCGTGCTATGGGAGAGGCCTATGTCCAGCAGTGGACTGATGTGGGCTGATGATACAATACAATACAATACAATACAATAATGCTTTATTGAATACCAAACACGGGAAAAACAATAGTTAACAAAGTTAATAAACAGTGGGTACAATGGGCGGCCTTATCGCTATGCGCAATTTCTTACAGGCAACCTTTGGATGGACAGGAATTTTAAAAGTAATATTGCGGTCAGTGTGGTGTACATTATAAAAAAACTCCAATTATACGTAAATATGATATACTACTATTAAAAAAAATGAAATAAAACAAATATAAATATATACTAAAAATAAGTAACATAAAAATTAATATACATAAATAAAATAAATAAATAAATATATATATATATACATATATAAATACATAAATATAATTATACTTACAATGTCATTTAGCTGTTATTGGACAAGTAATGTTTCTTCACCATATTCTTAAAAATAGCAATGGACTTGGCATATCTAATTTCTATGGGCAATGCATTCCACAGACGGACAGATTGTATGGTGAAAGATTTGTCGTAGAAAGTTGACGAATGGACAGGAGTTTTGAGCTGAAGGGTATCTGAAGAACGAAGGGAACGAGGATTGGAAAGATGAAGAAACTCAAAACGTTCTTTGAGATAAGGAGGGGTAGATGGAATAAATAGGACACTATACAGGAGAGAGAGAACATGAGCATCCCGGCGACGGCGGATAGGTAACCATTTGAGCTTGGTGCGAAATTCTGATATGTGGTCAAACTTGCGCAAGCCAAATATGAACCGTATGATGATGATTGTGATGTGATTTTTCATGGAACTGATTGATAAAACGAGTAAGTAGTTTGCCTGTTGGTAAGCGCTACGCCTGCCCATAACTATTGCAGTGCCACCCAGAACTTTAATAACACTGCGTAGGACTGCATTGCAGTCATCACCCCGAGACATCAGATATTAAGGTCTATATGCCCAGTAATTTCGCTGGCTACAATGCCCTTCAAACCGAAACACAGTAATGCTTGCGCACTATTGCTTAACGGAATAACTGGCAAAGTGGTGGTACCTATCCAGGCGGCCTCCCGCATACAAGAGACTTACCACAATGAGATTAAAGTATCGATTCTGGGCCTTAGAGACTTGAATTGATTATAAAGCCAGTCGGTCAGTAGTGAAAATATTTTCTAGATAAACTCTAATATCTGAATGTACAGTCAACATTCATAATAAATAGACATTGGATTATATGCATTCGCATATTTGCATATGCAAATGCGTACTTATATCGTTATTGAATAATTTTGTAATTTCTTGCCGATCGTGCTTATTTTGGCAGTAAGGCGACGCGGCGGCGTAAAGCATAAGTGTAGCGTCGGACCACAGGCAGAGCGAGTGGCGGACTAGCGAGTAGCGTGGGTTAGAACAACGATTCTATATCGGAAAAGGTCCGGAATCAATTAAATGTCGTTCTGTATAAAACCCGAGTCTTGAATCAGTTAAAGTAGTGAATATTAGGTGACAAACGCCATAAGTTGGCCTCAGAAATATTTAAAAAGTACCTTGTATTTTCACAAGAAATGTGCGTGAATTGAAATAATTTACATCATACTGATTGATTTTATTACCGAAAATAAGCCAAACTTTAAATTAAAATTGGCATTTACATAATGCTTATTTTTATGCATATTTGGTCTTTTTTAGAGTTAAAATCAAAATCAAAATCTCTTTAATCACTTTGGTATCACAGACGCACTTATGAACGTCAAATTATCACAATGACTCTACCACCGAGTATATCCGATGTCTAGTATTAAATATACATTTCCATGTCGCAATAATGATTTAAATAAAATGCAGGTACTTACATTTGAGAGAAGCAAAAATGTCAAACTAGTGATTATGACATAGTACTAAAGTGTATGTATACTCGTACCTACTTATATTTTTTTATTTTTCTTATATTTTATGTTAAAGTATTTATTATGTATATTTTATTATTATATTGTGTATTTTATGTAATGACTTTGGTTTATGTAGGTATATTATATTATATCACAAAATTATCTTAAAGTAACACCGTCCATATATATTTTTGCCTACATTCCTTCAATTGTGGGTTGTCTGGAAGAGATCGCTGTGCGATAAGACTGTGTCTGTGACTGTGACACTATTATTAAGTTGTTTGTTATTTTAGTTTTTAATTATTTCTGTATGTTGGTGTTACAATAAAGAGTTATTCTATTCTATTTATGATAATTATGTCCGCTGCTCGTAGCGTAGCTCGCGTAGGCGTTCGTAATACATAAGTTAAGCTACATTCGCTGCGGTCACCATTGGATGGGTGACCGTTTGTGTGGTATTTACATCTGAGCGGTACCGTGTTTCGAAGGGCACATTAAGCCGTCGGTACCGGTCATATCAGACTTAAATCGCAGTCCCTTAAACGATTTTGGTGTCACCAAGGACGTTAACCTTACAACATTATTTATTAAATAAGACATCAACACGCTTTCTTGAATAAATAAAGCTTACGAGTACGTAATGAAGAGACAAAAAATAACTAGGGCGACATAAAACGTGAGTCTGGAGAAAGATTTCAATATTTTTTGGCGAAATAACTTCCTAGGTATCTACGAGTGTGCCTACCTCATTCTGTGTGCGAAACCTGATTTTTGCGGCACTTTATAAATAATGTGAATTATTATGTACGAAAATGTTTTTTTATTAATTGCCATAACTTAATTTGACATCACTCCATGAATCGTGCGGGTCTTGGACATGTCTTACGTTGTTTTTGAATACAATGGGCACGTGATGGGCCCAATCGTCTATCGGCTTTCCAGCGATATCATTGCTGCTCCCTGCATGACGTGCTTCAAAATACGACTAAAACGCTGGCTTATGTTTCATTTTTGACTGATAATAATAATTAGCGAGCGAGTGTGGTTCAGTGAGAGCGAGTGTGGCTCAGTGGGTGAACGTGCGACTTTCGATCCGACGCACCTGAGTTCGAATCCCGCTGGCCCCGCACCACTGACTTTCTTTAGTTATGTGCGGATTTTACACTAGCTGTAAAAACAGTGAAGGAAAACATTGTGAGGAAACCGGTATGTCCAAGAATTTATCACTAAAATTCAAGGACATGTGACATCCACCAACCCGCATTGGGCTAGCGTGGTGGATTATGGCCCATACTCTCTCGATGAGAGAAGGCCCGTGTCCCAGCAGTGGGAACCTGATGGGCTGATGATGATGATGATGAATAATAATTATGATAAAATTTAATACTATTTATGACATGTAAATATTTTATTGACATACCTTTTGAAATTTTCAATTTGTATACTAATATTGTAATAAGAATTATAGTAAGTTTTTTTATTAATTAATAAATAACGCCCAACGATCACATACATAGATCCTGACCCCTAACTAGGATTCCCTGTATCTAGGGAACCAGGAACTATGAGGACCATGGTCCCAAACACCCAGACACGAAACAAATGATTGCGATTTTTTTTTCTGTGCACAAACATTTGTCCCGTCGCGGGAATCGAACCCGCAACCTCAGTGGTGTATGAGATTTGAGCCCACCTGCCAAACCACTACACCACAGAGGCTGTCAAAAAAAAAAATTAATAGTGTCGTATGTATACATGTTGGTACCTAAACTTCGTACCTACCACTCAAATTGATATGCTTGACTTGTAAACCCAGTTTATAAATAAATGAGTATTTCAGTATTTTGAATACCAACATTACTAGATGCATGGTTGTAGGTCTCTTGTATGTGGGAGGCTGTCTGGATTGGCCCCACCGCCTTTCCAGTGATTCTGTTACCAAGCAGTAGTGCGTAAGCATTACTGTGTTCTCGCTTGAACGGCATTGTAGCCAGCGAAATTACTGGGCATATGAGACTTAATATCTGACGACTCGGGTGACGAGCGCAATGCAGTGCAACGCAGTATTTTTTATGGTATTAAAGGTTGTGGGCAGCATTGTCATTGTTAGGGACAAGCGTGGCACTTACCAAAAGACGAACGACTTACTCGTCTCATCGCTTAGTTCCATAAAAAACCAACAGCAATTTACTTAGGTATTTAAATACGTCATGTGAATGACGTCATAACGTGTCGTGATTTAGGCCGAAAAATAGACTTGACTCGTTTTGGCTATCTACTCCCTGCCCTAGATGAGAAATAAGGTCGAGTAACAATTCTTCCTACGCATATCGAGAAAGGCATTCTAGACGTGACCAGCACCATTGCAACAGTTTCCTTATAAAGTGTCTTCATAAAAATACTCCAAACTTATATGCTTGTGTATTTCTTTGAGCAACAAGCTTTGTTAATGCGTTATACGTGACATATTTAGTTATTTGCTGTACTGAATAAGGAACTATGTCTTAGTTATTCCTGATGCAAGTCACAACACACATTTCGTCAGCTGACTTTGCGCAAGGCTTTCAACGATCGAATAGATAGCCTATCGCATTAGTATTTTAAGGGGCTGTTTCACCAACCGATCAATAAACTATTAAACACAGCTAAAGGTGACTTTATTTTTTCCAATCCAATCTGTATACTAAATTCTTAACTATTGTTTTATTTAATTATTCAATTCCTCCTCCTTGCGCGTCGTTTTCCCTATGCTGGGGGTCATGGTATCACTTTCTTTCTTAAGATACTGCGCCACCTGTTCCGGCTTTCAGCGATATGCACGGCTTCTGACACTTTGACGTCGAGTGTGGTGCGGATTTGGTCGGACCAGCGCATGGAGCTTCTCCCTTTTGGTCTTTTGGCCTCTACTTTCCCGGTGACGATCAGTTTTTGGAGATTGTCTCCGGTCTTACGCGCTATGTGGCCAAAGAACTCATAAATCCTCCGAAGGTAGACGTTGGACAGTCTCGATTTAATCTCGATTTTGAGTTCTTTTAGCACCCCACCGATTTGTTTGTTCTGTGCGCCGTCCACGGTATGCGCAGCATTTTCTTCAACACCACATCTCAAAGGCGTCAATTCGTTTGCGGTTGGCTGATTTTAATTTATTTTATAATTATTTAATTAAAATATTATTAATCTGTAATTTTACTTTGTTTATCCTGTCAATAAACACTATTGATCGATGGTGGATAAACATGTTGAAAGTTTTGAGATCACATTAGGCTAATACAAGTTATTATTGGTGATGTGGGTCTATTCCAGGGCATCCTATCTGCACCAACTTCGGATGCGGCTAGGATGATCTATCAGTCCACATACAGGCTGGTTAAAAACAGTACCAAAGTATAAATCGCGATCAATATGGGACTGACATAGTCGTTGGACGACTCAAAGTCCCTAAATTAGAACAGATATAAAAAAATATATTATTGGTGGAAAAGCTCTAACTGTGCTTTGTAATGGCACCGACAGCTTGTCCGCCTGAACTTTACAACTAGAAGCTGTAGCCTACCTTGAGCGTACTAGACCCTCGTTTAAAAATACATTGCTCTCATCTTGAAGATTGATACGAGGTTATGTATATGCAGGAAAAGAGTGACCTCCCTTGCTGACCACATTATGGGCCGTTGCGTTTCTAAATTTAAAAATAGTGAGTTCGTATATTATTATCTGGTACTACGATAGCTACTTAACTGTTGCTAGAATTGATCTTATTCGAAAGGTTCTTGCCACATGTCTGCAATGATTGCAATTGTTATGTTCAGATGGAGATACAGTTAGAGATTTAATTACAATCGTGTTATTATAATTGGAATCATAAGTGCAATAGAAGTTTTATTATATTACGCTATGTGGTTTATATGGTAGATTTTTTATAAAAAAAGCAAGATTTTTTACTGTTGCTATTATTTTAAACTAATATTATTATGTAGTTCATCATAGTTCAACAGCACTAGCAGCGGTTTGCTGTCGGTATCCAATAGTAAAAACAATAAATGTTGTAACTAATGATTTATAATTAACAAACACTTGCAGTGAACTAGTATCGATATTCCATCGTAAACGTTATATTTTCAATGTATCGGCTTCACCCACCAGCTTCCCGCTGTTCTATTAATAAAGACGAAGAGACAAGCCTACTCTTCTTGCGTCAGTCGCGAGCACAATAGCCGAGTGGCTTGCGTTGCTGTAGCGAAGTGGAGCGATCAGATAGCGGCCGTCGAGTCAACGCGACTGTATATTCAAACAATAAGTTAAACAGCTCACGCTGCGGCTGGCTTGCTGTTACACCGTAGCGTAATCACGAGTACATTTATCATGAGGTGTAGCCTTAGATAAAATATCTGTCAACTCGAAAGGGTGTAGTGGTTGGGCAGGTCGACTAATGAAAATTCAGTTAAGGCCTACTTGCACTCCTCCACGAATTTTTAGTTTGCACGTGCAAGAATGTACGGTAAGATAGCATGACGGTGTGAGTTTTTCTCACATTTATACACATACCTATACAGGTGGATTTTTGAAATGGGGCAGTAAGGGCAGGTACCTTAACCGTTGTAGTTACATGGAAACGTTCCTAGGAGACCATCCATAACTTTTTGAGATATTCTAACCTCATAGATTTTGATAAAAATGTACAGTCAGCGAAATATATACTAAATTACCAAAAAAATGTTTTATGCTAATCGATCCTGTTTCTTGAAGGTATCAAAAGACTATGGGACCATTAATGGTATGAGTACTAGAAATGTCATTAATCTCCAAAAACTTTCCCCATATGTATGGGGAAAGTTTTTGGAGAACTCAAAATCGGTATCAAAAGACTATGGGACCATTTATGTAAGGTATGAGTACTAGAAATGTCATTAATCTCCATAAACATTCCCCATACATTTTGTACGGAAAACAATTAATTATTAGATAAATTAATTTTGCATTGGCTTCGGCCCGTGCTTCGTTCAAAATATTTTCAGTATAATAGTTTTCTAATACGAGTGGGAGGGATAGTCACATGTAATTTCGAATACAAGTGATAGTCATATTCATTAATATCGTACTACATGATGGTCACTTCTTGTATAATTTGTGACCTTTTATTTTTATATTATTGTCAAAACTAAGTATTATCAGGCCTAGCGCACTCCGCATTGTAGGTATGAAGCTACAAGCACATAGCCGGACACCGACGGCGGGTCGCGCGTCTTTTGTACGGAAAACAGAAGAGATAAGAGCTATGCGATAGAAAGAGAGGCGCTCTGTAGGTAAATATGACTGGTAAGTATGCAGCGCTACATGAGCTAAATTGAATTTTATTGCGTCATAGCAAGAGTCGCTATTTGTTTAAATTTCTTTGCGGAGTGATGCTTCTGTCCCTTAGTATACTGTGGTATTATTAATAATTTGATTTAGGAACCGGCTACACTCGACTAATACCCGTGAGTGTAGCCGGTTATTATATCAAATTATTTAATTTTTATGTTCGTATTTTCTTGTAACATTCGTTATCCGTGTAATACATGGCCATCAAGTGGCTTTGGCAGCGTCATATAAGGAAGCAGGTATCGCGTTGTGCGCCAACGTGACGTGTTGCTGACATCATTAGATGTCGTGCTTACTAGAGCAGAATGCTCCATACTCCATGCTTCACATGAATAAATTCATATTCTCATTAGGATGGTAGTAGGTGGGACTGGTGGTAGGTTTCTCGTATCCGAGAGGTCTTCTGGGTGGGTAATACTGCTTTGCCAGCTATTCTGCCACCAAGCAATAGTGCGCAAGCGTTACTGTGTTTCGGTTTGAAGGGCATTGTAGCCAACAAAATTACTGGGCATAGAGACTTACACTATCTACCTATCTTATTTCTCGGTCTGGTGAGCGCAATGCGGCAGCGCTTTTTATGCTATTAAAAGGTGGCACTGCAATTTGTTATAGGCAGGCGTGGCGTTTACTAGCAGGCGAACGACTTGCTCTTCTCATCACTGAGATTCATAAAAAAATATGTAGCCTATATTATTCAGGGATAGTGTAGCTTTCTATCAGTAAAACCATTTTCAAAATCGGATCAGTTTTTCCAGAGATTACTTCCTACAAACATACAATGTTATATCTTTATAATATTAGTAGATAGATAAAGATAACCTTTTTATTTTTAAACGTAAAGTTCATGCCGGCCTGCTTTATTTCTTGTCATTTTTACATTCATAAGGCACCGCGGCAGCTGGTTTTACTAGATCAAGGCAATCCACGGCTAAATCTACTGTAGGTATAGTTGCACGGGCTAAACTTTACTTGCAAGAAGTAGGTACCTACTTACTGACTAAACTAGTCTATTTCAATTGTCCACGAACAACCTTGTGGGTTTGATCTTAATTGTTATTGCGAGACTTACGCCCTGGAATCAATGTTTGAACGATTCGAGAAATCGCAACAAACTAAATTAACCTACAACTAATTTACAAATATTAGGAAATAGACCACATTTTAGATTAGTATTAATAATATATACCGCTTAGGGCCGTCTGCTTGTTTTTTAATCATATAAAAAAAATACATCAAAATCCCTGAATACCTAAAAACGAAACTAGATACAACGTATTCTGCAGAAAACTTAAGTCTTATCTAATGAAATATTTTAAACATTAGGATATTGGACGGCAATGAATTTAAAAAATGTTTGTGTGACTGGCTTATAAGTAATTGTTTTTATAGTATGAAAGAATCTAATGATATATGTAATAATTAATGTAATAATTTTGTATATTTAACGTAATAATTTCAACTTTAAATCTAGTTTGACATTGAAATATTTGCATGTCTGCTTGCAGACTGAATACTGTGCCTGTAACTATTTTAAGAAATAACTACCTACTCGTATATCTATGTATTCTGGCAAATAAATAATTTGATTGATTGATTGATTAAAAAATGTTATTATTCCGTAGATGAATTAAAAACTGACAAACATGTGCAAAAAATGACTTAATTCCGTGAGACTGGCAGTATACTGACTTAATTAAAAAATAAATAAATTTAAATGACTAAATGTACTTCTCGCTCCGAATTGCAAACGTCCTTGCAGGGCTTATGTACCAACCTACCATATTATTTAAGACCTACCTATATATGAAAAAAAAATGTTTCTTCGTTTCTTTTACATTAAATACTTTTCCTGTAGTCCAGAGGCAGGAATAGTAGTAGCTGTAACACAGGGTATCCTAGTACTACTAACGACACCTCTAAGTGTACATAATATATTTCACACGATTATGTGTGACTAACTTAGAAGAATTATTGTATTTATATTATTTTTGGAAATAAAATGATTATAATTATTATGATTATTTGACAAATTAATGTAGGTACATGAATGCAATGAATAAATTAATTATGTTTTTTTTTTACGATGTGAAGCGATGATGTGGCCTAAGATGGAGCACATAGATCTAGAAAGAGGCGGCAGTTGAGCGGCTGCACAGACCCGTCTCCCCAAAGGTTCAATTATGGAATTTATTGTAATTTTTTATAGCTATGAGTATTGAAATGAGCAGGTCGATTGCCTGATCATGAGCGCTACGCCTGCCCATAACAATGCAGTGCCACCTAGAACTTTTAATACCGTGACTTTTACGAATAATAATAGGTGGATATCTCGTCGTCGTCGTCGTCTCGTATCTAGCCGATGTGACGGCACATCGGCTTGACATAAAAGATACATCCGCCACCGCCATTGCTATATGCTTTAGTTGCTGCTTAGTGAGATTCCGTCCGCCTTTTTTTATTCTTCATGCCTGAAAAGTACTTCGTAGCACTGCATTGCGCTCATCACTCCGAGACTAAATTAAATTAAATGCCTCTGGGTTATTGAGACAAATAATATATTCATATATATAAAATTCTCGTGTCACAATGTTAGTTACCTTACTCCTCCGAAACGGCTTTACTGATTTTTACCAAATTTTATATGCATATTCAGTAGGTCTGTGAATCGGTTACTATCTATTTTTCATACCTCTAAGTGATAAGGGTTGTTCACCCTTAACATGTTTTTTAAATTTATATGGCAAAACATCGTTTGCCGGGTCAGCTAGTACTATTATAAATTAACAATCTAAACACGAATGTTTACGTAGCACGAGTTTTGTTGTAACGATACATAATTTTACTGGTAAAGTAGAGAAAAATATTAGGTTATTCCATTTGTCCCATCTAGTTGCCTTGCCCAGTTGGAATGACTCTATTTTTATACATGCGATTTCTTCCGCGGAGCATTAGGTTTATAGTTGTTCCCTAACGAACTGTTCGTTTTTCGAAATGAAAAGTATTCCAGGCCCTAAAGTATCTGCATACCAAATTTCATCAAAATCCGTGCAGTAGTTTTGAAAATAAGTGGTAAAAACACAGACACACATCACACACACACTATATATACACACACACTACTGTACTGTACTACATACACTAATACACACACTATACACTATATAAACTACTAATCCTAATACTAATACACTTTATATACCTATATATACAACGTGTAACATAAATGTGTAGTAATAATTAAACCACGCATATAGAAGCTTATTAATAATTCAAGTCCAAGTGCAAATCACCAGAAACTTTTTAAAATCACAAGATATGATAATTTAAACATTTCTGGTAATCAAGTTCATTTCAACCCTAACAATCAGCTGATAAAGAGCAATGAACTTGTGACAAAGAATATTAGTGCGCCGCGTGTACAGATCTGACAAACAAATTTTATCTTCAGTTAGCAAAGCCAGCTGTCCTACCAACCTTACTTTACAACTAACTTTCAAGCAAACTGCTTTTTACGCGACTCCCCAAAAAAGGAATATAATGTTTTCGGGGTTAATGTATGTGCGTTTTTTTATTACAAAATGCCTCAACAGATTTGGATGTATGGGGTATCCTCGGAATCCTTAAATCATCCCAAGTGATAATGTTTTTGGCAGGGTATTTTTTTATTTTTATTAATGCTTACTTATTAATTACAGCATTAAACATCATCGCTCCAATTAACATTCAGGAATAAGGATCTAATCAGTGTAAACGCCTAATAAGAGCGAGCATGGCTGATGTTCTTAAAAAATACGTGAGGTCACCAACCACCGTAGGAATAGGATGTAAAAAACATCATGCATGAATTTCAACAGTAGGAATGTAATAGGCTGATAATGATGATTAAGACATTTCCAACATTTGATTTCATTGCATAGTAAAAGAGTGTTCGTAAGTCAGTAATCAATAAAGCGTCTTTACTTAGTCAGTTTTCAGAAATAAACCTGTTTAATCTTTGACAAAACGCGGCAAACACTAAAGCTATCAAACATTCGCCGCCGCTTCATGATTCGCTAGCCTTGTTTCGTATTGCACCAATCATAAAGATGTAATCCTAATAAATAATAGCCGCTGCTCCTCATTGGTCGAGCGGCACAAACAAAGTTACCTTCTAACGCCGCCCCATAAAACTCCACCGAAGAGGACCGTTTTCGTTTCGGAAATTCTTTTTAGGTTATTTCTGAATATGAATCTAAGACGTCAAGTTGGATAAAAATTTGAAACTAATCAAGGCAAGGCTAAGTCGGGTACGTTCGCGGAGATTTTTTTGTATACCGGTTCCGGAACATGCAAAAAAACTATGGTAAAAAAAACTTAAACCTATGTTTTTATTATGGTTTTAATGCATTCAAATCTGTCCAGGCAATAAGAAGTAATGGTGGAATAAATAAATACATACATACGTAAACCCTGAAATACTCCTTTTTGGGCAGTCGTGTAAAAATGTGGAAATACCCTTTTTTACGAGAGTTCCGGAACGGAAACGACCGAGTCCGAAGATCCGTTCAGTATGAAATTCCGGTATTTGAGACTCGAAATCAAGCCCTTGTAAAATGTTCGGCGTTTTCAAAGACAGAGCGCTTAGGCCACAAAACAGATAAATACAGAAGTTAATCTCATGTATGTACTTTTCATACATTTCATACCGGACGGCGCAGGAAGTTTTTGGGAGGAAAATTGATTGATTTAAAAATATAACTGTACACGATATCGACATAATTTTTTCGCAGTTACTATTATAACTGAATAAAGTTGTTTTGAAGACAAAACAAATGCGATTAGTTTACATTAACATCTTCCTCATTAGATTATTGAACACAAGGCTAACACAGCTTATACTACAATAAATATCTAATTTTAAATTGTAAAAATATGACAAGGCTAAAAACTTATGTTCGCTTGTTCGGCGCAGGGCTGGGGGCTGGGGCGCTTACCTACCTACCTAACTATTTTGTGTTACGTGAAAACAAACCATCAAAATACAAGCAAATACCTACTTACCTCTCTGAAACAACTGGTAGCTTAAAAAACGACAATTCACCGTTTAATGTTGTATTTAAACAACCGTCCACCAAACAGTTATAATAACCTATTTTTCGTTGCTCCATTTTTGCACAAAAAAGTTCACAGACGCGTGTCTCAAGCGGATGGCACTCGCATCCCAACTGTGCCCAGATATCGTGTCTGTGAGCGGTGTCTATGTGTGCGTTGCTCGAGCGCACTTTGTATGTATGTAGATTTCTGTACTAATCTGTTTTGTGCCTAGGCACAAAGTAGCTCGGTCAATGACCCGTACTACCGCGACTAGGCCACAGCTTGTTAGGATTGTCCAAAATAATTCAAATAAATAATTTTTAAACTTTGTATGGAAAATATAATAGTGTTTTTTTGGTTGTATATTCTGCCCAATGATTCATGACTAGATACCCATACACACCTTTCAGTATTACTACACATTAATGTTATTCCCTGTATATACACCCTATATATATATATATATATATATATATATATATATACATATATATATATATATAAATATATATATAAATAAAATATATATATATATATATATATATATATATATATATTACAAAATTGTATGTGTGTCCTGTGAGCTTGTAATATTGCAATCCAAAAGTTAATTCAATATTGTTTTGTTTTCGTCATCAGATTAATGAGCTTTTCAATATAATAAATAACAAATCCAGATCCAATATCATAGGTACACATTCTATCGCGTGGAATTAAAAAGGCGGTAACTTATTGACAGAAACCGAACCAGCGGCATTTAATTTATAATCAGGAAGTTACGTTTTTTTGCTCTCAATGTTATTACTATCATGTAGGTCATATTACAACAAACAACGTAAGTAGTTAGTCTATGTGACGTGTTTTTTGACTGGTGTGATGTTTTGTAGCGAGTACCCAAAAAAACAACACAGCTATTAAGTAGGTTTATCCGAGTTATACGTCTAACTTTGCTTATCCTGTCTGTTTTATCCTTTTTATAATGCAAAACTTATGTTCTACTTACTTCTAATTTTTTTTATGTAACTGAATGACGAGACGAGCTGGTCGTTTGCCTGATGGTAAGCAATACGCCAGCCCATAGCAAAACAGAACCACCCAGAGCTATGTTTCGCAAAATTCTGTGCGGCGCTGCACTGCGCTCGTCACTCTGAGACAATTAACTGTCGAGTCTCATAATGCCCAGTATAATAAATAATAAATTAATAAATTAGTTTATTTACTAATAATAATACACAGGAAATCAAACGTCAACACAATAAGCAGGTGGAACAATATAAAATATAAACTCATATGTGAGGCTGTGACTAAAAAAAATGATGGGAATATCCTGTAAAAATCCTTGAAAAGCCTGTATCTTCGGAAACAGCAAAAAAAGTCGTCCTTGATAGTAATACAGCATTGTCAAACAGAGTAGACGGCGTGGTGGAGGTACAATTTTCGTTTACGCGTTGACATTACAAATATTGGCTGGCTACAATGTCCTTCAAACCAGAACACAGTAATACATAACTATGTAGTAATTATGCAGTAATTCATTTTTTATTTTATTTTATTACCTTTGATTTTAATGTTTCAATATAGTAGTATGAAAATATGTTTATTACTGCACAAAAACAATCAATTTTACATTAAGGCATATGTTTACAAGTTACATGTTTATGCAGAGTTAGCATGTAATGATATATACAACGATCCTCACACTAGGCCAAGCCTGTATCGGGCCTGGATACGATTATACAGTTAGCGAACCTAAGGTGGCGAGCGTTGCGAGCCGGCTTCACTCCACTCGGGAAGTTGCCGACTCGCTGCGCTCGCCACCTCTCCCCCTCGCTTCGTTCAGGCCTTGCGCACTAGTTTTGCTCAGGAACTTCTGGATCCGCGCTTTTTGTATACACTATGGGGGTAAGAGCAAGGCAATTTCATTTTATTTCATACAATTTCATTTCATTTCATACATATTCATTTCATACAATTTCATTTCATTTAATTTCATACAATTTAATTTAATTTCATACGATTTCATTTAATTTCATACAATTTCATTTCATTTCATACAATTTCATACAATTTCATACAATTTCATACAATTTTATACAATTTCATACAATTTCAGACAATTTCATACAATTTCATATAATTTCATACAATTTCATAAAATTTCATTAAATTTCATACAAATTCATTTCATACAATTTCATTTCATTTCATACAATTTCATTTTATTTCATACAATTTCATTTCATTTCATACAATTTCATTTCATATCATACAATTTTATTTCATTTCATACAATTTAATTTAATTTCATACAAATTAATTTCATTTCATACAATTTCATTACATTTCATACATTTTCATTTCTTTTCATACAATTTCATTTCATTTCATACAATTTCATTTCATTTCATACAAATTCATGTCATTTCATACAATTTCATTTTATTTCATACAATTTCATTTCATTTTTTACATTTTCATTTCATTTCACACAATTTCATTTCGTTTCATACTATTTCATTTCATTTCATACAATTTCATTTCATTGCATACATTTTAATCAAATTTTATACTTTTTCATTTCATTTCATACCATTTCATTTCATACAATTTCATTTCATTTCATACCATTTCATTTTATACAATTCCATTTTATCCAATTTTATTTCATTTCATACAATTTCATTTAATTTCAAACAATTTCATAAAATTTCATACAGTTTCATTTCATTTCATATAAGTGTACACAATTTTATTGAATTTCATTTTATACAATTTCATTTCATTTCACACAATTTCATTTAATTTAATTTCATACAATTGAATTTAATTTAATACGATTTCATTTAATTTCATACAATTTCATTTCATTTCATACAATTTCATTTCATTTTTTACCTTTTCATTTCATTTCAAACAATTTCGTTTCATTTCATACGATTTCAATTCATTTCATACAATTTCATTTCATTTCATACCTTTTAATCAAATTTAATAAATTTTCATTTCATACATTTTCATTTCATACAATTTCATTTCATTTCATACAATTTCATTTCATTTCATACATTTTCATTTCATTTCATACAATTTCATTTCATTTCATACAATTTCATTTCATTTCATACAATTTCATTTTCTTTCATACAATTTCATTTCATTTCATACGATTTCATTTCATTTCATACAATCATTTCATTTCATACAATTTAATTTCATTTCATACAAATTTATTTCATTTCATACAATTTCATTTCATTTCATACATTTTCATTTCATTTCCTACAATTTCATTTCATTTCATTTTTTACAATTTCATTTCATTTTTTACAATTTCATTTCATTTTATACATTTTCATTTCATTTCATACAATTTCATACAATTTCATTTCATTTCATACAATTTCATTTTATTTCATACAATTTTATTTCATTTCATACAATTTCATACAATTTCATTTCATTTCATACAATTTCATTTTATTTCATACAATTTCATTTCATTTCATACAATTTCATTTCATTTCATTTTTTACAATTTCATTTCATTTCATACATTTTCATTTCATTTCATACAATTTAATTTAATTTCATACAATTTCATTTCAATTCATACAATAACATACAATTTCATTTCATTTCATACAATTTCATTTTATTTCATACAATTTCATTTCATTTCATACATTTTCATTTCATTTCATTTTATACAATTTCATTTCATTTCATACATTTTCATTTAATTTCATACAATTTCATTTCATTTCATACATTTTCATTTCATTTCATTTTTTACAATTTCATTTCATTTCATACATTTTCATTTAATTTCATACAATTTCATTTCATTTCATACAATTTCATTTCATTTCATACAATTTCATTTCATTTCATACAATTTCATTTCATTTCATACAATTTTATTTAATTTCATACAATTTAATTTAATTTCATACAATTTCATTTCATTTCATTTCATACAATTTAATTTAATTTCATACAATTTCATTTCATTTCATTTCATACAATTTAATTTAATTTCATACAATTTAATTTAATTTCATACAATTTCATTTCAATTCATACAATTTCATACATTTTCATTTCATTTCATTTTTTACAATTTCATTTCATTTACATACATTTTCATTTAATTTCATACAATTTCATTTCATTTCATACATTTTCATTTCATTTCATTTTTTACAATTTCATTTCATTTCATACATTTTCATTTCATTTCATACAATTTCATTTCATTTCATACAATTTAATTTAATTTCATACATTTTCATTTCATTTCATACAATTTAATTTAATTTCATAAAATTTCATTTCAATTTATACAATTTCATACAATTTCATTTCATTTCATATAATTTCATTTTATTTCATACAATTTCATTTCATTTCATACAATTTCATTTCATTTCATACAATTTCATTTCATTTTATACATTTTCATTTAATTTCATACAATTTCATTTAATTTCATACAACTTCATTTAATTTCATACAATTTCATTTCATTTCGTACAATTTCATTTCATTTATTTTCATTTCATTTCATACAATTTAATTTAATTTCATACAATTTCATTTCAATTCATACAATTTCATACAATTTCATTTCATTTCATACAATTTCATTTCATTTCATACAATTTCATTTCATTTCATACAATTTCATTTCATTTCATACATTTTCATACAATTTAATTTAATTTCATACAATTTCATATAATTTCATACAATTTCATTTCATTTCATACAATTTCATTTCATTTCATACATTTTCATACAATTTAATTTAATTTCATACAATTTCATATAATTTCATACAATTTCATTTCATTTCATACAATTTCATTTCATTTCATTTTTTACAATTTCATTTCATTTCATACATTTTCATTTCATTTCATACAATTTAATTTAATTTCATACAATTTCATTTCAATTCATACAATTTCATACATTTTCATTTCATTTCATTTTTTACAATTTCATTTCATTTACATACATTTTCATTTAATTTCATACAATTTCATTTCATTTCATACATTTTCATTTCATTTCATTTTTTACAATTTCATTGCATTTCATACATTTTCATTTCATTTCATACAATTTCATTTCATTTCATACAATTTAATTTAATTTCATACATTTTCATTTCATTTCATACAATTTAATTTAATTTCATAAAATTTCATTTCAATTTATACAATTTCATACAATTTCATTTCATTTTTTACATTTTCATTTCATTTCAAAATATTTCATTTCATTTCATACTATTTCATTTCATTTCATACAATTTCATTTCATTTCCTACAATTTCATATCATTTTATTTTTTACAATTTCATTTCATTTTATACATTTTCATTTCATTTCATACAATTTCATACAATTTCATTTCATTTCATACAATTTCATTTTATTTCATACAATTTCATTTCATTTCATACAATTTCATTTCATTTTATTTTTTACAATTTTATTTCATTTCATACATTTTCATTTCATTTCATACAATTTCATTTCATTTCATACAATTTCATTTCATTTTTTACATTTTCATTTCATTTCATACAGTTTCATTTCATTTCATTTTTTACAATTTCATTTCATTTCATACATTTTCATTTAATTTCATACAATTTCATTTCATTTCATACATTTTCATTTCATTTCATTTTTTACAATTTCATTTCATTTCATACAATTTCATTTCAATTCATACAATTTCATATAATTTCATTTCATTTCATACAATTTCATTTTATTTCATACAATTTCATTTCATTTCATACATTTTCATTTCATTTCATTTTTTACAATTTCATTTCATTTCATACATTTTCATTTAATTTCATACAATTTCATTTCAATTCATACAATTTCATACAATTTCATTTCATTTCATACAATTTCATTTTATTTCATACAATTTCATTTCATTTCATACATTTTCATTTCATTTCATTTTTTACAATTTCATTTCATTTCATACATTTTCATTTAATTTCATACAATTTCATTTCATTTCATACATTTTCATTTCATTTCATTTTTTACAATTTCATTTCATTTCATACAATTTCATTTCAATTCATACAATTTCATATAATTTCATTTCATTTCATACAATTTCATTTTATTTCATACAATTTCATTTCATTTCATACATTTTCATTTCATTTCATTTTTTACAATTTCATTTCATTTCATACATTTTCATTTAATTTCATACAATTTCATTTCAATTCATACAATTTCATACAATTTCATTTCATTTCATACAATTTCATTTCATTTCATTTCATTTCATACAATTTCATACAATTTCATACAATTTTATACAATTTCATACAATTTCAGACAATTTCATACAATTTCATATAATTTCATACAATTTCATAAAATTTCATTAAATTTCATACAAATTCATTTCATACAATTTCATTTCATTTCATACAATTTCATTTTATTTCATACAATTTCATTTCATTTCATACAATTTCATTTCATATCATACAATTTTATTTCATTTCATACAATTTAATTTAATTTCATACAAATTAATTTCATTTCATACAATTTCATTACATTTCATACATTTTCATTTCTTTTCATACAATTTCATTTCATTTCATACAATTTCATTTCATTTCATACAATTTCATTTCATTTCATACAATTTCATTTCATTTCATACAAATTCATGTCATTTCATACAATTTCATTTCATTTCATACATTTTCATTTCATTTCCTACAATTTCATTTCATTTCATTTTTTACAATTTCATTTCATTTTATACATTTTCATTTCATTTCATACAATTTCATACAATTTCATTTCATTTCATACAATTTCATTTTATTTCATACAATTTCATTTTATTTCATACAATTTCATTTCATTTCATACAATTTCATTTCATATCATACAATTTTATTTCATTTCATACAATTTAATTTAATTTCATACAAATTAATTTCATTTCATACAATTTCATTACATTTCATACAATTTCATTTCATTTCATACAATTTCATTTCATTTCATACAATTTCATTTCATTTCATACAATTTCATTTCATTTCATACAATTTCATTTCATTTCATACAAATTCATTTCATTTCATACAATTTCATTTCATTTTTTACATTTTCATTTCATTTCACAATATTTCATTTCATTTCATACTATTTCATTTCATTTCATACAATTTCATTTCATTTCCTACAATTTCATATTATTTTATTTTTTACAATTTCATTTCATTTCATACAATTTCATTTCATTTCATACAATTTCATTTTCTTTCATACAATTTCATTTCATTTCATACGATTTCATTTCATTTCATACAATCATTTCATTTCATACAATTTAATTTCATTTCATACAAATTTATTTCATTTCATACAATTTCATTTCATTTCATACATTTTCATTTCATTTCCTACAATTTCATTTCATTTCATTTTTTACAATTTCATTTCATTTTATACATTTTCATTTCATTTCATACAATTTCATACAATTTCATTTCATTTCATACAATTTCATTTTATTTCATACAATTTCATTTCATTTCATACAATTTCATTTCATTTCATTTTTTACAATTTCATTTCATTTCGTACATTTTCATTTCATTTCATACAATTTAATTTAATTTCATACAATTTCATTTCAATTCATACAATTTCATACAATTTCATTTCATTTCATACAATTTCATTTTATTTCATACAATTTCATTTCATTTCATACATTTTCATTTCATTTCCTACAATTTCATTTCATTTCATTTTTTACAATTTCATTTCATTTTATACATTTTCATTTCATTTCATACAATTTCATACAATTTCATTTCATTTCATACAATTTCATTTTATTTCATACAATTTCATTTCATTTCATACAATTTCATTTCATTTCATACAATTTCATTTCATTTCATTTTTTACAATTTCATTTCATTTCATACATTTTCATTTCATTTCATACAATTTAATTTAATTTCATACAATTTCATTTCAATTCATACAATTACATACAATTTCATTTCATTTCATACAATTTCATTTTATTTCATACAATTTCATTTCATTTCATACATTTTCATTTCATTTCATTTTATACATTTTCATTTCATTTCATACAATTTCATACAATTTCATTTCATTTCATACAATTTCATTTTATTTCATACAATTTCATTTCATTTCATACAATTTCATTTCATTTCATTTTTTACAATTTCATTTCATTTCGTACATTTTCATTTCATTTCATACAATTTAATTTAATTTCATACAATTTCATTTCAATTCATACAATTTCATACAATTTCATTTCATTTCATACAATTTCATTTTATTTCATACAATTTCATTTCATTTCATACATTTTCATTTCATTTCCTACAATTTCATTTCATTTCATTTTTTACAATTTCATTTCATTTTATACATTTTCATTTCATTTCATACAATTTCATACAATTTCATTTCATTTCATACAATTTCATTTCATTTCATACAATTTCATTTCATTTCATACAATTTCATTTCATTTCATTTTTTACAATTTCATTTCATTTCATACAATTTCATTTCATTTCATACATTTTCATTTCATTTCATTTTTTACAATTTCATTTCATTTCATACATTTTCATTTAATTTCATACAATTTCATTTAATTTCATACAATTTCATTTAATTTCATACATTTTCATTTCATTTTATTTTTTACAATTTAATTTCATTTTATACATTTTCATTTAATTTCATACAATTTCATTTAATTTCATACAATTTCATTTCATTTCATACAATTTCATTTCATTTCATACATTTTCATTTCATTTCATACAATTTAATTTAATTTCATACAATTTCATTTCAATTCATACAATTTCATACAATTTCATTTCATTTCATACAATTTCATTTCATTTCATACAATTTCATTTCATTTCATACAATTTCATTTCATTTCATACATTTTCATTTCATTTCATTTTTTACAATTTCATTTCATTTCATACATTTTCATTTAATTTCATACAATTTCATTTCATTTCATACATTTTCATTTCATTTCATTTTTTACAATTTCATTTCATTTCATACAATTTCATTTCAATTCATACAATTTCATATAATTTCATTTCATTTCATACAATTTCATTTTATTTCATACAATTTCATTTCATTTCATACAATTTCATTTCATTTCATACATTTTCATTTCATTTCATTTTTTACAATTTCATTTCATTTCATACATTTTCATTTAATTTCATACAATTTCATTTCAATTCATACAATTTCATACAATTTCATTTCATTTCATACAATTTCATTTTATTTCATACAATTTCATTTCATTTCATACATTTTCATTTCATTTCATTTTTTACAATTTCATTTCATTTCATACATTTTCATTTAATTTCATACAATTTCATTTCATTTCATACATTTTCATTTCATTTCATTTTTTACAATTTCATTTCATTTCATACATTTTCATTTAATTTCATACAATTTCATTTCATTTCATACAATTTAATTTAATTTCATACATTTTCATTTCATTTCATACAATTTAATTTAATTTCATACAATTTCATTTCAATTCATACAATTTCATACAATTTCATTTTATTTCATACAATTTCATTTTATTTCATACAATTTCATTTCATTTCATACATTTTCATTTCATTTCATTTTTTACAATTTCATTTCATTTCATACATTTTCATTTAATTTCATACAATTTCATTTCATTTCATACATTTTCATTTCATTTCATTTTTTACAATTTCATTTCATTTCATACATTTTCATTTAATTTCATACAATTTCATTTCATTTCCTACAATTTCATATCATTTTATTTTTTACAATTTCATTTCATTTTATACATTTTCATTTCATTTCATACAATTTCATTTCATTTCATACCTTTTAATCAAATTTAATAAATTTTCATTTCATACATTTTCATTTCATACAATTTCATTTCATTTCATACAATTTCATTTCATTTCATACATTTTCATTTCATTTCATACAATTTCATTTCATTTCATACAATTTCATTTCATTTCATACAATTTCATTTTCTTTCATACAATTTCATTTCATTTCATACGATTTCATTTCATTTCATACAATCATTTCATTTCATACAATTTAATTTCATTTCATACAAATTTATTTCATTTCATACAATTTCATTTCATTTCATACATTTTCATTTCATTTCCTACAATTTCATTTCATTTCATTTTTTACAATTTCATTTCATTTTTTACAATTTCATTTCATTTTATACATTTTCATTTCATTTCATACAATTTCATACAATTTCATTTCATTTCATACAATTTCATTTTATTTCATACAATTTTATTTCATTTCATACAATTTCATACAATTTCATTTCATTTCATACAATTTCATTTCATTTCATACCTTTTAATCAAATTTAATAAATTTTCATTTCATACATTTTCATTTCATACAATTTCATTTCATTTCATACAATTTCATTTCATTTCATACATTTTCATTTCATTTCATACAATTTCATTTCATTTCATACAATTTCATTTCATTTCATACAATTTCATTTTCTTTCATACAATTTCATTTCATTTCATACGATTTCATTTCATTTCATACAATCATTTCATTTCATACAATTTAATTTCATTTCATACAAATTTATTTCATTTCATACAATTTCATTTCATTTCATACATTTTCATTTCATTTCCTACAATTTCATTTCATTTCATTTTTTACAATTTCATTTCATTTTTTACAATTTCATTTCATTTTATACATTTTCATTTCATTTCATACAATTTCATACAATTTCATTTCATTTCATACAATTTCATTTTATTTCATACAATTTTATTTCATTTCATACAATTTCATACAATTTCATTTCATTTCATACAATTTCATTTTATTTCATACAATTTCATTTCATTTCATACAATTTCATTTCATTTCATTTTTTACAATTTCATTTCATTTCATACATTTTCATTTCATTTCATACAATTTAATTTAATTTCATACAATTTCATTTCAATTCATACAATTACATACAATTTCATTTCATTTCATACAATTTCATTTTATTTCATACAATTTCATTTCATTTCATACATTTTCATTTCATTTCATTTTATACAATTTCATTTCATTTCATACATTTTCATTTAATTTCATACAATTTCATTTCATTTCATACATTTTCATTTCATTTCATTTTTTACAATTTCATTTCATTTCATACATTTTCATTTAATTTCATACAATTTCATTTCATTTCATACATTTTCATTTAATTTCATACAATTTCATTTCATTTCATACATTTTCATTTCATTTCATTTTTTACAATTTCATTTCATTTCATACATTTTCATTTAATTTCATACAATTTCATTTCATTTCATACAATTTCATTTCATTTCATACAATTTCATTTCATTTCATACAATTTCATTTCATTTCATACAATTTTATTTAATTTCATACAATTTAATTTAATTTCATACAATTTCATTTCATTTCATTTCATACAATTTAATTTAATTTCATACAATTTCATTTCATTTCATTTCATACAATTTAATTTAATTTCATACAATTTAATTTAATTTCATACAATTTCATTTCAATTCATACAATTTCATACATTTTCATTTCATTTCATTTTTTACAATTTCATTTCATTTACATACATTTTCATTTAATTTCATACAATTTCATTTCATTTCATACATTTTCATTTCATTTCATTTTTTACAATTTCATTTCATTTCATACATTTTCATTTCATTTCATACAATTTCATTTCATTTCATACAATTTAATTTAATTTCATACATTTTCATTTCATTTCATACAATTTAATTTAATTTCATAAAATTTCATTTCAATTTATACAATTTCATACAATTTCATTTCATTTCATATAATTTCATTTTATTTCATACAATTTCATTTCATTTCATACAATTTCATTTCATTTCATACAATTTCATTTCATTTTATACATTTTCATTTAATTTCATACAATTTCATTTAATTTCATACAACTTCATTTAATTTCATACAATTTCATTTCATTTCGTACAATTTCATTTCATTTATTTTCATTTCATTTCATACAATTTAATTTAATTTCATACAATTTCATTTCAATTCATACAATTTCATACAATTTCATTTCATTTCATACAATTTCATTTCATTTCATACAATTTCATTTCATTTCATACAATTTCATTTCATTTCATACATTTTCATACAATTTAATTTAATTTCATACAATTTCATATAATTTCATACAATTTCATTTCATTTCATACAATTTCATTTCATTTCATACATTTTCATACAATTTAATTTAATTTCATACAATTTCATATAATTTCATACAATTTCATTTCATTTCATACAATTTCATTTCATTTCATTTTTTACAATTTCATTTCATTTCATACATTTTCATTTCATTTCATACAATTTAATTTAATTTCATACAATTTCATTTCAATTCATACAATTTCATACATTTTCATTTCATTTCATTTTTTACAATTTCATTTCATTTACATACATTTTCATTTAATTTCATACAATTTCATTTCATTTCATACATTTTCATTTCATTTCATTTTTTACAATTTCATTGCATTTCATACATTTTCATTTCATTTCATACAATTTCATTTCATTTCATACAATTTAATTTAATTTCATACATTTTCATTTCATTTCATACAATTTAATTTAATTTCATAAAATTTCATTTCAATTTATACAATTTCATACAATTTCATTTCATTTTTTACATTTTCATTTCATTTCAAAATATTTCATTTCATTTCATACTATTTCATTTCATTTCATACAATTTCATTTCATTTCCTACAATTTCATATCATTTTATTTTTTACAATTTCATTTCATTTTATACATTTTCATTTCATTTCATACAATTTCATACAATTTCATTTCATTTCATACAATTTCATTTTATTTCATACAATTTCATTTCATTTCATACAATTTCATTTCATTTTATTTTTTACAATTTTATTTCATTTCATACATTTTCATTTCATTTCATACAATTTCATTTCATTTCATACAATTTCATTTCATTTTTTACATTTTCATTTCATTTCATACAGTTTCATTTCATTTCATTTTTTACAATTTCATTTCATTTCATACATTTTCATTTAATTTCATACAATTTCATTTCATTTCATACATTTTCATTTCATTTCATTTTTTACAATTTCATTTCATTTCATACAATTTCATTTCAATTCATACAATTTCATATAATTTCATTTCATTTCATACAATTTCATTTTATTTCATACAATTTCATTTCATTTCATACATTTTCATTTCATTTCATTTTTTACAATTTCATTTCATTTCATACATTTTCATTTAATTTCATACAATTTCATTTCAATTCATACAATTTCATACAATTTCATTTTATTTCATACAATTTCATTTTATTTCATACAATTTCATTTCATTTCATACATTTTCATTTCATTTCATTTTTTACAATTTCATTTCATTTCATACATTTTCATTTAATTTCATACAATTTCATTTCATTTCATACATTTTCATTTCATTTCATTTTTTACAATTTCATTTCATTTCATACAATTTCATTTCATTTCATACAATTTCATTTCATTTCATTTTTTACAATTTCATTTCATTTCGTACATTTTCATTTCATTTCATACAATTTAATTTAATTTCATACAATTTCATTTCAATTCATACAATTTCATACAATTTCATTTCATTTCATACAATTTCATTTTATTTCATACAATTTCATTTCATTTCATACATTTTCATTTCATTTCCTACAATTTCATTTCATTTCATTTTTTACAATTTCATTTCATTTTATACATTTTCATTTCATTTCATACAATTTCATACAATTTCATTTCATTTCATACAATTTCATTTTATTTCATACAATTTCATTTCATTTCATTTTTTACAATTTCATTTCATTTCATACATTTTCATTTCATTTCATACAATTTAATTTAATTTCATACAATTTCATTTCAATTCATACAATTACATACAATTTCATTTCATTTCATACAATTTCATTTTATTTCATACAATTTCATTTCATTTCATACATTTTCATTTCATTTCATTTTATACATTTTCATTTCATTTCATACAATTTCATACAATTTCATTTCATTTCATACAATTTCATTTTATTTCATACAATTTCATTTCATTTCATACAATTTCATTTCATTTCATTTTTTACAATTTCATTTCATTTCGTACATTTTCATTTCATTTCATACAATTTAATTTAATTTCATACAATTTCATTTCAATTCATACAATTTCATACAATTTCATTTCATTTCATACAATTTCATTTTATTTCATACAATTTCATTTCATTTCATACATTTTCATTTCATTTCCTACAATTTCATTTCATTTCATTTTTTACAATTTCATTTCATTTTATACATTTTCATTTCATTTCATACAATTTCATACAATTTCATTTCATTTCATACAATTTCATTTCATTTCATACAATTTCATTTCATTTCATACAATTTCATTTCATTTCATTTTTTACAATTTCATTTCATTTCATACAATTTCATTTCATTTCATACATTTTCATTTCATTTCATTTTTTACAATTTCATTTCATTTCATACATTTTCATTTAATTTCATACAATTTCATTTAATTTCATACAATTTCATTTAATTTCATACATTTTCATTTCATTTTATTTTTTACAATTTAATTTCATTTTATACATTTTCATTTAATTTCATACAATTTCATTTAATTTCATACAATTTCATTTCATTTCATACAATTTCATTTCATTTCATACATTTTCATTTCATTTCATACAATTTAATTTAATTTCATACAATTTCATTTCAATTCATACAATTTCATACAATTTCATTTCATTTCATACAATTTCATTTCATTTCATACAATTTCATTTCATTTCATACAATTTCATTTCATTTCATACATTTTCATTTCATTTCATTTTTTACAATTTCATTTCATTTCATACATTTTCATTTAATTTCATACAATTTCATTTCATTTCATACATTTTCATTTCATTTCATTTTTTACAATTTCATTTCATTTCATACAATTTCATTTCAATTCATACAATTTCATATAATTTCATTTCATTTCATACAATTTCATTTTATTTCATACAATTTCATTTCATTTCATACATTTTCATTTCATTTCATTTTTTACAATTTCATTTCATTTCATACATTTTCATTTAATTTCATACAATTTCATTTCAATTCATACAATTTCATACAATTTCATTTCATTTCATACAATTTCATTTTATTTCATACAATTTCATTTCATTTCATACATTTTCATTTCATTTCATTTTTTACAATTTCATTTCATTTCATACATTTTCATTTAATTTCATACAATTTCATTTCATTTCATACATTTTCATTTCATTTCATTTTTTACAATTTCATTTCATTTCATACATTTTCATTTAATTTCATACAATTTCATTTCATTTCATACAATTTAATTTAATTTCATACATTTTCATTTCATTTCATACAATTTAATTTAATTTCATACAATTTCATTTCAATTCATACAATTTCATACAATTTCATTTTATTTCATACAATTTCATTTTATTTCATACAATTTCATTTCATTTCATACATTTTCATTTCATTTCATTTTTTACAATTTCATTTCATTTCATACATTTTCATTTAATTTCATACAATTTCATTTCATTTCATACATTTTCATTTCATTTCATTTTTTACAATTTCATTTCATTTCATACATTTTCATTTAATTTCATACAATTTCATTTCATTTCCTACAATTTCATATCATTTTATTTTTTACAATTTCATTTCATTTTATACATTTTCATTTCATTTCATACAATTTCATTTCATTTCATACAATTTCATTTTATTTCATACAATTTCATTTCATTTCATACAATTTCATTTCATTTTATTTTTTACAATTTTATTTCATTTCATACATTTTCATTTCATTTCATACAATTTCATTTCATTTCATACAATTTCATTTTATTTCATACAATTTCATTTCATTTCATACAGTTTCATTTCATTTCATTTTTTACAATTTCATTTCATTTCATACATTTTCATTTAATTTCATACAATTTCATTTCATTTCATACATTTTCATTTCATTTCATACAAATTCATTTCATTTCATACAATTTCATTTCATTTTTTACATTTTCATTTCATTTCACAATATTTCATTTCATTTCATACTATTTCATTTCATTTCATACAATTTCATTTCATTTCCTACAATTTCATATCATTTTATTTTTTACAATTTCATTTCATTTTATACATTTTCATTTCATTTCATACAATTTCATACAATTTCATTTCATTTCATACAATTTCATTTTATTTCATACAATTTCATTTCATTTCATACAATTTCATTTCATTTTATTTTTTACAATTTTATTTCATTTCATACATTTTCATTTCATTTCATACAATTTCATTTCATTTCATACAATTTCATTTTATTTCATACAATTTCATTTCATTTCATACATTTTCATTTCATTTCATTTTTTACAATTTCATTTCATTTCATACATTTTCATTTAATTTCATACAATTTCATTTCATTTCATACATTTTCATTTCATTTCATTTTTTACAATTTCATTTCATTTCATACATTTTCATTTAATTTCATACAATTTCATTTCATTTCATACAATTTAATTTAATTTCATACATTTTCATTTCATTTCATACAATTTAATTTAATTTCATACAATTTCATTTCAATTCATACAATTTCATACAATTTCATTTTATTTCATACAATTTCATTTTATTTCATACAATTTCATTTCATTTCATACATTTTCATTTCATTTCATTTTTTACAATTTCATTTCATTTCATACATTTTCATTTAATTTCATACAATTTCATTTCATTTCATACATTTTCATTTCATTTCATTTTTTACAATTTCATTTCATTTCATACATTTTCATTTAATTTCATACAATTTCATTTCATTTCCTACAATTTCATATCATTTTATTTTTTACAATTTCATTTCATTTTATACATTTTCATTTCATTTCATACAATTTCATACAATTTCATTTCATTTCATACAATTTCATTTTATTTCATACAATTTCATTTCATTTCATACAATTTCATTTCATTTTATTTTTTACAATTTTATTTCATTTCATACATTTTCATTTCATTTCATACAATTTCATTTCATTTCATACAATTTCATTTTATTTCATACAATTTCATTTCATTTCATACAGTTTCATTTCATTTCATTTTTTACAATTTCATTTCATTTCATACATTTTCATTTAATTTCATACAATTTCATTTCATTTCATACATTTTCATTTCATTTCATTTTTTACAATTTCATTTCATTTCATACATTTTCATTTAATTTCATACAATTTCATTTTATTTCATACAATTTCATTTTATTTCATACAATTTCATTTCATTTCATACATTTTCATTTCATTTCATTTTTTACAATTTCATTTCATTTCATACATTTTCATTTAATTTCATACAATTTCATTTCATTTCATACATTTTCATTTCATTTCATTTTTTACAATTTCATTTCATTTCATACATTTTCATTTAATTTCATACAATTTCATTTCATTTCCTACAATTTCATATCATTTTATTTTTTACAATTTCATTTCATTTTATACATTTTCATTTCATTTCATACAATTTCATTTCATTTCATACAATTTCATTTTATTTCATACAATTTCATTTCATTTCATACAATTTCATTTCATTTTATTTTTTACAATTTTATTTCATTTCATACATTTTCATTTCATTTCATACAATTTCATTTCATTTCATACAATTTCATTTTATTTCATACAATTTCATTTCATTTCATACAGTTTCATTTCATTTCATTTTTTACAATTTCATTTCATTTCATACATTTTCATTTAATTTCATACAATTTCATTTCATTTCATACATTTTCATTTCATTTCATACAAATTCATTTCATTTCATACAATTTCATTTCATTTTTTACATTTTCATTTCATTTCACAATATTTCATTTCATTTCATACTATTTCATTTCATTTCATACAATTTCATTTCATTTCCTACAATTTCATATCATTTTATTTTTTACAATTTCATTTCATTTTATACATTTTCATTTCATTTCATACAATTTCATACAATTTCATTTCATTTCATACAATTTCATTTTATTTCATACAATTTCATTTCATTTCATACAATTTCATTTCATTTTATTTTTTACAATTTTATTTCATTTCATACATTTTCATTTCATTTCATACAATTTCATTTCATTTCATACAATTTCATTTTATTTCATACAATTTCATTTCATTTCATACAGTTTCATTTCATTTCATTTTTTACAATTTCATTTCATTTCATACATTTTCATTTAATTTCATACAATTTCATTTCATTTCATACATTTTCATTTCATTTCATTTTTTACAATTTCATTTCATTTCATACAATTTCATTTCAATTCATACAATTTCATATAATTTCATTTCATTTCATACAATTTCATTTTATTTCATACAATTTCATTTCATTTCATACATTTTCATTTCATTTCATTTTTTACAATTTCATTTCATTTCATACATTTTCATTTAATTTCATACAATTTCATTTCAATTCATACAATTTCATACAATTTCATTTCATTTCATACAATTTCATTTTATTTCATACAATTTCATTTCATTTCATACATTTTCATTTCATTTCATTTTTTACAATTTCATTTCATTTCATACATTTTCATTTAATTTCATACAATTTCATTTCATTTCATACATTTTCATTTCATTTCATTTTTTACAATTTCATTTCATTTCATACATTTTCATTTAATTTCATACAATTTCATTTCATTTCATACAATTTAATTTAATTTCATACATTTTCATTTCATTTCATACAATTTAATTTAATTTCATACAATTTCATTTCAATTCATACAATTTCATACAATTTCATTTTATTTCATACAATTTCATTTTATTTCATACAATTTCATTTCATTTCATACATTTTCATTTCATTTCATTTTTTACAATTTCATTTCATTTCATACATTTTCATTTAATTTCATACAATTTCATTTCATTTCATACATTTTCATTTCATTTCATTTTTTACAATTTCATTTCATTTCATACATTTTCATTTAATTTCATACAATTTCATTTCATTTCCTACAATTTCATATCATTTTATTTTTTACAATTTCATTTCATTTTATACATTTTCATTTCATTTCATACAATTTCATACAATTTCATTTCATTTCATACAATTTCATTTTATTTCATACAATTTCATTTCATTTCATACAATTTCATTTCATTTTATTTTTTACAATTTTATTTCATTTCATACATTTTCATTTCATTTCATACAATTTCATTTCATTTCATACAATTTCATTTTATTTCATACAATTTCATTTCATTTCATACAGTTTCATTTCATTTCATTTTTTACAATTTCATTTCATTTCATACATTTTCATTTAATTTCATACAATTTCATTTCATTTCATACATTTTCATTTCATTTCATTTTTTACAATTTCATTTCATTTCATACAATTTCATTTCAATTCATACAATTTCATATAATTTCATTTCATTTCATACAATTTCATTTAATTTCATACAATTTCATTTCATTTCATACAATTTCATTTCATTTCATACAATTTCATTTCATTTCATACATTTTCATTTAATTTCATACAATTTCATTTCATTTCATACATTTTCATTTCATTTCATTTTTTACAATTTCATTTCATTTCATACATTTTCATTTAATTTCATACAATTTCATTTCATTTCATACAATTTAATTTAATTTCATACATTTTCATTTCATTTCATACAATTTAATTTAATTTCATACAATTTCATTTCAATTCATACAATTTCATACAATTTCATTTTATTTCATACAATTTCATTTTATTTCATACAATTTCATTTCATTTCATACATTTTCATTTCATTTCATTTTTTACAATTTCATTTCATTTCATACATTTTCATTTAATTTCATACAATTTCATTTCATTTCATACATTTTCATTTCATTTCATTTTTTACAATTTCATTTCATTTCATACATTTTCATTTAATTTCATACAATTTCATTTCATTTCCTACAATTTCATATCATTTTATTTTTTACAATTTCATTTCATTTTATACATTTTCATTTCATTTCATAAAAATTCATACAATTTCATTTCATTTCATACAATTTCATTTTATTTCATACAATTTCATTTCATTTCATACAATTTCATTTCATTTTATTTTTTACAATTTTATTTCATTTCATACATTTTCATTTCATTTCATACAATTTCATTTCATTTCATACAATTTCATTTTATTTCATACAATTTCATTTCATTTCATACAGTTTCATTTCATTTCATTTTTTACAATTTCATTTCATTTCATACATTTTCATTTAATTTCATACAATTTCATTTCATTTCATACATTTTCATTTCATTTCATTTTTTACAATTTCATTTCATTTCATACAATTTCATTTCAATTCATACAATTTCATATAATTTCATTTCATTTCATACAATTTCATTTAATTTCATACAATTTCATTTCATTTCATACATTTTCATTTCATTTCATTTTTTACAATTTCATTTCATTTCATACATTTTCATTTAATTTCATACAATTTCATTTCATTTCCTACAATTTCATATCATTTTATTTTTTACAATTTCATTTCATTTTATACATTTTCATTTCATTTCATACAATTTCATACAATTTCATTTCATTTCATACATTTTCATTTCATTTCATTTTTTACAATTTCATTTCATTTCATACATTTTCATTTAATTTCATACAATTTCATTTCATTTCATACAATTTCATTTCATTTCATACATTTTCATTTAATTTCATACAATTTCATTTAATTTCATACAATTTCATTTAATTTCATACAATTTCATGTCATTTCATACAATTTCATTTCATTTTATACATTTTCATTTCATTTCATACAATTTAATTTAATTTCATACAATTTCATTTCAATTCATACAATTTCATACAATTTCATTTCATTTCATACAATTTCATTTCATTTCATACAATTTCATTTCATTTCATACAATTTCATTTCATTTCATACAAATTCATTTCATTTCATACAATTTCATTTCATTTTTTACATTTTCATTTCATTTCACAATATTTCATTTCATTTCATACTATTTCATTTCATTTCATACAATTTCATTTCATTTCCTACAATTTCATATCATTTTATTTTTTACAATTTCATTTCATTTTATACATTTTCATTTCATTTCATACAATTTCATACAATTTCATTTCATTTCATACAATTTCATTTTATTTCATACAATTTCATTTCATTTCATACAATTTCATTTCATTTTATTTTTTACAATTTTATTTCATTTCATACATTTTCATTTCATTTCATACAATTTCATTTCATTTCATACAATTTCATTTTATTTCATACAATTTCATTTCATTTCATACAGTTTCATTTCATTTCATTTTTTACAATTTCATTTCATTTCATACATTTTCATTTAATTTCATACAATTTCATTTCATTTCATACATTTTCATTTCATTACATTTTTTACAATTTCATTTCATTTCATACAATTTCATTTCAATTCATACAATTTCATATAATTTCATTTCATTTCATACAATTTCATTTTATTTCATACAATTTCATTTCATTTCATACATTTTCATTTCATTTCATTTTTTACAATTTCATTTCATTTCATACATTTTCATTTAATTTCATACAATTTCATTTCAATTCATACAATTTCATACAATTTCATTTCATTTCATACAATTTCATTTTATTTCATACAATTTCATTTCATTTCATACAATTTCATTTCATTTCATACAATTTCATTTCATTTCATACATTTTCATTTCATTTCATTTTTTACAATTTCATTTCATTTCATACATTTTCATTTAATTTCATACAATTTCATTTCATTTCATACATTTTCATTTCATTTCATTTTTTACAATTTCATTTCATTTCATACATTTTCATTTAATTTCATACAATTTCATTTCATTTCATACAATTTCATTTCATTTCATACATTTTCATTTCATTTTATTTTTTACAATTTCATTTCATTTCATACATTTTCATTTAATTTCATACAATTTCATTTAATTTCATACAATTTCATTTAATTTCATACAATTTTATTTCATTTCATACAATTTCATTTCATTTCATACATTTTCATTTCATTTCATACAATTTAATTTAATTTCATACAATTTCATTTTATTTCATACAATTTCATTTCATTTCATACAATTTCATTTCATTTCATACAATTTCATTTCATTTCATACATTTTCATTTCATTTCATTCTTTACAATTTCATTTCATTTCATACATTTTCATTTAATTTCATACAATTTCATTTCATTTCATACATTTTCATTTCATTTCATTTTTTACAATTTCATTTCATTTCATACATTTTCATTTAATTTCATACAATTTCATTTAATTTCATACAATTTCATTTAATTTCATACAATTTTATTTCATTTCATACAATTTCATTTCATTTCATACATTTTCATTTCATTTCATACAATTTAATTTAATTTCATACAATTTCATTTCAATTCATACAATTTCATACAATTTCATTTTATTTCATACAATTTCATTTCATTTCATTTTTTACAATTTCATTTCATTTCATACAATTTCATTTCATTTCATACATTTTCATTTCATTTCATTTTTTACAATTTCATTTCATTTCATACATTTTCATTTAATTTCATACAATTTCATTTAATTTCATACAATTTCATTTAATTTCATACATTTTCATTTCATTTTATTTTTTACAATTTAATTTCATTTTATACATTTTCATTTAATTTCATACAATTTCATTTAATTTCATACAATTTCATTTCATTTCATACAATTTCATTTCATTTCATACATTTTCATTTCATTTCATACAATTTAATTTAATTTCATACAATTTCATTTCAATTCATACAATTTCATACAATTTCATTTCATTTCATACAATTTCATTTCATTTCATACAATTTCATTTCATTTCATACAATTTCATTTCATTTCATACAATTTCATTTCATTTCATACATTTTCATTTCATTTCATTTTTTACAATTTCATTTCATTTCATACGTTTTCATTTAATTTCATACAATTTCATTTCATTTCATACAATTTCATTTCATTTCATACATTTTCATTTCATTTTATTTTTTAAAATTTCATTTCATTTCATACATTTTCATTTAATTTCATACAATTTCATTTCATTTCATACAATTTCATTTCATTTCATACATTTTTATTTCATTTTATTTTTTACAATTTTATTTCATTTCATACATTTTCATTTAATTTCATACAATTTCATTTAATTTCATACAATTTCATTTAATTTCATACAATTTCATGTCATTTCATACAATTTCATTTCATTTCATACATTTTCATTTCATTTCATACAATTTAATTTAATTTCATACAATTTCATTTCAATTCATACAATTTCATACAATTTCATTTCATTTCATACAATTTCATTTCATTTCATACAATTTCATTTCATTTCATACAATTTCATTTCATTTCATACAAATTCATTTCATTTCATACAATTTCATTTCATTTTTTACATTTTCATTTCATTTCACAATATTTCATTTCATTTCATACTATTTCATTTCATTTCATACAATTTCATTTCATTTCCTACAATTTCATATCATTTTATTTTTTACAATTTCATTTCATTTTATACATTTTCATTTCATTTCATACAATTTCATACAATTTCATTTCATTTCATACAATTTCATTTTATTTCATACAATTTCATTTCATTTCATACAATTTCATTTCATTTTATTTTTTACAATTTTATTTCATTTTATACATTTTCATTTCATTTCATACAATTTCATTTCATTTCATACAATTTCATTTTATTTCATACAATTTCATTTCATTTCATACAGTTTCATTTCATTTCATTTTTTACAATTTCATTTCATTTCATACATTTTCATTTAATTTCATACAATTTCATTTCATTTCATACATTTTCATTTCATTTCATTTTTTACAATTTCATTTCATTTCATACAATTTCATTTCAATTCATACAATTTCATATAATTTCATTTCATTTCATACAATTTCATTTTATTTCATACAATTTCATTTCATTTCATACATTTTCATTTCATTTCATTTTTTACAATTTCATTTCATTTCATACATTTTCATTTAATTTCATACAATTTCATTTCAATTCATACAATTTCATACAATTTCATTTCATTTCATACAATTTCATTTTATTTCATACAATTTCATATCATTTCATACAATTTCATTTCATTTCATACAATTTCATTTCATTTAATTTCATACAATTTCATTTAATTGAATACGATTTCATTTCATTTCATACAATTTCATTTCATTTCTTTTTTTTCTTTAGAACTGCTTAACACGATTACGACGCTTTACATTTGAGACAATAAGTACTTAATATTGTAGTGTTCTTAAATTCATATTTATTTGTTATGGTACTGAGTGATGAGACGAGCAAGTCGTTCGCCTGATGGTAAGCGCCACGCCTGTCCATAACAATTGCAGTGCTACCCAGTACTTTAAATAGGTACCATAAAAGTACTGTGTAGCACTGCATTGCGCTCATTACCCCAAGATATCAGATATTAAGTCTCATATGCCCAGTAATTTCGCTAGCTGCAGTGCAGCAAATCGGGGCCGCTTTGGTTTGAAAGGCGTTTTTTTTTAATATACAGTGATGCTTGCGCACTACTACTTAGCGGCATAATAACTGGCAAAGCTCTGGTATCAACCCAGACGGCCTCCCGCATACGAGAGACCTACCACGAGTGAATGTAATAGGTATACTTTGTTAGGTGACGTAAACGACTCAATTTTTAATTATGACAATTGTCTATCTGTAATTTAGGTATTAACTATATATGTATGTAATATACAGAGCAATGAATCCGGGTCACTTAAAGAATCCTAAAAATCTCGGAAACTAAAAATGCTAGGTTAATGCAATAAATTGTATTTAATAGACAATGTAATACTCCTTAAATGAAGGTATTAAAACTTCTTAGTTATTGTAAAGTTATATCATAAAAAAATCAAATTTGAAAAAGGGCCACTTTCGAAGATGGAACTACGAAATTACAGCATTTGGTTTTGCTTTTGTTTGTAATCTGTCATTTATGTGGGTACATAAACCATGTTGATAGTGCTCTATATTCATTATTCAAGCTGAAATTATGTCGCTTACGCCTGAAGAATGCACCAGAATACTTACAATGCTGGAAACCGGCCGGAGTCAGCGCGATACAGCCAGGACTGTCGGTGTGTCGCTGTCAACAGTACAAAGAGTTCTCCGACGTTACGAAGAAACTGGTTCTAACCTACGCAGACCAGGAACGGGCAGAACCAGGTGTACCACAGCACGAGAAGACCGATACTTGGTGAACACCATGCTTCGAAATCGCTTTCTCACAGGAACTGAACTCACCAATCAGTTTCGACGCCTCGGAGGAAGTAACCCAAGTGCATGGACAGTAAGACGTCGGCTTGCTGAATCTAACTTAAAACCCCTTAGACCTGCAAACGGCCCTAAACTGGAGCGTGGGCATCGTATTTCGAGACTAAGATATGCCCAGAGCCACGTAAATTGGAGTATTGAAGATTGGTCAAAAGTTATGTTCTCCGACGAATCAAAATTTATGCTCTACAAGCACGATGGAAGACACAGAGTGTATCGAAGACCAGGGGAAAGATTCAAGCAAGCATGCATCGAAGAAAAAGTAGCCTACGGTGGTGGGTCTGTACTTGTGTGGGCCGGAATTTCTTCTGAAAGTCGCACAGAGCTGGTGATCATAGAAAACGGCTCTTTAACTAGCGTAAGATATGTGGAAGAAATCCTCAATGATCACGTTGGTCCATTTATGGTCAAGTTAGGTGAGGATGCTATATTTATGCATGACAATGCCCGACCTCATACAGGTAGGATTGTGAATGACTACCTTCAAGAGATGAACATTACTCGTATGGAGTGGCCAGCGCGCAGCCCGGATATCAACCCGATCGAGCATGCTTGGAACGAGCTAGGCAGATGCGTAAAACAACGAAACCCTCCCCCAATCACGCTTCGTGAGCTCAAAATTGCTCTCACAGAGGAATGGGAGAATATTCCCCAAAATCGTATAAGGAACTTGGTGTACAGTATGCCAAACCGCGTAAACGCAGTAATGGAAGCACGAGGAGGCAATACGAAGTATTAAAATTCAAGAAAATCGTAATAAAGTTCAAAAATGTCATGTTTCCTATTTTTGTTTTAAGGAGAGATCAGCAGTTTTTTTCTTTATGTAATTTTGTGTTAATAAAATGTATGGTGACTCATATTTTTTTTACTTTCATTTAAGGAGTATTACATTGTCTATTAAATACAATTTATTGCATTAACCTATCATTTTTAGTTTCCGAGATTTTTAACATTCTTTAAGTGACCCGGATTCATTGCTCTCGAGTGTATATACTATATGTGCAATATTTATTTATTTTAATGTTAATGTTTGTTTATTATTTTTAAAAGCTATGTATTTATATTAATTATTATTTTATTAGTGTGTGTTTTATGTAATTGGTTTATGTACCTAAGTCTATTGAGATATTGAAAACCACCGTCCATTATTTTTGCGCTTTTCCTCTCCCTGCACGGTTGTCCGGAAGATATAGCTTTTAGCGATAAGACCGCCAATGTTACACTACAAGCTTTTATTGTTCCCTAGATACAGGGAATCCTAGTTAGGGGTCAGGATCTATGTATGTGATCTTTGGGCGTTATTTATTGATTATTTTATTTATTTATGGTTAGTTTTTAGGGTTCCGTACCCAAAGAGTAAAACGGGAACCCTATTACTAAGACTCTGCTGTCCGTCCGTCTGTCTGTCACCAGGCTCATGAACCGTGATAGTTAGACAGTTGAAATTTTCACAGAACAACAAATACTAAAAAACAGAATAAAATAAATATTTAAGGGGGCTCCTATACAACAAACGTGATTTTTTTGCCTCTTTTATAGATAATGGTACGGAACCCTTCGTGCGCGAGTCCGACTCGCACTTGGCCGGTTATTTAACTATGAGTTATTTTATTTCATTCCATTAAACTATGCCTTTAGTGCCTACAAACTTTTTAAGTGACTGCGAGTCGGACAGAGCGACAAACTAAATTATAACCCTAGAGCTAACTAGGTTAACATTATGTTAATTAGTTAGATAGTTGTACAGGAATTCTATGGTAATTACAAACTGAATGTGGTTATTATTGTTGCTGACCAAGGACCTATGGAATGTGTTTATTTATATTTTTTGTTGTGTTACTTAATTTTTATTTGTAATAAAATATAATCTCTTGCATTTTCTTCTATATAGTACTAGGCGCCCCGCGGTTTTCAGAATACAAATTTTCCAGGATTGGACATACCTATTATCAAAATCTGTTCAGTAGTTTTTTTTTTTTTACTGGTTGCATTTGACCACTATCTCACCTGATGGTAAGAGACGATGTGGTCTAAGATGTAACACGCTTACCTAGAAGATACCTGTCCACTCTCGATTTGAAGACCCCCAGGTTGTAGTTGTCAGGAAATACAGACGTTGGCAATGCGTGATTGAGTAACAAACGTCTATCCATCCTTCTTCACAAACTCGCATTTATGGTATAAAACTGTAGTAGAAACTGTAGAAAGTAGGATAGGACTTACTGGTGGTAGGGATATTATATAGTAGAATGTAGTGCGACTGTGGCTCAGTGGGAGCTCGTTCGACTTTCGATCCGACGCACCCGAGTTCGAATCCCACTGGTCCCGCACCACTGACTTTCTTAAGTTATGTGCGGATTTAACACTCGCTCTAAAAACGGTAAAGGAAAACATCGTGAGGAAACCGGCATGTCCAAGAATTTTCCACAAAAAGTTAAGGACATGTGACATCCACCAACCCGCACTGGGCCAGCGTGGTGGATTATGGCCCATTCTCTCTCTATGAGAGAAGGCCCGTATCCCAGCAGTGGGAACGTAATGGGCTGATGATGATGATGATGATGATAGTGGAATAAAACATAGTACTTAGGTATATAATTTCATCATCCATAGCCTCTGTGGAGTAGTGGTTGCGCAGGTTGGCCGGCGTCTTTATGCATACGTATAAAAACAACCCCGCATAATTCACAATCAAGTACAAAACAAAAACTCTTTAATGTATACCAATAACATTAAAAAAAACCATTACAGATAAATCTTAATAGAACCCTTAGTACTATTAAGTATTCTGTGTTATAACTAGGGTAGTACAATGGGCGGTCTTCAATAAAACAGAAAGTTAATTTATTTGCTTTATATTACGAAAACCCAGTGGAAGCTTAATTTAATAAAATATAAAACCTACATAATCTACCCATAGGAATAAGAACAAATATTCCTATATTGTTGCAGCAAGAGCGAAATCATCTACTCTGGGCTCTGTTGTCGAATTATCTCATGCATTTTGATTTTGACAGATTACCAGCACAAAAATAAAACCAACAAACAATTTTGGCGGGTGCAAATGTTCAGTTGTCGAATATGGAAACTTTCCTACCGGCAGTTGGTAGGTGCACTCTGTTTTAATTTCCAATCCAATTTTAGCCCGGAAAACGACGTCTGTCGTTTTTTTGAGTGACAAAATTAATATCGTCGCAAGTAAACGTTAAATGGAGATATTAATATCAGAGGCAAAATAAAATAAATTTAAAATGCTACATAAATCAAGGCGGTCCCTTCTTTACATCTGTTTATGGGAAGTGACGAATGGAATTACCACTTCACGACAAGTAAAAATGTTAAATGTAGTTTGTGAGCTTTGGGTGTCCGATAAGTCAACCGACGCGACGTGGCAAGAACGCTTTCATAACATGCAGTTTATATAGTAATTACATAGAATTATAGGTAGATATACACTACTTCTACTATTTTCGACTTAGTTCTAAAAACAATAAATTATATTGCCTTATTACATCTAGGTACTAACTGAAGCAATTGGACAAATAGTGGCACATGTCATTACATGTCCATAACTCTTGGTATCTCCCAAACAAGTGCTTACTTCGACATTTTGTACTAAGTAGATACCTACTATATTACACTGTACTATCAATATATATACCTACTTATTTACAGACGTGTTTTGACCTATATTGTCGAAAAAGGATGGTTAGTAACGAGCGAGGTCGTTGCCTCCGATTTCGTTTATTAGCTTTAACTAGTGTTGCTAGACTTCCTTCGAAACTGTATTTTATTTTTGAATTTTGATTAAATAAAGTGAAATGTTTTTATTTCAGGCGTAAACCCGTAGTTCAATCAACCCGTATTAGTCTAAAACCTAACTAGGTATCACCAGGGGAGGGTTAGGAAGTTGCTTGGAAACATCACGTGATTAATGAACGATCCCTCAGGGGCCAGGAGCTATGTATGTGATCGTTGGGCGTATTTATTTATTATTATATTTTTCATCCACTATAATATTATAAAAAAGTTTCCGATCAAACACATTAAATTTTATAATTTTGTCATATATTCATTTTTATTTATTTAAATTACAGTTTGAAACATCATTACAACTAGAAAATGTAAAAGCGATTTTCTAGGACTTCTATGTAAATAACTAATTAAATATCACTGTATTTTGTAGTGGGTTAGTAATAATTTTGTTCACTTCAAGATTATAAATTCTTATTATTATTCACTTCAAGTACCCGGCAACCTCCGAGGCCTATGATATCAGCTGACTTGCCCAACCGATATTGTACGATATTTATATTTAATTTAATTATGTTTACGTATAAACTTCTATCACTCAATACAAAATGTTATTCATTTATTTATTTATTCATTCTTAACCTTTCTTCATTCTTTTTCATTTTTTTATTTATTCATTGTCAGTCCTAACTCCATAATAGAATATCTTGCATCAGAATAAAACACTAGGTTCATCGTCCTACAGAAATTCCATAGGTACTTAATGGGCAAATATTATTACTGTCATAATTAATTAATTATGATAAGACTATGATAAGCTCTACAAAAGCTTCAATATAAATGTATTGTTTGCTTTAACAATTAAATCGCTGTCAAGGTCGGGTTGCGTCCATGACAAAGCGGTACCCTCCGCCTCAACACCGAACGTTTCACCGCACACGTAGCTATTGCTTCACAATCGTCACATATACAAGTGCAAGCGTGTGTCGATACGTCACACACAACCGGTTGTAAGCCGTGTTTACATATCGCTTTCAAGTTCATGTATCAGGTTTAGCAATGCGTTGTCGAAGGTATGTGAATGAAACGATTTTCAACGAGCTTTTTGTGTCATCACTTATCTTGACGGGGTGTGTATTGTATATCTCAAGAAGAACGGTCATGGAATGAAAGAGTTTATTAACCTCGTCACCTAAGAATGGCATATGTGAAGTAAGCCATAATAAGGCATATGCATATCTAGTATTATGGCACACATTTTATAGATACATTTTAGATATATTTTATAGATTTTATACATAGATCTATTAAGCGTAAAAATAAAAAAACATAGGGTACAAATTAAGTAGTGCTATTCTATACCATGTGTCAGATATAAAGGAGGATTAATTACTTGAGCACTATCAGTATTTGCCAAAACAGATACGATTTTAGCTTGGAGTGTAAACTTAAGGAGGGAAAGAGCTATTTATAGAAAGAGCGATAGAGCGATTCATCAGAACTCGGTTCATCATTGGTGACTTATGTTTGACGGCCTTTGTGGTGTAGTGTTTGGGCAGGTTGGCTCAAATCTCATAAACCACTGAGGTTGCGGGTTCGATTCCCGCGACGGGACAAATGTTTGTACACGGAAAAAAAAAGTGCAATCATTTGTTTCGTGTCTGGGTGTTGTGGAACCATGGTCCTCATAGTTCCTGGTTCCCTAGATACAGGGAAACCTAGTTAGGGAATAGGATCTGTGTATGTGATCGTTGGGCGTTTTAATTTTTTTTTTTTTATTATTTATTGCTTGCGGCGGCGGCGGATTCACATAGACTATTTTTTTCACTTTGAAATCACTTTATTCGTGCTTCGCTAGGCGAATACAGAGGAACTTGCTGTATTTTCCTCTTTACTCGCCAGCTGCTTGTTTATTGATTTGGTTACAGGGGCTGCTTTTTTTCCTTTGCGGTGAATATCAGAAGCAACTTGGCAATTTTCCTTAGTCGGAAGATCTAGGTACTTTAAAAATTCATTAGAAGTTAACAAATTGCAGAAAGCATAATTATAATGTCATTATAAATATCATTTTATTGAAATGGGTGCATTGACCCAAACTGAAATAAAAAGACATCCATTAAAGAGCCTTCCATAAAATCAAGGATTTTTATCAAAAATTCCAGATGTCTGTTTTATGAGCCGGAGACCGGTAATGTAATTTAGTTAAGCTGAAACGTATTGAAATCGGGATAATGCGGGCAATGACCGGTGCGCAAAATATAAAATGGATCGCTTTAATTAATTTAGAATATTTTGTGCCTCATTTTTACTACATTAGAAAACTAAGTGAAATGGAAACGCGAATATTATTGCGACTTTCATAACAAAGATTTGAATTAAATATCAACAGAGGTGAACCATCAGTGACCACCGTAAAGGCACGAATATAATTAAATCTATCAGCAATAGAACTCACGTACAAAATAATCGCCGTGACAAGGAGGGTGACAGGCTATGGTGTAGAGGTGTCCGCTTGTTTAACAATTTCGATCATCTATTCAAGTGGACACTGAAGTGAACGGCCCTTTATCACAGTATTCAAGGCAAACAAGGGAAGATAAATCCATTCTGGGATCTAACCCTTTCTGTTTAGAGTTTAATTTAGTCAGAAACATTTTGCGGTTTGGCTGCTGCTATTGGCGCCCGCACCGCCCCGTGGTGCTTTTCTTTCTATTAGCGAATGCCAACGCCCTGTTGCATATTTAGACGACGTCACAAAGGTATCTGGAATAGGCTCGCCTACGAAATTGACCAGTATAAAAGCTAAAACTTAGAGGGTAAATACAACAGTCGTTCTCCGATCAGAAATCAACACAGACCACAATGTTCAAGTTGGTGGTGTTGTCCTCTGTCCTCGCCCTGGTGGCGTCTGCGCCTAGTGGCCTCGTCGGACCGCTCGGATGGCCCGGTGCTCTGGGTTTAGGTGGACACCTAGGTCTCGGCGGTCACCTCGGTCTGGGCGGACATCTGGCTGCTCCCTTGGCTGCGCCTCTGCTGGCCGGACCCGTGGGACATCTTGGTCTCGGTCACGGTGCTGGTGGCGTGGCGGCTGCTCCGGCGATCGCCGCCTACAACTACAGAGGCCCGCTCTCGCTGGCTCCCGGACAGCCCGCCAACATCGTGGCTCATGACGGCAGGCCTCTCGACACCATCAGCGTCAACCTGGATCGCGTCGCCCACCTGACCGCCAAAGCTGTCGACCATGCTGGCGCCGCTCACTACATTGGCAAGCGCTCCGCTCCTTTCCTGGGTGCCGCGTGGTCACACACCGCCCGCATCGACGTGCCTGCCGCTAGGTTCATCGGCCACGCTCCCTTGGCCCTCCCCGCTGCGCCTCTCGGTCTACATGGCGCCCATGGTGGCATTGGCCACGTCGCTCCCTTGGGCTTGGGCGCCTGGGGACACGCTGGCGCTGGCCATTTGGGTCACCTGTGGTAAAAATGTACAAACACATTAGATTGTAACGTACCATATGCCTACCTACTATAGTTTATAAAGAGAGTTACCTATAAAACATACTTCTTATTCCTTCTTATCCCTTGTTATATGAGTACTTACATACGTGCAAATAGGCCCGTTTTTCCTCACGTATCTTACTGCAGGTTTAGGTCGTAGGTTTCCTTCAATGTGTATCGTATCCTCTATAATTACCTACTGCTTTACAGATCTCAATCACTTATAGTTGAAAGAACGACTAGTCTTTTGGTACTTTCATGTTTATCATACTTAGTCTTTAAATATACGAAAATTATATATTGAACTTGCTCAAATTTAACTTATTTAGTTTTCTTGTAAATTAAATGCCAAGTATAACAAATTTTCTACATTTTTACTCATTCATTTCATTAATACTATTTTTTTATCGTCAGCCTCATTCTGAATAAGACTTTTGGGCAAGGACAGGCACAGGGATCTTGAATAGAACTGTGTAGGAGTCATGTGAGAAAAGCATTGATCACTAAGATATGTGATTTATCTAATATCTGGTCAGAGAGATTAGGGAGGGGAAGAAAGGTAGGCTTTTTTCGCTTATGAGCGTTTCTATTTTAAGCTTTAGGTACCCCCAGAAAATGTAAGAGTCGATAAACATTCAAAACCAACATATTATTAATTTTTGTTTTGTCACATAATCTGACAATTGATAAATAAATAGTTAAGACACGGAGTAGGTAGTTGTAATAAAGGTTAATTAATTGTTGTTTTAGCACATATGAGTAGGTACTACTAATTGAGGGTGCTATAAATAAATATAATTGTTAAAAGTAAAAAGCTGTTTACAACAAAAGTAGTCCTGTCAATGTCAACCAAGTATTTCGGCGTGGTCTATCGAGTAATCCGATGATGCATAACACAAGTATAAAAGGTGATTGCAAGTGTGGAAGTGCATCAGTCGTCGCTGAGTCCTAATACCAACACAGACCACTACACAATGCTGAAGCTGGTGGTGTTATCCTGCGTGCTGGCCGTGGCCTCCGCCAGCGCGGTGGGCATCGCGCCCCTCGCTTACTCCGCGCCCCTTGCGTACTCCGCACCTCTGGCATACAACGCGCCCTTGGTGTACAGCGCGCCCCTGCTGCAGCCGTACAACTACAGAGGGCCGCTGTCGCTGGCGCCCGGCCAACCCGCCAACATCCTCGGCGCGGACGGAAGGCCCCTAGACACACTGGACGTTAACCTGGACCGCTCCGCCTCCGATGTGCAAATATATTTTTTTAATGAGAGTTATTCTGTCTGAGTGAGGTTATTCTAGTAGAGAACGTGACGTAGTAATGGTATGGATCTCTTCGATTTTATCAAGGAAAACTAACTATTGCTTTTATACTCTGTCGAAGGAACTTTGAAAATGTCTTTCCTTTTTCGCCGAACTTCAGAAAAGCGGGAGGTTCTGAATTCAACGTGTATGTATGAGTGTTTTTTTTATGTATGCACACTGATTACTCTAAAACTACTGAACCGATATGTGTAATTCTTTTGTCTAAATTTTAATATATATGATGTCCCATATCACTTTGGCTAGGATCTAATGATGCACTTAGGAGATAGAGATATAAACTCCTTTCTTCATGATGATGCATTTTTTATAGGCATGTACAAACTTTTTTAAATTCTATTTACGGTTTTAGTTTTCCGTTTGGCTGTGGAAGATGTATAGATATTCGAAAAAAAGAGAGGAATGAGAAAAAGAAAGAAAAAAAGAGAGAGTCTAAATAGTTTACATATACGAAAGTAACTCGACTTTAGAGTCTTAAATCGCACTAAAAGAAAAGACCATATTTTAGGATTTAGGAAAACAACTATTACCATGGGTAAAGTCACCAAAGCTAATAGTTTAAGAAATAGGTAACATTAAATAAAAATTGCAGGCGTTTCAAATATATATTATGCATCACCTTTTGTTCGAGAGTTTCATTAATTATAAATTTGTTTATGAATATAATATGATAAAAATATTGTTATTTATTTATTTATTTTTTAACGGGCGTATGCCTTTATTACTGTTACAAATCTACACTCTACTTACTAAAGCGCGCTTTATTTTATTAGTTACAATCTGCGTTTAGTTTATTTAGCAAGAAATCTAGATTGTCATTGAAATACGCCTTTGTCTTGCATACATGATACAACATGACATTGACAATTGACTGAGTAACTAGGTACACCACTATGGAAATTCTTTCCTTGATCCTTGTATTATTTATTTATCTAATTATCATTAAACAAAGTTGTTAGCTTGAGACTGTCACCTATTACACTTGGCTGGCACCATAATGCCCAGTAATTTCGCTGGCTACAATGCCCTTCAAGCCGGAACACAGTAATGTTTGCGCACTACTGCTTGGCGGCTGAATAACTGGTAAAGCGGTGGTACCCACCCAGACGGCCTCTCGCATACGAGAAACCTACCACCAGTTGAAGTAATTTAGCAGAATGTAAAAAAAAACTTTAAATCACAGAATTTGATCTGTACAAAGTTCGAAGAGAGTTTAGCAGACGGCTCTGAGCAGTCCTATACATCTATTTGACTCTACCTTCGGCCACATCGTCACGTAACATCAGGTGAGATAGTAGCCAAACAAATCTTAAGGTCACGGTAACGTTAAGGTACATTTTTCATACAAATTTCAACCTTTATTAACTTGTTCACTGAATAGTGGAAATGCCTAGATGTATGCGTGGTGAACTATTTACGGGTGGTTATTTACGCAAACTTAATAAAATTGTACAAATTATATCAGGTTTCTAATATCAGTTGTACCATAAATGGTACAATTAATAAAATGATTATTTGGTACGTAACGTACCGTATAACATACCACCTTAAACGATTAAATTACATAATTAGTAATTATAATTAGGACATTATAAAAATAATGTATGCAGAAATAGTATATAATTGTATAAATTTGTAATTGGTACTTACATACTATTTTATCTAACAAGTTTTTTAACTTTATTGCACCGCTACAATTTTTCTTGAACATCCTGAATGATCTAGCATTAAGTCCACCATGAAAAAACTATCTTGAGCTAAAAGAAATGAAAATGGGCAACGTAAGCGTTAACAAGTACCTTAGTATAAAAACCAATCGTGGCCTAGTTAAAATTTATTTTAAATAAAACAAAGTTCTGGGTGGTGCTGTTATTGTTATGTTCTGGCGTATTGCTTACCATCAGGCAAACGACCAGCTCGTCTCAATTCAATTCAATTCAAAAGTTCTTTATTTCAATTTTGTCATCACAGACGCACTTATGAACGTCAATTATTACAATGACTCTACCACCGTATCGGAAAAAGAACCACTACTCAGAAGATACGGCAAGAAGCTGAGGAGCAATTAAAAGTATAAAAAGAATACTAGCTATTACTGGGATCAGCCTTTGAGTAGGTACAAAGACTACCCACCTAAATGCGTACCACATAGACTGACTAATTATTGTTTCTGATTATAAGAAAAATGTCGTAAATTGAGTGAGATACTTAGGCCCTTATTAATAAACGGTAAATAAGAGTCAAACAATGCTCAACATGTTTTGTCACCGTGCAACTTACGTTGAAATGAATATTTTAGAAAGAGACTGTTAAAACATTAAATAAAGATTGTATTAATAAAGGCCTTAATTAGAAAGTCAACTTAAAATTGCAAAAGATACGCACATCTGTTTATATTAGTCAAGATTTTGTTTATCTATACGCGTTGTATGTAACGGTAACATGTTTTTTTCTCTTCTCATACTCGTGCGTTATAAATAACCATAATATATTATCCTGCGTATAGGCGGACTAAAGTGGCTATTTTGAGCCCTAAGGCTTAAATTAACTTTATAAAACTAGCAATTTTGCCACATCGCCAAATGTTCATACATCGCGGCAGAATAATAAACCGTAGGGTTTGTACTGTGCAAGAAATCGAATAGGAAAAAGAAAAAAGAAAATGAACAAGCCGCGTAAGTAACAGTCTTGTTGTATCTATCAATTAGTTAAATAATTCTATTATGATTTGATTTCCTCACTATTTAAAGTGAAAAGCCGAGTGTTGAACTCGGAAGTTTACTTGAATTACTTGATATTATAACCCTCGCTATGCTCTTGGGCTAACGAATAGATTGTTCTCCCATGACAAACAATCTACCTAAAATATTTTACACTGTTACCATTGGGGAGACGGGTCTGAGCAGCCACACAACTGCCGTCTCTCTCTAGATCTATGTGGTTCATCTTAGGCCAAATCATCGCTTGACATCAGGCGAGATAGTGGCCAAACATGGATCTATTAAACGTAAAAAAAAAACTGTAGCAGAATTATATATTATTAGTAACAAAAGAAAACAGAAAAATATTTGTTGTAACTCTCTTTTATTTATTTACAATATGTACAGGTCGTTTGATTTACCGATTGTTTTTACCAGTAGCGCGCGTAGGGGGCCGCGTAGGCAGCGTAGGGGGTCGCGTAGGCAGCGTAGGGGGTCGTGTAGGCAGATCACCCCGAGACATCAGATATTAAGTCTCATATGCATGTGCAGTAATGCTTGTGCACTACTGCTTGGCGGTAGAATAACTGGCAAAGCTGTGGTACCTACCCAGACAGCGAAATATACGAGACGACTGTTTTGGGACCTCGGTCCTCATAGTTCCTGGTTCCCTAGATGCAGGGAACCTAGTTATGGGCCATGCCCTGTAGTATATAAACTTGCAACTTCTGCGATGATGATGATGCCATGTAGCCCCACCGCACTACTGACACTGTTTGTACTATCAGATTGTCAAATTATGTAATACGATCAAAAAAGAAATATAGCTTAAAAATATAACTCATTATTAGATTAGATTAAGTTACTCTTTTTTGTACACCAAAATAAACATTCATAAAAAAATAACCTTATGCATATTACAAATAGTTCAGGAATCGAGTCTCGCAGTTTTGTAGCCTCGATGATATATTACGTACTTAAAAACTATATTTATTATGATTTACTTTTATTATGAACTATATTTTTTATGATTTAGTTACAAATGTATAGTTTTCAGATTTTTCTCAGTACTTGTAGTATAAAACGATATTACATGACAAATTTCATAGGACAGGTTACTTTTTTTTTTACGCTTAATAGATCTATGTTTGGCCACTATCTCGCCTGATGTGAAGTGATGATGTGGCCTAAGATGGAGCACATAGATCTAGAGAGAGACGGCAGTTGAGCGGCTGCTCAGACCCGTCTCCCCGATGGTTCACCGAACATCATCCCGAAACACGACTAGGTCGCTTGACGGCATGGTAGGTCAATGGAAAGTAGGTACCCTATAATTTTGATTCCCTCGAGAGTGTTGAAATATACGTTTTTAGCGGCATAAACAGCTATCTATATATTTTATACGTTAATTTAGAAGTTTGATTTTTTCACAGCTTCAAGGGCCTGTAGACCTGAGTACCTATATGGTTTTAATTTTAAGTCGATACTTCCACGGGTTCCCGAGATAAAGGATTTTGACAGACAGACGGACAACAAAGTTATCCTATAAGGGTTCCGTTTTTTCCTTCTGAGGTACCGAGCCCTAAAAATAGAACTTAAAATTAAAATTGTACAATGTGCGGTCTTATCACTAATAAGCGATCTTTTCCAGACTGTTTTTATTCATTATATTATAATTACCTTTAGGTACAGAATTACAGATCATGTGTCTTCTTAATGGAATGAAATGAAAAGTATTTATCTATATCTTTGTTTTATAAGTGATAATTTTGTAAGCCATGTTAAAAACGTTGAAAAGTAGTTATATAATTTGTTTTTAGGTATATTTCTTAGCTTTATATTATCTTACCTTTTGTTTGCTGGTCTTATTAATAATAATAATAACTATCCCTAATTTATATTTAATTAGATATCTATTATGTTTATAATATATACTATTTATTGTATTTTGTTAAAGAGTTATTGGATCGTATTTTATTGTGTATATATATATATATATATATATTTACACAATAGCTTAAAATAATTTAATTTACAATTTTAATTAGGTACTCGATAACAATTGTTATTACCTTTTCAGTTACTAACTAGGTTTTAGATTAGACTCAAAAGCTTCAAAAAGTTTTGTAATAAATTACTTATTATTATATACATAACTTTACATTATTTATTTATAGTAGATATTTATTTATATGAACTTACCAAAAATATGTTCAAGGCTTTATTTATTTATCTTTGTTTTATTTTTATGGTATATCATAATTTACACATAATTGGAGTTATACAATAATCGCAATATATGTATTAAATTTCCTGTCCATTCAAAGGTTGCCTGTAAGAAATTGCGCATAGCGACAAGGCCGCCCACTGTACCCACTATTATTTGACTATGTTGGTTTTTGTTTTTCCTGTGTGTTTGTTATTCAATAGAGTATATTGTATTGTACTTACTATCTATTTCTTCGAGTAAATGAAATTATTTAGTGCTGAAGACAAAAATAGCATAATCATGATTGGGAATAATAAAATATGATAAGTATACCTAACTACCTATAACCATTGGTGTTGTGGTTCCCAGCACAGCAGTTTAAGCCGTTAGTTTAATTTATTTAATGAAAGTAACTAAAATATCTGTAGTAGTTGATTATGATGATAGTCATAATGAGATTAACTAGTAATTATCTTCCACCGTACATAGGTACTGAATTATCTCTATATAGCATCAAATATTTATGCAAATTAAGTAGTAGCTGCCAGTTTAAAAGGCAGTTCCATGCATTTAGTTCTAAATGGTATTGACTAGTTGGATAAAATAGTAGGTATACTCAACGTTTAGGTAAATAAACACATAGTTACTTAGTAATTCATAAAATTATATATTCTGTCGTCAAATATATTTATGTCAGTAAGTTGAAAATTTATTTACACATGTGTACAATTGATTAACAATCTCCGTCATGATTGTTGCTACGATATCGCATCATTGGCACAATTAGGTAGGTATTTAGAAATAGGGCACAGAGTGAAAGTTAGCGAGGTAAAAATAAACTGCAGTGTAAGTTTAGTAAGGGCCAAGTTCATTTAGTGATTCACTTCTTGATGAAGTGAGTGGAGTAAGTAAGAGGAGAAGAAATAATACGAGTGGAGTGGATCAGAGGTGTGGAGATCACGGGAGCGGTGGCGTAATGGGAAGCGTACAGAGGAGAAGCAGCAGTGTATGTTGTGGGAGCGAGGAACAACTGTGCAGATCGCTTCTTAATCAGATGCGCAGTTGTGTACGCCAGAGGAGTGGCAGCCGGCAAGATCGCTTGGCTGTGAACTACGGGCGAGGACAGCAGCGTGGTCGCATAGGGGTAGCTTCCAAAGTAGGTGGTCGGCGCGTAGTTGTATGCCAAGAGTTGCGCCGACCGCTTCTTGATCAAGTGCGAATACGCCCAGGGTGCGGAGTAGAAGAGAGGCGACGGATGGATGACACTGCTGGCCGATTGCGATATGCTCGTCGTCGCTGGCGCCACTACGGTGGAGTATGACGTAGTATAAGGCGATGCAACCAGCACACTGGGCTCAGCGGCCACCGCGGCGAAGAGAGCAGACAACACCACCAGCTTGAACATTGTGGTCTGTGTTGTTCGGATGAACGACTGATGCTTAGGCATTGTGGAATATCGTATTTATAGAAAGTAATCACTGGAGCTAAGGGCGATCTCGTTCCGCGAACCGGTGCAAGGCTGAGCAGGAAGCTGATATTTACAAAGATCGAGGTCGCCCAGAAGCCGCCGAGCCAGTTCATCACTACCCTGCGGCTCCCTTTGTTACAGTATAATGGAATACATCTTCAATAAGTAAGGGAAATCAATTTATTTCTGATGTTCCTATACATAATGGACTAATATGTAGATACCTTATTAAATATATTTTTTTAATGAGAGTTATTCTGTCTGAGTGAGGTTATTCTAGTAGAGAACGTGACGTAGTAATGGTATGGATCTCTTCGATTTTATCAAGGAAAACTAACTATTGCTTTTATACTCTGTCGAAGGAACTTTGAAAATGTCTTTCCTTTTTCGCCGAACTTCAGAAAAGCGGGAGGTTCTGAATTCAACGTGTATGTATGAGTGTTTTTTTTATGTATGCACACTGATTACTCTAAAACTACTGAACCGATATGTGTAATTCTTTTGTCTAAATTTTAATATATATGATGTCCCATATCACTTTGACTAGGATCTAATGATGCACTTAGGAGATAGAGATATAAACTCCTTTCTTCATGATGATGCATTTTTTATAGGCATGTACAAACTTTTTTAAATTCTATTTACGGTTTTAGTTTTCCGTTTGGCTGTGGAAGATGTATAGATATTCGAAAAAAAGAGAGGAATGAGAAAAAGAAAGAAAAAAAGAGAGAGTCTAAATAGTTTACATATACGAAAGTAACTCGACTTTAGAGTCTTAAATCGCACTAAAAGAAAAGACCATATTTTAGGATTTAGGAAAACAACTATTACCATGGGTAAAGTCACCAAAGCTAATAGTTTAAGAAATAGGTAACATTAAATAAAAATTGCAGGCGTTTCAAATATATATTATGCATCACCTTTTGTTCGAGAGTTTCATTAATTATAAATTTGTTTATGAATATAATATGATAAAAATATTGTTATTTATTTATTTATTTTTTAACGGGCGTATGCCTTTATTACTGTTACAAATCTACACTCTACTTACTAAAGCGCGCTTTATTTTATTAGTTACAATCTGCGTTTAGTTTATTTAGCAAGAAATCTAGATTGTCATTGAAATACGCCTTTGTCTTGCATACATGATACAACATGACATTGACAATTGACTGAGTAACTAGGTACACCACTATGGAAATTCTTTCCTTGATCCTTGTATTATTTATTTATCTAATTATCATTAAACAAAGTTGTTAGCTTGAGACTGTCACCTATTACACTTGGCTGGCACCGACTTCAAATAGATGAGTGGGTAGCGCTTATAATAATTATATTAATTTATTTATCGCTTTTGAGGGCCTATATATATATATATATATATATTTTATTACTCACTGACGAGACGAGCTGGTCGTTTGCCTGATGGTAAGCAATACGCCAGCCCATAACAATAACAGCACCACCCAGAACTTTGTTTTGCAAAATCCTGCGCGGCGCTGCACTGCGCTCGTCGCCCTGAGACAATTAGCTGTTGAGTCTCATAATGCCCAGTAATTTCACTGGCTACAATGCCCTTCAAACTGGAACACAGCAATGCTTTTGCACTACTGCTTGGCGGCGTAAGTAATGTGGTTTTGAAGTCGGTTTAATTTTTTTTTAAATAATTTATTAAGCATATGAGACAGTAGACGACGTAGACGACGTAGACGACGTAGACGACGTAGACGTAGACGTGTTCTAGAGTGGAGACCGCGAATTGGCAAACGTAGTGTAGGACGCCCTCAGGCAAGGTGGAGCGACGATCTTCGCAAGGTGGCTGGCAGCAGCTGGATGAGAGTAGCCGGGGATCGTGCTCAGTGGCGTGCAATTGGAGAGGCCTATGTCCAGCAGTGGACTGCAATAGGCTGATGATGATGATGATGATGATGATGATGAGAAAGTAGCGGCAAGATATAGAATAGTAAGAATGGGAACTGAACAACAGACTTTACTTTACTCGTGGTAGGTCTCCCGTGTGGGAGGCCGTCTGGGTAGGTACCACAGCTTTGCCAGTTATACTGCCGTCAAGCAGTAGTGAGCAAGCATTACTGTGTTGTGTTTAGTACCCTCTCACTAGATGATTGGCTTAGTTACAGTTGTAGTGATGGGACGAGCATGCCGTTTGCTTGGCGGCAGAATAACTGGAAAATGTGGTACCTATTCAGACGGCCTTCCACATACGAGAGATACATTCATTTACAACAATGTATGTAATGTGTAGGTAGGTATTAGTAATAAAATAAATGTATTACAAAATAATATAATGTAATATATACCTATATATCTTTACTTAATATATTACATATCTTAACTTAATAACTTGATTGATACCTATACACATATTTTTATATTAAATACCTTGTTGTATACAAATAATATAAAGAAAGATAAATAAAAATATAACTTAAAACTTAAATAGTGCTGTGGGCGGTCGAACCGCTAAAAAGAATATTCTAGTAATTATACCTACTTGTTTAAAAAAAAAAGAAAAACAAATGATTAATGCACTGCTGGAATTCTATGTTTTAAGTTTTCTTAGACTTAAGTACCTAGTTAATGCATGCTCACTGTTTTAAATTTATAACTTTAAAATAAGTTCTCTTTATAAGCGAAATTGTAATTTCTTAAAGAGAATAAATGTTCTTTAAACCGAATAACTCAAAACTGAACAAGCGCGCAAAATGTACCTTGAATAAGTGTTGATCGAAATGAGTTCAAAAATTACCTGTATACGCTGTACGCTGTTAGCGACACAGATTGAGAGCTTTATTAATGTTTATAACATCACAAGTTTGTACACAATTGAATAAACTTACTGTTGCGGAAAAGCTTAAGGAAGCTTTTGATTTCGAGAAAATATTATTTGCGTGAGTTCGGTCTCGGGATGGCAACAGTACTCGTATTTTATTTATTTTGATACCAATGATAAGTGTTACCATGTCGGTTGTTTTATTAAACGCGTGTATCAAAAACAATGCCTATATATACTTACTCGATTGGAAGGACTTCGTAGACTGTTTTCTAGGAATTGTTAAAGAATGAAATGTATTTTCAACGTTCTAAAGGCTGTGCCTGCCCAGTCAGACAATCCGTCACCGATTTTTTGTCAGTGAAGACGACAAATTCAGAGTTTCATATTGCAATGCTCATGTTGCACTCATAAAAATTTGGTCACAGAATAGATTAGTGTCGGTGAAAAAATCGGACCGACTATCGGACCGGAATATGGTTGAGGGGGTGATGGCTGGTCCACAAGTCATCCTTGTGAACGGGTGCTGCTTGTGGGGACTGGTCTGGTCTGGCCACTCCAAACTGCTACTGTTCATACCTATACATATATTTTTATATTTTTCTGTTACTGATACTATGACTATTGGACATCTCACTCGCACTTCTTGTTTGACATTTTGTTAATTTTAATTTATACTTAATTGTTCTTTGTTATATTTCGAGACATTTAAAAAAAGTTGAAAAATTAGACATTCCCGCAGAGTTTCTTGGTGCTATCTTCTCTAGCGGGCGTATATCCGAAGTACTGGTAGAGTCAGTTTTCGCATTTCTTTTCTGAGCCCGGACTTCAATCTGAGTATGGGAAAGAAATGGGTAGACATGTATACCTTTTTTTTGAAAGTCAAGATATCTTAAGTTACAGTTTTAACGTACCTTATTTATTTGATTTGTTTTATGTGTATTTGACGTTTAAAAGTGCATTTTTTGTGCCTAATTAGTAAATATCTTTTGACTTGACGTCGACGGAGGCACTTATTCTAATAACATGTATATTATATTCCTGCGTTTCTCCAAGACGATAATGTATTGGCTTTTTAGCTTACTTTATAGCTTAGCGTTCGGGTTAGTTCCTCCTTTGCCTGCATCGTCACTCATCAGGAATTTGTCAATCTGGTTACCATTTCCGGTTTTAATGAAGTACTAGATGTTAGAGTATTGTGCTGGGAGCTAGTGATTAACTGAATTATTTTTTTTACAGTTTTGCAATAAGGGGTAGGCTCAGCATCGTTCTGTGTAAACTCATGGTGAGTTTACAAAGGGCTAGTTTTCAGCGTACACCTTTGCTCGACCTCAAGTGTTTGCCGAGAAGTAAACAAATTGTTTCAGAGTAGACAAAAATCAAATAATAATAATAAAAAAGTTAACAGCGTTGAAATTAATAATAATAATATACATTATACAATATTAATATTAGAAGAGAAGGTCCAGTTTAAATTTGTTTAAATGTGCGGAGATTTGTGAGTGGGGGTAGGGTGAGAGTGTCTGGTGTGAATGGCTAGTGCGAGGGCGAGTGATGTAAGGGTGAGTGGTGTAAGGAAAAGTGTGTGAGTGTGTATATTATGTGTTTACTTATCATAACTTCTACTTGCCCTTGAACTTTGGTGCTTCAATTTGGGTTATGGGAAGGTATTGCATCACGTATATATGTTGTTATTCGTGGAGTCAATACAGAAATATTTCTGATTCTATATCTAATTCTTTATTACTGATTCTTACAACGTGACACCAAAAAGATTGCTCATCATAATGGGTCTGGAACATTATTAGTGATAACGGTTATATTTGTACTTATATTTAATTACTTAGATGTTATTGTAATAAAAATCATTGTAATTTAATATAATCAGTCTTATATTGTACAATAGATTTTCAAATGCATGCGGTTTCTGTTTACGTCACAAATACAAATAATTAATAATAACTCCATAGTTACATGTTATTATATGTGTTGCTTAAAGAATTTAATAATCGTTTACCTAATATTCTAACAATTTATTAAAGTCATTAACACGTTCAAATAACCACTTTTATACGGGTTTTGAACGTCTCAGTGGAAGGAGCATCCGGTATTGTGCCAGGCAGTCTATTATAAACGTATCACGTAGATTCCTCAACAACCTGCTTTAAATGATCAGGAATACTTTTGCTTTCATCGTAAATTACAACATTTATTCTTCGTCCTGGATCGCTATTATCAGGTAGTGACGTCACTCCGTTCTCGGAGCTTCCTCCATCATTTTCTTTAGTAGCATCTTCATTTTGTATGATGCCTTCGTTAAGTGTCTCAAGGGCATTTGCTTCTTCTCGAACTTTGTCAATAGAAATAGGATGCTCCAAAGCTCTTGCCAGCGGTAGGTTGTGGAAAAATGTTAAAGCAACAGGAGTGAACACTTGACCCGGTTTGATTACTGATGTTAATATAGAATCACTTGACACTTCCGCAGCCGAAGGGTACACCACTGGACTGTAGACTAAAGGCGCGGACACAACACCAGGAGAATGTCTGATGTCGATCCTAGACTGATGGGACACTGCACTCGGCGCTGCGAAGATCAGCGGAGCGTATTGACCTTGCGCTTTGCAAACTGCACACACGAGAATAAATATTCTAATCATTTTGTTCGAGCGGGTCGTGACGTGTGAAGGCGAGGCAGATGAGACGTAGCTTATAAACTCGTGTAACGGTTGTTGCGCGCAACGGGTCAAGTTCTCGGCCGCTTTGGACTGGTCGTTGCGTCACTGGCCCAGGGGCACTGGCCGGATTGAGATGCACGCGTGCATTATAACCTCATTATACATTCATTATGGTTTATGCTCATACGTAATGTTGTGACGGAATAAATTTATGTTTGCTGAAGCGTTTTGTTTGTTTGTTTTGAGAAGGAGATCGTCTCAAAGCAAGAGACTATAGAAAATTTATTATTTCTTATATTATTTTTATGCGGTTTTCACCATCATTTAGTGCATTTGAAGTATACACTTTTAAATGCATAAACGCACTCGTGCGATGCCGGGGCGGGTCGCTAGTAAAAACTATGCGTAACGCAAGTATTACTTCCTTAAGATTTTAAATAATTAAGAAGAAGAAAAATGATATTGTTCGGGCAGGGATCGAACCTGCGTCTTCGGAATGCCGTCCCGACAACCTTAACCATCAATGGAAACATAGACGAAGGTTGACGTAGAATCGTCCCCGTAAGACGATATAAGAAGAATATAAGAAATTTGGTTGCTCGAGCAGATGGCTCGGTGGCCCAGTGGTTAAAGCGTCGGGACGGTATTCCGAAGACGCAGTTTCTATCCCTGCCCGAACAATATCATTTTGTTTCTTCCTAATTATTTAAAATCTTAAGATTTTCGCCTAGCATGCGCTAATGCATTCAATATCAAAAATATTACTTCCTTATTGATTTCAAGCTATAACTGAGTAATTTCATTGTCACTTACCTATACCTACTTGGTCCATTATGTCCGCGGACACCAATCTATTTGTAATCATTCAACAAAAAGGAAAATTTCGTGCTTTTTTGTTACAATCGCGGCGTTTAAGTTTATTATTAGATTTGATCATGTCACTATGATTCAGTTTCAAAGTATAAGAAGGTGGTTGGCGAAGGTGCAAGCATCAGTTGGTTTCGACAGTTACAGCTTCGAGTTTTGGAACAAGTGAAAAGTATCAAGATCAAGATGTTCAGTGTTGCGTTGTTGTTTGCTTGCGTCGCTGCCAGCTCCGCACATGCAGTCCTGCCTCTAGTGCATTCAGTGCATTCTCCAGTAGTTGCTGCAGTTGCTCCCGCAGCACATCTCGGATACGGACATGGTCTTGTTTACGGAGGACATGGTCTCGGTTACGGAGGACATGGTTACGGTTATGGAGGCTATAGTATCGGTTACGGAGGACATAGCCTAGCTGGGTATGGAGGACTCGGCCATCACGTCTTGAAGCGGTCTCCTCACTATGTCACCTCAGTTGGACACCTTGGTGCTGGACATTTGAGCGGCCTTGGTCATGTAGGCGGACTCGGTCACCTGGGAGGAATCCATGTGCCAGCTACGGCTGTCTCTCACCAGTCTCGCGTCGACGTCCACCATTCACCAGCCGTGGTCGCAACCGCTGTTCTACCAGTTGTGAAGCCAGTGCTCGCTACCCCTCTGGCCTACGGTGCTGGACATTTAGGAGCTGGCCACTTGGGAGCTGGCCACTTGGGAGCTGGCCATTACGGAGCTGGTCATTTAGGAGCTGGCTATTTAGGAGCTGGCCATTTGGGTGCTGGTCTTTATGGAGCTGACCATTACGGAGCTGGATATTACGGAGCTTCCCATTTGGGACATTACTAGTCATTTACTCGGAATGAATTACAGATAAACTTAAGAACGACAATCATGAAACATTTTTTACTAGATTACGTTTAATATTGTGTATTATTATTTAAAATTATGAATAAGTAAATGTTTGTAAATTTCATTAAAGTTTCTTCTTTTGGCAACTATGATTCCGTTTATTTCTAAGATATAGGTATGTACGTATAACAAGGTCATATAAGTCATATACTAACAAACGTCCAACTTTTACACCTTTATGAAATTAGGAATTATATAGTTCTAAGGTTAGGCCTAAGCTCTTAGCGCTTATAGTAAATAGCTGATCTATTAGAAAAAAATGAAAGAAAAGAAAGAAAGTAACAATTTATTTTCGACAAAACTGCTCACAACAATCAATAGTACATACACAAGTGTAGGAGAACAAAATAAGACAAATTAAACAAAAGAAGACCAAGACAAACAATTACAGCATGTGTATGGAGACCGCTGCCGTGTACAGTGCAGCCAAAAAAGGTCTGAAAATGAAATATATGTATATGTAATACCAATACCTTCATAATTCTTCCTATACGCATAAATCAATTAAAAAAACGCCATCCGTTACCGCGTCACTTGAAAATGAGTAAACAAAAAATTACTTTTAATAAATGTCTACTTGCGTAGATTGCGGCCATGCACGGACTAGATTTTGAAGGTTTTTTATTAGCATTTGTTTTTTTATCAAAGATCTGTTGTTGCTAAACTGGTATATAAACATCCATCACCGAGTGTTAGGCATCAGTTGATCTGAGTAAGCAAAGCAACACAGACCACAATGTACAAGCTGGTGGTGTTGTTATCCGTGGTGGTGCTGGCGGCGGCCAGGCCTGGCTTGGGCGTTGTGCCTGTGGCGTACAGCAGTGTCGTGCCTGGTACGAGCTCGCTGTCTCAGTACAGTAGCAGCGTCGTTCATGGCTCGCCGGTCGCTGCTGTGTACAGTGCACCCGCTGTGTACAGTGCACCTGCCGTGTACAGTGCGCCTGCTGTGTACAGCGCGCCCGCTGTGGTGCCCTACGCCGCGCTATCACAGGCGCCGCACTCACCTGCTGTAGTTCTGGATGCAGTACGTGGCGTCCCGCTCGACACTCCCGAGGTGGTTGCCGCTCGCGCCCAACACTACCACGCCAAGGCCCTCTCTGGTCTGCACCACCTTAAGAAGCGCTCCGTGGCCGTAGCTCCCGTTGCCTACAGCTCCGTGGTTTCTCCGTACGCTGCTTACTCCGCTCCCGTAGTCTCGGCCTACTCTTCTCCCGTGGTGTCTGCGTACTCCGCTTACACTTCTCCCGTAGTTTCTGCGTACTCCGCCCCCCTAGTAGCCTCTCCTCTGGCTTACCATGGTGTTGTCCCCAAGGCCCTCAGCGTCCACCCGTGGTGATATATCAACTGATGACAAAATTTTCGAAATGTATAGAGAACACTGCCAAAACATTAAAATTATAAGCAATATTCACTAAAGCCGTAGTATTTTTATTCAAAACCCATTAGAAAACTTAATAATTAATTGATTGATTTTACTATAGGTATTATTAGGTCTAGTTTTAACTTATAACTATATTTTTAATATCTGAAAATAGGTTATATTATAAAGTGTTAACACTGATCAAGTTTTTTAGGCATCGCGCTACCAAATTGTTTGTGACAATAATTAGGTACATTTTGATTTACTAGCTATTTTACCATTTTTTTCTTAATTACCTACTGTTTTACAAGCAAAAATGATGTAAAGAAATTATTTAAATGTCTTTCCAACAAATATTTCCAACTTCATCGAAATAACTTTAACGCTAATATTTTAAAAATTAATATGTCTACCAAACTACTGTCGCATGAGCAGTGAGCTTTCACATTTATAGTATGTCATGTTCACCAGTTATGCAATAATAATAAATTCATTTATTTCAGGCAAAAATACAGTTAACAAAATAAAAGAACCAGAGGCCCATAAATATACCTTACAGACTAGCATATATACCTTAACCAAAGAAAACTATGCCTAAAATATAAATCACTAACACTGGGATAAAGGGCATATAGATTTAGCCTCTCTGTATGCGCCGGAACACTATTCCCTCGGGCCAAAACTCGGGGACCAGGAACTTCTCCTTCACATCTTCTCCTCAAAATGCACCAGATTGCATTTGAGCCTCTGCTGAGACCCGTCTCACCGATGGTTCACCAATCCATCTTCTGCAAACACGACTATGTCCTTATTTTATGCAAATAAATTATTATGATTATGATTATGATTATGAAGGGTGGATTGAAGGCAATAAAAAACTAATATATTGAAGTAAGTAATATAATTTATTGCTTGCCAGTATTAAGTAATAAGCTTACAAACAATGAAAAAAGGCGTGGAGGACAGTCGCAGAGTTTAAAGTAATCTATTGATAAGCTAGTGTAACGGGGACAAACAAATTAAATTTGTTTGATGTGTTAAATAAGATATTGAAATAATGCTCAGGTATTGTCCGATTATGTTTAATACTGAGAGCTTGGAACTTTACATTGTACTTTTTGAACTTTACTCGTAGGACCTCGCGTATTTATATACCGAGGGCAAAGTGATTATTTAAATAGATACCAACTATAACCAAAGAATACTAACTATCTATAACTCATTGACTAATCTAGAGTATTTAGAGATATCCAAAGTTTTATATCATTTATTTGGTGTGGCTTGTGTCACTGAAATTTTGTCAATAAAAGTTTGTGCACTCGTAGCGATTTGGCCGCTAAAGGCCTGCGTTTAAACTACTTGACGAATTTTGATGCGGATCCCAACATTTATAGAATTTCTTGAAAAAGCTTTAAATGAAGGCATCAATGTTACCTGTACGAGTACAGTGCGGGTTGCTAGTGTTATTATTTATTTTTGCTTGGGTGCTTCGATTTCTGTACAATATTACAATTATAGGTAAGTGTTGTAAAAGAAAGAAAATGTTATGTAGTCGTATTTATTTACAAGCCATTTTTCTCAGTCGTTCGTCAGTTCTGAACTGAGGATTGACAATTCTCGTTACTGTGGTGACGTTCACCAGGGATGGATGCCGTACGCCTTGGTCACGATGGGGGTGGAGATGGCAGCGGAGTAGCTCAGGGGAGTGGAGTAGGTAAGAGGAGAAGAGTAGGTGAGGGGCGCAGAATAGGTAAGAGGAGCAGAGTAGGCTGAGTAGACGGGGGCAGATGCGTATGTGGACACAACCGGGGCAGCGAGCACAGACCGCTTCTTGATCAGGTGTTTTTCAGCCCAAGCCTTAGCCTCGAAGTGGGCGGCGCGGGCGGCTAGCACTTCGGGAGTTTCAAGAGGCACCGCGGGGGCACCAATGGCGGCTGGCACGAGGGCTGCAGACTTGATAAAAGCAGGAGAGGCGAACGCGGTCTTGACCAGTGCTGGTGCGAACGCAGCGGTGGCGATGGGCGCGCTGTAAGCATAAGGAGTGGACACGGCTGTGCTGGTGATAGCGGGAGTCGATTTGAAGTCAAAATGAGACTGGTGTGATACGCCAGCGGAGGCAGAGAGGGCTACGGGAGCGGCATACGCAGCAGGGGCAGCATACGCAACAGGAGCGGCGACGGCTGCGTTGTAGGCGATGGGAGAAGACACAACTGTGCTGGTGATAGCGGGAGTTGATTTGATGTCAAGGCGAGACTGGTGTGATACAGCGGCAGGGGCAGCATACGCAATGGGAGCGGCAACGGCTGCATTGTAGGCAACGGGAGCAGATACAATCGTTTTAGTGATAGCCGGGGTTGATTTGATGTCGAGGCGAGACTGGTGTGATACGGCGGCGGGGGCAGCATACGCAACGGGAGCGGCGATGGCTGCGCTGTAGGCAACAGGAGCAGACACAATCGTTTTGGTGATAGCGGGAGTTGATTTGATGTCGAGGCGAGACTGGTGTGACACAGCGGAGGGTGCGACAGCATATGCAGCTGGGGCGGCGATAGTATAACTAGGCTCAGCGATCAAAGTGCGGGTGATGGGCTGGATCTCGGTCGCAAGTACAGCCGGCGACGACTTGATGTCCAATCTGGATTGCGACGACAGAGCGGCGGGAGCGGCTCCGATCAGCTGTGACGAGTATGTCAATAGTCCGGCATCGTAGAGTCCCGAGGGTTTGGCCGTAGCGAGCACCACCACAGATAACAACACCACCAGCGAGTTCATCGTGGTCTGTGTTAGTTCAGTAAATGACGAGCGAAGGAGATAAACTGATGCTTTCTTTTGATCTCCTTCTGTATTTATACTGTCCGCGATGTATCTGAAATGAAAGTCAAGTTCGACGAGTCCTTATTCATCGTCATACGAAATCGCCCAAATAAGTGATATTTGCGTGTAGGTATAAAAGTCAATAAGTACTTAATATGATTAAATTAATGATGAAATAATATCAACTTATTACTCGATATACCTACCAGCTATATTTATTAAGGCTATGGCTACCTAATAAAGTTAGACAGCTCTGACCTAAGGAAACTTTAAATCAATTCTCAACAATTCTATCGACTGTATTTTACATGAATGGAAATTGAGATAAAACCACGTCTGTTCACCCTTCGTAGCAAAATATTGTGCAAATTCTGTCAAGGCACTCGCAAAGTTCCAGTTTCTAATAGAACTAACAAATAAATTACGCCGTATTAAAGGATATTTAGCAAAGCGTGTGCATTAACAATGGTACCGGCAACTCAATGGCCACGTTTTTCTATAGCAATACAAAGATTTTATGTACAATAATTATTACCTTGATCTTGAATTTACCATGATTGACCGAAGATATATTCATATTTAGTTCGTGAGTATTATATGTATATTTTTCGCGCTGATAGTGCGGAGTTCTTTCCATCAGTGAAAAATATTCATTATTTGTGTATATCCGGCCAAACACCTATTCTGCTTTGGTAAATGGATTCACATGAATCCTTCTAAGAAACCAGTAAATTCATTAAAATTGTCATCAAGGTAACAACAGAACATTGGTTCGAGTCCGTTCACCTTGTTATATTATTTATTTATAAACGTACTCGTATTACAATGAAACTACACTTACACAACTTTAGGTACAAGGCAGAATATAAGATCATAATGTCATAACGTTCAGGTACTCATTTACATATATCACCTTCATGTTACATATCATTTCCCGCTACAACTTTATTCACCGTATATAACTTTTAACAAAAATCAAGTTTCATACCCTTTATGGTTCCAAAAATAATACATATCTATACGTAGGTATAGGCACAGAATACTCAGGGACAGAAGCATCATTCCGCAAAGAAATTACAAATAGCGACATGCAATGACGCAAAAAAATTCAATTCAGCTCGCGTAGCGCTGCATACCTACCAGTCATATTAACCTACAGAGCGCCTCTCTTTCTATCGCATAGCTCTTATCTCTTCTGACACAGCACGTGTAACGACGCGCGACCCGCCGTCGGTGTCCGGTTATGTACTTGTAGCTTCGTACCTACTGTGCGGAGTGCGCTAAGCCTGGTATAGGTATATATATATATATTTGTATATATATATATATATATATATATATATATATATATATATATATATATATATATATAGACATAGGTATACTCGTATAAGAACATCATGGCTCAACCATTACTCCTTCTTTCCGTAGACACTCTCAGGTTGAAGGGTCAGTTATTATAATAAAGTGGCTCTATTCATTCATGTTATCCATGGCAAAAAGTTTAAATATTTAGGCCAAAAGGCCTCAAGCGCCCTTTTTAACGTTTCCTTAAGCTCTTCTCGGGTATAAGGGTCGCCGGGCACGAGGGGTAGGAAAGCAATGCGGCATATCATCTTTCTCTCTGCACTCTATAACATTTGTTGAATCAAAAATGAAATACCTATTACACACATACTACATACATACTGATTGTGCACCAAATATACACATTGTGCACCAAAATATATTCATTAAAATATTTCATAATGAGCACCTATTTGAATATTACATGTTTGCGGCGCACCCTAACCTACTGAAGGCTGTCCCTTATACCGTTGGGGTAGCTCAAGGGCCAAGGGCTGCCCCTTGTACGATTGAGTGCTAAAAACAGACTAAATGTGGTGCACAATCAGTATTTTTGGTGAATGGTTAAAAATTATCCAAAAGCAAGCAATAGCCGGTTATCAGATAAATTAGGATAAAAAAGTCAAGCTGCTATCCGCGGTTTTAATTCGCAGTTTCCCGGAATAAAGATAAGCTTATTTCTTTTTCCTGTAAATACTAAATTTCATCAAAATCTGTTAAGTATTTTTTGCATGATTGAGTAGCAAACATCCATCGTCACATACTTTCGCATTCAGAATATTAGTAGGAAGTAGGATTGGCAGGTAATACAAGTTGTGGCCGGTAAGTCGTACTACTTGGTATTAACCTATTTTTTGCAGCCGTGTTGGATAAGGCGAAATGTTAAGGTTTGATCGACCTTGTATCCGCTTTCATACATACACAGAGCGAATGGGCGTAGGCTTCACTTGTCTTTGTATGTTTTGAGAAATATATAGAGCAGATACAACTGTTCATCAATAAAATAGTGGGTATTTTAGGACTCCAGCAGAAACATTAAAGATCATCATCATCAGCCCATCACGTTCCCACTGCTGGGACACGGGCCTTCTCTCATAGAGAGAGCATGGGTCATAATCCACCACGCTGGCCCAGTGCGGGTTGGTGGATGTCACATGTCCTTGACTTTTTGTGGAAAATTCTTGGACATGCCGGTTTCCTCACGATGTTTTCCTTCACCGTTTTTAGTTTTTCACATTAAACATTAATATAAAAAAGTACTATACTATAACTATAAACCCAACGCAAAAATAATTTTCCTAATCGGTTCATAAATGACGGAGTTCTGAGGTAACAAACATTAAAAAAATATACAATCGATAAGAGAACCTCCTTTTTTAAGTCGGTTAAAAAATGACAAATTGAAGACCAAAATCATCATGTAGGTGTTGAAAAGAAATCGGAGTGCAAGAAACAAAATTGCGTTTGGTTATCGGGACTCAGGTTTACCTACAATAATTAACAAAACAAAGCCATTCACAAAATCGCACTTTTTTAATCGTAACAAGCTACTAACAACTCTGTAAATATATGTAACAACCAGTTGACATTACGCATAGCGGCATGCGGAATCCACTCCTTGTAGGGGCCGCCGTATCTACCACTCGCCACCAGCGCAGCGGAGTTTACTGAGTAATCAGCTGTCAGAAGATAATTTGCATTTAATTAAAAATTACGGACTTTTCCTATAAGAAGGAAAAAATTGGAACATCAATACTGGATTTACTTTGAAATTGTCAAAAGGAAGTTAAACATCAACCCTTGGCTTACATTATGAACATATGTTTTGCTTCATAATACAAATACTTAAATATCCTTGCTGCTTTGCAAAGTCGGTTTAAACATTGATCTGTACGATGCCGTACCACTAATTACTTAACATTTTGGTTAGCATACCTCGTTTATGAGTACGACGCTCAAAAATATATAAAGAAAAATATATATCATATATATTATACTGTTGCTAGAGCGAGTGTGGCTAAGTGGGAGCTCGTGCGACTTTCGATCCGACGCACCCGAGTTCGAATCCCGCTGGCCCCGCACCACTGACTTTCTTAAGCTATGTGCGGATTTAACACTCGCTCTAAAACTGTGAAGGAAAACATCGTGTGGAAACCGGCATGTCTAAGAATTTTTCACAAAAAGTCAAGGACATGTGACATTCACCAACCCGCACTGGGCCAGCGTGGTGGATTATGGCCCATTCTCTCTCTATGAAAAAAGGCCCGTGTCCCAGCAGTGGGAACGTGATGGGCTGATGATGATACTGTTGCTAATACTTTAAAAAAAATTATCTTTTACGCCTACAGTCGAATTGAGAACCTCCTCCTTTTTGAAGTCGGTTAAAAAAGGACAAGCACCGCGTGTACTGATGACCTGTCGAAATTAATGGTTCTGTTTATAGAACAATGCACCATACATGTCTGTATAATCTTATTATGGATGAGTCCCTTCACTGATTTTTTAATTATTTTGCATATGTCCAATCTTTTTTTTTACGCTTAATAGATCTATGTTTGGCCTCTATCTTACCCGATGTGAAGCGATGATGTGGCCTAAGATGGAGCACATTGATCTAGAGAAAGACGGCAGTTAAGCGGCTGCTCAGACTCGTCTCCCCGATGGTTCACCGAACATCATCCGGAAACACTATTAGGTCGCTTGACAGCATCGGTTGGTGGTATTACAACCACGGCCAGAGCCTACCACTCCAAATCTGGAGTACAATGAGCCAGTTTCATAAGTGTCTTTTTTTTTCCTAAGCTCTCCTCTCTTCAGCCATCTCTTCACCAGCTCCAGCCTACTTGGTACGCATCCAGATCGTCTCTCCTCTCCATCTCCTTTTGGGCCGGCCCGGGCGCCGTCTTCCATCTTCAGGCACCCATTACTTTGCGACTTTTGCCCACCGATCTGGATCTGTCGTACTGTTTATAAAGTCAGTAAAAATGTTAATTGTCCTTCATTAAGTGCTAAACAATTTGTCCACCTGATTAATTTTTACAGGCGAAGTTGCGGCGTTTTTATGTAATTACACTCCTCACGTGGTCAGGATAAATTAATCCGTGACTTTTTGTTCTGAGTAACTCAGAACAAATTATATCATGGAATTTAATTCAATGCAGTCGGCTTGTTTTTTATAATATACCGGACATTGACAAGTACGAAGTTTAATTTATTCCTTGCTCATTTTAAATAATGATGTCATTATGATAATCGTTGTATCCACAGTCCTTACGTTGCTTAAAGCTTATAGAATCTAGCACTGGATGTATGAAACACCATGAAAAATAGTTTTATCTATTTACTTAAATATTGCGTTGCCTGTGTCATCGTCACACCAAATGCTTATTTTTCTTCGTGTTGCTTTGTAACTATAAATTTAGGTATTTTTAATTTTATTAAAAGAAACAAATCAAATTATTGCATTTAATTATCAATTCCAAACTCAATGGCACAATGATCCAACTCGCTTGAGCTACATTCTTCTCTGATGGGACATTACTTATTCTACTTAATAAATACGGATGTTGACTGTTGCTCTAGTTGTGGCGTAGCTGTTGTTGGCCTGTTGGGGTAAGCCTTGTGGGTGATGGCTTGTTGGGCCAAGGTTGGACCAGCTAGGCGCTCACCAGGCGTGGGCGTAGGCAGGCGCGGCCACGATGGGAGCATGAGCCACGGCTACGGCAGGTGTAGCAATCTGTAAGGTTAAATTTGTACCTTAAGTCCTTGATGAACCCAGATATATTATTGTAATTATGGTTCCAGGGATAATTTAATCACTTTAGTAGTCGGAGCCAGAGGGGATCAGTGGGAAAACGTGCGTTTTTCGACCCGACGCATCCGAGCTCGAATTCCGCTGGCCACAACTGAGTTTCTTAAGGATTGTGCGAATTTAACACTAGCTCTAACAACGGTGAAGGAAAACATCGTGAGGAAACCGGCATATCCAAAAATTTATCACAAAATTCAAGGACATGTGACATCCACCAACCCACACTGGGCCAGCGTGGTGGATTATGGCCCTTACTCTCTCTATGAGAGAAGGCCCGTAACCCAGAAGTGGGAACGTGGTGGGCTGATGATGAAGAATAGTCGGAGTATCACATTTGGCCTCGAAACATAAACCATTCTCCCACCACGTCTCACCGTGTGATTGCACATGACATTTCCCGTTGGTTTTATGCTATACCACCATTCGGATCACACTCTGATTACATTTTATATTCTGATAGAAAAATAGAGGTAATCTTTGAACAAATTAGTGCTAAATAAGAACATAATTTTTTTAAGAAAATACCATAAATACAAATAGCAATAATTTGAAATCTTAAATACATAATAATTAATTCTAAAACATTTGCAAAGCGTAGATGAATATAACTCACAGTCTATAAATAAATAGCTAATAAACACTTGTTTTATTTAAATATAAAGTTTAAAATTAGATTTATTTAGAATAATACTTGTTAATTATATTTAGATTACTTGTAAGGAAATTACTCTAAGAATTTATTTCCGTAAATTAAGTAAAAAAAGTAATGGTTCATAGACACGAACAAAAGACTTCAACGCACTCGAGGACAAAAGAGTCTTCGTCCGATTCTGTATAACTATTCGATAGGTATGTATTAATTTCATAAGCTAGTTTTTTAAGTTACTTTTAGCATTAGCATATTTGAAATAGATAAATTATAATAGAACCAGCTTTATTAGTTTTACTTTAATAAAATTTATTGAGTTACAGTCTCTTTATTTAAGACTTTAATAGGATGGTTGTATTTGTTTAGTAAAATTTAAATACAGTAATTTGGTCTAATTATTTCCGTTTTCATGGTTTTCATTCGCGTGCTAAGATTGATTGACGAAATCAAATGAGGCGATTTTAAGGTATTTCAGAATTACGCTCAATGCCACAAAATGTAACTATAACATCGAATCTAGTTTTAAAATAGATTTCGGTGATAGATTTCTCGTAAAGACACAAAATACTGATCTTTAGAGAATCAATATCTAATCTGGCGGTAGAATGCTCACCCTAACAGAGTTGGCGTAAGAAGTAGCGACGGGCACAGCAGCCTTGACGACGGGAGCACCGACGTAGCCGTGAGCATAGCCACCGTAGACGGGGGCGGCGTAAGGGGCGGCGTAGTGGGCGGAATAGGGGGCAACGTAGGGAGCAGCGTATTCAGCTCCGATGAAAGCGGGGGCGGCTGCGGCGCAGGCCAGGAGGGCAGTGAATACGACCTGGAAACAGATGGTTATATAAAATTAACAGCTTAATTTAACTGCTTCATTGAGGTGTGATAATACCAAGGCATTGTTAAAATTTATTTATTTATACAACGCACATTATTAAAATTCAATTTTACTAAATTGTAAGATAGTAGGTACATGATTAATGTCATCGTAATTATAGGCAAATACTGCATACACATATTATATGGCGAGTATTAAATTGATTTTGACTAATTGAAAACATTTTACAGTACCTATAAAACATTTCATAAGTATTGTTGTACGTACTAAAAGATAGCAACGAGTACAGGACAAAACATATTTAATGTAAGACCAGTTTAAGTAAAAGAGCTTTCTGCAAATTTTAACCCATACATTTTTCTTGATGACAATTAAAACCCTTTCTTTTTTTTCTAATTTGGATAAGTTTGTAGGCAATTATTTAACGTTATCTAATCTTTATTTCAAAGAAAATCGGCTGTGCTAGACTGACACTGAATATATTAAGAAAGAAGAAAGAAAGAAATAATTTATTTTTGACAAGACTGCACAAAACAATCAATAGTACATACACAAGTGTAGGAGAAGAAAATAAGACAAATAAAGAAGACCAAGACAAACAATTACAGCATGTGTATGGAGACCGCTGCCGTGCATTTTACAGTCAAAAAAGTTCTGTGCTCAACATAATGTTGTGAAGAATCCTAATTTACCAGTTATTCTGCCGCCAAGTAGTAGTGCGCAAGCATTACTGTGTTCCAGTTTGAAGGGCATTGTAGCCAGCGAAATTATTGGTCATATGAGACTTAATATCTAAGGTCTCGAGGGGATGAGATTTTTATGGTATTAAAGCTCTGGATGGCACTGCTATTGTTATGGGCAGGCGTGGCACTTATCAGGCCAACGATTTGCTCGTCTCATCACTCAGTTCAATCAAACCAATACTTTAATTAGGCGCAATACACCAGCACGTTATACAATGCTTTCATTGCCTGAAGTGATAAAAGATTTTGTTTTAAAATCTATTTTAATCTTTACCTATAAAAATACGGCTTATTAAATCACTTTCATAAATAGAATTTGTTAAGTATTGACTTGTAACACGACTTTGACTTATCTAAGCATTATTTTAAAATATTGTATTTATCAATAATCTCTATAATTACGACGTTTAACATCGATTCAAACATCACACTAGTCTATATCTGAGAAACTAAATACGATACTATACTGTAATAACTTTTCTTAGTCGTATTCTTAGCAACGACTGTTGATCTTGGTCTGACTCTTGTTATAAGTTTACCAAGTTATTGGGTCGTCCGAACGTCTTATGGGGCATTGGCAGGGCATCTTGCAGCGCAGGTTCAACAACTTACATCCAAGATTATTTAGCTATAGGTATAGATTATTATACCAATAGCGCGTACCTATTATTTCTAACTGATATCGTATAAAGTAGTATTTCATCAATGCCAATATAATTCATTCATCATACGCAGAGCAAAGATACTTTGTATAAAGATGAAAGCAATTTTAAGGTACAACCTCTGATTTACAGACAGTATTATCGGATTCCAAATACTCGTCCACAAACTGTCTGAAAAGTTTACATTTCTTTTGTTTATACATTTGTTGCTTTCATTTTGTTTAGTGGACACAACATGTGAATCCTACTATATAATATTACAAATGCGAAAAATTCTGGGGATGGATGGATGGATGGATGTTTGTTAGACAATCACGTAAAATCTACTGAACGGCTTTTGATAAAAACTAGTATGTAGGTCCTGGAAAAGGACAGGATACTTTTTATACTTACTCTATTTTTTTTATGGTTTTTTTTAATTTATTTTTTACTTTTTTTCCAGCATAGATAGATAAATAGATAGATAGATAGATAGAAAATTCTTTATTGCACAAATTTGTAAGTACATAGGGGAACTTAATGCTAGTGAGCATTATCTTCCAGTTAACCTCGGTGTACTGTGGAGATTTTCAGCATACCGCTGAGAGCAACTAGTGAAGCCATAAAGCCTGCTCCACAAAGTCACTCAAGTCAAAGCGAGGATGTATGGATGATGTGGTTGATATACATAGCTCCGCTAAACAAAGGAAAAAAATCTCAATGCTCTATCGTGTATGCCATGTCCAGAGCGAGTAAAAGGAGCGCAAGCTTATCATTTTTAATTTCAGATAACCTCTGTGGTGTAGTGGTTAAGCAAGTTGGCTCAAATCTCATACACCACTGAGATTGCGGGTTTGATTCCCGCGACGGGACAAATGTTCGTGCACAGAAATAAAAAGCGTAAGCATTTGTTTGATGTGTTGTGGGAACGTGGTCTTCGTAGTTCCTGGTTCCCTAGATACAGGGAATTCTTGTTAGGGGCCGGGATCTATGTATGCGATCGTTAGGCGAATTTATTTATTTAATTTTATAACATGAATGCCAAATAGAAGGAAATAGCAAGAACTTGTTTCTTGCTTGTGTACATATTAATACATTAGACCAATAAAACAACGTATTACGATCGAAGCATATCAGAATCAGGATATTGTAATTTGTTAGCTCGTTATCAGTTACTAAAACCTATCATTAGGACATTTTTTTATATGAACTAATAAATAATATGTTTAACGATTACATTGACGCAAGTTATAAATTCAAATATTACGTACTAGTTTTGTAGAAATATATTACTTTGATATTTTTATTCAACTTTTAGAGGCTGCTACCTCTTGTTACAACTTAACAAGTATACAATTTATCAAACAAAAACCGACTTCAATGTGTCTTCGAAGTCCAAGGTCAAATATTGATGAAATTTTAAATAATTTTCTAAATCGGCTTACAAATGACGGAGTTCTGAAGTAACAAACGTAAAAATACATACAATCGAATTGAGAACCTCCTCCTTTTTTGAAGTCGTTTAAATAGATAATTTGACAAGAACTAAACTGTAAGAATATTTGACGGTAAGTTAATAGTGTTGTGATCTCAAATTTATAATATTACTTTTTAAACACTATTTAAAATTAATCTTAGGTTTATTGACTAGGTGTCATTAATTCGTTTTTTTTATAAGCTTGTTTCGTCCCACTGCTGGGCAAAGACCTCCCTTCCCTCTTTCCATGACCCTCTGTCCATTGCTGTTAAGGGCCATTCCTTGTCGTAGGCGTCTAGGTCGTCGCGCCACCTACAGCAGGGCCGGCCCCGTGGCCGTGTTGCTCCGGCTGGAACCCAGCCTATAAGGACTTTTGCCCACAGCTGGTTTGGCATACGACATACGTATCCAGCCCAGTCCCATTTTAGCTGTGCGGCTTTCTGGGAAACATCCAGTATTTGCGTTTTAGAGCGCAGTATCGTAGTAATTAGTAATAGGTTAGTTAAACAAGCTTAAACAATATTATCTGGATTAAGATCAGTCCGTTTAAAAGGTGACTTGTTAAATTTATCTTAAGCCCTTTCGGGCTATTTCTTATTCAATACTATAATAAAGACATAAACCTGTCCCTTATTGAAAGATGTCGCATTGTGCTTCCACGACAACACATTTTATTGCCATTGCAATGTCTTAAATAAAGCTATATCCGATATTTATACGAAAACTGACATATAATCTCGACATATTTATAACCGATACTATAGTTTTTATGACCAAATACGCAAAAATGATACCAGAATGTTCTTTGTGAATATCTTTATAAAATAATAATAAATTTTACTCGTACTTAAAATATTAAGATTTTAAATAGTTAAGAAGAAAATGATATTGCTCGGGCAGGGATCGAACCTGCGTCTTCGGAATACTGTCCCGACGCCTTAACCACTGGGCCGCCGAGCCAGCTGCTCGAGCAACTAAATTTCTTCTATCCTACTTATATCGTCTTACGGGGACGATTCTTAAACTAGAGATTACCTATATGAACCATAATATAAACCAAAAAGAGCTTAATATCGATGTAAATTATCTCGATTAATTAGAGAGGTGGGATATTGTTAAATTTTACGAGCTCTCATGCCTTAAACGTCAACTGGTTCGATTTTAGTCGGTGAACATGGATCGGGGCGGAGTTAATCGATATATTGTTCCGATAGAACGAATTATTATTGATTTACTGATATATCTGTCTGTATATTAAGTTGGCTTATATGTTTGTTTAGTTTCATGTTAAAATTCAATATTTGGAAACCAATGTCAAAATTATCTTTAACTGCTATCTAAACTTGTTGGTTTTTAGTTTAGTAAAATACTACCAATATATTTTTTTAAAACCGTTCTTGCGAGATACAGTTTTTTAACTAGTTTGGGAGACAAAGGTCCATACAAATTGTAAAAATCGCCTTAATTAAATCTGCTTTAAAAGTCATGTTAAATATTAGCATTAGAAACTCTGAAATAGCACTCAAGGCTTTATATGCTTAATAAATTATTATTAATATCATTTATATTATTTTTTAACAATAACAAGGGAAAAGACACAAAGATAAAAGTGTAAATAAAGTAATGTGACACAATGTGGACTGTTAATAATTGTGCCTTGAGGCTTCTAAATTCTAATTCTGATAATATGTCAATTGATTTAATAACATCTAACATGTACATATTTCATTTTCAAGTGACTTTAAAAAAGGAGGAGGTTCTTAATTCGACGGTTTTTTTATGTTTGTTACGCAATTACTTCGCCAATTATGAATTGATTTTGATGATTCTTTTTTGTTTGGTAGGCCACATACTTCAGAGGTAATTCCATATAAATTTTATTGAAATTGATTCAGCACTTTTTGAAATAAAATAACAAATAATATAAGTTTCGTTTTGAAATCGGTTCTTGTTGTTTTTTCTAAAAAACAATTATAAGTAACACGTTCATACAAATTAAGGCAGACAAATCTGCGTGATAAAACTAGTACAGTATATAAAGCAGTAAGTATTCGACTACCGGGTGGCAACGGGTGACCTCACTAGGTCGTTGCCGCTCTGGAGAATGTCAAACGAACAAAAACTATATCTCAAACAGAATAAATGAACCTTAAAATACACCACTGGTCCAATTACCCACTTTTTTCTACTTTTTTTTATCTGTAAATTAGGTCCGCTTTGTTATTTGGAGTAGACATACTTATATTTTTTTGCTAATAAGACAATTAGTTCAAACAGATTGAAAGTACTTCTAATTGTACGTTACCAAAAATATTTCATCGGCATAATACCTATTCCATTATTATTTGTTATGATAATAGTTTATTAATTACTCATGACATGGTCACTAACTAAGATAAAGTTATTAGATAATTGTGTTACGTAATATCGCCAAATACGGTATTGAACACAAACCTTAGTGGTTTACAAATGTCATGCTATACTTGTTATTTCATGTTATTTTTAAATAATAAATAAATTAAAAAGACATTGACATTGATCTTGCTCGTTGAGAAAAAGGTTCACTCCACTCTCAATAGATGGCGTACACGTCACCCTTAAGACGGTAAAATAACGGAAGAAGAAATTCGACACTCGATTTGGTGCCCACCGTAGCTCAATTGGTAGAGCGTCCCGCGCTGAGGGAATATTGGGTTGTGGGTTCGAGTCCCAGCCGGAGGTCGAATTTTTTCTTCCCGAAAAACCTTGTTTGAGTTTTTCGTTTGGCATTCGTTAATGCTTAAAAATATTATAAGAAATTAAAAAGAAACTAATATCGGGAACTCAAAAATGCTCAAAATAAAAAGCTATTAAAGGTAAATAAATAGCTCGTCTCCTATATTGACTATACATATATATCTTTTTTTTCAAAATGTATGTATAAAATAATACATACTTTAAGAAAGAGCACTTAAAAAAATTGCTTGTGGGCTTTTAGTGTAAATTTCCACAAACGCATCGATGACAAATCTTAACACCCCATTTGATGTAATACAACAAAGCATTTCATCCTACTTAATCTTACTAATATTATAAACGCGAAAGTTTGTAAGAATGGATGTATGGATGTATGGATGTACCTTTGTAACTCTTTCACGCAAAAACTACTGAATGGATTTTGATGAAACTTTACAATAATATAGCTTACACATCAGAATAACACATAGGCTACTTTTTATCCCGGAAAACCGCGGGTGAAACCGCGGGGCGCAGCTAGTAGAATATAAGTTACATCGGTTATATGAACGAGTGTCACTACTACCTATCATCATCATCATCATCAGCCCATCACGTTCCCACTGCTGGGACACGGGCCTTCTCTCATAGAGAGAGTATGGGCCATAACTACTACCTATGTCCCTATGTATGTTTAAATCTTTAAAACTACGCAACGGATTTTGATGCGGTTTTTTTAATAGATACAGTGATTAAAGAGGAAGGTTTATATGTATAATAACCGTGCGAAGCCGGAGCGGGTCGCTAGTACACAATAAGTTACAAGTCATAAGTACACGGTAAAGGCGTACCTGTGAATATAATAAACGAGAATGTTATGTTAATTCAATAAGAAAAGCTTCGTAGTGAGGAACATTGAACTGACCTTTGATAAATAATTAACTTGAAATAAAATAGATTACTGATAATTACAAGAATAAATGTACAACTACGTAATAAAAAAATATTATACGTTATAATTATACTATTATTATTTTTTCAATAAAATCTTGATTTCAATTCAAATATTAAACAAATTGGCAAGAAAAAGTATACCTAAGTACTTCCAAAGTATTATATTTTAACTTTCAGAATATTTTTATCTAGGTATAAAATAAAATACTTTAAATTAGGTATGTACAATTATTTACAAATATATACAGTGATAAAGACTAAATAAACTAAGTTACTTGACTGAAGTATTTATGAAAATTGATGAAGAACTTGAAAAAGTAACTGAAAAATATAGGTATATCATGTTTATCAAGTAATACTTATTTATATTTGTACCATGAAAGTTATAGTGAATTATAGATATTTTTTGAGAGAGACAAAAGTTAAGAATAGAACAATTGGATCAAAATAATTTAACAAGTTTTCATCTTAGGCATGTCGCTAGGAGAGATAAGACCGCCTATTGTTATGCTGCTAACTGTGAAATGTACTTGTTTTCTATGGATTTTAACAATAAAGTGTTCATCCATCAACGTATGCAATAAATAAAATAAATAAATATGCCCAACGATCACAAACATAGATCTTGGCCCCTGACTAAGATTCCATGTATTTAAAAAATCAGGAATCAGCAACCGATGCTTACGCTTATTTATGTTTTTCAAACATTTGTCCCGTTGTGGGAATTGAACCCGCAACCTCAATGGTTTATGTGACCTGCCCAACCACTACACCAAAGAGACTTTCAATAAATGTGAAGAAAAGTGATTCAAAAATCGATAACATGTTTGTTAAAAACATTTATTCATAAAAATTATTGCTTAAATTTCACTCGTATTTTAAGGATAAGGTTTAAAACCGAATAATTAGCTAAACATGTAAAACTCTTACCAGCTTGTACATTTTGAAGGGGTGAGGAGGGGTGGCTTGTAGAATGAACGAAGGATGTGAGAACGAATGTACTAAGGGCCTGTTAGTTCAGCCTTTTATAGTGCTTAGACACATGGCTGGGCCAAATCCACCTACCCTACCTCCTCCGGCCTTAGCCTAGGTCATTTAGCCTTCAGTGATAACTAAGGTATCGATAGCAGAAAAATCAATATAACAAAAGGGATATCTTACTCTACTTGTCCTACTAATATTATAAATGCGACAGTTTGTGAGGATGGATGTACATATGGATGGATGGATGTTACTCAATCACGCAAATCTTATAATATAATAATACTTAAATTATCTTAAAGTAACACCGTCCATATATATTTCTGTATACATTCCTTCACTTGTGGGTTGTCTGGAAGAGATCGCTTTGAGCGATAAGACCGCCCATTGTGACATTATTATTAAGTTAGTTGTTATTTTAGTTTTTTATTATTTCTGTATTTTGGTGTTACGATAAAGAGTTATTCTATTCTATTCTATTCTATACTTAGTCTGGCCATAAATACTGTTACAATTAAAAATAAATAAAATATTACATTTGAATTTGGAATCTGTCATTTTTATATGATTGTTCATTGAGTTTCTTATTTTGGCGCCAATACATTGTACAATATTTTGCGATATTAAAATGGAGTGGGGTGATAAAGAGAACCGAATCGCTGTGATTGCATTACACAAAGTAGGTATGGAGCCAAATGCAATTTTTAAAACTCTCCATAAGCTTGGTATTAGTAAACTGTTTGTGTACCGGGCTATTAATAGATACAATGAGACCTCTTCGGTTTGTGACAGAAAAAGATCTGGCCATCCACGTAGTGTTCGTACGAAAAAGGTGGTCAAAGCAGTAAGGGAAAGAATTCGAAGAAATCCTGTCCGAAAGCAAAAGATTTTAGCTCGGGAGGTGCGGATAGCACCTAGGACCATGTCGCGTATTTTAAAAGATGACTTAGGACTTGCAGCCTATAAGAGACGTACTGGTCATTTCTTAACTGATAATTTAAAAAAGAATAGGGTGTTAAAATCGAAATAACTACTGAAGCGGTAAAAAAGGGAGGTCACAAAAAAATGTTGTTTACGGATGAGAATTTTTTTACAATTGAGCAACATTTTAACAAACAAAATGACCGTATTTATGCTCCAATCTCTAAGAAAGCTTCCCAATTAGTCGACAGAGTGAAACGTGGGCACTATCCGACTTCAGTGATGGTTTGGTGGGGTATTAGCTATGAAGGAGTGACTGAGCCATACTTTTGTGAAAAAGGTATCAAAACATCGGCACAAGTATATCAAGATACCATTCTTGAGAAGGTAGTGATGCTCCTTAACAACACCATGTCCAATAACCAAGAATGGTCCTTCCAGCAAGACTGTCATAAAGCTCGGTCTACGCAGTCTTGGTTGGAAACGAACGTTTCGGACTTCATCAGAGCTAAAGACTGCCGCCGTCTAGTCCCGATCTTAATCCGCTGGATTATGATTTATGGTCAGTTTTAGAGAGTACGGTTTGCTCTAAATTCTATGATAATTTGGAGTCCCTAAAACAATCCGTATGATTGGCAGTGAAGAATTTTCCCATGGAAAGAGTGCGTGCTTCTATTGATAACTGGCCTCAATAAATGTTATTTGCAATAGACATTTTTTTTTCTTTGTTTCAGTATTTATGGAAAGACTAGGGTATATGATATGATACAATATATGATATCATATATGCCCCGTTTCTATATTTTGTTCTTTATTTTTTTTAATTTAAAAATTATTTCTCTCTGTCTTTATATTTTCTCTTATGTGGGTCTTTTTCATTTACTTCTTTGTGGTTGTCGAATGATTGATGAATGATTTTTCTTTCTTTCTTTCTTTTTCTTTAGATAGTACAGGGTGAAAGGTCCTTGTTAGTACATATAATATCAATACCCCCAACGATCACATACATAGATCCTGGCCTCTAACTAGGATTCCCTGTATCTTGGGAACCAGGAACTATCAGGACCATGGCCCCACAACACCCAGATACGAAACAAATGCTTACAGATTTTTTTTTGCACATACATTTGTCCCGTCAAGGGCTTAGTACAATACTATACTATACAATAATGCTTTATTGTATCACACAAGAACCTTTGGATGGACAGGAATTTTAATAAAAATATTGCGGTCAGTGTGGTGTACATGTGCCTCAATTATATGTAAATTTGAAATACTATTAAAATAATAATTAATAGTGTATGATTAAAAATAATAATAATACGCCACGCTTGTCTTAATTCAATGGTCATAAAAACCAGTAAGTGTTATGTGTATCGGTTTTAAATAGATTTATAACATAACGGTTAAATAAAAAAAAAAACGAAAAATCAATTTATACTTTGAAACTAACGGTACTTTTGACTTAGTTGCAGTCATATTTTTAATTCTACACACACGTCTTGTTCATATAACCGCGATTATCGTAGAGTAAACAATCTTGATCCTTTGTTTCCATTAATTTTACCTTAGCAAGGAAATACAATTGAATCCTGTCTTGTTTTTTCGGTCCGAAAAACCTTGTTTATATACAATTGAAAAACAAACCTCGTTTATATATCATCTAGCTGGTTCTATATGAGCGTACTAACCAAATATTTATTTATATATTTATTTATTATGAAACACATAACAGGATACAGTCGAAAAATATACATTATAATAGGATTTACACATGAAGTTGCGAACTAGACAGTACCCCTAACCACGTGTACACAGCATGACTAAATAAGAGCTGCAATACCTAACAAACAGAGACCATCCCCATCCGAACACACAAGCGTAATGGCCATTTGATTCTTGTATAGAAGAAAATGAAGAAGTTTTTAACTTGTTTAGTTAGGTATACTTTAATTTAATTAGGTATACTTTTATCTCCCAATGGAAAAAGAATAACCACTAATAGTCAAGTTACTATACTTAAAATATGATATCTGCGGTTCAATGTAATTACGTATACATTGAAATTGGTTTAAACCTACTCGTATATAGAAGGTACAAAAAATATTCAGATGCGTGTATTTTTTTATTGTATAAACCAAGTTTTACTATGAAAATTAACGTTGTTTGGACACATTATTAATTATAATTTACGGGTGACACTCACGTTTAGACTTACACTCGTCTTTTACACTCGTGTTCAGTGCGAGGCGTGACGCGTTCGCGAGCTTACCGCACTCACCTTGAAAATGACGACCGGATGTGGTTGAAACTATAGTTGGACTACTCCAATTTAAATATGAGTAGGTATCACCCGTAATAAGTACCAAGTTATTTACGCAAAATGCAGCACACAAGCAATTTATAACAAGTAATTAAAGAAATCAGGAGCGACGGCTTAGGTATGTGAAAATATCGAATGATTGGCTTAATATGTGTTTTAATGTCAAATTAATATGGTAAATTTGATTGTAGCAATTACAAAAATGCGCAGCTGTTACAACAGTCGTAAAATAAAAATGGCAGTTATTATGTTTTTACTGGGACTTAGAGTGTGTAGCAATCAGATGTATGTTGTATAGTTCAAGATAAGTAATCTAAAGTGAAAAGTAATCTGGTAAGCAATAATTAGAGACTACCTAGGTACTTTTTTGAATATCAAGTACATAGGTACTTAATTATCTAAATCATTAAATATGTTTTTTTATATTATTTTATTTTTAATTCAATAATATTATTTCTTAGGTTTTCGATTTAATTATTATTGGACCAAGACTGGTCAGTTACGCTTAATATAAGTAACTTAAGGTTGACTTAAATTTATTTGTCCATACATGAAAATTACTCAGCTACTTGAATCCAGGCACGGCGTTTTCAATGACACGTCTCGATTAATATTATTAACCGTACGGGCAGTAAATACGCGAAACTTTGCGCAGTATAGGACAAACTCTCACATTAGGTCACCGAGCTAGTGGAATTAGGTTTGGCGAGCCATATCAGAGAGCATCATTCGAAATAATAATAAAAATAACAATTGCACTGCAAGGAAGAAACACAGAAAAAGGAAGGAAAGAGAGGATTCTTATTAAATTGCTTAAGTATGTTATATCTCTTGTCAAGGTGACTTCAAGCGTCACTCTTGCGTGAGGCGCATCGTCCTAATAGAGCGCGTTCGTGAGACCATCATAAGTTCGCGTGTTTTTTTTTTGTGTATATTGTGGTTGGAGTCCTTACTGCTATTACTTTTAGTGACACAGTTTAAGCAACAGTCATCTGTTCCACACTGTCAGCTGATTCGTTATCATTGTATGTCAAACGCTTAATTATAAGATTATAGGGTAAGATTACATATTGGCACTTGGATTTAAGTAACTTCACCTGCAACAAGTGAAGTAAATCTTTGTACGTATAATAATATTTGCAGGCACTATAACTCACCTAGTTCAAGCCTACGCATATTAGATTGCAATAAAATAATAAGTATGTATGGACAGATTCTAAGACAAGGAGTAATAAAACCACACCGATGCATTTAAGGTATTTTTTATTGGTAAATGGGTATGCGTTTGACGATATCTTGCGTGGTTGAAAGCGAAGATGCAGCCTAAGGTGGAGCACGCTTGCCCATAAGAACCTTATCACTCTAGACTTAAAGAGACACAAGTTGTATGCAATGGTATATAGTCTTCAATGATTACTTTATCGTTTCCTCCAATATCATTGGTCAAGATAAGTCTCATTAAATAAGCCATTCAACGGCATCAATGTTCATGCAGATTCTAGCCGCACTATAAGAGTTTGCTACAAGCATCGATTTTGATGTTGGAATAGATAACATTCAAAGGACACAGAATACTTTGTATTTACAAATTCATTTTTAACATTTTTTTAATAAATTACTATTACTTTATTTATTTCAGATACTAATATCCATATTTCAAAATAAATAAACCATTAAATTAAAAATAAAGTGCAATATAAAAAAAATCAAATAAAATTAACAACAATTACATCCGATTAAAATAAATTAAATGAAATTATATTAAAATAAATCAAATCAAATCAAATTACATCACAATTAAGTTAAAATTAAATGAATTCATTCATAACAGATGGTTGAACACTAAGTTGGACCCATCATAATGTGCATCCACCTGTCCTGAATGGGACAGTCCTGTCGGGCTACAACCATTCTCAGGATGCCGTCGCGACTGCCTCGCGCTCGCTGTCTTAGGGAAGCGACTTTCTTGCGAATCATAGCACGAAAGCCGTCCGTGTGCGCCTCAGCGAACATCTTAGATGCGCTGCGAAAGCGAGGCAGCCGCATCAGCACCCTGAAAATGTCATTGTACTGGACACATAGATCACTAACAGCTCAACGCGTATAGAGGAATAAAGCCCAGAGAACTTTCATTAAGCGTACATACATAAAACACCCAGACATGAAACAAAAGTCTTTGAATCGAATCCGCAACCTCAAGCTTACCTGCCTAAGTACCGCAGAGGCTGTCTTCTTTACATTTCTGAATAACATTTTCCTTATTTTGATATTTCTCCTATTCAGAATGAAATTGGCTTAGTAAGCTAAAGTTGTTGCTAAATTTTAGTTTCTTTTCGGGTGTTTATTTTAAGCAACGTTCTTTTGTATTCGTTTTCTTTCGAGCGCACGTGTATGTTATTTACGTAATTCTGCTAAATGTTTAGTTGCTTCCAGAAGCCCTATTCCTGAGAAATTCGGCTTGTTGACAAAAATCGTATAATAAGAAAATACTGTATACCTACACGTAAGCCCAGACATGTGTTATTCTGTCATATACGAACCTAGTAACTTTATGTTTGTTTATGTTACTTTTTGTTTGTTGGCTTATGTACTCTCATCGGTGTTATTTTCGCAAGCAACAGTTAACAAATGAAAACGCTATGATTGATTGTAAAGAAGAGAGTGCACACACTGATTTCTATATCATGAAGTTTCTAGAGCTGCATTGCCTAAGAGCTTCAACTGTTTTTATTCGCTAAAACTCTGCTTCTTTTGCTTCTTCGCGGCTCTGCGAAAAAACACAAGTGTTTCTTCGCAGAGTCGCGGTATGGAAATGCCATTAGTTCCCAATATATTTTTTTAATGGAACTGAGTGATGAGACGAGCAAGTCGTTCGCTTGATGGTAAGCGCCACGCCTGCTTATAACAGTAGCAGTGCCATCCAGAACTTTCAATACCATAAAAAGTACTGCGTAGCACTGCATTGCGCTCATCACCCCGAGACATCAAATATTAAGTCTCATGTGCCCAATAATTTCGCTGGCTACAATGCGCTTCAAACCACAACACAGTAATGCTTATGCAATACTACTTGGCGGCAGAATAACTTGCAAAGCTGTGGTAAATCTCTTAAAATAAAAAAAATCATATTCACTTTATATTAGCAAATCTTTTTTGTTTTTGTTTGTATCTTCGCTTTTATTTCATGGTCCAATCCTGTTTTATACAATTAAGGCAATATAAAAATACTTCAAATCACAAGAATGTCTAAACGGCCGCAGATAAGGTTTGCAGATACTTGCTCTACTTTTAACTATAACTACATATTTTCTTCGAATGGTGTCTTAGCCTTGTCCATATATTTAATTGATTGACGGACACCTTTAACATTTTATCATTGAATAGAGTAACTGCATACATTACGACTTCTATATTATAATATATACTTTTGTATAGGTGTTTTATATGTCACGATTCCGTCGCATAGAAGATTGAACAATTTGCGGTAAGGGCAAATTCTGCGTGTTCCCAGATGAGTGTTTTCCTATGGGCATTAATTAACATACGATCGAATATGTTGAAAGAAATCACCGTGAGGTCCGCGTGCCAGAGAAACTTCAAATATGTGACATCTACTAAGCTACATTGGGTTTGCAGTGTGGGTTATGGTAGGGCCATACTCTTTTGCATAGACACCCGTGTCCCAGCTCACGGTTAAAAATATGGTATCACCACATGAACACAGTTTAATTAAAATTCTCAGGAGGCATAATGGTTAGAATATCTTTAAGAATATGAATCACTGTGAGTAAATCAATCTGATACACGAGCGCGCTAAAACCTACATCAGTCTCTGTACCTACTGGATATTATTCTATTATTTCCAATTTAGAAGGCAGTACCTACTAGATAACATATGGAAGTCATTAATCTTGTGGAGTTTGAGTAATTTACTTTAACTAGAACCTAGAAACCACTGTCCTTGTTTACAAACTCAAATTCCGTTTACATTGTAAATAAAAGTATTCTAAAACATTGTTTATTAGCTAAGAAGTTACTTAGTCTAAGAATAAAGTCAATAAATCTAAATTCATTCGATATTTTAGAATTCTTTTAATATCATATCACAATTTAAAAAAATACTATTTTCTGAGCAAGTCACTAGGTAATGATATCACCAAATTCATTTATAGGTAGTAGGGAGATTGGAGGTATCTGGCGGAGAGAACAGGGGCAGCAGCGTAAGGGGCAGCAGCGTAAGGGGCAGCAGCGTAAGGGGCTGCTACGTAGGGGGCGGCAGCGGCGGCGACGTAGGGCGCAGCAGGTGCAGCGACGTAAGGAGCAGCTCCAACGACTGCGGGGGCAATCACCGGGGCCGCCACGGCGTGGTTGATTGCGTGGGCAGAGTAAGAGCTGGCGTAGGGGGCGACGAAAGCTGCAGACGCAACCGGCGCCGCGACGAGGGGAGCTGCGATACCCGCGCTGGTGGTGACGATAGCCATGGCAAAGATGACCTGTGAAACAAAGCAAATATTATAATGTTATAGTGTTAGGACATATTGCTTGTAAGGTATTTAATTTGTCCGTATTAGATACTTACAACGAATTTGGCGATCATTTTGCTTGGGTTTTAGTGACTGCTCACAAGTAAGTGTTTAAACTGAAAGAATCCGGTGGACTGTGTCGTCTCCAGGGCTTCGTCACGTTTTATACCAACAGCCGATTTTGTTGAGCAACAACGAGGACGGTCGACGCATGCGCGCAGCTAAATAATGCGCAGGACATCGCTGTTGGCACCGCGATTTTTGACCCAGACTTCGTTTACGGACAATGCATTGTAATTTCGACTCTATACTTACTATTTTCACTGAATGTTATGCAACCAACAAAAGGGAAAACTGTTTGAGCATTATGAATAATTATATTGCCTTACATGAACATGGAATGAATGCTAGGCAAGACCTATCTTTTAAATCTACTGTCTTATAAAGGGGGTCAAGGCCGTTTAGAGAAATTAACTACGACTACTGCTTATGGCAGCAAAGCGATTTGTCCACAAAAGTCGAGCAAGGGTAAAATTACAATAAACTCTGTTCTATTTGTGGACACATAAGCAGAAGTGGTAAATAATGTAACTAATAATCTAGTATTATGATGTACCTCTATAATAGAGTATGTAAAAATTAACGATTTTACTATGTTTGCACATATTGGAAAACAATAAAGATTTTTTCCAAAAATGTTATATTCAATCAATTAAATGAAATCATTTATTGCCAGAATATAGTACATGAATGTGGTAAAAATCTAAAAATATGTTCTGACTACTATGTATCACTGTACCACCAAAAAATTTCAAATGTATATTATTAGTCTAATAAAATATGTCAAATTAGTGAAACATTTTTGAAATTAACTTAAATTCAGCATTTATTTTATTTTATTTAATCTTTATTTCAGGCAACATTAAAATAAGTTACAGATGTTATTTACTTATTCTACGGTCCATATAAATACACACATTAGAACTAACATACATACAATTTATAGTAAAAATATTTATGTATTAGCATTTAACATTCATTTATAATTAGGAGTTTTTAAAAGTCATAGATTAATTTAAGTCATAAATTCAAAAGTATTTTAAATGTATGAAGCCGTAGAATAAGCGACTAACGTTAACATAATTATAGTGCTATAAGAAAAAAAAAATTTAAAAGAATTTAAAGATCCAATAACATTACTATGCGTCGCAGCAGATATCGAATCCCAATGAATATTGCACGATTTGCGATACAATAAGGATTTCACAACAAAAAAAGTTTCTCAATGTGATCCATTTCTCCACGCACGCTTCTTCGAATCCCAAATGACCGACCGCAATCCGTCAAATGCTTATTTTGTCGTACGGCGCCTGAATCACAATAATCAAGGTATAAAAGACACTGACTTTTTCTTGGTAGTCACACATCACATCCTCTTTTCAACAAGGAAGGTCCTCCACTAAACCAAGCAAGATGTACTCTTTCAAATCTGTAAGCATTCATATAAATACCTACTATCTACTTAATTATTACAGTCTGACCCCCATATTCACAAAAGTCTTTACTTGTGTCTGTTTCTAACATTTTTATTTCAACGTAAGTTGAACTGTACCAAACATCGTTTAACCCTTATAGACCCAGGAATAAGGATTGTTATTTATTAATTTCATCACAATAATACAAAATCAAATTATTTATTATAATATGAACGGGAACCATTTACACATATTACACAGTTATGAATTAAATATAATTAGAATAAAATCAAAATTAATAAGAAATATAATAACTACATTGATTACATAATTATTGCTAAATGATGTCAGAGTCATTTATAATATTATGGGTATGTTTATTATACTATACAATTACTAATATAAGGTTCCTTTTCTCTTCTTCTAGATCGTACTTATCGCTGCGGCTCTCACCATCGGTGCTGAATGCAGCGCAGTACCAGCTGTTGCTGCTGCGCCTTTGGTCGCGCCTGCGCACGTTGGGTACGCCCACGCTGTCCCACAGAACATTCCGCCATACGCCTCTCAAGTCAGCGTGGTCAACAGAGCTCTGAGCCCATTAGTAGCTGCTGCTTCATACGCTGCCCCGTTAGCTGCCCCATTGGCAGCTCCTCTGGCTGCTCCTTACGCTGCTGCTGTTCCTGCCCCGTTCGCGCCTGCCCCGTTCGCTCCTGCCCCCTACCTGGCCGGACCTGTTCCTGCCCCTTACGCGTTACCACATGCCTATGCTGCTGCGCCCGCTGCCTACGCTGCCGCCCCAGGATTCCCTGCCCCATTTCCTTATTCCGCTCCCCTTCTCCGATCACCCTATGGTTACGCCCCAGCGTACGTTCGATAGATTGAAGAGACCACACGACTGACCTTCCTTATAAGCTAAGCTAACAAAGACTAAGGACTTTTTATACTTTTATAAAAAATACAAATATTTAAATTATTTTATGACTTTTATTTCTGTTTGAGTTAAGAATGATATGCAGATATAGATAATACAGCGGGGGAAAACTGTGCTGCTGCACACATGTAGAGTCAAACTTGAGTACACCCAACATAGTATATATGGTAGTTTGGTGTGTTGTAGATTAAAGCTGTAAAAAAATTCTGAAATTTTTACGTTCTCGGTAGTACGACAAAGTTGTGCAGCGTCTGTTCAAATTACTTGAATTCGTATCAATTAAATCTTCCAATCCCAAATGAAATATTTCAACTGATCGCTCTCAGAACAATTTTCATATCGATACGGGAAAACAAAATTAAGTGATTGTTCAATACAAACTGATTGTGGTCGCGATGATTAGCTATATTATTTTTTCTCAAAAGGAAAAATAGATACAAGAAAAAGAGGCTGTTTCATTTCCTGATTCCAATGTGTATGTCACTGTGTGTGTGTGTGTGTATCAAATGTTTTCAAAGAACTTATTCAATTATGTCAAATAATATAGGTACAGACAGAGTGCCTAAAATAGCTTCAAGGTTAGCGTTATAAAGAAAGTATATATTGAGGCATCATAATAAATGTAATAGGTTGGTGTGTATAATAAGAGCCCATTCCCGCAGCCGCACCGCAAACACGCCGCAATCACACCACATCTACTGCTGGCTGCAGTGCTGTGGCAGTGCTCTTGAGATGAGTTGTGCCTAATCTAATTTAAATCAAATTGGATACATATTTTTGTTCTTTCTCTTTATTGATATGACACTTTGTACCAACCTAATTTTAATTTTATTAATCTTACATTTACGTTTGTCTCTCTTCAAATTAAAGTCTCCTTGGTTTAGAGGCCAAGTACTAAATGGGAAGAATTGAAGATACGAAGAGAAATTGTAGATTCTATCGGTGGTGTGGAACCATGTGATAGCTCTGTTTCTAATTCGGTAGAGACTGGATATTCTAGTTTAGGTGTGACTTATACAATGTATTTAAGAAAACGATTTAAAAAACGATCTCGAAAATTATTAAGGAAAGGAAACCATTCATTTTTGAATATTTAATATACAAAATTCATACAAAACAGTAACAGGCATAACGATATGTACAACATATCAATAGTTTGCTATCTAACAATTATTACTTAATACCTAAGATAAAGTTCATTTCCACGCTCCTTGTTTAAAGAGGGGGGCAGGCGCGTAATGTAAGTGAGGGGCGTAAGCTTGAAAGCTTAAGGGCGCAGGTGCCGACGCAAAGACGGGAGCGGGAAAGGCAGGTGCGGGAGCAACTGGCCTAATGATTGGAGAAAATGGAGTTGCGGGCAATGCATGAACAGCGCGAGCGTAAAATGGAGCAGGGGCTAGAGCAGGCGCGATAGGGCCTAGATTAGGAAGAGATGGGATAAGAGACGCTATTCTAGAAGGACTAGGCACAAAAGGAACTACTCTACGAAGGGAAGGGGCGAAGAAAGGTTGGGGTGCAAAGTGAACTGGCGCCGGAACTGGAGCTGGCAGAGGCGCCGGGGCTGGGTCGTAGAAATGCGGTGCTGAGAATGCAGGACCTGGGAATACAGGAGCTGGGAACGCCGCAGCTGGAACCGGAGCTGGAAACAGTGGAGCCGGCAAATGTGCAGGCGCCACTGAGTGTATCGATCTTCCCCCATTCGGGAAGTTGAAGAACGGGGTGTAACGCACTATGGGGAATGACTTGACTACTGGAGACAGGTGGCCGATCCCGCTAGCATGGCAGCTAGCTATGATGGCGAGAGCAGAAATGACCTGGAAATACAAAAATAATGTTAATTGATTGCAGCTACATTTGACTTGCAAATGCTAAGGTCGATTAGCTTGACACTTACTAATCTTTGGATCGACATTGTTTCACTGTCACGACTTGATTAGCCGGGTGTCAACGTAGGAGTGTATAGATTGATGTGTCACTAGAGGTTATATAGTTCAATACTGTTGCAAGCATTACGTCTTTGTTCGTCGCGATGGTTTCACTTTCCTTAGACAGGACATGTGCATGCTCAATTAGGTGTCGATATGGACACCATTGCTTACCGAATGGGTCGTGCGGATACCCGTTGAAGGTAATGTTATATAACTCTACTACCCTTTGCCTATTCTAGTGTTCTAGTGTGAAAGATTGCAGCGAATTAATGCCAGGGTCTTAATAATCGGGTTTTAATGTCTATGAAAACTTTTTTTAATATAAAAACTACGAGTATATGTGTCTAAGATTGAAATACAATTAAATTCAAAATCGTTAGCTTAGTAATCATCATCGTCAGCCATTTACGTTTCCACTACTGGGCCTTCCCTCGTATGGGCCAAAACTCACCACGCTGCCGCTGGCCCCGTGCGGGTTGGTGGATATCACATTTCCTTGAGTTGTTGTAATAAATTCTTGAACATACTGGTATCCACACGATATTTTCATGCACCGTTTTTAGAGCGAGTGTTAAATCAGCACATAACTTAAGAAAGTAAGTGGTGCGGGGCCAGCGGGATTCGAACTCGGGTACGTCGGATCAAAAATCGCACGTGCTCCAGTGGGGAGCACGCTCATAGTAGCTCAGGAGTAGCCACACTCGCTTTAAGATATCTTCTATAGCTTAGTAATATCTAAGTTAAATAATAAACAAGTAACAAATAAGTTCTACTGTGGAATTTTATATTAGTTTTATTCACGTAGATCATAAACAGGACATAAACAACAAATTGAATAGAAACCCGGTAGCTGCAAGTCGTTAGAATATATCAAATATTATTTTCATTCAAATAAGTCTACTAAATCAATGATATGAGTATGTAGGTATGACATTCAACGAGCACATGTTAAAATATGTCGACTTTTATAGATATTCTACAAATATTATAAATATGAAAGTCTGTGTGTATGTTTGTTTGTTACCATATAACTCCGTAAATACTGAATGGATTTTGATGCTTGATGGTAATTTAGGTGCAATAGAACTTTTCATTTCGAAAAAACAAACAGTTAACCGAATTCTATGCGGACGGAGTCGCGGGTATCACCTAACTATAAAATAAAACAACTTTATGGCACCTTAAGAATCTATGATATAATACTAATTTATTTCCTCACTAGCGACCCGAGCCGGCTGCTTCGCACTGATACAATTTACTAATGAGGTGTTTTAACAAAACCATGAATTTTCTCTACAGTATACGCAAGCTATGTTGGACTGATGTACATAATTGACGTTTCGTAAAAAAATTAAAAGATAGTGAAAACCTAATTAAAATCCGTTACGTGGTTTTGGAGTAGCGGAGAAATGAGGACGCGGATACCGACTTTGTTTTATACTCTTAAGAGATTAGATAATATACCAGTACGTTAATAATGGGAGCTCTTTTCACAGTAGGTATTACTTTGTAATGTCCCCTATAGATTTGCACTTCTTATTAACTACTTGATATTACATATTTTAGCCCCCGACGCAAAATGGAGGGGTGTTAAATGTTTGACCAGTATGAGTGTCTTTCTGTGGCACAGTCTTAAACGGGTGAAACGATTTCGATCGAGGTATTTTTATTTGAAGACAGGTTTTCTAGCGGTGTTTCATTGAAATGTTTTATCAAAATCGGTTCAGACGTTTTTACTTTTTATAGGCTTTTTGTGTCGGGGGTTCTTAACATTTTTAGTTTACAGAAATTTGCTTGTCTTTACTAACTTAGTTTATCTTTTCTACGCGAGTTAAGTAGTTAAATTCAAGTAATGCTTTCTTTTCATTCACAAAGTTATGAGCCTTACCTCGAACTATTGAGCGCTGACCTCAAGCAGAAAGAAACTGTCAATCATTAGCTATTAGCCATTCTCATTATGTAAATAAATTTAGCGAATTAGTTTACGAATGAAGGACGCCGCCAATGTCACGCGTGTTGAATAACCAATATGTCCTTATTAAATAAAATAAAACAAAATAGCCTTTTTATTTCCCAACAATAACGATATAACATGTATTATTTTACGATATATATTTTTCTTTAAACGTGTTTTTTTTGTTTTTTTAATTTTCTTCGGGCACCCAAATTTGAATGAACGTCCTTACAGAATCTTAATTGCTTGTAAACGTAGGTAGGTACCCGTGGTAGGTCTCTCGTATGCGGGAGGCCGTCTGGGTACCACCGCTTAGCCAGTTATTCTGCCACCAAGCAGTAGTGCGCAAGCATTACTGTGTTCCGGCATTGTAGCCAGCGAAATTAATGAGACTCGAAATATGAGAGACAGCGAAATATGAGACTCAATATCTGACGTCTTGGGGTGATTAGCGCAATGCAGAGCTACGCAGTTCTTTTTATGGTATCTATTAAAATTTCTGGGTGGCACTGCACCACGTCATGAGTATACATACTATAACCAAAGAAAACTAAATCTATAACGTAAGCCAGTAACGAGTGATAAAAGTTGACAAAATCTGAGTTTTTAGTAATATTTAGTTTTCTTTGCTTTTACCACGGAGTTTATAATGTACTAGCGACCCGCCCCAGCTTCGCACGGTTATTATACATATAAACCTTCCTCTTGAATCACTCTATCTATTAAATAAAACCGCATCAAAATCCGTTGCGTAGTTTTAAAGATTTAAGCATACATAGGGATATAGGGACAGAGAAAGCGACTTTGTTTTATACTATGTAGTGATAGTGATTTCGATATTGCTTTTTACCATTGAGTCAATATGTACTACGTACTAGTACGTACTTCTCTAAAGATACCGACCTTCTTTACTATGTTCTATTCCAATATTTCCTATTCCCTTAATTAATAAGGCGATGTCGCTGAACCTCCGCTACTATTTTGTCGTGATTCTCTTTCACGTGTCCGCGTTCATTCTTACTACTTGTAGCACATGACTTTTGCTTGTCGGTCCCCCTTATACGTAGTACAATTAGTCATAATTTTTTAATATTATTTTTTTACATTTACTCAATGGTGTTTCTTGTTTTTTATGTACAAAGAAAGAAAACCTTATGCAGGACAAAAATAGGTAAAAAAATTATTACGAAACTTACTAATACTTAAGTAATAGCTTTCTGTAGTGACTGGCCTGAGATCGCAATGGAGAGGGATCCATGGAGGGAGATTGGGGAGACCTTTGCCCAGCAGTGGGATCAAATAGTTTAATTAAAAAAAAAGTAATAGTTAGTTTTCTTTGCTAATACCAAAGAAAACTTATAAGTACAACCACAGAGTACAACTAACACCTAGTGTCACAATAAAAAAAACAAATTACGTCGAATTTAAGTTTAATATCACTGTCAACGCCAAGGTGACAAGTTGAAGGAAACGATAAGTTCCAAGTTCCAATATAAAAGTCAAAGACAAGGTATATAAAAGTAGCCGGCAAGTGTAAAAAACAAAGTTACCTAGTCCTTCAAGTTGCCAACATAGACTAACAGAATTTAATTAATTTACCGCGAAAACAGATCAAAAGGCAATATCGTTGTACAAGTTTGCCGTTGGTTTAGTCGCAAATGTCATGTGTACACAGTAGAATAAGGTACTTACGGTTTTATTCTACTGTGTACACAATGGTGTGCGTACGGTGACGAAAATTAAATGGAAAGGTATTTGCGTAAAGTTCAAATATACCTGCCGCAACCACGTCATACATTGATGTATCATTTTGTATTCAATACGTACTTGCTACAAAAATGATTCAATCACGCATGAAATTCAAATACGTCGGTTATATAAAACGTGGCTTTAACTAAAGAGGCTTAATATTGCTTATTTTTGTAACAGCGTAGAGTGAACATGAGCAAAACAGCGCCAGACAGTCAGGGCAATTTTTGTGTTATGTAAAATGGATATTATCCTACCTATCGAATTGTCACCGATTAATCCTATTGAGATAATATTTTAGACCCTCGGCTGCTTGTTCCTCTGAAAGTAGTCATAAACATAAACAATTATCAATCATCTATATTAGTCTACTGCTGGACATAAGCCTCTTACATAGCAGGCCCAATCTTCGGCTTTTCTTCTCCAGTCACTACCAGCAACCCTGCTTATGTCGTCATTATATCTAGTCACATATATTATATCGATACTCCAACTACAATACTGAACCACCTTTAATGGAAATAGACCACAAATTGGTAATGGTTTTCATCTGGAGTCGAAATGGCACAGTTAATAATAAGCTAAATTGGCTAAAATTATCTCAAAATACCAAAAGCCACACCCAGGGGTTGAAGTTGAGTAGATGTATGAATTTATAGAAATATGATGTTTATGTCTTTCTTATGGAACTGAGTAATTAGAAGATGGTAAGCGCCTGGCATTGGCAATTTTGAAAACCATAATAAGTACTACGTATCACTGAATTGCACTCATCACCCCGAAACATTTAATATTAAGTCTCATTATACCCAGTAATTTTGCTGGCTACAATGCCCTTCAGAGCGGAAACCAGTAATACTTGCGCACTACTGCTTGGAGGCAGAATAATTGGCAAAGCGGTGGTACCCACCCAGACGTCCCCCGCATACGAGAGACCTGTTACAAGTCCTATGATTTAAATTTAGACCTATAATTTAAATGTCTTCATTCTTAAATAAATATTTAGGTAGGTACTGTGACAATCAAATAGCTATCCTAGACTAATGACAGGTTTTTATCTTTGTACATATCCATCAATCTTTTGTCCTAGAAACACAAAAAGTAAGTCACTATTTTTCATTGTAATGTCTCGAAGAAAAGTGTTTTCGTGCTCTAGTTTTGGTCCTTTATTGAAACAAATGCCGTTTGATGTCATGGGATTACTTGTTTGCGACTTTTTTTGTTTTTTTAGTTATGAAGTTAACTTACTGAGTCATAAAGTCGAGAGTTATATAGTATCTGATATGCTTGGTAACTATCTTGCCTGATGTTAAACGACGATTTGGCTGAATATGGAGCACGATGGATATGGAGAAAGAAGCGAAACTAGAAGTGAAATGAAATGAAGAAGTAAAATAAGGCTCATCGTCGTGCTTCAGGAAAGACTTTTAGGGGCATTGAGTAAGAACTCAAACATCGATCCTGATCGCTTTCAAAGATATCTTGTGGTCGGTATTTGTCGGTAAAATTGTCTAAGTCCGCGCCCCAATCCCTATCCCAATTGCGATCGCTAAAAATGATCTATATCGCGACTTGAAGGCTGGTAACGCCTTCCAAATTTGAATTGAAAGCAAATGGGATTGGTTTTCGAGTTAGACGATTCACTGCCGTATACCACAGAATACTAAGGGACAGAAGCATCACTCCACAAAGAAATTTAAACAAATAGCGGCTCTTGCTATGACGCAATAAAATTCAATTCAGCTCGCGTAGCGCTGCATACCTACCAGTCATATTAACCTACAGAGCGCCTCTTCTATCGCATAGCTCTTATCTCTTCTGACGCGGCACGTGTAACGACGCGCGACCCGCCGTCGGTGTCCGGCTATGTCCTTGTAGCTTCGTACCTACAGTGCGGAGTGCGCTAGGCCTGCTTATCCAGAATACTACTGATGATGATAGTAATAATGTCATAATAAAAAATATTCACTAACTTGCATTTCAGGCATCAACATTGTGTCCGTTGTAACAAACTCGGGGAAGCACGATAACGTCAAAACCATAACATGTTTTGTATTCGGACTGCGAATTAACAATGGATAACATTGAGCATTTGGTTAATTAATATATACTCGTAGCCTAAATTAGCTTTCGCCTGCGATTTTGCCCGCATGTACTACTATAATCCGGATAACTATAATATGGGTGTCTTTAAGACTAGAGTGCACAGGTTTCTTCTAGGCGAGCGTGCTACATCTTCGACCGCATCGTCACTTAACTACAGACGAGATAGCGGTCAAACGCAAGCCTATAATTAATAATAAAAAAAGAAAAAAGAAACCTACAGAAAATTAAGGCATGTAGTATGTACTACGTATGCATGTACTACAGAAAATTAAGTATTTTTTATTTTACAGTTACTGGAGACGCGGGGCGAGTGATTGGTGGAGAGGGGCAGTTTTTTTCTTTCTCTTCAGTGCATAAGAGTCAAGAATGCATATTTCAGAGAAATCACGTGTGTCTTGATTTTACTACGCTAATAAGTAAATATAGTTAAAAATAATTTGAGCGAGTGTGGTTCAGTGGGAGCATGTGCGACTTTCGATCCAACGCACTTGAGTTCGATCCCCGCTGGCCCCACACCACTGACTTTCTTAAGTTATGTGCGGATTTAACACTCGCTCTAAAAACGGTGAAGGAAAAACATCGTGAGGAAACCGGCACGCCCAAGAATTAATAAAAAAAATGTTCAAGGTCATGTGACATCCACCAGCCCGCACTAGGCCAGCGTGGTGGACTATGGTCCATAATCTCTCTGTGGGAGAAGGCCTGTGTCCCAGGGACGTGATGGGTTGATGATGACGATAACAGTAATTAAAGTAATGTAAATATGTTCAAATCTTATTTCAGATCTCATTTCTAAATGTATAGACAGAGCGCAGCGCTGTTATGATTTTAATAGTATCGACATAATACACCAACTGTAATGTAGCCAACTACCACAACTGAAATATAATGAGGGTACGTAAAATATCCAAAACACCTGTAATCACGAATTAGATAATTAATCATACTAATTACACACTTAGGCACATAATGTTCTGTACATTTTATAAGTCAGATACGTATACATATAAGTAAAGGAAAACGTCACACAATTTTAACATTAAATAATAAAACGGCACGAAGCCCAAAATCGCTAGTAAATACAATTTGCCGATGATTACGCAGTGGTCAAAGCGATAGAATCCAAGCGGCCAGAATAGCTCCAGAAATATCCAAGCCAAAGTTAAATTGTTATTATTATTGTACATAGGGCTTCTTTATGTAACCAAGGTTATTTGTCTAGGCACCTGTAATTTTGTCAAGGCCTAAATAGAAACTTCCTTGAAAGTGGCTAACATTAGAAACATTTAGCTTATTAACAATATAATATACTTATAATTAAATACGCATTTAAATATATTTCATCTTCAAAATTAGTCTGTTAAAAAAATACTCAGCAATAGTGTCGTGAAATTCCACAGCAAAAAGGATTGTAAATAAGAAATCTGAATATGTTTTAGAATTATTAATTATTGAATACAAAATGGTGCTAGATGTCAGTCTTCATGTTCTTGTTCACTTCTTCAGGGCAATTAGTGGGGCAGACGGGGCGTAATAAGGTGAGGCCGCGTAGTAAGGGGCAGCAGCATAAGAGGCTGCAGCATAGGGGGCGAATGCGGGAGCAGCGACGTAGGGAGCGGCGGCAGCGACGTAGGGAGCGGCGGCAGAGACGTAGGGCGCGGGGGCAGTGATGTAGGGCGCGGCGGCAGGGGCCACTAGCCTAGCCGCAGGGGCTACGTAAGGGGCAGCGGCGACTAAAGGTGCCGGTGCGGCAGCTACCACTGGGGCAGGAGCGGCGACATATCTCGCTGCTGGTGTCACATATGCAGCGGCAAAGAGACCATTGAAGTTCCTGGCGACGTACTGAGAGCTGGAGGCCGTGACGATGGGAGCAGGTGCGACTACCGGGGCAGCTGCCACTAAGGGAGCTGGGGCAGCGACCACTGCTGCTCCGATGCTGGGCTTGGCCGAAGCCAGAGCGATGGTGGCCAGGAAGAACACCTGAAAACAACATTCGATTAGAAAACTTTTACTAGCAAGAAAGTGAAGACAGATTTTTTTTGATCACTTACAATTTTGTACATTCTGTTTTGTTTTGTTGTTCGTCTGTTGGACAGAAGATGCGAGTGTGATGTCCAAAGTTTGGTGACAATACTTATATACGGCAGCCGGGTAAGATTCACCTTGTGTTGCATTTCGTCACCACTTGCAATGTCTCGTTAGACTCCAGGCACGAACGGGGCCGGCCGGCGGCCGTTACGACAGTTTTGCCGGACAGACTGATAACGGACCGCGTACATTTTTGGCCATAATCGCCTCGTTCAATCAAGATTTGAAGCTTATCAAAAGCTTAGAATGCAGCTTGTTGCGTAAACATTGCGACATTTGGCTGCTGGTCTTAACCTTATGGAAATGTGACAAAAGTAGAACACTATGTTCAAGGAATCCTAGAACATTGATGTCCTAGACTGATTAAATACATAGTCATGAGTGTAGCTTGCATAGTAAATGTATGTGAAAGCGAAAGTTAAGAATCGTGAAGAATTATCTTGAGCCCAATCTTAACAAAAGTTAAGAATGCATCAAGCATGGGCCATTGTGCATAGATAACTACTTATATAAATATACAAATACCTACACATCTACATACAGCTACAGATACACTACGGGTCAAAAGTTTGAGACCACTTCAAAAAAATTAAGAAAACAAATAAAAGTCAAAATATTTAAAACTTAATAAAAAACCGGTTTTGTGTCACATCAAAACATCAACATGTCACATCTTCAAACAGCGGTACTAGAGCCAAGTTCGTAATCGCGAGATTGCGTCTAATCAAAGTATTCCTACCCTACCCCTACCAATATATATATACAATAAAAGCTAAAGTTTGTGAGGATGTACGAATGTTTGTTACTGAATCACGCAAAAACTAGGTACTTAACTGTACTGAATAAGTTTCGGCGAAATTTGGTATGTAGGTACAGGTTATCCCGGAATATAGCAAAGTGCAGTTAGTTACATATAGAAGTCAATCTACTGCTTTCAAATGCGAATTTAATTAAATATCAACCAAAGCATATTGCTTTTTAGCGCACTATTTCGCCTGATGTTAAGCAACTATGTGACTGAAGATAGAGAATAGATCTAGAGAAAGACGACAGTTAAGCGTTTGCTCAAAGCCGTCTCTATGATGCCCGTATCCCTCGCTTAGACAAAGCAATACTTTTCAGAATGTCTCGCTGTTATATACCTACCTATGTTCTAAAGTAATAAAGTAGGTATTTAATATGCAGGCATAAAAAATTAAAATACGTTAAAAACTGTAACTTAAGATATTTTGACATAAAAGAAATGCATGTCTACCCATTTCTTTCCCATACGCAGATTGACGTCCGGGCTCAGAAAAGAAATGGGAAAACTGATTCTACCAGTGCTTCGGAAATACGCCCATTTTATAATAAATTTTTAGTAAAAAACAAGAACCGACTTCAAGCCTAAACTTATATTTTATGGTTTGTTATATTTTTCAAAAAGTGCTTAATCAATTTCGATAAATTGTATATGGGACCACCTCTGTACGAACTACCAAACAAAAAAGAATCATTAAAATCAATTCATAATTGCCGGAGAAATCGCGTAACAAACATACAAAATAAACATACCGTACAAATTTCTTTACTTCTGAAAACAAATCTACACTCTACTGACTAAAACTAAACTTATTCAATTTAATTATAAGAAATATGGTACAATAATACTTAATATATGTATATATACATACATACCGTTGAATTGAGAACCTCCTCCTTTTGAAGTCGGTTGAAAAATAAACTTGAAAGAAGAAAGAAAGAAAACACATTTATTCAGGACATCACGCAACATTACACTGAACATACTAAAATAAAGATAAAACAAAAACAATACATACAACACAGTGAAATGTTGTGTGATGTCAGGAAAAGGTTCCGACTCAGCATACGCTAAGCTATTTTTAAGTACCTTAGCACTGATTTTCAGTCGGAACCCTGTCCATGACATCACGAACGAAAAAAATACAGTCGAACAGAGAACCTCCTCCTTTTTTGAAGTCGGTTAAAAAGAAACAAACATAAAACACAAAATAAAGAAAGTATCAAACAGAAATAATATTGTGATATGGCAACTCCACAAATGCCATTCAAACAAGAAGTGAAGTGAAGTGAAGTGAATCAAGTGCACAAAACTACATTAAGATTTAAAATAATTAGGAAGAAGAAAAAGGATATTGCTCGGGCAGGGATCGAACCTGCGTCTTCGGAATACCGTCCCGACGCCTTTTCTTTCTTCTTACTAATTATATAAATCTTAAGATTTTCGCCTAGCATGCGCTAATGCATTCAATATCAAAACTACATTATCTGTGAGGTGAACTATAGTTGCTCACCTCCTTCATCCTGTAATAGCAGCTGATCTAATATCTCGTCTAATAAGTTCTGTCACGAAAATCGATTACGGTATGCACTTACCTCTGAAGGTTACAGTCTATTATTTCAGTGAGTTCTTTTAAAGCGTTGTTCTTTATTTTTGACAGGTAACGACGACTTAAGTTGGCAGCTGCATTTTACTAATAATGGGTTTTGTCTTTCAGGGTCACACGCCTTTACTGCTAAGCAAAAGAGCTAGGAGTATTCACACCAAGAGGTTTTCACACAATACTATGTATGGAAATTTAAATGTTTACAAACACAAAATACATAACAAAAATAGTGTAGCGTAGCTCGCCTAGTCGTTCTTAACAGATATTTTAAGAACGGCTAGGCGAGCTATTTACACATTAAATCTCACACACCACTGAGGTTGCGGGTTCGATTCCCGCGACGGGACAAATGCACAGAAAAAAAACGCAAGTATTTGTTTCGTGTCTGGGTGTTGTGGGACCATGATCCTCATAGTTCCTGGTTCCCTAGATACAGGGAATCCTAGTTAGGGGTCAGGATCTATATATGCGATAGTATAAAAAAAAAACACTTGTGATATACTTGTGGTAGGTCTCTCGTAAGCGGGAGGCCGTCAGGTACCACAGTTTGCCAGTTATTCTGCTGCCAAGCAGTAGTGCGCAAGCATTACTGTGTTCCGGTTTGAAGGGCATTGTAGCCAGCGAAATTATTGGGTATATGAGACTCGATATCTTATATCTCGGGGTGATGAGTGCAATGCAGTGCTACGCATACTTTTTATGATATTAAAAGTTCTGGTGGGTTTGTGTGGTATTTAGGTACATATATCTGAGCGCTGCCGTGCTTCGGAGGGCAAGTTAAGCCGTGGGTCACGTTTGTTGTTATCTTAGGACAACAGTCGTTAGGCCATGTCGATATCGGAGGCTTTCGGGCGGTCTAAATGCTCCGAGGGTTGGCCACAACCACAAGAGAGGCGAAGAGACCAGAAAATTGTTTTTGCGAAACATACAAACCCAATTTAGTGTCTAGGATGCCTAATTAATAGCTTAGAGTTGTGATATATTTTGTTGTGGTTAATAAAAACAAAAGAAAGGCGCAAACAGTTCCTCTTCACTTCACTATTCCATCTTTGTTTTAGTTTAAGTTTAATATGTATTTGTATACTATTTTCATTGTTTGTTCTTTTTAGTTGTTGTTTGTTCTATAATTGTGTGGTTGTCAAATAAATATATTCTCTTTCTTCTTTCCTCTTTTTTATTTATGTGATACACAAACCTATACGATTTCATCAATCTGTATGAGTATTTATGTAGATTTATAACATGGAACATGTTTGGAATAGATAAGTATGTAACTTCATAGAACTCTTTCGCAATAAAATAGCTATGCGTACGATTAAAGGAGCCAGTGTCAATGAAAGAGTTGCAGTGCCAAGATCCTTCGCGGTTTGAATTAGGCATTATTGGGCCATCTTAAGGCGTATTAATTGTTGGGACATTGTGTTTACTACACATTTATTTAATAAATTTGTATGTTCAATTTATGTTATGGTAGTGGGTTGGAGCTTTTGAGCTATCTATAGGCCTTTAATGATCTATGGGTTGTCCAATTGCTTCTCCTTGTAAGTTTTTTAGTTTTAGTAAGTAAAGTGTAGTTTGTTTTCAATAATAAAGGCATTGGCCCGTTTAAAAAAAATATAATCATTAGGTACACAAACGATTACTTTTATAGGAACTTTAATATTAACACTGTAAACTTTTTTTATACCTAGTGGAATAGTTAATATAACTTATAATTGAACTTCTATTGACAACTTCTATGATATCATAAATTGAAATAAATTGTAGTTACGTTTTGAGCTGAACCTAATGTCACACCGATGTCAAAGTCAAGTCTAATATCATTTATTAAATAGGCACGTAAGTACACTTTTATAGGTCTTATAAACACAATACAAATAAAATCAAAAATATGTAAAAAAAATTAACTTTAGTTAACATGACTTTGAAAAAAAGTAAGCATGTTTACCTATTTCTTTCATGATAAACTAAGAAAAGTAAAATTAGATGTATAGTCTGGCACTATTCATTATTTTGTGATATAGTTTAATTAGAGCAAAGAATACATTTATATAGAATTATAGAGTAAAAGTAAAATATAGAGTGTTAGTAATTTTTGCTGGTAGATAGATTACTTATTTGCCTTGTTAAAAGAGAATTTAATAAGAACCTACCTACACATTGTAAGTGTTTCTGGGTTGCTATTCTTATGTAATTCGTTTTTACGCCGACAGATATTCAAAATCGTAATTTATTCACTGTCTAGCGACGTGATCCCAATCTCCATGGATTTTAATGAACTAAGATGGGCCTTGGACCTTAAATAAAGTTATCTTAACCGGGTAAACAAATAATTAATTTGATAAAGTCATATTAAAATTTCGTATAAAAAGCTTTATTACATAAAGATAGGTATTTAAACTTCACTATTTACAATGTGCATTCTTATAACAAGTGGAACTACAAATTTTCACTAACTAATAGAACAGACTCATAGTCTTGGTGGCTTAGTGTTTGGTCTAGGGAAAGGTCTGAATGTAGTGAATTCAACTTCTCTAGAATTAGCTTGTTGAACATTTTGTACGCGAGCAGCAGCTTTATGCGCGAAAGGAGCTTTGTACTCAATCACTTTAACTGGAACACTGCGCGTATGATGATGCGATACGGGCCTGATGATAAGCTTCGCTCTAGATGGCACAAATGTGTGGACGTGCTTCACCACTTTGATGGCTTCGTGGTTGTGAGGGTACTGCGGTAGAGGTGGTGGAGCGATGTAAGCAAGAGGCGCCTTTTCGATCTCCACTAAAGTCTTCAGCTTAAGTGGCTTTCCAAGAGGATGCAAATGGACATGGCCATGGTGGTGGTCGTGATGATAATGGTGTGGGAGTGGCTGTGGTAGCGCATATCCTATTGGTTGTTGAGATGGCTGCGGCTGTGGTCTTTGTAGAACTGGCGCTCCATATTGTCTGAAGTTTATATTTTGATTAGAAGGCTGGAACTGTGGTCTTGGTTGTGCTGGCGCCAAATACTGTTTGAAATTCACGTTCTGGTTAGTAGCTTGAGCCTGTGGTCGTGGTGGTGCTGGCGCTAAATACTGTCTGAAGTTGAAGTCCTGATTGGAAGGCAAACCCTGATGCGGCGGTGATTCTGACGTCAAAAACTGATTGAAGTTCACATCCTGATTTGATGCTTGGCCAAAACTGTTGTCACTAGCATCGGGCAATGGCGTCGTGGACTCTTGTTCTCGGACCGTTGTTTTTACATCCGCTTGAGTTGTGGTTTTCGTTGTAGTCTGTTCAGGCTCTTGAGCTTTTTCGTCAGTATTGCTGGGCTGTTGTTGTGGAATGAATCCGTAGCCTGGCGGGTACCCGAATGGGTATGGCGGCAGAAGGATAGTAGCGACAGGAGCGGCGTGTGCGGTTGCGATTGCTATTGCCACATTAGGCTCAACAGGTTGAGCTGGTTGAGAGGGCTGCACTGGTTGTATTGGAACCCGTTGCACTGGTTGAATGGGCACTTGCTGCACAGATTGCACAGGCTGGAAAGGTATCACTTGAGGAGGAGGCAGTGGCACTGGGTGAGGTTGCGCTTGCAAGAACACTGGAGGTGGAGGTCCCACAGGAACCACAGGTGGAGCAGCGACCAGCCGATTGAATATCCTCTCGAAGTATTGCGAGCTGGCCGCTGTCACTATAGGCGCACCGGCTAAGATCGGTGCACCAGCGTGATGAACCCCTGAACTATGCACGACGCTGCATATCGAAGCTAAATATAACACCTAGAACAAAAGTACAACTTTTAAAACTGTCATTCAAGTGAAAACATTTGAATTAATTATTTTGATTAAATAATTATGATATGACATTACCGTCCGGAGCATTTTGATGTCCCCTTGCATGACCACTTTTGAATTTACAATGCGGGCGTTAGAATATGGTGCCCTCGCTTTTATATAGGTGTAACAAATTTTGCATCGTGGTGAGGCAACGGTGCGGGTGTCGCGGAATACTTAATAGTTCAATGGGTAAGGACGCGGACCTTGATGGGCACAAAAATCGTATTGAAAACGCCCAAGGAATAATAAACGATGGGCTGTTTGGAAAGTACCGTCCTCAACTGGCAATTTTCGGTTTAGCCATTAACACCCTTTGGAGCAATGTCGCTGCCTATTATGTCATGCCAGACATTACGTTAATCTGTAGGTATACAGACTGATCCGGCTAAGTATAAATAAGCTCCGGTTCTTCAAATGAAGACTCTTCACGTTTTGGCAATAGTATTGTACCTAGCTCTAATAATTATAACTACCAAAACTAAAATATATGTAAAATAATTGTTAACATAGAATATCCTATCAAACACAGCTGTTAGGGAAACGTGATAATTTCGAAAAACGTATTTGAGTATCGGGATCGTGTACTATTTTTAACGCCTGTCAAAAATGTGTATTCAAGACTTCGATGTCGAAGTGAAATAGATAAGTCAGTAGTATAGCACTGAAGCCTGTCATATGAGCATGATAAGGGCTCGTGGGTGATTGAATCGTAGCGCGTGCCTTCCGCTTTTTGCGCGTGATTTTGATTTTCAAGTAGATAGCTATTTGCGAGCACAATACCTGTGTTATTGTTGTCGTCGAATTGTTTACATAGTGGAAACGCCTAGATTAGTTGTGTGAGTACGGATTCTCTTTGTTCAAAGAACAATGTTGGTAGGCGTCACTTAGCGATTAACCTTGAAGTATTTTGAGTTAAATTTTTAATAACTTGACTATTTAGGTGAAGTCGAGCTTTATAGAGCCTTTTTTATTTGCTCCCCGCGGTTTCATCCGTGGTTTGTCAGAATAAAAAGTACCTATCATATAGCTTTTTTCAGGACCTCAGGCAAATACCGAATTTCATTAAAATTCGTTAAATAGTTTCGAGTGATCCAGTAACATATGTACATCCATCCATTCATACATCCTCACGAACGTTGGTATTTATTGCGTCCCGCATCTTCACTCGCAGTTTTCTGGGATAAAAAGTATGTCCTTTTCCAGGACCTCAAGTAAATATACCTAATCCGTTCAGTAATTTTTGTGCGTGATTGTGTAACAAACATCCATCCATACATCCATTTGCTTAATATTAGTAGGAATATAATATTATTACGATTATCTTCTTGAAACATTCTGAAGTTCTTTAATTAACGCAGTGATGGGGATATTGTTACGGCCTATTCAACTTGTATGTGCAAAACACGTAGACATGAGCTTGACACATTTAGATATTTTGCCATACTTAACGTGATATGCATTTCTAACTGCATGGTGAGTACTGAGTACTTACTGCTGCTGCCACGGCCGTGACTTGCTTGAATGGACAACCTACTGCTGAGCGACGGAGGCACGAGAGAGATCTATTGCCGCAGCGTTAAGTAAAAAAGACGCGAAGCAAGTCGATGGAGCTAGCTAAAGCTATTTTTATAATAAAAATAAACCTTTATTTCAGGCAACATTCGACACGATGCAGATGTTATTAACTTATTCTAGTATTTTAAACTTACAAAATAAAATGCTTTATGTACACCAAACAAAAAATAAACCGTACATGAAAATAACTTGCACACTAAAGTAAAATAGGCGGACTTATCGCTAAAGGCGATCTCTTCCAGTCCATCTTTGGATTGGAGTTAACTAACAGAGTGAGAAAGATTTCTTCATCATCATCATAAGCCCATCACGTTCCCACTGCTGGGACATGGGCCTTCTCTCATAGAGAGACAGTATGGGCAATAATCCACCACGCAGGCCCAGTGCGGGTTGGTGGATGTCAATTGTCTTCGAATTTATGTGATAAATTTTTGGGCATGCCGGATGTTTTCCTTCGCCGATTTTAGAGCGAGTGTTAAATTTACACATAACTTAAGAAAGTCATTGGTACAGGGCCAGCCGGATTCGAACTCGGGTGCGTCGGATTGGAAGTCGCACATGCTCCCACTCAGCCACACTGGCTCGTCAAATAAAAGACATCTCGTCAATCGCAAGAGATTTCATACTTACTTATATATTAACCGATCGGTGGCATCGGGAGTGCTTTTTTACTATAACGCGTTCGGGGCGTACCTATTTCTTCACAGCTTTTCACTGCGGCGGGCCGCGGGCATCATACTACATATTTGATTAATTGTAAACATAGATGTTTTGTATAATAAATTGCAATTTAAATAAAGGCATTGAGCCTTTATTACTAATATCAATTCTACACTCTGCTTACTAAAATTACACTAACTACTTACAAGGAAAAGCAATTGGACAACCCATTCATGTTCAAAGTTCAAAAGTTCTTTATTCAGTTTTCGCATAACAGACGCAATTTTGAACGTCAATTATTACAATGACTCTACCACCACCATATCGGAAAAAAGAACCACTACTCAGAAGATACGGCAAAAAACTGAAGGGCACTTTTTAGAACTTTTGTTACCATTATAGATCACTACCACCATACAGTGAGCAAAGTTATTAAAGTTACTGGCAGTATTGCCCCGTTAGATACCAATACTGATACGTTAAGAAGTCCCAGCATTTTGATCACAAAAATACGATGAGCTCCTTAATGTAAATGTAAAAAAATGTCTACCTAGAGCTATGGGTAAAACATGGAACTAGCACACAAAGACAGTGAGGCATACTGTGATCACTGTACATGATCTAGGTATTTATTTCAATTGCAAGGAGGTCAAGGTGCACATGCGTTTGTCCTGTTCACCGATTAACCAACGTCGGTGCTAGTGTCTCAAGTTTACTACGTTTAGGTTGTATGCGAAATGTAAAGATTAACCAGATATAATTTATAAACCTACTCGAAGTTAACGTTAATGTAAAATGTGTTCGATATTATGTTACTCCTAAATGCAAGCAAGCGCAATTTCTGTTTTGTCAAATCTAATAGGGTCGCCAAGATACAGGCCTAGTTTGGAGCCACTGACAATCGAATGTCAAATCATGGTATGTGTAAATCAATATTATAATTTAATAATACAGTGAATTATTGTAAATTTGGTAAAGAAATCATTTATTATTATTATTCTTATTTCTTATGTAAAGATCTTTAGGTACTTGTATTGTAATGATTTAAATATTTTTTTATTGTTGGGGTAGTAATACCTTATCAGTTTATCAGACAGCCTCTCTAGAGTAAGTTTTTATTATGATATGTTTGTAAATAAATTCCATAGCTAGTAATCCTATCCTCACAGACAAAGTAGGTATCTACCGTTGATTCTAAAATCTTGAAGGGTATCTAACGTTTGGAATTTGCTTGTAGAAAGAATCAATTTCCCAATTTTGATACATGTTTGAAATACTTATAGATCTTGTTTTATCATTATTCTAACCAAAAAACGTAGAGATTTGCAATAGAAAACTTCATTTATTCATAATATCACAATTTATCTAATCAACAGTCAGGTGTTGTTAAACAGCAACGATGGGAGCGGGGGCAGCGACATACGGGGACGCGGCGATGTAAGGAGAAGCCGCTGCGATGTAGGGGGAAGCACCGACGTACGGGGCAGAAGCGGCTACGTAAGGTGCAGCGACGTAAGGGGCGGCTACGTAGGCGAGACCGTTGTTGATGCGGTGGTAGTATTGAGAGCTGGTAGCGGTGACGACGGCGGCGGGGGCGGCGACGAGCGGAGCGCTCACCAGAGCAGGCTTGGCGGCAGAGAGCGCCACCAGCGCGGAAAGGATGACAATCTAGAAAAATAGAATAGAATTCGTTGAAAACATGTTGATTAGCAAAAATACTGCGACGGGGATACTGCGACTGTTAAAAAAAGCGTTGTTTAAAAACTTCCAAATGTTCTTTGAACTGAACATTACTTAGGTGTTTACTATCAAAGATTTTCTTTTGAATTCTGTCTAATTATTGTCTATTAGACAGAGCATAGAAGACGAAGAGACGTATTAGACGTTCTTTAGTTTAGTTTTAATTTACCTTTGTAAATAGTAGTTGAAATAATAAAATCAATTATTTATTTATGTAAATAAATTAATAATTCAAATAAAAACAATTATGTATCTATATTTTTTAATTAATAATTTACTCAAAAATATTAGTTGTTGTAAGTACTTACGATCTTCATCATTTTGTTAGATTGTTTGTTGTTTACTGTTACAACAGGACTGATGCTGATGGCCAAAGATTCCCAACATTTTATACTCCCCAGACAACATCTCTTACAACACCGGGCCGAAGTTGGCGATGTCTCTGGCATTGGAAGACGCGTGATTTGAATCCAATGTGGGCTTGTACCTTCACATGATTGACTTCTTAATGACTTGACTGCACTTACATATCAAGTGGTTTGTAGGACTGTGTCACTGTCAGTTTACGAAAGAAATGCTAATGAGTCAGGGTAGCAAGGACAGTTTAAATTTACCTTAATTAACTATCATTACGTTTTACAGAGCGGTGTGTTACAATTTGAAGGTATGTTTTTATTTTAGAATCAACAAATACATTTCAGTCGGGTTTTTTTATTAAACTGTGACGAGCGAGTCGTACTCGGTCGTCACAATATTAAATAATAATTTTTATAATAATATCGGACAACGATCACATACATAAATCTTGCCAGGTACTTAACTCGAATTCTCTGTATCTATGGAATCAGGAACTACGAGGTCCATGGTCCTGCAACACGCAGATACTGGCAGAACTACTTGTAATTATTTTCTGTGCACAAATATTTGAATGAATATGTACAATACATTCTAATTTTTTTTTTTTTATAGTTAAGACAATTCAATGTTTATTATGTAATCAAGTCGTCAAAATATTACACATCTGTGAATTGCATCCGTGTGAAGCCGGTGCGGATCGCTAGTTTATTTATAAAAGAAGGATTTAATTCAACAATTACTTAAATTTAAGAAATAAAGAAAGAAAATCATTTTTGACAACCACAGTCATACACTAACAAAATGTAGAAAGAAAAGAAATCATAATTACAAAAAGAAAAATAAATGTATAAACAGTATAAAAAGATAATTAAGCTTAATGTCTACTACATAAGTGGTGCCAAAGGGGGTTTTCGCTTAGCAAAAATGTCAAGTGTCATTATTTTGACACCCAACGCTGGTTTTCAGCTAAACCCCAAGGCGTGGGTATATTTGGCTTCAAATTTGAAATAGTAAATAAATACACTATTATGAATATGAATAATTATAATTTAATGTGCGTCACTACGGCAGTAAGCAATAAGGTACTTCAATACAGTCAAAGGTCACGCGTCAAGCGTTCACGCTCCCCAACCGACGCGCCTCGCCACGTGATGTATTTTGCAATTCCATTTTCATAAGAAATAAAAACGTTTCCAAAAGGTAACTAAGCGTGATCTGGCACGTTTGTTTAGATTTAAGACTCATCCTTTTCTTTGCGACTTGTGTATTGTATCACGTGGTCTAACCTGTAGATATATATTTCACGAAATTCCTTCCGATTAAAATATAATTCTTTCTATACAAATTATTCTTTTTATACAAAACTTCTACCAACGAATAGATTAATTATTTATAATTACAATATGAACGGCACAAGCCAATTACACTTATTATCTTAGATATAACATAAAAACAATTCCAATTAATTAAATTTAATAATGTCAAGTATTAAAATAAAAAAAACAATAAAAAGAAATAATTATAGGTATGAATAATTATTATTATATTTGATTACAATATATAAGGTCGGCGAAAAAGTTTCTTCGTATTTCGTATACAAATTCAAGACATGTTTTTTTATGTTTAGCTGTATTTATTTATAATATATATGTGCCATTTTGTTCGATGACCTGTTGCCATCTTGTAGGCAGTGACATGATCCTCTTGCTGTAGAAATTTTGGGATTTATGACCAAAAAACTGTAACAAATGGTTTTGACAGTCCTCTCTTGATGTCCACCTTAAAGCTGCTTAAAGAGTTCTGAAGAGACCGGAACAAGTGGAAATCTGAAGGTGCAAGATCAGGGCTATATGGTAGATGCATTAACACTTCCTAACCAGACTCTCTCAATTTTTGCTGAGTGACCAAAGATGTGTGTGGTCTAGCGTTGTCATGATGAAAGACTACACAGACCTTTCTGTTTATCAATTCCGGTCGTAAACGACCGGAATTGATAAACAGAAAGTAACAGAAAGTTTAGTTTCAATTGCTTGCTTTAGTCTCATCAGCTGTTGGCAGTAGAGTTTAGAATCGATGGTTTTGCCCGGTGGTAAAAGCTCACCCAAATATCGAGCTTTTTTGTATACCCACCCATTTTCAAATGCGTCGTAACTGTTTTGTGGTTAATGCTCAGTTCTTCAGCAATGTCGTAACTACTAATATGCCGATCTTGCTCTACTTTTTCGGAACTGGCATCGACTTTATCTGTAACAGGGCGTCCAGAGCGAACTGCATATTGAACGTTAAAATTTCCAGAGTTGAAACGCTTTAACCCATTTTGTGCTACTCTTACTGACACCGCATTAGGTCCATAAACGTCACAATTTTATTTTGCGGCTTGCGTCTCATTTTTTCCTTTTTAACCGACTTCAAAAAAGGAGGAGGTTCTCTATTCGGTTGTATTTTTTTTTTTATTTTTTTTTTGTAATAAAATTTCAAAACGTACCGAATTTCTTCGTAGTTTCACTCATTTTATTAGACGATAAAACAATTGAAAAACGGCGGGAAACAGCTTTTTGGTTTTTTAATTTATTTTTTGTAATGTTACCTTTTTAATGGTATCTGAACCGGCCAGGTACAATGGGTACAACCAAAGAGATTCGATTACAACTTCATGCATACAAAATACGAAAAGACTTTCTCCCCGACCTATTATTATGTCAAGTTAAATACAAACAGTAATAATAAAAATTTCATAAATACGTCATACATTTTCACAGAATGTAAGAATTAGTAATAAAATAGAACGTCATTTTTCACAAAATATATCGCTATTAGTATTGGAATCTAGGAATGCATTGAGGCTCTGCAGGGTACGACATAATGGTGTTTCGGTTCGGGCCACAGTGCGACTACCGGGGACAGAGAAGAGCCTGTGCCTAAGGCAGGCCTTGAATTAAGAAGCTTTCAGAGTAAACTATTGTCTGAACAGCATTTATTTAAACAATAATAATAGTTATTCATTGTTCATTGGGAATTTAATATTTGTTACTGTAGTTCTAGGCATTGGGTAACTCCGGTTATAAGGCTTTATTGCTAACAAAAGATTAACAAAGTCTACTACCGTCTCCCATACTGACATACAATGCGTAATTATTTCGAACGAAGAACTTGTGCAGATATTTCAATAGACCGCAATGGTGTATCGAACAAAACACGACTTGGGAAGCGGTTACGTGTTCACATTTATGTGAGGTTGGTTTGTTCTAATGTAAAACATCATCATCATCATCTTATATATAAAATTCTCGTGTCACAATGTTAGTTACCTTACTCCTCCGAAACGGCTTTACTGATTTTTACCAAATTTTATATGCATATTCGGTAGGTCTGAGAATCGGCTACTATCTATTTTTCATACCCCTAAGTGATAAAGGTTGTTCACCCTTAACATTTTTTTAAATTTATATGGCAAAACAACGTTTGCCGGGTCAGCTAGTATGTATATAAATATGTTTGTATAGGTATAGCCATCTTATTACAGTAGGATACATGGTAAAAAAGCTTCTCTGAATTTTATGAAATGATGGCGTAATTAACCAAGTCAAATAGTAGTATAGTACTAGGTACTAGCGTGCAAGAGGTCGCTTTGTTATTTTCCCGCCGAATAGACGGCATTTCTATATTAAGACTTTATAGGTACTTTAGCAAGCAAGTTACTTGGTGAGACCTGACAACCGACTTTTTAGATTAATATTTAACATGTATTATTGTGTACTGCATTAAGCAGTGATCTCGTAACAGTTTAATATAAAATAGGTGATCATTTTATAATACCTACTATAGGAAGAAATGTAGACGTCTACACCGAATGTATACCTAAATCTATCACTGCTGGATGAATACCTTTCACTGACATAACTAAGTAGGTTACCTGTACCCTGTACTTTACCCTCGTCTATAATATAATTTGCTTTGAACCCCTATATCTTTGTTTCATTTGGGCGTCATCCTTGCGTAACTAGACAGCTAAGTAAAAGAGAAATACCGAGTGCACCTGACATTCTCATTATTACGATTTAGGTACACTAAACCTACACATAAAGGTCAAACAGCATCAGCAGATGACGTGTCGCTACGACACTACTGGTCTCTATGTATTTCTATGAAATACGTTCCGCAGCTAGCGACACGTCGCTCGACTACAAGTCGCACTATCGCAGACGACGTGTCGCCCGAACGCAGATCAGTAGTGCCATTGACAAGGGAAATCTGCCAGACTGTTAACTGGAATACGGCGCTGCCTGCCGTCTGCTGTAGCCATCTACCATCAAAGTCAATCTAAGTTCTGGGTGGTGCTGTTATTGTTACCATTTGTATTTGTAGTTGTTGTTGTTGTTGTTTGTGTTTGGCTGGCGTATTGCTTACCATCAGGCAAACGGCCTGCTCGTCTCCTCATTCAGTTACATAAAAAAAATCTGCAGTTTGGGTTTCGGAATCATGACTGCAGCGACGTGTCGCAGCGACACGTCGTCTGCTACAGCTGTCTGCATGCGGCTACAATCTCGCAATTTTTTTCCAAACGAACGATACTTTCCACGTGTTTTGCAGGTTAAACAGCACTTGTTGGAAGCTTTTATTTCGCATCAGTCTAAACAGCTTTTTGATTTTTAACCGACTTCATAAAAAGAGCAGGTTTTCAATTCGACTGCTCTTTTTTGTTTTTTCATGTCGCGATAACTCCGTCATTTATAACCTAATTAGGAAAAATATTTTTGCGTTGGGTTCAGTACAGCTTCAAGGTGGTCCCATATAAATGTCATCGACACTCGACCTTGGACATCAAAGATGCATCAGAATTGAAGTCGGCTTTTTTGTTTGAAAAATGAAATATGATTATTGTCATTTGAGTTTTGCCACGTGGCATTTTATTTTCAAATGATTCAAATTATATTTTTAAATAGGACTTCATTTCCACGACTTTACCACGTGTTTGTCTTACCGCTATCGCATAAACCGTAGATTTTCAAAGATCACAAGTTTTATAAAATATTACCTATTGTAGCATAAGAACCATAAAAAAAATATGAATTCGTTGATTTAAAAATCTTAATTATCATATTTGAAAATACATATGGTAATAGAACGATTTATAGCCGAGTACCTATTGAAAAATTGGGTTTCATGGTAAAACCACAGTCGCTGACCTAAATCAAGATCAAGAGTTTCTTAATACGAATTGTCCCTAAAACCCGGAAAAATGGTGTCTATACTTATATATACAAAAGAAAAGCAAACGTGCAAGCTCGATCCACATATTTCTATAAATCGTAAAGTTTGCCTAGTTTCGATTGAATTTCTTTCTTTCTGTCCCACATGTTGGCTTTCAGACGGCTTCCGTATATATAAAGTGCGTACCGTTGAACAATAGTCCCTTAGAAGAATGCTCCACGTGAACCCGAACAAACCGATTCTAGCTCACATGCTCACACAGTAAATGTGTGGTTTTCAGATAAATTTGATGTTTAATGAAAACAGTATTATTTAAGTAAATATTCTTTAGTAAATGACTGGAAATTGAGACTTGAAAGAGGTGTCAGGATGAAGAGCACAGTTTTACAATTTTGCAATTGTACTATTTTGCGAGTACAGTTTTGCAATTTAAAGTTCTAAGTGGATTTGCAACTATTTTATAAGTGTGGCACGTAACATCGCCCTTTATTGGCTATGTGATAATATAAAACATTAATACATAAAATCATATAGATAGAAAAATATTATACCTATGTTGTAAGTCAGTACTGGTAGTAGGTTTCTCGTATGCGAGAGGCCGTCTGGGTCGGCACCACTTTGCCAGTTATTCTGCCGCCAAGCAGTAGTGCACGAGCATTACTGTGTTCCGGCTTGAAAGGGCATTGTTGCCAGCGAAATTACTGGGCATTATGAGACTCAACAGCTAATTGTCTCAGGGTGACGAGCGCAGTGCAGCGCCGCGCAGTATTTTGCAAAACAAAGTTCTGGGTGGTGCTGTTATTGTTATGGGCTGGCGTATTGCTTACCATCAGGCAACGAACAGCTCGTGTCAACATTCAGTTACATAAAACAAGAAAAAAATCAATATATTGGTTATGATGTTTTTATGTTTTTTCGTATGATTAATACAAAAAATTTCACATACTCTACATAAACCTTCAGATGCTTTCTTAAGTAGAAAGTTCTACACAACAGCGTTGATTTCTCCGGAACAATGGAATGTTGACGCAAGAGCCTTCAAGACGCAAGCGGCTTCAAGGGGACGCGTGTAAGAAACTTTTGTGGGTACCTTGTTTGTATTTAGAAACAGGCTTTAACGTCTGGACGGTTACATTCTATATACAATAATCACATGAATAGTGCATTTGGTTACAATTAAAACATCCGACATCGAATCATCTGAAATCGTTCGCCTGATGGTAAGCGCCACGCCTGCTCATAACAATTGCAATGCTACCCAGAACTTTTAATACCATAAAAAGCACAGCGTAGCACTGCATTGCTCTCATCACCCCGAGACATCAGATCGTAAGTCTCTTAGGTCCAGTAATTTCGGTGACTTCAAACACAGTAATGCTTGCGCACTACTGCTTGGCAGCAGAATAACTGGCAGATGGCCTCGGTCGGTATACGACAGACCTACCACGAGTAAATCTAATTGATTTCGAGCTTATTGTTTAAGATAACGCGTTACGCACATACGGGTGTGCGTTATGTCATTGCAACTTGGCGCGCGCGTGGTGTAAAAGGATTAGTATCCGTCTGAGCAGTATAAGTAGATGTAATTAGTATTTTTTTAATAAATAAAGTAAAACCATACGGCAGTTCTTACTTTAATTAATAAAAAAAAAACAACTCAAATCTAAAACTAAACTAAACTTTTTAAACAAAAACTTACTACATCTGAGTAGATGTAATAATTTTCTGAGCAGTATGAATACTATAACACACTTTACTATATATATTATTTTGTATATATATATATATATATATATAATATTATGTATATATAACATATTTTAATCATTTAAGTTTAAAATAATTTCATTCGTCCTACTACACTATCCTCTTTTAAATGTTGTTTTCCTTATCCTATGGTTGTCTGGAAGAGATCGCTGCTTAGCGATAAGACCGCCTATTGTTTCTTATTTTTAAGTGCAATAAAGTGTTATCTATCTATCTATACTATACCATACACTGCTTAAACGTGAAACATAAGTACCTAATGATTTCACATTGAATGAGTCCACTGGGGCCTGAAAACACTGAATATAAGTGGAACCTGTAATGGACAGTAGACATATCCTATTTAATTTAGTTACAAATAGACAACGGCGCACGTGATAAAAAAGGCAAATTCAAATAGCTGGTCTACTGATACGTATTCTATGGTTTCGCACGTTTCATAGATGTTTCACGTGTAGAAAACGTCTCCTGACGTCTCAACGTCACAAGTTATTTGGAAATAGAAATCCTACTGTCTACGAACGTACGTTATGTGTGTATGTGTTTCTTACTAAAAGCTACTAAAAGGATTTAGATGAAATTACTTGTGGTGTGTAGGTCTCTCGTATGCGGGAGGCCGTCTGGGTCCACAACTTTGTCAGTTATTCGCCGCTAAGCAGTAGTGCGCAATCATTACTGTGTTCCGGTTTGAAGGGCGTTGTAGCCAGCGAAATTACTGGGCATATTATGAGACTTAATATCTGATGTCTCGGGGTAATGAGCGCAATGAAGTGCTCTGCAGTGCTTTAGGTTTAAAAAGTACTGGGCGGCATGCGGCACTGTAATTGTTATGGGCAGGCGTGGCGTTTACCATCAAGCAAACAACCTACTCGTCTGTCACTTAGCACCATATAAAAAAAATTGGTATGTAGGTCCTAGAATAGAATATTTTTTGTCCTGGAAAAACAACGCAACAGATCCTTAGTTATCTTTAACTCGACGCGGACGGAGTTGCGGGTATCGGCTAGAGTTATTTTTGTGGCTTTGTATTTCTGGGAGCAATGTAGGTACTTCTTCGTAGATTGTTTCTTACTTTGTAGTTCGGCAAAGCTCGCTGGCGAACCCAAACAAAGGTGCATTTTTCACAAATTTCGTTTACGCCATTTTACGGCTATCGTGACATCGGCGTTCATAAAAATCAATAAATGTTGGTGGTTTTTCATAATTTTTAAAACCAAAATGTGATTTGAAAATGTTGCAAGTAATTTTTTTTAAACATTCATGTAGATTCTCATACTCCTATATTATATGAATATGATAGTAATTAATAGTATATTATGATACAAGTGAGCTAAATTGCTCATTATACACGAGACTGTGGGTTGCAGCCCGAGCCGTAGGCGAAGGCGTAAATCAGACGAGTGTCTAGTGAGCAAGTTGCTCATGAGTTTCATACGCACTTTTTTAACATATTTGCGAGGAAAAAGCAAAAATGAAGCATAAATATGAAGATATGAAAATTATAGGAAATTGCGCGCAAGATTTTTTTTTTGCACGCGCCATATATTTGGTGATTGATTACATATAGCCATACAGCCTACTTCAAAATTATAATTTTAGTGATAAAATGCAGTTATAACTAATTATTGTGAATTATAAATAGTTTGATAATAATAAATGTTTTCTCGTCTTAATTAGGGACACATTTATTTATTGGCATAAAACCTCTTTGTTGTTACAAAAACAACTGTATTACTCGGTTAAATTGAAAATGCTCTGTTTACTCGCATATAATTTGCAGTTAGGTAATAACTTTGTAGGGATAAATCTATTATGCACTAGTGCGTAGTTATGATATATATTATTATATATTATTATGCACGTGTGTGTAATAGTTCGGTTTATGGCCCTAAGAACTTTGTAATAAGGCTCACTTTACGAGCAAGTGTGTTGAAAAGACAAAAACGTACCATTTGAAATAAAATTTAGTTATATTTTTTTCTTTATGATAAGCAAATATTTGTTTGATGATTGCTGGACTTCCCAATACTTTTGACACTGCGCTGAAAAGTCTGTTTTTATCTTGTGACTGATTTTTATCAGACAAGTGAGCTGCAAAAGAACTCTCATACTACCAATTATTGCGTGGCCTGCATCGACAACATTAAGTTCAAACGCAACAGATGAAAACTGCGGGTGATGGGACGCTGCCGGGTGAAAAACGTGTGTGTAGTGTGCACATACAGTCTTCCTTGCAAAGCAAAGCAGCACATGTTCTATAAGATTTAGCGTAATACATTTGCACGTGCTTGGAACAGTTGTAGGGCTCCGGCGCCGACGTGCGCATTGCAGTCGACTTCGTATACTTGTATTCGAGGTTTAGAAATTAAATTGGCTTTAAGAGCGGGGAAATTGTCTTTGGGTTCTAATCACTCCGCCAAGTTTAAATTGGCTGTAGTCACCTTCACCGAGAAGACTCAGTTCTCTCGTGACTACGACTGCATTATCAATGCGAAAGTTTGTAAAGATGGATGGATGTTTGATACCCAATAACGCAAAAACTACTGAACAAATCGTGGTGAAATTTGGTTTAGGTCCTGGAAAAGGACATTTATCCAGGCTACCTTTTATCCAGGGAAACTGCGGGGCGCAGCTAGTATTTTAAAATTATAAAGGACATAAGTTGCGCCCCATGGTTTTGTCCGCAGTTTCCCAAGAGAAAAATCAGCCTACGCCCTTTTCCAGGACCTAAAGGACATACCAACAACAAAACCCGTCCGAAACCTGGCCGGAGTTATTCCGACACAATCATAACGTCACTGTAGCCGTTTATATTTATAATGAATATTTTGAATCACGATTTCCAAACCTTAATGCTATTACAAACTAAAGTACAGTGGACGCTTAGAGCAATTTCTTCCAGACAACCTTTGGATGGATAGAACGGGTATGAGAAACAATACGGTTTGGATGTTGTTAGGAACAACAATAACTCTTGTTTAATCAGAAATGCGTGTCTATTTTCAGAATTTTCAAAATGAATGACGCGTTCCCTTTACACCACTGCTATGACATTTCACCGGTCTGCCTTCTCTTAATCTATTTTTGCACTCGAAGATTTTTGCTCATAAACAGCCTTTATAATAGCAGATGACGCTGAAACTTCGGTGTTCCTCGATTAGAATGACGCATTTGCGGTCGTCACTCGTCTGCTCTAGGTATGCAACTTTTTGGCACCTGTTTAGTGGTAAAACGCGTGGGAAGATCCTTTGAAGAACATAATCCTTCGGTCCTTGAAAATTTACATTAAGTAGATACGTACCTACTCATTATTTGGTAAACAACCGGAGGGGCCATTCTCGACTAGGGTCGTGTCATTTTTAGGGTTACTATCTCAAAAGTAAAAAAGAAACCCTTAAGGATCACTTCGTTGTCCGTCTGTCTGTCTGTCTGTGCCTGTCAAGTTTAACATATGTGCATGGAGAAATAACACAAGAAAGACTATATTTTTGTATCCGGAAATTGAAGACCTAATACAATAAGTTAAAAATAATAGTCGTAAATAATCTGTAAATTATAAATAATACATACGATACATACAAAGGTAAAAATGATACATTTTTCTCAAGTTGTTGTCTTATATATAAAATTCTCGTGTCACAATGTTAGTAACCTTACTCCTCCGAAACGGTTTTACTGATTTTTACCAAATTTTATATGCATATTCAGTAGGTCTGAGAATCGGCTTCTATCTATCTTTCATACCCCTAAGTGATAAGGGTTGTTCACCCTTAACATTTTTTTTAATTTATATGGCAAAACAACGTTTGCCGGGTTAGCTAGTATTAGATAAATTCAATTGATCCAATAATTTCCTTGTTTCATAACATTTACTGAACTTTAACCTTTAACAAACACTTTAATGTAACCCTTTACTTATTGTCATTTAGGAAGTTCAACAAACTATAGTTCAATGGCAAAAGTGTTAAGGACTTTACGGACGCGGAACCTTTACAGTGTTCAATTGACAGTAATGAAAAGTACTGGGGATACATACTTACTTATATTTTTCGCGTGGGCGAAGTCACGTGAAGGCGTCAAACGCAGCCACGTTTTGCAAGTGTTCAGGTCGGCCGACAATGAGTTTCATTATATCGGGGCTCTGATCAACATATCACTCGAGAAATACTATCGCAAAACTATTGCCAAGACTCTGTCATGGTCCCTAAGGTGTGGAAGGCGTCGAAGTTGCGTACAAAACGAACGTGTATAGTAAACGAAATTATTATCTGAATAATGTCTACTAGCACATAGTGGTGGTAGGTTTCTCGTATGCGAGAGGCGGTCTCGGTGGGTACCACCGCTTTGCCAGTTATTCATCCGCCAAGCAGTAAAGCGCAAGCATTACTGTGTTCCGGTTTGAAGGGCAAAGGAAAGCTCCGGGTGGTACTGTTATTGTTATGGGCTGGCGTATTGCTAACCATCAGCCAAACGACCAGCACGTCTCGTCATTCAGTTACATAAAAAAAGTGGCAAGTAAGCAAAATAAATAGGTATTATAAATTTTGTAATATAACAATATTTACTTATAAAAGTAACGACAAAGCCTTGTTATTGCATCGATATAAAGTAGGGCGACTCGTAAGTCGAACGATACAAGATGGTTCCCCTAACATTTAGATACAACAGTTCTTTGTCCCGAAGTACTGGAGGTTAATTCATAGCAATTACGAGTATTGCTAACAGACCTTTTGTCTTCATTGCCTCTATTATACCCAGTTTACTTAATAATGCGATAATAGCGAATTATAAAAGCCCTTACAAATACATGCATACAGTTTGGTAATTTATGGTGACATTGAAAATGTGCCTTTCATAAAAGCTATTTATCCTTATTATATAGGACAACGTTTAATAATACTAACAAACATTCTAGGATTATATATAATATATAAATATATTACAGACTTTGTTCCCAGTGTTAATGGAATATTGTTGATTGATCAATTGTATTACACCATTTTACTATTACAAAACCATAATACAATAGTTGAAAGGGCACAAACATGGTAACAATGCTTATCGGACAACTTGAGGGCATTTGTGAAAGATGTGATGAATGTCACGCAGTGTACCAATTAAGTACGTACTTGTTTACCTAGTTTTTCGAGACACTGATTGCAAACATGCCGTACGTACTGTGATGATTACATCTTTAAACTATAACGAGGTGGTTACTGTACATTAAAGATAGTTAAAAAAAAATGTTTTAGTAGTATACGGTAGCAACAAAACCCAAAAATACAGTTTTTAAAATTTCTATCCGTCTGTATGTCTGTCTGTCCGGGATAAACTTTGAAACTAAGGCACTAATTTGAATGCAGTTTTTTTGAAATATGTTCTGTGGAATCCGGCGCTACACTATACGGCACTATGCGGGCTTTATTTCATCTAAATCGGTCCAGGAATATTGAAGTTATGATGCTATTTAGAAAAATATATATGTCCACTATAAGTTGAACCCCAGAACATACCAGGCCCTTAGTGCACAAGGCTCAGCTTAAACTGGTTATTTGCTTATCTTGAGAATTAAAGGATGGGTTGACATGCCGTTTCCTAAAAAATGTTTTGTTGAGCCTTAGGCTACAACGAGATAGGACGGGATCGAGACAGGAGCGCGACGGTTACGGGATACGACAGGGACGTTAACGGGATTGGAGCGGGTAGGTAACAGGAGGACGATGGTATCGCGATAGGAACGGGATGGTAGCGGAATACGAGAACGGGATATGAGTGGGAGGGTTCCGAGTTCCGGGTAAGGAGGGGTCGGTAACGGGATATAATGGGGAAAGAACGGGACGGTAATGGTATAGGAAAAGGACGTGATCTGGATAGGAGCGAGACGAAAGCAGGAGCTTCCGCTCCTACTTTGGAGCGGAGTGGGAGCAGGAGCGGGATTAAAGTGGGATGGAAAATTGTCGAGAACAGGTTAGATTACTTTACTATGCGTACGAAGTCGCAGGCAACAGCTAGTCATTTATATACCTATTCTTCGGTTAGTTTCAGTCCATTTATGATCATGGCGCTTTTAACGTTGTCAAAATATCGAAAACTCAAAACAAATAATAAACATGATAAATGCTAATATTATATATAAAAGTAGTTTCAAGAAAGTTGAATTAAAATGAAATGCAGGACCTACCTATAACGTATCTACTCTTCTGGTGAAATGTATATATCTAAAGTTTATAAGTAAATACAGAAAAACAACTACAATTCTGCTATAGTTAAAATTATCATTTATTTATTGCTTTATGATATCAAATAAACAACATGAATGGTGAGACTGTCAGCGAGGGTCCGAGTTTTGGTTCCGAATCAACGAACATAGTACGCATAAGGAGAGTACGCGTACGCTGAGTACGCCACAGGAGCGGTGTAGGCACTGTACGCAGAGTAGGTCACAGGCGCGGTGTAGGCGGCAGCTACGGGCGCAGTGTACGCCACCGGGTACTCCACTACTAGCGGCTTGGCGGCGGCGAAAGCCAGGAGAGCAGCGAATATCACCTAAAACAATCATACAATACAATAAAATTATAAATAAATTAAATCATCATTATCATCAGCCCATTACGTTCCCACTGCTGGTACTCGGGCCTTTCCTCATAGAGAGAGTATGGGCCACCACGCTGGCCCAGTATATACGGGTTGCTGGATGTCACATGTCCTTGATTTTTTGTAATAAATTCTTGGACATGCCGGTTTCCTCACGATGTTTTCCTTCACCGTTTTTAGAGCTAGTGTTAAATCCGCACATAACTTTAGAAAGTCAGTGGCGCGAGGCCAGCGGGATTCGAACTCAGGTGCGTCGGATTGAAGGCCGCACGTACTCCCACTGAGCCACACTCGATATCGTCCAGATAACCTTTAGATGGACAGTTTCGATGCCGATGGCGCGTTAAATTTTAGACATAGGCAATTATTAAAAACATTAAAATAGGTATCTACTAATTACTATAATATACAAGAGCAAAAAAATATGACAAGAGCTATATAAATTTAATATTTTACATTAATTTAAAAATAAGTTAACCAGCTATATTTTGGTACTCGAAGATAAAATAAAAAAGATCAAATCAATACATATACCTATCTCAAGAAGAAAAGTATATAACGATACATCTAAATATAAAATACGATAGGTTGAAGTTGAAACTTTTAAAAATTGTATCAGAAATATCTTGCTCCAGTAGGTTTCATCCACCCACACTGTAACTCAAGTAAGCGAAGAACGTAAAAACGTTCTTTTAATTTAAGAACTTGAAAAGACATTTTTTCGCTAGCACAAAAAAACATTGTCAATTAATTAGAAACAAAAATTGATTTATACCCTTTTAAAGACACGCAAAGCTATTTTCAGGAAAAGCTTCTTGTCGGGAAGATAAAATATAAAAATATTACAAATAACTAGCTGCTGTACACGACTTCTTGCGCGTGGGATTTTGTTATATCGTGATGTCAGAGTACCACGTGTTAAATATTTATTGTATGTCATTCTCTGGGCTAGAGGCGTAAAATATATTTCTTATTTTAATTATATGAAGCATTAACGAATGCCAAGCGAAAAATTTAAACAAGGTTTTTCGGAAAATAGGACACTTAAGACCTCAGATAACTTAAAGCGTTTAAATAACGGAAGAAAACATTCGACACTCGACCGTAGCTCAATTGGGCAGAGCACTTCCCGCGCTGAAGGAAGATTGAGATGTGGGTCCAAGCCCCAGCCGGTGGTCGTAATTTTTCTTTCCAAAAAAACCTTGTTTTAGAAAGTATTTATCCTCGAGTAGGGTTCGATCTCGCGTCTTAGGGAAACTCGACGTCTACGCTATCGAGCTGTGTGCTCAAATCAATTTTATTATCTTGTTTATGGGTATTAAAAAAGCAAGCACTAATACATCCAAAATTAAAGTCAAATGTCTCTAATCAAAGTCAAAATCAAAGTTTAGTTAAAACACTTACGTATTTGAACATCTTGATGGTTTGAGTTCTGGTGTTTAGAACGGGATGAGGTATAATGGTGAACTGTTGTCCACTCCTCTTTTTATATCCCCCTGAATGCATTTGTATGGTGTTCTAACCGGATAACTACACGAATATCCTCTTTAGAAGATTAGGCAGTGTGGTCACGTACGACCTTGTCCTCGACACTGGATAGTGGCCGTTGGTCAGATATTAGATCAAGGATATGGTGTTGTAGGATTTGGAAGTTTATTATTACCTACTTATACTAAAGAATACTAACTATTACGTACTTATACTACTACGTTTGTATTTTTACTGTTTCAGAAGATAGAGACTTTTCAAGTCTAGTTTCGGGAACAACACACCTCACATACCTCTTAATATTCTAGACACAGCTTACACATGAGTTTATATTTTATATTATTCCACCTATTTATTATGTTGACGATTGTTTTCCTTTATATTATTTTTGGTAATTAAAGTTATATTATTATTGGGTTTTTTAAATTTCAAACATGGATCCTGGCCCCTTAAATAGTATTCATTGATATTTCTGGTTCTAGAGAACCAGGAATAATAAAGGAACCAGGAACTACGACGGCTATGGTTCCGCCAACACCCAAACCCGAAACAAATGCTTGCGCTTATTTTCATCAAACATTTGTCCCGTCACGGGAATAGAACCAGCAACCTTAATGGTGTATGTGATGCTCTGCCCAATTGAGCTACGGTAAAAACGTTCGAAATCGGTTTATAAATGACGTAGTTCTGAGGTAACAAACATACATCAAACTCAGTTATAAGATCAGTTTATAAGAGTCTTTCGTGTACCTTGTTAATAAGAAAAAATCATTTATTCGGCAAACAAAAACGACAAATTAAAACTAAATCTTAAATAATAAATATATGTGCCGAATGGGCTCACCTCAGCAACAAATGCCGAGAGTTTTACACAACTTGGCGCTGATTTTCAGTTGGTAGGTTATTAAAGACGACGTTGGCGGGACGATTTGGATGCTTTCCGGAGTGACTGGCCGAGATCGCAATGGAGAGGGATCCATGGAAGGAGATGAGGGAAACCTTTGCCCAGCAGTGGGATCAAATAGGTATAAAAAAAGGTTATGAAATGCTACTGAAGAACGTAAGAGATAAAAGTTCCTCCGGTAGTTGGTGCGGGCTAATGCATACATGCAATAAGTTTATAGGTCTGGAGTGTCAAGGTGGAAAATTCAAGGATATTTTAGCAATAAGGTCTGGATTGTCAACTTTGGATAATAGATATTTGGTTATGCAGACTTACCTCATGAGTCACCTTATAAGTAGGACACACAATCACTGACACAATAAAACAAAATTGTACCTTCTTACCATGTTAATTTAACTTTTCCAGTCACGCGTCTAAAAATGTGACACCTAAAAATATACGTGAAAACAAACGCGAAGTTACTTACAAAATTATTACTGACGCAGATTTAGTTTTATAAAGGAGTTTGACAGAGTTTCCATTTGACCGGCTTCGCACATGCTCCCACATCACTTGTCCATTGTGTCAAAAATACCTCGGATCAGAAATTACCGGGACTTTTTTTGTATCATAAAAACAAAAAAGAAAGTTCAAAGTATAAAAAATCCCAATTAATTCTGACTACGGTTTTGTAACTACCTATTTATTTTTAGCTAAAATTGAGTTGTACTGAGAAGCATTTTATTTCCCACTACTCGTAGCTGCGCTTTCACCCGCGGTTTTTCGGGATGAAAAGTAGCCTATGCCCTTTTCCACGAACTACATACCAAATTTCATCAAAATCCGTTCATTAGTTTTTGCGTGAAAGTGGTGGTACCTATCCAGTCGGCCTCCTGCACACAAGAGACCTACCACGAGCAGTAGACATACAAGTTTTTATCGCGTAATGAGTAATCTTAACAAATTTTTTTATTTCAAAACATTTGATAACGAACAAATTAGATACATTTTGAGTACCGTTGTATCCGAGACCATTTTTACTAACTAATAACGGGTTCTGTCTTTTATTGCTCATGGTTTGTTGTAAAATAAATAGCCTAGAACCAATTACATTTTTAAATATGTATAAATCAGACACATTGGGAACACTAAATACTGCCATACCACCACTTCCGGTTTGCTTTCATTCCCCCTCGAAGAAATGTTATCTGAATATTATGTTTCTGGAACTAGTCTAACATAAGTTCTTACTCTTGCTTATTGTTCTAGTGGACGTACTGCACCTACTAGTAGGTTACTGAACCTACTCTTACCTATTAAAGCAAATTGCTCTAATTCTTATATCCAACCTCTGCCTCGAATAATAAGTTCATACTCGCCACTACGAGTACAATGTCCAAATAAGTACAGAACGCAATCTATCACTATTCTGAACATGCCCCGCAAGGCTGTTTCTTCACGGTCCGCAGCGATACAAACGCAAGGGTATAAAACGTACTGACCGATTCAACAGGACATCATATACACATCTGTCTTCGAACAAATTGTTCCTTTTAAACTTTTTCTAATCCCCTAATTCAATATGTTCAAGCTGGTGAGTATCCTATTATAAAATAAATTATAGAAGCCAGATTACAGTTAAAACGTTAAAAAACAATAGTGCACGACAAGAAATTGAGTACATAATCAGCCATTGCTATAAAGAAAAATCAAACAGCGAGATTAAAAATGTTTTTTTATTAATGAGCACTTATAGAAATGCTTTTGTTTTCTCTTAGATTGTTAGTGAAATGGCGAGGAAGTTATTCAGAATACAAACCTTCTAAACATTTTTTTGTTTGTTTTTCTTTGCAGTTTGTCTTCGCTTGCTTCCTGGCCGTGGCTGCCGCCAAGCCCGGCATCCTGGCCGCGGCTCCTCTGGCGTACACCGCTCCCGCGTACACCGCCGCATACACGGCGCCGGTGGCTGCAGCGTACACCGCTCCCGTCGCCTACTCCGCGTATTCCGCCTACAGCCCAGCTCTTGCTGCGTACTCCGCCTACCCTTACGCCGCACCCTACTCCGCTTATTACCTGCGTCGTTAATTCAAAAACACCTCAAAGCAATGTCTTTTTGCAAATTTTGATGTTAACTGGTGACCAATAAATTATTTCTGCAATAACAAATGATATGACTTGTATTATTTCATTTAATTATTAAGATCATATTATATACTCGTACATTAGAAGAGCCGCCTCTTGTGTGGCTTCTCTCTAAATTAGAGAGAATTATTTGAGGCTCTAATATTGCTCAATTAATCATGTAGGCAACTCATGAAACTGATCGCACAGTGCAGCCAAGTAACTGAGTCTTATAAATTCAGTAGGCGTAATCAGTTCGTGGACTTACTTTTGTTACATATAGATAATATGACCACAATCGCTTTTATGTTCATTGTCCAAAGCCAGGTGCTATATCTACTGGTATGCAATTATTATATAGTTTTTTATATTGCAGTCTTCTAGGTATACCTAATAATACATATATCTATACTTACTTATATTAAAATTGTTTATTTCAGACCGTAGGTAAGTACCTCACAGTGTCAGCATGTGTGATAGCGATCAAATATCATGGTTAATAACCTCTCCTTGGAAATTAATAATTTATATATAACATAAATATTGCTATTCAGCTGTCACGCTGATAATACTTGCAACAAAGGCTTAATATTATGCCATAATCGTTTGGTTATTATTATATGTGGACACATTTGAATAACAAAATTCTTAAACGCCTCCGCAGTTATGTTAATCAGGAGTTAAATGTCAAAATCTAGATCTGTCTGTTTTCCACAAATGCGCATTCTAACTCTGCATTTTAGGTTTTAAGTTTTGAGACACATAAAACACTCCTACATAATGGGTATTTCAAGAACGTTTGAGAGGCTCGGGACACGTATTTTAACAAAACAACTAGATGCCTAGACTTCCTCCATATTTGGGATTTTGGATGATGTCGGTAATAAAAAGTTGTGTTTATATTATGTGTATTTAAGGTCAGTAGACATCTATATTATCTTACCAGAAATAAAGATGTTTGAAAAATTTCATGTGTTTATTTTCATGTAGGTACGACACGATGTAAGTCAAACGGGCAGACTGTTGATATGATTATGTTCCTACCACCTTATATACTGCTATATACCTAAATATTCTTCTGAATCTGAATAGAGATCGGTATAATGCCGCGAAAAATTGAAAATAATCAGCTTTTAATATAATTCATCTGTGTTTTAATATTAAATTTGATATCTAATCATAATAAAATAGTGGAACGTACACAAAGTGATAAATTTTAATCGTAATTTATATAATGCGAGCTAGATCATAAAAACTCACAATAACGAATAATGGGAAAGAGTTCCTGCTAATAGTCACAGATCGTATGTAATCATAGTATTATATTGTGGATAAAAAAGGTACAGAGAAATTATTATGTTTATTTTTTTCTAGTATTTTAACCACGATATCCCAGAGGCGATCCGCCGTACCCCATATTTCCAAGGCCTGGCCGTGCTAAGCCCATTCCACCATAGGGTCTTCCGAGACCACCGCTACCGTAGGGACCTACGTAATCACCGCCACCGTAGGGGCTACCCAAACCTCCGTAAGGATTTCCAATACCACTTGCGACTCCACCTGCTATACCCCCCGCCATTTCATTAAAACCAGCAGGATTCAGACCCGGGCCAAGTCCGAAGCCCAATCCACGACCTCCCAGGCCGTTCTGAGCTACGTAAGCGTGGCTGGAAGCTAGGATCGCCATAACAAACACCTGGAAATACAAAAAATACACTTGAAATATAATACCTTCTTATTATTAGGTGATGTGAATAGGTGAATACATTACATTATTACCATCAGATGACCGCATCATAATATCGTCACTAATTTTAATCATCATCATCATCAGCCTGTATTCGTCCACTGCTGGACATAGGCCTCTCCCAATGAACGCCACTGAGCCCGGTCTTCGGCTCTTCTCATCCAGTTTCTTCCGGCCGCCTTTCGCAGGTCGTCGCTCCACCTGACCGGTGGGCGTCCTACACTACGCTTTCCGATTCGCGGTCTCCACTCAAGGACACGTCTACTCCAACGGTTGTCCGTCCTTCGAGAGATGTGACCAGCCCATTGCCACTTCAGCCTGCTAATACTATGGGCTATGTCGGTTACTTTGGTCCTCTGTCGGATTACCTCATTGCGGATCTTATCTTTCAGAGAAACTCCGAGCATAGCCCTTTCCATAGCTCGCTGAGTGACTTTGAACTTATGGATCAGTCTCACTGAGAGTGTCCACGTCTCGGCTCCGTAGGTCATTACTGGTAGGACGCACGCATTAAAGACTTTTGTCTTACTAATTTTAATGAATACTATAAACTTTAAAACATCACAATATTTACTTGTGTAGGTACTTGAAAATTTAAAACGTTCTTTTTTAAAACAGATACCAACTTACCAAAATAGTATGCATTGTTGTTTTAAAGTGATCTTCTTGCAAAATGGTCACGTTGAAAGTAAAACCTCTCTTATATCAAGTGTTAACGTACTAGAACGAAGACAAATTGGTCGCGGCGTTCTTATCAAGTGAGAACTTCATTAGTGCGATGTAAGAGCTGATTACTATTAATTTTTTTAATGCTTTACGTAGTCAACAAGTTTTTTTTAATAAGGTAGGTAAATACGTGAGCATTCGTAAGGCATAATAAGTGAACAGTTAGTGGAAAATTTTCGTTACTTGTACAATAGTCTCGTAATTCAATGTCACAAACATTTAACTGCTATCGATTTTCAAACTTTATACCTATACATTATACAAGTTGCAGATTTCTCCTACAGAATTAGATTCCAAACTGTAGACGCAATCAAATGGATGCACAATGTTTGGTAAGAATCCCACGCGATTGTCAAAGCTCAATGTAGATGTTTGTTTTAATGGCCGTTTCTTCCATTTTGGTTTGTAAATGATATGTTAAATGGTAATTCAATTTTGGTAATAGATATAATATTTCAAGTCAATAGTTATAGAACACGGTTCTCGTTTCATGTATAAAACGTGTTTACCTACCTATATTCTAGGTTTTACCCGACACCCGTGACTCTGTCGGCGTAAAATTTGGTGTTCGTATTTCTGGTATTAAAAGTATCTTATATATAGTATATCCTATTCGAGAATCGAAATTTAGAAGTATGAAGCTAAGTGATATATCAAACACACACACTCACACATCGAGTGAGGATTTAGGTACTAGCCTGTTAAAGTAAAATGGAGAAATAATGAGTGAATTAAGAATAAATAATGAAGAAATAAAACAATAAGAAATAAAGAAATAAATAATGACGATGAAAACACCACACCACCGACCGGCTGCGCGGGGTAAACAACCCCCGCGGCGCCCGCGCCCCCCGCCGTTTTCACCGGTTTTAGCGCCGCACTCGCGGCGACAGGAACAAGCGGAGGCGCGCAGTCTGCGCCGCGAATCCAAAGCGTAAACTCCCGGAAGAAGGACATTCTAATTGTCCGAAACGTGTGGGAGTTATTCCGATACAATTATACCGTGAGTGTAGCCGTTTAAATTTATAATGAATAATTCGACTCACGATAGTTTCCAAACTTAAAAAATAAATAATATATAATAATGTGGAATGTGGTATACAATAAAGAGTTCTTGTATTTAGTTGCTCGTGAAGTAAGAGTAGGGATTTGTCACTTTTTCATACATAGTCTAGAAAAGAGAACTTTGATGAACATTGTTGATCTATAATGTTATACCAATAATTATATAACTTCTTTTTAGATCTTAATTATAAGGACGTAATAAATACCAAAACAAACTTCTATACTATACCTTATCTCATAAGATAGCTTAAATCTTTAGGGAACTTGTCTGTGGAGTTACAAATCTGTAATTAGGAACCTCTCGAATGGAAAGAGCGACATAATTCGACATATAACTTTTCTAAATCAATGTACTTTGGATGGTCTCTAGAGTATTGATATGATAACATTTTAAATATTAGTTAGTTTATATTTTCCTTAAACTGAGAAATTCAAAATAAAAACATATTCATATTATAAGTAGTTTTCAATATTAGGTATGTACTAGCAATTACAGGGCGGAAAGTTTACACGTAAATAAAGTTTAGATATTGTTTCAAATTGGTTCGCTGCTAACCGCTTGTTACTAAGCGCGAAAAAGACGAAATTTTCATAGTTCTCTTTGCCTAATGTTAGATATGTAGAGCCAAACGTAACTCGACACAGACAATTCCTAGGTATAGGCATTGACTCTAAGTTGCAGTGGAGTCCTCTTATTGATGCTCTGTCTGGAAAACTTACTTCTGCTGCATACGCGGTTAGTAAAATTAATCAATTAACGGATATAGCTATGGCTCGGTCTGTTTGTTTTGCATACTTCCACAGCGGTATTTTGCCGTGGGGTTCTGCGGCAGATATAGAAACTATTTTTATTATACAAAAGCGGGAGGTTCTCGCTATATCGATTGGGGTTTTCGCGAATATGTATATGAGAGACATTGAGGAAAGATGATGAGAGAGCTTTTTTAACAAATTGATGTATTAACTTTATCTTCTTTGTATATTTATTTCAAAGTCAAAGTCAAAATCTCTTTATTCATGTTTGGCATCACAGACGCACTTATGAACGTCAAATTATCACACGATTCTACCAGCGCATCAGAAAAAGAACCACTACTCAGAAGATACGACAAGAAACAGAGAGGCATTTTTTTTAGAGATTTTGTAACAATATATGTAACAATATACTAGCTGCGCCCGCGGTTCCACACGCGGTTTCCCGGAATAAAAAGTAGCCTATGTACTATTCCAAGTCCTAAAGTACCTACATACCAAATTTGATCAAAATCCATTTAGTAGTTGTTGCGTGAAAGAGTAACAAACATACATCCATTCATCCATACATTCTTACAAACTTTCGCTTTTATAATATTAACAGGATAATGTAATGCACGTTCGTAAAAATCTGCACAAATTCAAGGTAGATGGATAGGATAGAACTGCTGTACCTACATAGGTTTAGACTGAGTAAAACAAATAAGTCTTTCATGGCCAATTGCGTACGTTTTTACAGTAAAATTCCGAAATGTATAACGAAGCTCACAGAACGTAAACTATTGCGTGTGAAAAGCATTCTAATGACAAAACATACTAATCCGTTAGAATAAGAAAAGAAAGATGCATGAAACATTCCGCTTCTGCCAATTAGCCAACTGCCACATAAGAAACATAATATTGTCAAAAACGAACATATTGTAACAAAAGTTCTAAAAATTGGCCCTCACTTTCTTCCCGTATCTTTTGGGTAATGGGTTCTTCTTCCGATAAGGTGGTAGAGTCTTTGAAATAATTGACGATCACAAATGCGTCTGTGATGCCTACATTGAAAAAAGAACTTTTGAACTTTAAACTTACTCGTAAATCAAAAAACTAAATTAAAACTTAAAACATCTACTTCTTTTACATATTTTTCATTGACAGCTTGAGGCAAACTGTACATAGTAGTAGCTTAGGGAATTAACATTACAATTACAATTGACAATTAGTTTTTACTACTTATTACCATAAATAAATAAATAAATAAATTGGTCGCTGTATGCATCCAGCGGCTCCCCGCGACTCTGACCAGGTCGCTGGTCCGCCTTGTGGGGGGGCGACGCTCCGCCTTCCGGTCCGTGGTCGCCACTCGAGAACCTTTCTACCCCAACGGTTATCAGTTCTACTTTATGTCGCTTACCTTCGTTCATTTGCGGATTTCCACATTCCGGACCTTATCTCGAAAATAAATTCCAAGCACAGCTCTTTTCATAGCTCTTTGAGTGACTTTGAGCTTATGAATCAGGCCAATAGTCAACGATCACGTTTCAGTGCCGTAAGTCATCACTAGCAACACACACTGGTTGTACTCCCGCGTCTTTAGGCTCTGAGGAATTTTATAGGAGAAGATATTACGTGGCTTTCCGAACGCTGCCCAGCCGAGTTGGATTCTTCGGTTGATGTCTTTGTCGAAGTCTAACCACCTTAATTGCATAATCAGTTTTACTATGAAAATTAACGTGCTTTGGACACATTATTACCAATAATTTACGGGTGACACTCACCAATAATTTACGTTTAAGTTGGAGTAGTCCAACTATAGTTTCAATCACATCCAGTGGTCTTTTTTAAGGCGAGTGCGGACCGAAACTATAGTTGGACTACCAACTGAAACGTGAGTATCACCCATAAATTATTTTTAATAATAGATAATCTGCCCTGGGTAAACATATTCGTCACTAAGCATAGTACCGAGTTCCTTAATCACTATGTCATCAGCAAAACGAAGGTGAGTGAAGTAATTGCCATTGATGTTAATGCCTATGTTGTTCCAGACCAAGAGCTTGAAAACGTCTTCCAATGCGTTCGTTAAGAGTTTCGGAGAAATTTCGTCTCCCTGTCTCACGCCTCTCTGTAATTAGATTGGTTGACATGGTGGCCTTGTTGTACAACCACTTCAACACTTTGATATACTTATAGTCGATTTGGCATCGCTGGAGAGACTGCAGCACTGCCCAGATCTCGATTGAATCGAAGTCTTTTTCGTAATCCACAATCGCAAGACATAATGGCCGATTATATTCTTCGCTCTTCTTTATTTTATTTTTTATTACCGAATAGGCTAGCATTTGACCGCAGTCTCACCTAATGGAAAGTGACGATGTGGTCGACGATGGATCATGCTTGCCTAGAAGATACCGATTCACTCGAGACTTGAAGACACTTAGATTATAAGAATTGGGAAACAAAGACGCTGGTAAGGTGTTCCATTCCTTAGCTGTTCGCATTAACCTGGCGAAGCATAGCCCTTTAAGCCCTTTTGATTTGCAGTACGGCAAATCTGCTCTGGATGTTCATTCATAATCATAAAATAATGTATGTTGATCAAATGGGAATTACAATTGCAGAATCATTTGAATGACAAATTATGTTTTTTATCTTTAACTAAAAAAACGACAGAGAAATCGATTTTATTTATACATTTAGTTTTTCTTTACAGTTCATCTTGGCTTGCTTCCTGACCTTGACTGTTGCCAAGCTCGATATCCTGCCGGCTCCGGTGGCGTACACTGCTGCGCCGGTGGCTACAGCATACACCTCTCCCGTCGCTAATACCGAGTACTCCGCCTTTGATCAATTCCTCGCCGCGTACTACTCTGCAACCTACGCTAACTACCTGCGCTGAAAACCAGAATCATTGACACGGCGAAACACCACCGCCGTATTTCATAAATTTACATGAAAAAAATATAATATGAATCGGATTCCGATATATAACCTTTCTTATATTCTTTATTGAACACTGTCATAGCATTTACATCGTACATTATAATCCAAAGAAAACTGCTTCATCATTTATTCTCGAATTTCAAAAAAACTATATCCAACCTTTGTACACGTCATGTTATGCATGACAGAAATAGCCCCTCTTCGGGTCTATATACAATTATACATATTAAGTTACATCTCACTGATGGCGTGAGAATAATGTTATTGATGTATGTATACATTAACATAAAATTATTCTTTACTTAGTTCAGTTGAACAATTCTTTTCAATTTAATATCAATGATAGCCTGTGGCGTAGTAGTTGGGTAGGCCAGCCTGAGGTTAGGAGCACGGAGGTCACAGGTTCAATACCGCTACGATACAGATGTTTGAGCACAAATAGACATACTTGCATTTGCTTGTTGTTGTGGGACTGCGTATGGTCTCCATAGTTCCTGGTTTTCTAGACTTAGAAAATATCTTTGTAGGGGGTAACATCTATTGTATGTGATCGTTTACCAATTAGTATTTATTAATGTATAGCTCCTGGAGGTGCTGAAGGAGCTTTATAAGAATTTGCGCCAGATAAGCCACAAATTTTAGTTTCAATGAATAATTATAAATAAATAAGATTATGCCATGGAAATGACGTCAGAACGCTTTTTTGAAGAATCACCCATGATTTATTAATGGACATTGATTTTACAATTACAGCGATCTTAGGCCAAACTGCCTTAATAAAACGTAAAAGAAAGGTATGAACGATTCTCATGAGGTAAACTCATCGTAATTCAAAGTACGTGATAGAATCTGTTTAACCTCTCATTGCGTGCACTTGTCCTTCGTCTTTTAGTATAAAGTTACACGTTGCCATTACACTGATATCATTCTACAGTGCAGTAGACCAGATAACATACCTACAAACATGTTCAAATTGGTAAGTTCAATTGAAGTTAAATTTTATTCCTGTTCTTTACTTCGTTTTATTTTTGTAATATAATATGTACTTGAACACAATCGTGTAAGTTATTCATTATTATCCGCAATGATCCTGTATTTCAGTTAATATAACTTTTCAATCATGTTTTTTCGGGAATAAGATAATAATAAATCGAAACGCAAGTATATTTCATTATTAATGTAGTAACAAATACACATTTCAACTCGATACGTGATAAAGAACGTAATTAATAAAGTTTTGATTTTTACAGTTCGTTTTCGCTTGCTTCCTGGCCGTGGCTGCCGCCAAGCCCGGCATCTTGGCCGCGGCTCCTCTGGCGTACACCGCTCCCGCATACACCGCCGCATACACGGCGCCAGTGGCTGCAGCGTACACCGCTCCCGTCGCCTACTCCGCGTACTCTGCATACAGCCCAGCCCTCGCTGCGTACTCTGCCTACCCTTATGCTTCACCCTACTCTGCATACTACTTGCGTCGTTAAGTCATACCCACTGCAATGTTCAACTAAGATAATATAATATTTTGTTGATTTGATACATGCATTTTTATATTACTTACCTACACCAAATTTAGCCTTAAAACAGAAGAACAAGGAGGAACAGATAGTATAATAGATATAAATAATCTAAAAACCACATTTTTATGCGCCTTTTGAGGTTAACTCGGCATCGCATGCTAATATATGGATTTAGAATGCATTCTCATCGACTTGCTAGCTACCCTGAAAGTTTTAGCCGGACAGCTAAACGGGAAGTGCTCGAAACTAGAGTTGCAAGATTCCACCCAGAACAACAGACAGACTTAATAAAAACGTTAAAATAAACAACAGCATTTCACAGTTTGGTGGACGTGAGAGTGAACTTGTCAAGAAATACTACTTTTTTTCTATAAATGAACAGTCTTTAATGTCTCTTTTCTACTGGGTTCATTGGGCTTCAGAAAATAGATTATCTAGAGAGTTATAATACATTACAATAAAATTATTCTCGTCAGGGCGATGGCCGTATTATCATTCCACATTCCAAAAGTACTTCTGACTCTAAGAATATTATGCTTATCAAGGTAAAATCTTTTACACGAGACAGCTGTTACAACTCGTGGCACTGCCTAAAAACTCAGAGATCGTAAGTAGTTTATGACGTCGGTAAGCACAAGCATTGTTACTTACCATTACATTTCATATTAATATTTATCCAACTGTAAAGCATTTCTAAATATGTGGTGAATTTTCGATACCTGATGAAAGTGTTTTAACCGACTTCAAAAACGGAGGAGGTTCTCTGTTCGATTGTATATTTTTTTATGTTTGTTACCTCAGAACTCCGTCATTTATGAACCGATTTGGAAAATTATTTTTGTATTGGGCTCAGTATAACTATGAAGTGGTCCCATATAAATTTCATCGATATTACCTTAGAATTCGAAGATACATTGAAATCGGTTTTAATATTTTTTCTAGAAATTAATTATTAAGCTTAAATTTTGGCAATTAAATAATTTAAAGAATTTTATTAGCTAAATTAGAAATGGCAGGCCTCTTCTGCAAGATTGTTGCCCTGTTTAGACGTAGTTATAGAGAAAGTGCTATTGTCTCAGTGTGACGACTGCAATGCAGTACCGCGAATGATTTTGCAAAACAAAGACCTGGGTCAACCTGCAACTGTTATGGACAGGCTTGTTGATTATCATCAGGTGAAAGACTAGCTCGTCTCGCTACTTAGATACATTAAAAATACTCTTGAATTAATAGTGGCCGCGCTGGAATGAATACGGTTTAGTGCGGCCAGGTAATAAATAGGTCCAAAGCTAAGCTAAGCTGTATTTCATTAAAGACCGTTGGTATAGCACATTTTTTTTTTCTGAATCACGGATAACACAATTGTCGTACTATTTACAGACCAAACCACTACCTTCTGAAGTTAAAAATATTTAATTATCAATAATTGTGGGCGGGCCCCAAAGCAGGATACTCTCAAACCAATCTAGACTTCGCAAATTCACCACTAAGACTCGGTAAGAGTGCTCAACGTGATTTAGTAGCAAGCAAACGTATGTCAATTTCCATGACAAAAGTCAAAAGATATTTATTAAATAGGCACAAAAAATGCACTTTTGAACGTCACACACACATAATACAAATCAATTAAAACTCGTTAAAAATTGTAACGTATAATATCATGACTTTGAAAACAAAAGGTAAGCAACATATAAAACAAAGACATTTATACAAAGACGACTTTCACAAAAACACAAAACACACATAAAATGAGACTACGGCGCGCTAACAAAATAAATTTATATTCGCCACGAACCACATACGGCAAAAAAGTATAATTTATGAGGAAGCTAAATTTTATAAGTTACCAAAGGATATAAATGATTCTAAATCTGCACTTACATTCAAAAAACGATTTAAACATTACATCTTGAATACACTCCTTACACTATGATAAATCAGTACGAGCCACGTCCAGCTACGCTCGATCGGTGTGTTTGTGCTTTGCTTATCTTTGACCGCGCGCGTCGAACCAATACTGGCTGCGTTTAAAATAAACTACCTCCAAATTATTAGTTTAATTTAGATTTTGTTTATACTTGTATTACGTCCAAAAAAGAAATGTATTGTAACTAGTTTCTCATGTAAGTGAAGTAATTCTTTATGAGAAATAAATTATCTTAACCTTAAGCATGTCTACCAATTTCTTTTCCATACTCATATTGAAGTCCAGGCCCAGAAAAGAAATGCGAAAAGTTACTGACTCTACCAGTGCTAGTGCTTCGAAAATACTCCTGCTAGAGAAGATAGCACTCTGGGGATATATATATATATATATATATATATATATATATATATATATAGTATTATATATATATCTCCTTTTGAAATCTTTTAAAATGTCTCAAAATATAACACTAAACAAATGAGGTATAAATTACGATTCAAACTAGAAGTGTGAGTCAGATGTCCCATAGTCATTGTATATGAGTAATATATAAATAGGTATATAGATACAGTAGCAGTTAGAGTGACCAGACCAGATCAGTCCCCACAAGCAGTCAACGTGGTCATGCATCTAGAAAATATTCTATATAATCGATATCATTCATTATTCGTTATCATAACAATACATAGAGATCGCCTTCATAAATAATTTATCGCTCATTAGGTACCTATGTGTTTTCTGTGCTTCCAGTGAAATATATGCAAATATTAAACACACATTTTTCTATGCTTTTTTACTAGTCGTATTGTTGATATTTACAGTGCATTGGATTAATAAAACGACGCCTATTAACCTGGTGTAGGAAATTTAATAGGTAATGAATAATGATCGAATGATAATAATAAAGTTTATATAGACTCTGAGCTGTAGTGGCCAGTTCTGCTCAAATGTCATATACCGCAGATGTTGTAGGTTCGATTCCCGGAACAAATTGTTAGTGCCAGCATTTGTTACGTATTTGGGTCTCATGATTCTCTTAGTTCTTGGTGCCCTAGATACAGAGAATCTTAGTGAGGAGCTAAAATGTAAGTATGTGATCGTTGAGCGCTATTATTATTATTATTCAACCATGTCGGAAAGACGAGTTTGATGCATCCAAATCATTCATCCTCCTAAGCTCTTTACAATATATATTTCTTGACAAAAAAATTAAAACGAAATCTTATTCTGCGCAGTCTAGAACACGAGTATCTCCTAGTCCCTCTAAGTGTCGACCTAATTAATATGCGTGTTAATAAAAAATAGAATAAATGTGCTGTAGATTCTATGTCAAACCATAACAAAGTCTTCCAGAGGCATATATATATATATATATACATATATATAAACATAATTTATAAACAAAAAAAACATTAAGTATTTATTAAAACAACATAACATTATTTTTTTAAAACATTATATATATATATATATATATATATATATATATAGGTATATCTTATATATTTTGTATATTATATTATTTTGTACCTATGTTTATAATTGGTATATATTATTGTATATTTAATATAGATAATAGTATATATTACTAGCTGACCCGGCAAACGTTGTGTTGCCATATAAATTAAAAAAAAAATTTAGGGTTGGACTACCCCTAACATTTAGGGTGATGAAAAATAGATGTTGGCCGATTCTCATAGATACCGGATAAGCACAAAAAATTTCATCAAAATCGGTCAAGCCGTTTCGGAGGAGTATGGCAACAAAAACTGTGACACGAGAATTTTATATATAAGAAGAAAGATTATAGTTTGTACTCTTTGTACATACATTTGTTTATTATGTCATTTATGTTGACACCCCCGTCTCTTACAGTTTCTTTAAGTCCTCTCCATCCAAAGGTTGTCTGGAAGAGATCGCTTTGAGCGATGAGACCGCCCATTGTAACACTATAGTTATTAAGTTTGTTATTGTACTTTTTGTTATTATGTTTTCTGGTGGTGAAACAATAAAGAGTTATCTAATCTAATCTAATCTCTGTTTAGAGATTTACTGCACACTTTACCGCACTGGGCCAGCGTGGTGGATTATGGCCTATACTCTCTCTATGAGAGAAGGCCTGTGTCCCAGAAGTGGAAACGTGATGGGCTGATGATAATGATGATGAAGGCAAAAAAAAATACGGAAGAACTTTACTTATATAATTTATTCATTTGCTAATATCATTAGGTATTTTTGGAATCAGCGACGCAGATAGTATGCAGAGTAAGGTGCCGCGTAAGGGTAGGCAGAGTAAGCAGCAAGGGCTGGGGTGTATGCAGAGTACGCGGAGTAGGCGACGGGAGCGGTGTACGCTGCAGCCACCGGCGCCGTAAATGCAGCGGTGTACGCTACGGGAGCGGTGTATGCCACCGGAGCAGCGGCCAAGATGCCTGGTTTGGCGGCAGCCACGGCCAGGAAGCAGGCGAAGATGAACTGTAAATCATAAACAAATATTATTATATTGATGACACATAATCACTGTTTATATGAAACTGAACAAAAACTGTATATGGAGTTATTATTTTATATATCTATGTATCAATAATTAAAAAATATTGTAGTAACTTGTCAATGAACTTTGCATGCACTACCATTATTTGTAAGCTTAACAAACACCAAACGCCTATTGTTAAAAATAATATTATCGTTTTGCTATGCGCTACATGTATTGAATTAAAATGAGATGGCTATGATTCAATACCCAATAAGTGGAATATTGACTAAGCAAGAAAATATTTCTTATTATCTTTACAATAACTGATGTCACACATTCAAATAAAAGACAAAAGTTGTTTTATTAAAACTCTCCATGAAGCGAATTGAATAGGTCGGAATCTTCTGAACTTTTTCTTAGCGCGTAGTTTTTTAATAATTATAAAAAAAACTTACAAGTTTGAACATTTTGTTAGTTTGTTTGTTGACACTTAGCTTCTGCTGAGCTGAATGATGCCTCTTTACCCTCTGTGGGGAACTTTATAGTAAGCAATGAAGGACAATGAGCGCAACACCAGAGCCATGTACTGTCTTGCACTTACTCCGAATATTGATTACTCGACTTTGAACATTCCGTGCTGGATTTTTCAACCCTTTACTTTGATCTGACCTATACACGTGTATAAACTTTTATAATTAAAGTTAGATTTATGGTACATACATAACATAAAAAATTTGATAACATATAAAATTAGTTAGGGGACATAAAAAAATGTGATATTCTAAAACATTACGTTAAACATCTCTGCTTCTATTTTCTGCTCTACTGAGTGCCCATTGAATCTTTCAGATATCATGACCCTTTTGTCACATAAAACACTTTATATAAGGCATGTACTTATAAACCTTTTTATGACGTTGACCTTTATAATGTTTACCTACTCGATATGCAATAAGGGGTTAGAAAAATATATCTGATATTGGAAATCGTGATGCGATATACTAATGAAGGCGTATTGTATGCACGGTGCATAGCCTATATTTTTACTATATATGTAGGTCGTATTATTTAGTAGCGATGGTATGAATAAACACAAACCTGAAAAAACTTGTACACTTTAGATCTAGAACTGTATGTTAATTACAACATGGTCAGAAGAAAAGGTCAAACAGTTGGTCGAGAACGTATGATGTACGTGTCTCACAATCGTTAAGGAAAAATGCTTGAATCTGATTTCAATGCTCAAATGCAATCCAAATCATTATTCCATGTAGGTGTGCAAAGCGGGGTCTGAGTACGGCAGTACAATACATTTGGACTTGTCCTTCAAAGTTTTGTATAAAGAGTGCTACAGAGGGTGCAAAGCCATCATTCAGCTGCAGCTCAGTGAAAACAAACAATCAACTAAAATGTTTAAACTGGTAATGGCACAATTGTAACTTAAAAAATGTTTAGTCCAAAATAAATCGTCTGTATAATTATAAAGTTATGCTCGCCAAATGCGAAACTCTATCAACGAGACCAACTCTTATCATTCTTCTATAATATAGTTTCAAAAGTATATATTTCATTACGATGTTTTCAAAATATGTCTAACTGTAAATATATAACCAGTGATTTCTTTCTTCCAGTTCATCTTCGCGTGCTTCCTTGCCGTGGCTGCCGCTAAACCCGGCATCCTGGCCGCGGCTCCCGTGGCCTACACCGCTCCCGTAGCATACACCGCCGCGTATACGGCGCCGGTTGCCGCAGCGTACACAGCTCCTCTTGCATACTCGGCCTACACTGCGCCAGTTGCCGCCTACTCTGCCTACACCTACGCTTCACCCTATGGAGCTTATTACCTGCGCCGCTAGCTCAACGACGAACTATTAAAGTATTATTATAGGCAATAAATGACTTTAAACGCAAACGTTTGTTATAATTTAATTTTGAATTCGCATACCATTCCAACGCCTTAGCCTTTATTTTATAGGTGGTATCAGTTAACTACTCCATTCCATCATAGAACAACCAGACGCACGGCTAAGCGACATCCACATTTGGTAGACATCCCTGCTGTACGAGCAAAGCGTTTTGGTGCCACTTTCGTCTTACGAACAGCCAAGAGGAACGCATTGCCAACGTCTGTGTTTCCTAAGAACTACAACCTGGGAGTGTTCAAATCGAGAGTGAATAGGTATTTTCTAGGTAAGCCACATCCACATTCATACCACATCATCGCTTACGATCAGGTGAGAACTATCTCACCTAATCGTAAGCGCTCAATAATAAAAATAATAAAAATAAAAATAAAGTTATAATAAAAAACACATACAGTGCAATCAATTAAATAATTGTAAAAAAGCGATTCCTAGATCAAAACTTAGGTCAACAGATTCGTAGATGAAAAGATAGAACTAAAGAACCAAATGGGTGAAATCCAACTTGTGTCTATATTCAAGAACATCGATTTTTATAAATTACACTGAATTGTATCTCGTAAAAAGGTTACGTTTGACAATGTGATCATAATTCCAGGGTTATTCTGATACGTATTTTCACATTGACTATAGAGAAAAAAGTCACCTTGTCTAGCTAACGATATAATATATAAAAAATATTAAGCGAGATCAATGAACATTAGGGTTAACGTGATTGCGTACAGTATGTAGTACGACATACTCGTGCTCAAAGGGTTTCATGCAGTCTGATGGACGCTACAAACACCTAACTCTACGCTAAGTTATGCGACATTAGTAGCTTACAATAGGTAAATACTAAATAAAGCGCTTACTATTTGAGTTAATTATTTATTAAGTTAATTTCTTAATTAATTAAGTTAATTTCTTAATTTCTTAATTAAGTTAATTCTTAAACAATAATATGAACAATGTGTTATTAAAACTTGACTTTAAAAATGTCGACATGTTGCCGTTCATAATTAATAAATTATGCATTTAGACGGGAATATTAACCGCAAATTCTATTTATTAAGTTTTTTTTTGTTTATATAATGAAAACCTTTTTTTAATTATATTTTATATCTGTATGAATTACCCGTACTTATACATATTTTTTTTTTATTACCTGATAGGCTAGCATTTGACCACAGTCTCACCTGATGGAAAGTGACGACGCGGTCGACATATAGGTACCTATTTAAAAATCTAGAGCTATATTTATACAGAGGTAGTGATACGAGTTTGTAACTGTTGTAATAGTAAAGTGTAGTATTCAATACCTGTTTTTGATTTCCGCTTGGTTATTGACTTGTTATACTTATTATCTTACTGATACTTTATGATCGTTGCTGTGTTGGATGTATAATGAATGTTTGTTATTTTTGAAAAAGACGTGCCCGTTTTTTTTTTATTTTACACTAGCTGAGCCGCCGCGGTTTCACCCGAAATTTTCCTGGATAAAAAGTATGCTATGTCCTTTTCCAGGATCTAACGTACCTACACACCAAATTTCATCAAAATTCGTTCAGTAGTTTTTGCGTGATTGAGTAACAAACATCCATCCATCCATCCTTAGGATTAGGATTGGTTATATTAGTACTTGTAAATATTATTTGTTCTATTTATTTCAATAAAATATTCAAATTCTAGGATTGAGAAAGCAAAGCTAATAACTTATCCATGTCAGGAGATCGAGTAAAATTTCATTTACATCACACAAAATATAGGTAGGTACATAAATATCCAAATTTGGTTCGTTTTAGATTTTGGCTTTGGCTATATTTTGGCTTTAGTCCAACTACACTTGTCACATGGTGGTGAATTGGGACAGTACAGATAACAAAACAAACCAGAACCTGCTAACCTTTACCGTGGGCCACTAGCAATATATTTGCGACCCGCAGAGTTTCTTGGTTCTATCTTCTGTAACGGGCGTATTTCCGAAGCACTGGTAGAGTCAGTTTTCGCATTTCTTTTCAGCACTAAGACTTCAAACTGACTATAGGAAAGAAATGGGTAAACATACTTACCTTTTTTTCAAAGTCATGTTAACATAAGTTACAATTTTTAACATATTTTATTTGTATCAAAGTGCACTATTGTGCCTATTTAATAAATGATATTTGACTTTGACCATTTTTTTAGGAAAGCAGCTCTTGTTTGTTTAGCCGAAAAGTGGTCTTTTTGGCTGCCATTTAATGGGTTATCCTTGACCTTTCCGTGACCACCATAGATAACCACAGGTGCGGATCCAGAGAGATGATCGGTGGATTGCATAGTTCACGAAGTAAAAAACCAAACTTTATACAGAACATGAAAAATACCTTTTAGTCTTAGTAACTTATTGGTATGTAATACAGATATACAGAAACTATTTTCAGGTGCTATTTTGGCGTAAAATTTACGCATTTTAGGCCTATGAGAATCCTACGGCCGGCGCGGTGCCAAACCCATTGATGACCCCTCTCATATTACGCTGGATCCATACCTGTACTGCCCGCGTTTTACTTTAGTGCCTCCTCCAGTTTGAATAGGCACATTGACCTCCAAGGCTGCCGCAACTAGAGCCACCATTGGGACTGCGGACACGCGTCGTCTGACCTCTGACGCAACACGGACGCGCATCCTGAATGCTGATGTGCATTGCTGTGCCAGCTTTATGCAGTATGCAGCCAAGAAAGTATATAAAAAAATTATTAAATTTTATTTCTTAACAATAATACTATATATAGGTACATACTTTTATTAATAGAAAAATGTACATGATATTGTACCGCCAGGTCGTAATTGTAAAGTGAATTTTGATAACTATAATGCAATTTCCGTGACGATTAATGTAGGTATATTATATTGATTTCAAACATTTAAAATTGTAAATGAGATAATAATATAAGTAATTAAGCCTTGTTTTAATTTAGGTTAGAGTTTTTAATTTGACGACACCTGTAAACCTTGGTCGATTGTGTGAATGCATAAATTATTAATTTAATTGTATACATCTTCCCTAAATGGAGCAGGGCCTTGAACATGATTGATATTATTAAAACAACCTCATAAAAAGTGAAATATTCGAGTCTTTAAATCACAAACTGGTCTATTTTTGCCAGTGATAAAACTGGTCGGTTATATTAATTATGTCGAAGATGCTGATAACAATAATTTGCATTGCTAAATAGAACAGATTTATTAGTAAAAAAATCGGAATATATTTTGCAAAATATCATAAATACATTTATTTCTTATAGATTATAGATATCTAAAATGTTATATTAACGCTTTAAATAGTATGTCTGTATTATTAAATACATGTAAATAATTTATATCGACTAAAAGCTTTTTCCGCAAAAAAGGTATATACCATTAAAATAAAATCTCAAGTTTCTCGAGTTTTTAGGTTGATTATTTATTTATTGACTTGTTATTTGTAATGTGCAACATGTTTTTCATTTGAATTTGGCACACTTTACAAATTAATAAAAGATGTAATTACTAAAGCACAACGTAGGTATCATTTACACCGCACATTTTAAAAAATACTTTTTAATTTATTTTGTATGGCTTTGAATATTTTACTCGATTTTTGATACTCGATTTAAAGATCTAGCCATATTCACATTTAATTTATGTACCATAATTCGAGAATATCTGACATGCAAATCATCGCGCGCTGGCAACACGTAGGGACCCCTTTTTAGGGTTCCGTACCCTATTACTAAGACTCCGCCGTCTATCCGTCTGTCTCCAGGCTGTATCTCATAAACCGTGATATTTTCACAGATTATGTATTTCTGTTGTATGGTACGGAACCCTTCGTGCGCGAGTCCGACTCGCACTTGCCTCGACAGCCGGTTATTTATAACCTTTTGAATACCCTTTTTGACAGGGACTGTGTCCCACAGTGCAAATCAATGAACTAAAGATTATAAAAAGTATTTCTACTTGGTTCAGTAATGCATACTTTGTACCGATGTTATCTGGAATTCGGAGCACTCGGGGCGGTACGTAAAGTTAGCAAACCCTTGCGCTATCGCGAAATTCTCTTATGTATCAAACTGGTATTTAACCGCCACTTGGCACTACGATAGCATCATTCACTTCTTTCGTGCACAACGAGAACAACAAAAACCATCAAACATGTTCAAGCTGGTAATACGTTATCTATATTTAACCATTTCAATTTAAATAAATATAGGGACGATTTAATACACTAATACACATAAAATGGCTGGCACATATTTTAAAAAACTATTTCCGAGTATGTTTTCATTCTACACTATTGAAATGTCCGGTCTAATAAATATAAAGTAGGTACATCAAACTTTAATAAAGACCTACTAATTTCAGGTTTTGATTTTAAACCATCGATCGACTTGTTAAACCAGATTAAACTAGTATTAATAAAATTTGCCTGTTTTATTGTTTTATTAGTATTCGCGTACTCCATTATAAAGCAATCATAAGTTATTTGCACTCGTGTTCGACTCATAATGCAATAACGTTTAGTTTAATACTAACGTTTAGTTTAGTTTAATAATACGCAAAGGTCAGCCTGAGAGGTATATTTGATTTGGTATACCATATTAGTATATAAAATCACACATAATATATATCGCACCTTCGGTGCTACAAAGTCACAACAGCTCAGTTTTGAATTTTACAGGAGAGGACTTTGAAGATTTTTTTCGCATTTATTGCCTTATTACTGGATGTCTAATTGTAGTAGGTTTAAAATCTTTATAAAATTGATGCTTTATTATGTTTTCTATAGTTTCATGTCAAAAGTTTAATTCAAATTACTAAAATTATTCTATTAAAACGCAAAACAAAAAAAGTGTCCTGAATTGTGACTTTGTTGCGCCAGGAATTATTTAGTTAAATGAGTTATGCCTTATTATTTAGGCATTTCAGTCAGGCTTTTTGCACTCGTCTACGTCATTTGTGTCGCTTTAGCTCCAACGCACGTCATAATCTCGCAGGCGCGGGGGCACAACTGTCCAATCAAACTTTGTTGGCCCAAAACGAATGGAAAAATGCACCAATAACCACAAAGGCACTCGCGCCATTTAGTAGATTTTTGCGATACTTTCGCGGGTGTTTTTGTTGCCCCGATATAGGCATGGCTCTAAGACAATTTGGCATACTTAACTCAATTTTGCAGTTTTGGCTATTTGTAACTTTGTTGCACCGAAGGTGCGATATATACATACCTCTTCAAGTTATGACCACTTCAAGCTATGATTAATCAGGTTCAGTTATAGAAGTTGGAATTATCGATACGCCATGAAGAGGATGATAAACGATATTTGACATTATTGCTATAATTAAGTTGTTTATTGCAGGTTGTATTCGTTACCGTGATGGCTGTTGCTGCTGCTAAACCTGGTGGTTTGGTTGCTGCGCCGATTGCTGCAGCGTACACTGCGCCGATTGCCGCTGCATACACAGGATTCCCTGCGCCAGTAGCAGCCGCTTACACTGCGCCGGTGGCAGCTGCCTACACTGCTCAATACGCTGCCCCCTACCGCTACGCCGCCTACACTGCCCCAGTCGCCGCTGCATACACTGCCCCAGTCGCCGCTGCCTACACTGCCCCAGTCGCCGCTGCATACACTGCCCCAGTCGCCGCTGCTTACACTGCCCCACTCGCCGCTGCGTACACCGCCCCCGTTGCCGCTGCGTACCCAGCACCTTTTGTCTCTGCGGCGTACAGGTCTCCCTTCTTCCTCAAGAAGTAACTGCTTAATCAAGACTGATTCTAGAAATTAAAAACATATATTCAATTTTAAAGGTAATTCGTTTCTTTACTAAACTTATCTAATGATAACACTTGTTTAATATTAACGTGACGACAAAGCTGTAATAGCAAATTCACCGTTTCCCAAAATTCGTTTTGGCTAGCGTCATGCTTATCGATAATTTATGATAATTCAGGTATTTGGAACACAGGGCTCAATATAGCATGAACAATATACACAGTAAATGACAAGTGTATGACACAGAGTCATGACATCAATTAATTTTCTTACATCACAACGATAGGGGTGTCTCCCAAATGCATACATAATACGGCTATATTTAGCGGTGTAACGACCGACCACACTGCTGTACGCCGTGACGTCTTACTTATGAATAGGATGTGACCTGCACACAGTGGTGAATGACTCGGTTGAGCACCCCTGTGACGTGCTGTTATTTCCTAAGCAACGGCAAATTGTTTTCTAGACCATTATTTTCCATTCTCATGAGTTACACGTATCAGCTTTTTGAATACTCTATATCCTATTATACTATTTCACTTTACGCTGAAGCTTTTAAACGCGAGACGAGAGTAAACATGAGTGTAGCTTACTAAGTACATATTTGGTTTCATTTAAGCTTTTATTTGCTTCCAAGTTTCTTTCTTGAATAGATACACTTGTTTATATATTATATACTTGTTCATTTATCTCTTCGTACATGCAGGGGACAGGATCTATTCATTTATTATTTATATATAAATATCAATTTATTTATAGCACATAAATATAAGACAAAGACTACATGTACATATACGAGACTACATGTATATCAGTTGCCGAAATATTACTAACACAGAGTGAAACTGATATATTGTAGGATAAGATGTTAAAACATAAGTATTTGTGGGATGGAATTTTTGGGATTCGTTGGTTAGGAGCTATTTCAGTAGCATTCCCTGCGTCCGACATATGCATTCTCTTCCAGAGCTCCTAAAGGTGTTATTGTGTAGTAAACTAAAAATAATATATTTTTCTAGGTAGACAATGCAGAGATAAAACACTTGTTCTTAGAAACATTATTTGAATAGATAATATTTCATATATATTCTAACATATATAATTAACTGTCAGCCAAATGCAAATGCAGAAGCATTATTCTGAATTATAAGTTTATATAATTATTCACCTTCGACCTTACAGTATATACCATACCTACTCATTTATCCGGCCGCTGCCATCTGGCAATGTGACATCATCAAAGACTATAATACCACTAGACTGCGCGTGCCGGTCCCCTTTACTCACGGAACATTAGTCTATTTAACATTTGTATTAACTCCTCACGTTTGCCGTATGCTTTAGCATATTAAAAATACGGCATAAGTAATTTAAGAACAGTTTACTTTCTTATCAATTATAGCTGTGCATTTTTCCTCTGCCTCCAGCCCACATTGGTGAGTCGTGTTGCAAGGATAAATTGGCGGAACAGATCTATAACGGCTGTATGGCCATCAGCAGGGGAATCGTCGTCGTTGAAAAACCAATCCCGATCGCTTTCAATTTCAAATTTGGAAGGTGTTGGCATTCTTCCAACTGCGATATCGATCATTTTAGCAATCGTAATTGGGATGGGGATAGGGACGCGGACTTTGAGTAGAAATGTTAGACAATGCTAATTTTAAATACCGCTAACGCGATATCTTTGAAAGCGATGGAAATCGGTTTTCGAGTTAGATAAATCGCTTTCAATTTCAAATTTGGAAGGTATTGGTATCATTGGTTGGTTTTAATTTTAAATATCGCTAACAAAACATCTTTGAAAGCGATAGGGAGAGGGATCGGTGTTCGAGTTAAATGATTGCCCTGCAGAGGGATTCCTACGTAGTTTCGGAACATGCCACTGCGACGCACGCCCATTCGAAAAAAATTTGGACTGATTCATCCGTGCAAAGCTTGTTCTAGCGAATTACGTAGTTTCGAATCAAGCCGCTGTGATACACACCCGTGCGAAAATCACCGTGGTTCACCAAAGAAGGGTTCGAAAAAAGAATGTGACATCGGTCTTAAAATGCATCGGTCGTATTTTTACACCAATTGGCATTTTTAAACTAGTTTCTCGAGGTGCTATCATGATTTGTATTATGCTAATTGATTTATTTACTTGGAACACTTTTTTCTTATTTTTTTCTAAACATTTTGTGTAACACAAAACGTACATTCCTTTTGTTTTAAACGATTTCGTTTTCGCTATTTATTAGCACAAATGCATTCTATATAATTTAACATCTGGTACTATGCTTTATGAACTCCACAGTAGTAATCAATAATAGTAGAAAAGACTATTTTCATGCATCAACTTCAAGGGTTCGCGTCATCAACACATTTTCTCGTTCGTAACATTAGATCGGTTGATAAAGTTGCATTGTTAATAGACACAGTTGCGTAGGGATATATGCAAAATAAGAGCGGTGACGTGGGCCTGAGGAGGCCTCGTAGAGACGAACACTTGTCCATTACTGGTTTGATATCTGTCCATAGTCTTATTTTCAACCAACTTCAAAAAGGAGGAGGTTCTCAATTCGACGGTATGTGTTTTTTTTCTTATTTTTTTTATTGCGTTTGCGTTTGCGTTTATTGTTTGTTACGCGATTTCTCCGATAATATTGAATTTATTTTGATGATTTTATTAATACATTTTATTGAAATTGATTCAGCGCTTTAAAAAAAAATACATATACATGAATTATAAGATTAGTCATGAAGTCGGTTCTTTTTTCTAAAAATTAATTATTTGTTTATTTTTTAAACATCTGATTGGGTCAGCCTTTGACCACGATCTCACCTGATGGTAAGCCACGATGTGGTCGAAGATGTAGTACGTTCACCCAGTGAGTAGTTATTCACTCTTGATTTGAACACACCCAGATTGTATTTATGTGGAAACGGATGACGGCACAACGTTCCACTCCTTCGACGTTCGCACCAAACAGGTGATTCGAAACGGATAGGCGGAATTTCCAACATGTAGAGGTGACGTTGTGCCGATAGTCTGGTTGTCCGATGGCAAAATGGTGATGGGGGATCAGATTATGCAGTTCTTGAGGACATTCTCTGTAATGAAAAGTCTAACCCTTTACTTTTTTTTTCAAACTTGTGAGTGTTATGACGAGCACCTGATAGTAAGAAACACGCCTGCCTATAATGGCTCTAGTCTAGATCAATCACTTATTAGCTAGTACCTAATACTTACAAACTGGTATTGCCTCATGTTTGAGAATGTAAATCTTCACCTTTTATGTGAGTCCGTGTGTACAATATTGAATTAAAAAAATAAAAAATATAGCTCATTAAATCAAGAACGAATGAGCTTAGACATTGAGGTCTTTATAATAAAGAGATAAGATACTTTTTGTATACAATATTTTTATCAACGAACGTAAAGGCAAATAAAAAAAAAACTTAAAAGTGTTTACTTACTAGTAAAATTTACAAATGATTGCATTAAAAATGTCTTTGGAAACATATATAGGTATTTTCGTGTCATAAGTCTGCATGCGCGGTGACTGATACTAAAAATAAAGGATGCTAATGCGAGCAATGGTGGGTAATAATTTTATTAGTCGGTGCGAATGGTGATAGAATCCGGTACCGTTTGTTGGAATTCAAATAAATGTATCGATATCTATGTACCAACAATCTGGTTATATATTATGTACAATCTTTTACTTCTAAGAATTTGATCCTCATAAGCTACTCTTTCAGCTGGTGTAATAATACAGGGTGAGTATTTTTTTTCAAAGTCAATGAGTTCGATTCCCGGCTAGGAAATAGGTGTTTCGAAAATTCAATCATACAGTTTTTATAATCAGAATATCGGCTAAGAGACTCCTTTGAGCATATTTCGCTGTTCCTTATTGTTTCGTATTTGGCCCTCCACGCCTACTTGAAAAAATCGCATAATTCTATAAAAATGTACATTATTTTACGAGCAGCACCAAAACAAAATAGTATATATATAGGTATATTGTTTAATAAATACATTTGTTTTATTGTGGTGCTGTTCCTGAAATACGTGCTAGGCTGAGCACCGACTGAGGCTCAAGCAATGTCATCACTTCACTATCACTACATAGTATAAAACAAAGTCGCTTTCTCTGTCCCTATATCTCTATGTATGCTTAAATCTTTAAAACTACTCAACGGAATCGGAACGGAATCTGGGAATCTTCAAGTCTCGAGTGAACGGGTACTATCTTGGTAAGCGTGCTAGATCGTCGACCGCATCGTCACTTACCATCAGGTTACATAGTGTTCAAACGCAAGCCAAAAACGTGTAAAAAAAAGTAAACGGATTTTGATGCGGTTTTTTTTTAATAGATAGAGTGATTGAAGAGGAAGGTTTATATGTATAATAACCGTGCGAAGCCGGGGCGGGTCGCTAGTTTTATAATAATATATCCCCAGCTTGTGTCACGTACCTTCAGTTTAGCTGTTCTATGATGTGTCATTCACCATCATCCAACTAGTTCTAACACACTACTGGTTTAGGGTTTTTTGTGGATTTTTACCGAGAGTATTAATGTTAATGGTACCACATATTTGTTTCTCCGATCGATATTGTAGCAATAAATTATCTGATATCACACGGGCTCCTAGTGACTCGATGTTAATTTGATTACATAACCTAGTGATGTGAGTATAATTATTTCTATGTAGGTATATATGGTGGGCTGTTTAGTATAAATTGATCCATATATAATCGAATGTTGGCATAAAACATATTGTTTTCATCCCATCTATTCGAAAAGGACGACTTGGTTCGCCTTTATGTGAACCCAAAGGTGGTGTTTTCTATAAGAAACTTTTAGCGGGCAGTAATGAGTTTTTAATCCTCTTTATAAGTGCGCCGCAATTATCTTTGCCGCGCACTTTTTGAATTTGGAACATCTTAGTGTTCAGCACCAAAGAAATCGAACGCAAATATTGTTTGAATAAAGACTGGCTGGTACGACGGCCCATAGTCACGCCGCCGGATGAATGAAAAAAAAAAACAAATTAAAAAAGCGCGAACTACAGCCCGCGTTTTCGTAAATTTTCACGGATTGTTAGAAATTCATTGTTTTGTTTTGTTTTGAAAAATGAGTTCTTCAAGTGACAGTGAATAAAATATGAGCCGCTTTTATTTTCTCATAATGGGTGATGAAAAGTAGAGTGTATCACTCGGGCGCAAAATATATTTTTGGCTCGGGCGACGTACTTTGAATCCCTCGCTACGTTCAGGATTCTACTAAAGAATCCCGAGCGTAGCGAGGGATTCTACTCTAGAATCCCTCACTTCGCTCTGGATTCAAAAAAGCGCCCTCGCCTTAAAAATATTATTTTGCTCCCTTATGATACAATCTACTATTTTTCTTCTTTGGCTGGTTCGAGTCCCAGTTCAGAAAAACGATATTTAAATCAATTATTTTTCAAAAAAAAACTAAACCGACTTCAAAACCACAAATAGGCACTCAAAAGTGAAAAATAAATTAATATAATTATCATAAGCGCTACCCACTCATATATTTGAAGTCGGTGCCAGCCAAGTCTATTAGGTAGCAGATAAATACTATGTATATAGTAAGTACTACTTGTAGGTAGTATCTATCTACTACCTTTTGTCATGGTGGAATTTAGAACAGGCTATTATGGTTAAATCCATTTACAAAATTTTGTGTCTGTACTATTCACCGTTGAGGAGTTCCCTCGCCGAAAGTCAACTCTGGGTGAAGCAGGTGAAGCAGTCGAATACAAACCTCCACCTTTAGAAAGTCGGTAGCAACAAAAACAAGAACCGACTTGAAGATTAAACTTATATTTTTTTGTATTTGCTATTTTTTTCAAAAAGTGCTGTATGAATTTCGATAAAATTTATATGGGACACCTCTGAAGTATGACCTACCAATCAAAAAAAATAATCATCGAAATCCATTCATAATTCGCGGAGTAATCGCGTAACAAAAAAAAAACATACCGTCGAATTGTAAACCTCCTCCTTTTTGAAGTCGGTTAAAAACTTTGGAACTAGTATTACTTACTACTTTTAAAAATAAATTGAAGTCCCCATTAAGTGAAACTTCCTATGTTCAGTAAATAAAGTTCTTGCTCTCATAAAATTATTGCTTTCTGAATTCTTTTTTTGGGTCTTTTCAAAACTCGCATTGATTCAATTATCCATATATTTACCAAATATTGTCGCTAGCTTAAAAACATAGTCTTGCATTAGAATCATATCATTGGTTACCTACTTTTATCCATTAGTGACCATCAACAAAATTTTAGGTAGGACGCTTTGCACCGCAGTGACTTTTTTAATAGATTATTCGTCGGGGCAATTTACCTGTGGAACTCCCTACCGGTTTTCTGGAGTTATTCAAAGAACAGGTTTGGAAATTCGAATTTAAATCTCTTTATTGATTATGTATTTGTATAATAACATATACGAATTCATTCGTCTAACAAGCGAACAGTGTTATTTTATAAATACACTGATAGATTTATGTATCTACCTACCTACTTATCTCTAAATAGAATAAAACGAAGTCGCTATCCGCGTCCTCATTTCTGTTTCCCCGCCTACTTCTTCTAAAATATGCAACGGATTTTGATACGGATTTTACGGTCATTTAGAGATTTTTTGTGTTTTAGAGTGGAGACCGCGAATGGGTAAACTTAGTGTAGGACGCCCCGCGACTAGTTGGAGCGACGAAATACGCAGGGTTGCTGGTAGCGACTGGAGAAGGAAAGCCGAAGATCGGGCTCAGTGGCGTGCTATGGGAGAGGCCTATGTGTACTGATGTGGGCTGATGATGATGATGATGAGATTTTTTACGAAAGGTTAATATGTACAAAACATTCTAATTACGTTTTTGTATTAGTTTGAAAATTCAATATTTTGTAATCAAGTCGTCAATAATTACACCACATTAGTGAATTGCATTCGTGCGAAGTCAGGGCTGGTCGCTAATATGTTATATACAGTTATATATTCCTGTCTCATCTGTTGAAGTCTACTCCATTCGCAGTATGAAAGATATCACTTTAGCTACTACCTACTGACTGACTGCAACATTTTTAATTTAATTTATTTTTAACCGACTTCAAAAAAGGAGGAGGTTCTCTGTTCGATTGTATTTTTTTTTTATGTTTGTTACCTCAGAACTCCGTCATTTATGAACCGATTTGAAAAATTCTTATTGCGTCGGGTTCAGCTACGAAGTGGTCCCATATAAATTTCATCGATATGTGACCTTGGACTTTGAAGATACATTGAAGTCGGTTTTTGTTTTTTTCTAAAAATTAATTATTTTATGCTGTGGTTTTGTCTTCTTGTCGTGTAATACAAATTACAAAAACTATTTATTGCATACTAGTTACAAAATAATGAATAATAATAACACAAAATTCCTCACAATGGTAGTAAAAGCACAGGGCGGTCTTAAAAAAAAAATGTAATGTAAAATGTTATATCTACATTCGTAGGTAATTGATTACCCAATGTTTGCCTATTTATCGCATTAAAAGTGCTAAGGCTCTAAATCAATATATTTAAATATAATTTAGCCAGGATCAAGTTCGGGGCTATTATAATGGCGACCTTGATCGTCGATCACCGAATAAGGATGTGCTTTCGTACTCAGAAATTCAAATGCACGAATCATAGGCATACATCGAATGTTCCACACTTGTACGGTACGGGCAGATCCTTACCTCTTTGATTAGAATGACACGTTTGTCAAGCAGGATGCTCTTTTGTGCAGAATCGTGCCAATCGTGAAGTAATAGGAGCGCATGGAACTTTCTAATAATCTTGCAACACTATAGTTTGTGTATATTATATTTATGATAATGTTAATTAGATAAGAGTGGATAGATAGATACATAAATAATGTACCTACTTACCTACAAAGTTATGACAATAACAACGTCCATATATACATATGTTTTGTGTACATTCCACTTCTGGGTTGTCTAGAAGACATCGATTTGAGCGATAAGACCGGCCATTGTGACACTAATGTTAAGTTTTTTGTTTGCGTTTAATAGATCTGTGTGTTGGCCATTATCTCGCCTGATTTAAAGCGATGATTAGGCCTAAGATGAAGCACATAGATCTATAGAGAGACGGCAGTTGAGCGGCTGCTCAGACCCGTCTTGACGGCATGGCTTTGTTCGGTGGGTGGTATTACAACCACGGCCAGAACCTATTATTATGGTTTTAATTGTTTCTGTATATATTATGGTGTTATAATAAAGTATTCTATTCTATTCTATTATGTACATAGAAATAGCAACCTGTAGCAGCTCCTTCGGCTCTATTATTCAAGTCGCGTCCGTGTCCTGATCAAGCACGTACTTCCAAGGTGCGCAGGCGCCGCCGATGCCAAACCACCTGAGGTCATTACGGACTCCTATATAATAGCCGGGATGCACCACAAACACCATCAGTTAGTGTTGGACTAGCAAACAAACAATCAAAATGTTCAAATTCGTAAGTACTCGCTTTACTTACAACTTTGAGAATAGTTTAAGTGGCTTTTGAAAAAGTGCATTTCACTTAGATAATACATCATTGAAGTTTTGAAAAATGTTTGAGGGATGAGTTTAACAAACGTAAGAAAGAGTCACCACCCCAAAAAACTGAGTTTTAAAACTACATTTCGTTTATCTCAACTTAGAGCTGATGAACGAGAAACTGACCTACGTAACTAATATCTTTACTACACGGTTATCTGGACGGGATCGCTTTAAGCGATAAAACCGCACTTTGTGACACTTATATTGTTAAGTTTGTTAAAGCTGTTACTTTTTCTGTGTTGTGGTGTTACCAATAAAGAGTCATTCATTCATTCAAACTTGAAAATCTTGATTTCAATTTTGACGGGAAGTGAAAAGTGATGGAGTACAATTTTTTTTTTTCTAAAACAAGTGTTTCTTCCAGTGATAATGTGCATGGCGGATTCGTAGAGTAGTTCGAAGATCTAGGGGCCATCGGCTTGAACGATATTTATACATGTTATCAAACTTAACACCGGTAAATGCACAAACGTGTGAAACCAAATAAAAAAGATTTCATTTTTCAAGCAAAGAAAAAAAATTGAATTGAAATGTTTTTGACGTCATCTGTAGGCATAAAGTAAAGCCCTTTAGGTGCAACACGACCACTCCACACATTTCCCATAAATTACCTAATAGGGGATCGGACAGTAACCGAGAAAAATCTAAAATGTAGTTAGAACGAATGTTCGTCGAACCAGAAAAATCATTCAATCAATATTTTTGTGAAATAATAATGATTTATATTTTTAAATCAATAAATAAAATCTAATGATTCTGACATTTTTAATCTGTTCTTCATCTCAAACGAAACAACAATCACAGCGTCATGACGTCATTTGTAAGCAAATGCCGTGAGTCAAGCTTGTGTTTATTTTACGTTTTTGCTTGTCGTAAAATGTATTTTTGCAAATGTTTTCGTTCCATTACTACAATATCGTCCCCAAACTTCACAAAACGTATTAAAATCTCTTTGCAAGTTCTATATTGAAGAGTTTGTCGTTTTCTACCTTCATATGACGTCACAATTTTTAAGGTGACCTTTTGCGCGGCAATATTTGAAACATAATATTTAAACATAGTTTTAGGTACTTTTAGAGCGTTTTTTAAACTAAAATAGTATTTTTCATGGCATTCATATTAATTGTAGTTAATATAAAACACTTTCTGAAAAGTTGTCTGTTCCCCTATTGTGTCATACCTACTAACAAAAATAATCAGCAATGCGTACTGCTATATCTTGCATAATATTTTTTTTTTCTAGCTGGTCTTCATCGCCCTCCTGGCTTTCGCTGCAGCGAAGCCCTTGGTGCTGAGTTACTCTGCACCGTACGCCGCGTACACTGCACCCGTAGCAGCTGCCTACACTGCGCCTTACTATTCTGCTTACTCCGCCTACACCGCTCCCGTGGCGTACTCAGCGTACTCTTACGCATCCCCGTACTCTTACTACGTCTGAACGAAACCGGCAATTTAAATGTGTAAATCATCGATGGTACCAATATTGTAATAAAATATTTATGTGATTTTACTCGCTTAGTTAATTAAATTCATGACTGAGTATTGATTTGTTTTATTCAGCGGTGTTTTGTAGTCGTTCGCCTTTACGTTGTGTCCTCTGTAGTATTGCTGTGAATAATAGTATTAACGCATCTCTGGTTGTTGGAGTTCCGTACCCAAAGGCTAAATCGGGACCCTATAACTAAGACTCCGCTGTCCGTCCGTCTGTCTGTCTGTCCGTCTGTCACCAAGCTGTATCTCATGAACCGTGATAGTTAGACAGTCGAAAATTTCACAGGAGATGTATTTCTGTTGCCGCTATAACAACAAATACTATAAAAGCGAATAAAATAAATATTTAAGGGGGGCTTCCATACAACACACGTTATTTTTTGCCGTTTTTATAGATAATGTTACGGAACCCTTCGTGCGCCAGTCCGACTCGCACTTAGCCGGTTTTTTTATTTTATTTAATATCATCTTACGGTATCCGTACGCACCAAACAAAACAATGTTGCAATCATAATACAAAGATTTCAAAACAAAGTGCTTAGGGCTATCATAAATGCTCCGGTATACATAAGAAATGACGACCTCCATAGGGACCTGATAGTGGATCTCATTAATAGTGTAGGTAATTAAAAATTTCGCCGAAACTCAAGAACGAAGACTTCACCATCACGTGAACGTCGAGGCACTCCAGCTCCTCGACAACACAGACCTAGTGAGAAGACTAAAAAGGACAAACCCTTTTTAGTTAATTTAGTGCAGTGACAGTGTGTCGTAATAAAGTTAGTGCTACCCGTAAATAACACAATACGTAGTAAAGTTAGTAATTGCTTAACAAATAAATAAATAATATTGCCGAGTATTAATGAATGCTGCATGCGACTGTACCAATTATATATTTTTGATGTAATTTTATCACTGGTCCTTTGGAACGTGGTCGATTTTCGTTTTCGGTCCTTTCAGACTAAGTAACCCAATCTAGAAGTATATCCTTACAAAAGAAAGAATTTACCAAATCAGCTTATCAGTTTTGAGGAAACAAACATTTAAAAAAATACAATCGAATTGAGAACGTCCTCCTTTTTGAAGTCGGTTAAATAATTTAATTCTATAGCACTCTATACAGTATGGGCCTTAATTAATGACATAAAGCCCGAATAATAAAAAATGAAATGGGAATATAAGTTAGGTATGGATGCTAAGGTAGTAATTTTTTTTTCATCCCCCCATCTCTGAAAGAGTATTTTTGCTCTTCGATATCTGAGTGCAAAAGTCGTTTTTATCCGCTAGAAGATAAAGTAAATTTGACTTTAGAATATCGTGTGCACTAAGTTTGTGAATTCAAAACATCATTAAACCTATTTACTTCTACCTCCATGATGCCGAATTCATCATACAACTTTTTTTAATTTGTTAAAAACTCAGACTCGGAACCTCCTTGGTGTACTTTTTTTTAAATTGCTTTGCGCGCGCAAAGTATCCGTATATATATGTGATTGTAGATTATTTTTTGCGTTTAGTCATTTAGTCATTTCCTCGCTGAGGTGGGATGAAAAGTTACGTGTTGCCCTCGACTGCAAAGATTTTTCGCCTCGTGCTCTTTTGATTCTCTCGCTAACGCTCAGGATTCTAATTTTTTAATCACTCGCTGCGCTCGTGATTCAATTTTAGAATCCTTCGCTTGCTCGGTCATCAAAATTGAGCACGCGGTTAAAAAGCAACTTTGCACTCTTGTATAACAAATAACTATTACAAAGTACAATTAGTAAATAGCAACGTATCATGCACATAGTTCAAAGTATAATAACTAGGTTCTGATAATAAGGCTACCCACCCACGTTACACAATCCGTCACCGCTTTTTTGTGATGAAAATAAACCGTATGGAGTTTCATATTGCACGGACACGTCCTACAAAAAATCGATAAGAATGTAGGTTATAAAATCGAACCTACAAAACGTCTGACGTCGCCGGAAGCACTAACCCTAACCACATAGAGACTACCTACATACTTCCCTAACCTAGTTATTATTATATCAAAAGCTAAAAAAAAATTCTGAATTTCAAAAAAGATTCAATATGTGACATTTTAATTAATTCCAACTTGTTTTTAATTATGCTACTTAAGAGACACTTGTTCAAATTATAATATTTATAGTTTTATTTATAATACCTGCTACTTGTAAAGGTTAATTGCTTATTACATATATGTATATCAGCCTCAGGCTATACTTATAGGTATAGTTAAATCACAGCTCATCTCTGGCACGTCTTGACAATATTAATATCCATGAGTCATTTATAGTCCAACTAAATCAATTCAATTCGAAAATCAGACGGCATTGAAATCGGTTTAGCAGCAAAATAGGTAGTTTTGCTACCTATTATTGCAAATTATATTTAGAGCGAGTGCAAATTATATAATTAAATATTAAATCATAATTTAATTAAAATCAAACTTTTGCGCTTTACCCTAACTTGCACCCTAGTTCTCGGCCCTGCACTGATTTATAATGACTTACCTTACTACTTAATTATAGCTCAGCATGTTTTTTTCACGCTCCTATAAATGGTGAAGGCCACGAAGGAAAACGCGTTTCGTACTCATTTTCGAAAGACTAGCGAAGGCCATTTCTACAACGCCAAATCATCATAAAACTATTTGGCTGATTGTTTTATCGCTGGACCATTTTCATCGAATAGACAAATGCGCAAAATCCCATGTCACCCATAGTACATTTCTTATACTGCCATATTTGAACGTAATCCGCTTTGTTAACAGACCACGTACTCGTCAATGATAAAGTTTACATCGTGAAATCCGTTTATTTCTTATATACTGCCATATTTGAAAGTAGTCCCCTTTGTTAACAGAGAGTTGACCACGTATTAAATGAACTCGTCAATGATGAAGTTTACACCGTGAGGAAACTATATAGGAGTGGTTGGCTACGGCCACGGTTGTAATACCGGAGAAATTGAGAATAGGTTAGAATGGCGACAAAATTAGTGTCGCTAATCGTACACACGTAACTAAAACATTTAAAGAATCAATGCACCTATTATTAATTAAAAAGTTGGCCTTTGAAGTTGTCATTTTACTCCTATTAGGAATTTGTAGACATGAAACCTTTATAATATTTAAATATGATTTAATTAATATAATTTAATATTAATGGACATTTTATATTATTATTTTATTATTATTATTATTATACAATTTTTGTAATAGTAAGACTATTACAAAAATTGTTTACTGACTTGTAATGAATAATTATGAATAAATTTTTGTCTATATCTATATTTATAAAAAAAGTTTAATACTGCACATTAGCAATAATAAGACTCATCTTTTCGAGAATGATTTTTATATTCAATTAGGCCACAACACAATTAAACCACTTTAATAAAATGTTTATAGCCGGTTTTTGATTTAATTATACAATTTTGTTAAATCATCATCTCTATGCTTTTCAAGGTTTTTGGTGGAGTGCGGATAAAATTTGGGTTGGGTTGGAATTTTATTATGAAAGCCATTTTTGTTAAGACCTAACATTTAATTAACCTTTGTTAAAAATATTATCATTTATAATAATTAATAACTTACCTACAAGAAAAGGTTGTAGCGTTGCAGTAAAATATCAACGTGAGAATTTCAAATATTTTTAATTATTTAATATCTATACACATCTAAGTTATATCAAATATGTGAGTATCTACTCATAAAAAATCTAATTATTATAGTAATATAATATACTTTAAAAAAAGTATACCTACTAATAGTAATAACTAAATTTTTGGCTTGTATAAACCTAAATATAATATTTAATCGATATAGAATAGATCTATGTTTGGCTACTATCTCGCTTGATGTGAAGCGATGATGTGGCCTAAGATGGAGCACATAGATCTAGAGGGAGACGGCAGTGGAGCGGCTGCTCAGACCCGTCTTCCCGATGGTTCACCGAATATCATCCCGAAACACGACTAGGTCGCTTGACGACATGGCTTTGTTCGGTGGGTGGTATTACAACCACGGCCAGAGCTTACCACTCCAAACCGCGTGAGCGGGTTTCATCACGATGTGTTCCTTCACCGTTTTAGAGCGAGTGTGCAAAATCTGTACTTAACTATAAGTCATTGGTGCAGGGTCGCGTCGGGATTAGAACCCACCTGGGTTCTGATCGAAAGGCGCATGAGTTCCTGCTGAGCCAAACTCGCTCTTAAATATAGACCGAGGCGAATCGGATCAAACATTTTTGGAGAGTAAGAAAATGATACCAAAATGTAATAAATGTAAATTTTATTGAGAAAATAGCATTCAGTAACAATCCAGCTACGCAATAAACATTTAAAAACTTAAATTGTTTGTAAATTCTCTTAAGTAGTGACTAAAAACTTCAAAAACAAAAATCTCCTAAATCATACATTAACATGAACTAAATTTATAAATATTTAATACCTTTTCCTTTGGAATCATTAACATCATTAACTTTAAGTAATGAATATTGAGATCAATATTGTTGATTAATACATAAATCACATAAATACGGTCCATTTTTCCCTACCATATCATCATATTTTTCGTGGCACCATTCTTCACATTCATGCCACTGAATCCAATCTTCTGATGGTGGATGAATAATTTTTTCGTAACAGTAAATGCAATGCCAATCTCTTTGTTTTACAGATGAACCTTTAATTTTGATGCTACTAATCGGCCACTAAAACGTGCATTTTTCTAAACTAACCGTACGATTTAAACTCGATAACGACCCTATTCCGAATTTCTAGCATTAGGTACCAAAATAAAACGTATGGAAAATGGAGTTCTCTCTATGAGAAAAGGCCCGTGTCCTAGCAGTGGGAACGTAGTGGGCTGATGATGATGATGGACTGTAGAGTTTGCAAACATTTTCCCGTAAAACACGAGTCCCCACTGCGGACTAGGGGCACGAAGAGAAAGCGCGATTGTAATTGGTAGGGAAAGTACGAATTGCACTTACATAAATTATATTTAAATAAAATAAAAATAAATAAAAATTATAAAAAGTATTTTCTTTATTTCCATTTTGTTACTAATACAAACATAAAATACGTAACATTATTATTAACTTTGTTTATTTTCATTCATAAATCTAAGCTTTTTACAATATTCATATAAAAAAGATGTACAAAAATAATATAAAAAACCTAAACTGCGGCTGGCAGCGGGGCAGGGCCCAAACTACCGGTGGTGAGGGCTGCAGAGTGAGGAATCTCCTGACAATACGTGCCGTGTCAAGAAGGTACTGTCTGCATCTGACCTTGGCTTGTGACTCTCAATTTTCCTGTGACCATTCTCCCGCAATATTCTTCCTTATGAACGTGCGAACCATCTACAAAGAAATAAATAGATATAATTAACCTCAAACATAAAATAAATCAGTTTAAAAATGTGATCCGATTCGCCCCCGATGACTTGATCCGAATAGCCCCATATTGAAGATACTTTTTAACTTTTTAAACAAATATTTTACAAATTATCCTATAATCTTTTGCTTAAAAACTAAAAGGTTTTCTAAAATAGATCACTTCCTCAACAATATAAGCCATTAGATTCAAAGTTTTACAACAAATCCTTAATATGACACAAAGAAATCGTAAGTACGTATCTTAGATGAGCGCCAAAATCGCAACACACACAAAACCCGGATGAAACACTACCGATGGTGGGAGATGCGGGGCGGTCGGGGGTCCTACGAGACCAGTCGTTTGCGTTCCGTATCAACGTGATATTCAAAATATTAAAGGATTTCTTATTTTGATCCGATTCGCCTCGGTCTACCCTATATCTCTTATATATATTTCTTCTTATTATAGAGGTAGGTACGTTTTTGTTAGTTGTCTCATCGACGAATGACATGAAAAGTTATTTTCTATGGTCTAAGTATAAAAACTACAACATTATTGAGAAATAGGCCGATTTTATGAAATTTCAAACTTAAAAGGCCATGTACCATTGCTAAATTCGATACTAAGAAATCAATCTTCCAAGCCAGGCATATATCTCTCTGTTGTATATACCTACCTAAATGTTAAAGTTGAATTAAATCATTTTTATATCTTGTCTTGTACTAATAAAATTACATATATATACACATAATAAAAAGTACGTATTATATATATTTTATAATGTGGTTGTAATAAATCAGCGTCCATTTGCTGCTTTACCTTTTTACAAGTTGCACGTTTAGGGTAAGTACACAAAGTTTTACTAAACTTCACCGCTATTCAAATCTATGAGAAATAAAATAAATAAATGGTTTTTTATATGCTTACTCAATATACAGGCTGGAAATTTGGGATTGGATATGTAGGACAGCTACAATACCGTTGGAACTAGCTATAGAAAAATTTAATTAGATTTTTAAAAATGTCATTCCTAAAGATTTTGATAAATCTTATAATCACGTTTTCGGTTCATCTATCACTGCATCGCTCGTAGCGTAGTTCGCCTAGCCGTTCGTAATTACTGCAGTCTCGGATGAATGAACATTTATGTGGTTTTTAAAAATGTGCGCTACCGCGCTTCGGAGGGCACAACTAATAGCCGTCGGTCCCGATTGTTGCCTTAGGACTGCAATCGTTAGGCCATGTCGGAGGCCTTCAGGCGGTCATAACCTCCGACAGCAAGGTTGGCCACACAACACTCGCAAGAAAAAAAAAGATGTCCCATCTCTTTCCACCCTGTATATATTAATATAATATATAGGTAATATAAGTACCGTAAATTCAGGTTAGTTTTATGAACATGCTTTTTGTAGGGGGCACAGCTTGGTTCGGGCTGAAGAAAACGCTTCCAGTTCTTGCTTCGAGGTACTTTTATTTACTTGATTTTCAGTGGACTGTCTGATCGTAACTAACTCATTTTGTTGACAATTGCTCTACTTATATTCAAAACTCATACCTGGCAATCGCCCCCAGTCATAAGGAGCGACGCACGAGTCTCCACCAATAGTAGAGCCGCGATAAGTCTATCTCTTTCTATCTTGACCTTGAAGTTTTTTCGAATATGTTCTATCTCTTTCTATTTCTTTTGTATCTTTGGTTCCTCGCTCTAACTGGGGATTTTCCATGCGTTTTGGCTCTACTATTGGTGGAGGACAAAAGTGAAACAACCTAACTATACATTTCTTATCCTAGGCCCTAAGTAAAATTCAACTTTATTTCTTACGTTACTAATAATACAAATTCTTATCATTATGTTAGAGTTATTCTACGTTGCTAACACTTTCCCCGCCAGTGCACGACGGCTCGAGCACTACATCTCCCGGCTGCAACGTCTTGCTTGCAGTCACGAAGATGAGTCTGGATACAGGGCGCCTCATCACGCCGCCCTTGGTTCGCACGTTCACGACGCGAGTTCTTCCGTCTGGTCCTGGGAAAGTCTCCTCGATCATTCCCCGCGGCCATGTGTTGCGCGGTAGCGAGGAATCTGCGATGATCACCACATCGCCTTTCTGGAACTCTGCATACTTTCTGCCATCTAGCTTTCTTGGCATGAGGGTTGGGAGATACTCCCTCAGCCATCGACTCCAGAAGTGGTCGGCCATTCTTTGGGCTGTTTTCCAGTTGGGCTTCCCAATGAGGTTTGTGTCGTCGTATTCGCCCAGTACTGCTGCTCCGCAAGATCTTCCAATCAGGAAGTGGTTCGGGGTTAGTCCTTCTTCGTCTTCTGGATCGGCGCTCAAGTGGGTTAACGGTCGGGAGTTAACCGTGTGCTCCACCTCAGTCAGGAGCGTGTGAAGAACTTCTTCTGGAGGACTTCTTTCCTTGAGGACGGCAGTGAGTGCGGTTTTGACTGTCCGCACTAATCTTTCCCATGCCCCTCCCATATTGGGGGCTCCAGGAGGGATGAACTTCCAGGTTATTCCCTCTCTTTCAGCAGCCTCGATGAGTTCGTCGTTCTGAATTTTCTTGGCTTCTTCTTTCAGCTCGTGGTCTGCCCCGACAAAATTAGTTCCATTGTCGCTATATATTGTTCTGGGGCTTCCTCGACGTGCAGCCATTCTTCTAAGCGCCATAATCATGGAGCTAGTGCTTAATGAGGCGGCGAGCTCCAGATGAATTGCCCTTGTCGTCAAACAAGTGAAGAGGGCTCCCCAACGCTTCTCTCTTCTGCGCCCGATCGTGACGTGCATCGGGCCGAAGTAGTCGACACCCGTACACGTGAATGGCGGTTGGTTATACGCCAGGCGCTCTTGAGGCAGGTTCCCTGGTGGCGGCATCCCGGGCTTCAGTCTTCTGATGATGCACCATTGGCACTGATGTGCCACTCGTCGAACGGCGTCGCGCAGAGACAGAATCCAATATTTCTGTCGAAGTTCATTGACGACCGTAGCGTGGTTTCCGTGATGCAAGCGTCGGTGGTAGTGATCGATGAGAAGTTGCGATATTCGGTGTTTTCCATCTAAGATTGGCAACTTCTGATTCTCCCCAACGTCTTGGATCTTCACCGTTCGGCTGTTGAGGCGTAATACGTCTTCTTCATCGAGGGCTACGTCGATTTTCTTTTTCCTTTTTTCAAATCGTTGATCTCTTTTTTGTAAGTTTCGTTTTGGCTTAAACAAATTAAAGCTTTCTCTGCTTTCTGTAGGTATTTCTGCTCAATAGGTAGCCATTTCTTATTTCTTCCCTTTTCACTGCAGGCCGTACGCTTCTTCTGTCGGCAGGCATCTACGAACATGTACATTCGTGCTGTAGTTCTTAGCAACCGAGTCCAGTTGCTGAATCTGTTCGGGTCAGGCATGCTTCGTTCTTGATCGGTTCTGATCGTAGCACAGGTAGCTCTTTTCATTTCTTCTTCTTCTGGGCTTGATTCTTCTTTCTCTATCTTCTTGACCGGCCATTCTGATTTCGGTCGGTACAGGAAGGCGGGCCCTTTGAACCACCTTGCTTTGTCATCAAAGTCTCGTGGCATGTTTCTTGTGGCATCATCTGCTGGGTTTTCTTTGGTGGGAACCCATCTCCAATCGCGTGGTTTGGTGATGTCTTCTAATTCTGCCAACCGGTGAGCGACGAATGCCTTGAAGCGCCGTGGGTCGGCTTTCATCCATTGCAGCACGGTGGTAGAGTCCGACCAGAAAACCCGAGTTGTGACTTCCAGGTCGGATTCTTCTGAGATGGTGGTAGCTAATCTTGCTCCCAGCAGTGCAGCTTGTAGTTCGAGGCGAGGTATCGAAGTGGTTTTCACTGGCGCTACTCTGGCCTTCCCCGCCATCAGGGAAACGTGGATGTCCCCGTTGCCGTTTTCAGTTCTCCAATAGACTGCGGCAGCATAAGCAGTTTCGCTGGCGTCAACGAAAGTATGCATCTCGCCTGTTCTTGTTGCTGTAGGCGCCAGACATCTGGGGATCTTCAACTCTTGCAGCGTCTTGATGTCTCTCAAATATAGGTTCCAGACTTCTTGCTGGTCTTTATCGATGGATTCGTCCCATTTCACCCCAGTCCTCCATAGATCTTGGATCAGTTTCTTTCCTTTTATCAGGGCTGGGGCCGCGAGTCCCATCGGATCAAAGGTGGACATCACGGCGCTCGTGACTTCTCTTTTCGTTGGAGCTCTGCTTCCGTTGGCGACTTCAATTGGGGTATTTCTCAATCCAACGTTGAATGCCAGCACGTCTTCATTAACGCACCACCTCATCCCGAGAGTCTTCTCTTCCTCGCCAAGTTTTTTTTCTTTCGGAGCTTCTTCTGTTCTCAGATTGACCAGTGTTTCTTCTTCGTTGCTTGCCCATTGACGAAGTTCAAAACCAGCTGTTCGATGTATTTTGTCTACTTCCTCTGCGATGTTTCTCGCTTCCGCGATTGTCATGAAGCTCTGCAGGTAATCGTCCATATAGTGATTCTTGATGATTGCTCTGGCCGCCTCTGGATGTTCTTTCTCTTGTTTCTTCGCGTTGGTGTTTTTAACGTAGATAGCAGTCGCTGGTGAGGATGCTGCGCCGAAAATCACCGATGTCATGCGGTATTCCTTGGGTTTCGACTTTCGCTCTTCTCCTCGCCAAAGGAAACGCAGGCTGTTTCTATCTTCTTTTCTTATGTGAATTCTCAAGAACATCTCCTTGATGTCGGCGACGACTGCTACCGGCCCTTCTCTAAATCTCAAAAGTACTCCAAAGAGTGATTGGAGTAGGTCGGGTCCCGGCAGCAGGGCATCGTTCAGACTCTTTCCTTCGTATCTGGCGGCGGCGTCGAACACGATGCGTAGCTTCTTCTTCTGTGGATGTACCACGGCAAAATGAGGCAAGTAGAATGTTCGCCCTGGAGTGGTTTCTGTCGGGGCTTCTTCTGCGTATCCACTGTCCAGCAGATTCGTCAGTTGCTTCTCGTATTCGCTCTTGAGGGTTGCGTCTCTGTCTAGTTTCTTTTCCACACCCAGGAGTCGGTTGTAGGCTTGGGTGTAGTTGTTCGGCAACGTCTCGTTTTCCCCCTTCCACAGCAGGCCAGATTCGTATCTGCCATCTGGCAGCTGTTTCGTTGTGTTTTCGAGTATCGTCAGGGCTCGTTGATCGGCATCATTACTTGGGCGTCGCTGCTGTATTCCGATTGAGTCTAATTCGAAGTGCCGCTTGATCAAATCTTCGATATCCTTTTCCTTGTTCATACTGCGGCAGTGGTTTACGTAGTTTACTGGTGCAGCAGCAGCTCCGGTGCAGCATCCGTGAAGCACCCATCCTAGTCCGGTGAGTGATGCCACGGGTTCGTTCTGTTTGCCCTTCAGAATCTTTCGGGAAACAATCAGGTCCCAGTTGTCCTGACCGATCAGTAGTGCTGGTCTCTCTTCTCCATAAAGAAGCTCATTTTTCATTTTATTCAAATGACTGCATTTTTCTATTACTCTCGTGTCCACGCACTGTGGCGATAGTTTCAAATGTTCTACGGTGCGCACGCCTTTGAGAGTTCTCTTGTCTCTTCTATGTGCTCCTTTAATCTTCAGATTCATTTTCAGAGAATCTTTCTTTTCTATTATCTTTCCACCGACTGTTTCCAAAATGAGAGGCTCCTTTTCGCCGGTGGCTCCAATGCGAGTAGCGATGTTTGCGTCGAGCAGTGATATAGTTGACCCCTCGTCAAGCAGTGCCAGGATGCGAGTGGATCCCTTAGGGCCAAATATGTCTACTGGAACCATTTTCAGGTATACTTTTGTTCCATCAGCTACCGCGTATACGGATTTCACAATATTCTTTGCCTCTTCATTTGTATCTGGTTTCTCTTGCTGCTGGGGCGGTGCCGTAGCTCGTTTCGTTGGCTCCGAGTGCAGCATGGTGTGATGTGGTCGTTTGCATGTTCTGCAGGGCTGTCCCCTGCAATCGTTTCGCATGTGTCGCCGGCGTAGGCATCTGAAGCATAGTTTCTTCTGTTTTGCAGTTTCCCATCTTTGGTCAACAGTAGCCTCCTTAAAATTCTTGCATTCGGTGAGCCAATGCTCTCCTTCGCACTGGAAGCAGAACTTTCTGTTACCCTCTTGAGCTGCGGCGACTGTGTTTCTTTCGTCTTCTTGATTCTCTTCTTCTCGCGTCACGTTCACAGGGTATCTCTGGCCACCAACCCTTTTCTTCCCAACTGGCTCGGGAGGTGCTATTGTTGCGGCCAATTCCGCTTCATCATTCAGGAAGTTCTTAATCTTCAAGAGATCAGGCTCTTCATCGCCTACGCGCTTGTTGTAATCCAACCATCGGTACCGCATCATGGGTGATAACTTCTCTATGATGTGTCTGTTCATGTCCGGTGAACACAGGTAGCCCGGTTTCTTCAGGGCGCTGATTGTCATCACGGTATTGTTGATGCGGTTTGCAAAGATGCAGATATCTCGTGGGCTGTCACCAATTCGTGGTAATGCTTTTATCTTCTCAAGTTCTGATACTATCAGTTGTTCCGGTCTCCCGAATCTTCGCTCTAGTGCAGCGACAACGTCCTCGGGATCTGAGGCAACAAACAGAAGGCTTCGCACTGCTTCTTTCGCTGTTCCCTTTACAGCTTTCCGTAGTCGGGCCATGTTGTGTTCGTTCGTACACAGCGCCTTGCTGTCCTCGAATGCTCTCTGGAACGGCAACCAATCTTCATGCGCTCCATAGAATTCTGGCAGGTCCCATATCTTCATGGGCATCTTGCTCGGCTGAGCTGCTTTCGTGGCGCTTACGATGGCATCGGCTAGTTCTTTCAGTTCCATGTTCCTGATTGGTCTCTCTGGTTCCTTGGGTTCTTCTAAATATTCAGCGGTTTGCTTCACCCATTGTTCGACATGCGTTGATCGTTCTATTTCCAAAAACTCATCTGAATCTTGTTCCGATTGGCATTGAGCTAGCTCTAGCTCTGTCTCGGCCAAGGCAACAGCGGACCGAGCGGCTTCCAGTTGCTTCTTCTGGAGTTCCAATCGGGCTTCGAGTTCCATCCTCTTAGTAGATTTGGTCGATCTTGCAGTCTGTTTCGATTGTGGAACCAACGTTTCCGAAGACGCGAACGGTGGGACGGCAGGTCTTCCTCCAAGGTTCTTCGGATTGCCCGTTGTCGACATCTGTACTGGGGCTACAGGTTTGGTGGCAGGCACGGCAGTAGCGAGCGCGGTAGCGGCACTCGCTTTGGTCTTGCGCTTGCCTTTGGTGGATACAGTGCCCGGGGGTGCCGGTTGCATTCTCGCGGTTGCAGACGTAGACGCGGTCGTGGATGCGGTCGCGTGCATAGGTGCGGACGCAGACGCGGGCGCAGCTGCAGGCGCGGGTGCAGGCGCGGATGCGGGTGCGGGCGCGGGAGGGGGCACGGACGCGGCCGTCGCTGCGGAGCGCAGGTATCTCCCCGGCGTCGGGGCGGCGGGCCCTCGGGCGACGCTACCGGACGCGGCGGCGGAGACGATGGATGCGGCGGAGGCGGCGGAGGCGGCGGTGCCGGCTGATGCTTCCGTAGATGTCGACGTAGTGGCTTCTGTTTCAGTCGTAGCGGGCGTATTCATTGACCAATCGGTCGTTGCGTCGGTCGATTCACGACGCATAGGTGACCTCGAGCGTACCATTTCAATCTTGAGTCTTCAGCGGCGATCCGTCTCAAATGGACCAACAATTGTAGGGGGCACAGCTTGGTTCGGGCTGAAGAAAACGCTTCCAGTTCTTGCTTCGAGGTACTTTTATTTACTTGATTTTCAGTGGACTGTCTGATCGTAACTAACTCATTTTGTTGACAATTGCTCCACTTATATTCAAAACTCATACCTGGCAATCGCCCCCAGTCATAAGGAGCGACGCACGAGTCTCCACCAATAGTAGAGCCGCGATAAGTCTATCTCTTTCTATCTTGACCTTGAAGTTTTTTCGAATATGTTCTATCTCTTTCTATTTCTTTTGTATCTTTGGTTCCTCGCTCTAACTGGGGATTTTCCATGCGTTTTGGCTCTACTATTGGTGGAGGACAAAAGTGAAACAACCTAACTATACATTTCTTATCCTAGGCCCTAAGTAAAATTCAACTTTATTTCTTACGTTACTAATAATACAAAGTCTTATCATTATGTTAGAGTTATTCTACGTTGCTAACACTTTTTATAATTTTGGCACAATATTAAAGTTTAATTTAATGTGTAGGTATAAGTAGGTAGTACTTAGGTCATTCGGCAATTAATAAGCCCAAAAAATTAAATTAAAATATACAATTTTGCCAGTTCCCAGAAAAAGCGATAAAATAGGATGAAGCTTTGGCCAATCTCAATGGCGCGAAATCAAAATAATTAATGTGCTTGTTTTTTTTTTGTTTTTAACTGAGTAACGGTACGAGCTGGTCGTTCGCCTGATGTTAAGCAATACGTCTGCCCATAACAGTAACAGCACCTCCCAGAACTTTGTTTTGCATAATCCTGCGCGGCGCTGCACTGCGCTCGTCACCCTGAGACAATTAGCTGTTAAGTCTCATAATGCCCAGTAATTTCACTGGCTACAATGCCCTTCAAACCAGAACACACTAATGCTTGCGCACTACTGCTTGGCGGCAGAATAACTGCCAAAGCGGTGGTACCCACCCAGACGCCCTTTCGCATACGAAAAACCTACACCCAGCTTGTACTCTCTAATGTGAACACTCTTTTGATCTCTTATATTGTAGACGGCAGTTTCAACATAACAAGTTTAATCTTCTATGTCTACTATAATAAAAATAACAGCCGTCATAGCTATTTCTTGAACTATTAAATTAATATTAATCACATCTTTGACGCAAAGGGTTGCCCTCAGGCGAAATTGATTAACAACTCCAAATAATTAACGATCTCATAAACTCCGCTTGCTAAAATGTGTAGTGATAAAAATACTTCCGCAAAGATACTATTTTAACAAATTCTCTGCTCTAACTAACTTGTAAATTGGACTCGTTTTGGCAAAATAGCCTTGGCCAGTGTCATCTGACAAAATCGGTATTATTCATGTTTTATTGCATTTCACGGCAAAGCCCAAACCGGTTTTAGATCAATGTCAATCTTAAATGTTCTACAGAAGTGCCAATTTATTGATGTGATTTAATATAGCTTGGAAATGAAGTCCGGTTTTAGGATTTTTGTATAAAATGGGTGAAGATGTTCGAATTGACATCATTCAGTCTAAGACAGTTCGATAATCACCTTCCAAAATGTACAAGCTGGTAAGTTAATAATGCTAAAGGGATTTACACATAACATTTTAAATGAGTCTAATAATTTAGAATTTTGATAAGAAAAATGCGCTTATCTCAAATTGTGCTGTTTCAGTGTGTTGCCCTCGCCGCCGTGTTGGCTGTAGCCGCCGCTAAGCCCAGCTTTGGGCACGGTCTGGCTTACTCCGCACCCGTGTATTCCTCTTCCGTGTACGCCGCTCCCTCCGTGTACGCTGCCCCGTCGGTGTACTCTGTAGCTGCACCCGCCGTTGCCTCCACATACTCGGCCGCACCTGCTGTGTACTCCGCCCCGACCTACTCTTATGCTGCCCCAGTCGTCGCCAAGGCCGTCGCTGCCCCCGTCGCTACCAGCTACGTTGCCCCCGTTGCCACCAGCTACGCTGCCCCCGTCGCCAGCTACGGCTATGCTGCCCCCGCCGTGGTAGCTAAGACTGTTGCTGCCCCCGTCGCCACCAGCTACGTTGCCCAGAGCTACGCTGCCCCCGTCGCCAGCTACGGCTATGCTGCCCCCGCCGTGGTAGCTAAGACTGTTGCTGCCCCCGTCGCCACCAGCTACGTTGCCCAGAGCTACGCTGCTCCCGTCGCCAGCTACGCTGCTGCCCCCGTTGCCAGCTACGCTGCTGCCCCCGTCACCAGCTACGCTGCTGCTCCCGTTGCCAGCTACGCCAGCTACACCGCCCCCGTCTACGCCAAGGCTTACTCCGCGTACGTCCCTACTTACGGTTACGCCTCCTCTCCCGTCGCCTACAGCAGCTACGGTACCTACGGCTACGGCAGCCCCGCCGCCTCTTTCCTCCTCAAGAAGAAGTAAACGACTTGAATTGTATTCAAGAAAAAATGTATTGGTCCGACTATAATAAATGTTAGTTACCTAGTTATTCTTTGTTTCGTGTTTTACCTTCTGTGAATGAAATTGGATGTTTCTAATGAAACATTACTTAAATGAAACTTGAAATGTACAAATTTTTAAGTATAAAGCTACACTTAACCCAATTATAATACTTAAGTACAATCGTTTAGACATTTTCCTCCAAACACATAAAGACCATCTTACACTTTACATCTTAATAAAGTAATAGTTAATTAATCAAATCTTGTATAGGTATATTCCCTGTGAGTCTTTTATACAACTTAGTGATAGGGCGAACATTTTGTTCACCTGATAGTTAGTAATAGGCCCAAAACGGTTGCAACACCACTGCTATGCACTGATTGCTAAATCTGGCGCGTCATTGAACTACGCTCGCCACCCTGAGACAAATGCCCAGTAGGTAATTTCGCTAGAGAGTACCTACTTAAATAGTAATGCACCATAGTTTATTTTTAATGCACTAATACCTATATTTTTTAGTTTTTTGTTATTGCACTACAATATTTATGACTAGCTGTTGCCTGCGACTTCGTACGCATAGTGAAGTAATCTAACCTGTTCCACCCATTCTTATTATATTGTTATTGTATTCAATTCTTATTATATTTTTAAGCATTAACGAATGCCAAGCGAAAAACTTAAGACGGTTAAATAACGGAAGAAGAAATTCGACACTCGAGTTGGTGCCCACCGTAGCTCAATTAGTAGAGCGTCCCGCGCTGAGGGAAGATTGGGTTGCGGGTTCGAGTCCCAGCCGGTCGAATTTTTTCTTCCCGAAAAACCTTGTTTGTGTATAAAAAATTGCCGAACTCATTTAAAGATTTGCCTCTATCTATTTTTAATAGAAAATTAACTCAACGGCTAGCTAAAAAAGGATTTTATGATTTGAAAGAGTAGGTACATGACATATACGGAATAATTATTAAATTATTATGTTAATTTTTTTGTAATTAATTAATTCTGAAATATTAATATAACTATTTAATTTATATATATGTAATTTTTATCACTTTTTATCATAATACTGACATTTAATTTGACGACATTTTGACATTAATTAAAATCAACTTATATCTGATAATATGAATTTAATTTAATCATATTTTATGAAATTGTTAATATTGCACACCATTGTGTTGTTAGAATGTGTATCTTTGTTTGTCATCTTTGTATACAACATTCTAGCAATAAAGAATTTGATTTGATTTGATTCTATAAAGAGGGCGGTAAAGTTTTGAATTAGGAATCCAATATGAATATTGTATCTTACTGTATCGCGACCAAAGAGATCTAATGAACTCGTATAGTATTAAAAAAAATATAGCCAACTATGCTGGCCGGTTAAATCAATAACAAAAGAAAAGTTAATCATAATCATAATCATCATTTACTGATATTTTTAAATACAAATCAGTCAGAAATAAAATAATAATATAAAAAACATAATTGGACATAAAATTGTACATTGTAAAATTTATATTAATAATAAAATTTACTATAATAACAATTATATAATAAAATGTCAATGTTAATCGATAATATTAATAAATTGTAAAATGTGCTATAATTGCTTTATATTTATAAATTTTGCATAGTTGTAGAAGATTTGATCAATAAGCCAGCGCTTTAACTTTAACTTAAATAAACATAAGCTGGTTGCTTCAGTGATTACTGCTGGTAGTCTACTGTAGACTGCCGGGCCCATGACGTGAGTCAACTTGTCGAACTTGGCGAGGGAGCATACAGAGAGAGAATACAGCAGCCAGATGTCCTCTGCGACGAGTGGCATATTTGTGCGACTCACCTATCTTTGTAAGGGCTTCTACGTTTTCACTGGTAAATAACCAAAAAGGAAAAATAATGGTAAAGTTAAAATACCGAGCGAAATGAAGAACGGTCTCACAGAGGTATCCTGTGAAACCCTTACAGTGGTTTGATGGTACGTTTTTCGGCTCCATATTGCAACAAGGAATGGACTGTGGCGAAATAACATGACCGCACCTCCCTCGGAAGGAAATGAGACAGTCACCGGAGTGCAAAGCACGCGCCACCTATTTAATATCCTTGGGTTAAATAGTAGGTGGCGCACCGGCTGTAATTTGGTAGACTATTTTATATTACAAAAGTAGGCGGTTCGCGCTATTTACGAATCTTTAAAAGAGGTTTTTAAACAAATTACTGCATTTATATTTTATATTATTTTTAATTGCCTTCTTTGTATATTTACAAAAATATAATGCATGTTAGTGCAAGATTCATAAATTGAAACTGATTAGTATACATCATAAGATATACACTAGAAATAAGGATAGCATTGTTGTACCTATGGCTTAGAATAACTTAAGCGAATATGTCCTTTACGGGCAAGTAATAAAATTCTTAAATGTTTTACGAAGATTACAGAAAGTAAAGTGGAAAAGCGATTGAAAACTATTGTAATTAAAAAAGCATACTATATGTATATGTTTGGAATTATATAGAAGAAAAAGATTATTGGAACATTCCGCTTCTGCCAAGTACTTAGGCAACTGGCACTTATGAAACATATATATAAATAAGAACATTGACGTTGAAATTTCAAATATTAATTTGCTGCCTTGCAATAAAATCTACTATTGAAGTTAAAGAAAACATTGTTTATGTCACAGATTTAACTCTTTTATAATAATGAATACGTATGCGGGGTAACTACGAATGCTTGTCTACACCGAAGCTTAAAAATATATTTAAGTTGACAAAGTAGGAAGTGAAACATAAAGACAAAAATATTGAGCTACTGATCATTTAATGGCACATCATCGTTTCGTTTTAATTTATTTACTAAGTATTCACTTCTTCTTGAAGGCGAAAGCGGCGGGGCTGCCATAGGAGTAGCCTGAGACAGGAAGAGCGGCGGCGACAGGGGCAGCGTAAGAGGTGGCCACGGGAGCTACTGCGGCGGTGTAGGAGGTTGCCACGGGGGCCACTGCGGCGGTGTAGGTGGTTGCGACGGGAGCAACAGGGGCAACTGAAGCCACTGAGGCAACAGGAGCCACTGAAGCGGCGTAGGTGGTCGCTACACGAGCAACGGGTGCCACTGGCGCAGCAGCGTAGGTAGTCGCTACGGGAGCAACGGGTGCCACTGAGGCGGCGTAGGTGGTTGCTACGGGAGCGACGGGGGCAACTGCGTGGGCGTAGGTGGTCGCTACGGGCGCAACAGGGGCCACGGGTGCCACGGGGGCGGCAGCTACGAACGACTTGACGGCGGGAGCGGTGTAGACGTTAGAGTAGCTGGTGGCGACGGGAGCAGTGTAGGCCGGGGCAGAGTACACAGCAGGCGCAGCGTAGGCGGTGGCGACGGCTGGCGCGGAGTATACTGATGGAGAGTATACGGAAGACACGGCGGGATACACCGCGGGGTAGGAAGAATAGCCAAAGCTAGGCTTGGCGGCGGCGACGGCCAGGAAGGCAAGGAATACGCACTGAAACAATAAAATATAAACATTAAGTACATACATGTGACAAATGTGAATTTAATACTTGAATTAGTAAATGATCAAAAATAGCATAAAATATCGTACGATATAATATTTTCTTATAATATGATATAACATATAATATGTTCTCAATCTTAGGCATTGGTCCTCTTTGCTTGCAAATACAGTAGAAATATAGAAGAACAAAGAAGGATTGAGCAAAAAGGTTGGATCTCTCCTACAACTCTACAAAAGTTCCAGATAGAACTAAAATGCTGTCTATATACTATGTTCTTCAAACTCTCTTCTCTTTTAGGAAATCCACTATTTAGCCATGATTACCCAATTTTCATGATTTACAAAAAATAATTCAAAAGCTAGCTTCTCGAACACAAGTGCTAAAGAAAACCCTCGGATCCTAACCCAAATTAATTGAGACTACGGGAGCTTCACCATTAGTATTTCACGTCTATAATTTTATGAGTATCTATAAAAATATAGGTAACTCACCAGCTTGTACATTTTGGCGGTTCTCTTACAGACTGTCTCAGGCTGAATGATACTAATTCGCAGACTTTCTGCCAGTTTTATACTGATCCTAAACCGGACCTATTAAATAAAATAATAAATAGAATATTTCTGTAAAAAGTAGATCGGGCACCAAGGAATAGTTGATGAGATCATAAATTTGGATCGCATTCGTTTATCATACGTGACGGCGACATAATTAAGGTGTTGTTGCTTTAATAGCATAAAACTAGATATTATTTAGCCATAATAATATTTGGACTTCCTCCGAGGCTATATGAATCAGTCTAATTTTAAATTCAGTTTAGTGTAAATGAACGACGATATTTTCAGAGGTCGTTACTTATTACCATTTTTTTCGTCATATCAACAATGTAGCTTCGTCGTGAAAAGGAAGACGTCTCTTCTTTTCCTTTTCCCCGTCTTCTTCCAGAAGGATCAGGAAGAAAGGCCCCTTACAGGGTCGTCAATACACATTATAACCGCGAAAGTTTGTGACGATGGATGTATGGATGAATGGATGGATGTTTGTTACTCAATTACGCAAAAACAACTGAATGGATTTTAATGAAATTCGATATATGGTCCAGAGATCCAGGAAAAGGACATAGGAATTTTTTTATATAGAGCGAGTGTGGCTTAGTGGGAGAAAGTGCGCTTTCGATGCGACGCATCCGAGTGTGAATCCCGCTGGCCCCGCACCACTGACTTTCTTAAGTTATGTGCGGATTTAACACTAGCTCTAAGAACGGTGAAGGAAAACATCGTGAGGAAACCGGCATAACCAAGAATTTATCACAAAAATTCAAGGACATATGACATCCATCAACCCGCACTGGGCCAGCGTGGTGGATTAGGCCCGTGTCCCAGCAGTGAGAACGTGATGGGCCGATGACAAATAATATTTAATTAATTTTGACTGACATAATCTGTAATTTTATTATTGTATTATTTATCTTGTAATAATTGTTTGACATATTTTTACGTTTTACTATATTTTACTGTATTTTTAGACTATTTTTGTTAGGCGATTGGCTAAGGCCGTCTAATAAATAAATAAAACAAATAAATGACGATACTTTTTATCTAATTTATTTCGAATTCGTAGCTACCATTTTGCGATTTTTAAAGAGAATCATATTATGATTCGTTTAAAATGGCCTTTTTAGACCTGCAGAGCTCATTATCATGTCCATACCACGTCTTTTCGTTGGAAAAGAAAAGACGTGGTATGGTCCTTTCTTTATTGACTCGTCGGGTCATTCGTTAAGGCCTAGTCCGAAGTACCAGGCCATAACGACTGACCCGACGAGTCCTGAGTCCAAAGCTTCAGGCATCTTCAGCAGTCTCCAGCTGTCTTTTTACCATCTAACAAATACACTGTCCTTCCTACTAGTATTATAAATGCGAAAATTTGTGAGGATGGATGGATGGATGTTTATTACTCTATTACGCAAAAAATACTGAACAGATTTAGATCTTATTCTCTCGCAGGAGTGTGTGCCCAACCCTGATGTCAGACTAAAACGGATTCTAGTGTGATTGAGTACCTGGATCTTCGATCATATATCATCGAAGACCTGGATGACCGAGCTTTGCCCGGTATTTTTGAGATGGCTTAGTGTTGCTAACCAACGCCATCTATTGTCAAGTAACTTTAGCGTTTTCTAAAAATGAAACCTAGGTAGGTTGATTTATCGCCCCCGAAACCTCCTGCATACTAAATTTCATGATAATCGTTGGAGCCGTTTCCGAGAGAGATAGTCTTAAAGAATTGCTCGTTTAAAGGTATTAGATTAGATTTTAGGTATGCAGGTTCTTTAAGTCCTGGAAAAGGACATAGGCTATCCCAGAAAACAGCGGGTAGAACCGCAGAGCGGTTATCTATCCATCCATTATTAGGATTTTTGTAAGGAAGAATAACACTTAATGTTGGTAGGTATGGTATTACACATGGTAATATTGCAAGAGTGCCTCCAGCCGAGCCGCAGTATATTTACATATCTACCTACTCATTTCACAAACTGGCAATACATCTCAATATTTGCTTATGAATAGCTATCACATTAAAGTTGGTATAGATAGCTATTAAATACTGGATCTCTTGTATAGGTACCTGATATGAAAATCATGTAGAATGAGAAATTGTACTAATATGCATTTGCTAAGTAACATGTGGATTGTCAGAAAAATAACGAAATTCAATACAATATTATGAAAAACAAACGTCTAATATTAATTAATTAAATACATACTTAAAGTTTAATAAATAAATATATATAATTATAGTACGAAGCTAATAAATAAATTATAATAAATACACCCGACGATAACATACACATGTAGATCCTGGAACCGAACTAGGATCCCCTGTATCTAGGGAACTGAAACTACGAGGACCATGGTCCCATACACAAAACAAATACATAAAACATGCATAAAATGTATTTATTGACATAGTAAATACTTGCACTATTTGTTTTAAGCACAAAAATGTATCCCATCACGGTAATCGAACCCGCAGCCTCAATGGTGTATGAGATTTGTGCCAAACTACACAAAACCACTACACCACAGAGGCTGTCAATAAATATGTAGTTATAGCAATATGATTATTTTAATCCTTTTGCCAATAAGTAGGTCAATGAAGCTGTATTTATTTATGTAACTAGCTTTATTTCCGCAGGCGATGATGCATCGTTCGATTTCAATCGCCATCTGTCTTACTAAACGATTTCTTGATATCCTTTTTAGTTTGAATCTTCAAGGCAATTCTGTTCTATTTTTGTTGCTACGTCGCTAAATAGGTAATAACTATGCGACAAAATGCATGCAATAAAATCGTTGAACCTTTAATTTGCTGCTGGTTTTATTTTGAATAAAAACATTGTAATACAATACATAAAGACAGGTTTTATATTCAATTCATAGATAGATAGATAGATGAACGCTTTATTGCAAACATTAAATTACAGACATTACATAAAAATAATTAAAGAAAGTGTTACAATCGCTAAAAGCGATCTCTTCCAGGCAACCTTTGGATGGAGAGGAATTATCAATATGTTAAAGACGGGGATGTAAGGTCTACAATAATAATATAAACATAAAAAATGTCTATAAAATAAACTTAAAGAACAGATACAAAACAAAAGCAACATACTGAATTCCTACATAAACATACATATACTAGGTACGCATTGTTTATATTTATTTAATTCTTTATTGCACTATTACAAGTAATGTACAAAAAGAGAACTTAATGCTAAAGCATTTTTTATACAGTAGTGTAGAGTGTAGTGGAGTACCTTCTGGAGAGTACCTTCTAATCTAGTCCATTTTTCGGCGACAAAATAGTTCTTTTGAACTTTCAAAATAACTTATGAGCTCTTGTGCATGGAGGTAAAACTCCTTATACCAGTTAGGTACTCTACCGTCTATTATTTTTTGCCGTACCTATATGTAGAATTAGTTCCAACGATTATTCAACGCCACATCATTCATTTAATCAATTTAAAATAATCATTAAAAACTGAAAAATGTTTATATCTAATATATATATACCTAATATCATATATTTACCCTAATTATTATAGTCCATTTTCAAGTGGAACAGGAAACCAAAAAGGTTTGTCACTGCGTAGATAAACAAGGTATGGAGGTAGGTTAATTTGATATTGCATTTGTACAGGAGGACACATAGAGTCACAGACAGGCGTAGGGCAGGCGCATCTCGTTACCACACCGCAAAATACTAGTTCCAGGAATGCTATTCTTATTACAAAAATCAGCGAACACAATACCGCGTTTCAAAACAAAGGCAGATTTAAATAATCAAATTTTTTACAGTATTCTTCGTATGTCGATCTACCATTCAACATCTTACATGTGTGATTAATACAACTCCGTTTTACAAAGCTATAAAAGTGATCTATTTGGTATAACATAAATCTTAAGTTACATTGACAGACAAATGCTGAACTCAATATGTATGTTAAAGATGCTCATTGGATATAGACACGCCAATTTATTAATTTGTGCTAATAAATAAAAACTTAATGGCCATTCCGGTTACACTATTCGATATAAAACGGGTGAAAATTTGTGAACTAGCATCAGTCAACCCGAGACAGTCCAAACAACCAAACAAAATGTTCAAGCTGGTAAGTTATCTGCACTCAGAGCTTTGGAATTAAATTGTGCATCACAAACAGTATTATCGACTCTGTAGAGGTACTTGTGAATCACAAATAGTGTTCTAGTGATTTTGATAACATAGTATGGACCATCGACACGAAGAAGAAGAACTGATCTTGACGATTGCATTCATAGATCCTATCCCTGTCTAGGATTTCCTGTATCTACGGAATCGTTAACTACGAAGACCATGGTCCCACAACACCCAGACACGAAACAAATACTTGCGCTTCTTTTTCCGTGTTCAAACATTTCTTCCGTAGCGGGAATCGAACCTGCAACCTACGAAGTTTATGGGATATGAGCTAATTTGCTTAGCCTTATACTACAGAGGTCCTATTTTTATATTGCATTCTAAACCCTTGCATTTTTGATGATTATTTATTTTCGATTTCAGTGTGTTGCCCTCGCCGCCCTCCTGGCAGTAGCTGCCGCTAAGCCCGGCTACGGCTACGGCTACGGTGCTTACCCAGCAGCTTCCGTGTACTCCGCGTACTCCGGTGTCGCCCCGGCCTACGCTTCTGCTGTAGCTGCCCCCGTCGCACACACTTACGCTGCCGCCCCTGTCGCCGCCACCTACGCTGCTGCCCCCGTCGCACACACTTACGCTGCTGCTCCCGTCGCACACACTTATGCCGCTGCCCCCGTTGCACACACTTACGCCGCTGCCCCGGTTGCCGCTGCCCCTGTCGCTGCCACCTACGCTGCCGCCCCTGTCGCCGCCACTTACGCTGCTGCCCCCGTAGCCACCACCTACACCGCCGCTGCCCCCGTCGCCTACCCCGCCTACACCGGCTACTCGGGCTACTCCGCCTACTCTGGCTTCCCGGGCTACGCTGGCTACTCGACTCCCTTCCTCTACAAGAAGAAGTAAACTGTCCCGGTTTTGTATTAGTTAATGACGATATGTAATTAAAATAAATTATTCTCGTTCAAACTCAACTCTTCATTGTGCATGTTACCCTTTAAACCACCTACTTATATGTAAGTAGGTACATGATATTATAGTTTGTACTCGTTGTACATATATACATGTCACTATTATCTCATTTATGTTGACAGCCCGTCTCTTACAGATTCTTTAAATCCTCTCCATCCAAAGTTTGTCTGGAAGAGATCGCTTTGAGCGATAAGACCGCCCATTGTAACACTTCAGTTTTTAATTTTGTTATTTTTCCTTTTGTTGTAATAATTTCTGGTGGTGCAACAATAGAAAAGAGTTATCTAATCTAATCTAATTTAGAAAAATCTATTATAGTGCGACAAACTTAACATTGAACACGGCTAGAATAGAAACTAAAATGAGATCATAAATTTGGATCGATTTCGTTTACCCATATAATGCCTAGATTTAAATCATTTATCAAATTAAACCTTATGAAAAAAGCATACTACTCAATAAATAAATATGTTAATGACAAAAATGCATGGCCTGTATTGCCCTAAGCTCCATGATGATAACAGTTAGCGCATAAGTGTGTGCATAATATTTATGATTTATTAATTCTTGGATGTACAATGTAGGTATCATATCATTAGTCCTTTAATTAAAGCTGTAAAAATTGGTATTTGAGTTGAAAGTGACTAGGTTTTACAGTAATGCTCACTTAAATGTATTTGCTTGCGGCGGCAACAAAGAGGCGGAGTCACTCCCTTCCCCTTCAATATGGTTTAGGGGGGCTGATGGCTGGTCCACAAGTCATACTCGTGAACGGGTGCTGTTTGAGGGGACTGGTCTGGTCTGGTCACTCCTAACTGCTACTCTCATATCTATTTATATGTTATTTGTTTTATTTTTTGTTACCTACTGATACTATGACCCTGGGACATCTAATTTTAATTTATACCTAATTGTTAGTTGATATATTTAGAGACATTTTAAACGAGTTGAAAAAATATTGTATATTGTATATGTATCTTGGTGCTATCTTTTCTAGCGGGCGTATTTCCAAGCACTGATAGAGTCAGTTTACGCATTTCTTTTCTGGGCCCGTACGTCAATCCGAGTATGGGAAAGAAATGGGTAGACATGCATAGGTACCTGTATTTTCAAAGTCAAGATATCTTAAGTTTACAGTATTATAGGTATGTATTTGACGTTTAAAAGTGCATTTTTATCCTTTGACTTTTCTTTGACATACGTGACAGCGACATAATTAAGCTATTGGTGCTTTTATAGCATAAAACTAGATATCGTTTAGTTATAATAAATATTTGGACTTCCTCCGAGGCTATCTATAAATCAGTCTAATTTTAAATTAAATTTAGTATAGGTACATGAGTGAACATATTTTCAGAGATCGTTACTTGTCACCATTTTTGTCATCATATCAACAATGTAGCTTCTCTATCAAAGTAAGACCTCCCTTCTCCATCATTTCCCATCTCCTTCCAGAAGGAAGAAAGAAGTAGGGATCCTTCCTTCCTTCCTTCCTTAGAAGGATCTCTCTTTACAGGGTCGTCAATACGCTAGTCTTTGGTGTTCCAGATGTAGGCAACGACGACCGCTTTCCATCAGGATAGCCGTACTTAGATAGAAGATAAAAACACTTTGTTGCACTTAAAATATAAAAAAAACAATTACAGTTTATACATTATTGCTTATAAGTACAATAGGTGGTCTTATTGCTAAGCAGCAATCTCTCCCAGACAATCATCCCTATGATTGTCTGGAAAACAACATTTTACAAACGATGGTGTGCAGTAATAAGTAGGATGGACTTATTTACCATTATAAACACAACACTCAGTGTACCATTGTTTTCATTACATAGCTCATATCATGCCTCTAGATCGTAGGTGGCCCCAAGAAATTCGTTTGAATACCATGTACTACTAAGATCCCTCAAAATGTATGAGGTCAATGCCGATTTAAAAAAAAACGAAGGTATAGGTACGCATGCGTGTGCATACATTGCAAACTATAGCGGCATTGATGGCTAGTCCATAAGTCATACTCTGGAATTGGTGTTGCTTGCGGAGACTGGTTCTTCTTTTTCTTCTCTCGTGTGGGTGGGTGGCCAACCCTGGCATCGGAGTTTTTAGACCGACCGAAGGCCTCCGACATGACCCAATTAATGACTACTGTCCAAAGACAACAACCGGCTTCGTGCCCTCTGAAGCACGGTAGCGCTCAGATGTAGGTAAATACCACACAAACGGTCACACTGCGGGGACTGTCTTCTAGTCTGGTCACTCTAACTCCTACTGTATCTATACATATTGACTGTGGGACATGTCACTCGCACTTCTAGTCTGACATTTTGTTAATCATAATTTATACTTCATTGTTCATTGTTATATTTATAGACATTTTAAAAGACTTGAAAAATGAGACGTTCCCGCAGAGTTTCTTGGTGCTATCTTCTCTAGCCGTATGTATATACCTATAGTATTTCCAGAGCACTGGTAGAGTCCGTTTTCGGCATTCATCCATCCATCCAACTTCACAAACATTCGCATTTATGATATTAGTATGTTTTAAATTCCTTGACACTGTAAAAATAATGAGTAATGACGGGCATTTATTATGTTGACCATTATTTATGGGCTGCTGTTTTGTTTTAAATGTTTACACATTGTAAATATGTGTAATCTATTGTAAAAATTAATATTTGCGTAGGTAAATACGCTAAATCAAGCTGGTCTTTTATATTTTTTTGACTGTTATTTTTATGCAAATTTGACATAAATAATTTGATTGATTGATTAAAACGTTGTTAAAATTTGCGTTAATAATTAGCGTTTATTAATACGGATTCCTTAAACATTTTTTTTTTCTTTTTCTTTAAACAAATAAAAACCACTTTTGTTTCCTTTTTATTTTACGATATTGAATATTTTTTCTAAATTTAAAAAGTAATTCATATAAAGTCCTGGAGGGCTTGTTGTAGCATAGGTACATAACACACTTAACGAACATATGGAGTGTAAAACGTATATTATCAAGTTAAGATACACGTACGACATAGTTTGTACATAATACAGTGTGCCAGTTTGTCTGTCTCGATGAAAGCATTTGAGGTTTGAAAGCTTATGGCTTAAGGCGACGACCGCTGTGCAGTGCATCGCAGGATGCAACATATCATAGACAGGTAGGCTTATTTCGTTACCATACCACAAAATACCAGTTCCTGGTCTTCACGCTCAGCTACAAAAACACAATTCCATGTTTCAAAACAAAGGCACATTTAAATAATCAAATTTTTTACAGTATTCCTTATCACCTTATTATATATCCATTATCTTATACCTATGTTGATCTACCAATCAACATCTTACATGGGTGGTTAATACAACTCCGTTTTACAAAGCTATAAAAGTGATCTATTTGGTATAACATAAATCTTAAGTTGCGTTGACAAACAAATGCTAACCTAAATATATATGTTAAAGATTCTCATTGGACACGCCAATTTATTAATTTGTGCTAATAAATAAAATCTTAATAGCCATTCCGGTTACATGATTTGATATAAAATGGGTAAAAAATTATGAACAAGCATCAGTCAACCCGAGACAGTCCAAACAACCAAACAAAATGTTCAAGCTGGTAAGTTATCTACACTCAGAGCTTTGGAGTTAAATTGTGCATCACAACAGTATTATCTACTCTATATACATACTTTTATGTACCGCAAATAGTGTTCTAGTGATCTTGACGATCACATACATAGATCATATGTCTAGGATTTCCTGTATCTACAGAATCGTTAACTACGAAGACCATGGTCCCACAACACCCAGACACGAAACAAATACTTGCGCTTCTTTTCCCGTGCTCAAACATTTGTTCCGTAGCGGGAATTGAACCTGCAATCTACGAAGTCTATGGGACATGAGCTGATTCGCCTAGGCATTATACCACAGAGGTCCAATTTTATAAGCATCCTAAACACTTGAATTTTTGATGATTATTTATTTTCGATTTCAGTGTGTTGCCCTCGCCGCCCTCCTGGCAGTAGCTGCCGCTAAGCCCGGCTACGGCTACGGTGCTTACCCAGCAGCTTCCGTGTACTCCGCGTACTCCGGTGTCGCCCCGGCCTACGCTCCTGCTGTAGCTGCCCCCGTCGCACACACTTACGCTGCCGCCCCTGTCGCCGCCACCTACGCTGCTGCCCCCGTCGCACACACTTACGCTGCTGCTCCCGTCGCACACACTTATGCCGCTGCCCCCGTCGCACACACTTACGCCGCTGCCCCGGTCGCCGCTGCCCCGGTCGCTGCTGCCCCTGTTGCTGCCACCTACGCTGCCGCCCCTGTCGCCACCACTTACGCTGCTGCCCCCGTAGCCACCACCTACGCCGCCGCTGCCCCCGTCGCCTACCCCGCCTACACCGGCTACTCGGGCTACTCCGCCTACTCTGGCTTCCCCGGCTACGCTGGTTACTCGACTCCCTTCCTCTACAAGAAGAAGTAAACTGTCCCGGTTTTGTATTAGTTAATGACGATGTGTAATTAAAATAAATTATTCTCGTTCAAAAATTTGTTTGTTTTACTTTCTAACTCTCCGTTGTGTATTTTACCTTTTTAAACCACCTAATTTAAAAATAGGGTAATCAAATAAAAGTTTAAATTTAATTGCAAGATTACATTTTATATTGATAATTTTATAGATTATATGTTATTCATAGAATGGTCTTAAAAAGTACATTAATCATTGTAGTCAGCCTACATGCAGACGGGCAAATATTTACTTATTATTGTTGCTACAATTTACAATTTCCTTAATACATATTATAAAAACATGGACATGAGCAATGACACAAGAGCCAGTCACTTAAACATTTCTTAAATTTATATTCTTCTAATAATTGAATGTCCTTTGGTAGCCTGTTATACAATAAATACACATATTATAAGCATTCTTCTTATAAATTTCTTTGTGAGAAGGAGGTTGGAGGTCTACAAGTTCTCTTTTTTGCCGAGTCATCACTTCGCTGCGTTTCATTCAGCGTAATCACTGCGTTATCATTTCAGGTTTGAAGATGACCTCGTGCTTGAAACCTATACGATCTTACAACATTTGTCGCTTGATTTTTAAGAGTAGGTCTATAATATTATGATCAAGACCAGATGATGTTAAAATCTCTGGGATATCTAAAACATTTTGTGATTGACAGCCGTTGCCGGGTGGTTGTCAATTGTGCCTGACCTCTAAAGCTGTTTGAAGCGTAGTGGACTGAATCTGTGCGTATAGAACCGTCTTCTTTACCAAAATATTTAACATCTTTCAATTTATAATAAACAGTTGAGATTGTAATACAATACAGGTTAAAAATACATTTTATAACAAAAAAAAAACGACTTCAATTGTGATGTATCTTCGAAGTTCAAGGTCAAAATATCAATGAACTTATATGGGAATACCTTGAAGCTATACTAAAACCAACATAAAAATAATTTTCCAAATCATTTTATAAATGACGAGGTTATGAGGTAACAAATATAAAAAAACAAAAAACAATCGAATTGAGAACCTCCTCCTTTGTGAGTCGGTTAAAAAGGTAGAGAAATGTGCCAGCCAAATGCAAGCGTCAAGTTCAGAGCCCACAGACAGTTGAGAAGCACACCTCCGACACTCCATACAAATGAACTGAGTTAATTACCTACTACTACTACCGGTGCATCGGCCTGTACGGGAACTGTTTGTGTGTGGGTAATTATTGTAAGGATGAGCTGAGACAATTGAGCGGGACAAGGACAATGCTTGATTTGAATGCGTGATTTATAAAAATTTCAACTTGAAATAACATCGTCATCAGCATAAGTGTTTTTCATTCAACTACTGTGCATTGTGTACATTTTTATGAAATTTATTGTTTGGTTTGGTATTTAACAATAACAAACCGTTTTATTTTAATCATCAATGTGATTAAACATTTTTAATAATCAAACAAAAATCTGCAATATAGGTAGGTACATTGTAAAAGTGCTGTCAGAATTTTAAGTTACTTCACATCAATGACGATGTTATTTCAAGTTGAAGCTTTTATAAATCATGGACATTTCGAACAAATAATGAAAAACTTATAAGACTTTTTGCCTAACCTTTTGCAGTTAAAAACAGTGATGTAAAATCAACATCAGTAATAAAATCAGTAGATAGTCAAAATAAAATAAGGAACATGTGAATCACACTCACACGCAGCGAGCAGTGACAACCGAGTGACGCAGGCACGACATTACTTCTAGTTTTACTGCTACGTTGCGGGTGACGACAACTTGGCGGGGGGGTAGGATTGTCGCTTCTTTACGTGAGTAATAGTTAGTATTCTTTGCTATAACAATACAGAATGTATTATTGTACCAACTCCTTTTTACAAATATAATGGTGTGCTGCTTTAGCTCGCAAGCACCTGCAGCAATGGCATTGTTAACCCGTTATGGGCTGAATTAATTGAAGGTGACGGATTTATGTAAATAAATGTGTTTTAGTTGTGCGCTAACTTGGTATAAAATCTTTGGTAAAAGTATTTAAAAGTCGCAGTTTTGGAGAAAATAGTTGAGGCCATATCGCACCGCTATCCTCTTACCGGAGTATCGAACTAACTAATACCTACCTATGCTCATACATAGGATGTAGATATATAAAATATTTGTTATGATAAAATAAATAAAATCATTTATCTATTTTTAACGAATTTTTACAAATTCTGATTTAATGTAAAAAATAGTTAATTGAGACTCGGTAAAATTAAAAGTTTAGGTGAACGTGGTGTTTTGGCCAAATTTCCTCCGTGGTTCTCAAAAACTATAAGTCATATCAGGGTGATGCTGGAACTAAAAATGAATAAAAGCTTCAGCCGTTTCTTGACTCCAAAACACGTTTTTACTCAAAAATATGTCTGCAATCCAAAATTCATGGTTCAGCTATGACACTTGATAGGTTTTATAACCGGTTTCATAAAAATATAGGGTTGCCTGCACTCAGTTTGTAAAATTTCCTAATCGGTCTAGTTTTATGTAGAATAATTGGCACGCAATTACTACGTAGTAATATTCAGTTTTCTTTGCTATCACTGAGACTCTAATAGGAACGTAGATTTATGTGCCTATCAACTGATTTCAGTTCTCAATATTTATCTAGTGAAATCAAACATTTTTCTGATTATGAGTTGTTTCACCAGGTTGTCAAATAGTCAAAGAACTTGAACGGTTCTCGAAAACTACTAACTAGTTAAAGGTGGTGAAACGAAATATATACAAAACCTTGGTAATTTCCAGATTTCATGAAAATACTGTAACACACGAAATTAGCTACCATCCTACAAAAATATGATTCATCAGATAAGTGATGTCTTCAAGACGCTAATTACGCCATTCGATAGCTCTTACAACAGGCTTCATAAAAATATAGGGTTGCCAAGGGACTACCTACATACACAAGCAATAAGTAGGTATAGTGACTATTTAACGTTGGTTATTTTGTCACGCTTCTCAAAGGGCTCCTTCAGCTGTCAGTTCTATGACTAATTTGAAGGTAAACAAAAAATGTGAACGACAATCGATATATTTCAATTGGACATAATCATAATACTTCGAATACTGTCATCATAATCATAATAATTCGAATAATTTCAAACCATTCACTTCTTGAAAAGGTAGGGGGCAGAGTAGCCAGCGTAGGCAGGCAGGGAGTAAGAGGAGAAAGTGGAGATAGGGGCAGCAGCTACGGGGGCAGAGACTACAGCTGGGGCGACGTGATGGGCGACGGGAGTTGCGACGGCAGCGGCGACAGGGGCTGCCACAGCAGCGGTGGCGACGGCAGGAGCAGCATACACAGCAGGAGAGTAGGCCGAATAGGTAGCGACGGGAGCGACGGGAGCGACGGGAGCGACAGAAGCGACGGGAGCGACGTAGGACGGAGCCGCGGCCACGGAGTAAGCAGGCGCGGGGTAAGAGTAAGTCAGGGGCAAGCTAGGCTTGCCAGCAGCAATAGCCAGGACGGCGGCAAAGGCTACACACTGAAAAGAAATAACAAATTAACATTTTATCATCAAACAGTTGTTTCAAAACCTCTTATTTGTAAAACAGGGTTATGACATAAAGTTCCGCAGGTTTCTCATGGCATGGCTATTTATAGAATGGGATAATCACATACGTGCATCTAGACATAGGTGTATAAATAGTTTATATATATTTTTTTATGAATACATTCTTTCAAATCAAATCAAAATCCAAATCAAAGAAACAAATCTCTTTAATCAGTTTTGGCATCACAGACGCACTTATGAATGTCAATTATTACAATTATTCTACCACCGTATAGGAATAAGAACCACTACTCATACAGATACGGCAAGTAACTGAGGGTCATATTTTAAGAGATTTCGTTATAGTTTTCTGGTTTACTTGGTCTTTGATTTGGGTTTGAAGACTTACCAGTTTGTACATTTTGACTAGGTATGTTTCTTTCAGACTGTCTTGTGCTGAGTGATATCAAATCTGTCATCTTCGGCAAATTTATACAACTGTCCTGCGACCGGTCTACATAAATGTCACTGCTATTATTGATCAATAAATAATAATATGTTACGACGTACCTATATCAACAAAGTAGATCTCAAATCATGTCTTTTTGGACATAAAATCAAACTTTTTGGCTGTAATCGCCGCGCGATATTGAATTATCGCAGTCATTAGGTATAATATTTTTATTCTGATGCATTTCAATGAACTTGTAAATCTACTCGATACGATTTTATTTTATTTATTAAATTATTTTATTTTATATTTTAATTTGCTCCTTCAAACTTACTAATAGTAGCTTTAGTTTTACACTTTCAAAATTTTACACATACTATATCATTCTCAAAAATAGAGAGCATAATAACTTAAGAGTCAGATTATAGCACTAAGTAGACACTGGATTTCATAACGTAAATTATATTCAAGGAACAGTACCAACTCACTGGTAGGCTCTGACCGTTGTAATACCACCCACCGAACAAATCCATGCCGTCAAGCGACCTAGTCGTGTTTCGGGATGATGTTCGATGAACCATCGGGGAGACGGGTCTGAGCAGCCGCTCAACTGCCGTCTCTCTGTAGATCTATGTGCTCCATCTTAAGCTACATCATCGCTTCACATCAGGCGAGATAGTGGCCAAACGTAGATCTATTAAGGGTATAAAAAAACTCACATAGTTGAATATATTTCAGCGTTTAACAGACTACAAATAACTGCTGTTTGCAGAATGAACACCTTCTCAGGGGTAATCACAATAACTTTCATTTTATTTATTCATTTATTTCAGGCAGTATTAAAGTACAATAAAGTTAAATTAACAGAGGCCCATAGAACCTTATAGACTAACATAACAATATAACATAAAAACTAAGTATTTTATTACGCTACTACACAACACATAAGGAATTATTGATTTTGCCTACTTTCCCTATAACGGCGGTATATAAATTTACCCCTGTAGGCTAGAAGTCCGGAACATCTTTGCATGTTCCGCTGGAACCTGGAGCACGTAGGACTTGAAATCAGTGGTCCTGGTATGCTCCAGCCGCAAACACACGTCGATGGGCTCCTCACGCAAACTCCTTACATGCCTATTCTCTCCCGGACGTTTCGAAGGACTTCTTCACCCTTCGTCTCCTTGTCCAGGCGAGAGAGGTAAATCTTGACGGTCGGGGCTACCACTCGTAGCGTCGAAGTTGTATCCGTGGCGGTGCCGCGATGATTACATTAGTTTATTATTATTTTGATGCAACTGCTTTGTTTGATTAATTTATTGTGTTCTCGCTGCAATAAACTTTTTTCATTTCATTTCATATCCTGTTCAAGATTGGAACATAATTCACCCTGTTGCTAAACTAAGTAGTGATTGTTCGCTAGTTCCTGGTGTTAACTACAGTGAATAATGGATTCGCAACAACTTTTGTTTTTAAAATGTCTGTTCGATGGAAATAACGTTTTTTCTACAAACTTTGTGACATCTCTCATGTGATTATACATTCTTTTGTTTCCACCAATACTATTCAATGAGGCCTTGACAGAGCGCTATGGAATCAATTTTCTATACAAATCTCCATTTTGTTACTATGGTTCTCTTTCAGATGGTCCAAATATATAAGGTATGGCATTTTTCATGACATTCAGTGTGTACTGAAGTCAGCTGAAGCTAGGTTCAGGAGTCCTGCCCTAGTCATCAATCTTCGAAATGAACAAATTATTGGTAAGACCTACTACAGTAAAACTTTTAATAACTTCAGTAATTTATAATTAGGTACTGCATAATCTAATATTTTTCCTTGTCATGTAGCTTTAAATAATACAAGTAGTTAAAATAATTGCATTATTAACTTGCTTCTCACAGTAACTTTGTGGTATATGGTTGGGCAGTTTGGCTCAAATCTCATGCACCACTGAGGTTGCGGGTTCGATTACCGCGACGGAACAATTGTTAGTGCACAGAAAAAAAAGCGCAAGCTTTTGTTTCGTGTCTCGGTGTTGTGGGACCATGGTCCTCATAGTTCCTGGTTCCCTAGATACAGGAAATCCTAGTGGAGATCCTGGATCCTGGACGTATGTATGTTATCGTTGGGCGTATTTATTTTATGAATATATTATTAATTTTTAGAAATAAACAAGAACCGACTTCAAGACTAAATTTATATTTTTGTTTTTGTTATATTTTTAAAAAACTGCTGAATCAATTTTGATAAAATTTATATGTGACCACCTCTGAATGTAATGTATGATCTATCTAACAAAAAAAGAATCATCAAAATCAATTCCTAATTGGCAGAGTAATCGCGTTTATACACACAAAAAAACATACCGTCGGATTGAGAACCTCCTCCTTTTTTGAAGACCCTTATTACGTAAGACCACATAAAATCTGTGATTCTCAACATTTCAGATCGCTGTCATGGCATTCGTCGCCACCGCCACCGCTGAGCCTCTGCCTTGGCTGCCTTGGCAGTCCTTCGGTTACTCTGGCGTTTTTCCTGCTGTCCCTGGTTTAACGTCGGCACCGCTTCAGTACGCCGCGTCGCCAACACCGCCTCAGACAGTCGTACCCGTAATAGACTACTACTCGGCTTACTCTGTGCAAGACACCACAAGCGTTGCAGCTGCTCCTTACCCCATCATTGCTAATGTGCCATACAATTACCCTTACGCATACAGCTTTTTCAAACGATAAATGTATTATGTTCGATGAAACATTGAAAATTACTGACGACCTGTTATATTTTGTGTAAAATGTTATCATGTTTGAATAAATACATATTGCTATTGAATTTGGCTTTTGTATCGTTGGACTAATATAATTCTCTACTAGCGGACTCATAGCACAATGGCTTCCAAAAATTTACCGAAATTGGCGTCCATTTTATTATTGTATTACCACGTTTACCACGTCTGTATGATTTTACTTTCTTGTTTCTTTATCTCTGTCTGTCGTTCAGGGTGGAATCTTGCAACTCAAATTTCAAGCACTTCCCGATTAGCTATCCGGCCGAAACTTTCAAGGTAGCTTACAACATAATGACAATGCGTTCTAAGTCCATAAAAACGTGGTTTTTAGATTAACATTTTACGGGGTTTTGTTAGTCATAGATCATAATCTAGAACATAATAAAGAATATTGATTATCTTTAGGATATTCGTACATTTCAACACGCGTATATTTCATCTTATTTATTTTTTTAATTCATCAAGTTATAATAGTTATATTACAAAAAATACAGCCACATTTACTTTCACAGTATTAATAGTAAGAATTCCTAAAACGTGTTTCTATGTTTGTTTACAAAATAATCTCCGATCAAAATTTCACGGACTTCTAATCTATCTATTTGAAACTGCACATGTATGCCATTCCAAAAACAATACGATTATATGGTACTATAGAACTGGTCAGATGATTTTTCTCGAAGATAAATGATAGATAGGTGAACGCTTTATTGCAAACATTAAATTAAAGACATTACATAAAAACAATTAAAGAAAGTGTTACAATTAGCGGCCTTAAAGCGGCTTTCTCGAATCTTTTGCAGGCAAACTTTGGATGGAGAGGAATTATCAAAATGTTAAAGACTGGGATTTACACTACAATAATAATAAAAACATAAACAATGTCTATAAAATAAACTGCAATACTAAAATAATAGATACAAAACAATAGCAACATTCTAAATGCCTACATATACTGGGTAACATACATAAATAATTACTTAAAATATATATATACATATACATGGCACGGGCAGTACGTTCCAAAGGCGAACAGCTTGGACGGTAAAAGAGCGGTCATAAAAACTCCTGCCGTACGAGCACGGGCACACAGACGGCAGGGCGGGCGCGGACCGGGCCTACGTCAGACAATGCATACAGCGTAGACTCGGCCGGGCTCAGGCTAATGTGTGTTTTAATCAATGACAGTTTCAAACAGAGGAAGACGAGTAGCACGGTTTCAAAGATGGACCTTCTCAAGTGTGTCTCGCGACACACTTGCACTTAGTCGCGCTTAGACCACCATCGTGAACGCTTGTGCCTAAAGTAGTCGTACTTTCAACATAAACTTATCAAAGATGCCTGCGTGCTTGTTTAGAAAGTGTTATAATCACTAAGGAAAGTAAAATAAGTCACATGGGATTACTTTCCACTCGTAGGTATGATAAATGAAAAATGAATGATGGAATGATGGTTTTGATAAATAATAAAATATTAATATTCTTGTTCCATCATATTTGTGAGAGCGAGTGAAACAATGGAAATAGAAGTGAGAGACACGATACGCGATATTATTCGATAGAAGTTTAGTTACATCTCGCTCGCACGCATTGACTGGTGCCTCTACCCATCCTTGTTATACACACTGCCTACTTGTGTAGCCGGAGAGTTTCGGAATCAGTCGTGCGCCGCCGCCGCCGTCGAGTTGTAGCCGGTCTAAGAAACTGGTATGTATTCTGTGCCACTTTAACCCAAGCTTTTAGATTACAATATTAGCGTGCCACGCGTCTTCCTCTGTTTAAAACTGTCATTGGTTTTAATTATCATTTTCACGTCAGTCATTGCTTAGACAGCGATGGAGATATCGCAGTGTCATTCCTGGACGTTGCTGTGCCTTCGCCTGTGCAAATTCAAAATCTATAATAAGAATTTAAAGTTATTAGTCTATTTGTAAGTAATAGATAGATAGAATATAGAAATAACTTTATTGCACTTAAAAAGGAATTACATTATGAACACTCTTATGATAAGTACAACGTTCTTATGATAAGTACAACGTTCTTATGATAAGTACAATAGGCCTTCTATTCTCTAAGCAACGATCTCTAATAATAATCTGTCTAATAGTAATATTTTTTATGAATCACTTAAAAACCGGCCAAGTGCGAGTCGGACTCGCGCATGAAAGGTTTCGTACCATTATCTATAAAAACGGCAAACATTCACGTTTGTTATATGGGAGCCCCCTTAAATATTTATTTTATTTTGTTTTTTGTATTTGTTGTTATAGCGGCAACAGAAATACATTATTTGTGAAAATTTTAACTGTCTAACTATCACGGTTCATGAGATACAGCCTGGTGACAGACGGACTGACAGACAGACAGACGGACGGACAGGAACCCGTTTTACCGTTTGGGTACGGAACCCTAATAAAAAAATGTTAAAAATAAAATATACAAGCAAATGTTTCATATTATTGCTTTTTCTAAAAATATGGAACTTTTGTTGATGATGATCCGGTATCATCATCTCATTAGCATAGGATGCATTTGACATTAATAGGATCATAAACTTGAGAAGGCGATAAAATAAAAATCGGACAAATGATATTAATTAATTAGCTAATAATACTCACGTTAGTCTTAAAAATATATATTAATATTACTATAGGTAGGTTTTTTTTTTACATCTGACTGTGTCAGCGTTTGACCACGATCTCACCTGATGGGAAGCGACGATGTGGTCGAAGATGTAGCACGCTTACCCAGTACGTACTAGTAGGTACATTTCGACTGGAGAAATTCTGTTATGCTCAGATTAAATACGTTGGTTTAATTTAACCTATAATTAAGCTTTTCTGAAAATAATTCCTGTTTCCATTAGTTGAACATGTACGACATAATTATATCTAGTCACTTTCTGTAACATTTATGTACCCAAATCTAAATGCTATATTATTTTCTCTATTAATTTAATTTAATTTAATTAATTCTGAAAATGTAATATTATTGTAATTAACTTAAACTGATATTATTATTATTATAATAAATACGCCCAACGATCACATACATAGATCCTGGCCCCTAACTAGGATTTATTTATTTAATTCTTTATTGCACTATTACAAGTAATGTACAAAAGGAGAACTTAATGCTAAAGCATTTTCTACCAGTTATCCAGTGACGTCGAGGCTGCCGTCGTCGTCGGCGAGGATTCCCTGTATCTAGGGAACCAGGAACTATGAGGACCATGGTCCCTGCTGATGGTATTGTTAATCCACTCAACTTAACTTAACTATGTACAAGAAAGAGTCAGAACGAAACAGGGAAGTAGCTAACTGCCAAGATACAGGTGTGTCAACACCTAGTTTGGTGGTTAGAGTCGCAACTATACCTATATGCGTATGAAATACATATTTTTTTAATTTAATTTACTAACTGACACCACGCGCGAAGGTATCTCCTTCCTTGAGGTAAAAGTAGGTACCAGTAATGCTTTTAAATATTGGTCAATGTTTAAATAATTTGGACAATACTGGTACAATTAATTATTTATTATTTGAAAATTTTAATTATTATTTGAGACGTCTCCATTATTATATTTTAAACGGCCGTTATAGAGTTAACTTATCTACTTACAAGGAGATATGATTAGACAAGCGGTTGACCAATTATTTATTGTATTGGCCATTGTACCCTGAAATAAAGGAATATTATTATTAAAGGCCTATATAGATAGCCCAAATGCTCCAACCCACTACCAGTCGACACCGTACCTAAAATGCGGGCAGAATTGCAATAAAATTAAAAAGTAACCTCATAGATTTTTTTTAATTGAAGGGCTTGTCGCATTGCGACCATACCGCCCTATAAAAACAAAATACAATCAACGCCTTATAGTCAATTAGAAACGTAAGCTTAATCTCCTTGGCTAAATCCGGTAGTTTATATAACAGTCATAATATGGATATGGATCGAGAAAAGTATTCATTAAGGCCTGCGCAGACGAGGGACTTTTGCCCGCGTACTTTTTCTTCCTTCAAAATAGATCCCTTACAACTGTATTGAATAACGCACACAAGGGATTAAAAGTACCGCGTAGTAAAAGTCCCCCGAACAACCGAGGACATCGATAGACCGGACTAGACAAAAGTAAGAGGAAGTCCCCGAAAAAATAGAACTAACGTGACTAGGCGCAGCAACGCACACAGCGAACTTTAGTTCGTGTTGATTAATTGAGCCGAAATTAAGGGACGGACCCAATATTCTCTTTTTCTTAAACTTCATGTTAACAACAACACAACGTAGCCTGACAATATTTGCTTCCATAGCGTACGATTCACTAAATTTCCGAGCAACAAATGTACGCACACAGTGTGCGTTGAGTCCGTGGCAAGTTCTCGACGCACATTTTATTCACGATACAGGAACAAAAGTTCCTCGTCTGCGCAGGCCTTTAATATTGAAGGCCAAGATACATTTTGGGCTGTGGCACTAGCATACGTTACATTAGATCGTGTATCTTGCTTATACATATACAAGTAGATTGTGAATTGCCATATTTCCGGCCTAGAGTAATTTAAGACTTCTTCATGCAAACGATCTAGTCAAAATGTCACCCACAAAGCGTGTCGATAATATAATTTAACAGCCATTTATGTCCGCGCTCATCATCTAAATCAATTTTACAAGTCTCATTTAAATATGTTATTTAAAAACCGTTTGTTTTAAAGGGTTTTGCTCTATATAGTTCAATACTAATAAAATATATTCGTATATTTCATTAGTATTGAAGTATATAGAGCTGTTCGTGAACAGCAACTCGTTATTAGGTAACCCTACTCGAAGCAGTAGGGTTGCTTAATACGTACATCCTTTCAACTATTTTTTTCTTTTTATTTTTGCCCAATGATCACATTTTTAGATTCTGGTCCTTAACTAGGATTTCCTGTATCTAGGGAAAACGCAGGAAGTACAAGGGTCATGGTCCTACAACACCCAGACACGAAACAAATGGATGCTGTCCTATAACTATATCCTTCTATCCTATCCTACCACACACACTTATTTCTGCAACAGCCGATTTTGATGAAAGTGGTAATGTAATGTAGGTTCTTTTCATCCTGGGAAAATGAACAGTTCCCTATGGAACAACTTTACTAAAAATTAAATTCTACGCGGATGGAGTAGCGGGGTACCGGCTAGTCTTACTTCCTTCTAATAGTATTTATAAATGCGAAAGTTTGTAAGGATGGATGGATGTTTGCAAGATGTTTGTTATCAATCACGCAAACAATTTTGATACTGTACTGGTACTGTACGTAGGTCTTGAAAAAGGTTCGAAAAACCGCGAGTGCGCGGGGCACAGCTATATCTATTATAACTTAAATAGTTTTGCTCAAAATATCTCATAATAACCTACAAATACAATTGTTATGAGACACAAATAATTATAAAAAACACTATCGTCTTTAAAATGTTGTTTTGCTTACAGATTCAGAGAGAAAAGATCGCTGCTTAGCGATAAGACGGCCTATTTGTTTTTATAGAAAATTATGTATTACTAACTGTAATTCTGTTTTTTTTTTAACTGCAGTTCTGTTTTCTTCTATTCTATCAAATGATAAATCCTATAGCAAGCCAATATTTATATTTTTATTTTATTTATTGCAATAATTTGAATTCACTTATATTATGGTAGGTATACTTAGTCATAGATGATATTGCTTTGTAAGTTTAATTTAAATTTAAATTACACACGTAATATTATCAGGACAACCCTAATTGGCAAACTGAACTAGTTTCGAAGGCGTCTCCTGTACCCGTTCAAGGCCACGGTCCGCATTATGCACTACGATTGAATAATTTATTCATGGATAATAATTAGCAGACGATACCGGACCACTTTTAAGACTAATAAATTTATGCAGTGACAAATATCATATGTCACAGAAAAAATAAACAAAAATGACGGGAGATGTTAAAATAAGTACATCCTGCTCATCTGTTTTAGGATAATATAAAATAATATGATGATAAAAAAATATGATGATATACTTACCTATACACTTTTCATCAACGTCAATCAAAACGTTTAATAAATTATAGCTAATGTACTAGATTTTTAACAGAAATCTATATTTCCGAACCGGATCCACCAGATGCTTCGATGTCCAGTAAAACATTTAAAACTATTTTGTCACTGTATTAACAAACATGTTGTCCATAAATCCTCTAACAACATTTTTGATTTATATCACTTAGCAATTTGAATAAATCTTTTCTAATATAGGTTGCAAATTCAATTCACCTTTATTTTTCTATAAATAATTTTTTTTCGGTTCAATACATTAGTGCTTTCATCTTTTTTTTTAATCTTTATTGATATCTAGCTGTGCCCCGCGATTTCCCGGGATAAAATGCTAAGCCTATGTGCTATTCTGATGTATAAGCTATATTATTGTAAAGTTTCATTAAAATCTATTCAGTACTTATTGCGTGAAAGACTAACAAACATACATCCATACATTCTTACAAACTTTCGCGTTTATAATATTATATATTATGTATAAGATTGGATTGGATTTACATTTCGGAGAGTGTGCGACGGAATTACATGAACTTATTCCGCCATCTCCATTCTATCACCGGACGACCAGACGTACGGCAAGCCGTCATCAATATATGGTTGACATCCCTCCTGCTCGCACCAAGCGCTTTGCTTCGACCTTCATAATGCGAACGGCCAAGGAGTGGAACTCTCTGCCGGCATCTGTGTTTCCGGATAGCTATAATCTGGGTGTCTTTAAGACAAGAGTGAACAGGTTTCTTCTAGGCGAGCGTGCTACATCTTCGACCGCATCGTCACTTAACAACAGGTGAGATAGCGGTCAAACGCAAGCCTATAAATAATAATAAAGTAAAGTTATAAGTAGGATTTAGAGGGTTTGATCATATATGATAATGCCACCCTCATAGGCTCACAGAGTGCTTTCATCTTGCACACCGCCATTCTTAGTGCTTTAAGGAATGATACAGGTTTGTGCAAAAGGGACCCAGTATAAAAACGGGTGAATCCCTTCGAAGAACACGATTCACCCTTGTGGCGGTACCGCACTCATCATGTATAAATTGGTAAGTCTGGATATTGTTAAAAAAATGGGAATTTGATGGGTGCTTGAAGTAATGGTTTATTTTCTATAGAAATATGTTGCCAAGTAAACTGACTGTAAAATAGGCCCCAATGAATTTCAAACATTGAATCCCAATTAATTAATATTTTGTCGCATCTAAGCCCAGACAGTACCTATAACTATAAGCACTACTAAAATAATAATGTGTACCGAATATACATTTTGGAACTTCACATGTCTTATTGACCTTTTGTTAGAACTGCACTTGTAATCTATAGGCTTAGTGCAACCATTCGATAGGTCGTAAATCTAAATAAATAAAACAAATCATCGACCAGCACAACGCTGAGTTGAGGCCGGTTTGCAACAATTACCTATTCTGTCACACTTTTAATGTTTTTTTTGTTTTCTGTTTGTTTTTTTATGTCATATGTTTATAGTTAATTAGTTGTTGCAAATAAACGTTTCTTTCTTTCTTTCTTCTTTTCAAATTCGGGTTAGTTACACTATTTGTAACTCAAGAACAGCTTGACTGATTTTTAACTGTCTTCAAAAAATGAGAAGGTTCTCTATTCGATTGTATTTTTTTTAATGTTTGTTACCTCAGAGCTCCGTCATTTATGAACCGATTTGAAAAAATATTATTATAAAACATTTGCGTTGGGTTCAGTATAGCTACGAAGTGGTCCCATATAAATTTCATCGATATTTGACCTTAAACTTCGAAGATACATTGAAATCATTTTTTTTTTATAAAATGTATACGTGTAAGGATCTCTTATTTGTTGGATTCGTCTCCGCCCCGAATAGCAGAATAAGTAAAATTAACTACTAATGAACGTTAGTCATAGCATATTTACAACTATTGCAGTTGCTCTCTGTTTCCTTGCCTTAATGCCATACTAATACTACACACTAAGAATACACTAATATACTATATAAGTCAGTCGTCTTGCTAAAGTCAAAGTCAAAGTCAAAATCTCTTTAATCATATTGGCATCACAGACGCACTTATGAACCATTGAGGTCTCACCCTCAATGTTATGAACGTTAAATTATCACAATGACTTTACCATTTACCGCTACCTACATATTTTGTTTTATATATTAATTGTCCGATATGTTGTAAACAATCCCTACCGTGTTCTCAAATTTATTAATCTTAATTGTATTTCAAGGTAAGTGAGTTGCATCCTTTTTTAAAAATAAGTATCTTTAACCAATGAATGCAATGGAATCAGGCGTGACGTTGCGGAAATTCATCTCAAAACTTGAAAATATTTAGTGTAAATGTATATGTATGTATGTATATTCAGCGGGATTACACTACATATTTTCATATATTTAGCGGGATCACACTACATATTTTCATTTATTCAGCTGGATTACACCACATATTTTCATATTCAGCGGAATTACACTACATATTTTCATATATTCAGCGGGATTACACTACATATTTTCGTATATTCAGCTGGATTACACCACATATTTTCATATATTCAGCTGGATTACACCACATATTTTCATATATTCAGCGGGATTACACTACATATTTTCATATATTCAGCTGGATTACACTACATATTTTCATATATTCAGCGGGATTACACTACATATTTTCATATATTCAGCTGGATTACACTACATATTTTCGTATATTCAGCTGGATTACACCACATATTTTCATATATTCAGCGGGATTACACTACATATTTTCATATATTCAGCTGGATTACACCACATATTTTCATTGCGTTTCAGTTTTTATCTTTAACCATAGAACTTACTTTTCCAGTTGTGTTTTTTCGCCCTCTTGGCCGTCGCATTCGCCGCGCCTGCCGCCGAACCAGCAGCAAAAGCCGAGCCAGACACGTACATCGCATCAGGGTACCCAGCCTATGCCCCAACTGTGTACAGTCAGCCTCTAGGCCTGTACCCCGCCACGCATCTCACCTACAGCGCTCCCGTGGCCGCGTACCCCATGTACCCTGCCCCGCTTGCCTACAACAAAATCTACGACATCTAAAGGACTTTGATTTCTAAATGTTTTATTGGCAGAAATAAGATAGCAGAAATAAGGCAGTAAATCACCTTTCCGCCTACTATTGTGTTCTTATTGTGTTTATTATCTACAACAATATGTGTAGGTTTTTATGACTACCTAAATCATATTTTGGTTTTACACGACTAATAAAATAAGTAGGTTATCTAGACCAGTTTGTCAGAACAACCTTGGCAATTTTAATGAAATAGGTGAAGTGATGAGCATTACATATTAAAGAGTTTAAACAGTTTAAAAGAAGTACATAAGTATAACTATAAGTAGGTATAACGAGGTTACGTCTCCAGCTATTTGGGTACCTTGCCCGCGGTGACCTAAATTCTGTGTTTTTCCTTTAGTATCCTGTGGTTTTATCTTTAATTTCATTTCTTTATTTTGTTGTAGGCTAGTTTAGTTTTTAACACTGTATATGTTTGTACATTACAATACAATACAATACAATTGTATTATAACTTGTAGGTAAGTAGACGCTACAGTACCTCCACTTCCGTCCGGCTTAACTTTCCCCAACTGGAAGTGAAATTAAATCTAACTTTATTATGAGCCAAGTACGCACCCGAATTCGAACCTCGCTGGCCCCGCACCACTGACTTTCTTAAGTTATGTGTGGATTTAACACTCGCTCTAAAAACGGTGAAGGAAAACATCGTGAGGAAACCGGCATGTTCAAGAATTAATCACAAAAATTCAAGGACCTGTGACATCCACCAACCCGCACTGGGCCAGCGTGGTGGATTATGGCCCATACTCTCTCTACGAAGGAAGGTACGAGTCCCAGCAGTGGGAACGTAATGGGCTGATGATGATGATGATGCATATATAGTCCGAACAAAAAGTTTACTATAGCCTATTTAAATGGATATTTTCAATAGCACGGCAGCACGTATCTTCCCGCACTTGCCGTTATCATGTAATTCTAGGTACCTATCGCAGTTTATGGTTCGTAGCGGCAGCATTCTATAGCAGTTCATCGTTCGATTGTAGTTTCTCTAACAATAGCATTCTCCGCGCGATCCACGGTTTCTCCACCTATAGCTTGAGCTTGAGACTGCTTTAACTATGTTTATCTCAATTGTAGAGCATAGCATAGCGATGTACCCAGGCTTTTTAGATAGGTATTTGTATGGCACTTAAAATCTAGATCGGTAGAATTATAATCTATTTTAGTGACGATTTCTATAAATTGGACTAAGTTTCTCACATACTTCCATGAATTATCATTACTCATGTGAAGTATTCAACAGTACCTATATAGCATTAAAATTATAATAATCATAATCAACTTATTGATGACATTTCAAATTTACACGTCAAAAATATTATAAAGCTTAAGCCTTATAATATTTTCATCATCATCATCATCAGCCCATCACGTTCCCACTGCTGGGACACGGGCCTTCTCTCATAGAGAGAGAATGGGCCATAATCCACCACGCTGGCCCAGTGCAGGTTGGTGAATGTCACATGTCCTTGACTTTTTGTGAAAAATTCTTGGACATGCCGGTTTCCTCACGATGTTTTCCGTCACCGTTTTAGAGCGAGTGTTAAGTCCGCACATAGCTTAAGAAAGTCAGTGGTGCGGGGTCAGCGGGATTCGAACTCGGGTGCGTCGGATCGAAAGTCGCACCAGCTCCCACTGAGCCACACTCGCTCTTTTAATAATATTTTACATATACCATATACTTGTTATTTGTTTTGTTATATATATTTTATATAACAACATTAGTTTAAGTATATTGTTAGACTACATACCTATGTAGGTACTTATTTCTGCTTACCTACTATTGTCTATAAAATATTGTCTCTCTATAGCATACGGCTGTCTGGAAGAAATCACAGTTTGGCGATAAGACCGCTTTTGTACTTATTATAAGAAAGTATGTTCATGCTATCTACCTTTTTTTATGGAACTGTGTGATGGGACAAGCAAGTCGTTCGCCTGATGGTATGCGCCTTTCCTGCCCATCACAATTGCAGTGCCACAAAAAACTTTTAATACCATAAAAAGATGCGTGCAAGGTAGTGCACTGCGTAGCACTACCTTGCGCTCATCAACCCGAGACATCAGATATTAAGTCTCATATGCCCAGTAATTTCGCTGGCTACAATACCCTTCAAACCGGAACACCATTAATGCTTGCGCACTACTGCTTGGCGGCAGAATAACTGGTAAAGGCCATCTGGTAACCTACCCAGATGGCCTCCCGCCTACGAGAGACCTACCACGAACCAATCTAAATGATATCTGTTAAAGGCCCAATTATGCCGCAGACACGGTGGTTAATCACATAATAAGCTCTTTTGTCCGGCGCTTATGTCGACCACATAATGGGGATAATAAACCGTGGAGGTCAACGCCATGTATTAAGCACAATACTTGGGTTTAGAGCTTTAAGCATATCGGAACCTGTGGGCAGGAAAAATACGAGAATTTAATTACAGGAAGGGCTTCCTCATTTTAGCCCACTTTTAAAGGGATTTATGTGTCCTAGCTTCATTCAGGCTTGTTGAAAACAACTCTTTTAATTGGGTTACTTTATTCAGCGAGTTTGGCTCTAGTTGCACTGCGGCTTTCAGTCCGACGCACCGGAGTTGGATTCCCGCTGGTCTTTTCCATCTATTCGAATTTAGGAGTTGCTCTGAAAACGGTGAAGGAAATCATGTTGAGGAAACCTGCGTATCTAAGAATCACAAAATTCAAGGAAATATGACATCCACCAAACCGCACTGGGTCAGCGTGGTGGCAGTAGTGGCCCATATTTTCTCTTTGAAAGAAGGCGCGGCCTAGTTGTGGGAACATGATGATGTGATCAATGTAGAAGATAGAAATACTAGATTGATATTTAAGTAATCATCAGAATTGATTACATTCTATATAACATTAAAGTGGTTTTCCACATAAACCATCACAACCAGACAATAAATTCTAATAAAAGCTTGGATTTAGAATAACTTAGATAGGTATTTGACATATGACACACCTAACTAATGCAGCTTTTATGACAGTGTTAATGTAAAAACATGACACATGTCTACCTATAACCGCACTAGCTGCGCCCCGCGGTTTCACCCGCCGTTTTCTGCGATAAAAAGCATTATATGTGCTAATCCAGGGCATCATGATCAGCCCATCACGTTCCCACTGCTGAGACACGGGCCTTCTCTCATAGAGAGAGTATGGGCCATAATCCACCACGCTGGCCCAGTGCGGGCTGGAGATTTCACATGCCCCTGATTTATTGTGATAAATTCTTGGACATGCCGGTTTCCTCACGATGTTTTCCTTCACCATTTTTAGAGCTAGTGTTAAATCCGCACATAACTTAAAAAAGTCAGTGGTGCGCGGCCAGTGGAATTCAACGCGGGTGCGTCGGATCGAAAGTCGCACGTTCTCCCACTGAGCCACACTCGCTCTTTGTCCAGGGTATAAACTATCTCTATTCCGAATTTCACTCAAATCCGTTAAGCCGTTACAGCGCGAAGAAACACACTAAATAGTTAGTATTCTTAGCTAATACCAAAGAATACCAAAGAATACCAAAGAATACCAAAGAATACCAAAGAATACCAAAGAATACCAAAGAATACCAAAGAATACCAAAGAATACCAAAGAATACCAAAGAATACCAAATACCAATTATTACTTACGTACTAAAACATATACAAAATTTAACTGTTATGATATCAGTGTGATGTTACAATAATACACCTACCTAGATAGACACCTTCCTAGTAGAAGTCAGTAGGTATATATGTGACGCAGTCACTCAGTCATAGAGTCCCTCCTATTTTCTTCCAAGCTTGGTTATAGAGGGAACGGTGTCTGTGTGTCTAATCATAATTCAATCTGAATAGAGTGAATTATGATTGAGGTATCCTAAGCTATGAAATAATATGGTGTCACATTACCGCCTTGGCTTGACGGCAAATTAAGTACCTACTAAGGAATTTAATGGAATCAGGCGTGACGTTGCGGAAATTCGTCTCAAATCAGAAACGCAATGAAAATGTCTAGTGTAATTCTGCTGAATATTATGTAGGTTGTCGTTGAGTAAAATAATATACCTATATATTTAGGGGTAGTAAGTAAATGTAAAATGAATTAAATAGATAAAATATAAAATAAAATAAATAAATAAAATAAATAAAATTGTCTCCCCTTTTTTTACCTACTAAGAACTTCTTTCTACCAAGATAAATGTTATACTAATAAAACAGCAATATAATGCATCAATCAACTATATTAACATTGGCAAATCGAGGTCCCGTAATTCATCCAGTCTTCAAGTTCACTTGACGTAGTAAGCAGAGTATCCGTAAGACGGGTAAGCAGAGGCGGCGTAAGGGTAGGCGCCGGCTGCAGCGTAAGGGTAGCCAGCAGAGTACGCCACGGGGGCACCTGGGTAGGCCGAGATCACGCCGGGGGCAGCGTAGGTCAGGACATCAGGCTTGGGGTTGGGGCTGGCGAAGGCCACAGCCAGGAAAGCGAAGAGGGCGAACTGAAAGTCAAACGATAAACTTAGAAGGAAATCAACTGTGCGTACTAATTTCTAATAACAATTATTCATTAAGGTTGTATGACGCTAAGGTTAACTAAAGTCCAAGGAACTGAAAACAAACGAATAACCTCTGTTAACATATTACCTAACATAAGAACGCGTTATGAAGTCATTCACTGAACTATTGTCAGGTCATACCACCGCATACCAATACAATAACCCTTTAACGGGAACCAACTAAAACTAATGAGCTTAAAGTACATGAAAAGTTACAGCGGGTCAACAGTTCCGCTACTCTAATTATATATTAACATAACCCATACCAGGCCTAGCGCACTCCGCACTGTAGGTACGAAGATACAAGCACATAGCCGGACACCGACGGCGGGTCGCGCGTCATTGCACGTGCTGCGTCAGAAGAGATAAGAGCTATGCGATAGAAAGAGAGGCGCTCTGTAGGTTAATATGACTGGTAGGTATTTGCATACCTACGCTACGCGAGCTGGATTGAATTTTATTGCGTCATAGCAAGAGTCGCTATTTGTTTAAATTTCTTTGCTGAGTGATGCTTCTGTCCCTTAGTATTCTGTGCCCATACTAAAACCACGCGTATGAGGACAAACACCCACCCAATATTTAATTTTACCTAACCTTAAACGAATACAGAAATTTTCCTATGACAGACCGGGGTAAGAAACCGACAAACAAAAGTGACCGTTGCCCAATAAAACACGGATCAACGTGACCTTTACACATGATGAAATTGACGACTGAAACCCTTGGACAAAACACTGACAAACAAGCGCTAATCTTGGTAATATCCCGTAATAAGCCCTTTTATTCTGCCCCTATTATCCCATCAAAAGGTCTATAAGACGATATACAATGTTATATCAAGGGCGACGACATCGCATCCCTTGGCAACCAAACAACCCCACGAATATTCTATTTTTAAACGCAATCTTGTTTTAATATTTTTCGAGAATATATGTATTACATGGATTTCAATAAAATTATCAGGTGCCTTCTGTTTATTCCAGCTTTTAGTGCTTCTAAAACTTTTTTTATTTGAAACGCAAATAGATGATGCCCATCATCTATTTGCGTTAAGCAATAATTTGGCAAATACTTATCGTACTAGTTTATGAGGATGGATGTATAGATGTTTGTTGCTCAATTACGCAAAAACTCGTGATCGGATTTTGATGAAAGATATGTAGGTTCTTTAGGTCCTGGAAAAGTATATAGGATATTTTTGTGTCCGAAAAACGAAGAGTTTCAAGGAACAACTATAATCAGAATTCTACGCAGACAGGCGCGGGTCTCGGCTAGATTTTTTTAATATAAAGGGCAAAACAATGGACGATCTATTATTTTATTACCATTATTATTATTATTTTCAATAAAGATTTTGACAGACATACAAAAGAAAGTTAACAGATAATTTCACGCTCAAACTTTTTCAAATATTCAAAATGCACTTACCACCTTGGCGAACATGTTGATAGTACTTGAAATTATTGTCTCAAGTGATAAATCTAATGACAATGTCCAGGTTTATATACTTAGAGATTCGATACGACCACGCCTAGATACGTTGAGTTTTCAAAACAAAAAGGTGTCCTTGATCTTCAAAACAGTGTACTCGATATCTGTACTTAATATGTATATCAATGAGTACCGACTTACCTCTACATCCGTGTTGAGGACCGATCCATTAATTGACAGTAGGCAAAAAGATTGTAATCTAAAATGATGTTCACGGTCTCCTCCCACACCGCCACCGTGAGAACGCCCATAAAATTGATGGACAAAGATCATCATGATAATCATACACGATGACTTCTGTTTTTCATTTTTCTTTTAATACCAGCGTTCAAAAATCAATCATTTAGATAAAAATCACAGTAACTCAAGATTATAACAGATTATCCATTCATATTATAAATAATATTTTTTTTTTTTTATTATTTCTATCATGTATCAAACATTTCTTAGGAAGTTTACGACAAAAAATTCTAGAAGATTTATGATTGGCTTTAAAAAAAACCTGCTCCTATTATCCGATTAATAAAAGCAATGTTTTTATAGCAGCTGACATTTTATGTAATCACTCGGGCACGAGATAATTGAGTGAACTTTTCTTGATTACTGATTTATAATACGGTCAAAGTGTCGTAAATCAATCGGTTAATTGCTCATTATTCATTATAATTATTTTAAGAGCATAAGCTACATGATAAGTTAAGATCATCTTTGCGTTAAATTGATTTAATAACGTATTTACTTATGTGGTAAGTATTTAATTTGCTTGTAAGTTTTTTTTTAATTTTTTTTACGGACTTTTAAGCTATACCTATGTTTGTGCCAGTCCCATCGTGGCCTTATAATTAGATAAAAAACAATTAACTTACATACTATAAAAAAAGACATAATAATAATGATACAGTTGCGTAGATATGATTCACGGGGTTCTAAGTTTGTAATTAAATAATTGATTTATTTCGTAATTAAGAACCTGTCACTAAAGTTTTAGTTTTATTTTTTTTAAATGTAGCTAATTATTTTGACAAACAGGATCTATTTATTATTCGATTTTTAGGATTTATTTGAGTTCACAAAATATAGTCAACAAACGTCATATCCAAAATGAGTTGGTCAAAAGTGAATCAGAAATGTTAACTTAATTATTAATATTTACTATAGGTATTATAGCTGATACCTGCATGCAATCCGTCCACGTTGAGTTTGGCTTAAAGTGATTCCCTAAGGATGTGTTTGTTTTCCGGGATATAAAGTATTGTATAAGGATCTAAAGTACCTACATACTAAATTTCATCAAAATCCGTTCAGTCCTTATTAAGTTAACTGGTTACACATACACACATCATCTCACACACACACACACCCTCACACGCACACACTCAGAGATAGAGAGAGAGAGAGACTTTCGCATTTACAATAATATAACTAGGATTTATTTAAACTCAATAGAATCCATATAACATCCATAACATCCATATTCTTTTAACATTTGTCATGTGTGTTTGAAAGGTTGTCTCTAAGAGATTGCTTTATGCGATAAGACCGCCAATTGTATTAGAAAAATATAAATCTTAACTAGGGTAAGATTTATATTTTACTCATGTAATTATGTTTTTGGTATGCAATAAAGTGTGATTGTATTGTATAATAACCATAGTTGTAAAAAGGCGCAGATCTATTTTATTTTATTTTATTCTCAAAGGGTAACTGACAGCTAGGATCTTAAATAACAGAGTTTATAATAGTGTGTACAGATAACTAATTATAAGTTACCACAAATAAATATTTTGTAAATATAACACTTACAAGAACGTTTTAAAATGATCACATAGACGGAAGAACACAACAATAAAAGGTTGTCCAGTTTGTATCAATATTAAGTGATTGAGTTAAATAGTTAGTACATAACTGTGTCACTTTAAGTGAATAATGTGTACAATAGTTAAATTATAAAGGTTATAAAAACACATCTCGTACAGCTCTTAACTACGAGTAGGTATACGTATTTAAGGAGTTATAATATATATATATATTCATAGGTATTTCAGGAAGGCTTAATAACGCAGACAGAGAGTTCAAATTATTTATTACATTAAAAAGACCAATAAACAAAAACCAAAATATAAACTAAATCACATTTTTGTACACACCCTAAAACCAGACATATTAATAAAATCCGTATCCATAGTTGCTATAAGGTGACGCTCCGTATGTTCCGTAAGAGCCGTATCCGACTGGGTTGGAGTACCCAGAGTAGCCGTAGTAACCGGGATAGCCGGCAGAGTACCCATTGTAGCCGTAACCGGAATACAACTGGGGCCTAGCGAAGGCTAGCGCGAAGAGGGCAAAGAGGAACACCTGCAACAATTAAAATACACTGAACCACCTATTTAGAATCACTCAACCATTTCACTATGGCACTAAACGAATTATAACGACATTTCGTCAATGGATGACGTATTTCAGCAGTTAATTAAAATAGGTCACGTGATTTCAATTCGAATCTAGGAGTAATTTCGAACGTACAATTAGTTACGAATACAGTCATACTTTTAGTTAAATGTTACGTAACTTACGCTAGCTTTCCGATGTGTAATATAATTTGGAAACTTAGGTGATTAAATCCTTAGTATGTTTGTTTATAACTAGGCAAAACAGAACAACGATAATAGAGCTCGTCGTAAACTGGCGCGTAAAGAGCGAGTGTGGTTTACGTGCGACTTTCGATCCAACGCACCTGAGTTCGATCCTGCTGGACCCGCATCATTGAATTCCTTTACCCATTTATTGCACCATTGACTATTAAGTAATGTGCGGATTTCCAAGAATTACTCACAATAAATCAAGGACATGTGACATCCTCCAACCCGCATTGGCTGGCGTGATAGATTGTAGCCTTTACAGTCTTTATGAGAGAAGGCCCGTGTCCAAGCAGTCGGAACGTAATGTGCTGTTGATGTGGATGATGGTCAAACGTAATGATTTGTTCAAAAATTCTAAGATGTACTTTATTATATTGAAATGACCTTTTCTCAGAGGAATCCTCCATACAATTTGGAGATATTTCAGATAACACCCAGCGTTTTTATTAGCTATTTTGTCCCACTGCTTGGACTCCTTTCCTCTTTTCACTTACCCCGATCTAAGGCTATCTGTGACCAGCGAGCTCATCACACCATCGTGCCTAGACCTGCCACGGAGTCCCATTGCTCCTGTCCCAGCAATGGGACTCCTAAATCTATACTTATAATGAAACTGTAACGGAGCGGTTACTGTACATTAAAGATATTTTTGAAAATCATTTTTTTTAGGAGTACATGGTAGCAATAGAACCCAAAAATACAGTTTTTAAAATTTTTGTCTGTCTGTCTGTCTGTCTGTCCGGGATAAACTCAGAAACTAGGGCATGACTTTGAATGCAGTTTTCTTGAAATATGTTCTGTGGAGTCCGGCGCAACACATAGACTTTGTTTCATCAAAATCGGAGTTATGACGAAATTAAGGAAAAAATATACAAGTCCACTAAAAGTTGAGCCACGGAACATACTAGACCCTTAGCGCACAAGAGTCAGCTTAAACTGGTTTTTTGCTTTCCTTGAAAGTTTGTAGAACTAAGGTATTGGTTGACATGATCGTATACTAAAAAAATGTTTAGTGGAGTCCTAGGCTACTAAACTTTGTTTTATTAATATCGCTTTACGAAAACTGGAGTTATTCCGCAATTTAACAACGTTGAGTACCGTTGCAAGTTAAATTAACAGTTTAAATAGAGCCATCCATAGATAGTAGGTACATCTTATTAAGAAGCGTTTTTCTGACTCGCGGTGACGGGCTTTATGGACATGGCGCCGGACCTACACCGGAGCTTTTTTTTATTGTTTGTAAAAAGCCTTTTTACTGATGCGTTTATGTTGCCTTGGTAAGGTAGTACAGAGGAATTTTAAACTTTGTTTTTAAGGGGAAGTTGCCGTTGCACTGCCCCTCTGCCATGGGGGTGACAAAAGGTGGGTGTGTGGGGCTCGAACCCACTAAAAATCTCTCCCGGGAACAGTCCTCTGCCGTGGTGGGGTGAGATGGGGTCGAGCTAGCATTCGCCATCTCGCCGCGGCAGTAGGCCCGGGTGTGAACCGGGACAGTACGCCTGTGGAGGGATGACCTTGCTCACCAAGGCTACCCCCAGACGAGTCGGGCCGTGCAAACCAGCAGAGAGTCCCCCGACTCTACACCAGTGACCCCACTACGGAGGGTGGAGGAGGCGGTCGAACCGCCTCCTCCTCGCCCGCCTTCGTCAGAGAAATTTTACCTAATTTAAACATCCCTAAAAGAACTTTCACCAATGTTTGGACATCCCTAAAAGAACTTGATAAAATTCTATGAAGCCTATGAAGCCTATGAAGCTGTTTGACTTGTAAGTTCTATAAGAGGATCGTTACGAGAGCGGATAACAAAAATGAGAGGATTTTTTTAAAAAAGGGCCATCAAATTTGGTAATTAGGATCGGGAGCGGAACGGGATGATAACGGGATAAGAAGGGCATGGTAATGGGATAAGAAACGGGATGGTTACAGGATCGGAGCGGATGGTAACGGGATAGGAGGGGGCGGTATCGGTAGAAAAGAAGGACAGGATCGGGACCGGAGCGCGGTGGTTACGGAATACAACCAGACCTGGACACAATAACAGGACCTATCCTGTTGTAGTTCCCGCTCCTAAACGGGAAGGTAACGGGATACAAGCGGTACGGTAATGAGAAAGGAGCCAGACGGGACCTGGAATGGGAGTAAGGTGGGACGGAGAATGGTCGGAAGCAGGATGACTTACTACACTACGCGTACGAAGTCGCGGGCAACAGCTAGTAGCTAATAAAAACGCTGGGTGTTATCTGAAATATCTCCAAATTGTATGGTGGATTCCTCTGAGAAAAAAATTACAATATAATAAAGTACATTTTAGAATTTTTGAACAAATCATTACGTTTGACCATCATCCACATCAACAGCACATTACGTTCCGACTGCTTGGACACGGGCCTTCTCTCAGAGAGAGAGAGTATGATAATAGGATCTATGGAATAGAATATTTTTATTCCCATAGGAAACATATACAAACATACTCTATTTAGTTTCTATGGGCTGTAATTATATAATCTATCATTAAACCATACGAGTCTAGCGGAGCGCAGTGTGGCGGATACGAAATATTCTTGAACTAGCTGCGCCCTGCGGTTTCACCCACGGTTTCCCGGGATAAAAAGTAGCCTATTTGTTATTCTGATGTGTAAGCTATATTATTGTAAAGTTTCATTAAAATACATTCACCAGTTTTTGCGTGAGAGTAACAAACATGCATCCATACATTCTTACAAACTTTCGCGTTTATAATATTGGTAGGATGAATGTTGTGATACCTGGACATGCCAGTATCGTCACGAATTAAAGAAGGACATTTCTTCACTGTTATGGTAATATTTAGTTTTCTTTGTATAAGGTACTGATTAAATTAGGTACTTACCAATTTAGCAATCATGTTTGCTTTTATATATATTTGAAAAGAGCGATCCAGGGATGATGCACTTGCTTTAACCTTATAAGCTGAACTGTTCCGATTTTATTATTCCCTCAACATTTATAGACTGAATATGTCCTTGGAATCGTTGAACAATAACAGAAAACCTATACAAATGGAACTCAGTTGGGAATCCAATGTAAATTATGAGCACAGACAAACGTACTGAGTACGCGAGCTACATATACAATTAGGACGTCTTTGTTTATAAACTAAAAAAGCTTTAAAACTCCGGACGAGTATAGAAAATAAAGTGTGTATCATTCGGTTTTTATTACCTGTAGTGCATAGTAGGAATTTTTTCATTACTACTCATTACGGTATCCAAAATTGGCGCAAAGGTGTAAGACTTTTTTGTGGAGCTCTAATGAGGCATAGGTATTGTTCATGTTGTTAAAATCTGCAACCAACTTTAAGCAATTTAGAAATTACAATTGACTAGTCCACTTTTAAAGTTCATTGTCTCTACTGTACATTTTCATGAGAAAAGTAAGTAACCCATTAACGCTTTAAAATTTCCTTAATATTGATACTTGTTTGATAATTGTACTATTACTAAACCATACTTAGCATACTCCTTGTTTTTCCATTCGGATAACCATCTCTTGTCTCCGTCCTTCAGGCGTAGTTTTAACCTGGAAGGAAGTCGATATAATTATGCAAAATCTTGTAATGATCTCCAAACAAGGCGAGCCAGGATACGAAGCCTCCATTGACAAGGGATCGACGACCTCGATTCTACGCTGTCTTTTGTTTTTGTTTGTACTATCCTAAACAAAACAGATATTATTATACCTACCTAAAGATCAAGGTGAACATTTCGGTATATAAAGCTCTTTGCACTAAAGTACGACATGATTCAGTACTCTGCATCTCACCATTACAAACATGTTTGCCAAAATTGTAAGTAGACAAAAATAGATACTTAATTTAGAAACTAGTAACCTATAATATGTGCTCTATGTATACGAAAAAGTTTAATCGATTCGCCTTTCTTCACTGAAGAGCTCATTAGCTCTCTTCAATTCCCACAGCTGGGACTCAACAAGCCTTCTTTCAGATGGAAAATAAAGACAGTAACGTTTTACATTCCCACAGCTGATACTCAAAAAACCTTCTTTCAGATACAAATAATAAACAGTACAATTTTTTGACGTGTCAAATTGCTATCGACATATTATCCCAAGCAGCACTTATAATTTTTTTTTCTTTTTATTTGCAGTTCGCCCTGTTCGCCCTTATCGCTGTGGCTTTCGCCGCGCCCAAGCCTGAGCCTAAGCCCCAAGTGGTGGCCTACTCCGCTGGTCTAGACTACCTGAGCCCCTACAGTGCTTACCCCGCCGTCGTCTCTCCTTACGCCGCTGCCGCCCCTGTCGCCTACTCTGCCTATCCTGCCTACTCCGGCGCTTACTACGTGCGTTAATTTACCCCAATACCTGATCACTCGTAAGTTTCCAATTACACGCAGTTAATCACTGCTTTCCAGTTTAAATGAATGCATTTTATTGGCAAAGTATTGATCGATTGAATGTATAATTCGAAACTTAGCACTATTTGGATACCTGTTATGTCTCACTTTACTGGCTAATAAAAAACTCAACCCAAATCTATTTTTTATTTAAACAACCTGCTTATTATTCTGACACAATACTCCAAAGTCATATGTGTACATTATTTATTTGTTATACAATGAAGTTTTTATGTACCTATGTCTTATAATGTCGTATAAAGTTACAACTAGGTGTTTTATGTGTAACAGAATCGTAGAGATAAAAAAGCTGTTCAAATTCATACTTATGTTCCTGATAGGTATAAATTACTGTCGACAACTACGGACTGGAACCGCTTGGATAGGTATTTAAAACTACTACGAATTGTACTTAATTTTTCATACAAAATAATAATTATTAAATCATTTATTCGGAGTAACAAAGACCTATTTGTACTTAAAACTAAACATTTCAAATTAATTTTAAATTTAAGTCGAGTTGCCAGGCATCCAGTTCGCTGACCATCTAGTTGCGTCACAGAGTGCAAGTGCATCCGAGGACAAACAACTGGGTGTCCCATCGGTCCGCCAAAGTGGCCAGGATGCTGTTGGTGCTGGCGCGAAAGCGACTAAACAGTGATACATTACGTTTTCTGATGTTGGCATGAAAGCTATCCTCTGATCCGCAAACATACTGGAGGCACTACAGCAGCGTGGCAGCCCCATTAGCACTCTAAGACCGTTATTGTACTAGACGCGCAGGTCGCTGTATGTCCGCTGCGTATTGTGAACCCATAGACTGCACGTGAAAAGGATTGACAGTAAGCCCTAAACAGCGTCGCCTTCACTTGTTTTGTACAACGTGCAAATATAAGAGTCAACATGTTGCTGCGGACAGCCAGCGATCTGATGATAATGTCAGTGTTATCTTCATAAAAATAAAATAACTTATTTGCAGCATTGATTAAAAATGCCAAGGTTATTTAGGATCTAACGACCGGACAGGGTTTGATTACATTTTGTATTAAAGCCCCCTAAAAGAAATTAATGTAGCTGACCTGTTGATGAATCTAAAGCCAGTAAACTAACATTTTGCCGACGAGGAGCACATGTCGCTACTTTAACTTCTGACTGCATCTGCGTCAAGTCATAGATGACAAAATATTGTATTGCAAATCGGCTCTGCTGACGTATACAAAAATTAATCAGTCACGTGAGAAAGAGTTGATGCATGGGAAGACGGGTCTGAGCAGCCGCTCAACTGCCATCTCTCTCTAGATCTATGTGCTCTATCTTAGACCACATCATCGCGTCACATCAGGCGAGATGATGGCCAAATATAGATATACTCGGTATAAAAAAAATGCATCATTAAATTGATCGTTGTATCTAGACAAGAGTGCAAAATAAAGTACTTTTAAAAAGTTCAAGGATTAGTGTAAATTAAACTGTATTGCAAAAACGACAGAAACCTAAATGTCATATTTTCTAATCGAATCACAAAATCAGAAGTAGCATTATGTAAAACATATTGGATGGATCTCAAACTGATCTAGAACATAAAGTATGGATCCCACATAGTCTGTGACGTATACAAAAATGGCGATGCTAATTTAGATTCATCTCTTGTATCACGTAGTGGAAATAACGCCTCTGCATTCCTGCAGGTTTAATATCGTACCTGCAATGTCAGCCGTATTACACCAAACGTGTTTTTATATTTGAACAAATGACGCAAACTGAAGAAAACGATTCCTTTTTCCAAATGGAGAAATGAGCAATAGCGAGGACGCATTGTCCTCCACGTGACCATTCACAATGCGTCAGTGGCTGTGAAAGTAATCTGAAGTTCTGTCTTGCTACGTTTGAAATTAAAGTAGCGTTAAGAACGAAGGTACGACAATATGGTAAACAGTTTTGTTTATTATATAACGAAGAATTGTTTTGCTGTAAGAAGGTTAGGTAAATACTCGATTCCCAATACTCGTGCATAAATTTGCTTCCAACAACAGCAATATTTAATTAACAATTTCAAAAACCTGTATTAAAGGTGTCAAAATATAATATATATCAAAATGTAAATAATATGACTCTGTATAAATTACTAAAAGTAAAATATCATTGCGATTAACAAATCAGTAGACTAATCAATCTATCTCTCATAGAGTCAAATTTTTCGTAATATGACATAGATTTAGACGATACTTTTACGGAATCGCGCCCACAACAACGCTTCCCTAAAACTGTAACTGATTTTTTTGTCCAGACGGGGAAATCTCATGCACAATAAAAACAATTGGGCGAGACTTCCAACTTCCGGAAGTACGTATCTAAAGCATACTTGCCTACTAAATATCTTGTGGGCCATAATAAATTAAAATAAATAAATACGCCCAACAATCACATACATAGATCCTGGCCCTCCCTGTATCTTGGGAACCAGGAACTATGAGGACCTTGGTCCCACAACACCCAGACACGAATCAAATGCTTGCGCTATTTTTTCTGTCACAAACATTTGTCCCGTCGCGGGAATCGAAACCGCAACCTCAGCGGTACTGTCCAACCACTGCACCACAGACTGTCTGTATAATGTATGACTCCATATTCCTAGGCTTCCTTCAAAAATGTCAACACCAAGGCGAACAGGCGAACGACTTGAATTGACTTTCGATGCCATTTGTAAAATCTATGGCACTTTCCGATAGGGTCATACACGGCCCATCTTGTATTTTGAACACTTACGCCAACATGTAATCGTGTAGAGGATTAATATAAGTTTTTAAGCTATCATGGTCACTAACAATACTATCCAAAACTCAAACAAATAAACAACATGGTAAATATCCCGTTAATAATTGATATAATAGCCGAGGATTAAGTTCAGATTCAGGCTTGAGTAAAATTTCATTAAATAAGACAATTAACTGCATCTCCAAAAAGTGTAAAAAATTATAAAACAACTAATTAATAATCTACCTGCCTTCTAACCTACCGAGGGTTAGGCCTGAGCCTTAGCCGAGATTATAAATATTCCAATTAATGATACCACATGCCTAATGAGCGTCCATAAATAAAATAACGTAGATATGGATAATTAAAAGCTTGATTAGATTTTTGTAATCTATTTAAGTCACAGTACGCCGGAGTTAATAAGATTCCGCGATTTTGAACATCGCAGGATCGATACAATTTCGACGCTGGTCATAAATAGACATTTTCATTGTGCCAGCGGATGAGTGTGACGCTCTAGAACTCCGTTGTTTTTTTTGGTATAATACTGGAACTGTACTTACACATTGTATTACTGATATGTTTTTAACTTTGAAAGAAGACTTCTCATAAAATCAACTCAACATAACAAGCAGTGCCTGACTTGAAAATGCTGAAATGTTGAATTTAAGTACAAACAGACAATGCGATAATGAAGATATTATGTCTTTACCTACACAACTACGATTATTATAACGTCACAAGTGTATCACGTTGCAAAAAAAGTTATTATAAAACCATACTTAAGTATATACAACAATAAGACAATGATTTTGTTTGAAAAAAAAGACGAGAGTGAACAGGTATCCTCTACGCGAGTGTTACACCTTAGACCACATGATCACTTACCATCAGGCGAGATAATGGTCAAACGCAAGCCCATAACTAGTAAAAAAAATGAAAAAACAACTCTGCTAAGAAATAATTAGAAAAGAAAGAGTTTTTCTCTAATAATAATAATAATAATAATAAATTCATTTATTTTGGATTCATCCATAATTTGTTAGTAACAATTTTCTTATATCTATGTTAGTATTTACAATAAAGCTTTTCCTACCTACTCATTTTTCACTGGACACACTATGCATACATATCCAGCGACGCATTATAGGTCCCGCCCACCGCTCCGCGAACACGCTCAGAATAGTGTTGGCGCTGCTCCGCATCCGCGTCATCAGGGAGGCTGCTCTTTTGCGTAGATTAGCATGAAAGCCATCCACCCGAGCTTCGGTAAACATACTTGACGCGCTGCAGAAGCGCGGCAGCCCCAACACCACTCTGAACGCATTATTGTACTGGACTCGCAGAGCATTGAAGGCCTTTAATGTATAGTTTGCGCATAGGCTACACGTGTATAACGTTTGGCAGTAAGCCCTGAATAATGCGATTTGAACGTCTATACTACAGCGTGCAAACCTACGAGCCAACATGTTACATCTGACTGACAATGCTCTGCGTTCCCTCTCCATATCTACATCATCGTGCAATGACTCTATAATATTAAATATATTATATAATGCTAACCCAAATGTCACAGCAGCACCTGCGATCTGTGTTTAATGCCCTTGGGTCACTACAGGCCACAGTCATTGAGTTATTATTTCGTAATAATCCCTAGGTACCTATAAGAAAGAAAGAAATACCTATGTGAGAGGAAATAAATAAATGTTTTATTATTTTATTATTATAATAGCTCAATGGCCACTGTAGAATATGTTCACATGTCTCCAGATACCAGTTTGTTTGAATCTTCGTCACTGACTTGCACTGTGTTTATGATCTACTTTTAGGTGTATCACATAATGTAGTCACCTGATTTACAAGTAGGAAACAAAAAAATTACCTTGAACTTCAAAATACAATGACTTGTCCACGCGGATCTAGGGCCAGATGTGATCTGTCACATCTTTGACAAGTCCAATCCGGAAGCACATTGCCATGTCACTTTCAATGAAGTCATACCTACCTGCTAGATGATACAAGCAAAATACAAGTGGATTTTCCTTGATTGATTAACATTTGGAATTGATTAACATTTTGGGAACAACTATATTTAGTCTCCGGCATTGGTTGACATTTTGATAAAATAGCAATAACACATGTGTTTTATACGGGACAATAACTTTTAAGTAAAAAGTGTGTTATAAAAAATATGTATTGCTTTGTCGGTTTTAGTGCTTAAGGGGCAATTCCTCGGTGCATAATATGGTGATGTCATTATGCACCAAGGAATATAATGGAACGGTCATAATTGACGCGGAATTTTGTTCGCTACTTTTATGTTTCAAGTTCAAGTTATTTTTTTTTTCTTTTTTGGCATCACAGACGCACTTATGAACATTAATTATTACAATGACTCTGCCACCGTATCCGAAAAAGTACTACTACTCAGAAAATACGGCAAGAAACTGAGGGACATTTTTTTTAAACTTGTTACAATTTTTCGTTTGTTTTTGAAAATACTATGTTTTTTATGTGCCTATTGGCTACTTGGTAAATGTGTAATGTTCTATGCATCATTGTCTTCTATGTATATTATTATTAAAATACCGTGAGTATTGTTCATAATTTGATTTACTGACCGGCTACACTCACGAATATTTCAAGAAACTCGACCGGTGTTCGAGCGGTACAGACGCTCATCGCCCATTTTGTCTTCTATGTAATTACCAACTTTTTTCATTAAATTATACCACAGAATACTAAGGAACATAAGCATCACTCCGCAAAGAAATTTAAACAAATAGCGACTCTTGCTATGACGCAATAAAATTCAATTCAGTTCGCGTAGCGCTGCATACCTACCCGTCATATTAACCTACAGAGCGCCTCTCTTTCTATCGCATAGCTCTTATCTCTTCTGACGCGGCACGTGTAACGACGCGCGCCCCGCCGTCGGTGTCCGGCTATGTACTTGTAGCTTCGTACCTACAGTGCGGAGTGCGCTGGGCCTGTTTATATGTTAAAGGACAGGACACGTATAAAAATATTATGGTAAAGTAACGGGAGATTCCCGATCAATGCGATTTTGCTTATTACCTAACCTCGGGGATTAAAGAAGGCACAGGATATTTAAATTTGATTATTAACTAGCTGCGTCCCGCGGTTTCAACCGCGGATGAAAGTATCCTATGAATGTATCTTATCTGAACCTAGAGTACCAATGTACTAAATTACATCAAAATTCGTTCAGTCGTTGCGTGAAGAGGGAACAAACACGAACTCACCAACTTCCGCGTAAGTTAATAACATTTGTGTAATATATTTCTAATGCTTGCTGCAACAATATATTTATTATTGGGCATAATTTGATGTCACGGGTGGACGAGCGTGAGAAATATTTTTATATATGTTGTTACAGCGTGACAGATATTTGTATATTCTTAGATTTAGAAGTACTACTATAACATAATATAGATAAAGATACGTACTATGAAAAAGAAATTATACTCGTAAGCCCTAGAAAATTTAATTAGTTCTTTAATTTTTACCCTAATGTTTCATAGTTTCTAACAAGCGCAATGCAGTGACTCGCAGTAGTCGCAGTACTTTTTATGGTTTAAATTTTCTGTATGGCACTACAATTGTTATAGGCATGTGTGCTGCCAAGCAGTATTGCGCAAGCATTACTGTGTTCTGGTTTGAAGGACATTGCCAGCGAAATTACTAAGCAGCTAATTGTCTCAAGGTGGCAAGCGCAGTGCAGTGCCGCGCAGGATTATGGGTAATGGAGGATATGGGTAAACGTATTGCTTACCATCAGGCCAACGACTTGCTCATCTCCATGCCTCGACTTAGGTACTTGACTGGACTTGCTCGTTTTTTAGCTCAATTCCATAAAAAAATATGTCAATTAATCTTTTAAGTTTTTTTCCACACATTTAGAGTAAACACGTGACCTAGAAAGGTGTCTGGTAACTTCTGAAATTGAAAATATCACGTGAACATCAGTCTACGTCACCGCCAGGACTTATGATTGGCCGTTTTCATCTTGGTCACGTTTCTCTAATTGCGCAACTCAATTATATTTAAGTTATTTTAAGCGTTCCATACAAATCCTACGAAATGAAGTAAGTTCGTATACGGCCGAGCCTGGGTATGTCAAAAATGGGACAAGATAACTGATCATGATATTCATAAAATGAACATAATATATTGAGTTGGGTTAATTTATGTAATACATCAATATGCACGGACCTCCATGCCAACCACGCCAGTCTGTAGGCCAACTATTTGCAAACAATGCGTGGACGTTTATTTAGTGTTGCTAGGTTGTAAGTTTTTCCGTATATTTTTGGTAAAATTAATTAAAAAACAAATTTTGATGAAATTCTTTCTAATTTATTGCATTTTTAATAACAATATAACTACCATTGCATTTAGGTAATTATTTTTTAATTAAAAAATATAAAATAAAATCTATATGTAGTTTATTTAATGCTCGAAATATAGCCGCACACCCACCATATTTCTTTCACGACCTGGAGACAACTAATGCTAATTAGTTACATTTATAATTTCTTGTACCATTTTCGTCCAAAATTCTTAAATAGGTAATTAAATTAATATCTTATCATACGCAGTTCGGTCATTACTCATGGACTTACGAAGTTTTAAATTAATGTGGGTAAACCATCCCAAACTCTACCTTGAGCCACCACGCCATTGGTTAGTGACGCATAATCAACAAATCGATCTCTTGTAGTAGGTACCACCAAAACAAAAATCACTTCAGAGATATTACCATACATAAGTTTTAATACTGTTAGCACAACATTTAAATTAGCAAGAATAATATAAAACATTGTATGGTATTTTTGAAGTGGAGTTTCTAGCAACTTATCTGGCAACACTTGTAAAAATAGCCCAATCCCCTGCGGTGGCCATGTCCAGAATAATGATGCGCCAGACCTACTTTTTGTGCACCGCCGATAAATACCTACTGATGTTGATTAACCAACTCGAATATAAATAAGCGCCGAACTATTTGTAGCTTCTGCGTACTCTAAATACATGTATGGACATACATTTATGTAACATACCTATAGGGAGAATAGCAAAGTGCTAGAAAATAACACGCGCGATGAGTTTTTAAACAGGGATCCTAACCGTTCGAGATTTTTCTGTCTAGGTATAATCGATTACATGTCATAATACATTTTCGCGAAAAAATATTCTTCTGCTTATAAGGAACAAAAATGTTTATACCTAAAACCGATAAAATGCCCTAAAATTTTACTGATGAAGAACAAAAAACATCTGAAGTTGCCACAAATTGATAAAAATTGATATTATAATTTTTATACAAATCTGTGTTAAATCGATAATAATCTAATATATATAATAATATAGAAAAAAAAAAAAAAAATTATAGCTTTTCAAAATATTCTCCTCCGACCACAATACATTTATGCATTCGGATGAACTAGCTTTTGAAACATAAAATGTGTGTATGTCACGGTAGATCGAAAAATAAAAGCCGAAATTCTTCGACGACCTCTTCTGCAGTGCTAAATTTTCGCCCAAGAACTTCGAATTGGCGGGCTGTATATTTTATCTGAGCTCACGAAGTATTTTTTTACCGTGAGAAATAGAAAAATCGCGTGGATCTAAATCTGGCCTGTACGGAGGATGGGGTAACATTTGTACCCCCGAAGTATTCAAATTGTCCATAATACTAGCAGCTGCGGGCGCGTTATCTTTGTAAATAATTAATTTTTAGAAAAAAACAAAAACCGACTTCAATGTATCTTCGAAGTCCAAAGTCACATATCGATGAAATTTATATGGGACCTTCGTAGCTATACTGAACCCAACGCAAAAAGAATTTTCCAAATCGGTTCACAAATGACGGAGTTCTGAGGTAACAAACATAAAAAAGAAGTGTGGCACTCGGAGACTGCCGCGGTAAAGCTATTGCATAGCATTCGGAGTGGGGGGTGTTAGGTTATTTTCGTTACGGAATTTCTGGATTCGGTCTCCACGCTCAAGGCTAGATAGAAGCTATGCAATAGCTTAAAAAAATACAACCGAACAGAGATCCTCCTCCTTTTTTGAAGTCGGTTAAAAAGAATGCCACGGACATCGCTCCTTGGTCAGTCGCTATTAAACTCCCCGAAAGCATGAGGAAGACAAACTTTATAAAATCATAGCACGAAAAGCTTCCCGCGAGACGTCCATTGTTGCAAACAAAAGAAGAGTGTCAGATAATCTTTAAAACTATTTCAAAACAGAACTACACATAGGTGGCCAATGATTTTCACCAAAGAAATTTGTATTGAAATTAACCGTCAATTCAAAATAGTTTCAAGAATAAAGAGATTGTATTTATTTTTTCTAACAATTTTCGGAACAACCTAGGTACTCTACACTGATGACAAGAAAATCTCCATCAGAGTGAAGTCACTCGATGATTGCTATAAATTTCAGAACTGCCTTAGGTATATACACAGAATAAATTAGGAAAGTAATTGAACATACTTGAATCTTTCGCTAGAGATCACTCCTCGCAAATTATCTCGCAAATTATCTTTATACCTATCACTCGTCTTTTTATTGCTGGGGTCTACTATTTATATTACACATATAAATCATGAAGATCCATAACTCTTAATTCATATTTTTGGTTGTACACCCTCGATCGAGACCAAGTGTACATAGTAGATACATTCTCTACTACTTAACTACTTACTATTAACGAGAATATTGCCTCCAAAAAGCATTAAAGTTCTTCTCCTATATTATGATAACATAATATGCCTGTAATTTATATTTCTGTGTATAAACTGTGTATCATCGAATAAATAAACAAATAATGCAAGTACAATGATCATAATATAACTGCCTAAAATATGCACATCATTGGGAAACCATCTCCAAATGTCTCCTTATGAACTTTACTTCTAAACAGGACAATATCAATGAAAGCAGACCTGTTGCGTCATACTAACCGAACAAAGCGCATCGCTTCGACACAACCTGCTAATCTAGACGCATTCTATTAGCATCCTCGGATTCGGATAATGAAGGAATTATGCAACCGCCAACATCCGGTTATAGCCAGTAATAGGCCTTTTAATGACAAGCTCAAAGCCGAACTAATTTATCGAACCGGCCGCAATGCTTGTTATCCGTCAGTGTTTGTTGTTTGTGTTATTACATCACTATTATCCCTTTTGTTGTTGGAGATTGGACGTTTTCATCATATTATGTTACAGTGAGGTAATAATATTTGGGTTTCAGAAACTGTTAAGCGTGCGGTGGGATCAAAGCCGATTATGATCATAAACTTCAAGCATCGTCAAGGTAGGTAATTCTAAGCAATTTTTAGAACATCTATATATTCCTACTCTTTTTTAAAAACTTAGCTTATCTTAAAAGCGATGACATAGAGTATGATCGCAAACCAATTTACAAGCCAGCAAACCAGCCGTAGAACGTTGTGGTTATCATGATCAACTACAATCTAATTATTATTAATCTAATGAAAACTTCATGACTGAGTCCAGTGCCAAATTGACAGACAGGGCTTTTGGCGCGACAAATCAGGAGTCGGTTTACCTTGACGTTGAAAGAGTGAATATTTTGAATTTTTATTTCCTATTTCCATGGCTGTGAACTATCGATATCGAACATGACAAATGTCAATATAGGTTTTCAGCTTTTTCAGCCTTTTCAGCCAAAACATAATTATAATAATAAATATTAATAAAAAATTGGTTGCCATTTGTCTTGCTCTTCAGAAAATGACCATACCATTTGTCTTGCTTCAATCAGTTTTTACAGTTATTGGCGTTTGTGACCGATTTAACTAAAAAGTTTGCTTTGTTCGAACATCATAACTGCACGCTTATACTGCTAAACCGTATTTCGTGTAATCAGCTAATCTTGAACCTCGAAATGACCTAAATATACCTAACAGAAAACTGCAGAACACAGCGAATGATTGCAAAACTTTACGCCATGCCTAAACTATGACGTCATACATTTTACATTATTTAAAAAAAAAGCAATAACATTTCATCTAAAATTAACCACTAGAGAAAATACTTGCATAATACATTTACGCAACAAAAGTTCATTCAATATTATATTTAAGTGTTTTCAGATCTACGTCATATCTCAACAAAATAAGGCCATGTGATCTGAACTCACTTGGAGCATAATTAATTGGAGTGAGCAGGCGACTTGCCACTCTGCGCCGAAGACCAATAACTTCAATCAAAAATTAATTAATCAGATCCGCAGTTCCCGCGGCGAGGCGTCGACGATCGGCGTCACGTGCTAGCTCGAACTTCGGTTCAATAAAAACGCCACGTGGGCAAGAAACCACGCGACGCGCAACACGACCTGGTTTAGGTGTTAGTGGAAAACTATGGAATTGAAGCCGAAGATATATTCAAGTTTAAGGTCGCAAGGGCGCCCTTCTTTCGAAAAACAGTCAAACATGTTATATATTTAACAAGATCTACGTATGAGTATTTTTATCGTAGGTATTTATTTTCAAAAGTTTCATTGCGTTTTGCAATTTTCTTTAATATCCAGCATAATTTGTAATGAATCGGTAGGAATTCATCAGTATGAGGACGATATCTTTCATAATAAAAACTGACACTTCAGTTCAGCGGTCTACGGTATGCGATATATATTATATAAGATATAGTAACTTTCTCATAAAAATAATCAAATATACTTAGGTATTTAAAAACGATGCTTATTCTTTATTCTTTATTGCATCTGTAATGTTAAAATGGTGTGCTTAATTCAGGGTTTGGATATTTTCACCTACCCAGGTAAAAATATCCAAATATAATGTACAGTTTTCTAGCAAAGTAAGCTAATTCGCTGTTACTTAGATCAATATCGATTACGAAAAGCGATGTGAATACCAGCTGCAACCCGCGGTTTCACCCGCGGTTTTCTGGGATAAAAAGCATCTTAAGTCCTTTTCCAGGACCTCAGGATTTTGTAGATACACATAACAAATTTCATCAAAATGCGTTAAGTAGTTTTTTCATGATTGAGTTAAAATGAGTAACAAACATCCATCCTCACAAACTTTATAATACTATTAGTAGGATTTGTGATAGCGGCCTGAACTGATATGAACCCTTGGAAGATTGAGTTTTCTTTTATGATTCAACTTCGCTAAATTTGTATGACAACTAAAGAAGAGGTGAACTCTACATTACTTTAGTAAATCTGAAATCAACCTATACCATTTCATGCCTGTGAAATCAAAGAGACGTAAATCCACTGACTTGCTTTGTATACCTACAGTGTTGCCGCTCGATAGGCCACAATCGATAGACTATCGATAGTCAAAGTCAAAGTCAAATATCATTTATTAAACAGGCACTTTTAAAGGTCATAAACACATGATACAAATAAAAAATGTTAAAAATTGTAACTTATGTTAACATGACTTTGAAAAAAGGTAAGTATGTTTACCCATTTCTTTCCTATACTCAAATTGAAGTCTGAGTGCTGAAAAGAAATGCGAAAACTGACTCTACCAGTGCTTCGGAAATACGCCCGCTAGAGAAGATAGCACCAAGAAACTCTGCGGGGATGTCTTTTTTCAGCACAATTACGTATAAATTAGAATTAACAGAATGTAAAACAAGAAATGCGAGTGAGATGTCCCATAGTCATAGTATCAGTAACAGAAAAGTGTAAATAAAATATAAGTAGGTATGACAGTAGCAGTAGGAGTGCCTAGAACAGACCAGTCCCCGCAAGCAGCACCCGTTCACGAGTATGACTTGTGGACCAGCCCAGATAGTCTGACAATAGTGTCAATATCGATAGAACTATCGATAGTGTCAACACTATCGATAGTACAGAATTGACAATAGTATTGATGACTTATTATAGTATCGATAGTATCGAGTCTCGATAGTTTCGATACTAGCGATATCCTAACTGATTTTCCAGGTCAACTATCGATAGTAGGACTATCGATAGTTTGGCAACACTAATCTACGTAACTACGACGTGATGACAAGACAAGCGTGACTACAAACAGAGTGCTAGTGAAGACGTTTCTACGTAGGCTAGACAAGGCACTTCTATGCCAAGTGCTTTCACAATATCGTGGAAATTTTATTAAATCACTAGCTGCGCCCCATGGTTTCGCCCGTGATTTTCCGGGGAACAGCCTATGTCCTTTTCCAGGAACCAAAGAACCTACACCCAAGATTTCATCAAAATCCGTAGTTTTTGCGTGATTGCAAACATCCATTCATCTGTCCATCCCTCCATCAAACCATCCTCACAAACTCTCGCATTTTTAATATTAGTAGGATCAGTTTGTCTATTTAGTTAGGGAGTACAATGTTACAGAGATATCTTACCAGACATAACAATTTTGGAAACGTATAAATAAACTACGCGTAGGTTTACGCTTTATAAATAACAGCTAAAGAAAGTACTTATAATACCTGCTATTACTAGCTACATACGTATTTTTTCTAGTTGTCGACATGTTTTTCGAATAAAAAGTGTTTTTATTCAAAAAAACCTTTAATGTGTCGTACTTGTCACATCGATTGCAATATTAATAGCAAACAAACTGTTATTGTAACAATTTAATATAGGTAAAGTTGTCGACTTCCAACTTTCCTTCTCAAAGTCATATATTATTTCGCTGATCATTCATTCAACAATTAAGTCTATTAATTAAGGCAATGGCAGATCTCCAATGGCCTCCCGAGTTCATCCCAACCCCTTGCAGTGCACAATGGCCGCTCACTCAATGGTATACTGAACTAAAGTATATACTTATTTAGGTTTAAATACTATACGGTCAAGTTCATTACCTTATCTTCGAATGAAAGTCACAATGACAAGTCAATGGTCACTCGTTATTAGAGTATAATAGTGTTTTATCGTCCTTAATTTGACATATTTGGTTCATTCAGCTACTTTAGTATTAGACTCCTGAATTATTTTGATGTCCATTGATTAAGTCGCTGTTTTGCTCCATTTAATGTTGAAGGTGCTTAGTAGCTTTCAAATCGTGCTTCACGTGGCGAATGTGTGGTCAAGGCTCAAAAGATCTTCTTGAAAACGTTTTGTGCATTCAAAACGTTTATTAAGTTTCTGAAGTCAACCTTACCTTTTATGTAGTCAGCAGTTTCTTCAACTTGAATTTTGAATGTTGCATTCATTTTGTTAGTTAGGTACCTGCCTAAGTCACAATTAATATTGTAAATAAACATCGTCAGCCTATGATAAAGAAATGATATGATAAAGAAATGATAAAGTCATGAATCTAATGTAAATACATTTAATTCATTATTTGAATGATAAACATAGTAAGTTCATTTAAAGAAACTTATCTCAACTTATTTAAAATTAAAATGTATTATTGTAAAATTTTTTTACGTAGGTATATATCAAAAATTATACCAGCGCAGTAGTAGAAATCCTCTGATGTATATATAGCGAACAACTGGATGATGTATGTCAAGAAAGCTCATATAGCACTTTTTTTTATAGAACTCCACATTTCATAAATAACCACTTGAAAAATAATGATTTCAATATCTTCGGTAGTGTGCGTTCAATTAAACAATGCTTGGCTTCAGAATTCTTTGGTTCACAAACTTAGATTTTTTCAATTACCTACTGCAATTATACCTACAAATTTATGGTGAAAACTTGTAATTTGCCTAGTTATCTTAAACATAATTTAACTATCATAGGTATGCATGTATTGGCTGTAAGATTTCCTAAAATAAATATATATGAACTTTGAACCTATATTACCTACTATCATTTTGCTAGTTTCCTATAGCAAAATGATAGTTGCAACACGAGGAAGGCAGGTATAGAGGGAACAATTCAGAGGCGTCTCTGTGCCGGCGATTGTGCAGCTATGTGAGCGGAGGCACGGCCAGCAAGGACCACCACAGCGCATGCGCAAACTACCCTATATAAACCCTCGACGCCACCCGCCCGCCAACAGTTCGCAACACTACTTGTGAAGCGACATTACCGCGTTCAACCTTATCCACTTCGCGACCAAACAGAAAGTTTACAACAAAAACAACGTTTGCTATTTGCAATAAAAACGCATAGTTTTGATTGCCACCAGTGATAATTGGGTGTTTTGACAAAAAAGAGAAGTGATTTGTCGAACTTATGAAAAACAAACTTGGAGTCAACTTTTTTACGAGTGAGAAGTTCGTCGGCGATCTGCCGGTGAACGAAGAAGAGCAACAGCGCACGCTGAAGTCAGGACCTCGTCGCGAGTCCGTCACGCCAAAGATTGTGGTGTGCCCGCCTATGGAGGAGATGACAGAACCCATTCAGACGCCCCGCGGTGGACGCCTCCTGAAGGCGCTAAGCCGACGGCTTTCCCGTCGTACCACGGATACCGACTCCGTAAAAAGCTCTAGCAGCAACGAAAGCGTGTCCGGGGAACGGGGAAGGTCTGATGACCGATCTTCCTGCTCTGCAAGTGAATCTGGCAGCGACGGCTCCGACCGTCATCGTCGTCACCGCTCAACTGTGTCTCTGAAGCGCGTCTTCCAAAGCCTGAGCCTCACGTCTCGTTCTCAGTCCTGCTCTCCGACGGAACGCTCCCGCCCGCCAAAGAAGCAGCAGCAGCCGAAGCGCATCCTCCGCCCTCCCGTCACCTACACGTACGTGCGCGGCCTGTCCGGCCTGCCAACCCAGAGAGTGCCACGCCACCCAGTCTGCTGCCCCACAATGGGCCTCAACCGATAAAGTAATACGGCTCAACAATACCTTCGGACCGAACACGGGCGGAGTTCAAGACTGGTTAAGTTTTATGAGTAGAATAAAAAACGCTAGAGAGACGAGTTCTCATCATATCAATAGATATTTGCTGAGCGGAGGGCGAGAAGCCGATGCAACGATGTCTTCATCGAGGACCAAGATTGTGGCGGAGCGGGAGGCGGCCGTCGAGGGCGCCCTAGCCGCCCTAGCGCGGCCAGTGCCGTGGGCTGTGACTCGTTTATTCATTATAAGGGACAATATATAAGACTGTGTAAAACGATCGGGAGTTTGTTATTCGATCTGTTAAGTATTATTAGATGACACTATATATAATGACTTCTTTGTACATTAACATTATTGATTCAAACTGCACTCTAGACACTGATCTTTATTATAGTAGTTTTGAACTTATATAATATTTGATTCACCTTAAATTCACAAGCATCTAGGTATTATTGTATTCGTCTAATACGTATCAGTAGATACAGTAATTTATATCGAAATTGTAAATCAGTACTTGTAACATTATTGTACACCTTTCGTTAATCAAGCATAGTGCCTTTCCACATTTTGAAACTAGTAGTGGTAGTCGATACGTATACTATTACATGTAAGGGCTGTGTACCTTAATACCTATTTTGAATCAGCGTAACATCACTTCAAAGAGTACCTTTTTTCATCATCACTTATTGGAAACGTTTCGAATTTGATATATCTACCTATAGGACGATTTGTCTGTAATTTACTACTTAATGTCCTCTAAAATAATCAAGTTGGTATTGCTGTACCAATTCATATTACTTATGTAGTATAAATATTGAGTCAATTAGTGTTAAGTCATTTAAATTATAAGATTCGTAATAAATATAAAACGAAGAACTATAATTATTATCTTTCATTTCCTATAACCCTCGACTTCATCATCAGCTGGAAGACGTTCACTGCTGAACATAGGCCTCCCCCATCCGCCAGCGGCAGCGGTCGTTAGAGAGAACCTTTTTGCCCCAACGGTTATCGGTGCTACGAGCTATATGGCCGGCCCATTGGTATCTATCAAGTAGGTAAAAAATAGAATCTACAAAAATAAAGAAATCGTGACGATGGTATCAATTTGTGCTAAGTACCAATATCTCAACGCTTCATAAGTATATTTTCCTCTAAGAATAGATAGTCGTTTTTCATATCTCAATCTGGTCTCATTCTTACAAAATTCATATTCAGAATTCTGAAAAAGAAGATCCAACCACGCAAACAAAAGAAAATACTCTTTACGAAAATATGATCGACCTCTTTTTGCTATCGATATGATACCTAACCCACGTAGGTAGCTGCATTAATTGCACTGCATTCATTGTTTTAGGATTTACTAAAATGCATACACGTGTACCAAACTATATAGTGCGCAAACATTACTGTGTTCCGGTTTGAAGGGCATTGTAGCCAGCGAAATTATTGGACATATGAGACTTAATATCTGATGTCTCGGGGTGATGAACGCAATACTACGCAGTCATTTTTATGCTATTAAAAATTTTGGGTGGCACTGCAATTGTTATGGGCCTACCGCGCTTACCATCAGGTGAACGACTTGCTCGCCTCATTATTTAGTTACACAAAAAATCAATCAGAAATCAATAAAAAAAAAATAAAAAAAAAAATAAAAAAAAGGAATCGATAAAAAAAAAATCATTCATAAAAATTCATAAATTCAAATGAGTGAAACTCCAGCTATTGAAAGTTCGAAGTATTTAAAATAACGAATTAGTTCTAAAGCCTATAGTTTAGGCCAATCCCACGCCAGTTACAAGTTCGCAAAGAACATTTTCGACGCATCGTAGTCTATTTTATTTATTCAAGAAAATAAATCATCATCATTCTCTTTAACTGGTAGAAAATGCTTTAGAATTAAGTTCTCCTTTTGTACATTACTTGTGCAATAAAGAATTAAATAAATAAATTCTCATCAGCCTATTGCGGTCCAATAGACTCAGACTTCTGTCCTGACTAATCTGTTTCTCCTGACCAATGAAAGAAATACAAAATCTCATTATTGTAGCTCTCTTATCTATCTAGCTCTATCTGAGTTAGTGGTTCTTTTTCCGATACGGTGGTAGACTTATTGTAATAATTAACGTTCATAAGTACGTCTTTGACGCGAAAACTGAATAAAGAACTTTAGAACTTTGATCTATATTCCTTTTTCGACGTACCCGTTTTTTTTCTCAATAGATTGAATATCCCGTTTGGCCCGAAAAAATGCGCCTAAGCTAGAATGTTGTAACAGTTGGTCCACAGGACTTACAGCTTGCTATTAAACTCATCACTTTCATCAAAACGAACCTCTTAGCTACAAAATAAAAGTACTAATTAATAAGCTTTATCGCCAACTAATAGCTGAAGCCGTATCGGCAATCACTTACACACCGCGCTGCGAGCACGTGACTGCGCTTAGCACTTAAAGTTATGAATATTAATTACGAAAACATGTGCCTTTCCTACACTAGCTAGTTACGATCGACGAGTGAACGCCTCATAGCTGATGTTAGGTAATTATTATTGGGAAAAAATAGAATGACCATCAAAATAATCTTTGAGATCCCATACACTTAACCAAAAATTAAATCGGCAGATCAAATTTAGTAAATGACCACCAAATTTCGTGAATGACCACCGCACCGAATTGCCGCAGCTCACTCTTTCGCGTTCCAACTCGCTCTTACCCCTAGTTTTTATGAAAAGCGCGGTGTCAGAAGCTCGCGAAGGAGACATCCTTCGCGAGCTTCTGGCTGTTCAGGACCAGAAGTCTCGCGGCGAGCGAGACTTCTGGTCCTGAACAGCACTGCGTACTGCACTGCACTGCGCTCATCACCCCGAAACATCAGGTCTCATATGGCCTGTAATTTCACTGACTACAATGCCCTTCAAACCGGAACACAGTTATGCTTGCGCACTACTGCTTGCGACAGTATAACTGGCAAAGCTGTGGTACCTACCTGAACGGCCTCCGACATACGAGAGATCTGCCATGAGTAAGTCCACGAGGAGTACCACGTTAGTAGGCTGAGCTTGGATTCGAATGCTGGTGCACCGGATTAAAAGTCGCACAATTTACCTCTCGGTTACACTTACTCACATAGGTACGTATTACTAACTATCATAAACCCCACATCTTTAGTTTATAGTTCAATTAGATTTCGGGAAATGAGTCAAAAGCGTCATGCAGGATTTCATCAAAATTCGAGAAATAATAGTACTTATATTATAAGTAGAGTGGGTATGGTGCTATGAGTAAAACATGAATCAATATTCAACCAACGTACTGTATACAAAATAAAAACCGACCAAGTGCGAGTCATACTCGCGCACAAGGGGTTCCGTACCATTATCTATAAAAACGGCAAAAAAGTCATGTCTTTTAGATTTTGAAAAGTTTCGTGAGTGTTATTATTCATAATTGATATAAAACGGGTAAGACTCACTGTAAAGGTCGAAAATTACTCCGACCAGGTTTCGGACATTTTTTGGTCGGAGTAATTTTCGACGTTTACAGTGAGTCTTAGCCGTTTTATATCAATTATAAAGTCATGTCTGTTGCATGGGAGCCCCACTTAAATATTTTTTTCTTTTTTCTAGTATTTGTTGTTATAGCGGCAAAAGAAATACATCATCTGTAAAAATTTCGACTGTCTAACTATCACGGTTCATGAGATACAGCCTGGTGAAAGACGGGCAGATAGACAGACGGATGGACAGCGGATTCTTAGTAATAGGGTTCCGTTTTACCTTTTGGGTACGATAAGTCTATGAAAAGCGGAGTAAGACAATCATAAAATACACAACGCCATAAAGGACTCATAAAAATAAATTGGAGTAGGACGCGATAAAATGGCTGTAAAGTTACAAGTACTTTAAACAAAAGCGTTTCATAACATTTCCACAAATGATACACCTAACATTAAGTCAAAACGCAGTCTATTATTAACCTAAGCCGTATTAGTAACCCGACGCTAACAAGGCTTTCTGTATTCCCACAATAGGTTTTAAGTTATGCAATTTTCGACAGCCATTATATTTCTATTACTGGGCAATGGGTATAAATATGTATAGGGGTGATGAGCACAATGCAGTTCTACGCAGAAGTGTAGGCCCGTTGTCCCCGCTAGGGTGACAACAGGACGTCATTAAATTTTCGTCGTGTTGTCCCCTTTATGAAGATACATGGTTAGGTTATGTTAGAACTGTGACCACACACAGGCGAAGCGCCTGAAAGTGGTTTTCCCATATAAAGTTTACTTTACTATATCAACGGAAAAAGAGTAAGGGGACATCGGGACGTATTTATAAATATTTAATTAAAGTACCACTGTCCCCGTTTAACGGGGACACGGCTTACGGGGCCAACGGACCTACACCTACGCAGAGCTTTTTATGATATTAAAAGTTCTGGGTGGCACGGCAACTATTGTGGGCAGGCGTGGCGCTTACCATCAGGTAAACGACTTGCTCGTCTCATCACTCAGTTCAATAAAAAACAGACATTCCTAATGTCAATAGCGTCTTGATACACCAAACCGTCAAATGGAATGGCGATGGCGTACTGCTTATAGTTCAGTTTATTTATTAATAACAACATGTCACATTAAGTACAATACATACATAATGAAAATTATCAAAACAATTTAACAAAAAGAAGTAAAAAAAAATATAATAAAAATAAGTTAAATAAAAAAATAATTATCTACTAGAATAAGTAGATTTCATAGTCAATCTTTCATCATCATCATCATCATCCACAGCCCTTTACATCCCACTGCTGGGTATAGGCCTCTCTCATATCATGCCATTCACCTCGACTCTGCGCCATTCGTGTCCAGGTTCGGCTCGCGATTTTTGCATCTTGCTTCCGGACGCCCAACGCTACGCTTGCCCTGTCTTGGCCACCATTCAGTCAGTACCTTATTCCACCTGTCGTCACTCCGCCTGACCAGGTGTCCCGCCCAACTCCATTTGAGTCAATCTTTACAGGTAATAAATCCATTATAGCTGTAAATCGCCTGCTTGACAAGACCTCACTTCAGCCTGCATTTAAAGCTGTTCTTAGTGAAGGCGGATGTTAGATATAATGAGGTTACCACCAGGTGAACAACCTACACGTCTCGTCACTCGTTTACATTAAAAAATGGCTGCAAAGCAGCATAACTGAATTATATGGCAACAGATCTTCGACCTAAAACTATCGACACGGGTCAACGACCGATGCACCCGGCAGCATCCAAAAAAATACATGACACAGAATTCTGTACGAAAATGGTCAGAAGTGAACCGAACAGAAGAACCTAAAAGCTTATCTATAAGCGCTATAAATAGGCCTCGATTATAACGTTTCAAAACATGATGTAACAATATTAACCCAAAACACTGTACCGATTCTAACTAAAAATAAGCCTAAGCCGGCCTGGAAGGCTTGGACTTCGCACTGATTTGGCTTATAATTTCATCCAATTCCAATCACAATATGATCCAACTTTGTCTAAAAGCGCCTTGATTAACTTTTAGCCGCAATGCAGCTGCATAACGTATTTATAGGGCAGCAGAGCCTCGAGGTCGAGACAAGTCTATTTAAAGCTGCCTGGCCGAGGGTCAACGCCCGGTGCAACTATCGATCTACCCTCTGCAGCCTGCAGGCAGCTTCCGACTCCCTCTCACCTGAAATGCAAAATGGGATAGTGCGCTGTACATCCTATGACACCAGATCTTTAGAGGCAGATACATTATTTGGTAGATATCTACTAAAAAAGTGTAGGATTAAGATTATAGATTATTTTAATTGTATTTGATTGTTGATTATTTATTCAATTGATTTTATTTTATTTTAGCTAGCTGACATAATATTGGATTTGTGTTGACTGACAACAGTCAGTCAACACAAACATTTATTGATATTAATAGATTTTTTATTGCCTGGATTAAATGATTTTTAATTTTAATTTAATTTAAGTCTTTCTGTAAATAATTCTAATATCGTTATGAATGCTGATACTATTTTATTAATTATAATTAAGGTTACCTACTATATATATATATATATATATATATATATATATATATATATATATATATATAAATATTATATATATATATAAATATATATATAAATATGTACGATCTCGAAACCTACCGACCCGGATGGATGGAAGTGGCTGTGGACAGAGATGTTTGGAGGGAGATGGGGGAGACCTTTGCCCAGCAGTGGGACACAATAGGTTGATATAATAATAATAATATAAATATGTATAAGTGTGGTGACAGAAGAAAGCCTAAAACAAATCGGAACATCATAAAATATTTTTATCTGACTGTAGTAACAACATAAAGGTACGTATGAAACCATTCTACACTTTCCAGATAACTTCCGACTCGTAATATCCGGGGAACCTCGTAAAGAACCTCGTAGTACTCTCCCAGGCTTAAGCGTTGTTTAAACTTTATGTATACCTACCTATCTATGATCTAAACCTACAGTAAATAACAAAACAGAACATACAGTAACAGCTCAATTTTCATCATAGATGTTGTAATCGACACAACAAAAGTTATAATTATGTGTATCATATACAATGTAGGTGCAATAGTTTAGAATATATGATACCCTTCTATAGAAACATTTTATAGTTTGTCCTCATATCCAAATATTGAGGCATTAAGCTAAAGTTCTTCTCTTGTCCTTGTTCAAACTTAGTAAGAATAGTAATATTAGAAAAAACAGGCTCTCAAAGTTACTCGTATGTTATTTAACATATCTGTCAATTCTAATTCTTTGCTACAAAATCTATAACAAAAAATGAAAGATACAAATTATCTAAAAAAAACTACATTAAAATATCGAATTGCGCGCGATTCCGAGTCCGATTGTGTGATTGAAGGCGACGTAATTTCCTAGCTGTCAAATGCACTCATTTTTTTCATTTCATTCCGCTTTGAAGGATATTTCTTTAGGCTAAAACATGACCCGATACATTTTTATCAAATAACTAGCTACTTCGCGCGGTTTCATCTGCGTAGTAATCAGTTTACAGTTGCTTTAAGAGCAATCGGTATACCGTACCATATTTCTAAAGATGTGCTGTGCCCAGTATTTTTCTTATATTCTGCTTATATTCTTTATTGTACACTGTCACAACATTTACATCGTGAATTATAAAGTACATGTACAAAGGCGAGCTTAACCCTAAAAAGAGTTTTCTTCCAGCAAACCCTTGAGGAAAGAGAACTGTTACTTGAGCAAATACGTTTCAGTGTACGGTTACAGTTTTAATAAAAAATCTATAATCATAAATATATACTCTAAAATAAATATCAATAACTAAATATATAAAAATAATAAATACAAAAAAAAAAACAATCTATGCCATACATAACTATAAGGAGTAATACATACATAAGTACTAGTTTTCCATAGCAATTCGTATTCTATTTTCATTTAAATGAAGCAAAGTGTTTGTTGCTGTATTTTCAGTATTTTTTTCGTGTGTAATTTTCGTTTTTATACGATTTGTAATTCTAATTAAACAGATGTTATTCGATTTCAAAGGGCGGGCCGACCCAACAAACAATAAAAAAACTATTGTGTTTAGTAACAACCTCTCAACGAGTAGTGCCAGTACATTTTAATGATGCCATTTTCTCGATGAGTTTAACTGAAGGTTTCATTGAATTGTTTTTGTTTAAATCTATCGTCATGAAAACAACTTATGTTTTATTTTATTTTATTTATTTAGGTAATCCAACAGCGTCACATAATAATATAAACTAGAAACAAATAAACTTAAAATAAGGTCAACTACGAAGATCAACTACTAGATCTGTGTTTTGGCCACTATCGATATTAAACAAGAATAAACCGATATTACTACAAGAAAAAACGATTAGTTCCCAACGGATCAACTCATTCCAAATCCAAGTTTTATGGGAAAGATGTCCTTGTCGATTTTAATATACCTAGTCCAAGGAAACGAAAAATCATACGTGGGATAAAAATAAATATAATTGTCAGTTCTCTAATCCACGTGAAGCAACTATTTATAACAATGTTTCGAAAGAAAACATATCTTATTTCTAACCATGATTGACTGGGTACAAAATAAAATGATGAACCATTATACAAGTATGTAGATAATAATGGCCCACTGACGCGCACTAAATTGCAAACACCCTCACAGGGTCAATGTACATACCTACTATAATAGCATTTGTGAAGACCTCTGCTTTAATTTACATTAAATGTAATGAATGTACAAAGAATGCAATAAATGAATGAATTAAAATGAAATCTAGAAGAGTACTATTTGTATTTTAAATAGCTGAAATATAAAAAATAACAGAGAATTTGCTAGAAATGTCTATATAAGCATCCAGTAGCAAAGGCCTGCACAGAAATGTCGCTAATGCTAATGTATTTGTCCATATATGGGTCAAACTAAATTACACCATGTATTAAAAGCCGCAGCAGTGGCGGATGCTTGTTCGTCTAAATTTAGATTTGGTCCGTGAAATGTTACGGTGTACCGCCTGCGCCCGATAGTCTATATCGAGACTGAAGGCTACCAGGAAGAGAGCTTCCACGGCCAAATGAACGGCCCTGGCGCACACAACTGTACATGTACTGACAGCAGTATACCTGTACGCGTGGTAACTTTCATTGAAAACACAACCCAAGTCCCGGCAGCAGCTTTTGCTGTTTCCTTTGCGCGGAGGCTCGCCTCTTCCGCGCAACATATCAGCAGGGGTGTACCGCCTACGTCACTCCATTCCCATTTTGGGTTAGTAGGTCACAAGAAAGGACTGCAGCGGTAGTGCGATGCGGGGGGTAATTTTTAAAGCCAGTATGACGTCACGGGCGAGCCTTGAGCCCCGCCGCGCCCCCCGTGTGAATGATGAATGAATAGGTCCATGCTAACTAACGTCAATTAGGTCATAAGAGACAGCATGATGCGACACTCGTTGTAGCATAATATAACATTAATGAATTAGGCGAAAAGTAGAAATATTGGTGATAAAAATATTAATTTATAGAAACTTTTATTTGATACCCTATCATCAACTAATCGCCCAACGCCCTTATATATACACATACATACTCATCATTGTCTATCTGTTATAAATCAATGGGTGCATAACTCAAGGTTTATTTAAATTTTGATCAGAAGTAAAGATTCACCTAATCACAGTCAATATTTTGACTGGATAAATTAATAATAGCTACTTAATCGCCCATTTTATAGTTTTTAAAACAAATCCTACCCGTCCTCGAGGTTCTTTATTTTTATGGTTAAATTTATTTGAGTCTTTCTAATAAAAAACATATTAAACTGATCTACAGCTGAGTCTGACCTTTGCACTATTATAAACTCTGATCCATTTAAATTTCAATAAGTGGCAGATTTATATCCATATCTGATCCCGCCCTGACCTGGTTTCATGAGCTCTACGCAAGGATGTGCTTTTTATGGCGTCCTTCAGTTGAGCTTCTGGATATTTCTCCACTTGATACATTTGCGTCTTCCATTGCAGAGAGAATAGGCACAAACTCAATTAGTTCCCCTAAAGTTAAGAGCTTTTATTGGATTTTAGAGCCGCATAAAGCACATAGAGTAAATTTACCCTATACAAATAAGTTTATTTATCAATACTTATTTCAGGTGAAAAAGTGGTTAAAATTAGGTATAGACTAGCGAGTTTATCCCTCCCCACGATACCACCAGGGCGTGCAGAATTTTTCGTAATAAATTATGTATGTCCAGGATCTAAAATACCTAGTTATAAAATTTCATCAAAATCCGTTCAATTGTTTTCGCGTGATTGGGCAACAAACATCCATCATCTATACATCCATCCAGACTTCAGACTCAGACGTCTGACCCGAAGTCGCATTTCGCAGTTCTAGAAGATTCATAATACTTCTTAGCCCCTAAGTATATAAGGAATCAAGTATCATGAATTTGTTGTTATATTTTGTGCTACATACTTTTAAGCTTAGGGTTGGAACTTATCGTCGTACATAGAACTTGTCCAGCATCAGTAGGTACATATTGTCTCCTCAATATCGTATACTAAAATTGTGCATGAAGTTTCCTGGTGCAAACAATATTTATAGATAAGTGTTGCTCATCTATTTTGGATCTATATTTATTAAGTTATCAACACTAAGTGTTTGGATTTAATGGATGGATCCTTCACCCTCCATACATTACTGTATGTTGGCAGCAATCGATTCATTAAGGTGCACTTCAGCTGACAACAAAGTGATACTAAAAGCATTTTCAGCTATAAATATCATTGATTATTCTCATCCAAGAGTATTTCCAATATTATATTTCAAACTGTATAAATAGTTTGGTACTTGTGTTTACTTACGCCCTTCGTTTTCGATATCCTGCTGTGTGGAACTTTTCTCGCAAATGCCTTCGTAAAGAGTCCAAAATTATGTGAGGACAATGAACTTTTATCCTGTTTTATGAAAAGAATATCAATTCTACTGGTTATATCTATTATCAGCCTCTGTGGTGTTGTGGTGCAGGTTGGCTCAAATCTCTTACACCACCGAAGTTTCAGGTTCGATTCCCGCGACGAGACAAATGTTTGTGCACAGAAAAAAGCGCAAGTATTTGTTACATGTCTGGATGTTGTGGGACCTTGGTCCTCATAATTTCTAGTTACCTATATACAAGGAATCCTAGTTAGGGGCTAGGATCCATGTAATCATTGGGCTTATTTATTTATTTATTATACCTTGTACTCTCATCCCTTCTGTGCTATTAGTTATTTATCTGGACAAAAACAATACATAATAATTTATATGATATAAGTAGGTACATAAGCGATATGACCGTCCATTGTACGTCAGCTATACGATGTGTTTTGTGAGTCGTTTTATCTTTTTTTTATTTGGTGTGTAATAAAGTGTTATTGTATTGTATTGTATTGTACATATCATCGAATTTTCAGGGTCATAGAAGTTACCGGTGATTTCGGATAAGAATGGGTTGGAGTCGTAATTCATATCATCATCGGTGACTATTATTGGGACCCTTCCTTATAAAACGAAATCCCCCGAATCTTTTTCTCGGAAAATGCGCTGAAGACGCGAGTGAGCCCGTTTCGCAAACAAAAGGAAGTTATGAAAAAACCCTTTAAGAAATTCCGCGCGAACTCTTTAGAAACTGTGAAAAAGGAACTTTCCCTTACCAGGCTTCTCAATGACGTACAAAATCGCAAAAAATACGCAAATGTCACGTTTTATATTTATTCTCGTTTATTGGATGATTACTTACATACGATTTTAAATAATTGGAAGAAGAATAGTGATATTGCTCAAGGAGGTATCGAACCTGCGTCTTTGGAATACTGTCCTGACGCCTAAACAACTGGGCCCCAGAGCCAACTGCTCGAGCAACCAAATTTCTTCTATACTTCTTATATCGTCTTATGGGGACGATTCTAAATTCTAAGTTGTCTGTCGTAATTAATAAACGTAAATTATTAAATTTTAAAGGGCTTGCTTGATACATAAATAAATAAATACGGCCAACGATCAAATATATAGATTCTGGCCCCTAACTCAAGGGCACGCTCGCACTCTTTAAAATGTAGGATATTCTATCTGAACCAGCTAAATAACCTTCGACAGCCGTTGAAGGACATGGCCAGGAAAAATAATTCCTTCAATACTTGGTTCAATTACTTATGAAAGGTCTCCTAATTATTTGTTTGATGTAAATGGATCCAAGGTACGTTGGCAGACACTGTCGCGTCGCGCCGTCATACTCATCATTGTGTATGTAAACAGTAATTTTCTTAGATATAGGTACCATAATAAGTAAGGTAAATAAGACACCCCGCTGCGATCACGACCTAGTCAACATCCAATCAGTTACCATTTGTGATTATTTGATGATTTTTTCACAGTCGTACTTTACCTACGTTCCTGGCTCCAGAGTTTTGGCCTGAAGGATTGGTGTTCCAACGCTACAGGAAGGCAAAACCGAACAAACATAATCCAATTTTTTTTGGTACTGAGTGATGAGACGAGCTGGTCGTTCGCCTGATGGTAATGGCCACGCCTGCCCATAACAATTGCAGTGCCACCCGGAACTGTCAAAACCTTAAAATCACTTCATAGCACTGCATTGCGCTCATCACCCCGAGACATATATTATATTATATCAACCTATTGTGTCCCACTGCTGGGCAAAGATCATTAAGTCTCATATGCCCAGTTTTTTCGCTGGCTACAATGCCCTCGTCCTACTGTTAGTGTTTTATAAATTGTATGTATGTTAGTCTGTAAGGTATATATTTTTATGGGCTTCCGACACTTTTACCTTTTACTGCCTGAAATAAATAATGATTTGATTTGATTTTGATTTAGTAAATAATTCTTGGAATGCATCTCGAAATATTTGTTATGGCTACTTGATAGATTTAGTTAGTACTAGCTGCGCCGCGCGGTTTCACCCGCATAGAATTCGGTTTATACTTGCTCTCTCGAGCACTGTTCGTTTTTCCGGGTTAAACATTATTCTGTGTCTGTTAATCCAGCGCATAAGCTATCTCTATTTCGAATTTCACTCAAATACGTTCAGCCGTTGCGGCATGAAGGTAACAAACACAAAACACAATACAATACAATAATACTTTATTAAAAACCAATACAGTAAAAAATGTTTAAAGTTACATATAATGGTGGTACAACAATGGGTGACCTTATCGCTGTGTTATTTTTTACAGGCACACTAACACACTTACACACTAACACACTTACATACAAACTTTTGCATCCTACTAATATTATAAACGCGAAAGTTTGTAAGAATGCATGTATGGATGTACCTTTGTTACTCTTTCACGCAAAAACTACTGAATGGATTTTGGTGAAATTTGGTATGGAGATAGCTTATACCATGGATTAACACATAGGCTACTTTTTATCACGGGAAACCGCGGGTGAAACCGCAGGGCGCAGCTAGTTTATAATATTAGTATGATGTGATGTGAGGTAAAGTGTGATAAAATCCAATAAATTATTAATTCGAAAATGTGTGTGTGTGATGTTTGTTACCACGTATCACCGTAACTACTAAACCGATTTTAATGAAATTTCGAGTGTAGATAGTTTAGGTTCTGAATTAACACATAGGCCATTTTAACAATTGGAGCGAGTTCTCAATACAGAATCATGATAGATTCGGAAATAATTCTAACAGCGCAGCCGAATACTTTTCTCACTTGTGAGACATCAATCTCCACGCGGGCTAAGCCGCGGGGCGCAGCTAGTTTAAAATATATAGAAATATAATATAAAAATACATAGATGGAGTTATTAAAATAGTATAAATATAACTTATACCAAAGAAAACTAAATACCTATGCTTATACTATATACTTGTCAGTTATTCAGCCGCCAAGCAGTAGTGCGCGAGCATTACTGTATTCCGGTTTGAAAGGCATTGTAGTCAGCGACGCGAGCAACAGCTAGTTGTATCAGGTAGTCTTCAAATCTCGAGTGATCAGGTATATCTTGGCAAACGTGCTACATCGTCGACCGCATCGTCGCTTACCATCAAGTGAGATAGTGGTCAAACGCAAGGCAATAATGTATAAGAGAAAAAAAGTTTAGCAGCTAGTTGTCGGTGACGGGTGCAGTACAGCGCCGCGCAGGACTTTGCAAAACAAAGTTCTGGGTGGTGCTGTTATTGTTATGGGCTGGCGTATTGCTTACCATCAGGCAAACCACCAGCTCGCCCGTCATTCAGTTGCAAAAAAAACTTCATGTCATTACCTTACCTTTTTTTCCAATCGTTTCTAAAGGAACGCCATACAATGTTAAAACCTTGTATGGCTCTCCCAGACAGTTATGAATTGTGAGTGAGAATTTTCACAATGCGAGTCAGTAAATTTTTGGACAACAACCAGTGTCTTATTTTTAGCTTGAAATAAAGTACAATAATCTCCATATAGGTACTTGGATGATTTGTCATTCACTGAGTAAATTCTAAAATGAATTTCAAAAGAATTAAGTACTCAAAGCGATACTAAGCCCACACACGTGTCTAGGGAGGTACGGTGAGTATCTAGCGTCTATTCAGTATCCGGACTATTTTTATCCTATTGCTTTTGTGTATGTTATAGGGTACTCGTACCTGCAGGTTTAATAAAACTTTTATTGAACCACACTTCGCCCGAAGGAGCCATATTTGAATTTCCAATGTCAGTGGAAACATTACACTATATATATATAATATATATATATATATATATATATATATATATATATCTACATGACAGTACAGACTTGCTCCTGCCCGAAATAAAGCGTTTCGCTTCTATTTTTATAATGCGATCAGGGCCCCAATTCACTATAACAACTTGGCGATTTCTTGCTTCGAAATCACGTAATTCCTTCATTAATAAACGACATCTCTATGATGCATTCATATAATATGCATATATATGATTCTCTATGACGCGTCATAGAGAATAAAAATTTCGCAGATGTCGTTTATTAATGAAGGAATAGACGTGACCTCGAAGCAACGAATCGCCAAGATGTCATAGTGAATTAGGGCCCAGTAGCGCAAGCACGAATCACTTGCGACAAAGTATTCGTAACGTTAACATTTTGATATTAAACCTACATTTAGATATTTATTTACCCTGCCCGGGCAAATAAAAATATGAAACAATTATGTATGTATCAAATAACAAATCTTGATATAAAAATAAATATATTATGTAGGTACCTACTTATAATGTTGTTTACGCAATCTACTCCGTAGCTGAATGCTACGGCGTAGTATCTATACTACGAGCTACGAAATTCGTAGAAGTCACTTATCTACTTCGTGAATATGTTTGTAGTGATAAGTCTTTACTGCAAAAGACCGCCTTGGAAAGTACCATACCCGTGCCAGATTCAACCACCAAGCAGTAGTGTGCAAACATTACTGTGTTCCAGTTTTAAGGGCACTGTTTCAAGGGAAATTCCTGGGCATTATGTGTGCGCTGTGATGCACAGGATATTGCGAACCAAAATTATAGGTTTTGTGCTATAGGCGGACGTTACCACCTGGTAACGCACACGCACTGATTGACCTGCTTAAATAGGCACTTTTACATAAATAAAGCCCCATGATAAAAATATTGTTTTAATTGCCACTAAATTGGTATTATACAATACAATACAATAATACTTTATTGAGCACCAAAACACGAAACAAAAGTTTACAATTACATAAAATAGTGGTAGAACAATGGGCGGCCTTATCGCTAAGTTCAATTTTTTACAGGCAACCATTGGATGGACAGGAAATAAAGATTAAAAAGTTGCGTTCAGTTGGTGTGCAAGAAGTAATTAATATAAAAGATATTATGTAGTAAATACAAAACTTTAAAAATATAATAGTATAGACATACAAACATATATAATAATAAATACATACAAAATAATACATACATATAAATTTATGTTTATTTTATTTAATATAAAATAATAAATAAATATAATATAACAAAATAAAACATAAATATTATACAGAGGTACAAAAAAATAAGATGCGTGAAAGTACCTCATTTCAACTTTATTTTAAGATCTTTGTCTGCGGGGGTGACGAACGCCATGCAGTGCTTCACAGTGACTTTCATGGTATTAAACGTTCTGTGAGTGTGACACTGTATTGTTACGGGCAAGCCTGGCGCTTGCCATCAGAACAATTAGAGGGGGCTCATTGATAAATTCCATAAAGAAAATACCATTTTACACGGTTTGTTCATTCAGCCAGTGTCAATTAAAAGTTAGTTAAATATACCAACCTGTTTGCACGGTTTCTCCATTCTGCCAAATTCAAATAAAAGTCAGTTAAACATACCTGTTTACAATGCTTGTCCATTCAGCTGGCTTTAATTAAAAGTTAGTTAAAAATCCCTGTTTACACAGTTTGTTCATTCATCCGGTGTCAATTAAAAGTTAGTTAAATATACCTGTTTGCACGGTTTGTCCATTCAGCCAATTTCAAATAAAAGTCAGTTAAACATACTTGTTTAGAATGTTTGTCCATTTAGCTAGTGTCAATTTAAAGTTAAGTGTAGATCTTCCCCACTTCCTCCAATATCGTTAAAGAAGATTACATCGTGAGGAATACCGCATTTCCAAGACCTTCACGAACATGTTATTGAATGTTCTCTTCACGTCTACCTAATCATGCTGTCGCTGTATCACCTAATCGTACTGGCCCCACGTACATGACCCATAGTATCTCTCCGAGAGTAGGCCCAAGTCTCAGCATCGGGAACGAAATGGTTTGACCATGAAATCCAAAATGCCTTCAAAAATAGTTCTTCTCTCCTGTCTTATTCGTGGTTCAATGTATTTGTATTTAACGTCGCAGATCCCAAGTGGGCGGAGCGCAGGCGGCAAGTTGTCCGCTGATCTCGCCGCATGACGTCAACAAATTACTACCTACCAACTAAGATAAACATTAACGTCGGACTCCATGGTAATTGTGTCTATTACCGATTGTTAGGACGTAATTGTGGGCGACATCGACATCATGTCCTTGACGTGATGTATTTTCGTCTTATTTTTGACAACAATAAAGCTGTGAATGAAGACCTTCGTCCTTCGAAATATTTATTAAACAGCTAAGTATGTATTTACTTACGCTTTATTTACGTATTTTTATGATAACCTCAGTAAATATGACAGACAGCCTCTGTGGTGTAGAGGTTGGGCAGGTTGGCTCAAATCTCAATGACCACTGAGGTTACGAGTTCGAATCCCGCGACGGGACAAATGTTTGTGCACAGAAAAAGTAAGCGCAAGCATTTGTTTCGTGTCTGGGTGATGTGGGACCAGGGTCTTCATAGTCCCTGCTTCCCTAGATACAGGGAATACTAGTTAGGGGCCAGGATCTATATATGTGATCGTTGGTTGTTATTTATTTATTTGTAATTTTACTATTATCTATTATAAACAGCCGATATGCAAATATTCTTTAAAATTTTACATTTGCAATCATCATTGTCTAATTGTGTACGAGCAAATGCTGATTGTGAATCAAAGTAGGTCCTCACGATAAGGTTCGGGAACCATCGGGGAGACGGGTCTGAGTAGCAGCTCAACTGC